>CP136060.1:374751963-376024405 GCA_032464435.1 Aegilops umbellulata | reverse complement strand
GCCCCCAGTCCAGCCCCTTATTGACCCATGACGTTAGTCGGGGCGGGGGACCCGAGCGAAAAGCAGACGGCGCCACCCACTTGGTACCCGTGGGAGCTATGATATAAAACCACTCGTGTTGCCATAAACTGAACGCCTCTTGAAAAGAGCCATCAGGCCACGGAGCTTTAGCATCCTTGCTTATTACAGCGCGTCCACGCTCTGCGTGCTCTCCCTTGATCATCTTCGACTCCACTTTGAAGGTCTTAAGCCACAGTCCGAAGTGAGGAGTAATACGGAGGAAAGCTTCGCACACGATGATGAACGATGAGATATGGAGGATAGACTCCGAAGCTAAGTCATGGAATTCCAGCCCATAATAGAACATGAGCCCCCTCACGAAGGGATCCGGCGCAAAGCCTAGCCCTCGGAGGAAGTGAGATACGAACACGACGCTCTCACCAGGCTTGGGAGTGGGAATAACCTGCCCTTGAGCAGGCAGCCTATGCGGGATTTCGCCGGTCAAATACCTGGCCTACCTCAGCTTTAGTACGTCTTCCTCCATGACGGAGGAAGGCATCCATCGGCCTCGAAGGTCGGAACCGGACATCATCGAAGGTCCGAAGTGCCTAAATCTGGAGCCTTGGGTGCTGGAACTCGAGGTGGGAGGCGGATTCGATTGAGATCGAAAGAAAGGAGTAAAGCTTTGGTCTCTTTATAAGAGGATTGAATACCAAGAGCCCTCCCTGTGACCGTTTGGGACTTACCTTTGATTGAGGGGATATACCAACGGACACGACTAGGTTACCCACGTCCGTGATGATGAGGATCCCGTAAATAAAGGGTACACGATCTCTGCTTCGACAAGACGTGCCAAGCAAATCGCCTCGCAAAACACGCTGAGGTGGGAAGTAAGAAAAAAACGAGTAAAGGCTTGGCTGTGGTGCGACGTCGCGCTACAGAATACGTCAGCAGATTAGATTTGTGAAAATGTTACTCTCTGTCTCTACGGTGGTATGTGGAACTTGTTTAGCAGAGGCGGACACGATCTTCGTGTTCAAAATCTTCTATGAAGTGTTCGAAGGAGGAACCCGCCTTGCAATGCCGAAGACAAAACCCGCCTTGCTACTGAGGGAGTCCTGGATTAGGGGGTGTCCGGACAGCCGGACTATAAACTTTGGCCGGACTGTTGGACTATGAAGATACAAGATTGAAGACTTTGTCCTGTGTCCGGATGGGACTTTCTTTGGCGTGGAAGGCAAGCTTGGCAATACGGATATGTAGATCTCCTCCCATTGTAACCGACTCTGTGTAACCCTAGCCCCCTCCGGTGTCTATATAAACTGGAGGGTTTAGTCCATAGGACAACAACAATCATACCATAGGCTATCTTCTAGGGTTGAGCCTCTCTGATCTCGTGGTAGATCTACTCTTGTACTACCCATATCATCAATATCAATCAAGCAGGAGTAGGGTTTTACCTCCATCGAGAGGGCCCGAACCTGGGTAAAAACATCGTGTCCCTTGTCTCCTGTTACCATCCGCCTAGATGCATAGTTCGGGACCCCCTACCCGAGATCTGCTGGTTTTGACACCGACAATCCGGTTCAAGAAGAAATACCTCTTGCAAAGTTCGAGTTCTTAGAAAAGTTAAAAGGGACCAAAGAGAATCTGTTGCAAAAGCGCTACTCAAACATAGGTACCCCTTGAGCACAGCTCAAAATATTGCTTGGGGGCTCTTTTGTTCTAAAGAAGAAAGAGTTCATAACCTTGTGATAGGCTATAAAAGCCAGGCTTGGAAGCCAGGTGTATTCACCAAAAACCCCGGGTTATCCTGCCTTTTTAAGTAAGTCACTCCGCCCAGGTAATCCTGGAATGACCCGCCGAACGTTTGACAAGTCAATCTTATGAAAACCCTGAACTTGTCAAAGTTAAAACGACAATTGGTTAATGTGAGATCCATCTTATAAGGTTTGTAAAATGGTTTAACTCAGTGGCCTGGCAGCCCATGAAAAGCCTCATTTTGGGCCTCGCAGCCCATGAAAAGCCTCACTTCTTGTATGTTTTTTTGCAGATTCTTTCTTTTTGAGGTTTATTTGATAAGACTTATAAAGTTTTATTGTAAATCACCGACGTTTATTAACCCGGCCTGGCTTTTTACTATAAGTCGCCAATATGAGATGAAATACTATCCGATGTTTATTAACCCAGCCTGGCTTTTGGCTATAAGTCGCCAGTATGAGATACGATAATATCCGGTGTTTATTAACCCAGTCTGGCTTTATTTATAAGCCGGCAATGTATGGTAACTACCAGTGCTCAAAATTTAGGTTATCACCCTTACTGCATTGGTTTGATAAGCCGGCAATATGATCAAATATCATAGGAACCGGTTTTCAAACCGGGTTATATTATTCAAATCTTTAATAGCCAACATGGCTAGGATTTTTATTATGGTTATCAATAACCAGTATTATGATTGAGGTTTTCAAAGTCGCTTTAGCGCAATGGCTATTATTTTATCAATGAATATGATTTATTCTACAATGAAGGGAATAGTCCCGAGTCGCTGCAGGCTTATGACCCGGCACTTGGGGGCTACAACATTAAAGTTGAGATTATATAAAATATGCAAGTCTCATGTCGCTGCAAGCATGCACCATGACACTTGGGGGCTAATGCAAAGTCATTTTTATTGGCCTTATTGAAGACCCGACTCATCACATCATAATGAGCTGGCCCTTGGGGGCTACCAATTGCTCCTATCAATGATTCAAGGTACACAAGTCTTAATCCATTATATTCAAGGGTCTACTGCTCAGTTGGTAAATCACAAATCTCTTAACCTTGTGGACGTGGGTTCAAGCCCCATGGTGGAGTTACATCATATGATGTTATTTTCAATGAAACATGATCATATTTATAAAGTCCCTGCTCATTATTGCATAATGACCCGACCCTTGGGGGCTACACTGGTTGAATTGTTTTGAGCATCAGGCAATTACAAGTCATAGGTTGTTGCAAGCATGACAACCCGGCACTTGGGGGCTACATAATATGGGGTATTCAGTTTTTACTAGTGACTGGGATGAACAACATGGATTTCTTCAAAAGTGGCAGTATTTATATTGAAGCAAGTCTTAAGCCATTACTTTGTTCTGCTCAAGACTTGGGGGCTATAGGTAATATGGATATAAGGGAGAAAAATCTTCAAATTCTCAGTTTTGAATAAACCAGATTGACCCGGTCTCTACAACAATTATGACCTGGCGTCACCAACAATTATGACTCGGTATCATCTGCTTATAACCCGACAATTTTGGTAATCATAAACTGGCAGGTTCTACATTTTTAAGCCGGCTGAAAATCAGATGAAGTATTTCATAGACCAATATTTTTGTTAAAGCATTGGGATCTCAATCAAATGAATTATTCTTCACAGTATTTTTGTGTGAGAAACCAATATCAGCAAATTGATTATGAAGCTGGCCTATTGACCCGGATTTTCTAGAAGAAGGAAATGACAAGGAATTAAGGATGATCAGGTGCCGGTTTACAAGAATTCTCAACCCAGAGCATGATCTGTCAAATTTGTTCTTGTGTTTGTTTTACAGGATAGGTTTAACATGGATAAATCCAAATTAAACTGGGGGCTAATGTCGGGGATATACCCCGCGGTATGACCTGGCCGGAAATATGATCCTGCCGGACTTGGCGGCTTACTTGAGACCCAGTTGACACTTGGTGATTCATTGGCGACCCGCCCTGACCAGACGGTTTACAAGCAACCCGCCGGAACATTATGACTCCCTGGTAACCTGGCGGGCAGGACAGACGGATGACAAGGCCCAAGGCCCAGAAGGCCGGTTTATGTTAATGGTGGGCCGTTTTAAGAGGAAAGGCCTGAGGAATATTTCCCTTACAAGGAGTCAAGACCCGGACTTATATCCGGTTTGTATTAGAAGGTAGACTAGTCCTAATCCTAATAGGACTCCACATATAACCCGCCCCTCTAACTTATATAAGGAGGGGCAGGGCTCCCCAAGAGGGGGAGGTAAGAAACAATCTTAAGATTAGACACAACTAGGAGAGCCGGCTTATCCGGCGACTCCCTGATGAGCATAATGAGACCTAGCCACAAACAACATGTAGGGTTATTACCGGATGATGTTTCCCAGGGCCCGAAGATGTCTAAATCCTTGTCTTGTGTGTTGCATGTCTCGATTCCAACGAACCCCTTCAATCTACCGCATAGATGCGTTGGCCTCGCGACTAAGTCCTCACAATAGGACATCTGTCGTGACAAATCCACGACAAAACAACTTTTCAAAATAAAATGCGTCCATGAGACCATGACCAACAGCTCTTGCCTAGGGTAGCTCTTGGCTCTGCCTGAACTCGTGCAGGCGTTCGTCCAAGCGGTCGACACGCTCGCGGTACATACGGAGCGCGATCTTGAGCTCCAAGTTGGCTATTTCATCGGAGATCACCAGCTCGAGGATGCGACGGCCATGTTCCTCTATTGCGCCCAGGTGGACACCTGGGCCAAGGAGGCGGTCGAGCCTATGGACCAGCTCGTTGGCATCCAGCAGGCTGTGGACATGGCAAACGGCGGCACCCATGCGAACGGCGCGGCGGGCGTCCCGTGCAAGTACGGCGTGGCCGGCATCTGGTGGAAGTACGGCGCTGAGGGCCTCTGCCCACTCCTGGCGAGGAATGGGGGTACTAACGGGACGTGTACCCAGCTTCGACATCGTGTCAACAGCAGGCAAGCGCCGATGGATCTGCTCTCGCTCTGCGGCGCGCCGCGCCTCTCTCTTTGCGGCACTCCAACAGCCTCGTCGTGCGGCCAGTCGCAGCCTATCGGTGCGGACGCGCCTAGCTTGTTCTGCGGCGCGCCATCGATCATGTTGTGCGGTGACCTGCAGCCTGTCGGCGCTGACATGCCTATCTTGATCCGCGGCGCTCAAGCGCCATGGGCCAAAGGTCTGCTGAACCATGGCAATGACGCGCATCATAGCATCGTCCATCGCGTTGCCGGGGAGCGCCTCGGCCTCGACGGGCCGTGACGCCTGCTCATTTTCCTCGTCGAGGATGTTGATAGTAGAGGCGGCGCTTTGGTGGGTTGGCTTGCTTGGAAAAGGTGGATGTGCTACAGGCTGCGCTTGTCGCCTCTGTGCGTCGCGCCCCCTCTATGCGCAATATAGCAGGGTGGCAGGAAGCAGGTGAGGAAATGGCGGGAAATGGTGGCGTGTTCATAAAACACCATCAATTAATGGAAACTTAGCATCAAGCTAGCACAAGAAGTAGATGATGATCGGATGAACACGGACCGCACTAGGGATCCCGTGGAATTCATCAATCCCAAACAGTTGAATACTAGCAATCGTTTTCCCACAACACACACGGCCTATTCCATCACAAATAGGTAGGATGGATCAACAGTATGCCACGTATCGCACACTGTCAAAAAGTAATGCGGTAGACCTTCATTAACATGTGTTAAAAAATAAAAATAAAAAAATAACAAGGACCTCGAGGTTAAATTAGATGAGGGAATGGGGGCATTTTGGTCATTTGACCAAAATGACCCATCCCATCACCTAATTTAACATCGACACAACTTCCCATCCAGTCACCCATCCGATGGCTGCTCCAGCCTGAGCACACTTAACTTGATAGTTTTCTTACATAAGCTACTGGTGGAACAGCTAGTCCTTGCTGATAGGAATGCCTCTTCGCATCCTTGTGGTGTATCCGGATGACCGCCCGTCCCACAATGGCCAATAGATGTTGTGTAGACCAAGCATATCACATACGTCTTATTAGAAGCAATCGTCTGCATTATTATCGGTCTTCGCACACATTTCTAATTACATACCTGTTTGCCGCGTATCACACACATCTTTTTATATTGAACCGTTTCTGTTCTCTTGCCTAATCACAAACAGTTCATCCGAGTGAACCGTATGTTGTACATCGCACACACCTTTGATCTAGCTAACCGTTTCTTTTGTGTTGCCTAATCACAAACAATTCATCCGAGTGAACCATATGCTGTGTACCGCACATGCCTCCATCTGGCTGCCCGTTTCTTTTGTTCCTCCTCATCGCAAACAGTTCATTGAACTGAACCATATGCCCTTAATCCAACACGCAACTAAAACCTGAATTGTGTTTGATGCATCCGTCATTGCAAACGTTTTACACATTTCTGACGGTTTTCATACAACATCGTTTGCGATTATGGCATCGCACATAGTTTCTCGAAGGGTCTCTGATCGTAGTGTCGCGTTAGCAGCATCCTGCAGTAGTGAGATAAGCATATTTAAGAGTATCAGGTAATGGTTTAAGCTCAAACACGGGATCGCCCTTGGGTGGAGGAGGATCCCCTAGAATTTCAACAGGCAAGTTGTGTTTCAAGATAGGTCCTTGTTTAGAGAATACTTCATCTATTTCCCTTCTTTCATTCATAAACATATCATTTTCATGGTCTAGCAAATATTGCTCTAAAGGATCATTAGGAGGCACGACAATAGAAGCAAGACCAATAATTTCATCTTTACTAGGTAATTCTTTATCATGGGGTTGTCTACGAAATTTAGCAAAATTAAACTCATGAGACATATCCCCTAAACTAATAGTAACAACATCCTTTTTGCAATCTATCTTAGCATTAACAGTATTTAAGAAGGGTCTACCAAATATAATGGGACAAAAGTCATCTAGTGGGGAACCAAGAACAAGAAAATCGGTAGGATATTTAACTTTCCCACACATCAACATCTCTAACAATCCCAACTGGTGAAATAGTATCTCTATTGGCAAGCTTAATTGTAACATCGATTTCTTCTATCTCAGTAGGTGCAATATCATGCATAATTTCTTTGTACAAGGAATGAGGTATTGCACTTTCCCTAGCACCCATATCACATAAGCCATGATAACAATGATCTCCTATTTTAACAGAAATAACAGGCATGCCAACAACAGGTCTACGTTTACCATTAGTATCGGGTCTAGCAATTCTAGCAGATTCATCACAGAAGGTAAATAACACGCCCATCAATATTATCAGCCAAGAGATCTTTAACCATAGCAATACTAGGTTCAACTTTAATTTGCTTAGGGGGTGTGGGTGTTCTAGTATTACTCTTACGAACCACAGTTGAAGCTTTAGCATGATCCTTTATTCTAATAGGGAAAGGTGGTTTCTCAATATAAGCGGTAGGAACAATAGGATCAACATTATACGTGATAGTCTATTCTTCAACTTTAATAGTTTCAACTACTTTTACTTCAATGGAAGGATGAAATTTAAACCACTTCTCCTTAGGGATATCAACACGAGTAGCAAATAATTCATAGAAAGAAGCTAGTATCTCAGAGTCAAGTCCATATTTAGTGCTAAATTCATGGAAAACATCGGTATTGTCGGGGATATACCCCGCGGTATAACCCGACTGGAATTATAACCGGGCTGGGACTTGGTAAACCGGCAGAGAGTTAAGACAGATGGTTAAGGCAGATAGTTAAGACAGATGGTTAAGGCAGGCAGTTAAGACATATGGTAAACCGGCAGGTGGTAAACCGGTAGACACTTAAACCAGGTGGTAAACCGGCAGACAGTAATAACCCGGTAGACAGTCATAACCCAGCAGACAGAGTAGCCTGGGGTTAACAAGCCCCAGACGTTAAGAAACCCAAGATGTTAAGAAGCCCACGAAGGGAAGTCAAAATAGTTTAAGTCTTAATCCGAGTTGGACTCTGCGGAGCTGTTTGGCTACAGAAATGGTAACGACAACGGTAACGTAATCAGATCACACCATTTAAGGAGGTGTAATGCGTTTTTCCCAAGTTTGTTTGGTTCACTTCAGGTAATGGAATTGATTATCGTCCGGTTGCTCGCCGGCCAGCATATGCTCACCATAATTGGCCTGATCCTGCTCAGCCCCAGCCGCCCGAGATGCCAAGCGCCGACGGGCGACGGCCATCCCCGAAAAATCAAGCGCCACACAGCCACTCGGATCAAGCGCCGCCGGCCATCCCTGAAATCAGGCGCCACCGGCGGTCCCCAAGATCTAGCGACATCGGCTGCTCGGATCAAGCGCCGCCCGCCGTCTGCAAAATCAAGCGCCGCCAGCCAGTCGGATCTTGTGCGCCGCCGGCCGCCCAGATCTTGTGCGCTGCCGACCGCCTCCGATCTCAAGCGCGGCTAGTCCTTCCCGATCACAAGTGTTGTCTGCTGCTCCGATCTCTCGCCGGCGGCGGAGGGGGGCTCGAAGTGGATCATGGAGGCGGCGATGCAGGACTCAAAGGTGCTCGGGGAGGCGATAGCGGACGACGAGGATTGTGCGGGAAGGAGGGAGCTCTTTTGGGAGGAGGAGGACATGGGATCGGTACCGCAGTCTTTACCGGTGGGGGGTGGGCGGTATCGATACATAACTGGCCTGGACCTGTTTACGGTGTGACATGTTTACGGTGTGGACTTACCAAACGCCGGGACTGTTTTCCCTTTACAGCGTTAACAGGTGACGGGCGAAAAACTCGGAAACAAACACCTCCTACATGTAACCCATCCCTTCAACTTATATAAGGAGGGGCAGGGCACCCCAAGAGGGAGGAGAAATAATCTTAGGGTTAGACATAACTAGGAGAGCCGGTTTATGGCGACTCCCTCGTGATGATAATGAGATCTAGCCACAAACAACATGTAGTATTGTTACCGGATGATGTTTCCCGGGGCCCGAAGCTGTCTAAACCCTTGTCTTGTGTTGCGTTTCTCGATTCCGCTCAACCCCTCTCAAGCTACCACATAGATGCGTTGGCCTCACGACTAAGTCCTCACACTAGGACATCTGACGTGACCATTCCACGACAGTTGGCGCCCATCGTGGGGCCTAACGCATGATGGTGATGAGTTCTTGGAGGGATCTCTCCAAGGATTGAGAAGTAGCAAGTTTCTGGATGAAGAAGAGCCGGTTTCAAAGGATCTGTATGTGCTTTGAGTTTATCAGTTCAGATTTACAATCTATGAGGTTTAAAGTTTAAGGAAAAATTAGGGTCACGATCGGTTGTTGCCGCAAGTCGCCGGATCAACCGAAGTTTCAACTTGTGTTTCATCGGTATCGTCGGTGCAATACATGAGGCATTAAGTAGCAATTGTAAGCCGCCGCCTTCGCTTGGCCTCGCCTCGAGCCATTGGGCACCATCGTCACCTCTACGGGAAGACTCCAAGTCATTCCCGTGGCCTCAGATTGATTGCTGGGTCATCTTTGTTCTGGGTTGTCTCTGAGCTTCCTCCTAGTCGCCAGGGCCGTCTGCCATCTGACCGAGCCGCGGAAGATCAACATCGACTCGGCCATGCCTTCTCGTCCATGTACAGCTTCAAGTCCCAAGGGGATTAACCATTGTGGTTGCATGCTACTACCACATCAAAACAGTCCAAAGGAAAAAAGGAAACGATCTGCCAGGTTGGAGTGTTATTTAACAAAATACTACTAGTACGTGATTTGGATAGTACTACTGGAGTACAGTATCACATGAGCAAACCGTGAGATGGTTTTGTCAAGTCTCCATCATTTAGCGGACTTGGATGTGGATTATTCAAAATCACCACAACCCGGACTCCTCCATCGAAGCCGGCTGTCTCGCCTCTGCCTGCTTGCGGCCTCTTCGTCTTTAAGTCGGCCACCTGCGTTGAGCCACTGCCCAATTCTGTCGTGAGTCGCCAAGGGCTCTGCTTCACCTGCGAGTCGCCGCTCCCGCCTTGGTGAATCGCCAGCATGACAACCCGCCTCGGTGATTCGCCCCCACTTTCTAAGCCGCCTCCCCTTCCACGGCCCGTTGCCGGATCGCCTTTCGCCTCCATACCACAAGTTTCCCACGACTAGAGCTACACTATTCATCACAACTCATAAAATAGAGGACGCACATTACGCATGCATATGGCCTTTGGTATAAACCGCCAGCCGGTTCATGTTCATCGGTCACGAGCTGGAGAAAGACCCAGCGCGGAATCGAACCCATGACCCGTCGGCTGCGAATACTGTGTCCTAACAGAATTGGACTCCTCCACACTGGCAGCTTCATTGAACCACTACAAGGATTCACCGGCCTCGCCCCCGGATTCAACCCGCCTGGTCTCTGTTCACCGTCTCGGTCTGGGCGTGAGTCGCCGGCGAGTTACCTCCGCCACCGGGTTGAGCCAACCCTGCCGCCTCAGGCCGCCCCTCGCTCGGGTTCACCTCGATCCGCCGGTCGCCATGGTCACATCCGCAACCTCCACGGTGCCACCTCAGGCCACCTCCTCCGCCTCTGAGTTTCCATGCCTCGGGTCGCCTGCTGCCTCCGAGTCGCCGGCTGTGCATCGAGCGCCTCGCTTGTGAGCAGGCCGTGCTTCTGTTCTGAACCGCCGCCGGTTCAGTCGCGCCTCGCCTCCTCTGGCTCCCCATCACCGACCCGCGGTCGCGCCTCTCCAACCCACCGCCGGTTCAGTCGCACCGCCGGTTCAGTCGTGTCTCGCCTTCTCTGGGTCGCCATCACTAACCCACAGCCGCGCCCGCCGCGCATCGAGCCACCGCCTCTGTCGTTGTGGCACTCCTCTACGTGGCCATGCTGAATCGGCCACGACCGTGCCTCTCCAACCCGCCACTGTGGCGGACGCACTTCAAATGACTCGCCGGAGCGCCCTTGCCGCAAGGCGAGCCGCCCTCGTCGGAGCGGCCTTACCTCCAAGTCACCGTGCCATGAGCCGGTCCTTTGCAGCAGCCGACCTGCGCCATCGCCTCCGAGCCACAGCTGCTTTCCACCTCTACGCAATTGCTCGAGGCAGCCTCCTGCTTGAATTTTTCCCCCTGCCGGCGTTGAATCTTTTTTATGGTCTGACAAAACAAAGGATGGATTGCCGGGAGAGCGTTTCTTGTACTATGACAAGAAGGAGGAAAGATTCTCTTCCCCATAATTGTTCTGAGGTCACTTGCCAGTACCCAAAATCAGCTCCAACTCTGCACTTGTTTGTGAATTTGGACACAGCTTGATAGGATCGAAAAGCTCAAGTCAAGATGGTGCTGCAATCGTTAGTGTTTCCAACGAGCCGCCTCCTCGGCCACCTCCGCAGCAAATCGCCGTTGGGGCCGCTTCACCGATGCGCCAGTGAGGCCGTGCCCCTAGCTCTTTGCCTCACCGATGTTGCCTTGCAAAGCTTCGCCGCGAGTCGCTCGTCGTCAAGGCGCCTCTGTTCCTGCTCCTATTTGTGACCAGCGACGCGGTTGTGTGATGTGGTGTACTGGTGGACGGCTGTGTCGACTCTTCACCCTGTTAAGAAATCACGATCGAAGTTAGCCATTTCACCCTCTAACAAGAGAGGGGTGAGCAACGAAACCAAGGAGAGAATTTGGCAAAAGCAACAAGTGAAAAAAGAAGGAAAAAAAAAGTCAAACATGACCCGGAGGGTCCTTCTGAGCCGCCCGATGCAGTTCTTTAAGACGCCGCCCCTGTTGCGGTGAACGGATCATCCGTCATCCAAATACATCAGGTGATATTTGTCCAGACTATCTTAAATAGCATCGTATCAACTTTTTCCTTTTGAGAACAATTACTCCGGTTTATGATATTATTTATGCAGGACATGTGGTCACTGTAAGAGCGGTAGCGACTCGCCCGTGTCCATACTGCCTTTAATGTTGCGGTTGTTTTTTCCGTCCGCTTCCGCGGTTTTGGTGTATATCAACATAATGCGGCTAACTTGCCCGTTCGCATAGTTTACCGTGCCGCTTCACCATGGTGGTCAACTGATCATCAACTCCGCGGCAGATAAATTCTGGCCTGACATATCAGGTGAGATCCATCCAATATATTTTTATTACATATTGTTTTCTTTAAAAGAGCAATTACTCTGGCTTGCAAGTTCTCCAGTGCAGGATAAGTTATATCACTGAGATGTTGAATGACTCATACCGGTTTATATCACGGTCAAATATGGAGAATCTCAAGACAACTCTTTGAGTCGTCTTAAGACTCGGGGGGCTACAATGACATGACTCGGGGAAATTGGTCAGTTTCAGTGAATCCAAGAACTCCGGGTCATTGGAGGGAAGATAACCCAGTCCTGGAGGCTGTTGCTATATTGATTTGTCATTTGGGGGCTTCCTGCTCATTGAGCATAGCAGTGAATATCCCTCTTGATCGGCTCAATGCCACATATACGGATGGTCACTTGGGGGCTTTCTGCTCATTGAGCATAGCTGTGAATATCCCTCTTGATCCGGTTTATATGCCATGCTTACAAAAAATTTGGGGGATTGCTACCCAGGTTAAGGGGACCAAAGAGAGTCTGTTGCAAAGCACAACTCAAACATAGGTACCCGCTGAGCATAGCCCAAAAATATTGCTTGGGGGCTCTTTTGTTCTAAAGAACAAGAGTTGCTATAACCCTTGTGATAGGATTAAAAGCCAGGCTTGGAAGCCAAGTGTATTCACCTAAAACCCCAGGTTATCCTGCCTGTATGCCAGATGCTTCTCCATCAGGTAATCCTGATTGACCCGGCGAACTCTTAACAATCAATCTTCTCAAGAAGACCCAGAACTTGTTAAGGTTAAAACGCCGGTCCGTCATGTGAGGGCACAGCTTATGGATAGCAAGGAGAAGCTTAGGCTGATAAAGCCGCCTTCCTTGAAACTTGGATAAAATGGCCTGTGATGCATGATGCTACTCTAACCCCGCGTACTCCTGATAAGTCTATCTTTAAATAAGAACTGAACTTATCTGGGTTAAAATGTCGATTGGGTAATGTGAGTGCCGGCTCACGGAAAGCGCGTACCTTCCAGTGGCTAATGCTAGTTTCATTGAAGAAGATATTTTGGCTTGTCGGCCTATGAAAGCCTTGGATTTTTCTTTTGATTTGATTTGAACGTCTTTTTGCGATTTTTCTCTTGTGACATAGTAATACATGGTTGAAAACCAATAATGATTATAATGCCTATGAGTCATATATGACATTAACCGGTATTCATTAACCCGGCCTGGCTTTTTGACTATAAGTCGCCGGTATGAGATAAGATAATATCCGGTGTTTATTAACCCGGGCTGGCTTTCGACTATAACTCGCCAGTATGTATTTGGATTGCACCATTGGAAACATGCACTTATAAATCGTTGGGTATATTATTCAAATCTTTAATAGCCTACATGGCTGGATTTTTAATTATGGTTATCAATAATCAGTATTATGATGGAAGTTTTCAGAGTCGCTTCAGCGCAATGGCTATTATTTTATCAATGGATATAATTTATTCTACAATTGAAGGAATAGTCCTGAGTCACTGCAGGCTTACGACCCGGCAGTTGGGGGCTACATTATTCAAGTTGAGATTACATCAAATATGCAAGTCTCATGTCGCTGCAATCATGCACCATGACACTTGGGGGCTAATGCAAGGTCATTTTTACTTGCTTTATTGAAGACCTGACTCATCACATCGTAATGAGCCGGCCCTTGGGGATTACCAATTACTCCGGTCAAAAATTTAAGGTACACAAGTTTAAACCATTATATTGAAGGATCCATTGCTCAGTTGGTAAAGCACAAAGCTCTTAACCTTGTGGACGTGGGTTCAAGCCCCATGATGGGGTTACATCATATGATGTTCTTTTTCAAAAAAGTATATATAAAGTCCCATCTCACTATTACCTTACTGAGTCGGCCCTTGGGGGCTACACATTGCCATTCAAGTCTACATGATCATATCTACAAAGTCCCAGCTCATTATTGCATAATGACCCGACCCTTGGGGGCTACAATGGTTGAAGTTTTTATGAGCATCAGGCAATTACAAGTCCCAAGTTGCTGCAAGCATGACAACCCGACACTTGGGGGCTACATATGTGGAATATTCAGTTTTGACTAGTGACTGAGATGAACAACCTGGATTTATTCAAGCTTGTGACATTCATATTGAAGCAAGTCTTAAGCTGTTACTACGTTCCCTTCTTAAAACTTGGGGGCTACAAGTGATATACATATAAGGGAGGTACGCTTTCAAAGCTGATGTTAACAAACAATTATGACCCGGTGCCATCAATATTTATAAACCGGCAATTTTGGCAATGATAAACTAGCAAGTTTTACATCTTTAAGCCGGCTGAAAATCAGATGAGTATTTCAAGACTAATATTTTTTGTTAAGCATTGGGAGCTCAATCAAATGAATTATCCTTCATAGTATTTCTCTGTGAGAAACCAATGTCTGCAAACTTAGTATGAAGCTGGCCTATTAACCTGGATTTTCTAGAAGAAGGAATTGATAAGGAATTAAGGATGATCATGTGCCGGCTTACAAGAATATTTAACCGAGAGCACAACCTGTCAAATTTGTTCTTGAGTTATTTTGCAGGATCAGTTTTACATGGATATATCCAAATTAAACTGGGGGGCAAATGTCGGGGATATACCGAATTATAACCCGGCTGGGACTTGGTAAACCGGCAGAGAGTTAAGACAGATGGTTAAGGCAGACATTTAAGACAGATAGTTAAGGCAGACAGTTAAGATAGACAGTTAAGACAGATGGTAAACCGGCAGGTGGTAAACCGGCATACAGTCATAACCCGGCAGACAGTCATAACCCAGCAGACAGAGTCGCCTGGGGTTAACAAGCCCGAGACATTAAGAAGCACAAGATGTTAAGAAGCCCATGAAGAGAAGTCAAAATAGTTTAAGTCTTAATCCGAGTTGGACTCTACATGTAACCCACCCCTTCAACTTATATAAGGAGGGGCAGGGCACCCCAAGAGGGAGGAGAAATAATCTTAGGGCTAGACATAACTAGGAGAGTCGGTTTACGGCGACTCCCTCGTGATAATAAAGAGACCTAGCCACAAACAGCATGTAGGGTTGTTACCGGATGATGTTTCCCGGGGCCCAAAGCTATCTAAACCCTTGTATTGTGTTGAGTTTCTCGATTCCGCTCAACCCCTGTCAAGCTACCACATAGATGCATTGCCTCACGACTAAGTCCTCACACTAGGACATCTGACGTGACAATTCCACGACAGGTATCCATAAAAGATTTAACACAATCAAACTTAGGTGTTATACCTGACTCCTTACCTTCGTCGAGATCCCAATATTCAGAGTTGCGTTCAATTCTTTCCAATAAATCCCATTTGAATTCAATAGTCTTCATCATAAAAGAACAAGTACAAGAAGTATCGAGCATGGAGCGATTCTTGAGAGAAAGCCGAGCATAAATTTTTTGAATAATAATTTCTCTTGAGAGTTCATGATTGGGGCATGAATATAACATTGACTTAAGCCTCGCCCAAGATTGAGCGATGCTTTCTCCTTCGCAGGCCATAAATTATATATATAATTACGATCACAATGAACCAGATGCATAGGTTAAAACTTCTGATGAAATTCTATTTTCAATCGGTTGTAGTTCCATGATCCCATATCATCACATAGCCTAAACCATGTCAATGCCTTTCCCTTCAAAGATAAAGGGAAGACCTTCTTCTTGATAACATCCTCGGGTATACGTGCAAGCTTAAATAATCCACAAACTTCATCCACATATATTAGGTGCAAATCGGGATGCAATGTTCCATCTCCTGTAAAAGGATTAGCTAGCAGTTTCTCTATCATACCTGAAGGAATTTCAAAGTAAACATTTTCAGTAGGTTCAGTAGGTTGAGGAGCAACTCTTTGCTCTACTGGTCGGGGTGAAGATACCCCGAACAAGCCCCTCAAAGGATTACTTTCCATAGTAATAAGTGACAGTAAATTTCAGCACACTATATAAATTTTTCCTTACCAAATTTCACCTACCAAAGGCGCTTCACTCCCCGGCAACGGCGCCAGAAAAGAGTCTTGATGATCCAAAAGTATAGAGGATCTATCGTAGTCCTCTAGATAAGTAAGATTGTCGAACCCAACGAGGAGCAGAAGGAAATGACAAGCGGTTTTCAGTAAGGTATTCTCTGCAAGCACTGAAATTATCGGTAACAGATAGTCTTGTGATAAGGTAATTTGTAACGGGTAACAAGTAACAAAAGTAAACAAGTTGCAGCAAGGTGGTCCAATCCTTTTTGTAGCAAAGGACAAGCCTGGACAAACTCTTATATAAAGGAAAGCGCTCCCGAGGACACATGGGAATTATCGTCAAGCTGGTTTTCATCATGCGCATATGATTCACGTTCGTTACTTTGATAATTTGATGTGTGGGTGGGCCGGTGCTTGGGTACTGCCCTTCCTTGGACAAGCATCCCACTTATGATTAACCCCTATTGCAAGCATCCACAACTACAAAAGAAGTATTAAGGTAAACCTAACCATAGCATGAAACATATGGGTCCAAATCAGCCCCTAATGAAGCAACACATAAACTAGGGTTTAAGCTTCTGTCACTCTAGCAACCCATCATCTACTTATTACTTCCCAATGCCTTCCTCTAGGGCCCAATAATGGTGAAGTGTCGTGTAGTCGACGTTCACATAACACCACTAGAGGAGAGACAACATACATCTCATCAAAATATCGAACGAATACCAAATTCACATGACTACTTATAGCAAGACTCCTTCCATGTCCTCAGGAACAAACGTAACTACTCACAAATCATGTTCATGGTCATAATCAGAGGGGTATTAATATGCATAAAGGGTCTAAACATATAATCTTCCACTGAATAAACTAACTAGCATCAACTACAAGGAGTAATCAACACTACTAGCAACCCACAGGTACCAATCTGAGGTTTTGAGAGAAAGATCGGATACAAGAGATGAACTAGGGTTTGAGAGGAGATGGTGCTGGTGAAGATGTTGATGGAGATTGACCCCCTCCCGATGAGAGGATTGATGGTGATGACGATGGTGATGATTTCCCCCTCCCGTAGGGATGTTTCCCCGGCAGAACAGCTCCGCCGGAGCCCTAGATTGGTTCGCCAGGTTCCGCCTCGTGGAAGCGGTGTTTCGTCCCAAAAGCTTCCTCCTTATTTTTTCTAGGACGAAAGACTTCATATAGCAGAAGATGGGCACCGGAGGCCTGCCAGGGGGCCCACGAGACAGGGGGTGCGCCCAGGTGGGTAGGGCGCGCCCCCACCCTCGTGGCCAGGGTGTGGGCCCCCTCTGGTTGATTGTTTCTCTAGTATTTTATATATATTCCAAAACGTGCCTCAGTGAAGTTTCAGGACTTTTGGAGTTGTGTTGAATAGCACTCTAATATTTGCTCCTTTTCCAGCCCAGAATTCCAGCTGCCGGCATTCTCCCTCTTCATGTCAACCTTGTAAAATAAGAGAGAATAGGCATAAGTATTATGACATAATGCATAATAACAGCCCATAATGCAATAAATATCGATATAAAATCATGATGCAAAATGGACGTATCAGTGAGGCAAGAGCGAGATTCAGATTTTTTCTTCAGGTACTTGGTTGACGAAGCTGACCATCTGAAGGGACTGTTCTAGTGTGATAGTCAATCCCGACTTGACTACGAGGCTTTCGGAGACGTTATTGTTTTTGATAGCGCATACAGAACCAATAAGTACAATCTGCCATTTGTGCCGTTTGTCGGGTTGAATCACCACCGCAGCACCGTTATTTTTGCATGTGGTATCATTTCACATGAAATATGCCGGGCATACGAGTGGATGTTACAGACCTTTTCTGATGCTATGGGACAGAAGCATCCTATATCTGTGATCACGGATGGGGACCTTGCAATGCAGAGAGCAATCAGGGTGGTGTGGCTGACTCAAACCATAGCTATGTATATGGCACATTCAGCAGAACATTGTACGCCATCTGCATGATGACGCGGTAAATGAGGAATTCAGATCTTTCATATATGATACATCTTCCATTGAAGAGCATGAGATAAAATGATTACACTTCTTACAACGGAATAAAGTAACAAGTGAGGACTCCTGGCTGCATCAGATGTATAAGATGAGAAAAATGTGGTGTGGTCCATATCTTGAGGGGCGTTGTTTCCTAGGATTAAGCAGCAATCAACGGAGTGAGAGTTTGAACTCGGTGCTACATATGCATCTTGAGGCTAAGATGACGTTGTTTCAAATGCTAGAGCACTATGAGCGTTGCCTTGCATCGCGATGCTTGAACGAGGCTCTCCTAGAGTTCGAGGCCTTGCAGTCTGTTCCGTTCACAGAGGAAAATGCTTCAATTCTTGAAAACATGCCGCGAAAGTTTTCACTCCTGCTGTGTTTAAGTTGGTCTTATGGAGCATAGATGCTGTCAAAAAATTTGAGATCAGAGAGGTACTTGATGCAACAGAAGTTACCACATACGTTGCGTCTAAGAAGGAAAGAATGGATAAAAAGATCAAAGTGCGCACGAAGTCGAAGGAAGGTCTGCTTTGCAGTATCAGTTGTTCTTGCTGCAAATTGGAATGCACAGGCACACCATGTTCCCACATATTTTACATGTTGGAAATTTTACAAGAAGAAACACTGCCCAGATGTTTTGTTCCCACTAGGTGGACAATGAGTGCAAAATGTGCATTCGCCCCGACCAGAAAGAGCGAGATGTATGCATACTCTGCAGCCCTACAAAGGTACCGTAAGTTAAGTAATTTTAGTCCCGCAGCTTGTTTCAAGGCATGCCACTCTTATGAGGCGTTTCAGCATCTAAAAAGGGTTTTGGAAGCACAAGATGTTTGCAAGGGATCAAAAAGTGAACAAGCTGATAGCAAGGGATCAACTAATGCTCAGGGTAACAACATTAGGTTTGGCCCGTTGATGCCACAATCGACGTGGATAGAAAGATGAAGAAAACAAGAACAAAGGGTAGATGTAGCTACTATCATGAGGCAGATGGTCACAACCGACGTACGTGCGCCAAATTGATAGAGGTTCCTAATATGCCATAATTTAATGTTTGCATGTGCCCAAATATATTCCATGGCATTAATAATATTCTTATGTGTAGGATCTCAAAGCACAACTATGATAGCTACAACATTGTGCGCACGGTCGGACAGCAAGTACCACGTCGACGATCAACCTGATATTGGCGTGTGCATTGTTGTCTATCTCTAGTATCATGTGACCTTGTCTCTAAAATACTTCATTCTGTCAGTTAGTGACTTCCTCATAATGTATGACTCAGCTATTTGGTGGTGCACTCCCTTGTAAGAGCATGAGTTTGGGATATTTTTTTGCATTTTATATGTGAGTCTTTGAAATGCAACCTCAAGAATCATGGTTTCTTCGTGGCCAGCGTGTAGCTTGTTTATGTTGCACGATAAAATATGGAAATAGATGTACTGGAGGAATTATATTTCGCTCCCGCAAACAAAATAAAGGCCGATAAATCCGAAAAATACATTAGTCATCCATGCTCTCCAATTGAAGAATATACATGGTGAATACATATGATGAATCATACTCATCCTACATATCCTCCATGTAGAGTGTAAGGAAGACCAATGCTTGTAATAATCAATTAGATGAAGGTATTTAAGAAGGTGCAGGACTTGCTCGGGGGGCGAGGTGGGACTAAAAATGTTAAGACGTGATCCTGGCACGAGAAAAGGTGATTTTTTTCAACTCCTCCAAATCACCCCAAATTTGTTCTACATGCTCAAATAGATGAGCCAAACATGTCTATGAAAGAAATTTGGAAAAAAATATATCCTACAATGCCCCCTTAAGGTGTAGACCGATGCTTTGATCAGTCAGTCTACAGGTCAGAATAAATTCAAAAAAATAAATAAATAATAAAACCTTGAACACCTAGCTATGTTTGTGCAACATATCAAGTGTGCAAAATTATAGGTGATTTAGAGAAGGTCAAAAAAATCACGCTTAAACACAAGGGACCATTTGGTCTCACTTAAGCCAGTTTTTGTAGAAAATGTGATTTTTCCACCACCTCCAAATCACCCCAAATTTGTTCTACATGCACAAATAGATGTGCCAAGCATGTCTACGAAAGAAATTTGGAAAAAATGTATCCTACAATGCCCCCTTAAGGTTTAGACCGATGTTTTGATCAGTCAGTCTACAGGGCAGAATAAATTCTAAAAAATTTAAAAAATTGTAAAACCTTGAAAACCTATCTATGTTTGTGCAACATATCAAGTGTGCAAAATTATTGGTGATTTAGAGGAGGTTGAAAAAATCACGCTTAAACAAGAGGGACCATTTGGTCTCACTTAAGCCAGTTTCTATAGAAAATATGATTTATTTCCACCACCTACAAATCAACCCAAATTTGTTCTACATGCTCAAATTGATGTGCCAAACATATCTATGAAAGAAATTTGGAAAACAATGTATCCTGCAATGCCCCACTTAAGGTGTAAACTGATGTTTTGATCAGTGAGTCTACAGGGCAGAATAAATTCAAAATGATTTAATAAATTATAAAACCTAGCTTTGTTTGTGCAACATATAAAGTGTGCAAAATTATAGGTGATTTAGAGAAGGCCAAAAAAATCACGCTTAAACACGAGAGACCATTTGGACTCACTTAAACGAGTTTTTATAGAAAATGTGGTTTTTTGCACCACCTCCAAATCACCCCAAATTTGTTCTACATGCTCAAATAAATGTGCCAAACATGTCTATGAAAGAAATTTGGAAAAAATGTATCCTACAATGCCCCCTTAAGGTGTAGACCGATGTTTTGACCAGTCAGTCTACAGGATAGAATAAATTCAAAAAAAATTAAAACATTATAAACCTTGAAAACCTAGCTATGTTTGTGCAAAATATCAAGTGTTCAAAATTATAGGTGATTTAGATAAGATCGAAAAAATAACGCTTAAACACAAGGTCCCATCTGGTAACTTAAGCCAGTTTTTGTAGAAAATGTGATTTTTTCCACCGCCTCCAAATCACCTCAAATTTGTTCTACATGCTCAAATAGATGTGCCAAACATGTCTATGAAAGAAAATTTAGAAAAAATGTATCCTACAATGCCTCCTTAAGGTGTAGACCGATGTTTTGACCAGTCTGTCTACAGGGCAGAACAAATTCAAAAAAATTTAAACAATTGTAAAACCTTGAAAATCTAGCTATGTTTGGGCAACATATCAAATGTGCAAAATTATATGATTTAGAGAAGGTCGAAAAAATCACGCTTAAACACGACCATTTGGTTCACTGAAGCCAGTTTTTGTAGAAAATATGATTTTTTTTCCACCACCTCCAAATCACTCCAAATTTGTTCTACATGCTCAAATTGATGTGCCAAAAATGTTTATGAAAGAAATTTGAAAAAATAACCTATAATGCCCGCTTAAGGTGCAGACCGATGTTTTGATCAGTCAGTCTAGAGGGCAGAATAAATTGAAACAAAATTTAAAAAATTGTTAAACCTTGAAAACGTATTTATGTTTGTGCAAAAAATCAAGTGTGCAAAATTATAAGTGATTTAGAGAAGGTCAAAAAAATCAAGCTAAAACACGTGGGACCATTTGGTCTCACTTAAGCCAGTTTTTATAGAAAATGTGATTTTTTTACACCACCTCCAAATCACCACAAATTTGTTCTACATGCTCAAATAGATGTGCCAAACATGGCTATGAAAGAAATTTGGAAATAATGTATCCTACAATGCCCCCTTAAGGTGTAGACCGATGTTTGATCAGTCAATCTACAGGGCAGAATAAATTCAGAAAAAATTAAAAAAATGTAAAACCTTGAAGCCTAGCTACGTTTGTGCAATATATCAAGTGTACAACATTATAGGTGATTTAAAGGAGGTTGAAAAATCACGCTTAAACACGAGGGATCATTTGGTCTCACTTAAGCCATTTTTTGTAGAAATTGTGATTTTTTCACCACCTGCAAATCACCCCAAATTTGTTATACATACTCAAATTGATGTGCCAAACATTTCTATGAAAGAAATTTGAAAAAATGTATCCTACAATGCCCCCTTGAGGTGTAGACCGATGTTTTGATTAGTCAGTCTACAGGATAGAATAAATTCATTTTTTTAAAAAAATTATAAAACCTTGAAAACCTAGCTATGTTGTGCAACATATCAAGTGTGCAAAATTATAGGTGATTTAGAAAAGGTCGAAAAAAATCACGCTTAAACACGAGGGACCATTTGGTCTCACTTAAGCCAGGTTTTGTAGAAAATGAGATTTTTTCCACCACCTTCAAATCACCCCAAATTTGTTCTACATGCTCAAATAGATGTTCCAAACATGTCTATGAATTTTTTTGGAAAAAATGTATCCTACAATGCCCCCCTTAAAGTGTAGACCGATCTTTTGATCAGTCAGTCTACAGGGCAGAATAAATTCAAAAAAAATTAAAAATTGTGAAACCATGAAAACCTAGCTATGTTTGTGCAACATATCAATTGTGCAAAATTATAGGTGATTTAGATAAGGTCGAAAAAATCACGCTAAAACACGAGGGACCAGTTGGTCTCACTTAAGCCAGTTTTTGTAGAAAATGTGATTTTTTCCACCATCTCCAAATCACCCCAAATATGTTCTACATGCTCAAATAGATGTTTCAAACATGTCTATGAAAGAAATTTGGAAAAAATGTATCCTACAATGCCCGGTTAAGGTGTAGACCGATATTTTGATCAGTCAGTCTAGAGGGCAGAATAAATTGAAACAAAAATGAAATAATTGTAAAACCTTGAAAACCTAGCTATGTTTGTGCAACATATCAAGTGTGCAAAATTAGAGGTGATTTAGATAAGGTTGGAAAAATCACGCTTAAACACAGGGACCATTTGGTCCACTTAATCCAGTTTTTGTAGAAATTGTGGTTTTTTCCACCACCTCCAAATCACTTCAAATTTGTTCTACATGCTCTAATAGATGTGCCAAGCATGTCTATGAAAGAAATTTGGGAAAAAATGTATCCTACAATGCCCCCTTAAGGTGTAGACCGGTGTTTTGATCAGTTAGTCTACAGGGCAGAATAAATTCAAAAAAAAAACCTTGAAAACCTAGCTATGTTTGTGCAACATATCAAGTGTGCAAAATTATAGGTGATTTAGAGAAGGTCGAAAAAATCACGCTTAAACACGAGGGACCATTTGGTCTCACTTAAGATAGTTTTTGTAGTAAATGTGATTTTTCCACCACATCCAATTCACCCCAAATTTGTTCTACAGGAGGTTATTTGTGCAAGATATAAATTGTGCAAAATTAGAGGTGATTTACAGGAGGTTATTTGAAGAAGGTAAAAATATTGACTTGTGACATATGCAAAAAATAAAATAAAAATTTGAAAAATGCCCGCCTACTACTAGTCTCACAGAACACTCATGTGTATTACATGTAAGGGAGCATGTATAAAAATGGATAAGGGGTTATTTGAAGAAGGTAAAAATTATTGACTTGTGACATATGCAAAAATTAAAATGGAAATGAAAAAAATGCCCGCCTACTTGTATGCTCACTGAACACGGCCTGCAAGTATCCTGTCGGGACATGCGAAAGCTCACAATCCCTATGAATGAAAAATTCCATTACCAGCACCTACATACGAGTATCTCACGTCAAATTTAATACATTGCAATCACCAAAGTTCCATACATAATTTTGGATGTGCGTAGCAACATAGTGACAAAGTTACCTCATTATATGGGATGTAATCTTCATGTGCGAGGATTCGCGATTGTTCCGTCACTGGATGCTTAGCCTGTGTATGAATCGCCGACATAGAGTTACACAAGAATTAAATATGGTCATACGAAATTTTGTATGTGAATGTTTACCATGGGTGCGAGGTACTTATAGGGGGAGAATTGAAGACATGTTCTTCGAGTGGAGAACTGTGGCATTCAACAGGTGACACCGACATCACTAGGCCTTTAGTGTTTGGAGATTGTGCCACGTAACACTTCTTGGACTGCATATGAATAGCTTACACAAAGTTACTCACAAAAAAACTATTCATACACAATATCGGTCGTGATCGTGACTGAATAGCATTGTTGCAAGGTACTCACAGGGGGAGTACTAAAGACATGCTCTTGCGGTTGACTGCTGTGGCATTGAACGTGGGATTGAAACATCGCACGGTCTTCCAGCATCTTTCCGTCAATCATGACCTGCTCCACCATAGCCTTGTAGTCCATGTCCTTGCGCTCCTATTGCAGCCTAATGTCCATATTGGCATGTGCCTGCAACACATTCGCGTCCATGTTGACACACTCTTACTATATAAGGCCGTCGACAACCTTCCGATCCTTTTGCAATTTAAGATGCAACTCCTTGTACGCCAGCTGGAATTTCTTTTTCCATGACCTTGCGGTCCTGCTTTAACTTTTTGTTTCCATCTCTTCACGTATCTGCTTAATCTTTTGAGACATATCAGCACGCTTATCCTTAAGCATCCTATCGATATACGCACGTTCTTGTTTGAGTGCCCTATCCATCTCATCACTTTCGTGTTGGACCTTCGCGTCGATCTTCCGGCGGGCTTCACGCAACAACCTGTCGTACTCCGCACGCTTATTGCCATGCATGTGTGAATCCATGGTGCCTACAACACCAGACAGTAGAATGCAATTAATGAGATCTAGATTGTCAAAATATACCGATTCTTAGTAAAACATAGGACTATTTAAATACCTCGTAATATAGAATAGCATGGTATATGTGAGACAAACTGAGTCCTGAATTTCTAGCAAAATCTCTAATCTCCTAAAATTCGTATTCCTAATTTGGTATGAACAACCTCATCCAAATCAGTCCTAAACAACAACTCCTTCAACATCACCTCCTTTACTGTAGTATTGAGAACAAGTCTTTGTACGCCACATCTAAGTGGCTAAATCAAACATCATCCAAATCATTCCTACTAATGCAACATAGCCCAAAGGTCTAGTAAAGAAACTCCAACGACAAAAAATATACATATCCATAACTAGATCGTATGATCAGGATCCCCTAACAACCAATCGCAAAGCTCTTGCATAAAATTCTTCACTCCAACCTTATGCAAATCATTCATAATAATCCAGTATAGCAGAAAGGGCTAGAAAATTAGCTCCACCAACATAATATTTCCGTAACTAGATCGTATTATGAACTAATGTGAACTTGCAATCACATCTAATCTCATAACGGCCTTTACTACAAGTAAAGACAAGCACACACAATCTTGCACCAAAATAGTACCTTCAACGAAAAACTAATCCGCCAGGAACAAATACCAAAGATCTTGCACACAATATGGCATCTCTAATCTCATCACAACCTCCTTTTTGGTCCAATCACCGGGAAAAAGTATGAACGTTTCAAGATATGGGAGGTTACGTGGAGGATGATACCTTTTTCTTTTTACTCCTGCGTCGATGTGGGCTTCCGCAGAGCGATGGCACGACTCCCAGCGACGGCTACCTCTGGACACCAAAACATGCTGGGCTGTTAAGAAAGGATCGATATGTGGAAAGAAAAGATGGGAGGGATATACATATCTCCCGTGGTATTTGACGATATATTTACAAGTAATGCGCATGGATGGTCCGTCCATGATTTTAGGGTCGGTTAGTCGGTTGGAAGATTTGTTAATTAGCCTATTTAGAGGGAGCATGATCCTCTGGTGCTGGTGTTAGGGTTTGTTAGCCCAGCGGAGGAGTCCCTAGTTCTTCTCTTACCCAAAGGATTACGACCACCGTCTGTCATTGCCACAATCGCCTGACACCAAATCAATCATGTCGTCATCGTGCTCGATTAGGTGCGTGCTGAGGGGCCAATTAGTTGATGTGCCCCTGATCCCTTGCCCTGACTGTAGCGAAATGGTTAGATTCTATCTCTCCAGTACCGAAGAGCAGGATGGTTGGGTGTTATACAAGTGCAAGCACCACGATGTACAATCCCTTTACACTTTGGGTTGACATTTACTGCATGAGTAATTTTTCTACTGTTTCATTAGTTCTGGTTTGATTTGTGTTCACTTGATTCATAGGATCCATGTGATTTCTGGCGTTGGGAATTGGAGTACCTAGATCATCTTGTTGGTACAAGTGTCCTTGTTGGTGCTTATTCCCTTGATGCAATTGCTGCGTCATATGATAGAAGGGAACAGCTACAACGCGTAAAAAAACTATGGGGAAAGAATGCATGTACCAAGAGTGGCAACGTTGGTGGCAGGACAAATTACAGTCAGAGCAATGTGACAACCATTACGAAGCACCAAGCTTATACGATGTTAGGACTAGGGAGACAAATTGTTTTCATGCTGAAGCTGTTGACGGCTAGTGTAATGTTGTTGTGTGTGTTGTGTGTGATGTTGATTGTGAAGAAATAATATATTTGTTATCGTATCAAGGCGATTGTCATGGTCACATTTAATAATAGCTTAATAAGAAGAGGTGTTCTACCATGATACCTCCTACACCCCCCGCCCCCACCCCTCTTTTAACATGACAGGTAAGAGTAAGAAATAAATATTACACGATGATTGCATGAAATAGTTGTTTTGATTATTTCTTACCTTCTTGACTATTTTGAGAAAATAAGGGGTAATACAGAGCATGTTAAAATTGCTAAAAAAGAATGAATAAACCGAGTTCCAATGAAGGCAATCAAATGGAAAAACGTAAACAACCATTTAAATTCTTGCCCACTATGTTGTGCACGAACACAAGAGTACCATGAAATAAAAAATCCCTTAATTTATTTTCGCACACTAAGTTTTGCTAAAACTACTCGAGAGGCACATCAGGAACATGGGAAACAAATAGATAAATCCCATGATCTCCCAGGTACAGCAAATCAACACCTTCTGTCCTAACAGCAAGATTTTTTCCTTATTCATGAACTCGTTCCATTTGTTGACGCAGACACGACCGTCAATATCACAAATGGTGTATGTACTTGACACAGTAGTGTGTGGATGACAAACAATGTTCATGGCACCATATTCCTCCATTTCTTCGAGGACAACACGATTAGGTAGTTTTTGTTTGAAAAAAATATTTTTTACATCAACACGTGGCAACTTATTGTTATGTAGTAAAGTAAGAACAATTAATTTGGAACAAAGCTAAAAACATAATGAAATGACACAAAGTAAATGAAGAACAGAAAGATGGTTACCGAGAAGTTCTTGGTGCAATCTTACCATGTCAATGTATGAAGGAATGCATATGCTCTTCCTTGATCATAGTTTCCAGCATCATGACGCTCCACTAACTTGTCAAGGTCCATCACTTGGCATATGACATACTCCATCATTCTCCAGTTTAAGCTTGTCCCCTCAGTTACAGTGACACTGTCAATAATATCTCTTTTCTCATTGGACAATTGGTAGTATGCTACAATATTATAGCACAGACAATTTAATTTCTTTTATATGGTATATGATAAAGTTAGAGTAATAAAACTTGCAGGAGCAAAAAAGTATCTTAGTTGGATGTATGATAGGAAAATTCCCAATTGTCACAATGCTACTTGGTACTTCTGAATTGTCAGTGCTGAATGTAATCTCTTGACCCACATGTAGCGTGTAGACTCTAACAAATTCCTTCCAAGACTCCCCTGAAATGTATGTCAACTCATTGTCATTCACTACTGCAGGATGCTGCTAACGCGACACTATGATCAGAGACCCTCCGAGAAACTTTGTGTGATGCCATAATCGCAAACGATGCTGTATGAAAACCGTCAGAAATGTGTAAAACGTTTGGGATGATGGATGCATCAAACACGATGCAGGTTTTAGCTGCGTGTGCGATGAAGGGCACCCTGTTCAGTTCAATGAACTGTTTGCGATGAGGCAACACAAAAGAAACGGGCAGCCAGATGGAGGCGTGTGCGATACACAGCATACGGTTCACTCGGATGAACTGTTTGTGATTAGGCACCACAAAAGAAACGGACAGCCCGATCAAGGTGTGTGCGATGTACAACATACTGTTCACTCGGATGAACTGTTTGTGATTAGGCAAGATAACAGAAACTGTTCAATATAAAAAGATGTGTGTGATACGCGGCAAGCAGGTCTGTAATCAGAAATGTGTGCGAACACCGATAATAACACAGATGATTGCTTCTAATAAGACGTATGTGATATGCTCTGTCTACACAACATCTATTGGCCATTGTGGGACGGGCGGTCATCTGGATACGCCATAAGGATGCGAAGAGGCATTCCTATCAGCAAGGACTAGCTATTCCACCAGTAGCTCATGTAAGAAAATATCAAGTTAAGTGTGCTCAGGCTAGAGCAGCCATCGGATGGCTGACTGGATGGGAAGTTGTGTCGATGTTAAATTAGGTGATGGGATGGGTCATTTCGTTCAAATGACCGAAATGCCCCATTCCCTCAGCTAATTTAACCTCGAGGTCCTTGTTTTTTTAACACATGTTAAAGAAGGTCTACCACATTACTTTTTGACAATGTGCGATACGTGGCATACAGTTGATCCATTCGACCTATTTGTGATGGAATAGGCCGTGTGTGTTGTGGGCAAACGCTTGCTAGTATTCAACCATTTGGGATTGATGAATTCATCACCGACGGGATCCCTAGTGTGGTCCGTGTTCATCTGATCATCATCTACTTCTTGTGCTAGCTCGATGCTAAGTTTCCATTAATTGATGGCATTTTATGAACACGCCACCGTTTCCCGCCATTTCTTCACCTGTTTCCCGCCACCCTTCTATATTGCACATAGGGGGCGCGCGACGCGCGGAGGCGACAGGCGCACCCTGTAGCACATCCGGCTTTTCCAAGCATGCCAACCCACCAAAGCGCTGCCTCTACCATCAACCTCGTCGATGAGGAAAACGAGCAGGCGCCATGGCCCGTCGAGGCCGAGGCGCTCCCCGACAACGCGATGGATGACGCTGTCATGCGCGTCATCGCTAGGGTTGAGCAGACCTTTGCCACATGTCGCTTGAGCGCCGCGGATCAAGATAGACATGTCAACGCCGACAGGCTGCAGCTTGTCGCACAACATGATCGATGGCGCGCCATAGAGCAAGCTATGTGCGTCCGCGCTGATAGGCCGCGGCTCGCCACACGACGAGACCATTGGAGCGCCGCAGAGCGAGAGGCGCGGCGCACCGCACAGCAAGAGCGGATCCATCGGCGCTTGCCTGCTGTCGGCACGGCGTCGCAATTGGGTACACGTCCCGTCAGTACCCCTATTCCTCGCCAGGAGTGGGCAGAGGCCCTCATCTCCGTACTTGCACCAGATGTCGGCCACTCTGTACTTGCATCGGACGCCCGCCGTGTCGTTCTCCTTGTCCGCGGCCCGCTGAATGCCAACGCGCTGGTCTGTAGGCTCGACAGCCTCCTTGGCCCAGGTGTCCACCTGGGCGCAGTAGAGGAACATGGACGTGGCATCCTCGAGCTGGTGATCTCCGATGAAATAGCCAACTTGGAGCTCGAGATCGCGCTCCAGATGTACCGCGAGCGTGTCGACCGCTTGGACGAACGCCTGCATGAGTTCAGGCAGAGCCAAGAGCTACCCTAGGCAAGCGCTGCTGGTCATGGTCTCATCGACACGTTTTATTTTGAAAAGTTGTTTCGACGTGGATAGCTTTGTATTCACAACCATCATAGTATTGCTCTCTTTATTGCTCTGTTTCAATGTGTGTACTATGTTTTCCATTCTGATATGTTCTGTTTCAATGTGTGTATATATGCTTTCCATTCTGTATATGTGGATGATAACAGCTATCATCACAGAAGATATATATATATATATATATATATATATATATATATATATATATATATATATATATATATAATCACATATACGTGATGATACTTAACTACTAGGTACAATGCATAAAATTGAAAACGAACAATACTCAAACTAATAATCCCTCCTGGGGCTAGTATTCTGGCAGCCCCTCGCCAGCAGCTCCCTGGTGCGCGGCGTGTTCCCAGTGCGGAGGCAGTACTCCGACTCCTTCACCTCGCAGCGCTTGACGTACCGATCTGCCTCTTGGTAGCGGATGCGCGCGGCGGATCTTGCCATTTCGTTGGGTGCCCACCGGAGCTCCTCATCGGTGGCACGCTGGAGCTTATCGGCCCTCCTCCATGCAGCGACGAGGCGCCCAGCGCCTATGACCTTCCTCGCGAAGTACCCATCTTCGTACACCTCCTCAGCACGACGACGCGCCCGCCCTCAAAGCTCCGCCGCCTCCTTTTTCCATGCGGCACCACCGGCTTCACAGGCTGCCTGGTACCTGGCTTCCTCCTCCGCCATCTCCTTCTTGAATGCCACTTGCCTGGTGTCGTGGAATTGTCACGGCAGATGTCCTAGGGTGAGGACTTAGTCGTGAGGCCAACACATCTATGTGGTAGCTTGAGAGGGGTTGAGTGGAATTGAGAGACGCAACACAAGACAGGGATTTAGACAGCTTCGGGCCCCGGGAAACATCATCCGGTAACAACCCTACATGATGTTTGAGGCTAGGTCTCATTATCATCACGAGGGAGTCGCCGTAAACCGGCTCTCCTCTTTGTGTCTAGCCCTAAGATTGTTTCTTCTTGCTTGTAGCTTGTCCCTCTTTGGGGAGCCCTACACCTCCTTATATATGTTGAAGAGGTGGGTTACATGTAGAGTCCAACTCGGACTTAAGACTTAACTATTCTAACTTATCTTCATGGGCTTCTTAACATCTTAGGCTTCATAACATCTTGGGCTTCATAACCCCTGGCAACCCAATTATCACTGTTTGCCGGTTTAAGATGGTCTGCCAGTTTAAGATTGACTTAACTCCTGCCGATTTACCACCCGCCTTAACACCTGCCGGTTTACCGTCCGTCATAGCCATCTGTCTTAATTGTCTGTCTTAACTGTCTGTCGATTTAACATCCGCCGGTTTACCAAGTCCTAGCCGGTTTACAACTCCGGCCGGGTCATATCGCGGGGTATATCCCCGACATTACCCCCCAGTTTAATTTGGATTTATCCATGTTAAACTGATCCCGATCCTGTTTAAATCCTTGTAATTTCCTTCCAGAAAATCCGGGTCAATAGGCCAGCTTCATGATCAATTTGCTGACATTGGTTTGTCACAGAGAAATATTGTGAAGAATAACTCCTTTGACTCAACTCCCAATGCTTAACAAAAATATTGGTCTTTGAAATACTCATCTGATCTTCAGCCGGTTTAAGAATGTAGAACTTTGCCGGTTTACAAATATTGATGGCACTGGATCATAACTGTTTGTTAACATCAAGCTTGAAAATATACCTCCTTTGTACATATCACTTGTAGCCCCCTTGTCTTAAGAAGGCAGCGTAGTAACTTCTTAAGACTTGCTTCAATATGAATGTCACAAGCTTGAAGAAAACCAGGTTGTTCATCTCAATCACTAGTCAGAACTGAGTATTCCACATATGTAGCCCCCAAGTGTCGGGTTGTCATGCTTGCAGCAACCTGGGACTTGTAATTTCCCGATGCTCATAAAAACTTCAACCAGTGTAGCCCCCAAGGGTCGGGTCATTATGCAAATAATGAGAAGGGACTTTGAAAATATGATCATGTAGAATGTAACAGCAACGTGTAGCCCCCAAGGGCCGGCTCAGTAAGATAATATTGAGCTGGGACTTTATGTATACTTGAATTGTTGACAGGAGCAATTGGTAGCCCCCAAGGGCCAGCTCATTATGATGTGATGAGTCGGGTATTCAATAAGATTAATAAAAATGACTTTGCATTAGCCCCCAAGTGTCATGGTGCATGCTTGCAGCGACATGAGACTTGCATATTTGATATAATCTTAAGTTCAATAATGTAGCCCCCAAGTGTCGGATCGTAAGCCTGCAGCGACTTGGGACTATTCCTTCAATTGTAAAATAATTCATATCCATTGAAAATATAATAGCGATTGCGCTAAAGCGACTTTGAAAACCTTAATCATAGTACTGGTTACTAATAACCATAATAAAATCCAGCCATGTTGGCTATTTGAAGACTTGAATAATATAATCCAATGATTTATGAGCGCATGATTCCAATGGCGCAATCCAAATATATACTGACGACTTATAGTCAAAACAAGACCGAGCTGATAGTCTCCGGATTATGATTTGACCGTGTTTCATCAATTTGTAATTGACAGTCGAACCGGTTTAATAATGTCGGCTTGACAACACAACAAAAGAAATAGTTTAAAAGAGAACAAAATTCAAGCAAAGGCAAATATAAAACCATTGCAAATGAGGCTTTGAGCCGATCAAGAGGCATTACCATGGTCGAACACGACCAAGCCCCTAAAAGGCGTAGCTATGGTTCGAGTCTGCCAGGTCCCCAAATGATGCATTGACATTACGCCGATCAAGAGGTGTAGCGATGGTTCGGGTTCGACCAAAGCCCCCAAGTGATGTTGTGGCACTAGGCCGATCAAGAGGCGTGACTATGGTTCAGACTTGACCAAGTCCCCAAGTGATGTTGTGGCATTGCGCCGATCAAGAGGTGTGACTATGGTTCGGATACGACCAATCCCCCAAGTGATGCTGTGGCATTGCGCCGATCAAGAGGTGTGACTATGGTTCGGATACGACCAAGCCCCCAAGTGATCAATAATATGATAAGCCAATAAGGCAGGATACCCATGTTTGAACCGCGCATCATTGCAGCAGGTCCTCTTCGGCAACCTTTAACTTTTGCAGGAGATAAATTCTTCTTGAACCGGGATTTTGAACCGGATTTGAGAGCTTCAAAGCTTTATGGGAGACATCTTTCCCTTGAACCAGACTGTAAACCGGAAGTATCATTGTGAGCCGGAATATTTCTGACGGCCTTTAAATTTTCATCAATATAACAGTAGCCTTCGGGATTGGGTTATCTTTCCCTTCAACATTCTGGGGCACTTGAATTTGCTGAAACTGGCAAGACTTGCTGAATCATATCATCGTAGCCCCCGAGTCTTAAGATGACTCAAGGAGTTGTCTTGAGATTCTCCGTACTTTGACCATAACAGAAGGTATATATCATTGGTGTTGATAACGCGATGTAAATCCACATAAGGCTGAGGTGACTGCGGCGGGTTATAAATGATCCCGTATGAGCCGTGTCAGCAACTCGGCCAATGGTTCCTTCCAACTGGCTATTTGAAGTTGACCAAACTGTAGTGGCAGCGATTTGTGTGCATGTCCATTGATCCATCCAGTGCAGACGACGGCTGAACAATAATTTGCCCCCAATGTATTGGAAGAAAAACCGGGCTACCCAAGCAATGACTTGCTCATACTCAATAAACAGCTTCATGCAGCCAGGTGCGGCCCGGTATGTTGATGTAGACCAGACCGCAAGAGACGAACATCAAAGATGACCGCAGCATCAGAAGCAGCTCGGACAGATGAATCGGCCGCATATCACGGCATTGCAAGCCGACGCGGACGGGAAAAATTGGCACCGGTGTTGTAAACTGGCACGGACGGGTGAGTCAATGTAGACCAGGTCCGCAGAGGCGGCGGCTTTGTGCACCTCCATTGAACAATGATCAAACGCGATCCCGGTAAGTCGATGTAGACCGGGCCGCAAGGGCGGCGACTTGTACGTGTCCATTCAACGGGTAATATGTCACGGACTATCGCCGAGCGGAACATTATCAGCCCGTGTTCCATACCCATGGTATAAACCATATTGTAATGAATGATTGTCCTGTATATAAAAATATACAGATCAAAATAATTGTTCTTTGAAAAAAAATACGTGCTAATAAAATAGACTTCAGATGGATAGCTCCAGATTTGTTTAGGTCGGAAATAATCCACCACGGGGTTGATGATTACCATGGTGAGGCTGAAATCAATCATGGCCAAGCCGGCTGCGGTGTTATAAGCCAGCACGAACAAGAGAGTCGGTCGCGGCATTGTTGATGTAATCCGGACTGCGGGAGCAGCGGTTTGTGTCCCGGTTCATCAGTGTGGTATGCGCAGATGCCGGTGTAGAACAGCTAGCGCGCGCCGTCCGCGGCAGGGTATCACTTTTATAGTGATTACTTGTCCTGTATAAAAAGATATAGGCCAGAGTAATTGTTCTCAAACAAAGTATGTGCTGATAAAATACTTTAGGAAGGATAACACCCGATTTGTTTGGACGATAGATAATCCTCAGAATGTGCCGATCGGGGTGACTTGGCACGGATCCTCTGGGTTATCATTTTTTAACCCGGCCAATCGGCACACACTCTTGATTGTTCAGGAATACCACGCCGTATCAAACTCCCTTTCCTTTTTACTGCTTGGTCTGATCTGAAACCATTGCTATGTTGTTTCTAACACAGGCACACGCCGCTTATTGTAAACTTCGGCCTTGGGACTTTAGAGCATCCCACCCGGCGGTTTTAACCATAGCCGCCTTTCCCTTGTAAGTATGTATTCCTCTGTAGAACACACTTTTTCTTCGGTCGTAATCCCAAGCCATGTGCAAGCACATTATTTGGAACCATAATGATCCTCTACTAAGCCCGTCCAGGCCCCAAGTCCCTGCCACCCACGTCACATCTTGTCTTCGCATCTTTCTTTCCGGTTCATAAGTGAGCACGGCGGTTCAAGGCCACAGGGGCTCTCGGTGACCAAGGCGGATTTCGGCGGGTCAGTGCCCCTGACCAGACGGGTCACAATTGATGTTAAGAAGTTGCTCAAGGCAAAACAGCAGAGGTGGCCGCGGGGCTGGACGGCTCGTCGCGCAGCAGCTAATGCGGTAGGGGAGGTACGGGGCCAAGGCAGACCGCAGTAGCGGCTGAGGAGGCCACCGACAAAGCGGAGACATGCCACTTCCGAGGCGGCACAGCGCGGGCTCAGGCGCAGGCCTGGCGAGGGAGATGCGGGGAGGCCCGCAGTGATGTGGATATGCCGCAGGAGCCGATCGGAACGGAGCAGGCCGCGGTCATGCCGGCTCAGGCGCAGCCACAGCGGCTCAGGTACGACGACGGCGGCTCAGGCGTAGCCTCAGCATCCTGGAAGCAAGCAACGAGGCCGAGGTGATTCTTCAGGTGCTACTGCTGCAGGGCAATTCAGATCTCAGCCCGATTCAGCTCACGGTGGCCCAATCTTGCCGGTTTGGAGGTAGGGGACGGGCTGAGGCAATTTGAAAACAGAGACGGTGCCACAGAGCCGGGGTGACCTGAACATATAAACCGGTAGCTCAGCACTGGCAACACTCAAAGCAGGGGTGACGCCTGCGGGGGCAGTGGCACATGGCAGAAGCGGCTTGAGGCAGAGGTGATCATGGCGATAGGCGACCGCGGTGACTCGCAGCAGAGACGAGGAAAACCAGCGAGGCGGCTCGGGGCCGCGGCAGAGCTATGGGCGCTGGAGGCACGGCAGCCCGGGTTGGAGAGGCGCAGCCGTGGCCGGTTCAGCGCGAGCGCGCACAGCAGCAGAGGCAACGACCACAGCTCGACGGGTCAACCCCAGGCGGTTTGGGCAGCATCGTAACAGAGGCGGAGACGATCCGTCGACTCGGAGAGGCCAGATGAGTCAGCAGATGACGAGGTAGTGGTTTGATTCGGTCACCACTGTGATTTGGCTTGGCGATGGCGGTTTAGAGCGAGGCGACTTGGTGTTTGATGCGGGGCTGTGGTTAAAATCATGGCGGATTGACAGAGCGGCACGGCGGGCGGGCCAAAGCTGGTCAGCGCGGCGGGTCGAACGGAGGTGGAGCGAGGCGGCCGGGCCATGAAGACAGTCGTGACCGATTTACCGGCAAGGTCGCAGGTGTAGGGACGGAGGCCGTGACCGGTTCTCTGTAGGTGGAAGTGGAGAGCGACGGGGAGGGTCCGCCAGGCGGCGATTTGAACGGAGGCAGAAACGAGTCGTGGGCCACGGGTGAGCCGGCGTTGCAGCTTTAAGCTAGGCCGCAGTGGCCGAAGTACACGGAGGCGTCAGCGAGGCCGGCGGAGGTGACTCGACGGCCGGGTCGTCGTTGCTGGTGGCGCTGGCCGCTTGGTGCGTCGGCAGAGGCCGTCACTGCAGAACGGTGCGACGGTCGTGGTCGAATCGCAGCAGCGGAGGTGCTGACTCGACGCGAGGTCAGATGCGTTGGCGATTCACCGCGTAGGTGAAGCGGCCCAACGACGCCGGATTCAAGCAAAGCGTCATCGCAGCGGACGGCTTTAGGGCTGCTTAACTAAAGCCGGCGATTCAACGGCGGGTCAGAAGCATCCCTATGTTTGAGTCGGTCTTGATGAATGATGATGCACCGGTTTGTTTGAGCAGATAAACCGGCTATTGATCTTCTCGGGAGTTGATAAACCAGATTCGACGGATCATGCTACCTTGGTGACACACAGAGAACATGCCAAACCCTCGTATCCTTCAAATCTCATCGGTTGTAAATCCGGTTTAATGGATATAGCTCTGACGTTGACTTTTCCAATCTGGTTCCATGGTCACTTGCTAACCGTACTTTCCATTGCCCAACGAGATCATTGCCATAATTAATATACCTTCGAACCGGTTCTTTCTGATCCGGCCGATCGCGAATTTCTCGATCCTTTGAAGAGCTCTGTCGTGGAATTGTCATGGCAGATGTCCTCTTGAAAGGACTTAGTCGTGGAGCCATCGCAACTAGGAAGCTTAAAGGGGTTAATCGGGACAAAGGACACGAGAGGTTTATACTAGTTCGGCCCCTTACGGTGAAGGTAAGGCCTACGTCTAGTTGGGTTGGTATTGCTTGATGTTTCGATGACCAGGGAGCGAGATACGCTATGCCCGGCTCTCGATGGGTTGTTTCTTGCCCTAAGCCGCCGGCGGGTCGTCCCCTTATATACACGGGTTGACGCCCTGCGGCCTACAGAGTCCCGACCGGCTCATAAACAGTGTCCGGCTCGGTGACTAGTTACTTCTACCTTATGTTACAAGTTATGCCATCATGGCGATTTATCTTTACGGGATTTAAGTCGCCTGTGGGCCTTTAAACCCCTTATTGAACCACCATCTTCATGCCTTGGTCTTGGGCTTCAGATGGGCTTCCCTTTGCGTAACCCGGCCCCTCCTGGGCGGCTTACATAATAGTTATATCCCCGACATTAGGCCCCAGATTGATTTGAACGGGTTCATGTCAATCTTAAAAACCTCATGAACTGGCCTCCAGTCTTCTGTTTTGTGCAGAACCTTTTAACCCGCCGTGACATCATCATCTGACTCCGGGTTAAATTTTTGTGACGTCATCCTCAATTAAACTCATATGTTATTTCATCATATCCTTCAACGGATCTTTGCCTTTACTGACCATCCCGAGAATCGAGGCACCGGGGCCGCTGGATAATGATGCTTTGGTCTCCTCGTTTCTCGCGCCGTCTCGGTTGGCCCCTCCTTATAAATAGATGCGACTTAGGTCTTTTTCATTTCCTTCAGTCGTCTTCTTCCTCGCACTTTCCTTTCTGCCGCTCGAGCTCCGCCGCAGATCTCCTCGTCTTCTTCAACTCAGGCCGCTGCATCAACCTGACTTGACCAGAGAAACGCAACGGAACCTTGCAACAACTCTGCATCCGTAAGTCCTTTCCTTCCCTGCTTCTAGATCTGCATTACGGCCTCCGAGTTCATCGGTGTTCATCGCCGCCCGACGCAAACCTCCATTAGTTCTTACCTCAAATGCTTTGCTCAGATTGTAAAAACAACATAGAACTGCCGCGGAGGATGTTTTGTGCATATTCTGTATGAAAATAGATCTCATTTCCTTGTTTTGGAAGCCCTCTTTGAGCACATGAACTTCCCTGTACTGTTTTTAGGTTTAGAAAATTTTCCTTTCCAGAGCATCGTTTGATCCAAAATAATAATTTCAACTTGTGAAACCTGTTTGTTCCACACTTAGCCAAAAACTGCGTCTGTTGACTCTGTTTCAGCCATAGTAGTTCATATGACCGGTTCAAAATAATACCGGCTGTTAACACCGCTTGCCTCTGGCGACTTAAGAAAACTTCAATTGCCTTTCATACTCGTAATGACTTAAGAAAACCTGTTTGCCTAATTACCTATGTGTCATTAGGCCCCTTCTTAAATCGCCATTCTAAGTAGCTCAATAATGCTTTTCTCCGGGTTATAGTTGAACCGGAATTTTTTTTATCTTGTTGTAGGCTTCGATTTACACAATGGCACTCAAAGCCCCCAAACCTCCGGTGACCTGTAATTGGGTCCAGTCCATTGTCACGGAAAGCAAATTGTCCGAATTTGCGAAGTCTGGCTATCTGCCCAAAAAGGAGGTCATGTCTTATCGTGCTCCTGACCCGTCCGAGGAGAAACCTCATCCCAAAGAAGGGGAAGTAGTAGTCTTTACAGATCATATGAGCCGGGGGTTCGCTCCACCTGGTTCAAAATTCTTTAGAGACGTTTTGCATTTCTTTGACTTAAGACCTCAAGACATCGGGCCCAATTCTGTGTCAAACATCTGCAACTTCCAAGTTTTCTGTGAGGTCTACCTTGGAGAAGAGCCCAACCTACTTTTGTTCAGGGAATTATTCTATCTGAACCGGCAGAATGAACGCGCCAATGGGCCCAGTTTGGGACTTGGTGGCATATCGATTCAAAGGCAGAGAGACTGCCTGTTCCCTTATGCTGAATTGCCGAGTCATCCAAAGGACTGGAACCAGACATGGTTCTACTGCCAGGATTCTTCTCCGGCTGGTGAAAACCCACTGCCCGGCTTCCGTGCATTACGCCTTGAATTTACTCACCCGCTGCCGGATAAATTGACTGCTATTGAACGTCTGCCACTCACCCCCAAGATCAAGAAGATTAAAGCTCTCTTGGGGAACGGCTTGGATGGCATTGACCTGGTCCGAGTCTGTGTTGCTTGGAGAATAATTCCCTTAAGTCACCGCCCCGGATTAATGTGTAATTACTCAGGCGAGAAAGATGACCCTCAGCGTCATAGCCCTGACGACTTACCAGATGACGTAGTAGAGGCTACCTGTCGGTGTCGAAACCGGTGGATCTCGGGTAGGGGGTCCCGAACTGTGCGTCTAGGCTAGATGGTAACAGGAGGCAAGGGACACGAAGTTTTACCCAGGTTCGTGCCCTCTTGATGGAGGTAAAACCCTACGTCCTGCTTGATTAATATTGATGATATGGGTAGTACAAGAGTAGATCTACCACGAGATCAGAGAGGCTAAACCCTAGAAGCTAGCCTATGGTATGATTGTTGTTCTATCCTCTATCGACTAGCCTGGCCCTGGTTTATATAATGCACCAGAGGCCTAGGTTAACAAGAGTCCTAGCCGAATACGCCGGTGGGGAGAAGTCCTTGTCTTGATCGCCAAGTCTTGTGGAATCTTCCTTGTATGCGGCAGCTGTCCGAACTGTCCCATGAGTATACGGCCACGGGGGTCCTCGGCCCAATCTAATAGATTGGGAGATGACGTGGTGAGTACCCCCTAGTCCAGGACACCGTCAGTAGCCCCCTGAACCGGTCTTCAAATTAGGGACGCTCCTCGATTCTTCCGAACTGTTCTTCATCTTCGGTCGTCGGTCTTGAAAACTGGTTCAACAAATCTTCTTTATCTTCGATCTTCAGGATTGCCGAAATGCATTCGACGGGTTTACACGTCGGGTATCCGAGGAGCCCCTTTAAGTTTCCGGCCTTTATCAATGCCTTGTTTATTTTTATGCCACACCTCGGGTTTGAAGTTGTTCCCGGGAGGAAGTGTCCTCTTGCATCCGAGCTCCAACGCCGGACTGCATTCGAGATGTCCTTTGCAGCCGAGCACCAACGCCGGACCGCTTCCCAGCTCTAATGCCGGAATGTATCTGAGCTCCAACGCCGGACTATGTATCCGAGCTCCAACGCCGGACTATATCCGAGGTGTCGTAAATCACCTTGGTTCAAAGAAGTTTGAAGGAGTTTAGCCGAGCTTAATGCCGGAAATGCCCTCTATGGAGCCAGCCACTAGCGCCCGAGCTTTATGCCGACTGCTTCCGAGGTGGTGCACCACCCCGAATGTGGGCCGATTTTTGTCATTATTTTTGATTGGTGCAATTTATTCTCTGCCGAGATATATAGCCAGTAGCCCTCAAGGTGGGTATTGGTCTAAAACCCGAGATGCACATGAAGGATGACATAAGACTGCTGATCCCAGTAGCCGCTGAGACTCAGGTCGATTTGCAAAATCGGCCTGAGGATTAAGTCCTAGCTCGGCAGAATACTTCGGGACACTAAAAGTGGCGTGCTCAGTCCTCGAGACTCAGGTTGGGTGCGGCCGACCAATCTGAGGATCAAAATCTCCTCGGAAACTATATTGCACATAAAATTTTCTGCATTGGACAAGCAATGCAGTAGCCCCCGAGACACTGGTCGGGTGGCAACACCAGATCAGGGGATCGATGTGCCCCTTTAATATGTTTAAATAATAAGCCCGAAGCCAGTAGCCCCCGAGCCTTAATGCGGGCACGGGTGGCCGAATTAAGGATCGATATCCATAGTAAAATCACAAATTGTGTGTAATGAATCTATGTATCCAAGTACTTTACGTCATTTAATGCTCGGATCCGCATTGTACAAAACTTTGTTGACCGACCATTGGCTTCTACCTCCCCGGCCAGTACCCGAGGAGTGTTTGTCTTACTTTATAAAGCCTTTATGGGGACGACAAACAAGGCAATCTGGCCATACGGTTGTATAAACAAAGGTACGCGGAGAGATATGTTATATTACTGTTTAACAGAAGAAATGTCTTCCAAAGAAAATAGTCCCGCTATCGGTTCCTTTCTTTGGGTTTTCATGCTAAGCATGATCATAAAACCTCAGCTCCAATGTAAGAGCAAAATATCGAGGATTTAGTTTGGGAGGCTAGTTAATAGCCCCCGGTAGTGTTCGGCGACAGTCGAGGTCAAGCCGTAAACACTTCGGCCAATGTTATGAATGGCCTGTTATTTAACATAGTCATCGGATCGCTGACCAGTTTACGCTTATTGTGACAGTCAGTTTTCGGCTTTCTCCACTGAGGTGCTTAACCATTTGAGCTGGAAGCACAATCGCAGTGGTTCTGCCTTTGCATGCCTAGCCGAACAAAACGGAACGTAGGAAGCAAGTGCAGGAGCCGGGCAACCCAACTATTGACCGAAGACACAATTCGAAACCAATGCATATATAGCAATATCTGAGAATGTTTTTGCCGAATCCCTAAAAGGTGACCGGCGTTGCACTGCGAGACTAATGCTGGAAAAGCACAAATAGTTTAAAAGTGCCAAAAAGTTTGAAAAACCAAGAAACGTCAGTAAAAACATGACGTCCGAACAATATCAAGTGTTCGGTGCCAATCCGAAAATTGGTCTTAGAAAAAAGAAGTGCTTCTGTCATGCTTTAACATGATACATCCTATCTCAAGACTTCGAGCGGGTCAGCCTACGGCTTCAACCTCCTATCCCGAGGGCGGAGTACTTCTCATCAGGCCAGTTTAGCAAACTAAACTCTAGCGGCTTTGAGTGAGAAATTAGGCTCCACGGCTAGTGACCGCACACTCGTGTCGAAAAAAGGAGTGATAAATAATAATAATAAAACTTTGCAACGACTAAGAAGAAGAACACTTATTATCAAACGGCTCAAATAAACTTAAGAGCCCCCAAGTGACTTGGGTAGGAGAATGATTGCATGTACCGAAGTACTTATATCATATCTATGTTCAACCAAACTTTAAACGCGTCTTAACCGACCGTCGCCTTCTCCCTCTTCGGTCAAGGACCGAAAAGTGTTATGTACTCCATCGGTCGAGAATATCGACGGTGTTTCCAATAACCAGGCAATCAGGCCATAAGGTTGTAACATACAAAGCGCGCTCAAGGAACTTATGCTATATTACTGCGAAGTGTAAGAAGCATCTTCAAAGAAAATAGTACCCCCATCGATACCTTTCTTCGATGCTCATTGTTATTATGAGACTTGTGCAATAGATTTTTTGTAATCAAGAGTTCCGTTGTGTGTCGACCATCATTGAAAACTATAAGAGCGCTAACTTTCGGCTTCACCCAGTCTGAGGTCCGGCTCGGGCGACCCGATCGTGACAATCGCAGAGGTGCTCCCTTTACTCCCTAGCCGAACAATCGGGAACGTAGGGGTAAACACAGGAGCGAGACAACCCAGTTTGCAAATCGCTTAAGTCAATATGATGCATATTGTGGCGTAATACACGAACAAGGAACGAAGCCGTACAAGTATAATCATATGCAACAGAAAAAGCTTCATAAAGGAAGCCCCCAAGTAAACGGGGTATTTGAATTTATGCGTCACAAACAAAGTTTGGACAAGGAAAAAAAATTTACAAGCAATTTTTTTCCAAAAAAGTATAACGCTTGGTCGAACCGAACACAAGTTAGAAATTAAAGCTTTGAGCATGAAAGCGACTTAGCTGGTTAATGTGTTCGCATTTCGAGCTTGATGCGGGACATGGTTCTATCCCCCAAGCCGGTCCCGAGGTGGCGGAGCGAAGAGCTCGACACGCCGAAGTGGTGACATAGCACGGTCGATGCAGACCGACAGAGTGACGCCGAAGTCCCCGGATCATTTTCCTGTGCACAAAAATAATGCAAACGGGAGATAATAGTAATAATGATAAATTAAAAAAATCGTTGCATAATGAATAATTTATGCAAAGTGAGTAATAAAAGAAATATGGCCTGGCGCCGAAGTCAATGTCGATGCAGGGCGTCGGCGTGATGCGGTAAAGGCGTGGCAAAGCGTGAATTCGCAGGTCGGTCCGAGCTCCGGATGCGGCGTTCGCTGGACTATGTACGGAAACTGACCGAACCACAATGCGACTGTCGTGAATGCGACCACCATTTGATAGACCTGTGTACATATGATGGACAAACCAGAGTTATAATTCCTTAGGAAAAATGAACCCAAACAAGCAAAAAATATTAGGGATTGATAGCACCTGGTTTATTTGTTGTAGCAATCCGAAGGAAGGTGATTCCCAAAATTGGGACTCGCTCCGCACACCCATTGCCTGATGGGCGATAAAACGATGGCATGGCAATGCTGGTAAAGATTGGCTCGCCGAGGCAAAGCCCTCGGCCCAGCTAACGTGACGGAGCTGGTCGGCTAGTGACACCGAAGTGTCCGGAGTAGGTTGATGAAGAGATGGCGAAGCCCCCGGTCCAGCCGAGATGTTGAAGCCCCGATGCCAACTGATGAGTCGAAGTAGGTCGGCGTGATGGACACCAGCTTGAAGAAGCGATAGTGCGGCCCTGTCGATGCAGGTCATGACGTGGTAGATGCCGGCTTGATGAAGCAACCGTGCGGCGATGCCGGTATGCCCGCTCCGTGTAATCCGTGGGGCGGCGATGTTGGTGATGTTTTATCCTTCGCGATGCCGGACTCTTGTTCGGCTTGCCAAGATGATGATCCGAAGAAGTTGAGCTCGGCTCAACAAAGTGACGCCGTGTCTTAGCGCAGGTCGGCAGCCGTGGAGCAATATTGCCAGACTGGTTTGACACCAGCATGATGTTGAAGATCATGTTCAAAAGATCTTAAAGTTAGTGGGATGTGTTTTGGAACAAAACACAATACCCCATACAAAACTTCCTTCAAAAGGGATGTCCGATATCCCGTTCATAGAAAAGATGAACTCGGGTCGGATTCGTTTTCCCGCAGAAAACAGATCTGAAAAGTGATGCACTAATCAGAAGGTTCCCGGAGTTTGGACGGTCGGATCGAGCTGAAATTTTGAGAGGTGGTAGATACAGGAAGTCCGTAGCCGATCAACGGTTCGATATTCCAAAGGACGTCCGAGCTAGAAGCTGGACACCACGCCATAAACACATCCAATTTCCCGTCCAGATTTGACAGGGCTCCGGTATATCGTGGATTGCAAGAGATTCCTCCATCGAAACTCGACGAAATTTTCCAGGGTTGTTGTAGACTCAATTCCGCACAATTCCACCAAAGGGATCGTCAAAGCGATACTCGAGGAGGTGGTGGCAGCAGATATGAGTCCGCTGTCCAGAAAAACAGCACGGTCGCTTGAGGGCAATGTTGACGTTGAGCCCCCGAGCCCCATGGATGATTCCTCTGTGATCTTGATAGAGATCGAAGTTGATGTTTGATGAAGGCCCTCGTTTGAACATGGTGATCCGAACACGGGGCGCAATTCTTGGTCGAACCAAGGTGACCATTCGAGTTGGTGACGAAGATGTCGAAGTCGCAGTTGATCTGCAGGCGACCATCGATCCTTTCGTCGACCACACAGCGGAACTCTCAATGAAAGCACCAATGTCGGTGTCAAAACCGGCGGATCTCGGGTAGGGGGTCCCGAACTGTGCATCTAGGCTGGATGGTAACAGGAGGCAAGGGACACGGAATTTTACCCAGGTTCGGGCCCTCTTGATGGAGGTAAAACCCTACGTCCTGCTTGATTAATATTGATGATATGGGTAGTACAAGAGTAGATCTACCACGAGATCAGAGAGGCTAAACCCTAGAAGCTAGCCTATGGTATGATTGTTGTTCTATCCTCTATCGACTAGCCTGGCCCTAGTTTATATAATGCACCAGAGGCCTACGTTAACAAGAGTCCTAGCCGAATTCGCCGGTGGGGAGAAGTCCTTGTCTTGATCGCCAAGTCTTGTGGAATCTTCCTTGTATGCGGCAGCTGTCCGAACTGGCCCATGAGTATACGACCACGGGGGTCCTCGGCCCAATCTAATAGATTGGGAGACGACGTGGTGAGTACCCCCTAGTCCAGGACACCGTCACTACCACTCAGTCTTTGCTAAAGGAGGGTACAGTGACCAGTAACGCCTTCGGGTTACTGCCTTTCTGCAAACAAAACCCGGCCCCCATAGTAAGTCCCAGTTATTACCTTTGACTATGCTTATACCTTGCTTTTACTTACAACCTTTCACAATTTCTCTTCAGGCGAAAGGCAGCTTCTGGAAGGTTCATTATGACCATGAAGCGGCCAAGCAAGCCAGGGCTGTTTAGAAAGCCGATAGAAAAGCCGCCAAGCCTACCACCTCCAGGAAAAGAAAAACAATGAAGAAGAGGTAACTTTTGAACTTCCCTGACTATTTATCATCATTTCACCGACATGATTTCTCTTTCAGGAGGACACGGGAAACAGCCAACCCGTCGAAGAAGAGGTAACTATAATCTCCTCCGACTCCGAGCCTCTGCCGCGTCAGAAAACTCGAAGAGTAACCTGGAAAGTAAGATTTTCACATCCTTTGGCTTACCAAGACCCTGACTTTCTTTTGAAGCAACAACAATTTGAAAGCCGGAGGCAGACTGTCACATCCCTAGTTCTGGTATGCTCAAGGCTAGCTAGTCATGTGTGCATCATGTTTAAATTCTTTTAAATTTGAATTGGGGATTTGTAAAACCCTCAGAAATCATTTCTGGAAATGACCCAGATAAAAAGTGCTCCAAAAAGGTCCAAGAAAATGTTCATGTTACTCTCTAAAAATATTGGACAGAGGTAAAAATCAAACCAATATTTTTAGAAGCTCTTAAATATTTATGTTGGGCATTTGGAATTAATGCAATAATTATTTGTATTGGATATATAAATGATATATATGTTTTATATATCCAAAAATTGTGCCATTTGTTGAGGAGCTCTGGAATAATGCCATTAGTTCCTACAAAAAATGGCACAAGAAAATAAATTGATTTAGTACTTTTACTAAATCAAAACAAATGTCAGAAAATAGAAAAGAAAACCAAATTTGCAAACTTACCCGTGCTTACCTGCGGCCCAGCTCCTGTGCGGCCCAGCTGGGCCAGCCCACCCGCGCCATCGTCCTCCTGGCGCCAGTCGGCCAGGCGTGTGGCCGGCGCGCGCGCACGGCCGTGCCGCCACGCCACCAGCCTGCCTGGCTCCCCTCCCCCGACGCCTGGACGTCCCGCGCGTCGCCACGCGACACCCACCGCTCTCTCACTCTCCCTGGCTTTCTCTCCTCTCTCCCTTGCTCTCTCTCCCGCGGACGCCGAGCACCCCCGTCGCCGCTGCTCGCTGCCGCCGCACTCCCCGCCGTCCCCTCTCTCTTCCGATGAGCCCAGAAGCTCCGCCGCGTCGTCCTTGACCTCCTCGCTGAGCTACGCGACGCCGGATGCCCTGAAGCCCCCCAACACCGCCGTTTCCGACCTCGGTCGCCGGAGATCGCCCCCGCCGTTCCGCTCGCGTCCGGCCTCCCCCGAGCTCTCCGAAGACTCCGCTGGATCCGCTGTGAGCTCTACTCCGTTTCCCCCCCTTCTCCCCTGCCTCTCCGTGCCCCGCAGGCCGATCCCGCTCGCGCCCGACTCCGGCCGCCGCCGCGAGCTTCGCTCCGGCGAGCTCCGCCGTTTCCACGGCCTCCCCTGAGCGCGGCTGGATCCGCCCGTGCACGGGCTACCCGCCGGTGGCCTCCGTGCGCCAAGCCGTGGCCCCTAGCCCCGTTCCGGCGAGTCGCCGCCGCGGCTTGAGGTCGTCGCCGGCGAAACTCCGGCGACTGACGTGGCCCCGTGTTTAAGCTGCTAACCCTGCCACTTAATCCACCCCTAAGTCACTGACCAGTGGGCCCAGGGCCAGGTCAAACCCCAGTCAGTGCGGGTTTGACCGGGTTTAGCCCCTGTGTCACTGACGTGTGGCCCCCACACGTCAGGTTTGACCCCAGTCAGCGTTGTTGACTTGCTGACGCAAGCATGACGCAATGCTGACGCAGTTATTCTTTTTTCTGGTTTTAATTTTAAACAGGAAATTCCAGAAAATGTTTCAAACTTCAAAAATTCATATCAAATCAACCGTAGCTCAGATTGAAACAAGTTATATATGAAAAATCATCAGAAAAATGCAAGGAACCCATTTATGCTAGTTTCATGCATGAAAAACCAACTTATACTTGCTGTATAAGTGAAAACGTAATAATGGCATGTTATATACTTCACTTGGGGTTTGCATATGAACCCTTGGTTCATATGAACTTCAACCAAATAAACTCTAGCTGCATTAGCTCAAACAGCATCACATTCTCATGCCATGTTCATGCATCATATTGTTGCATATGATTGTGTATTGATTGCCGACACCGTTCCTTCTCGATAGGTTCTGCTCCGGAGACCGTTCCAGAGTACCTGTCAGAGGAGCAGTGCCCCCCTGTTGATCTACCAGGCAAGCAAACCCCCCCCTTGTTCATTCCGATATGATCCCACTCTCGCTCCTGCTCTCTTTTATTGCATTAGGACAACAGCGAATCAACTGCTACTTTATGCTGCGGTAGTTGAACCCATTCCTCTGCATGACCTGTCATTGCCACAGTAAATAGTTGAAACCCACTAGCATGTGTAGGAGTTGATTGAGCCATGTTGTGCTTCTACCATGCCATGCCTGCTATTGCTTAGAGTTGTGTCAGGTCTGATTCATTGGGAATGGATTGGAGTGATATGATATGTTCTGATGCTGAGAGTTAAGTGTGTGAACACGATTTGGTAAAGGTAGCGGTGAGAGGCCATGTAGGAGTACATGGTGGGTTGTCTCATTGGGACCGTCCTTAAGAACCGAGTTCTGTGTAAGTTGTCCAATGACTAGCTACTACCACACATTGGGCTCCGGGCGCTCCAAGCTCTCTCGACTTATTAATCACCTCGGTCTCTGTCCAGGAGTCGCAACTAGTTTCTGGTGTTTGTAGGTAGTGTTAGTAGTCTACCAAGTGGCACCCGGCCAGGTGGGCTTGGGACAGACTAGGCACAAGTGGCACGGTGTACCAAGCGTAGATCCACCCGGCGAGGTGGGCTTGGGAACCCTGCACACATCGTTTGGGGCCGTGAGCGACACCCCGGCCGGATCTCCTTGCGGATGGAACCCGAATAGGCGTCAAACCTGGACTAGAGTCTTGTGTGGTTAGTCAGGTCGTGGCCGACACCCTCGCCAGGCTTCCGCTTGAAGGTTGCCGAGATACATGATGTGTACATGGTGATAAGTGGTGAGAGCGTGTGTGAAGAAGTACACCCCTGCAGGGTTATCATGATCTATTCGAATAGCCGCGTCCTTGGTTATGGACTTCTTGGATGCTTACGTGGTACATAGACAACTTGAAGTGGATACCATTAAATGCTCAAGATAAGTGTGAGTGCTATGGATGGCCTTCTCGTAGTGAGACGGGGATGAATCCATAGTAGTGTATTGATGTGATGATTAGTGGACTCGTGTGCGCCTTTTCAAAAGAGTTACCAACAGTCGTAGAACAGGATAGCCACAGAGTCAAAGCTGGCTTGCTGCAACTAAACCCCACATTACCTCCTTGATACTAATGCATGTATGATAGGATCTGATGTAAGTCTTGCTGAGTACCTTTGTACTCACGTTTGCTTTATTTATGTTTTGCAGCGGAGACTTCGGTCTTTCTAGTATTTCCGCTTGGACTTCGACGAGTAGCTTGCTACCTCAGCTACGATCTTGTACCCTTGGGAGGGTCTTGTAGATAGTCAGGCTTTTCAACCTTTTTCTTTTGTAGTTGTCTGTACTCAGACATGTAATGCTTCCGCTTGTTGCTTGTATGCTCTGAATGATGGGTCATGTGGCCCCTGTTTGTATTTAATGCTGTGTGGCTCTTCTGAGCCTTTATCTATATGAGTTTGCGTTATGTTGTGATGCCATGTTGTACAACACATACTTGCATGTTATGCGTACGTGTAATGTGTATTGCTATGTGTGGGATCCGACAATCTAGTTGTTTATCCTTGGCAGCCTATCATATGGGGAAATGTAAGTCTAGTGCTTCCGAGCGATAGTAGTCCGCTATAGCCCGGTTCACCGGAGTCCTGCTAGCCCAGCACTACTGCTCGGAACACTTGACTGGCCGGCATGTGTTTCACTTCGTTCCTATGTCTGTCCCTTCGGGGAAATGTCACGCGGTGACATCCGGAGTCCTGCCTAGCCTGCTACAGCCCGGGTTACCGGAGTCCTGTTAGCCCAGTGCTACAGCCCGGATTCACACGTTGATGACCGACATGCTCGATGTGATTCATGTATGCCTGTCCTCATGGGTTAGTGCCGCTTTGGATTCACGACTAGCCATGTCGGCCCGGGTTCTCTGTCATATGGATGCTAGCGACACTATCATATACGTGAGCCAAAAGACGCAAACGGTCCCGGGCCAGGTAAGGTGGCACCCGTGGGAGTACCGTGCGTGAGGCCGCAAGGTGATATGATGTGCTACATGCTGGATCGATGTGGCTTAGGATCGGGGTCCCGACAGCGTTGGTATCAGAGCCTGACTGCCTGTAGGATTTCCAAGCCAACCTGTTCGAAGTTGAGTCTAGAAATTCTTTAGTTATATAAGGGAATTGATTGTGGAAGGGAACGTAAGGCTCTTTTTACTCCTTATATCTCATGCCCTTCTGATCTGAGTCATCCTATCCTTCCAACGGGGTTAAGGAACTAGGCTTCCTCTTCTATCTATCAGGATCACGTGTTACTACTCCGTAGTCTCTTAGGATTGGTTGATGAGAGTCATATCCCAGTTCAAGTACCTCCGGTGTAGTCTGTTTAGTAATATTTCAGAACCTTGTGTGATGATGTTGATTATGGTGCTACCCCGTCTTTTACAGAATGTCTCATATTGAGCATTTTACTGCCGTTATGCTGCCGGAATTATCCTAGGAGTTTGAGAGATACTAAATTCTTGTGCTACCTTCTGCATCCTATAGTTGATGCTGAATCCATCCTTGTTTTCCTTGGTTTTGTTCTTCAGGATGTCATCAGTTAAACGAAGTTCTGTTGCTCGTAGCCAGAACCACGGAGATGGTAGGGATGAGGATCCTCCCGATCAGTCTTCGTTGGCAAAGTTCATGTTAGAAGTTGAGATGAACAAGCGTGAGACCAACCGCTTGTTGGCACGTATCGAGGAGAACACCACACCTCAGTTCAAAGGGTCTGCAACCATTCATGACTTCATTCGCTTGCACCCACCCGCTTTTCATCATTCTATTGAGCCACTCGATGCAGATGACTGGCTTCGTAGTATCACACACAAGCTGCATTCTGCGAACGTGGCTGAAGGAGACAAGGTCATCTATGCTACATACCACCTGGAAGGTCCTGCTAGCCTTTGGTGGCAGAACTACGAGGCTATGCTTCCAGCTGGTCAGATACCTACCTGGAGAGAGTTCACTGAAGCTTTTCGCGAGCATCACATTCCTGAAGCCCTCGTCGATCGCAAGAGAGAAGAGTTCTGTAGTTTCACCCAGGGTAAGATGGCTGTTGATGCTTATAGTAGAGAGTTTGAGAATCTCGCCCGCTATGCTACAGAAGAAGTGTCCACAGACGCCAAGAAGCAGGCTAGGTTCCGGAAGGGTCTCAACCCCAAGTTGCGTCGTGATCTTCACTTGCACCATTGCAATACATTCCAGGCTCTTGTGAACAAAGCCATTAACGCAGAGACAGCTCAGCTCACTTACGAGGAGTCTCGTAAGCACACCCGTGATTTGGTTTCTTCCTCCGGTTCTAGTTCTCAGAAGCGCCGGATTTGGATTCCGAACTCCGCTCTTCCACCCGGTTATTCACCGAGGCCATCTTATGTGGCACCTCACCCAGTTCAGCCATATGCTCCACCCAGGCCTATTGGTGGACCGCCTGTCAATGCGGGTCCACGTCCTACCTCCAAGATTTGTTACAAGTGCGGAGAGCCAGGTCACATCGCCCGTATTTGCACTCAGACCAATGTTGCTCCACCTCAGCCCGAGAAGTTTGTTGGCCGTGGAAGTAAGACATCACACAAGATGATTAACGCCAAGTCAGCTCCCACTGAACGTGGACGTGTGCATCACGTCTCAGCTGAAGACGCTTATGATGATCCGGATGTCGTTCTTGGTACACTCCTTGTAAACTGTCATCCAAGATCGGTTCTATTCGATACTGGAGCATCTCATTCCTTCATTTCCGAAAGTTATGCCCGCTTGCACGACATGTCATTTTGTGATATGCCCTCCCCACTACTCATTCAGACTCCTGGATCCAAATGGCAAACCTCTAGGATAAGTTATGGCAATGAAATCCTTGTTGACAGACTTGTATTCCTTGCATCACTTGTAGCCCTCAAGTCTTCAGATATTAACATCATCTTGGGTATGGACTGGATGAAAGCTCATTATGCCAAGATTGATTGTTACACCAGGTCTGTTCAGCTTACACACCCATCTGGCAAGATAGTCACTGTCTCTACTAGAGTTGCCAAGCGTCAACTCTATTCTCTTAACGCCAACCCTCTTCCAGACCTTGAAGATATCCCGGTAGTCCGTGACTTTCCGGATGTCTTTCCAGAAGAACTGCCAGGTGTTCCACCTGACAGAGATGTAGAATTTGTCATAGATCTTATCCCAGGAACCGCCCCAATTTCTAGGAGACCTTACAAGATGGCACCCTTAGAACTAGCCGAGCTTAAGAAACAACTCGATGAGTCCTTGAAAAAGGGTTTCATCCGTCCTAGTTCTTCGCCCTGGGCTTGCCCCGTCCTCTTCGTCAAGAAGAAGGATGGTACGGACCGGATGGTTGTAGATTATCGTCCCGTTAATTTGGTCACGATAAAGAACAAGTATCCGCTTCCCAGGATCAACGACCTGTATGATCAGCTCGCTGGATCCTCAGTCTTTTCCAAGATGGATTTGAGGTTAGGCTACCATCAAATCAAGATCAGAAACGGGGACATTCCTAAGACGGCTTTTGTCACTCGTTATGGCCAGTACGAGTACACCGTCATGTCCTTTGGTCTAACCAATGCTCCAGCTACCTTCTCCCGCTTGATGAACTCGATCTTCATGGAGTATTTAGATAAGTTCGTCGTGGTTTACCTCGATGATATCCTTATTTACTCGAAGAACGAGGAAGAGCATGCCGAACATCTTAGACTTGTGCTAGAAAAACTCAGAGAGCACCGCCTTTATGCCAAGTTCTCCAAGTGCGAATTTTGGTTGCCAGAAGTGACCTACCTAGGCCACGTGATCTCTGGTAAGGGCATTGCTGTCAATCCCGAAAGAGTTCAGGTCGTTCTTGATTGGACTCCACCTGAAACAGTTAAACAAGTTAGGAGTTTCCTTGGTCTAGCCAGCTATTGTCGCCGCTTTGTTGAAAACTTCTCCAAAGTAGCCAAACCCCTCACGGAACTTCTCAAGAAAGATAAAAAGTTTGAGTGGTCCCCACAGTGTGAGTACAGTTTTCAGGAACTGAAAAGACGCCTGACTTCTGCTCCCATACTTGTGCCACCGGATTTCACTAAGGACTTTGTTATCTACTGTGATGCCTCACGACAGGGACTAGGTTGCATTCTTATGCAGGATCGTCATGTGATTGCCTATGCATCTCGACAGTTGCATCCACATGAGGATAATTATCCTACACATGACCTAGAGCTTGCAGCCGTAGTCTATGCACTTAAGACATGGAGACATTACCTTCTCGGTAAACGTTGTGAGATATACACCGATCACCAGAGTCTCAAGTATATCTTCACCCAACCAGACTTGAACCTTAGGCAAAGACGTTGGTTGGAGTTGATCTCAGATTACGACTTAGGGATTACCTACACCCCAGGCAAGGGCAATGTCATGGCTGATGCGCTAAGTCGTAAGTCCTATTGCAACAATCTTATGTTGCAGCAGGGCCAACCACCTCTCCATGAGGAATTCTGTAAGCTTAACCTTCACATTGCTCCTCATGGATTCCTTTCTACCTTGGTGGCGAAACCTACTCTTGTGGATCAAATCATCTCTGCTCAGAAGCAGGATACGGGAATTTCCCGGATCAAGAGAAACATTAACAAGGGAGTTGGTGGTAGTTTCTCTATGGATGATCGGGGTGTTGTTTTCTTTGAGAATCGCTTGGTGGTTCCCAAGAATCAACATCTGCGACAGCTGATCCTTAAGGAGGCTCATGAATCTCCTCTCACGATTCATCCCGGTAGTACTAAGATGTATCAGGACCTACGCCAGAGGTTCTGGTGGACCAGGATGAAAAGAGAAATCGCTCAGTTCATTGCTAACTGTGACGTTTGTCGTCGCGTTAAGGCAGAGCATCAAAGGCCTGCTGGCACCCTTCAGCCTTTAGCTATTCCTGAGTGGAAATGGGATAAGGTTGGTATGGACTTCATCACCGGCTTTCCCAGGACCAAGAAAGGGAATAATGCTATCTTCGTAGTCATTGATCGTCTTTCCAAAGTGGCTCACTTCCTACCTGTTCGAGAGAATATCACCGCTAGTCAGCTCGCTGACTTATATATTTCTCGAATAGTTTCACTTCATGGTGTTCCACTAGAGATCAATTCAGACCGTGGTAGTCTTTTCACTTCTCATTTCTGGGAGAGTTTCCAAACTGCCATGGGCACCCATCTTTCCTTCAGTACCGCTTTCCACCCTCAATCAAGTGGTCAGGTGGAAAGGGTCAACCAAATTCTCGAAGACATGCTTAGAGCTTGCGTTATCTCATTCGGTATGGATTGGGAGAAGTGTCTTCCTTTCGCCGAGTTTGCTTATAACAATAGCTACCAATCCAGTCTCAAGAAAGCTCCTTTTGAGATTCTGTATGGACGAAGATGTCGAACACCTTTGAACTGGTCAGAAACCGGTGAAAGACAATTCTTTGGACCGGATATGATCCAGGAGGCAGAAGAGCAAGTTCGCATCATTCGTGAGAATTTGAAAACAGCCCAATCTCGTCAAAAGAGCCAGTATGACCGTCGTCATAAGGAAGTGGCTTATGAAGTTGGCGACAAGGCTTACCTTCGGGTTACTCCTTTGAAGGGTACCCATCGATTCGGTATCAAGGGCAAGTTGGCTCCTCGTTACATTGGTCCTTTTCGCATTCTCGCTAAACGAGGAGAGGTTGCCTACCAGTTGGAACTACCGCCACACCTTTCTCGAGTTCATGATGTCTTCCACGTCTCTCAACTCAGGCGTTGCTTCTCGGATCCCATCCGCGGAGTGGACCACGAAACGCTTGATCTCCAAGATAACCTCACATATCGAGAGTACCCTCTTCGCATTCTTGATCAAGCAGAGCGTGTTACTCGACGTCAGAACATCAAGTTTCTCAAAGTTCAGTGGTCTCATCTTTCCGAGAGAGAAGCTACCTGGGAGCGTGAAGATCGTCTTCGACTGGAGTACCCCGCCTTCTTCCCGTCGACCCCTGAATCTCGGGACGAGATTCTTTCGAGTGGGGGCGAGTTGTCACATCCCTAGTTCTGGTATGCTCAAGGCTAGCTAGTCATGTGTGCATCATGTTTAAATTCTTTTAAATTTGAATTGGGGATTTGTAAAACCCTCAGAAATCATTTCTGGAAATGACCCAGATAAAAAGTGCTCCAAAAAGGTCCAAGAAAATGTTCATGTTACTCTCTAAAAATATTGGACAGAGGTAAAAATCAAACCAATATTTTTAGAAGCTCTTAAATATTTATGTTGGGCATTTGGAATTAATGCAATAATTATTTGTATTGGATATATAAATGATATATATGTTTTATATATCCAAAAATTGTGCCATTTGTTGAGGAGCTCTGGAATAATGCCATTAGTTCCTACAAAAAATGGCACAAGAAAATAAATTGATTTAGTACTTTTACTAAATCAAAACAAATGTCAGAAAATAGAAAAGAAAACCAAATTTGCAAACTTACCCGTGCTTACCTGCGGCCCAGCTCCTGTGCGGCCCAGCTGGGCCAGCCCACCCGCGCCATCGTCCTCCTGGCGCCAGTCGGCCAGGCGTGTGGCCGGCGCGCGCGCACGGCCGTGCCGCCACGCCACCAGCCTGCCTGGCTCCCCTCCCCCGACGCCTGGACGTCCCGCGCGTCGCCACGCGACGCCCACCGCTCTCTCACTCTCCCTGGCTTTCTCTCCTCTCTCCCTCGCTCTCTCTCCCGCGGACGCCGAGCACCCCCGTCGCCGCTGCTCGCTGCCGCCGCACTCCCCGCCGTCCCCTCTCTCTTCCGATGAGCCCAGAAGCTCCGCCGCGTCGTCCTTGACCTCCTCGCTGAGCTACGCGACGCCGGATGCCCTGAAGCCCCCCAACGCCGCCGTTTCCGACCTCGGTCGCCGGAGATCGCCCCCGCCGTTCCGCTCGCGTCCGGCCTCCCCCGAGCTCTCCGAAGACTCCGCTGGATCCGCTGTGAGCTCTACTCCGTTTCCCCCCCTTCTCCCCTGCCTCTCCGTGCCCCGCAGGCCGATCCCGCTCGCGCCCGACTCCGGCCGCCGCCGCGAGCTTCGCTCCGGCGAGCTCCGCCGTTTCCACGGCCTCCCCTGAGCGCGGCTGGATCCGCCCGTGCACGGGCTACCCGCCGGTGGCCTCCGTGCGCCAAACCGTGGCCCCTAGCCCCGTTCCGGCGAGTCGCCGCCGCGGCTTGAGGTCGTCGCCGGCGAAACTCCGGCGACTGACGTGGCCCCGTGTTTAAGCTGCTAACCCTGCCACTTAATCCACCCCTAAGTCACTGACCAGTGGGCCCAGGGCCAGGTCAAACCCCAGTCAGTGCGGGTTTGACCGGGTTTAGCCCCTGTGTCACTGACGTGTGGCCCCCACACGTCAGGTTTGACCCCAGTCAGCGTTGTTGACTTGCTGACGCAAGCATGACGCAATGCTGACGCAGTTATTCTTTTTTCTGGTTTTAATTTTAAACAGGAAATTCCAGAAAATGTTTCAAACTTCAAAAATTCATATCAAATCAACCGTAGCTCAGATTGAAACAAGTTATATATGAAAAATCATCAGAAAAATGCAAGGAACCCATTTATGCTAGTTTCATGCATGAAAAACCAACTTATACTTGCTGTATAAGTGAAAACGTAATAATGGCATGTTATATACTTCACTTGGGGTTTGCATATGAACCCTTGGTTCATATGAACTTCAACCAAATAAACTCTAGCTGCATTAGCTCAAAAAGCATCACATTCTCATGACATGTTCATGCATCATATTGTTGCATATGATTGTGTATTGATTGCCGACACCGTTCCTTCTCGATAGGTTCTGCTCCGGAGACCGTTCCAGAGTACCTGTCAGAGGAGCAGTGCCCCCCTGTTGATCTACCAGGCAAGCAAACCCCCCCCCCCTTGTTCATTCCGATATGATCCCACTCTCGCTCCTGCTCTCTTTTATTGCATTAGGACAACAGCGAATCAACTGCTACTTTATGCTGCGGTAGTTGAACCCATTCCTCTGCATGACCTGTCATTGCCACAATAAATAGTTGAAACCCACTAGCATGTGTAGGAGTTGATTGAGCCATGTTGTGCTTCTACCATGCCATGCCTGCTATTGCTTAGAGTTGTGTCAGGTCTGATTCATTGGGAATGGATTGGAGTGATATGATATGTTCTGATGCTGAGAGTTAAGTGTGTGAACACGATTTGGTAAAGGTAGCGGTGAGAGGCCATGTAGGAGTACATGGTGGGTTGTCTCATTGGGACCGTCCTTAAGAACCGAGTTCTGTGTAAGTTGTCCAATGACTAGCTACTACCACACATTGGGCTCCGGGCGCTCCAAGCTCTCTCGACTTATTAATCACCTCGGTCTCTGTCCAGGAGTCGCAACTAGTTTCTGGTGTTTGTAGGTAGTGTTAGTAGTCTACCAAGTGGCACCCGGCCAGGTGGGCTTGGGACAGACTAGGCACAAGTGGCACGGTGTACCAAGCGTAGATCCACCCGGCGAGGTGGGCTTGGGAACCCTGCACACATCGTTTGGGGCCGTGAGCGACACCCTGGCCGGATCTCCTTGCGGATGGAACCCGAATAGGCGTCAAACCTGGACTAGAGTCTTGTGTGGTTAGTCATGTCGTGGCCGACACCCTCGCCAGGCTTCCGCTTGAAGGTTGCCGAGATACATGACGTGTACATGGTGATAAGTGGTGAGAGCGTGTGTGAAGAAGTACACCCCTGCAGGGTTATCATGATCTATTCGAATAGCCGCGTCCTCGGTTATGGACTTCTTGGATGCTTACGTGGTACATAGACAACTTGAAGTGGATACCATTAAATGCTCAAGATAAGTGTGAGTGCTATGGATGGCCTTCTCGTAGTGAGACGGGGATGAATCCATAGTAGTGTATTGATGTGGTGATTAGTGGACTCGTGTGCGCCTTTTCAAAAGAGTTACCAACAGTCGTACAACAGGATAGCCACAGAGTCAAAGCTGGCTTGCTGCAACTAAACCCCACATTACCTCCTTGATACTAATGCATGTATGATAGGATCTGATGTAAGTCTTGCTGAGTACCTTTGTACTCACGTTTGCTTTATTTATGTTTTGCAGCGGAGACTTCGGTCTTTCTAGTATTTCCGCTTGGACTTCGACGAGTAGCTTGCTACCTCAGCTACGATCTTGTACCCTTGGGAGGGTCTTGTAGATAGTCAGGCTTTTCAGCCTTTTTCTTTTGTAGTTGTCTGTACTCAGACATGTAATGCTTCCGCTTGTTGCTTGTATGCTCTGAATGATGGGTCATGTGGCCCCTGTTTGTATTTAATGCTGTGTGGCTCTTCTGAGCCTTTATCTATATGAGTTTGCGTTATGTTGTGATGCCATGTTGTACAGCACATACTTGCATGTTATGCGTACGTGTAATGTGTATTGCTATGTGTGGGATCCGACAATCTAGTTGTTTATCCTTGGCAGCCTATCATATGGGGAAATGTAAGTCTAGTGCTTCCGAGCGATAGTAGTCCGCTACAGCCCGGTTCACCGGAGTCCTGCTAGCCCAGCACTACTGCTCGGAACACTTGACTGGCCGGCATGTGTTTCACTTCGTTCCTATGTCTGTCCCTTCGGGGAAATGTCACGCGGTGACATCCGGAGTCCTGCCTAGCCTGCTACAGCCCGGGTTACCGGAGTCCTGTTAGCCCAGTGCTACAGCCCGGATTCACACGTTGATGACCGACATGCTCGATGTGATTCATGTATGCCTGTCCTCATGGGTTAGTGCCGGTTTGGATTCACGACTAGCCATGTCGGCCCGGGTTCTCTGTCATATGGATGCTAGCGACACTATCATATACGTGAGCCAAAAGACGCAAACGGTCCCGGGCCAGGTAAGGTGGCACCCGTGGGAGTACCGTGCGTGAGGCCGCAAGGTGATATGATGTGCTACATGCTGGATCGATGTGGCTTAGGATCGGGGTCCCGACACAGACCCGGACCAGCAAGGACGCAGAGCTCTCCTCTGAGTTGCCTAACGTAACCCGGAAGCGTCGGACTGAGGTTATCTCCGACTTATCCCCTTTTTTACCTTTGGCGGGTCTAATCCGTCAACCTCTCAATTCATCTGACTCCAATTATCAGGATACATCTCCTTCATCCGGCGAGTCCATGCAGTCAAACATGCCGGCTTTTGAGACTGCCCATGGGTAATATCAATTTATTCACCTTATGTTTTTCCTTCTTCATGTTCCTTTACTCATTTATCTGTTTTTCCCATAGCATGCAAGTTAAGCCCAGGAAGAAAACCAAGAAAGCAGAGCCGGCTCAAAACCCTGTGATGACTGAACCGGAACAGGGTGTAACTGCTCCCGATTCTTCCATACATCAGCCACCACTTGAACCGGCTCAAGATATTGCAGCACCAACTTGCGATCCACCTTCTTAAGATATTCTTGATAGTTCTGCTAATCCGGAGGCGCCTAGCCCGGTCAAGGCGGCTAATCCAGAAGTTGAATTTCTCAAGGCCCAATTCGTTGAGCTGGCCTGGCCCACCATTCTTGCCAAATGTTCGGCTAAAGAGGAGCTGCTAGAACGCCGTAAGGCCAAGATGGATATCACCGACTATACTCATTTGAGTATAGGAGAGATCGTCTCGGGCTACATCAACCAGGTGCAAAGCAGCCGTGACCTGGAAATTGACATGGTAAAACAAATACAGCAAAAATCTGAGGTATGACTTATGCTTTCTTATTTTCAATCATACTTACTGTACCAGCCCCCAAGTCTATTGCCTATGAGTGAATATGCTGTAGACTTTAGAAACATTGTTAGAGCTACTTGCCCGGCTTAAAGAGTAAAATATTTAAACCGGATGTAACACAATACCTTTAACTTGCGATACACATTAGCCCCCAAGTGCCAAGTATCTTTGCTTGCAAAGTATTTGGGACTTAATATCCAGGACCGGCTTAATAATCTTGAAAGCTTCGGTATACATTAGCCCTCAAGTGTCAAGTATCTTTGCTTGCAAAGTGCTTGGGACTTAACATTATTTACCATAATCTTGACTTTTATCCGGTGCAATGCAGGCCACCATAAGTCAATTTGAGTCGGAAATTGCAGACCTGAAGAGCCGCCTGGCAGCCCAGGAACTTGAAATACAAAAGGCCAACTCCAAGTTTGAACTCAGCGTTTCTGAACAAGAGAAGTTGAAGAAGGACTTTGAGTCGGAGAAGAAAACCTGGGCTGATGAGAAGGCCTCTCTGGTGACTCGGGCCGAGGCAGCCGAAGCATCCCTTGTAAAAGCAAACACCGAGCTGTCCGGCTTGAAGCGTCAGATATCTCGAATGGTCTCAGCATTCTTCGGTAAGTTACTTTATATGAACCTCAAATATTGCCATCCTTCCTTTGATGACCATGCTAATTATTGCCTCCGGCTTACCCTTTGTTTAACAACACAGGCCCCAGGAGCAAAACTCTCAAGCATGACATGGTGGTCAAACTAAAAGCAGTCTACACTCTGGTGGAGCAATTGTACACTGGGTCAGAATGTGCTTTGGCCGTTGTGGCCTTATCAAATGATGTGCCCCACCTCTTGCAAGATGTGTTACGACGGCTTGCTATACTTCCTCAGCGGATTCAAGAGTTGAGATGGGCCCAAGCAAGAGCCGGAGCAATAGCCGCTTTGAGCCAGGCAAAAGCCTGGTTACCAGAGCTAGACCCGGCCGACATCGCTCATGGGTATCCAAGTTTGAAGGAGGGTGGCACTCCATTTGATGAAAAAGACTTCAACACCTGCGTGAGGGATATACGCCCTGTGGCCACTCAAATTGGGAACGACACTGACCTCGCCAAGTATCATCCGGGTTATAATAAGGAGAATTGGAGAATCCCCACGCCACATTATGATGATGTCAGCATGATCCCTCCAATTCGTAAGCACACCTTTGCCCCTGAAGTCGACCCAACCGGTTTAATAGATGACGAAGCTGAGTTTGAAGCCTTGAGTGGCATTGATTGGGCATCATCATCCTTCCAGGACAAGGCAGCTGGCGGAGAGGCGGAGAAGGATAACCCGGAAGCTTCAGGTCAACCCCAAGAGTAAATTGCAAGGCGTCACCTGCTTATGTCTTGTAGAAAAAACAATGCCTCGTCATTCAGACTCGGGGAGTCTTGTAATAGAGCAGAAAATACTTTGAATTTTGTCATGCCTTCGCGCATGCTTATGGCCCTTAATACTTGCATAAGCCGCCGTCACTATGCATTTCGTAGTTTATATGAATCTGTTATGTCCTTGCAGAAATGTCTTGCATTGCCCTGCACATAAGACAAACAGAAACCCCTTGGCGACTTATCGCATTGCGAGTCACATAAGCTTCTGATAACCATAATGATATGCCTGTGATGCTTATGGTTACTTCTGAGAGTAAATTTAACTCCTGAAAATTGACATATAAAGGCTCACCTGGTACTTAGTAACCCGGAGGAACCAATATTCATCCGGAGGATTGTGATCCACACTATGGTATTTTGAAGAGGATCTCAATATAACCAAATATTGATACATATAAAATATGATGAATAATAAACAAAATTTCAAAGGCTTCTGATTCGAGTACGACCAGTGAACCGTTCCAAAGGGGTTAAGCTAAGATTCGGATGCGATCATATAGCCCCCAGTGGCTGTGGCGATGCCGATCAGGTGGGTATCGACAGCTATGTTCTCTTTGGTTCGAATACGACCTATGTTTAAACAAGAAGCCCCCAAGTGACCATAAGAGTTGTTTAATGACGCTGATTCGAATACGATTCACGTCAGACCCAAAGGGGTTAAGCTATGATTCAAATATGACCAAGAAGCCCCCAAGTGGGTTTGGCAGTATGCCGATCAAGTGGGTATCGACAGCTATGTTCTCTTTGGTTCGTATACGACCTATGTTTGAACAGGAAGCCCCCAAGTGATCATGGCTAGATTCAGATATGATCATAAGCCGGACCAAAGGAAAGCCGAAATCAGATGTGACCCGCACCCTCTTGGTTATTTCCACCACCTGACAAAGAAAACATATAAAACCTTTTTTGGGGTGAAAAAAGGACAGAGGTCTTGCTTTATTGCTTTATGTAATATATACATAGTATAAATATATACACATTAGAGCCGGCGGCTCAAGTATAGTAAGGCCGAAGATGAGCGATATTCCACGGCCGACGGGTCTCCTCCTCTGACTTACGTGAGTCTTTGTGCTCTCGAACATCGATAAGGTAATATGACCCGTTGTTCAGATTCTTAGTGACCACAAAAGGTCCTTCCCAAGGAGGGGATAGCTTGTGCATGTCAGACGGATCCTGGATGAGTTGGAGCACTAATTCGCCTTCTTGAAAGGTCCTGGACCTAACCTGGCGGCTGTGGTAGCGGCGCAGGTCTTGCTGATAAATCGCCGAGCGAGCTATTGCCAAGTCTTGATCTTCATCCAATAGGTCAAGTGCATCTTGACGAGCCTTTTCATTGTCCGCCTCAACATAAGCCGCCACACGGGGTGAGTCATGACGGATGTCACTTGGCAGGACCGCCTCTGCTCCATACACCATAAAGAAAGGCGTGTAACCCGTAGACCTGTTAGGTGTAGTATTGATGCTCCAAAGTACAGAAGGTAACTCCTCCACCCAACAACCCGGCGTCCGCTGCAAAGGGACCAAGAGCCGGGGCTTGATGCCCTTCAAGATTTCTTGGTTAGCTCGTTCTGCTTGACCATTGGATTGAGGATGAGCCACAGCCGAAACATCAAGCCGGATATGCTCTCGTTGACAGAACTCTTCCATAACTCCTTTAGAAAGGTTAGTGCCATTATCAGTTATGATCATGTGTGGAAAACCAAAGCGAAAAATCACCTTTTTCATAAACTGGACCGCCGTGGCTGCATCACACTTACTGACTGGCTCCGCCTCAACCCATTTTGTAAACTTGTCAACCGCCACCAAGAGGTGCGACTTTTTGTCCTTAGACCTTTTGAAAGGCCCGACCATATCAAGCCCCCAGACTGCAAACGGACAAGTAATTGGGATCATCTGCAATTCTTGAGCCGGCACATGGGCTCGTCGTGAGAACTTCTGACATCCGTCACATTTACTGACTAGATCTTCTGCATCAGCATGAGCCGTCAGCCAATAAAACCCATGACGGAAAGCTTTGGCCACCTGAGACTTTGAACCGGCATGATGACCACAATCGCCTTCATGAATCTCACGAAGGATCTCCTGACCCTCCGCAGGTGACACGCAACGTTGAAACGCTCAAGTGACACTACAGTGATGTAACTCGCCATTAACAATTGTCATGGACTTGGACCGCCGGACGATTTGTCTTGCCAATGTCTCATCTTCAGGCAACTCTCCCCGGGTCATGTAAGCCAAATAAGGCACTGTCCAATCCGGGATAACATGGAGAGCCGCCACCAGTTGTGCCTCCGGGTCTGGTATTGCCAGATCTTCCGCTGTAGGTAACTTAACAGAAGGATTATGCAAAACATCAAGAAAGGTGTTAGGCGGCACCGGCTTACGCTGAGATCCCAGCCGGCTTAAGGCATCAGCCGCCTCATTCTTCCTTCGATCAATGTGTTCCACCACATAACCCCTGAAGTGTCCAGCCACAACATCAACTTCACGAGGGTAAGCCGCCATAAGGGGATCTTTAGAGTCCCACTTGCCTGACACCTATTGAGCCACCAGGTCTGAGTCTCCTAAGCATCTCACCTGGCTCAAGTTCATCTCTTTGGCCATCCGGAGACCATGGAGTAAGGCCTCGTACTCAGCTGCATTTTTAGTACAAGGAAACATAAGCCGGAGCACATAACAGAATTTGTCACCTCGAGGGGAAGTTAACACAACTCCAGCCCCCGAGCCTTCCAGCTGTCTGGACCCGTCAAAGTGAATAGTCCAATATTTGTTATCGGGTTTCTCCTCAGGTGCCTGTAGCTCTGTCCAGTCATTGATGAAATCCACCAAGGCTTGAGACTTAATGGCAGTGCGTGGTACGTACTTCAGACCATGAGGCCTGAGCTCGATAGCCCACTTGGCGACTCGTCCTGTAGCCTCTCTGTTCTGAATAATGTCTCCCAAGGGGGCAGAACTCACCACAGTGGTAGGATGACCTTGGAAGTATTGCTTCAACTTCCGGCTTGCCATGAACACCCCGTAAACAAGTTTCTGCCAATGAGGATATCTTTGCTTTGACTCAATGAGCACCTCACTGACATAATAAACCGGCCGTTGAACCGGATGTTCCTTATCAGCCTCCTTGCACTCCACCACGATTGCAACACTGACAGCTCGTGAATTAGCAGCCACATATAACAGCAAAGGCTCTTTGTCAATGGGAGCTGCAAGAACTGGCGGCTCAGATAAGTGCCTCTTCAAATCGTCAAAAGCACCATTAGCAGCATTACTCCAGATAAAGGTTTCTGCCTTCTTCATCAGTTGGTACAGCGGTAGGGCCTTCTCACCTAGCCGGCTTATGAACCGTCTTAAAGCAGCAACACGACCCGCCAGTCGCTGAACATCATTGATACAAGCCGGTTTAGCCAAAGAAGTGATTGATTTGATCTTCTCCGGATTAGCTTCAATGCCCCTGTTTGAGACCAAGAATCCCAAAAGCTTGCCTGCAGGCACACCAAATACATACTTCTCCGGGTTAAGCATCATTTTGTAAACCCGAAGGTTATTAAAGGTTTCTCTGAGATCAGATATCAAGGTTTCCCTCTCTCTGGACTTCACCACTATGTCATCCACATAAGCATGCACATTACGCCCAATCTGATTGTGGAGACAATTCTGTACACACCGTTGATAAGTCGCCTGGGCACTCTTGAACCCAAAAGGCATAGACACATAGAAGAAGGCTCCAAACGGAGTGATGAAAGCCGTATTCTCTTGGTCCTTAACTGCTATCTTGATCTGATGATAACCAGAGTAAGCATCCAAAAAGCTCAAACGCGCACAACCCGCCGTAGCATCAATGATTTGATCAATGCGGGGGAGAGCAAAAGGATCAGCCGGACAAGCCTTATTTATGTCCGTGTAATCCACACACATCCGCCATGTGCCGTTTTTCTTGAGCACGAGCACCGGGTTAGCCAACCACTCCGGGTGAAAAACTTCAACAATGAACCCAGCTGCCAAGAGCCGGACGACCTCCTCTCCTATAGCTTTTCGTCGTTCCTGATTGAATCGCCGCAGAAACTGCCTGACCGGCTTATATTTCGGATCAATATTAAGAGTGTGATCAGCGAGTCCTCTTGGTACACCCGGCATGTCAGAAGGCTTCCATGCAAAGATGTCCCGGTTCTCACAGATGAACTCGATGAGCGTGCTTTCCTATTTGGGATCCAAGTTGGCACTGATGCTGAATTGCTTAGACGAATCGCCTGGAGTAAAATCAACAAGCTTAGTCTCTGCAGCCAACTTAAACTTGATGGCCGGGTCATGTTCCGTAGTCGGCTTCTTGTGGGAGGTCATATCCGTCGGGTCAACGTTATATTGATAAAACTTGAGCTCCTCTGCTGCACAGACAGACTCGGCATAAGTCGCATCGCCTTCTTCGCATTCCAGGGCCACCTTTCGACTTCCATGCACAGTGATGGTGCCTTTGTAACCCGGCATCTTGAGCTGCAAGTAAACGTAACACGGCCGCGCCATAAACTTGGCATAAGCCGGCCGTCCAAACAAAGCGTGATATGGGCTCTTGATTTTGACCACCTCAAAGGTTAACTTCTCAGCCCTAGAATCATGCTCGTCTCCAAAGGCCACCTCCAACTCAATCTTACCGACGGGGTAAGCCGACTTACCAGGCACCACTCCATGGAACACGGTATTGGATGTCTTTAAATTCTTGTCAGTTAAGCCCATGCGCCGAAAGGTCTCGTAATAGAGGATGTTGATGCTGCTACATCCATCCATGATCACCTTAGTGAATTTATAACCACCTACCTGTGGTGCCACCACTAGTGCCAGTTGACCCGGATTATCAACCCGGGGAGGGTGATCCTCCCTACTCCAGATAATGGGCTGTTCCGACCACCTTAAGTAACGAGGGACTGCCGGCTCAACAGAGTTCACGGCCCTCTTATGAATTTTCTGATCACGTTTACACAAACTGGTGGTGAGCACGTGATACTGCCCACTATTTAGCTGCTTTAGATGGCTCTGATAACCCGACTACTGCTGCTACTGACCTCCTTGACCGGACTGCTGCTGGTTATAACCACCCTGGTTTCCCTGAAAACCGGGCACTGAACCGCCGCCCGGGCCATGAAAGCCGCCAGCTCCTAAGCCGCCGCCTGGGCCTTGATTGCCATCAAGAATTCTTGAACGCCTTCATGATTGCGCAATTCTTCCATAAGTGAGTCGCTGGCCGTTCCCGGGTGCCGTGTTTTGGACAAGGCTCATTGAGTAGCTGCTCAAGAGATGGACCTGACCCGCCAAACCGAGGTGGTTTTCCCTTGCGTTTCTGATTGTTACCCTGTGCATTGGCCACAAACTCCGGGTTATCGTCCGCCTTACGGTTATTGCCTCCTTGATTCGTCGGGTTATGCTGCTGGCCCTTTCCATTACCGTTCTTCTTTCCCTTCCCTATCTTTTCGTCATTAGACGCGGGATCCTTGGTACTATCAGAATCGGCATATTTGACTAAAGCCGCCATCAGCGTACCCATATCATCGTAATCACGCTTAAGGCGCCCCAACTTCTGTCTCAGAGGTTCAAAGCGGCAATTCTTTTCTAGCATGAGAACTGCTGAGGCGACATCCATCTTGTCAGACGAATGTATTATATCTTTGACCCGGCGCACCCAATGAGTCGTGGATTCACCTTCCTCCTGCTTACAATTTGTCAAGTCCACAATTGACATAGATTGCTTGCAAGTGTCCTTGAAATTCTGGATGAAACGGGCTTTTAGCTCTGCCCATGAACTAATGGAATTGGGTGGCAAACCCTTTAACCAAGAACGGGCCGTTCCGTCATACATCATGGTGAAGTATTTAGCCATCGCTGCATCACTAACCTCTAGCAACTCCATGGCCATCTCATAACTCTCAATCCACGCCCCAGGTTGTAAGTCGGCTGTATAATTCGGCACCTTTCGAGGCCCCTTGAAATCCTTGGGTAGACATACATTACATAGAGCCGGTACTAAACAAGGAACTCCTCCGGTTCTAGTAGCAACTCCCGCCTCAACAGAAGTCGTCGGATAAGCCGGTAAGTCCTGCCGAGCTGCTAGCCGAGCCGCTAGCTGAGCCGCCCGCTCGTCCTCCTGACGTATCCAATCCTGCACCGGGTTATATCCACCGGGCTGGTTCCGGCGCTGAGCGTTGCTTGACAGGGCCTCTGACTCCATGTGTCTGCTGTAACTTGGGCTCCGGTTTGGACGAGGCGGAGCTAACCAGGGTGGAGGAGTTGAATGAATCCTGTCCCGACTATAAGAATAAGTCTCTTGCTAGGCCAAAGCCGTCTGGACAAGTTCTCTGATCCTCCAGGTCTCCACTGCTGTCGGATCATCACCGTCCACTCGGAGAGCCGCCAAATGTGCTGATGCTGCGATTAAATTCTCCATGGGGTTGGATAAGTGACCCGGTGGTATTGTACGTAACGGGGCGGTGCCATATTGCCGTGAAGAGGCGCCGTCACCTGAGGCTGAACCGGGCCCACTACTCCGGATGTCATAAACTGATTTGCACCTGGCGGGTTACTTGGGCCAGCTCCGGGTGTAGCGAAAAGATTCTGAGGGTCATAAGTCGGAGGTAAACGGGACTGAGTTTTCTGATGTCTCCTCCTCATTACCTCATTAGATGCGTTCAGACTCATCGTGAGCAAAAAAGCCTCTGCCTGAAGTTGCTATGCCCGTACATCTAAAGCCGCCCGCTCTGTGGCCAGTCTAGTATCTTCAGCTGCTAAGGTTTCCTTGGCCTTGGCGATCTCCTCACGAACCTGTGCCACCTCTGCCTCATGCTCAGATTGGTTCGCAGGGATGACTGTAGCGGTTAACAGGGCCATAAGTTTATCCATGAGATCCATCAGCACCTGAGCCGGTGAGCGCACAGGGCCTCCTGCCCCGGCTGCTCCTAACCCGGACGTTATCGCTGCTGAGGCCGTAGAATTTTGGCCGGGTTGAGTGCCAGCCATGAAGACTCCTGCCCAGTTTGGCAACTCTGAAGGGTCCGGAATAGTGCTGCCATCGGAACAGCCCCCAAGCACACCATCTTGAACTTGGTACAGCGAATCCGTTGAGCCGGCAGATGAGTTGCCGTCGGAGAGGCCGGCCGGCTCACCATCACCTTTAGATCCTTCAGGAAGTTCGCCTCCGTGGACGCAACCCACGAAGGCACGCTTCACGACGGGTTGAGCTCGGGCGGGTCTCGCACGCTGAGCCGTCTCGATGAGGTCGGTGCAGTTGTCCGGCTCATGGCCCGGCTCACCAATCTGGCCGATGAAGACGTGAATTCCACCAAAGGGGACCTGGTACCCATACTCAATTGAGCCGGCGTCGGGGCCCCAACCTTCGTCGTCGATGTAGATCTTGCCGCGACGACTCTTGGTCATCCGGCCGACTGCGTATCCCTTGAGCCCTTCGAAGCTGCCCTTCAAGAACTCAAATCCACCGTGCGCTGTCCCCATGGTGGGCGCCAACTGTCGTGGAATTGTCACGGTAGAAGTCCTCTTGAAAGGACTTAGTCGTGGAGCCATCGCAACTAGGAAGCTTAAAGGGGTTAATCGGGACAAAGGACACGAGAGGTTTATACTAGTTCCGCCCCTTACGGTGAAGGTAAGGCCTATGTCTAGTTGGGTTGGTATTGCTTGATGTTTCGATGACCAGGGAGCGAGATACGCTATGCCCGGCTCTCGATGGGTTGTTTCTTGCCCTAAGCCGCCAGCGGGTCGTCCCCTTATATACACGGGTTGATGCCCTGCGGCCTACAGAGTCCCGACCGGCTCATAAATAGTGTCCGGCTCGGTGACTAGTTACTTCTACCTTATGTTACAAGTTATGCCATCATGGCGGTTTATCTTTTACGGGTTTTAAGTCGCCCGTGGGCCTTTAAACCCCTTATTGAACCGCCATCTTCATGTCTTGGTCTTGGGCTTCAGATGGGCTTCCCTTTGCGTAACCCGGCCCCTCCTGGGCGGCTTACATAATAGTTATATCCCCGACAAGCTCCCTCCAAGAACTCAACAGCACCGTGCGCAGGCCCCACGGTGGGTGCCAACTGTCGTGGAATTGTCACGGTAGATGTCCTAGGGTGAGGACTTAGTCATGAGGCCAACACATCTATGTGGTAGCTTGAGAGGGGTTGAGCGGAATCGAGAGACCTAACACAAGACAGGGATTTAGATAGCTTCAGGCCCCGGGAAACATCATCCGGTAACAACCCTACATGTTGTTTGAGGCTAGGTCTCATTATCGTCACGAGGGAGTCGCCGTAAACCGGCTCTCCTCTTTGTGTCTAGCCCTAAGATTGTTTCTTCTTGCTTGTAGCTTGTCCCTCTTTGGGGAGCCCTACCCCTCCTTATATATGTTGAAGAGGCGGGTTACATGTAGAGTCCAACTCGGACTTAAGACTTAACTATTCTAACTTATCTTCATGGGCTTCTTAACATCTTGGGCTTCATAACATCTCGGGCTTCATAACCCCTGGTGTCGGTGTCAAAACCGGCGGATCTCGGGTAGGGGGTCCCGATCTGTGCGTCAAGGTCGGATGGTAACAGGAGACAAGGGACACTTTATTTTACCCAGGTTCGGGCCCTCTCGATGGAGGTAAAACCCTACTCCTGCTAGATTAATATTGATGATATGGGTAGTACAAGAGTAGATCTACCACGAGATCAAGGAGGCTAAACCCTAGAAGCTAGCCTATGGGTATGATGATGGTTATGATCTGTTCGTCCTACGGATTACAACCCTCCGGTTTATATAGGCACCGGATAGGGTTAGGGTTACACAGAGTCGGTTACATTGGTAGGAGATCTTGAATATCTGCACGCCTAGCTTGCCTTCCACGCCAAGGAAAGAACCTTCCGGACACGGGACGAAGTCTTCAATCTTGTATCTTCATAGTCCTGGAGTCCGGCTGAAGATATAGTTCGGCTATCCGAACACCCCCTAATCCAGGACTCCCTCATTAGCCCCTGAACCAGGCTTCAATGACGACGAGTCCGGTGCGCAAATTGTCTTCGGCATTGCAAGGCGGGTTCCTCCTCCAAATTCTTCAAGAAGATAATAAACACCAAAAAACAGTGTCCGGCTCTGCAAAACAAGTTTCCACGTATTGCCATATAGAGAATAATACAAACACAAATCAGATCTGCCGACGTATTCCGCAGTGCGTCATAATACTGCGACCAAGCCTTCTGTATGGATTATTTTTTGTTGTTCCACCGCAGCACGTTCAACGAGGCGGTTTCCTTGGCACGTCTTGTCGAAGCAGAGATCGTGTGCCCCTTTTAACGGGATTCTCATTAACGCGGACGTGGGTAACCCAACCGCGCCATTTACCACGGCGTGTGAGCGGCAAGCGAGTTTTATTAGGTAGGCGGGGACGCATAACGACATCAGCCTATATAAGGGGATAAAGATCCACCTCTTTCACCTACGCCTTCTTCCTCCTTTGCCCATCCATCTCCTGCGCACTCACGCTCCAACGCCCAAGTTTGGTCTTTCTTCCCCAACCTGCTCCAGCGATGTCCGGAGCGGGTGGCAAGTGGATGGCTTCCTTCGTTACGGAGGGTCAAATCAAAAAGCTTAGGAAGGCCAGATATCTGTCCAAGGACATCCCGCACCGGCTTCCCGAGGCGGGGCAGCTTCTTCCCACCCCAGGGCCCCATGAGAGGGTAGTTTTTCTCCCCCATTTCCTCCGCGGACTGGGTTTTCCACTTCACCCTTTTGTCCGGGGCTCATGTTCTACTACGGCCTGGACTTCCACAATCTGGCCCCGAACTTCATCCTCAATATCTCGGCGTTTATCATCGTGTGTGAGGCCTTTCTCCGCATCCGCCCCCACTTCGGCCTCTGGCTCCAGACCTTCAACGTCAAGCCCAAGGTGGTGTCCGGCACCCAGGCGGAGTGCGGAGGTGGTATGGCCGGCAAAATGGCCAACGCACTCTGGTTCGATGGCTCCTTTGTGGAGTCCTTAAAGGGGTGGCAGGTAGGGTGGTTTTACATCACCGATCCACGCGACTCAAAATGGGTTGCGGCCCCTGAGTTCTGATCCGGACCCTCCACGCGGCTCATGTCCTGGAACGAGACGGGCCTATCATGGGGCAACGAAGAAGAAGTGACCGGACTGCAAACTTGCATCCGGTCCCTGATGAACAAGCCCATCCGGCATGTCAACATCATCCAGGTCATGCTCGTTCGCCGGATCCTCTCGTGCCAAGAACGGGAGTTCACTTTGTGGGAATTCGACCCGGCGCAGCACCAAACCCTCAATAGGCTCTTCGACACGACGTATGAAGACGTCTGGAAGGTGCTAACCAAAGGCGCCGAGTGCCCCACATCCGCTTCGGAGGACCGCGGATATAGCTCGCAGCGCAACGCTGGCGAGGTAGGCTATTTATACCTTTCACAGGTTCGTTAAGCTTTTCTACATAGATTAACTCTATGTGGGATCTAAAAACTCCCTTTGCCTTTGACAGGCGTGGCTGAAGATAGCCGGACCAATCAACTGTCCGGCTCCTCTGCCCGAAGACCCAGCCCCAGCTCTCTTAGAGAAGCTGCTGGCTCCGGCACCCTATGTGGTGCCGGAGAAGAAGGTCAAGAAGAAGAAGACCACCGGGACTCGAAAGAGTGCCCGCAATGTGGTGGTGTCGAGCTCGTCATCTGGCGAGTCTGCGACGCCCTCCTCTCGTGAAAACGAGGAGGAGGAACAAGGAAGCTCTCCCCCTCCATCGAGGGGAGCGAAAAAGAAGAAGGCCGCCCCAACAGGGGAGGCCGAGGGGTCGAGGAAAAGGAAGACCCCTCCGCCGGACTACTCCCCCAACGCCGAAGAGGGCGGAAAGGAGTGGCCGGACAGAACCAAGCGTCCGGCGACATCGTAAGTATTCACATACCAGAATGACTCATAGTACTTTCAAGTGTGCAGCTTACCATAATGTCGAATGCTATTTGCGCAGCCCGCCCCGAGCCGCACTCGATGATTCATCGAGCGGCTCCCTGGATTCGTCGGACATGAACTCTATCCCGCCCGCAGTCTCCCCCAGCGGGGCGGACGACGCCGAAGCGGCGTCCCGCCGAACAGGGCAGGAGGAGGTGGTCCTGGAGGAGCCGCAAGGCAATCCTCAGGACCCCAGGAGTAACGGGGATGAAACCCCCCAGGGCTCCCAGTTCAGCTTTGTGCCGGACACCGCGCCGGACTCAACCATCCTGGCTCGCGGTGGGCGAACTCCTTCCAAGAGGAGTAAGCCGTCTGAGCCGGCGACCTCTGTCCAACCAGAGGCGCCGGATAGTCTGTTGGAGGCGCTTGAAGGCGCCACCATCGACGAGGAGCATCGTACTGTTATGAGTGCGGTGGTCCAAAGGGTTCAGTCCGCCAAGAGCGGACTGAATGAAGCTTGCGCTAGCCTTTTAACAGGCTTCCAGGTAAGAAAAAAATATGCTAAATTCATTACCGCATAGACAGTAGCCCCTGATGCTCTGTTCGGTGTTCGGAAAAAAAGCCGAATAGAGGATCCAACAATTTTCGCAGGAGTCTAAATAAAAAGTCTAATATGCGTATGCAGGCTTCCCTGCTGTCCACTGCCGCACTGACTGCGCAGGTGGAAGTCCTGAAAAAGGACCTCGAGCGGTCCGAGCAAGAGCTCGGCCTTGCCAAAAGGCAGCTCGTGGAAAAGGAAGGTAATAAATACCCCTTAGAAAAAAAGAAGAACAAAAAGGTACCTATAGAGAGGCTTCATTGCAAAAAGAAATAACAGGATTGTACTGCTTATTGTAGGGGCCACAACCGAGGTGGCAACCCTGAAACAGGCGCTGGCTGAGGCCGAGAAGAAAGCGGCCGAGGAGCGCGCCGAGCGAGAAAAGCTTGGGGTCCAAGTCGGCGAGTGTAACACCCCGGATGTAACTTGCCATATTTGTAATCCAACTCTTGCCATTTTCGGCATTGTGTTATGATATTTCCCTCTGTGGTTGGGTTCCCGTCAGTTTGCTTTCTGTTCATGTCATGCATTTCATATCATGTCATCATGTGCATCGCATTTGCATACGTGTTCATCTCATGAATCCGAGCATTTTCCCCGCTGTCCGTTTTGCAATCCGGCGCTCCTATGTCCCCCGGCGTCCCCTTTTACCTTTTTCCGTGTGCGGATATTAAACCTTCTCAGAATGGACCGAGGTTTGTCAAGCGGCCTTGGTATAGCACCGATAGACCGCCTGTCAAGTTTCGGGTCAATCGAAGGTCGTTTGATACTCCAACGGTTAACCGGGTAACTGTGAAGGCCTCGTGTGTGTTGCAGCCCAACACCCCCCAAAACAGCCCAATAATCCATCTAAAACACTCCCATGTCCATCGCCGTTCGATCACGATCGCGTGGCCGAAAACCGCACTCCATTTGGAGCTTCCTAGCCCCCTCTACCTATAAATATACCTCCCCCTCCGAAAATCCTGGGTCCAATCCACCCTAACCCTAGTCCATTTCCCCTCTCCGCCGCCGGACGAATTCCCGCCGGCCGGACACATCCGCCGCCCTCGCGCCGCCACATGGCGCCTCCTCACTCGCCGAGGAGCCGCGCCCACTTCCCCGCGCCACCGCCCGTGCGCCGGCCCGCCGAGGCCCAGGCGGGGCCCTCCCGGCCCGCGCGCCGCCCGCCGCGCCCCGCCGCCTGGCCCGCGCCTCCTCCGCCTCGCCCCCGCGCTCCGCCGCCTCCGCCCGCGCCGGATCCGCGCCGGCGCCGGAGCCCGCCGCCGCCCGTCGCCGCCCCCGCGCCGTCCCGCACCGGCCGGCGCCCGAGCTCCCGCGCGCCGCGCCGCCTCCTCCGCCGCCGCTCGCGCCAGATCCGGCCTCCCCGGCCCCGGATCCGGCCACCCCGCGCCTCCTCCGGCGAGCCCCGACGAACTCCGGCGAGCCCCGACGAACTCGGTTGACTTTTCTCCCCCCCTCGAAATCTGCCAAGTCCTGGGAATTTTGCATTACTGTCACATGTGAATCGCATCATAACTTGCTGTATATTGCTCCGTTTCGTGCGTATCATATGTCAAATTGTTCGCCTCGAAGAGTACATCATTTCATTCCATTGCATCATCTTTATTAGAGGTCATCTTGATGCCAGAAATGCTGTTGGAAGAGGGCTATGTGATGTTAGTTTCTGATTCTTATCAGAACATGCACTTTTGTCATTTTTGCCACGATTGATGTGTACCTCCTATGAAGTTGAGTCCTACACGTGTTTTGTTATATGCCATGATACCTTTCCAGATAATTATTCAATGTATTTTTGTGATCTATGTGGTGACTAGCACAAGCATGCAAACTAGGGTACTTAATGTTGCTGATTTTAGAGACTTAGTAATTTCACTAAGTTCCTGCCTGCTGTTATTTTTATGCCATGTGTTCATGTTGTTTCAGATAGATCTATGCCTCTTTTAGGCATGATCAGTAAGAGTATTTTGAGCATATGGATTTGCTCTATCCATCCGCGCCTTTGTTTGTAATTATGGAGTGCCATAGCTTGAGTCAATCGAGCTCTACTTTTGCTATAAAATGTTGCTTGCAGATTGTCTACATGTTACTCGATTTTGCCAAGCTAGGTGTAGTTGATCCTTGCATGCTATGATGTTATTCTTGCCATGTCTAGCTTCTATGCCATGTCTTCTTGATGGATGTATGCTTAGTTTATCATGCAATGCTCTGTAGTGAGTGCTTCGAGCTCACGAACATGCCTACTTGTTATCTGTTTTTGACATGTCCAGTTTTCTGCTAAGTCTGAAAACTGTAACGAAACTTGCTTATTTGACATGGGTGTAATCATATTTTCTGATCCTTTTTGGCTTATGGACAGTAAGGGACTTTTGTCAAGTGCCTTGAGTAGATTCATGCCGTGCCTTACTTTGGTATGTCCTGATCCAGTAGCATGCTGTTTCATTGCTTTGAACATGTCACCCTGATGTTAATTTCTGCTATGTTGTTATTTTCACTTAAGTCTGTGAACCTGTTATCGTTTGCACTTTTGCCATGCTTGTTTGAACCTGTTGTGGTGTGATTTAGCCGTAGCTCAGTGTTCATCTTTTGTAAAGCATCTTGAGTAGATTACTGTCATATGCTTTGTTGATGTGTTTGGGTGCAGTAGCTTAATTTGCTATTGCTTGCTAAGTAGCATCATGCTGTTAATGGAAGAATATTGTCATCCTTGTTTTGCTTGTCATTTGCAAACCGTGCATCCGATTCCGGTGATCCTTATATCGGTTTCAACCGAAATCACCTCACCTTTCCAGTGGCATACTTGGTTTGCCAAGATTATGCCTTGTTCATCTTTTTCCTTTCGGAGCATGCATATGCATTGCATACCACCTCTCGCATATCATGCTTTGTTTTGCATCATGTTGGTTGTGCATTGCATCGTGATTGATGTTTGTCCCCTTTGCTTGTGTTCTTGCTTTGGGCAGAGCCGGGAGAAGAGTACGTGGACGAGGAACCTGTTGAGAACGCTTACGAGGACCAAGCTTTCGACAACTCTGAGAACCTTGCAGGCAAGATGACCATACCCTCGAAATCACTTCTATCTTTGCTTGCTAGATGCTTGCTCTTTTGCTATGCCTATGCTGCGATACCTACCACTTGCTATATCATGCCTCCTATATTGCCATGTCAGCCCCCTAACCATCCATGTCCTAGCAAACCGTTGATTGGCTATGTTACCGTTTTGCTCAGCCCCTCTTATAGCGTTGCTAGTTGCAGGTGAAGATGAAGTTTGTTCCTTGTTGGAACATGGAGATGTTGTTCCTTTTTGGAACATGTTTACTTGTTGGGATATCACAATACCTCCTATTTAATTAATGCATCTATATACTTGGTAAAGGGTGGAACGCTCGGCCTTATGCCTGGTGTTTTGTTCCACTCTTGCCACCCTAGTTTCCGTAATACCGGTGTTATGTTCCTTGATTTTGCGTTCCTTACACGGTTGGGTGATTTATGGGACCCCCTTGACAGTTCGCTTTGAATAAGACTCCTCCAGCACGGCCCAACATTGGTTTTACCATTTGCCACCTAAGCCTTTTTCCCTTGGGTTCTGCAGACTCAAGGGTCATCTTTATTTTAACCCCCGGGCCAGTTCTCCTTCGATTGCTGGTCCAAACTAGAGCCACTTGCGGTGCCGCCCTGAGGTAACTTGGGGTATCCTCGGTTGCCGTACGTACTGCTCATACGGATGTGCCCTGAGAACGAGATATGTGCAGCTCCTATCAGGATTTGTCGGCACAATCGGGCGGCTTTGCTGGACTTGTTTTTATTACTGTCGAGATGTCATGTAGTCCGGGATTCCGAGACTGATCGGGTCTTCCCGGTAGAAGGAATATCCGCGTCGGGACTTGTTTTTATCAGCTCTCACGGTCAACGAAGGATATTCCTTCTACCGGGAAGACCCGATCAGTCTCGGAATCCCGGACTACAAGACATCTCGACAGTAATAAAAACAAGTCCAGCAAAGCCGTCCGATTGTGCCGACAAATCCCGATAGGAGCTGCACATATCTCGTTCTCAGGGCACATCCGGATGAGCAGTACGTACGGCAACCGAGGGTACCCCAAGTTGCCTCAGGGCAGCAAAAATTAACATCAGGGTGACATGTTCAAAGCAATGAAACAACATGCTACAGGATAAGGACATAGCAAAGTAACGCATGACATGAATCTACTCAAGGCACTTGACAAAAGTCCCTTACTGACCATAAGGCAAAAAGGATCAGAAAATATGATTACACCCATGTCAAATAAGCAAGTTTCGTTACAGTTTTCAGACTTAGCAGAAAACTGGACATGTCAAAAACAGATAACAAGTAGGCATGTTCGTGAGCTCGAAGCACTCACTACAGAGCATTGCATGATAAACTAAGCATACATCCATCAAGAAGACATGGCATAGAAGCTAGACATGGCAAGAATAACATCATAGCATGCAAGGATCAACTACACCAAGCTTGGCAAAATCGAGTAACATGTAGACAATCTGCCAGCAACATTTTGTAGCAAAAGTAGAGCTCGATTGACTCAAGCTATGGCACTCCATAATTACAAACAAAGGCATGGACGGATATAGCAAATCCATATGCTCAAAACACTCTTACTGATCATGCTCAAAAGAGGCATAGATCTCTCTGAAACAACATGAACACATGGCATAAAAATAACAGCAGGCAGGGACTTGGTGAAATTACTAAGTCTCTGAAATCAGCAACATTAAGTACCCTAATTTGCATGCTTGTGCTAGTCACCACAAAGATCAAAAAAATACAAGGCATAATTCTCTGGAAAGGTATCATGGCATATTACAAAACACATGTAGGACTCAACTTCATAGGAGGTACACATCAATCGTGGCAAAAATGACAAAAGTGCATGTTCTGATAAGAATCAGAAACTAACATCACATAGCCCTCTTCCAACAGCATTTCGGGAATCAAGATGACCTCTAATGAAGATGATACAATGGAATGAAATGATTTACTCTTCGAGTCGAACAATTTGACATATTATACGCATGAAACGGAGCAATATACAGCAAGTTATGATGCGATGAACATGTGACAGTAATGCAAAATTCCCAGGACTTAGCAGATTTCGAGGGGGGAGAAAAGTCAACCGAGTTCGTCGGGGCTCGCCGGAGTTCGTCGGGGCTCGCCGGAGGAGGCGCGGGGTGGCCGGATCCGGGGCCGGGGAGGCCAGATTTGGCGCGGGCGGCGGCGGAGGAGGCGGCGCGGCGCACGGGAGCTCGGGCGGCGGCCGGTGCGGGACGGCGCGGGGGCGGCGACGGGCGTCGGCGGGCTCCGGCGCCGGCGCGGATCCGGCACGGGCGGAGGCGGCGGAGGCGCGTGCCAGGCGGTGGGGCGCGGCGGGCGGCGCGCGGGCCGGGAGGGCCCCGCCTGGGCCCCGGCGGGCCGGCGCGCGGGCGGTGGCGCGGGGAAGTGGGCGCGGCTCCTCGGCGAGTCAGGAGGCGCCACGTGGCGGCGCTAGGGCGGCGGACGTGTTCGGCCGGCGGGAATTCGTCCGGCCGCGGAGAGGGGAAATGGACTAGGGTTAGGGTGGATTGGACCCGGGATTTTCGGAGGAGGAGGTATATTTATAGGTAGAGGGGGCTAGGAAGCTCCAAATGGAGTGCGGTTTTCGGCCACGCGATCGTGATCGAACGGCGATGGACATGGGAGTGTCTTAGATGGGTTATTGGGCTGTTTTGGGGGGGGGTATTGGGCTGCAACACACACGAGGCCATCACGGTTACCCGGTTAACCGTTAGAGTATCAAACGACCTCCTATTGACCCGAAACTTGACAGGCGGTCTACCGGTCCTATACCAAGGCCGCTTGACAAACCTCGGTCCATTCCGAGAAGGTTTAATATCCGCACACGGAAAAAGGTAAAAGGGGACGCCGGGGGACATAGGAGCGCCGGATTGCCAAACGGACAGCGGGGAAAATGCTCGGATTCATGAGACGAACACGTATGCAAAAGCGATGCACATGATGACATGATATGAAATGCATGACATGAACAAAAAGCCAACTGACGGGAACCCAACCACGGAGGGAAATATCATAACACAATGCCGAAAATGGCAAGAGTTGGATTACAAATATGGCAAGTTACATCCGGGGTGTTACAGCGAGGTGCAGCAAGAGCTGCAAGCTCTCATGAAGAAACATGAGGGTTTGGAGCTTGAGGCAAAAACGCAAGCATCCGAGCTCGCGTCGGCTGTTGAGGCCACCAAGAGTGCCAAGGCCGAAGCCCAAAAGGCCCTCCAAGAGTTGGAGGGTGTGAAAAAGATAGCAGCGGGTAAGGCATTCTTAATGCAAAGTAGGAATATAAAGGTGAAATACCTATTACTTACCCGAATCCGGAGTTCTCCAGGGGCGTTCTTCGATCTTCCCCGCAGCGCATCTGATGCCGCCGCATTCTACCGAGCTGAAGAGGATAGCTCGACGGAGAGTGTGTTCTGGTCTCAGTATTCTGAGGCCGGACACCCTGTGCCCTTAAGCGATCAGCTGAAGCAGCTGGCCGAGCTCCACAAGGCGGCCGAACAGGCCATGAAGGGCTTACTAGTTCGGTTGTGGCCTGGAGAGGCCCTGCCTGGGAGCTACTTCGGGCTGGTGCGGCGGCTGGTGGAGGCCTGTCCACGGCTTGAGGTCATCAAGTGCTCCGTCTGCATAGAAGGTGCCCGGAGGGCCCTTGCCCGTGTAAGGGTACACTTGGGCAAGCTGGACGGAGAGAAGCTGGTGAAGGACGGGCCGGCGCAGGGGAAGGAGCATCGCAAGCCCGAGAACTACTACAAGGAAGTTCTCGCTGGAGCTCGCCTTGTCACGGATGAGTGTGCCAAAGATGTAATATTTCAATGAACTCGCTCGTTTGTATCCTGTGCGCTAAAAACTTGTACATATGCGCTTAAGCAATGCTTTCTGAATTTAAAATATTATTTTCTGTGCGGCCGTTTATCAATAACTGAGAGATGGCGAGTCGTCGGCTTCTGCCCCCATGCAACTAGTGCTGGGGTGTTCGGGATAAACCTGAGGGCTCTTGTTCCCATAGTTGGGTCCTTCGAGGGAGGCGCTCAGCACAGCGAACCAGGCAATCGGACTATAATGCTTGAACACTCTCACTTAGCCATAGAACGTTATAATTTTAAATTTCGGCGAAGCCCCTAGTTCGGAAGGCCGAATTCGGGGCACTATCCACGCCTTTAGCCGGACTTAACCAGCTCTCCGCTCGAAGCGGCATAAGCCTTTAGGGACTCGAAAAACCTCTCGAACAGCGACTGGTCTCGCGCCTTATCATGATAGTCTGTTTTAGCTTTCTCCACTGAGGTGCTCACCCACCTGATCTGGGGCACAATCGCAGTGGTTCTCCTAGTGCTACCTTAGCCGATAGAGCGGAACGTAAGGCACCAAAACATAGGAGCCGGGCAAACCCAACATATGACCAAAATCATGACTCGGAGCCGATGCATATAATGCTATAAGTTCGGGGTGCCGCACTTGTGAAAGTGGACGGTCTTCTCACACCAGATAGAAGGGTAATAAAGCCCCTGGCGTGGTTTGCCGTACCATGGTGTACGGGTGCTATCGTGTTATTTGAGTAAACATATGTATATTAAAAGAAGATAATGCAAAAATTAGACGAAAAGCTATGCATTATTTATGAGGAGGCTGTTTATTCAAGCCGAACGACACAAGTAATGAAAAAAATTTAGACTATTTAACATGTGCTGACCAGGCGCAGGCCGCGGAATTTAGAAACAGATATATCGCTCGAAATAGAGACCACCTGAGAGTTCCATGATGCGGCGTTGTTTTGTCTGCTTTCCTGGGTCCTGTATCGTCTGTGCGGGCAGCGAGGCCGAACACTGTATCCAGAGTATGGAGTCCTGAAAGAAAAGAAGAACCCGGCAGCCCCTAGTACGTTTGACGCCGTATTGTTGGCATGCCGTTTTATCTGCCCCTTCCCCTATGCCCATGGAATTGTAAGGGCGTAATTGTGTACTCGAGGTACTAGCTCCGCTATGTAGCGATGGCTCGGGTTGGGGCCGTATTGCTACGCGTGCTCTGAACGTGCCAGTCGGTCTTGCTGCGGGTTACTCCGGGCGCGTTTTGCTTTGTCCTGCTTTGTAGCGGCCGGACTCGAGAGCTGCCTTAACAAGCTGCTTTGTACCTCTGCTGCGAGGGCCGCCGTGTGTTCCTCCATACGGATGGAGCGTTCGGTGTTTCCGCTGACCGTGATTACACCTCGAGGGCCTGGCATCTTGAGCTTGAGATATGCGTAGTGCGGCACCGCATTGAATTTAGCGAATGCGGTTCGTCCAAGCAGAGCATGATAGCAACTGCGGAACGGAACTATGTCGAAGATTAACTCTTCGCTTCGGAAGTTGTCCGGAGATCCGAAGACCACATCAAGTGTTATGGAGCCTATGCAATTGTCCTCTACACCTGGGATGACGCCTTTAAAGGTCGTCCTTGTGGGCTTGATCCTTGATGGATCTATGCCCATTTTCCACACTGTATCCTGGTAGAGCAGGTTCAGCCTACTGCCGCCGTCCATGAGGACTCTTGTAAGGTGAAATCCGTCAACGATTGGGTCAAGAACCAATGCGGCGAAACCGCCGTGACGGATGCTAGTGGGGTGGTCCCTTCGATCGAAAGTGATCGGGCAAGAGGACCATGGGTTGAACTTTGGGGCGACTGGCTCCATCGCGTATACGTCCCGTAGCGCACGCTTCCTCTCCCGCTTGGGAATATGAGTCGCGTATATCATGTTCACCATCCGCACTTGTGGGGGAAACCCCTTCTGTCCGTTGTTGTTCGGCGGCCTGGGCTCCTCTTCGTCATCGTTGTCTAGCCCCTTGTTTTTGTATTTGGCTCTTAACTTGCCTGCCTGCTTGAACACCCAACAATCCCTGTTGGTGTGATTGGCTGGCCTTTCGGGGGTGCCGTGAATCTGGCACGAGCGGTCGAGTATTCGGTCCAAACTGGACGGGCCCTGGGTATTCTTTTTGAATGGCTTTTTCCGCTGACCGGATTTATGGCCTCTGAATCCGGCGTTTACTGTCGTATCTTCATTGCTGTCGCTGCTGACGCGGCGTTTCTGTTTATTCCGTCGCGACCTGCCACTTTTGTCCTTGATATCTGAATTACCTTGCTTCTTCAATAAGTTGTTGCTGCGAGCTAGCCAGCTATCTTTGCCCGCGCAAAAGCGGGTCATGAGTGTCGTGAGGGCTGCCATGGATTTCGGCTTTTCCTGTCCTAGGTGCCGGGCAAGCCACTCATCACGGATGTTATGCTTGAAGGCTGCTAAGGCCTCTGCATCCGGACAATCGACTATCTGATTTTTCTTTGTTAGGAACCGTGTCCAGAATTGCCTGGCCGATTCCTCTGGCTGCTAGATTATGTGGCTTAGGTCGTCGGCGTCCGGTGGCTGTACGTAGGTCCCCTGGAAGTTGTCGAGGAATGCGTCCTCCAGGTCCTCCCAAGAGCCGATCGAATCTGCGGGGAGGCTGTTAAGCCAGTGCCCAGGCTGATCCCTTAAGCTTAAGGGGTAAATATTTGATGGCGTGCAAATCATCGCCACGTGCCATGTGGATGTGGAGGAGATAGTCCTCAATCCATACTGCCGGATCTGTCGTACCATCGTACGACTCAATGTTGACGGGTTTAAAACCCTCTGGGATTCTATGATCCATTACTTCGTCTGTGAAGCATAGTGGGTGTGCGGCGCCCCTGTACTGGGCTATGTCTCGACGCAGTTCGGAGGAGTTGTGCCTGTTGTGTTCGGCCCGGCCGGATTTATTGTGTCCGGAGTGAAAACTATCACGTGCCGTCGGGCGTCCGCGCGATCCATAGATCGATCTTGTTTGCCTTGCTTTGTCCTCCAGGAGGTCTCGCAGGTCTGGTTCGTGTTCCCGTGCCTTGGTAAAGCGGCTGCGGGGCATGGCTTGTTTGGATGTTCGACAGGCTTCTCTGTCGCGGCCGCGAGGTGGCCAATCTACCATGTCTTGGGCTTCCTCCTCTGATTGGGGTAGCGGCCTGCGCTTAGGATAGTTTTTGGAGGGGCGTCCGAGCTCGTGCTCTTCGGCCGCAAGGACTTCAGTCCATCTGTCAGCTAGCAAATCTTGATCAGCTCTAAGCTGTTGCTGCTTTTTCTTTAGGCTGTTCGCCGTGGCTAAAAGCCTGCGTTGAAAGCGCTCTTGTTCGGTGGGGTCTGATGGTACGATGAATTCATCGTCGCCGAGGCTTGCCTCGTCTTCGGAGGGAGGCATGTAGTTATCGTCCTCGACCTCTCGCTCTGCCGTTCTCTCATGAGGGCGGTCTTCTCCATCTTCCTGTGCCGAATCCTGCTGGTTTTGGTGTTCTTCGGCGCTGTACGGGGTAGTATTATCTCCCGTGCCGGAATCACCGTTTCTGCTGTGGCGGGATTTGGAGCGGCGCCGCTGACATCGGCGTTTTGGAGGCTTTTTCGAAGTGCCATCCTCCGCTGTTCCATCACCATCTCCATCTTTTGGAGCATCCACCATGTATATGTCGTATGACGAGGTGGCGGTCCAGCGCTCTATAGGTGCTGGTTCTTGCTCATCTCCTCCTTCGTCGTCCATACCGTCGAAGTCTTCGGAGCCGAAGTCGAGCATGTCGGATATATCATCGACAGTGGCTTTTAAGTGGGTGGTGGGTGGGCTTTGAATTTATTCGTCGCCCGAATCCCAACCTCGCAGGCCATAGTTCGGCCCGGGCTCTCCTGACAAAGAGAGAGACTTGAGAGAATTCAGAATATCACCAAAAGGTGAATACTGAAAGATGTCCGCGGTGGTGAACTCCATTACAGGCGCCCAATCTGATTCGATCGGCGGGGGCACGGATGATCCGAAGTTCGGAGAAGAGTCCGGCTCCTTGGAGTCACAGGCCATGCGGAGCGCGGGGCTCGCGTTCGGCTCAATGTCCTTTAAGATCGCAGCCCCCGAGGTGACGTCCAACTGTTCATCTTCGAAGAACGCAGCGGGCTCCGAATCGAGGATCGGGGCCGGAGCGTATGCGACCTCCAGGACACTGTTCGGAGGCAGAGCTATATCATGCCCCTCGAGATAGTGCGGCGCGCTTGGCTGTGGCTCGAATCCATCGAAGATCAAGTCTCCGCGGATATCTGCCGTGTAGTTTAGGCTTCCAAACCTGACTTGATGGCCAGGGGCGTAGCTCTCGATCTGCTCCAGATGACCGAGCGAGTTGGCCCGTAGAGCGAAGCCGCCGAAGACGAAGATTTGTCCGGGAAGAAAAGTCTCACCCTGGACCTCATCGTTGTTGATGATCAAAGGAGCCATCGGGCCTAAAGGCGACGACACAGAGGAACTCTCAATGAAAGCACCAATGTCGGTGTCAAAACCGGCGGATCTCGGGTAGGGGGTCCCGATCTGTGCGTCAAGGTCGGATGGTAACAGGAGACAAGGGACACTTTATTTTACCCAGGTTCGGGCCCTCTCGATGGAGGTAAAACCCTACTCCTGCTAGATTAATATTGATGATATGGGTAGTACAAGAGTAGATCTACCACGAGATCAAGGAGGCTAAACCCTAGAAGCTAGCCTATGGGTATGATGATGGTTATGATCTGTTCGTCCTACGGACTACAACCCTCCGGTTTATATAGGCACCGGATAGGGTTAGGGTTACACAGAGTCAGTTACATTGGTAGGAGATCTTGAATATCCGCATGCCTAGCTTGCCTTCCACACCAAGGAAAGAACCTTCCGGACACGGGACGAACTCTTCAGTCTTGTATCTTCATAGTCCTGGAGTCCGGCTGAAGATATAGTTCGGCTATCCGAACACCCCCTAATCTAGGACTCCCTCACCTGGCAACCCAGTTATCACTGTTTGCCGGTTTAAGATGGTCTGCCGGTTTAAGATGGTCTGCCGGTTTAAGATTGACTTAACTCTTGCCGGTTTACCACCTACCTTAACACTTGCCGCTTTACCACCTGCCTTAACACTTGTCGGTTTACCACCTGCTGGTTTACCGTTCGTCATAGCCATCTTCTTAACTGTCTGCCGGTTTAACATCCGCCGGTTTACCAAGTCCCAGCCGGTTTACAACCCCGCCCGGGTCATACCGCGGGGTATATCCCCGACACCTGGCTTTCTCAGCCAGCGGCAGCGACTTCCACACACAAAGATTGTACTAGCCCCAAAACCAATCCAAAGTTGGGGGGGGGGTCCGGCGCAACCTCATCAGGTGGCACGTAGGGGTCCTCGTCGCTGCTAATCGAGTGAGCGTCCTCGGGTGGCGGCGACTCCTCGTTGGTGCATGGGCAGACCAGCGGCGCCATGGAAGAGATTTGAGAGAGAGAGAGAGAGAGAGAGAGAGAGAGGGCGAGCGAGGGGAGGATGTAGATGAAAATGCAGGCGGGACGATGTAAGCAAGGTAGTATTTATTGGCGACCAGAATCTAGATCGACGGGGACAGTACACACACCGGTCGCCGAAATTTACAAGTACTGTAGTTTGAATTACACACAATTCCCGCAGCAAATTCGTGTGTGAACATACTAGTTGACGGTTTCCAATACAGAACCGTGTCTGATTAATGATCCCCGCCAATCACCTACTAAACCTCGAGCCGGGATATAGAGTGCCAATCATGTGGGGGACGGTTGTCTTGCCAGATCTTTACATTTTATTTTTTGAACACAAGATATTTACATCGTCTGATGATTTTTTAACTCGCACACAAGTACACAAAAATGTGATTTTTCAAACCGTTTTGGTTAGGCGTTGCATCTAGATGTAGTTCAAATTTGAATTATGGTCATGAAATGGTTAGAAAATCACTTAAATGTTCCTAAAAGGTCAAATGACCCCTGAAAATTTCCACATTTTCACATGACCATTGTATTAGTGCACGTTAAACGTAGGAATTTTTTTAAGGCCGTAAGAGGAGGCTATCTCCCATCCGTCAGCAAACATACATTGTTCCCCCTCGGAACCACGAACCTTCTAGTGAGTTGCTCCAGTTTGTGAGGGGTGTGTGTCCAAACTTTCGTCAAACAGGCCAATTTTTTACCTCATCATCTTGGTGGCATGACATTAAATCAAGCAAGGTTTCATGTTTTTCTGATCATTTTTTTAAATTATTTGGAATTAAAATGCCATGGCATGCACTCCATGCATGTGCCCATGCCTTGACACCAATATGTTTGAAAATTCATTTGAATTTACTGCACACGGAATTAACTCGCACACAAGTACACCAAAATATGATTTTTCAAACCGATTTGGTTAGGCGTTACATGTAGATGTAGTTCAAATTTGAATTACGGTCATTAAATGGTTAGAAAATCACTTAAATGTGTTTAGAAGGTCAAATGACCCCTCAAATTTACCAAATTTTCACATGACAGTTGTATTAGTGCACGTTAAACATAGGAAAAAATTTGACGGCCATAAGAGGAAGCTATCTCCCGTTCGTCATCAAACATGCATTGTTCCCTCTCGGAACCACGAACCTTCTAGCGAGTTGCTCCGATTTGTGTGGGGTGCGTGTCCAAACGTTTGTCAAACATGTCAATTTCTTTACCACATCATCTTGGTGGCATGACATTACATCAACAAAGGTTTAATTTGTTTCTGATCATTTTTCTATTTTTTGAATTAAAATGCCATGTCAGTCCATGCATACGTATGCATGTGTCCATGTCGTGAGGCCATTATGTTTGAAAATTCCTTCTAATTTAATGCACATGGAATTAACTCGCACACAAGTACACAGATATGATTTTTCAAACCGTTTTGGTTAGGCGTTGCATTTAGATGTAGTACAAATTTGAATTACGGTCATTAAGTGGTTAGAAAATCACTTAAATGTCTTTGAAAGGTCAAATGACGCCTAGAATTTTCCAAAATTTCACATTACAGTTGTAGTAGTGCACGTTAGACATTGAAAAAAAATTCAAGGCCGTAAGCGGTAGCTATCTCCCGTTCGTCATCAAACAATTAATTGTTCCCTCTCGGAACCACGAACCATCTAGTGAGTTGCTCCGATTTGTGAGGGGTGCGTGTCCAAACTTTCGTCAAACATGCCAATTTCTTTAACACATCATCTTGGTGGCATGACATTAAATCAAGCAAGGTTTCATGTTTTTCTGATCATTTTTAATTTTTTGGAATTAAAATGCCATGGCATGCACTCCATGCATGTGCCCATGCCTTGACACCAATATGTTTTAAAATTCCTTCGAATTTACTGCACATGGACTTAACTCGCACACAAGTATACAAAAATATCATTTTTTAAACCATTATGGTTAGGCGTTGCATGTAGATGTAGTTCAAATTTGAATTACGGTCATTAAATGTTTAGAAAATCACTTAAATGTCTTTAAAAGGTCAAATGACCCCTGAAATTTACCAAAATTTCACATGACAGTTCTATTGGTGCACGTTAAACGTGGGAAAAAAATTGAAGGCCGTAAGAGGAAGCTATCTCCCATTCGTCATCAAACATGCATTGTTCCCTCTCGGAACCACGAACCTTCTAGCGAGTTGCTCCGGTTTGTGAGGGGTGCATGTCCAAACGTTTGTCAAACATGCCAATTTCTTTACCACATCATCTTGGTGGCATGACATTACATCAACCAAGGTTTCATGTGTTTCTCATCATTTTTCTATTTTTTGAATGAAAATGCCATGTCATTCCATGCATACGTATGCATGTGTCCATGTCGTGAGACCAATATGTTTGAAAATTTCTTCTAATTTACTGCACATGGAATTAACTCGCACATAAGTACACATATATGATTTTTCAAAATGTTTTGGTTAGGTGTTGCATGTAAATGTAGTTCAAATTTGAATTACGGTCATTAAATGGTTATAAAATCACTTAAATGTCTCTAAAAGGTCAAATGACCCCTAGAATTTTCCAAAATTTCACATTACAGTTGTAGTACTGCACGTTAGACGTAGAAAAAATTTGAAGGCCGTAAGAGGAAGCTATCTCCCGTTCGTCATCAAACATGCATAGTTCCCTCTCGAAACCACAAACCTTCTAGCCAGTTGCTCCGGTTTCTGAGGGGTGTGTGTCCAAACTTTCGTCAAACATGCTAATTTCCCTACCACATCATCTTGGTGGAATGACATTACATCAACGAAGGTTTCATGTGTTTCTGATTTTTTTGGAACTAATATGCCATGCCACTCCATGCATACGTATTCATGCATGTGTGTTCATGTCGTGATACAAATATGTTTGAAAATTCTTTCTAGTTCTGCACATGGAATTAACTCGCACACAATTACACAAATATGATTTTTCAAACCGTTTCGGTTACGCGTTGCATGTAGATGCAGTTCAAATTTGAATTACGGTCATTAAATGGCTAGAAAATCACTTAAATATCTTTAAAAGGTCAAATGACCCCTAGATTTTTCAAAAAATTCACATTACAGTTGTAGTAGTGCACGTTAGACGTAGAAAAAAATTTGAAGGCCGTAAGAGGAAGCTATCTCCCGTTTGTCATCCAACATGCATTGAGCCCTCTCGGAACCATGAGCCTTCTAGTGAGTTGCTCCGGTTTGTGAGGGGTGTGTGTCCAAACTTTGGTCAAACATGCCAATTTTTTTACCACATCATCTTGGTGGCATGACATTACATCAACCAAGGTTTCATGTGTTTCTGATTTTTTTTGTTTTTTGGAATTAAAATGCCATGTCAATCCATGCTTAATTGTGTCATAGCCATTAGACCAATATGTTTGAAAATTCCTTCCAATTTACTGCACATGGAATTGAATCGCACACAAGTACATGAAATATGAGTTTTCAAACCGTTATGCTTAGCTGTTGCATGTACATGTAGTTCAAATTTCAATTACGGTCACTAAATGGCTTGAAAATCACTTAAATGTCTTAGAAGGTCAAATGACCCATGAAATTTTCCAAAATTTGATATGAAAATTGTATTGGTACTACAAAATTTCTCGTTCATTTAAAACGCCATCCGTTGGCACTTTATTCCGAATTCGTCTTTCATAGCTAATAAAAAATATCTACAACATCACACACAATTGTTTTCTAGGAACCGTTTGCGATGAAAATATCTGGGTCTATTTAAGTCTCCCTCCTTAAGCTTCGCCGGCTCGTCTGCTCTAGTGCAGGCAACCCCCGAATCCACGAATCCCGATCCCCACTCCTGCACCCCCTTATTGCAAAGATGACACCGTGGAAACGCTTCGTGAAGGCCCGTACGATGGCCGCGTCCCCCCCGAGCGCCGCCTCCTGCGCCGAGAGCGCGACCGCCTACGCCGAGAGTGCCGCCGCATCCCCATTGAGCGCGGCCGCTTCCGTCGAGAGGGCGTGTGCGGCAGCCAGCAGGGCAGCTGCAGCAGCCGAGACGGCTACAGCTGCTGCTGCGACGACGGCTGCAAATGCCGAGAGCGCTCGAGCTGCCATCCATGCCGCTGATGTCGCCCTGGCCCGGGTCGAGGCCATCCACGCCAAGATTGATGATGCACACGCCAAGATATTCCAGGCCACCTCAGACTCTGACATGCAACCCACGTCTGAAAAGGCGGCGGTGGCTATGGAGAACTTGCTTCCTCATGAGGTCGCCGAGTGGGAGCTGGAGATGCAGGAGGCGGCAGATATCAAGGAGCGCCGGGAGGAGGTGTTGCGTGTTGTTGAGGTCGAGGTAGAGAAGAGTTTGTCCGTTGAGGAATCGGTGGTGGAGTACCAACGCGACCTCTGGCACAGCCACTACTACGAGTAATACAACCTTGAGGGCGACGCCGAGGAAGAGGACGAGGATGAGGACGCCGTCGACTTCAGCAGGGGGGGCGCGGAGTCCACCAACGGCGGCATGTCACCAGGACAAGTCATCGACGTCTCACCTCACACCGGTGATGCATAGGCCTGCGCGGGGCGGATTTTTAATTATGCATACTTAGGCTTTGTTTTTAATGGTGGTCTTTTGTTAGAGCAATGTTTAGGTCAACTGGCTCTGTGTAATTACTAAAATTGCTCGATTTAGTAAGTGTGGTCTGTCTGCTGTACGCTCTTTTGTGTGCTCAAATTAGCAAGCGATGTTAAATTATGCAATGATATACCCAGGGAAACTTCCACCAAAATTTGAATTATCAAACTCATCCCATGCGCGTAAAGTAGAAGAATCATTTGCGATGCACATGATCGTTCAAAGTGAATGGTCCGGCGGCACCGCGTGCGTTCAAAGTGAATGTGCCCATGCCTTGAGACCAAAATTTGAATTATCAAACTCATCCCATGCGCGTAAAGTAGAAGAATCGTTTGCGATGCACACAATCGTTCAAAGTGAATGGTCCGGCGGCACCGCGCGCAAAGTTTCCCTCCACATTTCTAATTTTGGCCTACTGCCAAAATATCTACCCCCGCGCCCCTTCCCCAGCCCCTTTTCTCCCCAACAACAAGTCACATTTCCCCTGTTTCCTCCTTCCTTCCTTCCTTGCTAAGCTATAGACGCTTCCTCGCTCTCGCCGTCTCGCATCCTATCGCCGAGGTCGCCATGGTCTTCTTCAAAGACATATCCAGCGGTTCCTCCTCCAGCGACTACTCCTTCACCACCCGGGTATGCCTCTCTTCTCTCTCTCGGGCTATGACTTGGAATGAAGGATTTTTACCCGGAGGTCGGTTTGAGTCGTTTCTTCCTCTTGTAGCTCCCTAAGACCATCCGTGGCAATGAATGGAGCGGGGTGGCTGAAGATCTATCTACTCGTTGTCACCATCAATCTCCATGTGTGAAGCTACTTGCGTTTGATTCTGTGGACACTGGGAGGAAGATTCTGGCATGTGCAGAGAAGTTTAGACCCTCTTCCGTTGTTACAAATCATTTGTTAGATGTGATTCAGACACTGTCATGGTCCCAACCCATTCATACCACACCTTCAACCAAACACATCCTAAGACAATGTCATAGTTTGTACCTAGTATCTTAAATTGTTGCCATCTTATCGGCGGTGCCATTAGAAAATTATTTGGCACCGCTTCAGCAGTTTGTGCAGCCAACTTTGGTCCACACATCCGAGCTGCCAAGAAGTAAAATACTAAATCTTTATGGCACGAAGGAACTTGGCATCGGAGCAACTATGTGTTCTGGAGTACGGGGCCCTGATTTTTTTTCCCGCAGCATCGGCTCGCCAGTTCAGGGCACCGGTGCGAGATGTAGCAACAGTTGTCTTTACACCAGTTTTGGCATACATAGTGGACAGCCTTAGTGCTATTAGTTCTATGTTACTAAATTTGTGCATGTATACACCTGTTAGTATCAATTTGCTGTCATCCAAACACTGTCGCTATGTTGTTGCAGTTATATTTACCTTCCTCATAAAATGTTCAATTTGTTATTTATTGTACATGATTAATAACTTGTAGTGTCATGGTAGTTAATTATAGCTTCTGATGTTCCAGAATTTGGTTGTTGTCTCAATACAAATTATTTCATTTGCACATTGATCTTTTTGAGAAGATATGTCATAATTAACATGTTTCTTCAGTTTTTCAAAATAAGCATTGGTGATTTTCTATGTTGCTATAAACCCATTTCCCCCACAATTGTTACTGATCTAGTTTTAAATATTATAGGATGAACGGAAGTGTTCTTACTTGGAGTGGGTTGATCAAGAGTGGCCAGAGTCTTTGAAGATGTGCCTAATGAAGCTCTGGAGCATGTATGAGGAAGTGAACACAGCTAGGCTTAGAGAAAGTCTTATCAGTGCTGAAGCATATTTCAAGATGTAGGATAAAAATTTGAAGGTGGAGAATGAGCTCAGATTTTTTTAAAGACTTTGCTCAGATGGTGTTGGCGAAGGAGGAGGCACTTTCCCAGTTGGCCTGTGCAAAATGGGTTCTTACTGAACTGAAAGCAGAGGTGGATAAGACGAGCCTGGATGTTCTCGATTAGAGAAATGAATATATTGTTCTTATGAAGTTGAACTAGCTATATGTTGTACTGTGCTATTTTCATGTAGCTACCGTAGTGTGATGTTATAATATATTTATGTGCCTGATATGAAATTGGCAAACAGCTGTTCAATATGAAATGTGAATTTGCGTAATACTGGAATTATTAATTGTAAACTAATTGTTGGGGAACGTAGTAATTTCAAAAAAAAATCCTACGCACACACAAGATCATGGTGATGCATAGCAACGAGAGGGGAGAGTGTTTTCCACGTACCCTCGTAGACCGAAAGCGGAAGCGTTTTGACAACGCCGTTGATGTAGTCGTACGTCTTCACGGCCCGACCGATCAAGTACCGAAACTATGGCACCTCCGAGTTCTAGCACATGTTCAGCTCGATGACGATCCCCGGACTCCGATCCAGCAAATTGTAGGGGAAGAGTTCCATCAGCACGAAGGCGTGGTGACGATCTTGATGATCTACCGTCGCAGGGCTTCGCCTAAGCACCGCTACAATATTATCGAGGATTATGGTGGAGGGGGGCACCACACACGGCTAAGAGAACGACCACGAAGATCAACTTGTGTGTCTATGGGGTGCCCCCTGCCCCCGTATATAAAGGAGTGGAGGAGGGAAGGGCCGGCCCTCTCTATGGCGCGCCCTAGGGGAGTCCTACTCCCACCGGGAGTAGGATTCCCCTTTTCCTAGTCCAACTAGGAGTCCTTCCAAGTAGTAGGAGTAGGAGACAAGGAAGGGGAAGAGGGAAGAGAAGGAAGGAGAGAGGTGCCGCCCCTCCCCCTTGTCCAATTCGGACTAGTTAATGGGGGGGGGCGGCCTGCCTCTTCCTCTCCCCTAAAGCCCAATAAGGCCCATATACTTCTTCCCCCGTATTCCCGTAACTCCCGGTACTCCGAAAAATACCCGAACCACTCAGAACCTTTCCGATGTCCGAATATAGTCGTCCAATATATCGATCTTTACGTCTCGACCATTTCAAGACTCCTCGTTATGTCCCCGATCTCATCCGGGACTCCGAACTCCTTCGGTACATCAAAACTCATAAACTCATAATATAACTGTCATCGAAACCTTAAGCGTGCGGACCCTACGGGTTCGAGAACAATGTAGACATGACCGAGACACGTCTCCGGTCAATAACCAATAGCGGAACCTGGATGCTCATATTGGCTCCCACATATTCTACGAAGATCTTTATCGGTTAGACCGCAGAACAACATACGTTGTTCCCTTTGTCATCGGTATGTTACTTGCCCGAGATTCGATCGTCGGTATCTTAATACCTAGTTCAATCTCATTACCGTCAAGTCTCTTTACTCATTCTTTAATACATCATCCCGCAACTAACTCATTAGTTGCAATGCTTGCAAGGCTTAAGTGACGTGCATTATCGAGAGGGCCCAGAGATACCTCTCCGACAATCGGAGTGACAAATCCTAATCTCGAAATACGCCAACCCAACATGTACCTTTGGAGACACCTGTAGAGCTCCTTTATAATCACCCAGTTACGTTGTGATGTTTGGTAGCACACAAAGTGTTCCTCGGGTAAACGGGAGTTGCATAATCTCATAGTCATAGGAACATGTATAAGTCATGAAGAATGCAATAACAACATACTAAACGATCGAGTCCTAAGCTAACGGAATGGGTCAAGTCAATCACATCATTCTCCTAATGATTTGATCCCGTTAATCAAAAAACAACTCTTTGTCTATGGTTAGGAAACATAACCATCTTTGATTAACGAGCTAGTCAAGTAGAGGCATACTAGTGACACTCTGTTTGTCTATGTATTCACACATGTATTATGTTTCCGGTTAATACAATTGTAGCATGAATAATAAACATTTATCATGAAATAAGGAAATAAATAATAACTTTATTATTGCCTCTAGGGCATATTTCCTTCAGTCTCCCACTTGCACTAGAGTCAATAATCTAGTTCACATTGCCATGTGATTTAACACCAATAGTTCACATCATCATGTGATTAACACCCATAGTTCACATCGTTATGTGACCAACACTCAAAGGGTTTACTAGAGTCAATAATCTAGTTCACATCGCTATGTGATTAATACCCAAAGAGTACTAAGGTGTGATCATGTTTTGCGTGTGAGAGAAGTTTAGTCAACGAGTCTGCCATATTCAGATCCGTATGTATTTTGCAATTTTCTATGTCAACAATGCTCTGCACGGAGCTACTATAGCTAATTGCTCCCACTTTCAATATGTATCCAGATTGAGACTTAAAGTCATCTAGATTAGTGTCAAAATTTGCATCGACGTAACCCTTTACAACGAACCTTTTTGTCATGTCCATAATCGAGAAACATATCCTTATTCCACTAAGGATAATTTTGACCGCTGCCCAGTGATCTACTCCTAGATCACTATTGTACCCCCTTGCCAAAACCAGTGTAAGGTATACAATAGATCTGGTACACAGCATGGCATACTTTATAGAACATATGGCTGAGGCATTGGGAATGATTTTCATTCTCTTTCTATCTTCTGCCGTGGTCGGGTTTTGAGTCTTGCTCAACTTCACACCTTGTAACACAGGCAAGAATCCTTTCTTCGTTTGATCCATTTTGAACTTCTTCAAAACTTTGTCAAGGTATGTGCTTTGTGAAAGTCCAATTAAGCATCTTGATCTATCTCTATAGATCTTAATGCCCAATATGTAAGCAGCTTCACCGAGGTCTTTCATTGAATAACTCTTATTCAAGTATCCTTTTATGCTATCCAGAAATTCTATATCATTTCCGATTAGAAATATGTCATCCACATATAATATCAGAAATGTTACAGAGCTCCCACTCACTTTCTTGTAAATACAGGCTTCTCCAAAAGTCTGTACAAAACCAAATGCTTTGATCACACTATCAAAGCGTTTATTCCAACTCCGAGAGGCTTGCACCAGTCTGTAAATGGATCACTGGAGCTTGCATACTTTGTTAGCTCCCTTTGGATCGTCAAAACCTTCTGGATGTATCATATACAACTCTTCTTCTAGAAATCCATTCAGGAATGCAGTTTTGACATCCATCTGCCAAATTTCATAATCATAAAATGCGGCAATGGCTAACATGATTCGGACAGACTTAAGCATCGCTACGGGTGAGAAGGTCTCATCGTAGTCAATCCCTTGAACTTGTCGAAAACCTTTTGCGACAAGTCGAGCTTTGTAGATAGTAACACTACTATCAATGTCCGTCTTCCTCTTGAAGATCCATTTACTTGCCGATCATCGGGCAAGTCAATCAAAGTCCATACTTTGTTCTCATACATGGATCCCATCTCAGATTTTATGGCCTCAAGCCATTTCGCGGAATCTGGGCTCATCATCGCTTCCTCATAGTTCGCAAGTTCGTAATGGTCTAGTAACATGACTTCCAGAATAAGATTACCGTACCACTCTAGTGCGGATCTCACTCTGGTTTACCTACGAGATTCGGTAGTAACTTGATCTGAAGTTACATGATCATCATCATTAGCTTCCTCACTAATTGGTGTAGTAGTCACAGGAACAGATTTCTGTGATGAACTATTTTCCAATAAGGGAGCAGGTACAGTTACCTCATCAAGTTCTACTTTCCTCCCACTCACTTCTTTCGAGAGAAACTCCTTCTCTAGAAAGGATCCATTCTTAGCAACAAATGTCTTGCCTTCGGATCTGTGATAGAAGGTGTACCCAACAGTCTCCTTTGGGTATCCTATGAAGATATATTTCTCCGATTTGGGTTTGAGCTTATCAGGATGAGACTTTTTCACATAAGCATCACAACCCCAAACTTTAAGAAACGACAACTTTGGTTTCTTGCCAAACCACATTTCAGATTGTGTCGTCTCAACGGACTTAGAGCATTACTAGTAGAGCCCTCAAACCCTCAAACCCCTAAAAATAACCGCTTTTTTTATAGTTTTTGCCGAAAAAACGCCATAGACTAGAACCTGTAAACCCTCAAACCCGTAAAAAAATTAGAGGTCCAACCCTCAAACCACTTTGCAATCTGTAGAAGTAGGGGTTGAGGGGAAAATCTGCCCCCAACCCGCACTCCTCCTCGTCGCTCGCTCCTCGCTCGCGCGGGAGCCAACCGCTCCTCCTCCCAGCCTCCTCCTCCCGCCGCGCCCCGCCGCCTCCTGCCGCGCCGGCCATGGAAGGCCCCGCCGGTGCCGCGCCCCTGCCCGCCGCGCCCGCCCTGCCCGTCCCGCCTGCCTCGCCCGCCCCCGCCCCCGCCCCCGCTCCCGCCCAACCGATCGTGGCCGACGTGGTAGCGGCGACCCACGTCGGGGCCAAGCGGCGGCGGGCGGGGCTCGCACCACCTCCTGCCGCCCCGACCACCGTCACCGCCCCGCCCGCCTCGCCCGCACCGGCGCCCGCCCTCGCCGCCTCCCCGCCGCCCACCCCGGCTACCAAGAAGAGCCGGCCGAAGGCGGCCTCTCATGGGTCGCGAGGGGCGGCCTCCAAAGTCGTCGGCTCATCCCTGGCCGTGACCAAGCCACGGAAGAAGCCCGCGGCGCGGAAGAAGCCCGCGGCGGCCGCCGTCGCCGAACCTCCTCCCACCGCGCACGAGGTGTTCGAGGAAATGGCAAACCCATCCTCGTTCATGGACCTCCTCCAAAACGTGGAGGTGGACCTCGGAGCTCCGCCTCTAGACCCCTTTAGGGTTGGTGACGACTTGGAGGAGGAGGAGGAACATGAGGAGGATGTAGGGGATGACGAGGAGGAGGTGGCCGAGATATGGGAGGAGGCATTTGTTGGAAATATGCCCTAGAGGCAATAATAAAAGCTTTATTATTATATTTCCTTATTCATGATAATTGTCTTTATTCGTGCTATAATTGTGTTAACCGGAAATCGTAATACATGTGTGAATAACAGACAACAACATGTCCCTAGTGAGCCTCTAGTTGACTAGCTTGTTGATCGACAGATAGTCATGGTTTCCTGACTATGGACATTGGATGTCATCGATAACGGGATCACATCATTAGGAGAATGATGTGATGGACAAGACCCAATCCTAACATAGCATAAGATCGCATAGTTCGTTTGCTAGAGTTTTCCAGTGTCAAGTATCCTTTCCTTAGACCATGAGATCATGTAACTCCCGGATACCGTAGGAGTGCTTTGGGTGTGCCAAACGTCACAACGTAACTGGGTGACTATAAAGGTATGCTACGGGTATCTCTGAAAGTGTCTGTTGGGTTGACATGGATCGAGACTGGAATTTGTCACTCCGCTTGACGGAGAGGTATCACCGGGCCCTCTCGGTAATGCATCATCACAATGAGCTCAATGTGACCAAAGTGTTTGATCACGGGATCATGCATTACGGAACGAGAAAAGTGACTTGCCGGCAACGAGATTGAACGAGGTATTGGTATACCGACGATCGAATCTCGGGCAAGTAAAATACCGATTGACAAAGGGAATCGTATACGGGATTAATTGAATCCTTGACATCGTGGTTCATCCGATGAAATCATCGTGGAGCATGTGGGAGCCAACATGGGTATCCAGATCCCGCTGTTGGTTATTGCCCGAGAGCCGTCTCGGTCATGTCTGCATGTCTCCCGAACCCGTAGGGTCTACACACTTAAGGTTCGGTGACGCTAGGGTTGTAGGGATATGTATGTGCAGTAACCCGAATGTTGTTCGGAGTCTCGGATGAGATCCCGGACGTCACGAGGAGTTTCGGAATGGTCCGGAGGTAAAGATTTATATATGGAAAGTCATCATACGGACATCGGGACAAGTTTCGGGGTTATCGGTATTGTACCGGGACCACCGGAAGGTCCCGGGGGGTCCACCGGGTGGGGCCACCTATCCCGGAGGGCCCCATGGGCTGTATGAGGGAGGGAACCAGCCCATAGTGGGCTGGTGCGCCTCCCCCCCATGGGCCCCATGCGCCTAGGGTTTTGGGGGAGGGAAACCCTAAAGGGGGCGCCCCCCTTGCTTGGGGGGCAAGCCCCCTTGCCCTGGCCGCCGCCCCCCCCTAGGAGATCTCATCTCCTAGGGCTGGCGCCCCCCCTTGGGGGTTATATATAGAGGGGGGAGAGAGGGGGCTGATCAACCCATTGCCCTGGCGCCTCCCTCTCCCTCTCCAACACCTCCTCCTCCTCCATTGAGCACGGCGAAGCCCTGCTGGAGTACTGCAGTTCCACCATCACCACGCCGTCGTGCTGCTGCTGGAGCCTTCATCCCCAACCTCTCCTTTGCCTTGCTGGATCAAGAAGGAGGAGACGTCACGCTTTCCGTACGTGTGTTGAACGCGGAGGTGCCGTCTGTTCGGCACTAGGTCATCGGTGAATTGGATCGCGGCGAGTACGACTACCTCATCCACGTTCACTCGAACGCTTCCGTTGCGATCTACAAAGTGGTATGTAGATGATATCTAATCTGAATACTCGTTGCTTGATGAACTCCTAGATGGATCTTGGTGAAACCGTAGGAAAAATTTTAATTTTCTGCAACGTTCCCCAACAGTGGTATCAGAGCTAGGTCTATGCGTAGTTCTTCTTGCGCGAGTAGAACACAATTTGTTGTGGGCGTAGATGTTGTCAACTATTCTTGCCGCTACTAGTCTTATCTTGCTTCAACGGTATTGTGGGATGAAGCGGCCCGGACCAACCTTACACGTACGCTTACGTGAGACCGGTTCCACCGACGAACATGCACCAGTTGCATAAGGTGGCTGGCGGGTGTCTGTCTCTCCTACTTTAGTTGGAGCGGATTCGATGAAAAGGGTCCTTATGAAGGGTAAATAGAAGTTGACAAATCACGTTGTGGTGGTTTTAATGTAGGTAAGAAAACGTTCTTGCTAGAACCCTAATTCAGCCACGTAAAACTTGCAACAACAATTAGAAGACGTCTAACTTGTTTTTGCAGCAAGTGCTTTGTGATATGATATGGCCAAAGTTGTGATGAATGATGAATGATCTATATGTGATGTATGAGATGTTCATGCTATTGTAATAGGAATCACGACTTGCATGTCGATGAGTATGACAACCGGCAGGAGCCATAGGAGTTGTCTTTATTTTGTATGACCTGCGTGTCATTGAGAATCGCCATGTAAATTACTTTACTTTATTGCTAAACACGTTAGCCATAGTAGTAGAAGTAATAGTTGGCGAGCAACTTCATGGAGACACGATGATGAAGATCATGATGATGAAGATCATGGTGTCAAGCCGGTGACAAGATGATCATGGAGCCCCAAGATGGAGATCGAAGGAGCTATGTGATATTGGCCATATCATGTCACGTTTATTATTTGATTACATGTGATGTTTATCATGTTTTGCATCTTGTTTGCTTAGAACGACGGTAGTAAATAAGATGATCCCTCATAATAATTTCAAGAAAGTGTTCACCCTAAATGTGTACCGTTGCGACAGTTTGTTGTTTCGAAGCACCACGTGATGATCGGGTGTGATAGATTCTAACGTTCACATACAACGGGTGTAAGACAGATTTACACACGCAAACACTTAGGTTGACTTGACGAGCCTAGCATGTACAGACATGGCCTCGGAACACGGAAGACCGAAAGGTCGAGCATGAGTCGTATAGAAGATACGATCAACATGAAGATGTTCACCGATGTTGACTAGTCCGTCTCACGTGATGATCGGACACGGCCTAGTTGACTCGGATCATGTAATACTTAGATGACTGGAAGAGGGATGTCTATCTAAGTGGGAGTTCATTAAATAATTTGATTAAATGAACTTTATTATCATGAACTTAGTCTAAATATTTACAATATGTCTTGTAGATCAAATGGCCAACGTAGTCCTCAACTTCAACGCGTTCCTAGAGAAAACCAAGCTGAAAGACGATGGTAGCAACTATACGGACTGGGTCCGGAACCTGAGGATCATCCTCATAGCTGCCAAGAAAGATTATGTCCTACGAGCACCGCTGGGTGACTCACCTGTTCTCCCTGCACAACAAGACGTTATGAACGCTTGGCAGTCGCGATGCGATGATTACTCCCTCGTTCAGTGCGGCATGCTTTACAGCTTAGAGCCGGGGCTCCAAAAGCGTTTTGAGAGACATGGAGCATATGAGATGTTCGAAGAGCTGAAAATGGTTTTCCAAGCTCATGCCCGGGTTGAGAGATATGAGATCTCCAACAAATTCTTTGGCTGTAAGATGGAGGAAAATAGCTCCGTCAGTGAGCACATACTCAGAATGTCTGGATTGCACAACCGCTTGACTCAACTGGAAGTTAATCTTCCGGAAGAAGTGGTCATTGACAGAATCCTCCAGTCGCTTCCACCTAGCTACAAGAGCTTTGTGATGAACTACAATATGCAGGGGATGGTAAAGACCATTCCTGAAGTGTATGCTATGCTGAAATCAGCAGAGGTAGAAATCAAGAAAGAGCATCAAGTGCTGATGGTGAATAAAACCACTAAGATCAAAAGGAGCAAGGGTAAAAAGAACTTCAAGAAGGACGGCAAGGAAGTTGCCGCGCCCGGTAAGCAAGTTGCCGGGAAGAAGCCAAAGAATGGACCCAAGCCCGAAACTGAGTGCTTTTATTGCAAGGGAAGTGGTCACTGGAAGCGGAACTGCCCCAAATACTTAGCGGACAAGAAGGCCGGCAAAACCAAAGGTATATGTGATATACATGTAATTGATGTGTACCTTACCAGTACTCGTAGTAGCTCTTGGGTATTTGATACCGGTGCAGTTGCTCACATTTGTAACTCAAAGCAGGAGCTACGGAATAAACGGAGACTGGCGAAGGACGAGGTGACGATGCGCGTCGGGAATGGTTCCAAGGTCGATGTGATCGCCGTCGGCACGCTGCCTCTACATTTACCTACGGGATTAGTTTTAAACCTCAATAATTGTTATTTAGTACCAAGTTTGAGCATGAACATTGTATCCGGATCTCGCTTAATTCGAGATGGCTACTCATTTAAATCCGAGAATAATGGTTGTTCTATTTATATGAGAGATATGTTTTATGGTCATGCTCCGATAGTTAATGGTTTATTCTTGATGAATCTCGTACGTGATGATACACATATTCATAGTGTGAATACCAAAAGAGTTAAAGTTGATAACAATAGTCCCACATATTTGTGGCACTGCCGCCTTGGTCACATAGGTGTCAAACGCATGAAGAAGCTCCATGCAGATGGACTTTTAGAGTCTCTTGATTATGAATCATTTGACACGTGCGAACCATGCCTCATGGGTAAAATGACCAAGACTCCGTTCTCAGGAACAATGGAGCGAGCAACCAACTTATTGGAAATCATACATACCGATGTGTGTGGTCCAATGAGTGTTGAGGCTCGCGGTGGCTATCGTTATGTTCTCACCCTCACTGATGACTTGAGTAGATATGGGTATATCTACTTAATGAAACACAAGTCTGAAACCTTTGAAAAGTTCAAGGAATTTCAGAGTGAGGTTGAAAATCAACGTGATAGAAAGATCAAGTTTCTACGATCAGATCGTGGAGGAGAATACTTGAGTCACGAATTTGGCACACACTTAAGAAAATGTGGAATAGTTTCACAACTCACGCCGCCTGGAACACCTCAGTGTAATGGTGTGTCCGAACGTCGTAATCGCACTCTATTAGATATGGTGCGATCTATGATGTCTCTTACCGACTTACCGCTATCTTTTTGGGGCTATGCTTTAGAGACTGCCGCATTCACTTTAAATAGGGCTCCGTCGAAATCCGTTGAGACGACACCGTATGAATTATGGTTTGGGAAGAAACCTAAGCTGTCGTTTCTAAAAGTTTGGGGATGCGATGCTTATGTGAAGAAACTTCAACCTGAGAAGCTCGAACCCAAGTCGGAAAAATGCGTCTTCATAGGATACCCGAAGGAAACTATTGGGTATACCTTCTACCTCAGATCCGAGGGCAAGATCTTTGTTGCCAAGAATGGATCCTTTCTAGAGAAAGAGTTTCTCTCGAAGGAAGTAAGTGGGAGGAAAGTAGAACTTGATGAAGTGTTAACTCTTGAACCGGAAAATGGCGAAACTCAAGAAATCGTTCCTGAGGTGCCTGCACCGAATAGAGAGGAAATTAATGATTATGATCAAGATACTTCTGATCAAGCTCCTACTGAAATTCGAAGGTCCACAAGGACACGTTCCGCACCAGAGTGGTACGGCAACCCTGTCTTGGAAATCATGTTGTTAGACAACGGTGAACCTTCGAACTATGAGGAAGCAATGGCGGGCCCGGATTCCGACAAATGGCTGGAAGCCATGAAATCCGAGATAGGATCCATGTATGAAAACGAAGTATGGACTTTGACTGACTTGCCCGTCGAACGGCGAGCCATAGAAAATAAATGGATCTTTAAGAAGAAGACAGACGCGGATGGTAATGTGACCATCTATAAAGCTCGGCTTGTCGCTAAGGGTTATCGACAAGTTCAAGGGGTTGACTACGATGAGACTTTCTCACCGGTAGCGAAGCTGAAGTCCGTCCGAATCATGTTAGCAATTGCCGCATACTATGATTATGAGATATGGCAAATGGACGTCAAAACGGCATTCCTTAATGGTTTCCTTAAGGAAGAATTGTATATGATGCAGCCGGAAGGTTTTGTCGATCCTAAGAATGCTGACAAGGTATGCAAGCTCCAACGCTCGATTTATGGGCTGGTGCAAGCATCTCGGAGTTGGAACATTCGCTTTGATGAGATGATCAAAGCGTTTGGGTTTACACAGACTTATGGAGAAGCCTGTGTTTACAAGAAAGTGAGTGGGAGCTCTGTAGCATTTCTCATATTATATGTAGACGACATACTTTTGATGGGAAATGATGTAGAACTCTTGGACAGCATTAAGGCCTACTTGAATAAAAGTTTTTCAATGAAGGACCTCGGAGAAGCTGCTTATATATTAGGCATCAAGATCTATAGAGATAGATCGAGACGCCTCATAGGTCTTTCACAAAGCACATACCTTGATAAGATATTGAAGAAATTCAATATGGATCAATCTAAGAAAGGGTTCTTACCTGTGTTACAAGGTGTGAAATTGAGCTCAGCTCAATGTCCGACCACGGCAGAAGATATAGAAGAGATGAGCGTCATCCCCTATGCCTCAGCCATAGGTTCTATTATGTATGCCATGCTGTGTACCAGACCTGATGTAAACCTTGCCGTAAGTTTGGTAGGTAGGTACCAAAGTAATCCCGGCAAGGAACACTGGACAGCGGTCAAGAATATCCTGAAGTACCTGAAAAGGACTAAGGAAATGTTTCTCGTTTATGGAGGTGACGAAGAGCTCGTCGTAAAAGGTTACGTCGATGCTAGCTTCGACACAGATCTGGATGACTCTAAGTCACAAACCGGATACGTGTATATTTTGAATGGTGGGGCAGTAAGCTGGTGCAGTTGCAAGCAAAGCGTCGTGGCGGGATCTACATGTGAAGCGGAGTACATGGCAGCCTCGGAGGCAGCACATGAAGCAATTTGGGTGAAGGAGTTCATCACCGACCTCGGAGTCATACCCAATGCGTCGGGGCCAATCAAGCTCTTCTGTGACAACACTGGAGCTATTGCACTTGCAAAGGAGCCCAGGTTTCACAAGAAGACTAGGCACATCAAGCGTCGCTTCAACTCCATTCGTGAAAATGTTCAAGATGGAGACATAGAGATTTGTAAAGTACACACGGATCTGAATGTCGCAGATCCGTTGACTAAACCTCGCCCTAAGGCAAAACATGATCAGCACCAGAACTCTATGGGTGTGCGATTCATCACAATGTAACTAGATTATTGACTCTAGTGCAAGTGGGAGACTGTTGGAAATATGCCCTAGAGGCAATAATAAAAGCTTTATTATTATATTTCCTTATTCATGATAATTGTCTTTATTCGTGCTATAATTGTGTTAACCGGAAATCGTAATACATGTGTGAATAACAGACAACAACATGTCCCTAGTGAGCCTCTAGTTGACTAGCTTGTTGATCGACAGATAGTCATGGTTTCCTGACTATGGACATTGGATGTCATCGATAACGGGATCACATCATTAGGAGAATGATGTGATGGACAAGACCCAATCCTAACATAGCATAAGATCGCATAGTTCGTTTGCTAGAGTTTTCCAGTGTCAAGTATCCTTTCCTTAGACCATGAGATCATGTAACTCCCGGATACCGTAGGAGTGCTTTGGGTGTGCCAAACGTCACAACGTAACTGGGTGACTATAAAGGTATGCTACGGGTATCTCTGAAAGTGTCTGTTGGGTTGACATGGATCGAGACTGGAATTTGTCACTCCGCTTGACGGAGAGGTATCACCGGGCCCTCTCGGTAATGCATCATCACAATGAGCTCAATGTGACCAAAGTGTTTGATCACGGGATCATGCATTACGGAACGAGAAAAGTGACTTGCCGGCAACGAGATTGAACGAGGTATTGGTATACCGACGATCGAATCTCGGGCAAGTAAAATACCGATTGACAAAGGGAATCGTATACGGGATTAATTGAATCCTTGACATCGTGGTTCATCCGATGAAATCATCGTGGAGCATGTGGGAGCCAACATGGGTATCCAGATCCCGCTGTTGGTTATTGCCCGAGAGCCGTCTCGGTCATGTCTGCATGTCTCCCGAACCCGTAGGGTCTACACACTTAAGGTTCGATGACGCTAGGGTTGTAGGGATATGTATGTGCAGTAACCCGAATGTTGTTCGGAGTCCCGGATGAGATCCCGGACGTCACGAGGAGTTTCGGAATGGTCCGGAGGTAAAGATTTATATATGGAAAGTCATCATACGGACATCGGGACAAGTTTCGGGGTTATCGGTATTGTACCGGGACCACCGGAAGGTCCCGGGGGGTCCACCGGGTGGGGCCACCTATCCCGGAGGGCCCCATGGGCTGTATGAGGGAGGGAACCAGCCCATAGTGGGCTGGTGCGCCTCCCCCCCATGGGCCCCATGCGCCTAGGGTTTTGGGTGAGGGAAACCCTAAAGGGGGCGCCCCCCTTGCTTGGGGGGCAAGCCCCCTTGCCCTGGCCGCCGCCCCCCCTAGGAGATCTCATCTCCTAGGGCCGGCGCCCCCCCTTGGGGGTTATATATAGAGGGGGGAGAGAGGGGGCTGATCAACCCATTGCCCTGGCGCCTCCCTCTCCCTCTCCAATACCTCCTCCTCCTCCATTGAGCACGGCGAAGCCCTGCTGGAGTACTGCAGTTCCACCATCACCACGCCGTCGTGCTGCTGCTGGAGCCTTCATCCCCAACCTCTCCTTTGCCTTGCTGGATCAAGAAGGAGGAGACGTCACGCTTTCCGTACGTGTGTTGAATGCGGAGGTGCCGTCTGTTCGGCACTAGGTCATCGGTGAATTGGATCGCGGCGAGTACGACTACCTCATCCACGTTCACTCGAATGCTTCCGTTGCGATCTACAAAGTGGTATGTAGATGATATCTAATATGAATACTCGTTGCTTGATGAACTCCTAGATGGATCTTGGTGAAACCGTAGGAAAAATTTTAATTTTCTGCAACGTTCCCCAACAGCATTCACCGCCGCTTCCCGCCCACACGCGCGGTTGACAAACTACACCGAGGTGGAAGATGTCCTCTTGGTTCGTGCTTGTGCAGCTGTGGGAATGGATGCAACCACCGGCACTGATCAAACCGGTAAACGGTATTGGCAAAGGATCGAGGACGCCTATTGTAAGATCAAGCCGAAGAATAGTGGGTTCATCCATCGCTCTTTCCGGTCGCTTCAAGGTCGGTGGGAGTTGATCAAGCCCGCTTGTTCTCGTTGGAGTGCGGCCATGGACCAAGTGATAGATGCGCCACCTAGTTGAACCGTGGAGAGTGACTATGTGAGTACATATTTCTTCACTATTTTGATTATGTGTGTGCACTATGCTATTGGTGGGTTCTTATGTGATTTATGTGTGGTTGATAGGAGACAATTGCCGGCATGAGGTACAAGGAGATGGCCGCTTCCAAGGGCAAGGCATTCCCATTTAAGCATGTTTGGTCAATTCTTCAAACCTTTGACAAGTGGAAGTTGAGGGATCAAGAGACCGCACCCAAGAAGTCGGTAATGCTAAGGGTGAAGATGGAAGAAGAGGCGTCAAGCCTAAGGGAGAAGATGGACCACATGAGGAAGGCAAGAGAGGAATTGACAACGAAGACATTGGAGACGAAGCTTATTATCACCGAGAAGAAGAAAGAGGTCAAGCTTGCACAAGTTGAAGCAAAGCGTGAAGAAGCAAAGCGCAAGGCCGAGTTGGAGGAGAGGATGATCAAGCTCAAAGAGGCAAAGGTATGGAAAGAACTCATGGTGGAAGAGAAAGAGCACATGATGATGTCCAAGAAGGACATGGATGAAGACCAATTGCAATGGTGGAAGGACTACAAGGAGGACATCGCGGAGAGGAAGAAGATGTTCCGTGTTGCGTCCTCTACTTTTTGAGGTGACACTTCGATGAGTAGTAGTGGTGATGGCGGTGTGTACGACTCCACCGGTGCCGATGGAGATGCTTGATGGAGCCCGCTTGTGGTCTAGGAGATGGCGCCGAGGTGCAACTTTTGGGTGATGGTGCCGATGAGAGGAGGAAGATGATGATTTTGTGATGTAAACTATTAAACCATGCATCAATGATTGTCATTTGGTAGTTTGTTTGGAAGTTGATTGTGTTCTTGTTGTCATAAATTGTGAGATGTCAAATGATAGATTTAAAGGTTGGGGTCGAGGCAAAGACTAGAACCCTCAAATCATTAAAGCAGTTTACGGGTTGGGTTTGAGGGTTCTAGTATTTGCCCCTGTTTTTCAACCCTTAAAAGTGTCAAAAAGTGGCACAACTCAACCCTTAAAATTGCTTTTAAGATTTGAGGGTTTGAGGGCTCTACTAGTAATGCTCTTAGATGGTGCCGTTTTAAACGTGAATGCAGCTGTCTTTAATGCATAACCCCAAAATGATGTTTGTAAATCTGTAAGAAACATCATAGATTGCACTATATCCAATAAAGTACGGTTATGACGTTTGGACACACCATTATGCTGTGGTGTTCCAGGTGGCACGAATTTATGAAACTATTCCACATGGTTTTAATTGAAGACCAAACTCGTAAGTCAAATATTCGTCTCCGCGATTAGATCGTAGAAACTTTATTTTCTTGTCACGATGATTTTCCACTTCACTCTGAAATTCTTTGAACTTTTCAAATGTTTCAGACTTATGTTTCATCAAGTAGATATACCCATATCTGCTCAAATCATCTGTGAAGGTCAGAAAATAACGATACCCGCCGCGAGCTTAACACTCATCGGATCGCATACATCAGTATGTATTATATCCAATAAGTCAGTTGCTCGCTCCATTGTTCCGGAGAACGGAGTCTTAGTCATCTTGCCCATGAGGCATGGTTCGCAAGCATCAGGTGATTCATAATCAAGTGATTCCGAAAAGCCCATCAGCATGGATTTTCTTCATGCGCTTTACACCAATATAACCTAAACGGCAGTGCCACAAATAAGTTGCACTATCATTATTAACTTTTGCATCTTTTGGTTTCAATATTATGAATATGTGTATCACTATGATCGAGATCCAATGAACCATTTTCATTGGGTGTGTAACCATATAAGGTTTTATTCATGTAAATAGAACAACAATTTATTCTCTTACTTAAATGAATAACCGTATTGCAATAAACATGATCAAATCATATTCATGCTCAACGCAAACACCAAATAACACTTATTTAGGTTCAACACTAATCCCGAAAGTATAGGGAGTGTGCGATGATGATCATATCAATCTTGGAACCACTTCCAACACACATCATCACTTCACCCTTAACTAGTCTCTGTTCATTCTGCAACTCTTGTTTCGAGTTACTACTCTTAGCAACTGAACCAGTATCAAAATACCGAGGGGTTGCTATAAACACTAGTAAAATACACATCAATAATCTGTATATCAAATATACCTTTGTTCACTTTGCCATCCTTCTTATCCGCCAAATACTTGGGGCAGTTCCGCTTCCAATGACCAGTCCCTTTGCAGTAGAAGCACTTAGTCTCAGGCTTAGACAGACTTGGGCTTCTTCACTTGAGCAGCAACTTGCTTGCCATTCTTCTTGAAGTTCCACTTCTTCCCTTTTCCATTTTCTTGAAACTAGTGGTCTTGTCTACCATCAACACTTGATGTTTTTCTTGATTTCTACCTTCGTCGATTTTAGCATCATGAAGAGCTTGGGAATCGTTTCCGTTATCCCTTGCATATTATAGTTCATCACGAAGTTCTGCTAACTTGGTGATGGTGACTAGAGAATTCTGTCAATCACTATTTTATCTGGAAGATTAACTCCCACTTGATTCAAGCGATTGTAGTACCCAGACAATCTGAGCACATGCTCACTTCTTGAGCTATTCTCCTCCATCTTTTAGCTATAGAACTTGTTGGATACTTCATATCTCCCAACTCGGGTATTTGCTTGAAATATTAACTTCAACTCCTGGAACATCTCATATGGTCCATGACGTTCAAAATGTCTATGAAGCCCCGATTCTAAGCCGTTATGCATGGTGCACTAAACTATCAAGTAGTCATCATATTGAGCTAGCCAAACGTTCATAATATCTGCATATGCTCCTGCAATAGGCCTCTCACCTAGCGGTGCATCAAGGACATAATTCTTCTGTGCAGCAATGAGGATAAACCTCAGATCACGGATCCAATCCGCGTCTTTGCTACTAACATCTTTCAACTTAGTTTACTCTAGGAACATATATAAAACATAGGGAAGCAACAACGCGAGCTATTGATCTACAACATAGATATGCTAATACTACCAGGACTAAGTTCATGATAAATTAAAGTTCAATTAATCATATTACTTAAGAACTCCCACTTAGATAGACATCCCTCTAATATTCTAAGTGATCACGTGATCCATATCAACTAAACCATGTCCGATCATCACGTGAGATGGAGTAGTTGCAATGGTGAACATCACTATGTTGATCATATCTACTATATGATTCACGCTCGACCTTTCGGTCTCCGTGTTCCGAGGCCATATCTGTATATGCTTGGCTCGTCAAGTATAACCTGAGTATTCTGCATGTGCAACTGTTTTGCACCCGTTGTATTTGAATGTAGAGCCTATCACACCCGATCATCACGTGGTGTCTCAGCATGAAGAACTTTCGCAACGGTGCATACTCAGGGAGAACACTTCTTGATAATTAGTGAGAGATCATCTTAAAATGCTATCGTCAATCAAAGCAAGATAAGATGCATAAAAGATAAACATCACATGCAATCAATATAAGTGATATGATATGGCCATCATCATCTTGTGCTTGTGATCTCCATCTCTAAAGCAACGTCGTGATCACCATTGTCACCGGCACGACATCTTGCTCTCCATCGTAGCATCATTGTCGTCTCGCCAATCTTATGCTTCTACGACTATCGCTACCGCTTAGTGATAAAGTAAAGCATTACAGGGTGTCGGTGTCAAAACCGGCGGATCTCGGGTAGGGGGTCCCGAACTATGCGTCAAGGTCGGATGGTAACAGGAGACAAGGGACACTTTATTTTACCTAGGTTCGGGCCCTCTCGATGGAGGTAAAACCCTACTCCTGCTAGATTAATATTGATGATATGGGTAGTACAAGAGTAGATCTACCACGAGATCAAGGAGGCTAAACCCTAGAAGCTAGCCTATGGTATGATTGTGTATGATGATGGTTGTCCTACGGACTACAACCCTCCGGTTTATATAGACACCGGATAGGGTTAGGGTTACACAGAGTCGGTTACATTTGTAGGAGATCTTGAATATCCGCACACCTAGCTTGCCTTCCACGCCAAGAAAAGATCCTTCCGGACACGGGACGAAGTCTTCAACTTTGTATCTTCATAGTCCTGGAGTCCGGCTGAAGGTATAGTTCGGCTATCCGAACACCCCCTAATCCAGGACTCCCTCAGTAGCCCCTGAACCAGGCTTCAATGACGACGAGTCCGGCGCGCAGATTGTCTTCGGCATTGCAAGGCGGGTTCCTCCTCCAAGTTCTTCAAGAAGATTATAAACACCACAGAATAGTGTCCGGCTCTGCAAAATAAGTTTCCACATATTGCCATACAGAGAATAATATTAACACAAATCAAATCTGCTGACGTATCCCACAGTGCGTCATAACACTACGGCCAAGCCTTCTATAAATTGTTTTCATCGTTCCACCTCATCCCGTATAGCGAGGCGGTTTCCTTGGCACGTCTTGTCGAAGCAGAGATCGTGTGCCCCCCTCTAACGGGATTATCATTAATACGGATGTGGTTAACCCAACCGCATCATTTACCGCGGCGTTTGGGAGGCAAGTGAGTTTTATTAGGTAGGTGAGGACGCCTAACCGTACCTGCTTATATAAAGGGATAAGGATTCACCCTTTTAACCTACGCCTTCTTCCTCCTTTGCCAATCCATCTCTCACGCACTCAAGCTCCAGCGCCCAAGTCCGCTCTTCTTCCTCAACCTTCTCCAACAATGTCCGGAGCGGGAGGCAAGTGGATGGTCTCCTCCGTTACGGAGGCTCAAGTAAAAAGGCTAAGGAAAGCCGGATACTTATCCAAGGATATCCCGCATCGGCTTCCTGATAAGGGGCAGCTTCTTCCTACCCCAAGGCCCCATGAGAGGGTGGTTTTTCTCCCCCACTTCCTCCGCGGACTGGGCTTTCCACTTCACCCATTTGTCCGGGGGCTCATGTTCTACTACGGCCTAGATTTTCATAATCTGGCACCGAACTTCGTCCTCAACATCTCGGCGTTTATCGTCGTGTGTGAGGCCTTTCTCCGCGTCCGCCCCCACTTCGGCCTCTGGCTCAAGACCTTCAACATCAAGCCCAAGGTTGTGTCCGGCACCCAGGCGGAGTGCGGAGGTGCTATGGTTGGCAAGATAGCCAACGTCCTCTGGTTCGATGGCTCCCTCGTGGAGTCCCTAAAGGGGTGGCAGGCAGGGTGGTTTTACATCACCGAGCCCCGCGATCCGAAATGGGTCGTGGCCCCTGAGTTCAGATCCGGACCCCCCACGCGGCTCATGTCCTGGAAAGAGACATGCCTGTCGTGGGGCAACGAGGAAGAAGCGACTGGGTTGCAAACATGCATCCAGTCCCTGGTGGACAAGCCAATCCGGCTTGCCAACATAGTCCAGGTCATGATCGTTCGCCTGATCCTCCCATGCCAAGAACGAGATTTTACTTTGTGGGAATTCGACCCGGCGTAGCACCAGACCCTCAGTAGGCTCTTTGACACGACGTATGAAGACGTCTGGAAGGTGCTAACCAAAGGCGCCGAGTCCCCCACATCCGCCTCCAAGGATCGCGGATACAGCTCGCAGCATATTGCCGGCGAGGTGAGCTATCTATACCTTTGATAGGTTCGTTAAGCTCTTCTTCATAGATTATCTCTATGCGGGATCTAAGCCCCCTTTTACCTTTGACAGGCTTGGCTGGAGATATCCGGACCAATTAATTGTCCGGCTCCTCTGCCCGAAGACCCGGCCCCAGCTCTCTTGGTGAAGCTACTGGCTTCGGCACCTTACGTGGTGCCGGAGAGGAAGGCCAAGAAGAAGAAAACCACCGGGACTCGAAAGAGTTCCCGCAACATGGTGGTGTTGGACTCGTCATCCAACGAGTCCACAACACCCTCCTCCCGCGAAAACGAGGAGGAGGAACAAGGAAGCTCTCCCCCTCCAACGAGGGGAGCAAAGAAGAAGAAGGCCGCCCCAACAGGGGAGGCCGAGGGGTCAAGGAAAAGGAAGACCCCTCCGCCGGACTGCTCCCACGACGCCGAAGAGGGCGGCGAGGAGTGGCCAGACAGGACCAAGCGTCCGGCGAAATCGTAAGTATTTATATACCAGAGTAACTCATGATACCCCTTTTTTTGTGTGCGGCTTTCCCTAATATCGCATGCATTTTATGCAGCCCGCCCCGGGCCGAACTTGACGACTCGTCGAGCGGCTCCTTGGATTCGTCGGACGTGAACTCTGTTCTGCCCGCGGTCTCCCCCTACGGGGCGGACGACGCCGAAGTGGCGCCCCGTCAAGCTTCAGGGCAGGAGGAGATGGTCCTGGAGGAGCCACAAGGCAATCCTCCGGACCCCAGGAGTGAAGGGGATGAAACCCTCCAGGGCTCCAAGTCCGGCTTTGTGCCGGACACCGCGCGGACTCGACAGTCCCGGTCCGCGGCGGGCGAACTCCTTCCAAGAGGAGTAAGCCGTCCGAGCCGGCGGCCTCCGTCCAACCGGAGGCGCCGGACAATTTGTTGGAGGTGCTTGAGGGCGCCGCCATCGACGAGGAGCATCGTACTGTTATGAGTACGGTGATCCAAAGGATTCAGTCCGCCAAGAGCGGACTGAATGAAGCTTGTGCTAGCCTTCTAACAGGCTTCGAGGTAAGTAAAAATGTGCCAATTTATTTACCGCATAGACAGTAGCCCCTGATGCTCTGTTCGGTGTTCGAGAAGAAAAGCCGAATAGAGGATCTAATAATTTTCGCAGGAGTCTAATAAAAAGGTCAAACATGCGTATGCAGGCTTCGCTGCTTTCCACCGCCGCACTGACTGCGCAGGTGGAAGTCCTTAAAAAGGACCTCGGGAATTCCGAGCAAGAGCTCGACCTTGCCAAACGGCAGCTCGAGGAGAAAGAAGGTAAGAAATACCCTAAAAAAGAAAGGTGCCTATAGAGAGGCTTGATTGCAAAAAGAAATAACAGGATTGTGCTGCTCATTGTAGGGGCCACCACCGAGGTGACAACCCTGAAGCAGGCGCTGGCTGAGGCCGAGAAGAAAACGGCCGAGGAGCGCACCGAGCGAGAGAAGCTTGGGGTCCAAGTCGGCGAGGTGCAGCAAGAGCTGCAAGCTCTCATGAAAAAACATGAGGGTTTGGAGCTTGAGGCGAAAACGCAAGCATCCGAACTTGCCTCGGCCGTCGAGACCGCCAAGAATGCCAAGGCCGAAGCCCAGAAGGCCCTCCAAGAGTTGGAGGATGCGAGAAAGATAGCAGCGGGTAAGGCATTCTCAATGCAAAGTAGGAATATAAAAGTAAATTACCTATTACTTACCCGAATTCGGAGTTCTCCAGGGGCGTTCTTCGATCTTCCCCGCAGCGCATCCGACGCCGCCGCGTTCTACCGAGCCGAAGAGGGCAGCTCGACGGAGAGTGTGTTCTGGTCTCAGTATTCTGAGGCCGGACACCCTGTGCCCTTGAGTGATCAGCTGAAACAGCTGGCCGAGCTCCACAAGGCGGCCGAACAGGCCATGAAGGGCTTACTAGTTCAGCTGTGGCCTGGAGAGGCCTTGCCTGGGAGCTACTTCGGTCTGGTGCGGCGGCTGGTGGAGGCCTGTCCACGGCTTGAAATCATCAAGCGCTCCGTCTGTATTGAAGGTGCCCGGAGGGCCCTTGCCCGTGTAAGGGTATACTGGGGCAAGCTGGACGGAGAGAAGCTGGTGAAGGACGGGCCGCCGCAGGTGAAGGAGCATCGCAAGCCCGAGAACTACTACAAGGATGTTCTTGCCGGAGCCCGCCTTGTCGCGGATGAGTGTACTAAAGATGTAGTATTTGAATGAACTTGCTCGTTTGTATCCTGTGCACTGAAAACTTGTTCATATGCGCTAAGCAATGCTTGTTTAATTTAAAATATTATTTTCTGTGCGGCCGTTTATAAAAAATTGAGAGATGGCGAGTCGTCGGCTTCTGCCCCCATGCCACTACTGCTAGGGTGTTCGGGATAAACCTGAGGGATCTTGTTCCCATAGTTGGGTCCTTCGAGGGAGGCGCTCAGCACAGCGAACCAGGCAATCGGACTATAATGCTTGAACACTCTCACTTAGCCATAGAACGTTATAATTTTAAATTTCGGTGAAGCCCCTAGTTCGGAAGGCCGAATTCGGGGCGCTATCCACGGCTTTGGCCGGACAGAGCCAGCTCCTCGCTCAAAGCGGCATAAGCCTTTAAGGACTCGAAAAACCTCTCGAACAGCGACCGGTCTCGCGCCTTATCATGACAGTCTATTTTAGCTTTCTCCACTGAGGTGCTCAACCCACCTGATCTGGGGCACAATTGCAGTGGTTCTCCTAGTGCTACCTTAGCCGATAGAGCGGAGCGTAAGGTGCCAAAACATAGGAGCCGGGCAAACCCAACATGTGACTAAAATCATGACTCGGGGCCGACGCATATAGTGCTATAAGTTCGGGGTGCCGCACTTGTGAAAGTGTACGGACTTCTCACAACCAGATAGAAGGGTAATGAAGCCCCTGGCGTGGTTTGCCGTACCATGGTGTACGGGTGCCGTCACGTTATTTAATAAACATATATATATATATATATATATATATATATATATATATATATATATATATATATATATATATATATATAAAAGGATAATGCAAAAGATAGACAAAAACATATGCATTGTTTATAAGTAGGCTATTTATCAAAACCGAACGATACAAGTAGTGCGATAGGCAAAAAAGATATTAGACTATTTAACATGTCCTGGCCAGGCGCAGGCCGCGAAGTTTAGAAACAGATATATCGCTCGAAATAGAGACCACCTGAGAATTCCGCAGTGCGGCGTAGCTTTGTCTGCTTTCTTGGGTCTTGCATCGTTTGTGCGGCAACACTGCCGGACAGGTATCCAGAGTATGGAGTCCTGAGAGTAAAAGAAGTGCGGCAGCCCCTAGTACGTTTGACACCGTATCTTAGGCATGTCGTTTAATGTGCCCCTCCCCCTGTGCCCATGGAATTTTAAGGGCATAATTGTGTACTCTAGGTACTGGCTCCGTTATGGTGCGATGGCTGGGGTTGGGGCCAAATTGCTACGCTTGCTCCGAACGTGCCAAACGGTCTTGTTGCAGGTTACTCCGGGCACGCTTTGCATTGTCCGGTTTTTTAACGGCCAGACTGGAGTGTTGCCTTGAGAGGCTGCTTTGTACTTCCGCCGCGAGGGCCGCTATGTGCTCCTCTGTATGGATGGAGCGTTCGGTGTTTCCGCTGACCGTGATTACTCCTCGAGGGCCTGGCATCTTGAGCTTGAGATATGCGTAGTGCGGCACCGCATTGAATTTGGCGAATGCGGTTCGTCCAAGCAGGGCATGATATCCACTGCGGAACGGGACTATATCGAAGATTAACTCTTCGCTTCGGAAGTTATTCGGAGATCCGAAGACCACATCAAGTGTTATCGAGCCTGTGCAATCGGCCTCTACACCTGGAATGACGCCTTTAAAGGTCGTCCTTGTGGGCTTGATCCTTGAAGGATCTATGCCCATTTTCCGCACTGTATCCTGATAAAGCAGGTTCAGGCTACTGCGGCCGTCCATGAGGACTCTTGTGAGGTGAAATCCGTCCACGATTGGGTCAAGAACCAATGCGGCAAAACCGCCGTGACGGATGCTAGTGGGGTGGTCCCACTGTTCGAAGATGATCGGGCAGGAGGACCATGGGTTAAACTTTGGGGCGACTGGCTCCATCGCGTATACGTCCCGTAGCGCACGCTTCCTCTCCCGCTTGGGAATGTGTGTTGCGTATATCATGTTCACCGTTCGCACTTGTGGGGGAAACCCTTTCTGTCCATTGTTGTTCGGCGGCCTGGGCTCCTCCTCGTCATCGCTATTCAGCCCCTTGTCTTTGCGTTCGGCTCTTAACTTGCCTGCCTGCTTGAACACCCAATAGTCCCTGTTGGTGTGATTGGCTGGCCTTTCGGGGGTGCCGTGAATCTGGCACAGGCGATCGAGTATCCGGTCCAAACTAGACGGGCCCTGGGTATTCTTTATGGCTTTTTCCGCTGACCGGATTTATAGCCTCTGAATCCGGCATTTACTATCGTATCCTCATTGTTGTCACTGTTGACGTGGCGCTTTTGCTTATTCCGGCGTGACCTGCCACTTTTATCCTTGGTATCCAAATTACCGTGCTTCTTCGATAAGTTGTAGCTGCGAGCCAGCCAGCTGTCTTATCCCGCGCAAAAGCGGGTCATGAGTGTCGTGAGGGCTGCCATGGATTTCGGCTTTTCCTGTCCCAGGTGCCGGGCAAGCCATTCGTTGCGGATGTTATGTTTGAAAGCTGCTAGGGCCTCTGCATCCGGACAATCGACTATCTGATTTTTCTTTGTTAGGAACCGTGTCCAGAATTGCCTGGCCGATTCTTCTGGCTGCTGGATTATGTGGCTTAGGTCGTCAGCGTCCGGTGGCCGCACATAGGTCCCCTGGAAGTTGTCGAGGAATGCGGCCTCCAGGTCCTCCCAAGAACCGATTGAGTCTGCTGGGAGGCTATTGAGCCAGTGTCGGGCTGGTCCCTTGAGCTTAAGGGGCAAATATTTGATGGCGTGCAAGTCATCGCGACATGCCATGTGGATGTGAAGGAGATAGTCCTCAATCCATACTACCGGATCTGTCGTGCCATCGTACGACTCGATATTGACGGGTTTGAAACCCTCTGGGATTCTATGATCCATTACTTCGTCTGTGAAGCATAGTGGGTGTGCGGCGCCTCTATACTGGGCTATGTCACGACGCAGTTCGGAAGATCTGTGTCTGTTGTGTTCGGCCCGGCCGGATTTATTGTGTCCGGAGTGAAGATCATCGCGTGTCTTCGGGCGTCCGCGCGATCCGTAGATCGATCTTGTTTGCTTTGCTTTGTCCTCCAGTACGTCTCACAGGTCTGGCTCGTGTTCCCGTGCCTTATTCGAGCGGCATCGGGGCATGGCTTGCTTAGGGGCTCGACAGGCCTCCCTGTCGCGGCCACGGGGTGGCCGGTCTGCCATGTCATATGCTTCCCCCTCTGATTGGGGTAGCGGCCTGCGCTTAGGATAGTTTTTGGAGGGGCGCACGAGTTCATACTCTTCGGCCGCAAGGATTTCTGTCCATCTATCAGCTAGCAGATCTTGATCAGCTCTAAGCTGTTGCTGCTTTTTCTTTAGGCTGTTCGCCGTGGCTAGAAGCCTGCGTTGAAAGTGCTCTCGTTCAGCGGGGTCTGATGGTACGACGAATTCATCGTCGCCGAGGCTTGCCTCGTCTTCGTAGGGAGGCATGTAATTATCATCCTCAACCTCCTGCTCTGCCGCTCTCTCGTGAGGACTGGCTTTTTCATCTTCCTGCGCCGAATCTTGCTGGTTTTGGTGTTTGTCGGCGCTGTCCGGGGTAGTATTATCTCCCGTGCCGGAATCACCGTTTCTGCTGTGGTGGGATTTAGAGCGGCACCGTTGGCGCCGGCGTTTTGGCGGCTTTTTCGAGGTGCCGTCCTCCGCAGTTCCCTCGCCATCTCCATCCTTTGGAGCATCCACCATGTATATATCATATGACGAGGTGGCGGTCCAGCGCCCTACAAGTGCTGGTTCTTGTTCGTCTCCTCCTTCGTCGTCCATACCGTCGAAGTCTTCGGAGCCGAAGTCAAGCATGTCGGTTAAGTCATCGACAGTGGCTATTAAGTGGGTGGTGGGTGGGCTTTGAATTTCTTCGTCGTCCGAATCCCAACCTCGCAGGCCATAGTCCGGCCTGGGCTCTCCTGATAAAGAGAGAGACTTGAGAGAATTCAGAATATCACCAAAAGGTGAGCACTGAAAGATGTCCGCGGCGGTGAACTCCATTACAGGTGCCCAATCAGATTCGAACGGCAGGGGCACGGAAGGCCTGGAGTTCAGAGAGGAGTCTGGCTCCTTGGAGTCCTGGGCCGTGCGGAGTACGGGGCTGGCGTTCGGCTCGATCGCCTTTGAGATCGCAGCCCCCGAGGTGACGTCCAACCCTTCATCCTCAGAGAATGCAACGGGCTCCGGATCAGAGATCGGGGCCGGTGCGTGTGCGGCCTCTAGGGCACTGTTCGGAGGCAGAGCTATATCATGCCCCTCGAGATAGTGCGGCGCGCTTGGCTGTGGCTCGAATCCGTCGAAGATCAAGTCTCCGCGGATATCCGCCGTGTAGTTTAAGCTTCCAAACCTGACTTGATGGCCAGGGGCATAGCTTTCGATCTGCTCCAAATGACCAAGCGAATTGGCGCGCAGAGCGAAGCCGCCGAAGACGAAGATCTGTCCGGGGAGGAAAGTCTCACCCTGGACCTCATCGTTGTTGATGATCAAAGGAGCCATCGGGCCTAAAAGCGACGACACAGAGGAACTCTCAATGAAAGCACCAATGTCGGTGTCAAAACCGGTGGATCTCGGGTAGGGGGTCCCGAACTGTGCGTCAAGGTCGGATGGTAACAGGAGACAAGGGACACTTTATTTTACCCAGGTTCGGGCCCTCTCGATGGAGGTAAAACCCTACTCCTTCTATATTAATATTGATGATATGGGTATTACAAGAGTAGATCTACCACGAGATCAAGGAGGCTAAACCCTAGAAGCTAGCCTATGGTATGATTGTGTATGATGATGGTTGTCCTATGGACTACAACCCTCCGGTTTATATAGACACCAGATAGGGTTAGGGTTACACAGAGTCGGTTACATTGGTAGGAGATCTTGAATATCCGCACACCTAGCTTGCCTTCCACGCCAAGAAAAGATCCTTCCGGACACGGGACGAAGTCTTCAACTTTGTATTTTCATAGTCCTGGAGTCCGGCTGAAGGTATAGTTTGGCTATCCGAACACCCCCTAATCCAGGACTCCCTCACAGGGTAATTGCATTGCATACAATAAAGCGACAACCATACGGCTCCTGCCAGTTGTCGATAACTTGGTTACAAAACATGATCATCTCATACAATAAAATTTAGCATCATGTCTTGACCATATCACATCACAACATGCCCTGCAAAAACAAGTTAGACGTCCTCTACTTTGTTGTTGCAAGTTTTACGTGGCTGCTACAGGCTTAGCAAGAACCAATCTTACCTACGCATCGAAACCACAACGATAGTTTGTCAAGTTGGTGATGTTTCCACCTTCGCAAGGACCGGGCGTAGCCACACTCGGTTCAACTAAAGTTGGAGAAACTGACACCCGCCAGCCACCTGTGGGCAAAGCACGTCGGTAGAACCAGTCTCGCGTAAGCGTACGCGTAATGTCGGTCCGGGCCGCTTCATCCAACAATACCGCCGAACCAAAGTGTGACATGCTGGTAAGCAGTATGACTTATATCGCCCACAACTCACTTGTGTTCTACTCGTGCAAATAACATCAACACACAAAACCTAGGATCGGATGCCACTGTTGGGGAACGTAGTAATTTGAAAAAAAATTCCTATGCACACGCAAGATCATGGTGATGCATAGCAACGAGAGGGAGAGTGTTGTCCACGTACCCTCGTAGACCGAAAGCGGAAGCGTTATGACAACGCGGTTGATGTAGTCGTACGTCTTCATGGCCCGACCGATCAAGTACCGAAACTACGACACCTCCGAGTTCTAGCACACGTTCAGCTCGATGACGATCCCCGGACTCCGATCCAGCAAAGTGTAGGGGAAGAGTTCCGTCAGCACGGCGGCGTGGTGACGATCTTGATGTTCTACCGTCACAGGGCTTCGCCTAAGCACCGCTACAATATTATCGAGGATTATGGTGGAGGGGGGCACCGCACACGGCTAAAAGAACGATCACGAAGATCAACTTGTGTGTCTATGGGGTGCCCCCTGCCCCCGTATATAAAGGACTGGAGGAGGGGAGGGCCGGCCCACTCTATGGCGCGCCCTAGGGGAGTCCTACTCCCACCGGGAGTAGGATTCCCCTTTTCCTAGTCCAACTAGGAGTCCTTCCAAGTAGTAGGAGTAGGAGACAGGGAAGGGGAAGAGGGAAGAGAAGGAAGGAGGGGGCGCCGCCCCTCCCCCTAGTCCAATTCGGACTAGTTAATGGGGGGGGCGCGGCCTGCCTCTTCCTCTCCCCTAAAGCCCAATAAGGCCCATATACTTCTTCCCCCGTATTCCCGTAACTCCCCGGTACTCCGAAAAATACCCGAACCACTCAGAACCTTTCTGATGTCCGAATATAGTCGTCCAATATATCGATCTTTACATCTCGACCATTTCGAGACTCCTCGTCATGTCCCCGATCTCATCCAGGACTCCGAACTCCTTTGGTACATAAAAACTCATAAACTCATAATATAACTCTCGTCGAAACCTTAAGCATGCGGACCCTACAGGTTCGAGAACAATGTAGACATGACCGAGACACGTCTCCGGTCAATAACCAATAGCGGAACCTGGATGCTCATATTGGCTCCCACATATTCTACGAAGATCTTTATCGGTCAGACCGCATAACAACATACGTTGTTCCCTTTGTCATCGGTATGTTACTTGCCCGAGAATCGATCGTCGGTCTCTTAATACCTAGTTCAATCTCGCTACCGGCAAGTCTCTTTACTCGTTCCGTAATACATCATCTCGCAACTAAGTCATTAGTTGCAATGCTTGCAAGGCTTAAGTGATGTGCATTGTCGAGAGGGCCCAGAGATACCTCTCCGACAATCGGAGTGACAAATCCTAATCTCGAAATACGCCAACCCAACATGTACCTTTGGAGACACCTGTAGAGCTCCTTTATAATCACCCAATTACGTTGTGACGTTTGGTAGCACACAAAGTGTTCCTCCGGTAAACGGGAGTTGCATAATCTCATACTCATAGGAACATGTATAAGTCATGAAGAAAGCAATAGCAACATACTAAACGATCGAGTGCTAAGCTAACGGAATGGGTCAAGTCAATCACATCATTCTCCTAATGATGTGATCCCGTTAATCAAATAACAACTCTTTGTCTATGGTTAGGAAACATAACCATCTTTGATTAACGAGCTAGTCAAGTAGAGGCATACTAGTGACACTCTGTTTGTCTATGTATTCACACATGTATTATGTTTACGATTAATACAATTGTAGAATGAATAATAAACATTTATCATGAAATAAGGAAATGAATAATAACTTTATTATTGCCTCTAGGGCATATTTCCTTCACTAATAAACCTGCTGAATGTGTCATGGACCTTTGCAAACAGTTCTAGCAGTAAAAGCGGTTGCGATGGATAGCCTAATGCCACACAGTTTTCTTCATCAAATCGTGTGTGATATAGTTGATAAAAGCAAACAGTTAACCAAGGAAGACCGTGTGTGATAGTTACACCTTTCACACACGAGCCTATACATAAAACTATGTGGGATTTACGTCCGAACGGAAACTTTTTCCCTGGATTGACTATGTGGGATGTACATAAGAACGGAAATGTATTCCTTGGATTGAATGTGTGTGATATACATACGAACGGAAATGTTTTTCTGGGATTCACCATGTGGGATGTACATACCTACGGAAATGATTTTCTCGGATTACCGTGTGGGATGTACATACATGTGGAAATGATTTCAGGGATTCACCGTGTGGGGTGTACCTACTTACGGAAATGATTTCTAGGATTCACCGTGTGGGATGTACATACCTACAGAAATGATTCTGGGATTCACCATGTGGGATGTACATACTTACGGAAATGATTGGGTTTTGATGCCTCGCCCAATCGCATACGGCCCCAGCCTGGGTCCCAGGAGGGCCTATCCCCGACGATTTCTGGGTCGTGTGGGAAGGACACCCTATCGCACACACTCACTTGGTGATGGTTCCATATGTCGTCGCGGAAAGGGGTAAAAAACCGCTTGTTTAGGACCGACGCGCACCAGTGCATGTTCATCTCCATGACATGTTCGGATGCACCTGGTCATCATGTATTCTTGCTAGTATTATTTTCGTATGTCATGCTTGGTAGTAGTACATGCTGGTAGTAGTGATGTTCGTTCTGATGCATGCTAATCGCCTGTTGTCCAGTACCGTTCCTATGCATGTTCTGTTGCATCTAGTTGGTTACATGCTTACGTGGTAGTATTATTTATATGTTCTTGCTCGGTATTTATTGTTGATGCTAGTGGTCATGTTATGCTATGGGTAGTGTTATACTTGTGATATTCATGCTCGTGAGTATGCCATGCTCATTCGGATATATGATTTATTGTTGTTGATATGCTTGATGATTATGTTGCACCCCATGCTCATGTTGATATCATGCTCGTGCATTATAGTTGCATCATGTTATTTTATTATGGCTCAGCTTATTGCATTCAAGTTTAACCGAACTTTAATTGAACTTGAACAACTGTTGGCTGAGTCATGGCACCAAATCGAGCTGACCAGTGCAGCCACACTTGCCTTATGGGGGGGGTCCTAACTGGGCATATTTACATGCCTCTCGTCGGTGCCTCCAAGGAGGGAAGGGTATGCGCGGGCGCTACCTTGGCCGGGTAGGACGGCATAAGCCTTGTGTGCCCGTTGTTCTGATTGGTATACCATTGTCCCTGTTTGGGACCGTTGATTGTTTTGCCACGATGGTGGCGGTTGGATGTCATTGGTTGACATCGGGGCCACCCAGGACTTATCCCAAAGGGGAGTTTGTTGGAGTGGCTGGGAGAGTGTGATGTCAATAGATCGGTTATGTCGGAATTTCGTTGGTCCACGCGAATGGGAGTGCGAGGCCATGGGTTCTGTTGTGTGGGTACAGTGTGCTAACCTATGCAGAGTGTGTGTTAAATCTATGGATAGCAGCGCCCGCGGATATGGGCCCAGTTCATAGTTGCTCACACTATGGGTCAAGAGTAATAATAATAACTTGTTTAATAATAACCCTGGTTCGATGATGAGAAAGAGATTGGTTGTGATCGAGAGAGTATCACAGAGGTATCGTGGATACCGAAGTTGGTTGATATTTATGTGATCGTAAGAGGATCATTGTGGTATCATGGATACCGAAGTTGGTTGATATTTATGTGATCGTAAGAGGATCATTGTGGTATCATGGATACCGAGTTGATGGATATTTGTGATGTTGTGCGAGAATCCTGGGTAAAGGTCAAGCTCCTTGTGGTCATGTAATGATTACTACGGTATTGTAATACCAAGCTTGATTGGATCCTGAGATGATCATGTGATATCCATGATGGTAAGCTTGTGCATGTGATGGTTACGAGGTAACCCGAGTAGAGTAAGTTGGTGCATGATAGCGTCATCAGGTTGCATGCTAGTATCGTCATGCTCATATGTTCATACCATGCTCATATTGTTCTAGCTGTATCATGTTCATCTTGTTCATGGTATGATTGATCTGATAGTATCATGTTAGTCATTGTTAACCTGTAATTGCCATGTTGTTGTCTGTCTTGATTGCTCTTGGTTGCTGTGAGCCTGCAAGTACATTCATTGTACCGAGCTGGCGTGTCATGCCAGTTTGGACGTCATGCTGGATTTGATTGCTTGTTTGCCGTGGATTGCTTGTTTGCAAGCTAGGATAAGCATTCCAGCAGAGTCCCCGCGGAGTGGAGTTCATCACCGTCGTCGTTGTTCCACTTCTAGAGTTATTCTGCTGATTCGTGTTGTTCTGCTGCTTGCATGGAGCAATCGTGGCTGGCGTAGTGTCGTAGTGCCGATGTAATCCCATTGTGTCCATATAGATTGTAATAAAGATCTGATTTGTTCTATGCTAAGCAGTGTCGTATTTCAGAAGACTTTTCCTCGATCTCTAGGCTGGAATACGGGGTGTTCCGGTTTCTCTGAGCCTAGGTGCCACAAAGATAATTTGTAACGAGCAAGTAACGGTAATAGTAAAAAAGTTGCAGTAAGGTATCCCAATCCTTTTGAGGCAAATGTTAGGCCAAAACAGTCACTTATGATAAGCAAAGCGTTCTTGAGGGTACACGAGAATTTTATCTTAGTCACTTTCATCATGTTGGTTTGATTTGTGTTCACTACTTTGATAATTTGATATGTGGGTGGACTGGTGCTTAGGTGATGTTGTTACTTGAACAAACCTCCTACTTATGATTAACCCCCTCGCAAGCATCCACAACTACGAGAAAAGTATTAAGAATAAATTCTGACCATAACATTGAACCTTTGGATCCAATTGGTCCCTTACGGAATAATGCATAAACTAGGGTTGAAGCTTCTGTCACTCTCAGAACCCATCATCTAATAACTACTCCACAATGCATTCCGTTAGGCCTAAACATGGTGAAGTGTCATGCAGTCGACGTTCACATGACACCACTAAGGGAATCACAACATACATACTATCGAAATATCGAACACATATCAAGTTCACATGATTACTTGCAACACAATTTTTCCTGTGACCTCAAGAACAAAAGTAACTACTCACAAATGATAATCATGCTGAAGATCAGAGGGTTATTAAATAGCATATTAGATCTGAACACATAATCTTCCACCAAATAAACCATATAGTAATCAACTACAAGATGTAATCAACACTACTAGTCACCCACAAGCACCAATCTATAGTTCCGGTACAAAGATTGAACACAAGAGATGAACTAGGGTTTGAGAGGAGATGGTGTTGTTGAAGATGTTGATGGAGATTTCCCTCCCCAAGATGGGAGAGTTGTTGGTGATGATTATGATGATGATTTCCCCCTCCAGGAGGGAAGTTCCCCCGGCGGAATCGCTCCGACGGAGGGCAAAAGTGCTCCTTCCCAAGTTCCACCTCGAGACGACGGAGCTTCGTCCTGAATGTCCTCCCCATGTTTTTACTAGGTCAAAATAACTTATCTACCAGAAGATGGGCACCAGAGGTGGGCTGGGCTGAGCACAACCCACCAGGGCGCGCCTGGGGGCCCTGGCGCGCGCTGGTGTCTTGTCCTCACCAAGTGGCCCCCCTCTGGTAGTTATTTGCTCCTGTATTTCTTATTTATTCCATAAAAATTTGTCGTGAAGTTTCAACTCATTTGGAGTTGTGCAGAATAGGTAGCCTGACGTAGCTTTTTTAGGTCCAGATTTCCAGCTGCCGGAATTCTCCCTCTTTGTGTGAACCTTGCATATTATGAGAGAAAAGAAATCTATTACTCCCTCCGTTCCTCAATATAGGGTGTATAGTTTTTGGCACGGAAATTAAAGAACGCATGTGGAGGGAAAATTTCACAAATTTTGGAAGAGATTACACCTGACTAAATGACATGAGAAAATAGAGGAGTTTGCCCTATATAAGGAAATGTAATCAAATCCCTTAAAAAATTATCCAATCGAGTGGTGTAACGCAATAAATCTTATATTTTGGACTTTTTCTTAAAAATCTATACACCTTATATCAAGGAACGGAGGGAGTATATAATAAAAATAGAAGTCAAATAAGCCACCATGTTCATGCACATAGATTAAATTATGTCAACCGTTAATCTAAAAGATTAACGGCTAAGACTTAAAAGATGTCAACGTTACGTAAAAATATTGTCAACTATAAACAGATGAACGTGTCATGTACAATAGTTTTTTTAACTGTCACGTACAATAGACGACAGGCATGAGGCATGAGGCATCAGTGTCCCATCCGGTTCTTACCAGGATATACAGAAGTCAGGAAAATTTATGGTAAAAACCGATCTGTACAGGGAAAATACAGGAGGCGTACACTCCTAGGACATGCACGCATGCCTGAAGGCTGCTCAACCACACGTTTGCATGCATGTTAATAATTATAAGCGGACTCCAACATGGCCTACCACTATCAATATTTTCCAAGTGCAAAACGCATGCATGCATGAGGCTATGGTGCTAAACCACCAGTTTGCATTCACGTCAATATTATAAACGGATTCACCCTGGCCTATTAAGATTTTGAGCTGCTGAAGATGGTTCAGATTATACTAGCAAAAGTTATGACAAAAAGAAGAAAATCTAGGAGTAACATTGATCAAATCGTGCATGAAAATCCATGGGAGCTGGGAGATTCTTTTTTTTTTTTTTGCGAAGAGGAGCTGGGAGATTCAATATGACTCAACGTGGATTGATGGACTAGGAAATTTAACTGTTATATTTTTAAAACCATAGAAAACCAACGGCGGAGATTAAGCACTCTATAGTTAAAGATGTTTGAACGACATAGATTGGTTAGCATTTTGGCAGCAATCTACATGCATGAGGCAATTGAAGACGTGCGCACGCCAAGTTGGTTCCGTATACTCCAAGGCAATATGTTAGATTACCTTTTTTAGAAAAAGGGGCAATTATAGAGACCGCATTGTGCATGTCTCTGTGTAAAAGTAGGAAAAATCACCGGTTGTTGTTTGGTCTGCACTTAGCCGTGTATAAGTACATGTACATCCCCGTAATTTACTACACATGTGTCTTTCGCCATCGATTGTTTTCTTATGCGCGTCTGTGGCTAGAAGATCGATTCCATCAAGCAAGCTAGCTTTGTACAGCTTCCTTAATTAGTACAAAGCGAGTCTATTGGTTTACATTGCTTCATAATGAAGCACAGAAGATACGCCATGTCGGCCGGCGACAATAACGCTAGCAACTGCCAGGCAGAGAAGCACCGTGAAGCGGATCTTTAGATGCCAGCGTTCCGCACGACGGGAGGCATTTTTTCAAGACCACGATGGGAGGCTTCTAACGAGTACAACAAGTTCCTCGAGTCTACGTCTGTATGATTAGGTCTACGACAAGCTCCACCACGTTAAGGATGAAAGTTCTTCTGCTTTGATAGCAAACACCGCTGCAGTCATCAATCTCAGCTATCACGTTTGCAGGTTGTATATGACGGAGAGGAAAGGTTTGTCCGTGGCTTCCAAACAAGTGGAGAAGCATGCATGGATGTGCTGCAACAACCAAAGATGCGCAAATCTCGCCGGAAAAAAATAACAAACATGCACAAAGCTCACAAGTTGACCTGGAGATGGCAACAACCCAGCCAACCATCTGGAGCCAACAGATAAAGGTTCTACACAAGGTGCCCAAGAATCCATATGGTATATCAATCTAGAGAGTCTGCGGCAAGATCTTGACAGTCTATATAGTGACATTGATCTAGCAAGCAGTGATGGGTTTATAAGTCCAAGGCAGGTATATTCGAGTCTGATATCTGATATGGCCAGAAACAACAGCGTCAGAAGGCCATGAAGTTGTTTAAATAGACAGTGACCTATATCCTCCATGCCACCATAGTTTGCATTAGTTTGGCTATGATTATTTCCTAATAAATCACATGCGCCAACTTAAAGTTTAGAGTTCAGTGGCATAAAAAAGTTTTTTTTACTAGAGCGCACAATAACCCATCAAAATAGATTCAAATATATTATGTCACCTCCTATTTGATGAAGCCATGAACGTAAAATATGTTGTAGATGCAGTGGACGAAGACATAGTAATTAGTTTAAAGTAAGAAGTCATACTATAAGATGATTTAAATGATAGGTGCACCATGTTAGAATTTATGGATCTCTGAATATGTAACAATAGTAAAACACTGGAACCCCACATAAAATCCATTGACAACAAAAATTAAAATACACACCCAGCATGGTGCATTTCGTGGTTAAAGAAAGAAAGAAACGTTCATAATTAAGGACCCATCATGCACGCTCCAGCCATAATCAAATATGTGAATCTAATCATCAAATGTTTTTTTGGTTGAATGTATACGTTAGTTCTTATAGTAAAGCCACATTAGGTTGAAATATATATCTACAGTATATGAATTGTCACGGCTCTCAATAGAAACTATTACTATGGCGATAAATCTGTTCTTTAAATTTTACGTTAAAGCCAGAGAATATAAGTAATTACAATTCATCGACACAGGATGATATATTTGCACTGGTGGTTGGTTACAATGGAGCAGAACTGTAGAGTAGCCAATATGTTAAGAAAAGTCCATAGCATATACAACTATATAGCATAATGAACTGTGCATTAGCAACTTAACAAAATGAAATTCAGATGAAGAACCTAAGCATAATTTCTGTATGAAATTTGGGTTCGGAATTAAAAACAAAATGGATTTTGCAAATAATATTTTCATTCCTTTTGAATTTCATATAAAGATACATCTAAATATAGTTGGTGTATAATTAGCTTTTCATGACTCATATAATTAATGAAAATATTAAAATACAAGATAATACAAAACAACACGTGCATGATCATCATGAATATAAGCTTTGAACGGGGCAACTCATATATTGGTATGCAACAGTAATTAAGAAAGGTAACTAAATATGCGGCCATTGATTGATATCAGTGTGACAGGCGAATTTTACATACATGCCTTTCATGTTCAGATTTAGTTCTTGGTAGGGAATTACTCAAAAACCAATTGAGCAATGATACAAATTGAGGGGCAAGGAAGACTGAATTAAAGAGGGAAACCCACCAAGATTTGCATCAGTCCTCCAATCTCACATGCGAAGGAATTTATTTAACAACGTAATGCACTTGGATGTTTCATTGGGATTTTGAATGTTTATTTCTATAATGATACAATTGAAGGAGAATTTAACCAAGAATGGTTGAGTAAGAGGCCATATAGTTAGCAGAGGAAACAAATCCTAAGGGGTTATTCTAGCCGCGCAAATGCGCGGGTAACCGGGCTAGTTAGAATTACTCCAAAAAGCATTGTTATGCATCAAAACATTATAAATAACAGTAGGTAAACATGATGCAAAATGGACGTATCAACTCCCCCAAGCTTAGACCTCGCTTCTCCTCAAACGAAAAACGAAACCGAAAAACATGTCCACATGCTTAGAGAGAGAGAGGTGTCGATAAAAACAAAATACGGACATAGAAGCATCATGTAAATTATTATAACAGCAACAAACTTTAACATAAAACTTTTATCATAGACTTCTCATGAATAAGTAACAATTCATCACACATCGAAGTATAAAGCATAAACTCTATTGGAAACCAAAAAACTATGTTCTCAGTCAACTTTGCAACTACAATTCATCATATTTTCAGGAAGGATCACGTATCAGAGCCTTTAGGCAAGTCCACATACTCAACCATCATATAGTCTTTTATGATTGCTAACACTCACTGCATACACATGAGAAAAACGTTTCAACCGGACACATAGAAAGATAGGGGCTTATAATTTCGTCTCCCAACGTATTCACCTCAAGGGTGATGTCAACAATAGTAACTCATGGTACCCATATCCAACTAGATATATGTGCCTAGATCTTTCCTCACCACGTGATGCTTGCCAAAAGAGAAAAATAAAAAGGAATAGAGAGAAAAAAATTGACTCTTGCATGAAAGTAAATACATAAAAGTAAAAGACATGCCCTTTGCAGAGGGAATCAGAGGTTGCCATGCGCTTTTTGTTTGTATGCTCAATCCCTTAATGCAAAAGAACGTCATTTTATATTGCCCCTTATGATAGCAAACTTTATTATGTAGTCTGTCTCTTTTATTATTTGCCATCACAAGTTCATACGACGCTCAATTTTCTCTTACACTAAATGATCTAACACTTTTAGAAGCAATTTTTATTGCCTTATTGCACCGATGACAACTTACTTGAATGATATTACTCAATCCTTAGGTAGGTATGGTGGACTCTTGAAAATAAGATTTGGGTTTAAGGGTTTTTGGATGCTCAAGTAGTATCTCTACTTGGCGCGGAATTTTTGGCTAGCAAAGATGGGGGGCAAGCAACACATGTTGAAGGATCTATGACAATATAAATTCTATGTGAATATGAACAAACATAAATTATTACATTGTCTTCCTTGTCCAACGTCAAAAAATTTGGCATATAATATTTTGATGGGGACTCACAATCACAAAATATTTCCAAGATAGTGTATTTACATGTAAATCTTCTCTCCCCTTATTAATTCTGTCATGAATTGCATCATTGACCAATGCTATGTTTGTCAATCTCCAATAAAATTTTCTACTTATACTTTTCCTTATGTGGTGTCATTACTTACCGTAAGATTAGCATATGATCTTTTTCATTTATTTCCTTTCTTTTTATTGAACAAGAAAATAAAGAAGACAAAACTCAAACTAAACTTTATTATATATCTTGCACACGATTACAAGGATAGATCACTAAGCAAACACTCGAAAAGAAAGGATCGAACTAAAATTTTATTTATCTAAAGCAAAAGATAAGTATGGATCGAACTAAGATAAGTAAAGGAAAAAGATAGTGGGGTGATATGACACTGTGGCACCTCCCCCAAGCTTGGTGCAAGCCAAGGGGAGTGCCCATACCCGATACTCAATTTTCTTTCGGTGATGAAGAAGGAGGTGATGATGCTGAAGTGGTAGCGATCTTGTCCTGGGGTTTCCATGGCAGAGGCTCACCATCATAAGAGGAGGAGTCAGTCTCTCAGGTCCTGCAACTGGCAGCCAAACTAATACCTTTAAACCTTGCCTCATATTCAAAGACTTGCTTTTGAAGGTCGTAGATCTGGCTCTGAAAGAAGTTGATTTGCTCGTTGGAGGAGAAGACGATGTCCTTCATGGACTTTCCATCCACCTTGAGATCACGGGTGTAGTCCGTGATCATGAGGTGATTGGCATTGAGTCCATGTTCCACCATCCCCTTGCACCAGAAGACCTCCTGCTCCCTAGCTTCAAGTCTGGCCTCCATGGTTCCCATCCCTTTGGAACCTTGCACATTGCAGATGTGAAGCACCCCCTAATGCATTTGGTTAGCCTGAGGGTGTTGCATCACCTCCCGCAAATATGGGTTGATGACATTCTCGAAGAACTTGTCCTTAGAGGAGCATGAAGCTGCCATGGTAGATAGGATATGTCAGAAAACATCAAGGAAAATAACAGAAGATTTCTCCCGATACGGTGGTCAATAGGTTCGGGGGGTATATAAAGATTCTTTTATCTTGGGAAACAAGCAAACGGAAGAAAAAGGAGTCTGGAAGGTACCCGAGGTGGGCACAACCCACCTGGGCGTGCCTGGCAAGACAGGAACGCCCTAGTGTCTTATGCCCACCAGGGTCACCTTCTTGGTTGTTTCTTATTTTCCCAATTTTTGTCATATTCCAAAATGGATAGAAAATATTTTTGCATATTTTTCAGAGTCCGTTTACTTACCTTATCACATACCTCGTCTTTTTCACGATTCTGGAATGTTCTGGAAGGTTTCTTTTATGTGTTCTTCCAGTGTCATAGTTTGGATAATATTGATTTCAACATTAATGGGCGTACCCGAGATACAATATTTTATTCGTTGCCCATTAACAACCTTCGGGTTAGTACCTTCGGCAATATTTCTTTTGATAGATCCAGATCGATAAACCTCCTCGATAACATAGGGTCCTTCCCATTTGGAGAGGAGTTTTCCTGCAAAGAATCTAAAACGACAGTTGTAAAAAAGAACATATTCTCCAACTTTGAACTCACACTTTTGGATTCTTTTATCATGCTATCATTTAACTTTTTCTTTAAATAACTTGGCATTTTCATAAGCTTGGGTTCTCCATTCATGTAATGAGCTAATATCAAATAACCTCTTCTCACAAGCAAGTTTGAAATCATAGTTGAGTTCTTTAATTGCCCAATAAGCTTTATGTTCTAACTCAAGAGGCAAATGACAAGCTTTTCCATAAACCATTTTATAAGGAGATATATCCATAGGATTTTTATATGTTGTTCTAGAAGCCCAAAGTGCATCATCTAATTTCTTAGACCAATTCTTAAAATTAATTTTATTTCTCTATTGCTAAGTTCAACTTGACCACTAGACTGAGGATGATAGGGTGATGCAATTCTATGGTTAACATCATACTTAGCAAGCATTGTACGGAAAGCACCATGAATAAAGTGTGAACCACCATCAGTCATTAATTATCTAGGGACCCCAAACCTTGGGAAAATAACTTCTTTAAGCATTTTAATGGAGGTGTTGTGATCAGCACTACTAGTTGTAATAGCTTCTACCCACTTAGTAACATAATCAACAACAACCAAAATATGAGTATACCCGTTAGAGGAAGGAAAAGGTCCCATGTAATCAAATCCCCGAACATCAGATGATTCAACAGCAAGTGAATAATTCATAGGCATTTCTTGACGCTTACTGATATTAACTATTCTTTGACATTCATCACAAGATAAGACGAACTTACGAGCATCTTTGAAGAGACTAGGCCAATAAAATCCAGATTGCAATACCTTGTGAGCAGTTCTGTCTGCTGCATGATGTCCTCCATAAGCTTTGGAGTGACATTTCTATAGGATTTGTCCATGTTCATGCTGAGGTACACAACGTCTAATAATACCATCTACTCCTTTATAAAGATGTGGGTCATCCCAAAATTAATGTCATAAATCATAGAAGATTTTTATTCTTTTGTTGGTATGTGAAACTAGGTGGTAAATATTTAGCAACAATGTAATTAGCATAGTCAGCATACCAAGGTATGTTATGAGAAACATTTATTGCAGCTAACTACTCATCAGGAAAGCTATCATCAATAGTTAGTGGGTCATCACGAACATTCTCAAGCCTAGACAAGTTATCAGCCACGGGGTTCTCTGCTCCTTTTCTATCAGTGATATCACTACAAAAAAAGACACATCCGTGACATTTTGGGCCGAATGAAATTTTTTGTCATGCTTATGACACTTCTATGACGATAATTATGACAAAACCCGGTATCATCACAGATGTGGTGGGCTCCTACTTCTATGACAAAAAATCGTGACAGAAAATGGGCTTTTCTTCCTGGGCGGGCCGGAAACGTAACTGCATGACATTATTTGGGTCGTCCACGACAGAAAAAACCGTGGTAGAAGCGAGGGCGAGGAAAATATCGGGGAGTTCCCGCTTACGGTGGGTGGTTGGGGCCGAGAGATGCACGAAGGTTTGCACGTTTCTCTCGTACACGTAGGCGGGTGTGTGTGTGGCATTGCGCTCTAACTGAACCCGAGTTAGGCCTTGGGCTCTAACTGAACCCAAGCGATTGCACTAGCTATGTTACTGAACCCCAATCGATCCGTTGATGTTAACTGAACCCGAGTGATTCCTTCGCTACTGCTGCTAACTGAAGCCGATCGATGCTGCCTCTTGATGAACAATGAGCGTTGTTGGGGGTTTGGATGAACAGTTCCCATTGGGGGGTTGGATGAACATGACCCCATCGTAGTAGAGGCTGTTGCCGCTGGATGAACAGGACCCCGATCGAGCCGGTTGGGGGTGGATGAACAGGACCCCGTGGAGGGCTGGATGAACAGGACCCCGTGGAGGGCTAGTTGAACAGTAGCCGGTGGAGGACTGGATGAACAGTAGCCCGTGGAGGGGTGGTTGAATAGGACCCCGTGGAGAGGGCTGGTTGAACAGTAGCCGGTGGAAGAGTGTTGGAGGCTGGATGAACAGGAGCCCGTGGATGAACAGTCGTAGGTGGAGGCTGGAGGAGGTCGACGGTGGATGAACAGGAGCCCGTGGAGGCTGGACGAGGTTGACGGTGGAGATGAACAGTATCCCGTGGAGTCCCGTTTTGCGGTACGCCACACCCCTCTCGATGAATAGGACCCTCATTTCGACCGTAGCGCTCCTACACAAGTCTGTTTCCTCCGTTTTGCAGTACGCCACACCCCTCCCGATCAACAGGACCCCGTTTCGACCGTAGGAGGTCCAAGAGAAGTCGGTTTCCTTAGTTTTGCGGTACGCCAGACCCCTCCCGATGAACAGGATCCCGTTTCGACCGTGGCTGGTCAAACACAAGGCCGTTTCATCCGTTCTGCGATACGCCAGGCCTCCTTTCGATCGGCTGTTCCGTCCAAGCCGGTTGGCTCCCGATGAACACGACGTATTCCGACCCAGTCAGTTGCCTCCGGATGAACAGGATGTTGTTTCTCCGTTCCGACCCAACTGGTTCGCTGCCCGATGAACACGATGTCATTGCTACCATCCGTTGCCTCTCCATGTACACAAGCCCTGGCCGTCCGTATATATATGCGCGAGTATGCGCTTGAGACCCCACCCGTATGTACGTAAGTGGTCGTATTTTTTGTCCTGTGGCTGTACGTACGTGTACAGGACTTAGACGGGACTGAGTGAACTGCTATGTCGGGTGCTCTACAACGACACGTGCCGCTACTTACTCGACCACGGTTCATACTTGCAGAGAGACCGATCGACCACTATGTATGTACACGTTCGCGACCAGAATGACAATGCTACATACGCTTCGACCAGGTGGGTCCCGACTGTCAGGTAGTTCCTTGCGTGCGAAGATGTAGCTGGTGGGTCCCAGCAGTCAGGGGGCGCGTCTTTTTTTTGCCCGTAATACGGACACACCTCCTTGCGTGCGAAGATGTAGCTGGTGGGTCCCAGCAGTCATGGGGAAAACATTTTTTTCTCCGTAATATGGATGCACTTCCTTCTGTGCGAAGATGTAGCTGGTGGGTCCCAGCAGTCAGGGGGAAACGTTTTTTCGCGAAATACGGTGGCCTGTCCGGTGGGTCCCTGATGTCAGGCAGGAGCAGGCAGTCTCGCCGGTGCTGGTTTGGACGGCTAGAGCAAGAAGAGCAGCGGTTGAAGAAGTAGCAGGATCGTTCGATTCAAATCCAACGGTCACTGCTGGTAGAATCGTTTGTTAACTAAGTTGACAAAGACCTGTGTACGCATCAATTTAGTAGGCCCACAGGTCAGCCTCCGAACTGGTGCGCCCTAGATGTCAGTGGGAGGAATCATTTTTTCGCGTAATAAGGAGGTAGTTGATTGCGTGCGGCCAAGCCAGCAGAGGGAGTAGGGTGGGCCGGTGAAGCTGTGCGGCGTCACAGTGGGCCACAAGAGGAAGGAGCAGGCAGTCCCGCCGGCGTTGGTTTAGGCGGCTGGAGCAGGAAGATCAGAGATTGAAGAAGCACGTCGGCCGTTGGATGGACATCCAACAGTCACTGCTGCTAAAATCGTGTGTTGACTGACAAAGCCTTGCGTAAGAAAGTCAGCCTCGAAATCTGTGGCATGTACAGCCCATTTGCTATTATTTTTATAATTTTTACTCATTTTCTAATTCATATGGTATTTATTGCAGCCCATTTTCCATTTTGAGAATTGCTGCCCATTTTCTGGTCAGTACCAGGGTTAAAAAATTGAACAAAAAACGTGCGAAATTTTGAAAATTCACAAATTTTTGCTGGGGAACAAAATATTCTTAATCCAAAAATTAGTAGCCATACTAAAAAAATTAAAAATAAATTAGTACTATGTCATGTTAAAATCCAATGAAATATAAAATATCAGTGAAGAACAAAAACAAAAAAGAAACTAATTTCCCATTTGCTATAATTTTTTTGGAATTTTCAACCCCTTTGATATTACTTTTAACAGATACTGACCATACTCTTTGGCCAGGCCGGAATGCATCCCTCCTCGTGTTGAACGATTTCCAGCCTGGTAAGTCGGAGAAAACAAATAGGCCTAGCTTGGGTATTCTTGAAAAAGAAATAGCGGGCTACCTATTTTCACAAAGAAAAAAATGTTGGGCTGGTCATGTTGTTAGACGGGCCACAAAGACCGCACAACCCAGTTTATAGCCTGCTCCTCTGAAAAAATACTCAAAAAAATGTTGTGCAATTCTGTCGTTAATTGACTATAAGTTGAAAATTATGTGGGTCCTAGATATATGCAGGGTGGATTATAGTAAAAAACGAGGGGTGCATCTGAGTAGTAAAAGAGGCGCTTGCTTGTGTTAGGGAGTGGACCTGGTGGTTCTGTACTATCATACTCACAACTACAGTCCTCTCCCGATTCACTATGTTGACAGGGCCGGACGGCGGCGCCGCGGCGAGCGCACCAAGGCAGAGGATAAAGTGGTGTCACCAATGTGTTGGGCTGGGTTGGACATTCTTATTGAAAAATAAAAATGGACCGGAACTATTTACGACGTTGACTATGATTTGTATGGGTCCACTGGTTGCAGGGAGAAAATGGTGGGAGAAAGAAGACTATTCGCTATCTTTGCCTTAAGAATAATATCGACTGAATGTAACGACACTATCATAGGAAATAATATCCTCCTGTTAAATCGTGAATTTAAAGAACTTGTGCATGAGCATTTTGCTTTATTTATTTATTTATTTACTTATTTATGTTTAGGGGACCATGAGCATGTACCTGGGCCGGATTCATGTGAGAGCCTCCCTTCCAGTTAATTATGGGCACCTCTATTGGGCTTCCATTAGTGGGATGCATGTTATCAACAAGTGGAAAATGTGTTCCGTACCAAAAATAGTATGCGCTACGTATGATACGGGGCACTAAAGAATCGAACCGTGCAACGACTTCCAAAACATTGTGTTTGTCGTTTTAATAACACATTTATTCAACCAACAGACAAAATATATATACTACTGATTGTACATTGAAAATAGCAGCAGCAACAACAAGGGCTAGAGGTGCAACATAAGCAGTAAGTAGGCCAGAAGAGTAAAGACGCAGCTCTCTCTTCCAAACCAAACATCAGCCATCATTTCAAAAGGCTACTAAAAAAGAACAAGTGTATGCATCAAACTAAATAAAGATCCTACTACACCAAGTGTACGCATCTAACTAACTAGCTCAGTTAGACGTTACTATTTATTAAGCTGTGGAGATTGGCTGACGGCTTGAACCAGATGGGTGCCTGACGGGGGAAACTCCAGCCAGCAGGTCGAGGTCTGACACTTGCGACCCAACTCTCCTACTTTGGGCTGCAGAGCATGGCAGCACATATCAGGGTATGGTGCATGCAGAGACGCATGGTACACTGTGTACACACAGTTTTGCCTGATGAACGAAACAGCGCTGCCATCATGATCCTTGTCGTCGGTTATCTCCTGGTTAATCGGATAATTCAGTCCGAGAAACAGAGAGCGTGTACCAAGGCTACTTACCATCCTCCAGCCAAAAATTCCTGAAGGCCCAGAGAAGCTGGGATCCTGCTCAAAGACCTTGTCGTGACTGTGATTGTATTCCGCGAAACAACACATCCGGTACGTGCGAACAATCAACAATCGTTCGCCGTCGCCTAATCAAGCCAGGAACCACCTGCAACTGCGATGCCGCTTTTCTTTGAAAGGTTCTGGGATTAGGAAGGGTAGGGACACCAGGCGGCCTACAACATCATATCAAGTTGGAGTCAAATAAAAAAGAGCTCTTAATGTAGTCAATCTTAAGAACACCATGTTATGAGCATGAATATTTTTTTAGTAAATGTTGACAGTAATATAAGCAAGCCATCATGATATCAAAGGAAAGTAGCATATTGCTGTAGCAACCATTTATAGCGATGACTGGAGTAGGCCAGCAATACGTCCAGCCATAGAAGGAGTCAACGGCGTAAATGAAGCCCTTGTGTTCAATGGCATCAGAGAACCATGGAGGATGTATGATCCTGTGATGGACATGCAGATTTATCCACTTACTACAGTGACCTGTTAGATAGGCGAGACCGTGGTTGAAGAATGCAATTAGCCTGAAGTCTTTATAATTCGCAGATCTTGTGGGCACTTGGCAGATTACAACCTTGAGCAAATCAAACTTGGTATCATGTTGGCTACTGTAAGATTCCGAGTATTCTGGGTCACGGTGCCAAAGCAGTGCAGTGTTAATCGAAGGAAGGGGGGTCAATCATCGGGTGTAGACCTCCACGAGCATCCAGCTGCCGCGACCGTCGACGAGCACCATCCAAGACGTGTTCATGCCGACCCAGTACATACCGTTAATGTAGTTGAGGGTGACGGGGATCGGATCGCAGTCAAGGGGGTTGATGCTTGCCACCCCATGATCGTTATGCTACGTGACACGCCGTTTCTGAAGATCAGGCGGCATCAGCAAGCTAGGAGCTGGCTTAAAAAGCTCCGGCCTGAGGGCTTTGAGTAAACGGTACAGCCCCGACGAGCACGCGGCGAGCGGCATGGTACTGAGATTGTCCACACGCGAAACAATGAGCTTGATTACCTCTGTGGGGAGCGAATTCCAGCCACACTTTCAGCGGACGCTACTCGGTTCTGCCATTGTTAGTGCTTGGGTTTCGTAAGAGGGGGAGGCGCCATAGTGGGGATGGAAGATTGTACGGTTATGTGCGGACAAAGATGGAGAAGCGAATATGTGCTGCGGGAAGTGGACGAGCGATGATGACTACAACATGCCGCTTGACTTAGTAGGGTCATATCAATGCCAAACAACTTGCTTGAGTGATCGCAGTACTGGTACTCCCTATAGTAGCTACTACTATGCCCTAACTTGCTTGAGTAGAGTAGTAGTGGAGTAGGACTCTGCTCTACTACTAGCACCCGAGGATTAGTATATTCTAATCCAAAATAGTTACAAACTTCAATGCCCGAGCGTGGAACGACTACGAACTGCCATCGGTGCTAACTCCAATCCCCAACAAACGTTCGCTGGCAGACATGGCAGTTGCAAACGTCCGCGACGCAGTTACAGTACGTGTGTAAGGGTGGCAGTTTTGTCAAATACTATGGCTTAAAAACAGGCCACCATCAGATGGAAATCTGACGGTTATGTGGGATTCGCCAGGACTGAGCTCGTGGTGAACAATCACCAGATATCATTACTTAAAAAAGGTTAAAACACCTGGGGCTATAACTTGCACCGGCTGACCACTAAGAATGATACTAACATAGTTGTAAAATGGTCAAAGACCGTGTCTACATGGTGTTTGGAATTATATGCAAAAAAAACTAGCAAGATGCACATGCATTGCACGGAACATCAAGATGCATTTTTTTACAAAACACCTGTTGTGATTGACCCATGCAGGAGTAATCCCATGTGTAACAACTAATTATATCTCGAGAATTTTATCGTAAAAATGGTATCTCAACCATTTCATCAAAAAAATGATATCTCGAGAAAGATGATAGATAAGGTGAGGAGGAGTGGGGTGTGGTGGTGACTGGTGGTCGGACTGGGCGGAGGCATGGGGATGGACGGCGCCGGCAGCGGCCACCATGCCAGATTGTTCCAGAGACATCCTTTTTTAATTGCTCAGTAATGAGGTTGTGGGAGATAAGGATGAACGAGGCAAGGCCTTATCTGTAAATGTGGAGAGAGGTGTGGGTATCTTTTGTAAAACTATCATAGTTTGCTTTCTATCTGTCAGATATAGATCGAACAGTCTATACTATAAGGTGGCAGGCACACCATCATCACCAGCTCGGTTTTCTCTCTACTCCTACACTATAAAGGACTCAGTTGGTGATGATGGTGTGTCTGCCATCCGCCATTTCTGACCATTAGATCTGCATCTAACGACTTTGATGTAAGTTGTGGCCTTTTGCAACAATTCCCACTTCTCTGCTCCAGTTTATACAAAACCCCTTAGTATCTTGAAACCAACCACATTCCTCCCTTACCTCATCAAAACAGCCCAAAGAATATATTTGGAGTGAAACATAAGATATTTTTAGTGTTATGTATATCAAAACTAAACTGTTTTTTTTTCAAATTTGTGAATATGTATTATTCTACTTTGGATCCATAGCAACGGATGGGCTCATTGCTATAAAGGTTTATCTCTTGCATCGTCCGCAATGAACACCTGGTGTACTGGTCCGGGCTGGATGCCCGTAGCGCGATGACCTGAGTTCGAATTCTATCCTAAACTTTAGCTTTTTATATTTTTTTAATATATACTTCTTTCGCTACTGTATTGGGAGTGGAACCCACAGAGTACTTAGAATAATGGATTTGTTTCTTTTTAACTTTCTATATGAATCTGTAGCCAGCCTGCAAGTCATGTACACTGTACTGACAGTGGAACCCGCAGAGTACTTAGAATACAAGATTAAGGATGCAATTAACTTTTTATAGAGGGAGAATTATACACGCAATTAACTCAAATGGATTCGACATGACTCTATTATTATCCAGCGGCAACCGGCAAATTTGCTCCCTCGGACCGGAGTAGGTTTCTCGGTTTGCATGCAGTTTTAACGGAGGCGTTTGATGGACGCAAGGAGGCGTGTTCACCCGGGCGTGCAGAGGGCGGCACAGTACTATTCGATTTGATAGCTACTAGTATATTATAAAAAAGAAAGAAGAGTAGTAGAGATACAGATGAGAGTAGAGATAGAGACTAGGGAAGATCACCATCTACTGCTTCGTGTGCTACTCATGCGCTCCATTCGGCGGCCGCAACATCCCCTACAGCTACTCCCTCATGCGCTCCATTCGGACGGCGCTGTTGAAATTTGGGGAGCACACTCTCGCGACTGCTGGCAGCAACGACTACACTGACAACGACTTCTTCCCCGACCTCGGCAACCTCTTCCTCAACGACATGGGCAACTGTAGGTGCATCTAGTGCCACCCCTAGTTGGTTTTGGAGTATTGACGACAAACCTGGTTGAGGGACAAATGTGTTTATGAGAATTGCAGGATAACACAGGTAATAGTCCCTCATTGATTCGGTTTACCTACCGAAGATAACCCCTAAAAATGTATGAAGACACTGAAGACAATGGTGGTATGTGAAGATATTCTCATTGAAGACTATGACAAGAGAAGACATCTCATGAAGAGTATGGAGCGCGAAGACTTAGTTGTTTCATTGTTTCCTTTTCTTCTTTGTTGAGTCATAGGAACCACTGTACTGTTAAGTGGGGTCCCAGTGAACAAAGTCAGAGTGACTGAAGTGATGCTCAACCAAAACCTATGTCTTCGAGCGAAGACAATGAGAGCAAATCTTATCCATAGTTGGATGATTCAGCTTTACTTGTAGCCCAAGTCAAGCTGCCGCGTGTGTTTGAAATTTGACCATTGGAACACGTGTCAGTTCCTTAGTGACCCAGGGTCATTTCGGACAAATCAGGCCAGGTTGCCTAGTGGCTATAAATAGCCCACCCCCTACACCATAAATTGGTGGCTGCTCAGAGTTAGTGCACATCTTTTGTCGTTTGAGAGCAACCCAGCTCAGAAGCTTTTGAGAGAGAGAAATCCTTGCGAGGACAAAGCCCAAACATGAGAGCCAAAGAGTGTTAGGCATCACTGAAGTCTTTCTGTCTGCGTGACCTGAAGACTTGTTACACTTGAGGACTGTGAATCCTCCAGCCGGTTAGGCGTCGCGTTCTGAGCATCCAAGAGTCATTGTGGATCGCCGGTGAACAAAGTCTGTGAAGGTTTGGAAGTCTACCTTGAAGACTTACCAGAGTGATTGGGCGAGGACTGGGTGTCCTTAGCTCAAGGGGAATAAGGTGAAGACACGGTCTTCTGAGTTGAATCTTAGCCTCCCTAACCAGATGTATAGTTGTCACAGCAACTGGAATGGGTCCAACAAATCCTCTGTCCTCACTAAGTGATTGGTTCTATCCTCTCCCTCTCTTTACTTACAATTTGTCTTTGTGAAGTCATTGCTTGTTTACACTACTTGTTTGACTTCACCGTGTGACTACTATCGTTGTTTGGCTTCACACTACCTCCATCCTAATCTTTAGTACCTAGCTGCTATTAGTCTTCGTGGTTTCACTTCATTGAATACTTGACTATGGCTTGCTTAGTGTAGTCTACCTTCCGCTGCATATCAATAGGTTCATTTCTATTGTTTGTCTTCGAAACTCTCATGTTTTGAAGACTTTCATAAAAATCACCTATTCACCCCCCCTCTAGTCGATAACTAACACTTTCAATTGGTATTAGAGCAAGGTACTCCCTTGTTCTGTGTGATTCCGTTTAACCACCTGGAGCTTTAGCTATGTCTACTGCAGCGATAATCAAAGTCTCTGCTGCCTGCCCTGTCTTCGATGGAACTGAATATCCCTACTGGAAGAATAAGATGCGCATGCATCTTGAAGCCATTGATGTCGACCTCTGGTATGTCATCAAGAATGGTGTTCCCAAGATTGGTGAAGGTGTCACCCCTGCGGATGTCAAGAAGTTCATTCAACTGGATTCTACTGCCAAGAACATCATCTGTGGTCATCTGACCAAAGGACAGATGGCCGTGTGAGTCCTCTGGAAACGTCGAAGCTAGTCTGGGACTGGCTCTCCAAGGTCAACGAAGGCGTCTCAACCCAGAGAGATCAAAGGATCAGTGTTATTCGCAACCTCTTCAACCGCTTCAAGAGAAACGACAATGAGAATGTTCAACTCACGTTTGATCGCCTCACTGACATCACAAATGAGCTTCGTGCTCTTGGCGCCACTGAGATCACCAAACATGAAATTGTCAAGACACTCCTGAGATCACTTGATAGCTCCTTTGACACCCTAGCCCTGATGATACAAGAACGTCCTGACTTCAAGACACTCGATCCATCTGACATACTTGAGAGGCTCAACACACATGAGTTCCAGCTATCTGAGAAAAGAGATATCTATGGTCCCAACTATGGCCGAACTCGCGCTTTGAAGGCAAAAGCTGTTTCCTCATCTGAAGAAGAATCTGACTGCAGTTCTGGTGATCCTGAAGACATTGGAAAGGGGCTTGCTATGCTTGTGAAGAAGTTCCAGAAGTTCACTAAGAAGAAGGGTTTCAGAAAGTCTTGACGATCTAGCTCAAGAAATGATGAAGTTTCCACTCATGATTACAAGAAGAGAACATGTCACAAGTGCAAGAAACTTGGACACTACATCTCTGAATGTCCACAGTGGGACAATGAGAACAACAAGAAGAAGAAGAGCAAGGAATATGATTCTGATGACAAGAAGAAGAAGAAATCCTCCAAGTCTTCGTCCAAGTCTTCATCACATAAGAAGAGCTCATCTGGCAAGGCTCGTGCTTTTGTTGGCATGGAGATGGATTCAGAGGAGGATTCTGCTTCTGAGGAGGAGGAGGAGGTGGAGTCTGAGGAGGAGTCTGACTCTGGCGTTGCAAGTCTGGCTCTAGCTACATCCTACGTCGCCAAGTCCATCTTCAATACTGAAGACAATGGCCACATGACCAACGCTGATGCTAATGACAAGGACGACTCTGCTATCACCTACTACTTCATGGCACGTGGTGCCAAGGTAAAATCACGCGATGCTTACTTTCAAACATCAAGTGAAGATGACTCTGATTGTGAATCCAAACCCAGCTACAAAACACTTGCTAAAATTGCAACTGAACAACAGAAAGCTATGGAACATACTCAAAAACTGTTAGACAAAAGCGATGACCTGTTGGACGCGGAAATGACCCGATCTCAGTCCTTAATTGAAGACATAAAAAATCTTCATGTTAAGTACCAGGAACTTGAAAGTCGTCATGAAACGCTCTCAACCACTCATGAAAAGCTTTCCTATGATTATCTTCAAAGGAAGCAAGAGCTTGAGAAATTGAGAGCAGCTCATGAAGATCTTCAAAAAGAGAATGAGTCACTTCACACTCAATAGATCAGTCCCGCTCAGGAAGGATTTGAACCACCATGTCTAAAATGCCTTGAGCGTGATAACGCTACTTCTGTTGCTGAATGTTCTACTGCTGCTACTGTTGCAATATCTTCAACTGTTGATGTGGTAACTAACCCCTCTGCTGAGGATGCCACTACTATTTCTGATGAAAATGCTAGGTTGAAGAAATTGCCTGAAAGAGGGATGTACAAAAGTCTCAAAGGGCATTAGACAATGTATGATGTCATCAAAAAGCATATTCTGAACCGAAACCCTAGAAAACAGGGTGTTGGGTTCGAGTGGAAAATGAATGTTGATGGCTCCTACTAGAAGCCTGAGCAGTACCCCAAAACCACATGGGTTGCTGCAAAGGGACCTTCAGTGGATCCATCCACCTTATCTGGCTTCACTTGTGCTAACCCTATTATCATTGATGAATCCTTTGATGCAAACTATAGACTGTTTAAGAATCAGAATGGTGAAGTGTTTGCCAGGTATATTGGTACTAACTGCAGGAATGGGCCACCTATGAAGAAGATCTGGGTTCCCAGAAGTTGTCTTGAGAATCTTTCTGTGAATGTCATCATGACACCGCCTGGGAAGAAGACAAATCCCAGACCAAAAGCTTCATATGGTCCAAAGGCTTCAAAGAGATACAAGACTCACATGAGTCACCCTAACGCCAATTTTTTGCAGGGAAATCATACTCAAACTTATGAATATGAGCGTGTTTCTTCAAAGCGCTATGTTCATACAACTAAGAACTTTTCCGCTTATTCATATGAGTATCATTCATCTCCTGCAAGGCTATTTTCTAGGGCTCCAAAGCCGAAGTTCTCAGATGCTGCACTTAGACTCATTGCTTCTAAGCCACCCCTGAAGATGTGGGTGGTTAAGAAGAATTAACTTTCTTTACAGGGAAAGGTCTCCAGCCGGAAATCAAAGGCATCTGATGCTATTGCTGGGGACCTAAAACAACTTGTGGGCGCAAGATAAAATGCCCAAATGGTCTCACTATGTATTTTGTTCCTGAATCGCTTGCCAATCATCCTATCAGTCCTAATCTTGATCTGAGCTACTATAATCCTCTTGCGCGTCAAATTTTTATGCTTCACAATACTCTTGGTAAAGCCTATCCCCCTAGCTGTACTATAGGGTATGACACCTCATGCTTCAGAATGGATTATGGACAGCGGATGCACTAATCATATGACTGGTGATCGAAGTCTTCTCATGGACTCAACTTTACGTCCATCTGACAAGAGTCACATCACATTTGCTGACACTGGTAAAAGCAAGGTATTGGGTATAGGTAGAGTTGCAATCTCAAAGGATCAGCACATGGATAAAGTGATGCTTGTTGAATCCCTTGGCTTCAACTTAATGTCTGTCTCAATGCTTTGTGACTTGAACATGATTATGATATTTGGAAAATATCGTTGTCTTGTACTAATGGAGTCTGACAAGTCTCTAGTCTTTGAAGGGTATCGAAAGGATGACTTGTACATGGTAGATTTCTCAGCAGGACCACAGCTTGCCATATGCCTTCTAGCAAAAGCTTTAGAGTGCTGGCTCTGGCATCGGAGGCTAGGGCATGCTGGCATGAGGAACTTACACACTCTCGCAAAGAAGAAGCATGTCATAGGAATCGAGGGTGTCAAGTTCAAGAAGGATCACTTATGCGGTGCCTGCGAAGCTGGAAAGATGACAAGGGCCAAGCATCCCTCGAAGACGATCATGACGACATCTCAACCCTTCGAGTTGCTACACATGGACTTATTTGGCCCTACTCACTACTCTATCCTCATTGGTAAGAAGCCAAATGTCAGTTACTTCAGAGTATTTGGTGCTAGGTGCTGGATCAAAGATCCACATCACACGTCAAAATTTGCACCGAAAGCACATGAAGGTTTTATGCTTGGTTACAAAAAGGATTCGCACTCCTACGAAGTCTTCAACCTCTTTCACTATAAAGTGGTTGAAACTGTGGATGTGCGGTACGATGAGACTAACGGCTCGCAAAGAGAGCACCTGCCAAATGTGCTAGATGAAGTTCCACCTAGTGAATCCATCAAGCTTATGGGAACTGGAGAAATCATACCGTCTGAAGCACAGCCTGAAGAGGAACTTATCATTTCCGCACCTAACCAAGCTAAAGACAATGCTCAGCCTGAAGACAATCCTCCTGGCAATAACAATGATCAGCATGAACAAAATCTTCGTCCAGTTCATCCTCGTGTTGCAAATGAAGTACAGATTGAGAAGATAATTGATAGCATCAATGCACCTGGTCCACTCACTCGTTCAAGAGCAACACAGCTAGCAAATTTCTGTGGGCACTTTGCATTTGTCTCAATATCTGAACCCAAGAAAGTTGTTGAAGCGTTCATGGAACCTGAATGGATTCAATATATGCAAGAAGAGCTTCAATACTTCAAGCTGAACAATGTCTGGGAACTTGTCAAGCATCCCGACCCCCGCAAGCACAACATAATAGGCACAAAATGGATATATCCCAACAAGCAAGATGAGCATGGTCAAGTTGTCAGAAACAAGGACCGTCTCGTTGCTCAAGGATACACTCAAGTTGAAGGGATTCACTTCGATGAAACATTTGCTCCTGTGGCTAGGCTTCAAGCTATTCGCATATTGCTAGCCTATGCAAATCATCACAACATCCTTCTGTATCAAATGGATGTGAAGAGTGCATTTCTAAACGGAAAGATTGAAGAAGTGTAAGTTCCACAACCTCCTGGCTTTGAAGATCCAAAACATCCTGATATGGTGTACAAGCTAAACAAGGCACTGTATGGCCTCAAACAAGCCCCTCGCGCTTGGTATGACACACTCAAAGACTTCCTGAAGAGCAAAGGCTTCAAACCTGGTTCCCTGGATCCCACACTCTTCACAAAGACATATAATGGTGAACTGTTTGTGTGCCAAATATATGTGGATGACATTATCTTCGGCTGCACCAATCAAAAATACAGTGATGAGTTTGGACACATGATGCAAGAGCAAGATCAGATGTCCATGATGGGTGAGCTGAAGTTCTTCCTTGGCCTTCAAATTCGTTAGCAAAGTAATGGCATCTTCATATCTCAAGATAAATATCTCAAAGATTGCCTGAAGAAGTTTGGATGGCAAGACTGCAAAGGTTACACGACGCCAATGCCAAGAGTCATTTGGGTCCTGACGCCAACGGTAAAGAGTTCGATCAAAAGGTATACCGCTCCATGATTGGTTCTTTACTCTATTTATGTGCATCTAGGCCAGATATCATGCTTAGTGTTTGCATGTGTGCTCGGTTCCAAGCGGCACCAAAGGAATCGCATCACTTAGCTGTGAAGTGAATCGTTCGATATTTGGCTTACACCCCAACACTAGGATTATGGTATCCAAAGGGCTCAGAGTTTGATCAAGTTGGATTCTCGGATGCTGATTATGCTGGTGACAAGGTGGATCGCAAGTCTCATCAGGTACATGTCACTTTCTTGGACGATCACTTGTCTGTTGGTCTTCAAACAAGCAGAACTATGTATCACTCTCCACTGCTGAATCTGAATACATTGCTGCTGGATCTTGCTGCACTCAGCTTCTATGGATGAAGCAAACACTCAAGGACTATGGCATCCATCTGAAACAAGTACCACTCTACTGCGACTACGAAAGTACCATCAAGATTGTCAACAACCCAGTTCTGCACTCGAAGACAAAGCACATTGAAATTTGTCATCACTTTCTCAGAGATCATGTCATGAAGGAAGATATTGATATCATACATGTCAAAACTGAAGAGCAATTGGCAGATATCTTCAAAAAGCCCTTGGATGAGAAAAGGTTTTGCAAGTTGCAGTGTGAGCTAAATATCTTGGAATCCTCGAATGTCCTGTGATCAGGCACACATCCTAACACTTATGCATGTTGATGACTTAGATGTGCAACACACAAAGTAATGTATGTCTTCAATCAATGAAGACTTACACTCTGAGTGTGAATACATTAATGCGGATTTTGACTTTGGAGCGCCACGATAATTGTGCACCGTGTCTGGGTCTAACACTTCCTATACGGTGGGTAACGCCACCACCAAACTTATGTTTGGAATGTTTTTCTTGGCGTTACATGTGCAAAGTCTTCGCATTTGGTTTGTCTTCATGTTTATCTTCACAGTGTTAATTTGGTCTTATTATGATATATACATATATTAGTGTTCTATCCTCTACAACATTCACTTATATCTATGTCTTCTTGTTTGAATCTTTTGAACTAAGTGAATGTGATCGGAATCTAACCTCTCTATGCTTCCCTCTCAAATCTATCTATCCAAATCATATGCATTCTATTGAAACCGTCGAATGTCTTCTCTGCGTCCTTGTTAGCAGAAGATACAGAGAGAAACATTAAATCTGGTTTAAATGCTTAATCCTTATTGCCTGAAATCCGGAGAAGCCGGAACGACCACCCGACAGTTCGGGCGTGCATGGGAACATGGAACAACTCCCTATGTGTTGCATGTTCGCCACGTGTCCCTCAGATGTGAACCGCCAGGGGCACCTGCGTAATTGCGCTGTGCCGTCCCTCTCCTTATAAATGCACATCCCGTCGCTGTCAAAAATCCTTCTCCCACCTCTCCACCTTGTCAAAACCCTAGCGCCACCGCTAGCTCTCGACGACGTCGGCGACGAAGCGCTTAGCTGCCGCGACTTCGCCGACGCCGTCCTCACGCTGGCCGTGGACATCGTCATCTCCGCCGCCGCCGTAGGTGTCCTCCGTCACCAAGTTAGGGCACGGAAGATTGAACTGCTCGGCCTCGTCTTCTGCTCGGTCTAGGAGTTCATCGTGTGGTAAATTAAAATTCTCTTTTTACCGTCTTTTTGATCCGATAAATTCATCCTTTCTACCAAAAGTTGTTTCTACCTCCACAAATTTGGATCTATTCCGTTCTGCATCTCATCATATGCCTAGTATGTTCACTTATGCTTCACACGTAGTTAGATTCCTCACTTGTACCTATTCTTGGATTCGTACAAATCTGGAACCAACTCTCAGCATATAAGTGAATGTCTTCTCGGTGTGAGGTCAATGTCTTCTAAACTGATTTATCTTCAAAATCTTCTAAGAATGCATATGACCTCTTCCCCTTCCCTCGCATCTCTAATGCTGTCACAGGTACATGTCCGTGGGAGAATCCCTTGGTTCTCATAGTCTGCATTCATTTGCAGAATTCTTACAACATCATATCAATTCTCCCGAAGCCAGTTCCTGTCTGACCAGCAGACAGAAGCCTTTGACAGTGTTAAAGCCATTCTGTATGAATTTCATGGAAACAGAGAAATCAGTCAGGAAGGGCGGCAGACAGCACTGTGGAAACACAGATAAGGACCTGGCACCAGATCTCTATGAACTATACAACTCAGATCCTGAAGAGACCTAACGGGAACGCAAGAATCGAATCCAATGGATTCGAAGACATTGGGCAGAGGAATGGTTCAAGTACAAATTTGTCACCAACGAATATGCTGAAAAGAATGCCATCAAGGGCCCCTGGGAGATATTGTATATAAAGGTCTTTAGCCCAAGTCCAAGTCCAAAGCCATTGCTCAAGGCTTCTACCCTTGCATGGTCCGTGGACCTCAGCCTGCTAATGCCGATCCATCCAGTATGCTATGGTGTCGTGAAGACAATCTCTTCAAGCGCAACTTCCAGTTTGCCACAGAGTCTGCAAAGAAGAACAAGAAGGACCTTGCTCTAGACTTCAACCCAGGTCCATCTGCTCCTCGGGCTGATGGCACTCGTGATGCGGAACCCAATGTTGTTGGGCCCTTCTACAACCTAGAGGGTATCATCACTCACATTATGGTTCAAGGCACAGCCGTGGATCACACTGCAGATGACGCTAATTCTGACAAAGCGCCTGCACCACCGAAGCCGAAGAAGCTAAATAAACCCAAGGCATCGAAGCCTTCCACTGCACCAAGTGCTTCACGAGCGAAGCCTCTATATACAGCTCCTCCTGCACCTAGTGTGCATTCTGAAGATCTCTCACGCATCTCCAAGTCCGAGATGAAGAAGAAGAAGCCCATGCACACCCCTGGTCAAGAACTGACCCCTACTGCTGTTCTATGAAATGAGAATGACGCCATTGATCTGTCGAGTGACGACGATCTTGCTGATGATGCTCTTGAGCTGCTGATAAAGAGAAAGAAAGAGGCAGAGATCTTCAATGATTTGCCTCTCTTTGACGTGGAAGTGTTAAACAATTTCATTGATGAGTGGTTTGACACCCCCAATCTCAGCTTTGATGATATGGAACTCCCCATTGGCCTCATCGTCTCCTTCCGTGGAGCCATTGCTCCTGAGCTGGCTCTAGCTCAGACAATTGTTGAACTGAAGCACAAGATTGACTATGAGAAGGCTCCGTTCAAGAAGCATATGGCCAAGCTCAGTGTGACAGACGTCCAAAACTTCAAGACAATGTTGCATGAGCTCAAGGAGGCATTTCACAAGAAACATGATGAAGCCAAAGGATCTCGAGAGCAAATGAAGCATCTGGCTGCCAAGTGTGCTCAAGCCTACAATGAAGCTGAGAAGCACAAGGCACTTGGGCGTCCTGGCATCGACCCCAAGATGGCTGCCAAGAAAAAGAAGCCTACTGTGGACCAAGTTGAAGCATCCAAGCGGGAAGAACCTCGCATTGTCTTCCCCGCAAGTATGACAGGCGTGAAGCCTAAGCTCCCCACATTTGCTTCAGAACTTCAGAAAACAAGGGCAGCTGAAGCCAAAGCCAGAAAGCGCAAGACCAAGAACACCACTGACGAAGCTCCACCTATCAAGAAGCATAAAACCAAGAAGAAAGATCGGGTTGCTCCCAAAGAGCCCCTTGTCATGGAGCCAATTTCCATTGCTCGTCCTACATCTGCACAACAAGAGCGTCGTTTGATAGTTCATGAGCCTCCTTCCCCAGAGGCTCCTGAAGCTGAAGACATTCCAGTTGTCGACCCCACCGCAGCTGAAGACATTGGTCATCAAGACAATGTTGAAGATGATGAAGTCCTTCCTCAGATCGAGCACAATGTGGTATCATCGCTTGTTCTCACGAACAGCGAACTCATCATCATTGGTCGTCCTTTGACGCCAATTTCTCAGGATGACTCATGGGCTGATCACCCACAAGACTCCCCCGTCAAGAAGAAACACCAGCTACTCCCCCAACTCAAGTCACCACTCCGCTGCTTGAAGATGATGACTTTGAGGCCCAACCTACTCCATCTCCACAAGCGTCGCCAGCATTCCGCAGGCTTTGTAAAGGACCAAGGCCACAAGTCACTCTATCGAGTGTTCCAGAAGGAGAAGAGCACCAATCAGTATCACACCAAGTATTTCCTGAAGCCTCTCCTACTGCGAACATCCCCGAGTCTGAAGCCAAAATGGCTGAAGATATTCCGGCTGCATCAACCGGTGAACAAGAAGAACCAAGAGTTGAAGAAGAACGTGTTGCTACACCCCCAACCAACCCTGAAGTTGTTCTCGAGGAGAACGTGTCCGACCCTCCAGCTACTCGAGTGGAGGTTGATAACATTGAGGCGACCACCAACACCAACACTGAAGCCAATGACATTGTCATGGCTGAAGACAATGTGGCGCGAGAAGTTAATGTGGTGGCTGAAGTGACTGCACCTGAAGTCAATGCCACTGCTCCTGTACCACCTCCAAGGCCACACACAATCGAGCAAGCATATGATCATGGTCAGCTGGTCACCGTCGGATGGCCCATCCTAGTTCCTCCGCCTGCTGCTCGTCCTCAATTTGACTACCATGTCGCGCACAGGCCTCAGGTCCAGAAGCCTAAGCCAAGGTTGCCCAGGTTCCCAGGTACTGCCACTTCACCGGGGTCCTTCAATGCAAATGGCTTCATTGCGCATAACACTTTCTTTGATAGTGCCAAGAACCCCTATTCCAAGCCAAGGATTTCATCAGATCGGTTCTGGAGCTATCAGTAGCGCATTTACTATTCCTGTGTTCTCTATGACCAAGGGCGCATCTTTCCACATATGCGTCTAGACTCTGAAGTCATTGCTGGACTGCCCTGACTAGAAGAAGCCCTTGATTGCTTCCGTGATGCTGGTTTGCTGAACTTTGTGACTGATAAGGAGCATTGGAATGAAGAGCTTCTGCTACAATTTTATGCTACCCTCCACATTCGCGGCTACAACAGGGATCCGGAGACTTGGGTCCTTGAGTGGATGACAGGCAATGTCCATCATGAAGCCAAAGCTCTTGATATCATTGAGCTAAGAGGCCTGCCCACTCCAGGTGAACTCTTCGAGCCTGGTTGTCAGCTTCACCGCAATGCATTGGAGAGCATCTTTTAGAAGCCAGAGCCCAACATGAGCCAAATGCTAAGCATGATGAAGCCTCTGCCACGCGACGCGGAATACCCAAGAGAGTTCTTTGTTGAAGACCTCGAGTACCTACCCCGAACAATCCATCATATCATCGACGAACTCTATGGCCCATCAAAGGACATTCTTCTGCAGCGAAGCTTGAAGGAGCAATGAAGACATTGGTCTTTTATATATTCAATGGCATTAGCTTCAATGCTCAAGACTTCTTCATCAGACAATTAGCTACATCAGGCTCTGATCTCTTTGGTCTGAAGTTCTACGCTCCATGGGTTATGCGCCTTATCAAGCTTCATTCAGCTGTCAACTATCAACCTTCTGCCCGCAACCATCTCATATTTCTGCCAGAGTTTGATATGTCAATTGAAGCCATATACCCAGAACCTGCCCAGGAGGTTGTTTGTCTTCACAATGCTGATCACCAAAGCTTCACACAACCCATTGAAGGAGTTCAGGCCTTCACTCGTGTTTATCCTTTGGCTGGCAATACATGTGGCCCTCATCGTGCCAATACTGAAGCCACTTAGAGCACAATTGCGCAAAGGCCTCGGAAGCGATCTCGTGTCTTCAATGACCGAGAGCTTCTCATCACCCTTCATCAGAAACAGGATAATCATCACTACTGGCTGAAGCGACAGATGCAAAGCCTCTTGGTGGATGTCAATCGCATTCGCAAGCTTGCCACCAAGAATGCCTCTATCACACATGAAACCTGTCGGAGCTCTTGGAAGAGTTTGACATTACTGAGTGCTGAAGCAGATCTTCAAGACGATGGCTTCACTGAAAGATTCAAGTTTGACTCCACTCCTCCAAGGAATGTTGTCTTGCGTCGAACTCCTTCTCTTGAAGACTCTGACTATTCCTCCTCAGCTGCAACAGTGAATGCCAGAGTCATAGATGATCAAGATGATGCTACTTTACCACCTCCAACTTCAGCGTGTGTCGACACTGCACCAACTTCTTCTGCACCGCCAAACCCAACGCCGACCCTACAGCTTCTCCTACTCCTTCTGGGAACGAGTAGCGGCTTTATGTCTTCAAACCTTTTTGGTCTTTACTTACAAAAGGGGAAGAAGCATATGAGTTGATAGTCTTCAAGCGGGTCCAAATAGGGGGTTGCTGTATATTTTGCCTAGTGTTTACAACTCTCGCTGTTTGATACATTTGGTTCTTTGAGTTGTAACACTTAAACTTGATGGTCATCTGCTACGTTTTCTGCTATTCTGTGATGCGATGATAAATTCTGCATGTGCGATGATAAATCCCGCACTAAGTCATATTGCAGACGTCCATTTTTCATTATGCATGTCATTATCTTCGTTATATCAAATCATGCATGATGAATTGTCTTCATGAGTTGAAGAGGATCTCCATAAGTACAACCTACCATGTGGATTTGCATTCCAAAAGAAAATTACTTATATGCACATCTTCAGGGGGAGCCTTTTGCTACTTATGAAGACACACTAGTAGAAAAAGGGTCAAACGTGAAGCACATTAGTGCCGGTTTGAATTAGAGCCGGCACTAATGTGTACATTAGTGCTGGTTCCAACGACTAACCGGGCCGCTCTCATTAGTACCGGTTCGTGGCAAACCTTTAGCACCGATTCGTTCCACGAACCGGTACAAATGAGAGTGGTGGCAGGATGTTGTCAGTCCGGGGCCCCTCCAGCACCTTTAGTACCGATTCGTGTCACGAACCGGTACTAAAGGTCATCCTACATAAACCCTTCGTCCACCCGAGCTCGCTCTGTTCTTCCCCTTTCCCCTCCCTCTCTGTTCTTCCCCTCTTCCTCTCGAGCTCATCACACATTTTGCCCAAAATTTGTCAAGATTTGAAGGTCCCCATCGATTCAAATGATCACAAAGGTTAGCAACTTTGTCCTTTCATCTCTCATTGCTAGATTGGATATGGTGGATGCTTTATATAGTGTTTAATTTGTGAGTTTAGTAATTTGGGAGGAATTATATGTGCTAGTATTTGATTTATATGCAATTTGAGGTCAAAAATAACACTTAGTTTGCATATGTAGGTGTGGTTTACTTAGTGCCTTTTAAATCTCCGCCGTAACCACCGTCAGTGGCCCGCACCGTCCCGTCGCCGGCACCACCTTGTGGTGAGCCTCTTGTTCATGAAATTTTATATAAAAATTGATGTTTGTGTGATTTGGATATATAGTTAGTCGTATAATTATCTTACCCGTACGTTGTTTGTTATACATAGTGCCATGGTTTTGATATCCGTCCCCGTCGGCCCTCGTCCTTGTTATGATTCGGATGTGGTATATATATTCTCTTTTAAAACTAGTTGCATTTCATGTTTATGACAAATTATGCCCATCAAGTTGACATAGATATTTTTTCTAGGAGGTATGTGAACCGGAAATTCCAACCGACCCTATTGTCGAGAGGTTAAATTTAGTTGAAAGAGAAAACGAGTACTTGAAAGAAAAATTGAAAAGAATTGAGGGGGAGAAGATGGAATTGGAGTTGCATGTTGCCGATGTCGTCGATGATCACAAGATCAAGATGGAGAAAATGCGCTTGAAGATTAGAAAGATTAGAAAATATGCCATCGATAGTGAGGCTTGGTATCATTATGTTGTTGGATCAATTGTTACCTTAGCTGCGATCTTGATCGCATTTGTTGTTGCATTTAAATGCTTTAGCTAGAGAGTTATTTGTTTGTTGCATTTAAGTGTTGTATGAACTTGTATTGAGTTGGTGTTTTTGGTGCTGTGTATTGAAGATGAGCCGACAATGGATGTACGATGACCGATGCTCTCCCGAGTTCACTAATGACGTGCAAACTTTTCTTCTTGCGGCTGAGGCAAACAAGCGGGCGGATGGTTTTATGCCTTGTCCATGTGCTGTCTGTAAGAATGGTCAAAATTACTCCAAGTCAAGAATCATTCACGTCCACCTGTTTAAGTCCGGTTTCGTGCCCCACTATAATGTTTGGACCAAGCACGGAGAAAGAGGGGTTATGATGGAAGACAATGAAGAAGAAGAGGACTAAGACAGCTATCCTGGCCATGGGTTCCCTGAATACGATGATACAACAATGGGGAAGAGGCTGAGCCAGCAATGCGGGAAGAAGCTGAGCCGGCAATGCGGGAAGAAGCTGAAGAAGAGGCATCAGATGAGCCCGTTGATGATCTTGGTCGGGCCATTGCCGATGCAAAGAGAAACTGCGCAAGTGATTTGGAGAAGAAGAAGTTGCAGCGCATGTTAGAGGATCGCAAAAAAATGTTGTACCCGAATTGCGTAGGTGACAAGAAAAAGCTGAGCACCACACTGGAATTGCTGCAATGGAAGGCAGAGAACGGTGTATCTGACAAGGGGTTTGGAAAGTTGCTGGTAATGATAAAGGATATGCTTCCAAAGGACAACGAATTGCCCGAGAGTACGTACGAAGCAAAGAAGGTTGTATGCCCTCTAGGGTTAGAGGTGCAGAAGATACATGCATGCCCTAATAATTGCATCCTCTACCGCGGTGAGTATGAGGATTTGAACTCTTGCCCGGTATGCGGTGCATTGCGCTATAAGATCAGCCGTGATGACCCCGGTGATGTCGAGGGCGAGCGCCCCAGGAAGAAGATTCCTGCCAAGGTGCTGTGGTATGCTCCTATAATACCACGGTTGAAACGTTTGTTCCAAAACAAAGAGCATGCCAAGGTGATGCGATGGCACAGAGAAGACCGTAAGAAATACTGAAAGTTGAGAGTACCCGCTGACGGGTCGCAGTGGAGAAAAATCGAAAGAAAGTATGGGAAGGAGCTTGCAGATGACGCAAGGAGTGTTTGGTTTGGTCTAAGCGCAGATGCCATTAATCCTTTTGGGGAGCAGAGCAGCAACCATAGCACCTGGCCTGTGACTCAATGCTTGTATAACCTTCCTCCTTGGTTGTGCATGAAGCGGAAGTTCATTATGATGCTAGTGCTCATCCAAGGCCCTAAGCAACCCGGCAACGACATTGATGTGTACCTAAGGCCATTAGTTGAAGAACTCTTACAACTGTCAAATGGAACAGGTGTACGTGCGTGGGATGAGCACATGGGGGAAGAATTTGACCTAAAGGCGTTGTTGTTCGTGACCATCAATGATTGGCCTGCTCTCAGTAACCTTTCAGGACAGCCAAACAAGGGATACCGCGCATGCACGCACTGTTTGGACGATACCGACAGTATTTATTTGGCTAATTGTAAGAAGAATGTGTACATGGGACATCGTCGATTTCTTCCAAGCAGGCATCCCGTAAGAAAGAAAGGCAAGCATTTCAAAGGTGAGGCGGATCACCGGACGATGCCTCGCTACCGAACTAGTGCTGATGTACATGATATGGTCAAGGATTTGAAGGTGGTCTTTGGAAAGGGTCCTGGTGGACAACCTGTTCCGAATGACGCTGACGGACGCGCACCCATGTGGAAGAAGAAATCTATATTTTGGGACCTGCCCAATTGGAAAGACCTAGAGGTCCGCTCCACAATCGACGTGATGCACGTGACGAAGAATCTTTGTGTGACCCTGCTTGGCTTCTTGGGAGTGTATGGGAAGACAAAAGATACACCTGAGGCACGGGAGGACCGTCAACGTATGCACGGAAAAGACGGCATACATCAGGGTAATGCAAGCTACGCTCTTACCAAAGAAGAGAAGGAAATCTTCTTTGAATGCCTGCTCAGTATTAAGGTACCGTCTAGCTTCTCATCGAATATAAAGGGAATAATAAACATGGCAGAGAAAAAGTTCCAGAACCTAAAGTTTCATGACTGCCATGTGATTATGACGCAACTGCTTCCGGTTGCATTGAGGGGGCTTCTACCGGAAAATGTTCGATTAGCCATTGTGAAGCTATGTGCATTTCTCAATGCAATCACTCAAAAGGTAATCGATCCAGAAATCATACCAAGGTTAGAGAATGATTTGGTGCAATGTCTTGTCAGTTTCGAGTTGGTGTTCCCACCATCCTTCTTCAACATCATGACGCACGTCCTAGTTCACCTATGCGAAGAGATTAACGTTTTGGGTCCCGTATTTCTACACAATATGTTCCCCTTTGAGAGGTTCATGGGAGTCTTAAAGAAATATGTTCATAACCGTGCTAGGACAGAAGGAAGAATCTCCAAGGGCCATGAAAATAAGGAGGTCATTGAGTTTTGTATTGACTTTATTCCTGACCTTAAGCCGATTGGTGTTCCTGAATCGCGGCATAAGAGCAGACTGGATGGAAAAGGCACGCTAGGAGGGGAACAAATAATATGTATGGACGGACATTCTCTCACTGAAGCACACTACACAGTTCTACAGAATTCCGCCTTGGTGGCTCCGTATATGGATGAACACAAGAATTTGCTACGCTCCAAACACGCGGAGCGGTCTGATGACTGGATTACACGTGAACAAACCAGGAGTTTCGCCAGGTGGTTGCAGACACGTACCATGCATGACGCCTCTATTGAAGATGACCTGTACTTGTTGTCCCATTTACCATCTTCGAATATAATGACTTTCAAATGGTACGAGATAAATGGTAATACATTTTACACGATCGCCCAAGATAAGAAGAGCACCAACCAAAAAGTGGTTTCCTCTTTGATGCAGAAACCAAGACAAGAAAGGAAACATATTATGGTTATATACAGGACATATGGGAACGTGACTATTGACGTGGTTTGAAGGTCCCTTTGTTTCAGTGCAAATGGGTCAATATGACACGAGGCGGGGTAACGGAAGACCCGCAGTACGGAATGACAACAGTGGATCTCAACAATCTTGCGTATGCTGACGAACCATTCGTCCTAGCCAATGATGTGGCACAGGTTTTCTATGTGAAGGACATGTCTACCAAGCCGAGAAAAAAGAAAAGATAAGGAAGCGAATGCATCGTACGATGAGCCAAAGCGGCACATAGTTCTTTCTGGGAAGAGAAACATCGTGGGAGTGGATGACAAGACAGACATGTCAGAAGATTATGAAAAGTTTGATGAAATTGCTCCATTCACAGTGAATATTGACCCGAGCATCCCATTAAATGATGAAGATTTTCCATGGTTACGGCGCAAAGGGACACACGCGAAGAAAAAGTTTCACACCCAAAGATCTGGGATGTGATCGGCTTCACTATTATCACTTTCTTCTGTGTTTCACACTCAGGAGGGAATCTCTGTAATAGTTAGGGTAATTATGTGTTTTGGCATTTGAAACGCGAAGAAATTTTATGTGCAAACAAATTCTTTCATGCCTTTGCTAATTTTTAAAGTTAAGTTATTCACAAACTAGTGATTCACACTAATTTCAAATAATTCAAAATTTAAACTATTCAAATTTGAAAACTACGGGCACTAACAGAAAGTTTGTAATTTTTTGTACCTAAAGCAAAAATATTCACAAAGAAACTCTAAATACACAAAAAAACAACTCAAAAAAATAAAGCAAAAAAATAAAGCAAACAAATAAAAAAAAGCCCGCCTACTGGGCCAGAGCGGCATGCATACGACTAGAAACCCAACCTGTTGTTGGGCCAGGATGCAGGTCCGCAAATGCCCAGTAGGCCCACGAGACAGCACAGCACAGGTAGGCCCAGAAGGCCTGCATTTGAGAGGAGCTCAAAGGAGCAGCCGCGGATGGGTTTATAAACCAGTGCGGCTGCCCTTCGCTAGGCGAGGGGGGGACTAAACTTTGCGCCCCTGGCCTGGCAGCGCACCCCCCTTTAGTACCGGTTCGTGGCATCAACCGGTACTAAAGGGGGGGCCTTTAGTACCGGTTGGTGCCACGAACCGGTACTAAAGAGGGGTGCTTCCCGCCGCTTGGCCTGGCCAAACAGGCCTTTAGTACCGGTTGGTGGCTCCAACCGGTACTAAAGGTCCATCGCACGCCGCCCGTCGCCCGTCGCCCGCCGCGCACCCCCGTCTCCATATCCCTCTCGTCTTCACCCCCGTCGCCGTCGTCGCCGCCCCGTCGTCCCCGTCAACGTCGTCGCCGCCCCGTCGTCCTCGTCCCCGTCGTCACCGCCGCCCTGTCCCGGCCCGTCCCGCGTCGTCCCCGTCCCCGTCGTCGCCGCCCCGTCCCCGTCGCCGTCGTCGCCGCCCCGTCCCCGTCGCCGTCGTCGCCGTCCCGTCCCTGTCCCCGTCGTCTCCATCCCCGTCGTCGCCGCCCGTCGCCATCCCCGTCGCGCGCCGCCCCCCGTCGCCGGTGAGCACACACACAAACACACACACACACATACATTTTTTTAGTTTTTTAGTTATAGAAATAGTTATAAAAAAGTTAGAAAATTTTCTTTTTTTAGTTATAGAAATAGTTAGTTATATAGCATATTGTTACAAATGTTATAGAAATGTTAGAATTGTTAGAAATTTTTCTGTTTTTTAGTTATAGAAGTAGTTATAAAAAAGTTAGAATTGTTAGAAATTTTTCTGTTTTTTAGTTATAGAAATAGTTATAAAAAAGATAGAAATTTTTATTTTTTTTAGTTATAAAAATATTAGCAATGTTATACAAATGTTAGTTATATATATAGAAATGTTATAATTTTTTTTTCTGTTTTTTAGTTATACAAAAGTTAGAAATTTTAGTTATCAAAATCCAATCATTAAAAAAATGTTACTTTTTGCGGGCATATAGCTAGTATTTGTTCTCGACGATGCCCGTCCAGCATCCTCGCCGTCGACCCGTCCACGACAACGTCCGGCTGGCCCATGTCCGGGACTGGGCTCCGCCGGGCTGGCACTGGGAGGTGCTGCCTGGAAGGGCGCGCCGCTTGATGAGGAACCCGGCCCCGGGTCCCATCGTCGACCTTGATCTCATTTGGTGGCGTTTGCGTGGGCCAGTTTTGATGCGGTGGGAGCCGGCCCCGCCGGAGGTGGTACGTCGCCGTGTCAGGGCGGCAGGTTCTCCAATACCTGGCAGTTTCTTCAGGGATCTCACTTCAGCTATGATCCTGTGAGGGTTCCTTCGCTTTGGGTGTCCACCGCCCGCGCCGCAGGAACCACGAGGGTCCTAGATTCTTCTGTAGTATTCGATCTTTATTAATTAGCTACCTAGCTAGCCAGTGATGTATTAGATATATAATATTCGAGACGATGTATTCGAGATTATATATTATTCAAGACGATGTATTCGAGATTATATCTATTATTCGAGATGATGTATTCGAGATTATATCTATTATTCGAGACGATGTATTCGAGATTATATCTATTATTCGAGATGATGTAATTTGAATACTAAATTGTTTTATATTTTTTTGGATTAGTTAAATAAAAGCTATGGCGGACAATACCGGCAGAGAGGGAGAACAGGCCATGTTCGATATGATACGCCAGTCTCGCGGGCCAGATGATGATCAGAATGAAGAAGATTATGACGGCTCCGAATTTCTAAACAACACCGGGGAGGGTGATATGATATTCGATCGCAACGACCGAATTGATGAAGTCATGAACTATGATTATGATGATGATGAAGAAAATGTTGATCTTGAAACAACAAAGACCGGCGAGGTATATATATTTATATAAGCAGGCATCTGGTGATCATCACATGTTTTAAATGACTTGAAGATATATTAACGAATCGATCTTTCTTCTTTCAGCCATTCGAATCGAGCAAATCTTCAGGCAACAGGACGAAACGAGGCCCGAACAAAAAGTTGAAGGAGGGCGTAAAGTACAATATCGAGGCAATCAGACATAATGGCGAACCATTAGCGCCTAAGATGATTGCGGACAAGTTCGTTCGTCAGTGCGGAGTTCTTGTGAAGGACCAACTCCCGATCTCCCTTCAAGAATGGAGAGAGCCAGCAAAGCCACGTCCAGATGTTACTTTTGTCGACAACAGACAAAAAGGTCTGCTTTGGGATACTCTCATGGAACATTTCACCCTACCAGATCATTTCACAGAAGCAGATGTGCAGAAAGTCAAGGACGCTGCTCTTAGGAAGATGGCGGTTGCATTCAAGAACCACAAGAATCGTGTATGGGACAAGTACGTCAAGGGAGGAAGGAAGACTCCAGTTGAGGGAGTCCTGGATTAGGGGGGGTTCAGATAGCCGGACTATACTGTCAGGACCCCGATCCTAAGTCACATCGATCCAGCATGTAACACATCATATCGCTTTGCGGCCTCACGCACGGTACTCCCACGGGTGCCACCTTACCTGGCCCGGGACCGTTTGCGCCTTTTGGCTCACGTATATGATAGTGTCGCTAGCATCCACATGACAGAGAACCCGGGCCGACATGGCTAGTCGTGAACCCAAAGCGGCGCTAGCCTATGAGGACAGGCATACATGAATCACATCGAGCATGTCGGTCATCAACGAGATTTATTCGGGCTGTAGCACTGGGCTAACAGGACTCCGGTAATCCGGGCTGTAGCAGGCTAGGCAGGACTCCGAATAACACGCGCGACATTTCCCCGAAGGGACAGACATAGGAACGACGTGAAACACATGCCGGCCAGTCAAGTGTCCAAGCAGTAGTGCTGGGCTAGCAGGACTCCGGTGAACCGGGCTGTAGCGGACTACTATCGCTCAGAAGCACAAGACTTACATTTCCCCATATGAAAGGCTGCCAAGGATAAACAACTAGATAGTCGGATCCCACACATACCAAGCATTTCAATCATCATACACACAATATGCTCGATATGTGTAAATACAACATGGCATCACAACAAGACTCTACGACTCAAAGTATTTATTCATTAGGCTCCGAGGAGCGAGATATTACAATCATGGGTCTCATGACCCCGCATCCATAGCATACAAGCAACAAGCACATGCGGAAGCTAAACATGTCTGAGTACAGACATCTACAAATGAAGAAGGCTGAGAAGCCTGACTATCTACCAGATCCTGCCGAGGGCACAAGATCGTAGCTGAGGTAACAAGCTAAACGTCGAAGTCCACACGGAACTACTAGCGAGACTGACGTCTCTCTGCAAAAACATAAAATAGGCAAACGTGAGTACAAATGTACCCAGCAAGACTTACATCAGAACTAACTACATATGCACCATTATCAATAAAGGGGTTGGTGGAGTTTGACTGCAGCAAGCCAGCTTTGACTCGGTGGCTATCCTGAACTACGATTGCAAGTAACTCTTTTGAGGTGGCGCACACGAGTCCACATATTCACCATATCAATACACCACTATGGATCCACTTCCGTCTCCCTACGAGAAGGCCATCCATAGCACTCACGCTTATCTTGCGTATTTTAGAGTATCCACTTTCACTTGTCTATGAACTGATATAGGCAACCCAGAAGTCCATTACCGCGGACACGGCTATTCGAATAGATCATTTATAACCCTGCAGGGGTGTACTTCTTCACACATGTTTCCACCACTTAGCGTCTGCACACGACATGTGCTCGGCAGACTTCAAGCGAAAGCCGACGTGGGTGTAGACCACGACCTAACCAACCACACAAGTCTCTAGTCCAGGTTTATCGCCTATTCGGGTTCCATCCATGAGGAGATCCGGCCGGAGTTTCGCTCACAGCCCCAAACGATGTGTGCAGGGTTCCCGAGACACCAAACGGGCGCCCGGTACACCGTGCCACGTGCCTACCGCAACACAGCCCACCCCTCCGGTCAGCGCTGCGTGCGGCCCCCAGCATACTACAAACACCAGAAACTACTTGCAACTCCTGGACAGAGAACGATAGGGGTCGGTAAGTCGAGCGGGGTCATATTTCAGGGCCCAATGTGTGGTAGTAACTGTATCATGGATCACAAACACAGAACTCAGTTCCTGAGGACGGCTTCAATGAGACAACCCACCATGTACTCCTACATGGCCTCTCACCAATACCTTTACCAAATCGTGTTCACACACTTAGCTCACACACATCAGGACATGTTCAACACCATTCCGATTCACACCCGATGAATCAGACCCGACTCAACTCTAAGCAGTAGCAGGCATGACAAACAAGCTTGAATGAGTAGGCACATCAGGGCTCAAACAACTCCTACTCATGCTAGTGGGTTTCATCTATTTACTGTGGAATGACAGGTCATGCAGAGGATAAAGGAGTTCAGCTACCGCAGCATGTAACAGTTGAATCGTTGTTGTCCTAATGCAGTAAAAGAGAGCAGGAGCGAGAGAGTAGGATTGTATCGGAATGAACAAGGTGGTTTTGCTTGCCTGGCACTTCTGAAGATAATATAGTTCTTCATCAGTGTCATCGATCTCATCGTCGGCACATCGTCTATCGAGAGGGGACAAACACCGGCAACTGAGAAAGAACACAATCAATGCAATGCCACAATATGATGCATGATCATGACATGGCAATATGCTGTGGTTTGAGCTAATGCATCTAGCTATGATTTAAATGAAGTTGGTTTGAATACATGATTCAAAAGCCAACTCCATATATGATTATTTAAATGTCCTTTATTTGTTTTGTCCAAAACAGAGGACAAACATTGTTCAAACATGCATGAAAATGGTACAGATGGATTCCTTGAATTTTTCTGATAATTTTTCATATATAAATTATTTCATTTGGAGTTACGGTTGAATTTCTATGAATTTTTAGAAGTTTATACTATTTTCTGGAATTTCCTGATTAAAAAATAATTCCAGAAAAGAATATATGCGTCAGCATGACATCAGCATTGCGTCAGCGGTCAACGGCGCTGACCAGGTCAAACCTGTCGCGCGGGGCCCACACGTCAGTGTTATAGTTAGTAAACAAAGTTAATTAGTTATCCTAAATAAAATTAGTCAGGCCGGCCCCACCTGTCATTGACCCGCACGGGTCAAAACTGGTCAAATGGGGGGGGTGGTTAGTGCGGGTTGACCCGGTCAACCCCACCGGCGTTTAGCCGCCGGCGGCCACGGGGCGTGGCGGAGTCCGCGCTACGGGCAACGAGGGCGGGGGATGAGAGCACCGGGGCGTAGCCCGGGCTCGTCCGCATCCAGCGGAGGCGACAGGAGGACTCGGGGAGGTCGGAGCTCGCCGAAAGCGAGCTTGCGGCGGCGCCGGAGTTCGGGTGAGTGTGGGGTTGGCGCTGTGGTGCGCCGAAGGGCGAGTTAGCATGTGCGTTCGGCTCCTGGTGGCTTCCCGAGCACGGTGACGCGCTCCGAATCGAGCTCAAGTGGCTGCAGTGACGGCGACGACATGGCCGGCGGCAGGGGAAGCTCGGCCATGGCAGCATCGCTAGCTAGGGGACGAGCAGAGCAACATGGTTAGGGGGAGGAGAAAGAGGAGCTCACGGCGATTGTAGGGGGCGTCGAAGTGGGCTCGGGGAAGCACGGACGGCGTCATGGTGTTGCCGGCGATCTCGGCAACCGGAGGGAGAAGAAGGCGATGCAGGCGGCGATGCAGAGCGGCCGAGCTCACGTGACTCATCGAAGAGGAAGAGGGCGCCGTGGAGGAGCTTCTTGGCACGTCGTCGGGGCATGGGGTGGCCGGTGGCCACGGCGACAACGAACGGCGGCGACGAGCGCGTTCGGTCCGGGCGAGAGAGAGGGAGCAGAGGAGGAGAGGAGCAGGGAGAGAGGAGAGGAGTGCAGGGGGGGTGCTGGTGTCATCGTGGCGCGTTCAGAAGAGTCGGGGCGTCGCGGTGGAAGCAGGAGCTGGCGCGCGCGCGGCGACCACGCTCCCTGCCTACTGGCGCGGGGAGGAAGACGACAGAGGGGGATGCGGTGGTGGGCTGGGCCACCTGATGGGCCGGCTCAGGTGGGCCTCCAGGTGAGCGCCAGGTACGTTTTGCCTCTTTCTCTCTTTTATTTCCTGTTTTCTATTATCTGTAACTGTTTTGAATTTATTAAAAATGCCAGAGCATTTTCAAAAATCATGAGACTGCTTGTGGCCACTGTTTGGATTATTTCCAACAGCAAACATTTCAGTTCATGAATATTTGGACATTTAAAATATTATATAGCATTTAAATGCCCAAATGCAAATAGAATAAGATTTAATTCAGAGTCCAAATGGTCATGGAAAAATGTGCATCACCTCTGGTTACTGTTTACAGTATTTCCCATAAATGAAGAACATTTTTTTGAAAGCCATTTGGATTTACTGAAAAATATTTTAGTTGACCCTAGTTGGATTCCTTAAAGCTAGGGTTTAAACAATCCCCATTTCAAATTTCTTTGGAATTTAAACATGATGATATGGTGATCATGCAAGGACAAGCAAAGGCTAAACTGGGGCTGTGACAGCTCACCCCCACTAAACAAGAATCTCGTCCCGAGATTCAAGTCGTGAGGTAAGGGGACAGAGGGACACAAGCTATCACAATCTTCACGATCCAGGTTGCACTTCAAATGAACGTTGATCTTGACATCCTCGCTTTTGAGATCTTCATCCACGCGATGATGACGGAAAGAAACTATACTAGGATTGATCTTCTCGAAGATCGAACTATACAAGATCAACTCACGGAATGAGATGTTGAAACATCTCGGGTAGAGACACAAACACATAGAAGGAATGGAAGAACAAATGACGGGGTTCAAAAGTAGCGAGGAAAAATTGCCATGATTTCATAACGGGGCACCTCAGGGAAGGTGACTCGTAGAATTATTCCCTTAAGTAGCAAAAAGAATTACTTTTGATCCATAGATCATTGGAACTCTTCTCACCAGCCTGAGGAAATTCACAATTGATCGATTGAAGGAGCTCGAAGAAATGGCATACTCGGACTAGGTTGGATGATGTGGACTACCTTGTTGAAGACAACGCAATGAATGATTTTGCTTGCGCGTGCTCTCAAGAACTTGAGCATTTCCATATTCATCAAGGTTCTACCAACATCCGTGTCAAGGATCTTGGCAACACAACATACCACCATGATGAATAGTTATGGACGATGCAGATGCAAAGGAAGATAACACCTTCTCAGATTTCACCTTAGCGAGGCCAAGAAAACAAAACCTGGATGATCGACCGAGAGACATTTAGCACTCCGCTTCTAATGTTCCCCTTGATGTGCTAGCGTAACCCATTAACAGATATGGTTTGATATCTAGAACATCAAGTAAAAAGGTTGGACTTCGGGAGAACAAGAATCCACAAGGAATAACTATGGAAGTAAATCCTGCGAGATCCTTATGGGGAGGTGGCCAACTTTCTCAATCAAGATGCTACAATAATAAGTCTTCCGGTTGGGTGTGTTGGCCACAACATCCACCTTACCGGGTTACAGGGAGACCAATATTATAGTTCTTGAGGAACGTTCCAACCATCATATCTGCCTGAGATTCAGATCTGGCTGGTGTCAGGATAATCCAGACTCATCAAGTCTAGAAAGAAAAATGAGAGTTTGCAACACAATTCGACGAGATGACGTTGCGAGATTCTCGGGGAACGAACTGCGATAGCAAGCTCCAAAACATGAGCTGGTTCTGCTACAAACATGTGAACACGTTGTCCTAGACAACATGACCACATGGTAGTCTTATAATAAAACACTACCGAGTTCAGGTGGGGAACCATCATCAAGGATTACGAAGTCCTTGCATAAGGCATGCCCTTAAGAAGGAACTTCCTTTCCTTGAACAAGTCAATCAGTGGCTTGGTGTGCTGGGAATACGAATGGAGTGGAGGTAATTAATCTACCAAACCATAGAATACTTTGCACGTGTGCATGACTGATTTGGGATGATTCCAAGGAATACAAAACAAACCTTTCTCAAACTCACGGCGGCAACTTGCACCAAGTGCACGTGAATTAGAGGAAGTATCTGCTTTCATCCAAACATATACTTCATGAAGGAAACACGAAGACAATGCTTATAAAGCTTCCAATACTAGTGTAGCGTTCCACATGAATCATGGGGGAGACAAAATGCTGCTGATGGGCTCAACAACAACTCATCGGAATTTCCATATCACTGGACTTCCACCATCATGTGAACACGGTGATAGCATTGGTCAGACCAAATGATATAATGGTGTATGCTCGAGGGATCAACCACGGGTAAGACAACATTACGAACATCGTTGGTACTGATTTGACTTGATGATAGCCCATACTCAAATCAAAGATTGGGTAAGACAATAGGTTCAACAACTGATCACGAGGACCAAATGGTGAAAATATCATCTTTCTTCAACACACACACACAAAAGATATCCCTTAACATGAACTAAGTCAGACAAGCTTTATCTTCCAACTCTCCAAGTTGTTGTCTAGCTCAACCAACTAGCTCAGGGATATCTAACACAGATTCTTGGAGAAAGGGTGGTTCACAAGGAACCAACTTGATCACGAGCTCAACATAACAGTCTGGGGACAACCTGGTAATACTTCCGAGAAGATATTCAGAAAATCACGAACCACCGATATGTTACTACGCTCGAGAACAACCTTGCTGTTCAGGGCAAGACGATATGATCAAATAAGGAAGGATTGGCACTATCCTAACTCATCGATCAAAGGGTGCACCAACAAAAATGGACTAGGTAGCACGATCAATCTTAGGATGATGATTTGATAACCAACACGCTAAGAATGAGAATAGTGTCCATTAACTACCAAGCAACGGAGTTACTAGGAGTATTGATTCACACGTCACGATTCATCTGTCGGCATTCCGGTTACAACAACACGGGGACCGAGGAATGACAATGATGGCGAGAAGTATTACTGCGTCAAGAACTCATAAGAGGTGGTGCAATTCTCATGACTCTCTTGACATAAAGATGGTAACACTCCAAGGTAGAGCAGAGCAGAAGCTGGATTGGCATTTTGATCTGCGGGATACAATTGCTTTGACCCAATCCGAGATATAGATGAGGTACTGGAGTTTGTTTCTCCTAGTCATTCCGGAATAAGAATGGCTTGACGGACCACAAGAATAGTAGGCATCGATGAACACGAATGCACAACTATTCCTGACTATGAATTGATAGACCAGGGTCGGAATACAGCTGAGGAGGGTCAACTCAAGGAACATATAACTTTCTGAGTTGTGGATTCATGGGTTAGTATGTCAAACGAGTTCAACAATTTCTTCCGGATAACCCATGCAGAAGGTAGAACTGGCAGGATCACAATATGAGTGGAGTACTCCTCAAGAGCACCCTGGTTGTGATCTTTTGATTCAAAACGAATTTCTGCCGAGGATGGTTCGTAGTATTTGGAAGAAGGAAGTACCACGAACCTCGAGGACTATCGCAAAGGTTACTAATATCCTAAAGGAACTAGCAAACACTATCGACATGAGGTAAGTAGGGTGAAGCTCGGGTTCGGGAACCCAGGAGTAGAATCCTTACTACTAAATGGCATCACGGGATGCTTTCGAGAATGGTGGCCAGAATCATCACACCGGGAACACATAGCATTGCTAGATTACTAGGTGACTCCCTAAAACACCTAGGGTCATATAAATAGCTCCAACATACATGTCGAGGCAACGGAGTACCTCAACAGACCGATTAGTGTGCTTATTCTGACCAAAAGGATATCGGGAATGGAGAGAAAGGATTTGCAAATGCATCAGACTATTTAGAGACCTGGGATGACTCGGATAGCATAACGGCTGTAATTGCTCAAAAATGATTTGAGACAACCTGCAAAAATGGTGGCATAGCCACTCAACATCACAATATCAACGTTCTGAGGCCAGTTATGAACATGTGGAAGTAGTAGGAACTGAACTGAGGCTTGAGCTCAACAATCCTAGACAACTATGGTTTAGTAACACGTCATCCTGAGAGACAGAAGAGAGGCCTAGTTCTTAATCCCCGTAGAAAAGAAGAGGTTGACTCAGATCAGAAGGCCATGAGGTATAAGGAGTAAAAAGAGCCTTACGTTCCCTTCCACAATCAATTCCCTTATATAACTAAAGCATTTCTAGACACAACTTCGACCAGTTTGGCTTGGTAATCCTACAGACAGTCAGGCTCTGATACCAACGCTGTCAGGACCCCGATCCTAAGTCACATCGATCCAGCATGTAACACATCATATCGCTTTGCGGCCTCACGCACGGTACTCCCACGGGTGCCACCTTACCTGGCCCGGGACCGTTTGCGCCTTTTGGCTCACGTATATGATAGTGTCGCTAGCATCCACATGACAGAGAACCCGGGCCGACATGGCTAGTCGTGAACCCAAAGCGGCGCTAGCCTATGAGGACAGGCATACATGAATCACATCGAGCATGTCGGTCATCAACGAGATTTATTCGGGCTGTAGCACTGGGCTAACAGGACTCCGGTAATCCGGGCTGTAGCAGGCTAGGCAGGACTCCGAATAACACGCGCGACATTTCCCCGAAGGGACAGACATAGGAACGACGTGAAACACATGCCGGCCAGTCAAGTGTCCAAGCAGTAGTGCTGGGCTAGCAGGACTCCGGTGAACCGGGCTGTAGCGGACTACTATCGCTCAGAAGCACAAGACTTACATTTCCCCATATGAAAGGCTGCCAAGGATAAACAACTAGATAGTCGGATCCCACACATACCAAGCATTTCAATCATCATACACACAATATGCTCGATATGTGTAAATACAACATGGCATCACAACAAGACTCTACGACTCAAAGTATTTATTCATTAGGCTCCGAGGAGCGAGATATTACAATCATGGGTCTCATGACCCCGCATCCATAGCATACAAGCAACAAGCACATGCGGAAGCTAAACATGTCTGAGTACAGACATCTACAAATGAAGAAGGCTGAGAAGCCTGACTATCTACCAGATCCTGCCGAGGGCACAAGATCGTAGCTGAGGTAACAAGCTAAACGTCGAAGTCCACACGGAACTACTAGCGAGACTGACGTCTCTCTGCAAAAACATAAAATAGGCAAACGTGAGTACAAATGTACCCAGCAAGACTTACATCAGAACTAACTACATATGCACCATTATCAATAAAGGGGTTGGTGGAGTTTGACTGCAGCAAGCCAGCTTTGACTCGGTGGCTATCCTGAACTACGATTGCAAGTAACTCTTTTGAGGTGGCGCACACGAGTCCACATATTCACCATATCAATACACCACTATGGATCCACTTCCGTCTCCCTACGAGAAGGCCATCCATAGCACTCACGCTTATCTTGCGTATTTTAGAGTATCCACTTTCACTTGTCTATGAACTGATATAGGCAACCCAGAAGTCCATTACCGCGGACACGGCTATTCGAATAGATCATTTATAACCCTGCAGGGGTGTACTTCTTCACACATGTTTCCACCACTTAGCGTCTGCACACGACATGTGCTCGGCAGACTTCAAGCGAAAGCCGACGTGGGTGTAGACCACGACCTAACCAACCACACAAGTCTCTAGTCCAGGTTTATCGCCTATTCGGGTTCCATCCATGAGGAGATCCGGCCGGAGTTTCGCTCACAGCCCCAAACGATGTGTGCAGGGTTCCCGAGACACCAAACGGGCGCCCGGTACACCGTGCCACGTGCCTACCGCAACACAGCCCACCCCTCCGGTCAGCGCTGCGTGCGGCCCCCAGCATACTACAAACACCAGAAACTACTTGCAACTCCTGGACAGAGAACGATAGGGGTCGGTAAGTCGAGCGGGGTCATATTTCAGGACCCAATGTGTGGTAGTAACTGTATCATGGATCACAAACACAGAACTCAGTTCCTGAGGACGGCTTCAATGAGACAACCCACCATGTACTCCTACATGGCCTCTCACCAATACCTTTACCAAATCGTGTTCACACACTTAGCTCACACACATCAGGACATGTTCAACACCATTCCGATTCACACCCGATGAATCAGACCCGACTCAACTCTAAGCAGTAGCAGGCATGACAAACAAGCTTGAATGAGTAGGCACATCAGGGCTCAAACAACTCCTACTCATGCTAGTGGGTTTCATCTATTTACTGTGGAATGACAGGTCATGCAGAGGATAAAGGAGTTCAGCTACCGCAGCATGTAACAGTTGAATCGTTGTTGTCCTAATGCAGTAAAAGAGAGCAGGAGCGAGAGAGTAGGATTGTATCGGAATGAACAAGGTGGTTTTGCTTGCCTGGCACTTCTGAAGATAATATAGTTCTTCATCAGTGTCATCGATCTCATCGTCGGCACATCGTCTATCGAGAGGGGACAAACACCGGCAACTGAGAAAGAACACAATCAATGCAATGCCACAATATGATGCATGATCATGACATGGCAATATGCTGTGATTTGAGCTAATGCATCTAGCTATGATTTAAATGAAGTTGGTTTGAATACATGATTCAAAAGCCAACTCCATATATGATTATTTAAATGTCCTTTATTTGTTTTGTCCAAAACAGAGGACAAACATTGTTCAAACATGCATGAAAATGGTACAGATGGATTCCTTGAATTTTTCTGATAATTTTTCATATATAAATTATTTCATTTGGAGTTACGGTTGAATTTCTATGAATTTTTAGAAGTTTATACTATTTTCTGGAATTTCCTGATTAAAAAATAATTCCAGAAAAGAATATATGCGTCAGCATGACATCAGCATTGCGTCAGCGGTCAACGGCGCTGACCAGGTCAAACCTGTCGCGCGGGGCCCACACGTCAGTGTTATAGTTAGTAAACAAAGTTAATTAGTTATCCTAAATAAAATTAGTCAGGCCGGCCCCACCTGTCATTGACCCGCACGGGTCAAAACTGGTCAAATGGGGGGGGGTGGTTAGTGCGGGTTGACCCGGTCAACCCCACCGGCGTTTAGCCGCCGGCGGCCACGGGGCGTGGCGGAGTCCGCGCTACGGGCAACGAGGGCGGGGGATGAGAGCACCGGGGCGTAGCCCGGGCTCGTCCGCATCCAGCGGAGGCGACAGGAGGACTCGGGGAGGTCGGAGCTCGCCGAAAGCGAGCTTGCGGCGGCGCCGGAGTTCGGGTGAGTGTGGGGTTGGCGCTGTGGTGCGCCGAAGGGCGAGTTAGCATGTGCGTTCGGCTCCTGGTGGCTTCCCGAGCACGGTGACGCGCTCCGAATCGAGCTCAAGTGGCTGCAGTGACGGCGGCGACATGGCCGGCGGCAGGGGAAGCTCGGCCATGGCAGCATCGCTAGCTAGGGGACGAGCAGAGCAACGTGGTTAGGGGGAGGAGAAAGAGGAGCTCACGGCGATTGTAGGGGGCGTCGAAGTGGGCTCGGGGAAGCACGGACGGCGTCATGGTGTTGCCGGCGATCTCGGCAACCGGAGGGAGAAGAAGGCGATGCAGGCGGCGATGCAGAGCGGCCGAGCTCACGTGACTCATCGAAGAGGAAGAGGGCGCCGTGGAGGAGCTTCTTGGCACGTCGTCGGGGCATGGGGTGGCCGGTGGCCACGGCGACAACGAACGGCGGCGACGAGCGCGTTCGGTCCGGGCGAGAGAGAGGGAGCAGAGGAGGAGAGGAGCAGGGAGAGAGGAGAGGAGTGCAGGGGGGGTGCTGGTGTCGTCGTGGCGCGTTCAGAAGAGCCGGGGCGTCGCGGTGGAAGCAGGAGCTGGCGCGCGCGCGGCGACCACGCTCCCTGCCTACTGGCGCGGGGAGGAAGACGACAGAGGGGGATGCGGTGGTGGGCTGGGCCACCTGATGGGCCGGCTCAGGTGGGCCTCCAGGTGAGCGCCAGGTACGTTTTGCCTCTTTCTCTCTTTTATTTCCTGTTTTCTATTATCTGTAACTGTTTTGAATTTATTAAAAATGCCAGAGCATTTTCAAAAATCATGAGACTGCTTGTGGCCACTGTTTGGATTATTTCCAACAGCAAACATTTCAGTTCATGAATATTTGGACATTTAAAATATTATATAGCATTTAAATGCCCAAATGCAAATAGAATAAGATTTAATTCAGAGTCCAAATGGTCATGGAAAAATGTGCATCACCTCTGGTTACTGTTTACAGTATTTCCCATAAATGAAGAACATTTTTTTGAAAGCCATTTGGATTTACTGAAAAATATTTTAGTTGACCCTAGTTGGATTCCTTAAAGCTAGGGTTTAAACAATCCCCATTTCAAATTTCTTTGGAATTTAAACATGATGATATGGTGATCATGCAAGGACAAGCAAAGGCTAAACTGGGGCTGTGACATATACCTTCAGCCGGACTCCAGGACTATAAAGATACAAGATTCAAGACTTCGTCCCGTGTCCGGAAGGATCTTTTCTTGGCGTGGAAGGCAAGCTAGGCGTGCGGATATTCAAGATCTCCTACCATTGTAACCGACTCTGTGTAACCCTAACCCTATCCGGTGTCTATATAAACCGGAGGGTTGTAGTCCGTAGGACAACCATCATCATACACAATCATACCATAGGCTAGCTTCTAGGGTTTAGCCTCCTTGATCTCATGGTAGATCCACTCTTGTACTACCCATATCATCAATATTAATCTAGCAGGAGTAGGGTTTTACCTCCACCGAGAGGGCCCGAACCTGGGTAAAATAAAGTGTCCCTTGTCTCCTGTTACCATCCGACCTTGACGCACAGTTCGGGACCCCCTACCCGAGATCCGCCGGTTTTGACACCGACATTGGTGCTTTCATTGAGAGTTCCTCTGTGTCATCGCTTTTAGGCCCGATGGCTCCTTTGATCATCAACAATGATGAGGTCCAGGGTGAGACTTTCCTCCCCGGACAAATCTTCGTCTTTGGCGGCTTCGCTCTGTGGGCCAATTCGCTTGGTCATCTGGAGCAGATCAAAAGCTACGCCCCTGGCCATCAAATCAGGTTTGGAAGCTTAAGCTACACGGCTGATATCCGCGGAGACTTGATCTTCGACGGGTTCGAGCAACAGCCAAGCGCGCCGCACTATTTCGAGGGGCATGATATAGCTCTGCCTCCGAATAGTACCCTGGAGGCCGCACATGCTCCGGCCCCGATCCTTGACTCGGAGCCCGCTGCGTTCTCCGAGGATGAACGGTTGGACGTCACCTCGGGGGCTGCGATCTCAAAGGTGATCGAGCCGAACGCCAGCCCCGTACTCCGCACGGCCCAGGACTCCAAGGAGTCGGATTCTTCTCCAAACTCCGGGCCTTCCGTGCCCCCGCCGATCGAATCTGATTGGGCGCCTGTAATGGAGTTCACCGCCGCGGACATCTTTCAGTGCTCACCTTTCGGTGATATCCTGAATTCTCTCAAGTCTCTCTCTTTATCAGGAGAGCCCAGGCCGGACTATGGTCTGCGAGGTTGGGATTCGGACAACGAAGAAATTCAAATCCCACCCACCACCCACTTAATAGCCACTGTCGACGATTTAACCGACATGCTTGACTTTGGCTCCGAAGACTTCGACGGTATGGACGACGAAGGAGGAGACGAACAAGAACCAGCACCTGTAGGGCGCTGGACCGCCACCTCATCATATGACATATATATGGTGGATGCTCCAAAGGATGCGGATGGCGATGGAACAGCGGAAGACGACAACTCAAAAAAACCGCCAAAACGCCGGCGCGAACGGCGCCGCTCTAAATCCCGCCACAGCAGAAACGGTGATTCCGGCATGGGAGATAATACTACCCCGGACAGCGCCGAAGAACACCAGAACCAGCAAGATTTGGCGTAGGAAGATGGAAAAGCCAGCCCTCAGGAGAGAGCGGCAGAGCGAGAGGTTGAGGATGATAACTACATGCCTCCCTCCGAAGACGAGGCAAGCCTCGATGATGACGAATTCGTCATACCATCAGACCCCGCCGAACAAGAGCGTTTTCAACACAGGCTTCTAGCCACGGCCAACAGCCTAAAGAAAAAGCAGCAACAGCTTAGAGCTGATCAAGATTTGCTAGCTGATAGATGGACTGAAGTCCTTGCGGCCAAAGAGTATGAACTCGGGCGCCCCTCCAAAAATTATCGTAAGCGCAGGCCGCTACCCCAATCAGAGGGGGAAACATATGACATGGCAGACCGGCCACCCCGTGGCCGCGACAGAGAGGCCTGTCGAACCCTTAAGCAAGCCATGCCCCGGTGCCGTTCAACCAAGGCACGGGAAAACAAGCCAGACCTGCGAGACGTACTGGAGGATAAAGCAAAGCAAACAAGATCGATCTATGGATCGCGCGGACGCCCGACGACACGTGATGATCTTCACTCCGAACACAATAAATCCGGCTGGGCCAAACACAGCAGGCACAGCTCTTCCGAGCTGCGTCGTGACATAGCCCAGTATAGGGGCGCCGCACACCCACTATGCTTCACAGACGAAGTAATGGATCTTAAAATCCCACAGGGTTTCAAACCCGTCAATATCGAGTCGTACGATGGTACGACAGATCCGGCAGTATGGATTGAGGATTATCTCCTTCACATCCACATGGCACGTGGCGATGATCTACACGCCATCAAATACCTACCCCTTAAGCTTAAAGGACCAGCCCGGCACTGGCTTAACAGCCTACCGGTGGACTCAATCGGTTCTTGGGAGGACCTGGAAGCCGCATTCCTCGACAACTTCCAGGGGACCTATGTGCGGCCACCGGACGCCGACGACCTAAGCCACATAATTCAGCAGCCAGAAGAATCAGCCAGGCAATTCTGGACACGGTTCCTAAGAAAGAAAAATCAGATAGTCGATTGTCCGGACGAAGAGGCCCTAGCAGCCTTCAAACATAACATCCGCGACGAGTGGCTTGCCCGGCACCTGGGATAGGAAAAGCCGAAAACCATGGCAGCCCTCACGACACTCATGACCCGCTTTTGCGCGGGCGAAGATAGCTGGCTAGCTCGCAGCAACAACTTATCGAAGAAGCCTGGTAATTCGGATACCAAGGACAAAAGTGGCAGGTCACGTCGAAATAATCAAAAGCGCCGCGTTAGCAGCGACAGCAATGAGGATACAGCAGTTAATGCAGGATTCAGAGGCTATAAATCCGGTCAGCAGAAAAAGGCATTTAAAAAGAATACCCAGGGCCCGTCCAGTTTGGACCGGATACTCGACCGCTCGTGCCAGATTCATGGCACCCCCGAAAGGCCAGCCAATCACACCAACAGGGATTGTCGGGTGTTCAAGCAGGCAGGAAAGTTAAGAGCCGAACACAAGGACAAGGGGCTGAACAGCGACGACGAGGAGGAGCCCAGGCCGCCGAACAACAATGGACAGAAGGGGTTACCCCCACAAGTGCGGACAGTGAACATGATATACGCGACCCACATTCCCAAGCGGTAGAGGAAGCGTGCGCTACGGGACGTATACGCGATGGAGCCAGTCGCCCCAAAGTTCAACCCATGGTCCTCCTGCCCGATCACTTTCGATCGCAGGGACCACCCCACTAGCATCCGTCACGGCGGTTTTGCCGCACTGGTCCTCGACCCAATCGTGGACGGATTTCATCTCACAAGAGTCCTCATGGACGGTGGCAGTAGCCTGAACCTGCTTTATCAGGATACAGTGCGGAAAATGGGCATAGATCCATCAAGGATCAAGCCCACAAGGACGACCTTTAAAGGTGTCATACCAGGTGTAGAGGCCAATTGCACAGGCTCGATAACACTTGATGTGGTCTTCGGATCTCCGGATAACTTCCGAAGCGAAGAGTTAATCTTCGATATAGTCCCATTCCGCAGTGGCTATCACGCCCTGCTCGGACGAACCGCGTTCACTAAATTCAATGTGGTGCTGCACTACGCATATCTCAAGCTCAAGATGCCAGGCCCTCGAGGAGTAATTACGGTCAGCGGAAACACAGAACGCTCCATCCGTATGAAGGAGCACACGGCGGCCCTCGCAGCAGAAGTACAAAGTAGCCTTTCAAGGCAACTCTCCAGTTCGGCCGTTAAAAAGCCAGACAATGCAAAGCGCGCCTGGAGTAACCTGCAACAAGACCACCTGGCACGATTAGAGCAAGCGTAGCAATACGGCCCCGACCCCAGCCATCGCAACATAGCGGAGCAAGTACCTCGAGTACACAATTACGCCTTTAAAATTCCATGGGCACAGGGGGAGGGGCACATTAACGGCATGCCTACAAAACGGCGTCAAACGTACTAGGGGCTGCCGGATTTTTCTTTTTTTACTTTTAGGACTCCATACTCTGGATAACCTGTTCGGCCTTGTTGCCGCACAGACGATGCAAGATCCAGGAAAGCAGACAAAGCTACGCCTCATTCCGGAACTCTCAGGTGGTCTCTATTTCGAGCGATATATCTGTTTCTAAATTCCGTGGCCTGTGCCTGGTCAGGACATGTTAAATAGTCTAATATCTTTTTTGCTCATCGCAATACTTGTATCGTTCGGCTTTGATAGATAGCCTCTTTATAAACAATGCATAGCTTTTTGTCTATTTTTTGCATTATCCTCTTTGAATATATATATTTATTACATAACATGATCGCACCCGTACACCATGGTACGGCAAACCACGCCAGGGGCTTCATTACCCTTTTATCTGGTGTGAGAAGTCCGTACACTTTCACAAGTGCGGCACCCCGAACTTATAGCACTATATGCATCAGCTCCGAGTCATGATTTTGGTCACATGTTGGGTTTGCCCGGCTCCTATGTTTTGGTGCCTTACGTTCCGCTTTATCGGCTAAGGTAGCACTAGGAGAACCACTGCGATTGTGCCCCAGATCAGGTGGGTTGAGCACCTCAGTGGAGAAAGCTAAAACAGACTGTCATGATAAGGCGTGAGACCGGTCGCTGTTCGAGAGGTTTTTCGAGTTCTTAAAGGCTTATGCCGCTTCGAGCGAGGAGCCGGCTATGTCCGGCCAAAGGCGTGGATAGCGCCCCGAATTCAGCCTTCCGAACTAGGGGCTTCGCCGAAATTTAAAATTATAACGTTCTATGGCTAAGTGAGAGTGTTCAAGCATTATAGTCCGATTGCCTGGTTCGTTGTGCTGAGCGCCTCCCTCGAAGGACCCAACTATGGGAACAAGAGCCCTCAGGTTTATCCCAAACACCCCAGCACTAGTGGCATGGGGGCAGAAGCCGACGACTGGCCAACTCTCAATTTTTGATAAACGGCCGCACAGAAAATAATATTTTAAATTCAATAAGCATTGCTTTGCGCATATGAACAAGTTTTCAGCGCACGGGATACAAACGAGCGAGTTCATTCAAATATTACATCTTTAGTACATTTATCCGCGATAAGGCGGGCTCCGGCAAGAACTTCCTTGTAGTAGTTCTTGGGCTTGCGATGCTCCTTCCCCTGCGGTGGCCCCTCCTTCACCAGCTTCTCTCCGTCCATCTTACCCCAGTGTACCCTTACACGGGCAAGGGCGCTCCGGACACCTTCAATGCAGACGGAGCGCTTGATGACCTCAAGCCGTGGACAGGCGTCCACCAGCCACCGCACCAGCCCGAAATAGCTCCCAGGCAGGGCCTCTCCAGGCCACAGCCGAACTAGTAAGCCCTTCATGACCTGTTCGGCCGCCTTGTGGAGCTCGACCAGCCGTTTCAGCTGATCGCTTAAGGGCACAGGGTGCCCGGCCTCAGAATACTGAGACCAGAACACACTCTCCGTCGAGCTGCCCTCTTCAGCTCGGTAGAACGCGGCGGCGTCGGATACGCTGCGGGGAAGATCGGCGAACGCCCCTGGAGAACTCCGGATTCGGGTAAGTAATAGGTAGTTTACTTTTATATTCCTACTTTGCATTGAGAATGCCTTACCCGTTGCTATCTTTTTCACTTCCTCCAACTCTTGGAGGGCCTTTTGGGCTTCGGCCTTGGCACTCTTGGCGGTCTCGACGGCCAACGCGAGCTCGGATGCTTGCGTTTTTGACTCAAGCTCCAAACCCTCATGTTTTGTCATGAGAGCTTGCAGCTCTTGCTGCACCTCGCCGACCTGAACCCCAAGCCTTTCTCGCTCGGTGCGCTCCTCGGCCGTTTTCTTTTCGGCCTCTGCCAGCGCCTGCTTCAGGGTTGCCACCTCGGTTGCGGCCCCTACAATAAGCAGTACAATCCTGTTATTTCTTTCTGCAATCAAGCCTCTCTATAGGCACCTTTTTTTAGGTATTTCTTACCTTCCTTCTCCTCGAGCTGCCGTTTGGCAAGGCCGAGCTCTTGCTCGGTCCGCCCGAGGTCCTTTTTAAGGACATCCACCTGCGCAGTCAGTGCGGCGGTGGACAGCAGTGAATCCTGCATACGCATATTTGACCTTTTTTGTTAGACTCCTGCGAAAATTACTAGATCCTCTATCCGGCTTTTCTTTCCGAACACTGAACAGAGCATCAGGGGCTACTGTCTATGCGGTAAATAATTTGACATATTTTTACTTACCTCGAAGCCCATTAGAAGGCTAGCGCAAGCTTCAGTCAGTTCGCTCTTGGCGGACTGAACCCTGTGGATCACCGTACTCATAACAGTACGGTGCTCCTCATCGATAGCGGCGCCCTTAAGCACCTCCAGCAGATTGTCCGGCGCCTCCGGTTGGACGGAGGCCGCCGGCTCAGATGGCTTACTCCTCTTGGAAGGAGTTCGCCCACCGCGGACCAGGACTGTCGAGTCCGGCGCGGTGTCCGGCACGAAGCCGGACATGGAGCCCTGGGGGGTTTCATCCCCTTTATTCCTGGGGTCCGGGAGGTCGCCTTTCGGCTCCTCCAGGACCACCTCCTCCTGCCCCAGAGCTTGTCGCGACGCCACTTCGGCGTCGTCTGCAGTGCGGGGGGAGACAGAGGGCGGAATTGAGTTCACGTCCGACATATCCAGGGAGCCGCTCGACGAATCGTCGAGTTCGGCCCGGGGCGGGCTGCATAAAACACAAGCGATATTAGGGAAAGCCGCGCATTAGAAGAATATCATGAGTCACTCTGGTATATAAACACTTACAATTTCGCCGGACACTTGGTTCTGTACGGCCGCTCCTCTCCGCCCTCTTCGGCGTCGAGGGAGTAGTCCGGCGGAGGGGTCTTCCTTTTCCTCGACCCCTCGGCCTCCCCCGTTGGGGTGGCCTTCTTCTTCTTTTCTCCCCTCACTGGGGGGAGAGCTTCCTTGTTCCTCCTCCTCGTTTTCACGAGAGGAGAGTGTTGCGGACTCGTCAGATGACGAGTCCGACACCACCATGTTGCGGGAACTTTTTCGAGTCCCGGTGGTTTTCTTCTTCTTGGCCTTCCTCTCTGGCACCACGTAAGGTGCCGGAGCCATCAGCTTCACCAAGAGAGCTGGGGCCGGGTCTTCGGGCAAAGGAGCCGGACAGTTAATTGGTCCGGATACCTCCTGCCAAGCCTGTCAAAGGTAAAGGGAGTTTAGATCCCGCATAGAGTTAATCTATGAAGAGGAGCTTAACAAACCTGTCAAAGGTATAGATAACTTACCTCGCTAGCGTTGCGCTGCGAGCTGTATCCGCGATCCTTGGAGGCGGATGTGGGGGACTCGGCGCCTTTGGTCAGCACCTTCCAGACGTCTTCATACGTCGTGTCGAAGAGCCTACTGAGGGTTTGGTGCTGTGCCGGGTCGAATTCCCACAAAGTAAAATCCCGTTGTTGGCACGGGAGGATCAGGCGAACGAGCATAACCTGGACTATATTGACAAGCCGGATTGGCTTGTTCACCAGGGACTGGATGCACGTTTACAACCCAGTAACTTCTTCCTCGTTGCCCCATGACAGGCCCGTCTCTTTCCAGGACATGAGCCGCGTGGGGGGTCCGGATCTGAACTCAAGGGCCGCGACCCATTTCGGATCACGGGGCTCGGTGATGTAAAACCACCCGGCCTGCCACCCCTTTAGGGACTCCACAAAGGAGCCATCGAACCAGAGGACGTTGGCTATCTTGCCAACCATAGCGCCTCCGCACTCCGCCTGGGTGCCGGACACCACCTTGGGCTTGACGTTAAAGGTCTTGAGCCAGAGGCTGAAGTGGGGGTGGACGCGGAGAAAGGCCTCACACACGACGATAAACGCCGAGATGTTGAGAACAAAGTTCGGGGCCAGATCGTGGAAATCCAGGCCGTAGTAGAACATGAGCCCCCGGACAAATGGGTGAAGTGGAAAGCCCAGTCCGCGGAGGAAGTGGGGAAGAAAAACTACCCTCTCATGGGGCCTTGGGGTAGGAAGAAGCTGCCCCTTCTCAGGAAGCCGATGCAGGATGTCCTTGGACAAGTATCCAGCTTTCCTTAACCTTTTTACTTTAGCCTCCGTAACAGAGGAGACCATCCACTTGCCTCCCGCTCCGGACATTGTTGGAGAAGGTTGAGGAAGGAAGAGCGGACTTGGGCACTGGAGCTTGAGTGCGCGAGAGATGGATTGGCAAAGGAGGAAGAAGGCGTAGGTTAAAAAGGTGAATCCTTATCCCTTTATATAAGCAGGTACGGTTAGGCGTCCCCACCTACCTAATAAAACTCACTTGCCTCCCAAATGTCGTGGTAAATGGCGTGGTTGGGTTACCCACGTCCGTATTTATGAGAATCCCGTTAAAGGGGGCACATGATCTCTGCTTTGACAAGACGTGCCAAGGAAACCGCCTCGCTAAACACGCTAAGGTGGAACAATGAAAGCAATTTATATAGAAGGCTTTGGTTGCGGTGTTATGACGCACTGCAGAATAAGTCAGCAGATTTGATTTGTGTTAATATTATTCTCTATATGAAACTTATTTTGCAGAACCGGACACTATTTTTGGTGTTTATAATCTTCTTGAAGAACTTGGAGGAGGAACCCGCCTTGCAATGCCGAAGACAATCTGCGCGCCGGACTCGTCGTCATTGAAGCCTGGTTCAGGGGCTACTGAGGGAGTCCTGGATTAGGGGGGGTTCGCATAGCCGGACTATACCTTCAGCCGGACTATACCTTCAGCCGGACTCCAGGACTATGAAGATACAAGATTGAAGACTTCGTCCCGTGTCCGGAAGGATCTTTTCTTAGCGTGGAAGGCAAGCTAGGCATGCGGATATTCAAGATCTCCTACCATTGTAACCGACTCTGTGTAACCCTAACCCTATCCGGTGTCTATATAAACCGGAGGGTTGTAGTCCGTAGGACAACCATCATCATACACAATCATACCATAGGCTAGCTTCTAGGGTTTAGCCTCCTTGATCTCGTGGTAGATCCACTCTTGTACTACCCATATCATCAATATTAATCTAGCAGGAGTAGGGTTTTACCTCCACCGAGAGGGCCCGAACCTAGGTAAAATAAAGTGTCCCTTGTCTCCTGTTACCATCCGACCTTGACGCACAGTTCGGGACCCCCTACCCGAGATCCGCCGGTTTTGACACCGACACCAGTATTCGAGGGAACACTAGAGAACCAAAGTGCTCATTGGGAAGATTTCGTGAAATTCAAGGATTCAGAATTAGCTAAGGAACGGTCGAGAATAAACAAGAAGAATGCCGAAAAAAAGGATAAGTTCCATAAGCTGGGGCCAGGTGGCTATGCGGTGGCAATGCCTAAGTGGGATAAGTCTGAGAAAGAGATGGAGGATGCAGGTGTCACTCCGGTTACTAAGAGCTGGCCCCCCAGGTGCAGGACTTGGTTCTATGCGAATGGGGGTAGTTGGACCCGAAGACAGGCAAAGTTTCGACGAAGGCATGTCTGAACGGAGCCGACGATGCGCTACTTGTTGCAATATAAGAGGCTCGGTCGGGGGTGTTCCAGCCCAACAGATAGAACGACGCGCTTACGCGTGCCCTGGGAAATCCTGAACACCCGGGAAGAACACGAGGCAAGGGCGCTATTCCGTGGTATGAGGGGTTTTCGGACTGGAACGCCGACTACAGAACTCGTGCGAGAAAGAAGATTGCGGAGGAGAAGAAGAGGAAGATGGAGGAGGAGCAGAGGAAGAGGGACTATGAACGCTTTCAAGGCCTAGAAGCAAGTCATGCGGACTTGGCAGTCAAATTCCAACGGCAGCAGGAGCAGATCGACTCACTTAGCCAGCAAAGGGGGTCTCAGCAGCTGCAGCAGCTAGCGGATGATCCAGCATTGGATAGCACCACCCCATCGATGCCGAGAAGCAGCGTGGGTTCCACCCCGGGCGACGCAATGCTGGATAGCTACGCCGTGGATGACATCACAGAGAACACTAACTGCGAGCTACACTTCAAAATGAAGAACATATCCATGAAGGTGGTGGACGCCGTTGCTTTTTCAAATCCCCCTGAGGCAACCTTCCATTGCAACCCGATTCCAGCGGGCTATGCTCGTGTCTTGGTTGATGAGGTGGTGGACCCATATTCGGGGCTACAGCTTGACATTCCTGGAGGTGACGACGAGCACACATTGGGAGAGGCCATACATCATGTCATCCTATGGAGAAAGGATTGCATCGTCTTTCGAAGGCCACCGACACCGCGTCACCCGACTCCTCGTCGAAGTCCGCCACCGAGTCAGCAGACGCCCGCTCCTCCAAGTCCACCAACGCGTGAGGCCACTCCTCCTCCTCCAAGTCCGGCAAAGTGTCAGGCCACTCCTCCTCCTCCAAGTCTGGCAAAGTGTCAGGCCACTCCTCCTCCTCCTCCAAGTCCGGCAAAGTGTCAGGCCACTCCTCCTCCAAGTCCGACACAGCGTCAGACGTCCACTCCTCCTCCAAGTCCGGCACAACTTCAGGCCACTCCTCCTCCAAGTCCGGCACAGCTTCAGGCCACTCCTCCTCGTCCAACTCAGCCACGTCAGCCGTCTCCGCCGCCTAAGCAATCGCAGAAGAGACACCCCGCAGCAATGGTGCATAGCGGTACGAGTCGAGGTAGTACAGGAAGTACAGACGGACGCAAGCGATATAAATATGGTCCAAGCCTCGCACCTCTTCAGCAGAGGCCTTATGACAAGTCCGAGGAGGAAAACGCAGCCATATCGAAGGCCGAGGTGGAAGCCCATTTTGCACAGAAACCACCACCGCCGCCAAGGGAGAAAGTGCCTAAGGAAATGATTGACCACTTCATTCGTATGGCTCAACCACCAGCTCCGAAGCCTGTTGACACAGACTATGAGCGCCACATCAGGAAGTTAAATCGAGCACGTCTACAGAGGGAGGCGAGCTCGAGCTCGAGCAAACAATAAGCAGCTGTCAAAAATGCGGGAAAACCGTTCCCCAGCTGGGAGAACAGGCGGCGCAATCGATCCCCTCGCTTGTTGTGCCAACAACACGTGAGAGTACGCGCGCCCAATATTCTTGTGGGCAAAAAGTTTATGTTCCTGAGGTGGGCAATGTGGTAATAACCGAGGAGCATATAAAGCAGGCTGAAATTCTCAATATCACTGTTGGACAACTCCTCGAGATCGAGCCCATGCCTGTGCTTAGAGAGGAGGAAATAAAACGGAAATATGTCCGGGGCCAACCTTTGGTCGAGCCAGACGAGGTCAAGAAGCTCCCAACGAGAATGTATGAATTGCATCAATGGTACATGAACATTATCAAGATTTCCGATCGAGAGTCCCTCATGGTGGAAGTCAAGAAGGATCATTACTACCATCAGAAAGCTGTGGCCGTTGAGTATAATGAACTTTTTCAATTATACAATCAAGACGCACTCGACAAATCTATCGTCAGTTGCTATTGTCTGTAAGTGATTTGTTTCTGTAATTTAATTCTCAAGCTAGCTGTACTGATCCTTTTGATCAATCATTACCTGTAATTATCCTCACTATACTCTTTTCTGTGGTATTATGCAGGATGAAGATGTATGAAATGAAAAAAGGTGGACGCTATGGCATTGGGTTCATTGACCCAAACACCGTTAATGAATACACATGGAATATAGATGGATATCATGCAAAGCATGTAGAGGATAGCATGCTAGAGTTCTTGAAGCGCCTCAAATACCATGAAGATATACTACTTCCTTACAACTTCCAGTGAGTCACACTGTCTTGTACTACAAATTCTCTGTTTTTGCCTACTAGCTAGCTACATGTTTTTGCTTACCTATGCCCTGTTAATTAAGACATGCAAATGTGTGTGCATGCAGATTTCTCTGGATCTTGTGTATCATTAAAGTTGATGCCGGAACAGTTGAAATACTGGAATCACTACTCAAAATAAAAACTGACTATAACAATTTGTTTGGGATAGTCAACAGGTAATTTCAATCATTATTAAACTATATATCTCGGCCTATTTAGTTCGTCATTTCATGATATGAACTATTTTTAATAACCCCTTTATTCATTTTCTTTGTCGGCGGGCAGGGCTTGGGCAAGGTTCATCAGCGTCACTCCAGGCGAATGGAAAGAAAAGCTGAAATGGTTTCGACCCAAGGTAAGTAATTAAGTAGTACTAGCTAGCTAGCTGCCATCTCTTTAATTATCATGCTTGATTAATTATCATCTGATCAAATTCCATTCTCGTAAAGGCCCTTCAGCAGACGCAGGGGACTGATATGTGTGGATACTGCGTTTGCGAGAACATTCGCGTGATGGCGTCCGAAAGGAGCAGATCTCAAAGACAGGAATGGGTACGTTTGTCACAACACTATTCACAATTTTTACACCATTATCGATATCTAGTCACACAACTGCTAATACACATGCATATTGATCTCCTTCTTAACAGTTCACAGAGGTGCGGGACAAGCTCCTAGAAACGGAGCGCGTACAAGCACTTCAAGAGGAAATATGCGGATTTTTGCTCGTCCAGGTCATAGATCCGAAGGGAGAATACTATTACCCGCTACCGCCCCCATGAACCACACTTCCAATTGTCATATCATTCTCCGAAGGCACCAATTAGGCTAATGCCACTGGCTCCGAAGGCAACATTGTAGGAGAAATTGTATATAGCTATCTAATTGTATATATATATATATATATATATATATATATATATATATATATATATATATATATATATATATATATATATATATATATATATACATGTGTGTATGTCTGAATTAATTAATATGGTGGTTTAAGACATTTGATGATATATATATGATCGGTTCTACTAGAAATTATATATATATATATATATATATATATATATATATATATATATATATATATATATATATATATGCATTGCATAACGTGTACAATGTGTAGTATCATAAAATACCAGCAAACGAAAAAGAATTAAATGGAAAACATAAAATTAAATGAAAAAGAAATCATAAACCCAAAAACCCCCAACTTTTTAATACCAGTTGGTGTTACCAACCGGCACTAAAGGGTTCCCTACCCCCGGAGCTGCCTCGTGCCACGTGGTTGGCCTTTAGCACCGGTTCGTGCTGAACTGGTACTAAAGGGGGGGGCCTTTAGTGACCACACTTTAGTGCCGGTTGTGGAACCGACACTAAAGGGCCTTACGAACCGGTGCTATTGCCCGGTTCTGCACTACTGACAATACCTTAATCCTTTACAGTTTCACATACTGTTATCCCCATTGAAAACTTCAACCAGTTTGTCATTAATCACCAAAAAGGGGGAGATTGTAAGTGCATCTAGTGCCACCCCTAGTTGGTTTTGGAGTATTGACAACAAACCTGGTTGAGGGACTAATGTGTTTGTGAGAATTGCAGGATAACACAGGTAATAGTCCCTCATTGATTCTGTTTACCTACCGGAGATGACCCCTAAAAATGTATGAAGACATTGAAGACAATGGTGGTATGTGAAGATATTCTCATTGAAGAGTATGACAAGAGAAGACATCGCGTGAAGACTATGGAGCGCGAAGACTTAGTTGTTTCATTGTTTCCTTTTCTTCTTTGTTGAGTCATAGGAACCACCGTACTGTTAAGTGGGGTCCTAGGTGATGCTCAACCAAAACCTATGTCTTCGAGCGAAGACAATGAGGGCAAATCTTATCCAGAGTTGGATGAGTCAGCTTTACTTGTAGCCCAAGTCAAGCTGACGCGTGTGTTTGAAATCTGACCATTGGAACACGTGTCAGTTCCTTAGTGACCTAGGGTCATTTCAGACAAATCTGGGTTGCCTAGTGGTTATAAATAGCCCACCCCCTACACCATAAATTGGTGGCTGCTCAGAGTTAGTGCACGACTTTTGTCGTTTGAGAGCAACCCACCTCCGAAGCTTTTGAGAGAGAGAAATCCTTGCGAGGACAAAGCCCAAACACCCAGAGCCAAAGAGTGTTAGGCATCACTGAAGTCTTTTTGTCCGCGTGACCTGAAGACTTGTTGCACTTGAGGACTATGAATCCCCCAGCCGGTTAGGCGTCGTGTGGGGACCCCGACTCATAAGTCGTGATCACCGAATGCACGTGTACAGTGATCCCAGAGATCAATGCTCACTTAACACACAGAAGCTGAATAACAAGAGTCTTACATCCAAACATACCGTATTACACAAGTAGGACCATTATGGTCAAGTCTTGAGTATAACATTGCAGCGGAAATCTTCGTCGATAACTTGGTCCCATGCCATCTGTCTTAACCCTACAGGCATTCTGACTGGGAAGCGTCATAGCTCGCATGTTCGTCACCGAAGTGTTCTTTATCATATCCTGTTCTTTCATGCCTGGCCAATAAAATAACCAGTGGCAAGCCAATGAGTACTTTGAATGTACTCGCGAGCAACCCATGTTTTGGTTCAAGATACAATAATGCATGATATAGGTAAATTTTTGCAGAAAGCTAGTTTTGAGTGCAATGACATGTTCAACAACTTGTAAGACGTGCATCAGGAGAATTCAAGTAACCATGAGGACAGGTTACAGATATCAACATAAATAGAGTGGGCATCAACCCAACTCAATCATGTCAAGTCCTTTGACTTGACCCAAGTAGTTCTTCCCACTTATCCAAACACACCCACTAGTTTGTAAACACGTGGACGTAGCCCAAGAGCGGTTAACCAACTGTCCTTGACCGTGGACACTGCTATTCGAATAGTTTTACACTCTGCAGAGGTTGCACACTTTACCCACAAGATCCGGGGAACTTCCGTGTCATCCACGACCCGCGGTACCTCAAGTACCCGGGGTAAGCACCCGATCACTATCTTTCCCTAGACGACACTAACAAAGAGTCCACTCGTTGTTCCGCATCCTCACGATGTACATCATACGAGACTCTCTCGAGATCGTAACACCCGAGAGGGGACACAACGATGTATCCGGTGCCCTGTAAAAACAGTCATGGCCGCCCTACCTGGCACGACCCCATCCCAAGACAGAGCACCAACTCTCCCCCGTCACTAGTAATGCGGGCTCCAAGCTAGTATCGGCCTAGGTAATCAATAATGCCCTTTCCCATACAAGGGTAGAGTGGTTGCGCATGTAAGGTTGGAATAATGGTCGCAACTTAAACCAATTGTTTTTGAAAGCAACACACACTTGCGTCGGTACACCACCTCGTCATAAAGTGGTTACCCATCTCATTTTCTCCCTCGGGCATAAGTGGCACCCGATGGGATTTTCAAAAAGACTTTTGAAAATACTTTGTCTCCATCACCATGCATATTCCCGTCCCTTTTTGCGTAGCATCTACTTTAGCATCCTATCTACTCCCACCGGCATAACCCTCATAAGAAGGTAGGGTCATGCACAATGCAAGTATCAACAAGGAGGAAATGAAGGCAACCCACCAAAGTGGCTACCATCTCATCATGATTCCGATGCAACAATAATAAAGGGCTACACGAAATGCATAAAAAGGGTTTCATAAACATGGTCAAAGGGTTGCTTGCCTATTTTAACAAAGTCTTTGAGGTCTTCAAATATCCCTGGTCCAACTCCGAGCATTTCGTCTACTTCGTCAACTAATGTCGAAAGCAACCATAATAAGCAACACAACAAGGCAGAAATAAAAGTGCTCTAAAAATATGAAGTTGACTTTTCTAGGACTTGTCTGGTTAGATGAAAAATAACCAGAGTGGTTTATTGGGATTGGATCAGTGAATATTTCTGAACATTTTGATATGGTGGAATCAAGGGGTTTATGGATTTGCGAGAAGTGTACAGAAATATATTTTTGAAAAATGAGCAAGGGCACCCATTTAACAAACCATGATTATAGAAGCATCTAGGAGTTGGTTTCACTGGATTTGGAGTTCAAATGATTTTCCTATGAATTTGTAAAGTTGGAAAATATGAAGAAATGGCTCATTATTTTGCGTGGTTCAGAAAGTATTAAGAAAAATGTTCACAAACTAAGTTATGAACTTAGAAGCATCTAGGAATTTGAATCATGGCATTTGGATCAAATCTGAGCCCTCTGTGATTTTCTAAAGTTTATGGCCGAAATGGAAAAGTAAGATTTGCTAATTATTTGTGAAGAAAGTTTTTCTGGAAAAATGATAAAGTTGCACCATGTGATTGATCATGAATTTAGGAACTACTAGAAAATTGAATTGTCAAATTTGGAGCTAATTTGAATTGTTTATGGATTTTTCAAGTCTACAGAAAAAGAAAAGAACAAAATCTTTAGGCTAATACCTAAAACACGCATCGGGCGAGGGATAGCCACTGGGCCGGCCCAGTGGCTCAGTTGCGCGCGGGAAGGGCTGTGTCGAAGGAGCCCTCATGCGTTACGCTTCCGCTGCAGAGAAACGGCCCGCGGAGAAACCGTGTGCTCTTAACTCATGGGCCCGCCCCACTATGCCGCTGACGCGCGGGGCCCACATGTCGGGTTCGTCCCCCACCTCCCGCTCGAACAGACGCAAGGCAGGGGAGGCAGGGCCGTACGCCTACGGGTGTGGGCTCCAGCGGCACAGGCCACCTCCGGCGATGCCCGGCGCACCGGCGGCTTCAGGAGAGCGTTACGCACCCGTCAAGGTGCGCCACGACTGCTGGGGCGGTCGGATGCGGGCGGTGCATCACCCGCGGCGGATGGAGGCAGCGGCAAGATTGGGGCATGGCGCTGCAGTCGCGGAGAGGAAGAAATGGGGCGGGGGGGATATGAATGATGGCGAAGGCGATGTTATGAGACGACGAGGTGGAGAGGAGGGGCTCGGGTTGGCACGAATTTAAGCGAAGTCCGGCGGCTCGACTTCGGCCTTGGAGGTGGATGGGGGGCACGGGAGGAAGAATGGCGCGGTCCGGCGGGTCCAGGGGAGGGAGAGAGGGCAGTTGGAGACAAGATAGGGCTCGGGGTGGCCTTTAAATAGGCGGGCGACGGACCACCGAGGACTCGTGCGCCGACGAGCTCGTTGTCGTTGCCACGGGTCATGGGAGCTCGTCGTGGTGTTTCTGGGGCGTTCCTGGATTCGGTCCAGAGCTAGGGGAGAGAAGAGAGAGAGCAGGGGGGCCAGGGGCACCGCACGTGTGAGCATGCTCAGTGGTGCACTCGGGCGGCTGACGCGCGTGCAAGCAGGGGCAGGAGGAGGGAGAAGGAGAGGGGGCCGACAGGCTACCGTGTTGCGAACGTCGAGGCATCTCGTCGGGCGCGCTGGGGGGCCCGAGGTGGCTGGAGGCGGTTGGAAGGGGGCGGCTACAGTGCGGGAGCGCATTGTAGAGCGCTCCAGAGTGCCCAAATGGTCGGCATGGCCATTTTCTATGCAATGTGGGCACGACCAAAGGTGTCTGGTGGCTCTAAGGGGGAGTAGATAATGGGGGAGGGGCATTGGATGCCCTGGGTGGCCACTCGAGTGAGGAGGGAGGTGAGAAAGGAGAAGAATGCTACTATCCAGAAGGGTAAATGGGGATGTTTCACCCCTCAATCATTGAGCTATGGGCTGGCAAGTCTTGATAGAGGTAGAAGGTAACTAGGAGTAGCTGTGGTAAAAAGTTGAGGCCATGGAGATTAGTGGAAGAGGTCAAAAATGGAATTTTGGTAAAGTGTCAGAAGGTGTTTGATAATGGTTTGGGAAATTAGATGATTTCCATTTGTCATGAGACTACACAGGGTGAAATGGCATGAGAAAATAAGAGGTTCCACCAAGATTGAGTTCATTTGGGCAAAGTTGCCAATGCAACTTTTGTAAACTCTAGAAATTAGCAGAAATGGACTTTTCAAGATTTAGTCATGCAAATCTATTCTCCTTGATGCACCACTTAGTTTAGTGTCATCATTTGAGGCTCTGAACATGTCCACAAAAGTTGAGATCAAAAGGAGAAAGTTGCCAATGTAAACTTGTTCAAATTTGGTTCTGGACAGAAAGGGTTTTTGGGCACTTTTGTGAACCAAACTTGTTTTGATTGATATGAAACTTTGCATGATCATCACATTATGCATAGTGACTTGCTAGAATTTTCCTGGAATTATTTGAAAATATTTCTTATAGAAATATTTCAAATATTTGAAATGAGCTGAAATGGTTCTGGAGGGTTTTGTCCAATATTTTGATCATGACCATATGTTGAAACTCATATATATGGAAAATATATGTCCATTTAGTCTCCCTAATTTTTGTCAAATATTTTTCAAGCTTTAAAATAATTTTAACCTATTTAAGACCATTTCTGGCCTTAAGAAAAAGACTTTAAATAAAATAGGAAAATAACTTTTAAAATTATATTTTTGTGGTTTATGGGTATCCTATATCTAATAGGAGTCAAATATAGTTTCGGAAAGATTTTTTCTGCCATTAATTAAGTACTTGCAGTGCAAACCTCAATCAAGGGGTTTTTGAAAAACTAATTTTTGAAAATACTATTTGGCCAAATTATTTTTGTAAGAAATTATTTTTATGTCCTATACACATGGCATGATCATTCGTTCAAGAGTTTGGAGCAAAGAGATGAAGTATAGGAGTTGGAGGATTTATTTGATTTTTAGAGCACCTGCAAACAGCAGTCAAACATTCAACCAAAGCAAAGACAAAACACTCAAAAGTTTTTGTCAAACCACATTTTATCATGATTATTAGCTTAAGTGTAGTGGCATGAAAATCAGGGTGTGACAGACCTACCCCCTTACAAGAATCTCGTCCCCGAGATTCCCAAACTAGGCGCGGAAAGGGATACAGAAACTTGGATCTGGGGTAGTCTTCAAGTCCTCATGTTGCTTCTGCTTCCGTGTGGTGCTCCACTGAGCTTGAAGTACTTGATGGTGTGGCTTCGTGTATGACGCTCTTCTTGATCCAGGTTGCTAATGGGTAGCCCGCGGTAGGTTAGACTGGGCTAGAGGTCGATGGCTCGGTGATCGATGTCCTTGTTAGTGATCGGGCTAGCTAGGAAGTCGAAAACACTTCCGGAGTTGTGTCATGTGGAAACATTACGCACAGTGGGTAACTCAGGTGGTAACTCCATCTGGTAACTGTCTTCTCTTCATCTTGTGGCGATCTCGGAGGGGGTTGTTAAATCTTGGAGTGATCTCGAAGAGGGCCGATGAATCTTGGTGTGGGTCTCCTTGTCATGGAAATGCTTGGTTCCTTAGAGGGGAGTGGCTTGTATATACACCTGGTCTTTGATGCGGAAGTTTACTTCTTGGCGACGGTGGTTGGTATAGTTCTTCCTCCTTGACATGGCGGTCTTCAGATGTTCCCTAACCAGCTAAACGGTTCTTCTTCCGTCTTCGTGTAGGCAAGTAGGTCACCAATTAAAGATGACAACCAACTTCTCCTAGTACTCCATGAAGTCTATGGGGTACGTAAAGTAGGTTGGGGTATGGGTGGTGGTTCAGTATTGGCCAAGGTCTTCTCGGCCTAGAGCCAAAGCCCGTGGTCATGATCCGACCATGTTGTGGCTTGGTAGGGCTTTAGGGTTTCAAGGATTCTAGGGTGTGAGTGAACGTTTATCATCTTATCCTTGAGCACAGTTTATGAGATGCCAACAGTTCTACTTAGTCCTTTAAACAAATAACCTTATACCACTGAAAGCATAATCCCATGTAGGTTAACTCCAATCATCACTCATGCTATTCATATCCTCATGACTCTCAAGAGGAGATTTAACAAAATCATATATGTCTATGATCCCCAAAATCATATGTATGGCCACCCCTAAGAATCCATGGGTAGAGCATACAAGCTGCTAAGCTTGAATTAAGCATCACAATCCAAGTGCTTAGCCTATTCTTCCAAGGTCTAAGATAAAGCATCTCTATCCTAAGGAAACACGTCGTAAGCCACTCCAAATCTTGTTTCCTTCCTATGAATCAACTCCAACAGCCCATTAACTTCCATCAATCACTACATAATCCATTTATTTCTACAAATCCAATTCTTATGGTGTTCCACATGATCTTCTAATGTCCTATAATCCTCATATACTTGAAAAGAGTTACCTTTACTATAGTCAGTCCACCAATTTCCCATTATCGGGGTCAAGTAACTCCAAGGTCAAGCTTATATAGATCCCTAAATCAACTCCAACAATTAACCCAATCTCCTAGTTTATTGTCCTCCAAGAAACATGGTATCATGATCGAGATCATCTGTCTAAATCCAATTTACTCCAAACCATGTAGACTCACTCATCATCTATACTCAAGTAGAATTACCTACTTAAATCCAAATATCTTGTCCAACGAGAATTCCTACATGTTTCCCCAAAGTCATTTACGTAATATCAACTGTCTCCTATCAATATCCCATGGCTAAGTTAAATCCAAATACTTCCAAGAATTCCAGCTTGCGAACACAATTATCCTACTAAATCCAATTTACTCCAGGGGTAATGAAAGCTATGCTAATCTATACTCATGATCCCACCAAGTTCATCTACCAACATCAAAGCCTCATAATCCACCAAATAGTCTCATATAATTCCTCAAGTCGTTGATATAAACTCATCAAGTCATTTGTCCTCTATTCCTATATCCTCAAATTGGTCTTCCATATGGCATCGTCAGTTCTGGTGCTATATTAGGATGATAATGTGCTCGTTCACTATGCCCACTAGTTCCATAATGAAGCCAGTGTTGTGCAAGGTTTACAGAGGCTTAACTGGTTCTCTTGCAATTCTATGGGTTACGCACATGGTTAAGGACTCGAGCTGGGGTATCTCGTGAAGTCTCGAAGGGTCTAGGAATGGGTTTCTAGTCTGGGGGGTTAAACATAACTCTACGGGGTTGTACTTGGTCGAGGAGGCTATAGAAAAGTTCTTCAGTGCTAGTTGGTTGTCGAAGTAGAATCCTTGGTGTACCTTGTCTTGCCGATCTTCAGTTATGGAGAGAGAGATGAGAGGGAAAAGTAGCATAGAGGAGGGGAATGCCTAAAGGGGGTTCTATAGTGCAGGTGCAAACAAACAGGCGCCAAAAAGGGCCAAACAAAGGAAAACAAGGAAGATGATATAGTAGTGTACTTGTTGCCTTGGGCAAAAGTGCGACTTATATCAAAACACAAACAAATAAAAACAAGCAACACACAATCATGGTTCTATTTGAACCATCATACGGACTCGACTGCGCATAGGGGGTACACGACTCATCCTACCCTAGGGGTTCTCGGACTAAGTAGTCGCGCTTTACTTCGTGCCTCATGCAGTCTTTTGGGTTTTCCTTAGGTGTTGCTACATCTCTTGTAGTTGTTTGATGAAACAATCCGGGTTGATCCTGAAGATTCTTCAACAACTTCTCGCCTGTTGAAGTGATGGGGTGAAGGTGGCTCCTCGTGGCTGGCATTGACTTGATCTCCTCTTGTCTTCGATCACTTTTGCCTTTTTAAGGTGTCGGCGGTTCCAGGTGGCACTCCTTTATGCAATGACATTAACAAGGCATAATAGAGGTCCAATCTGTCGGACACATTGTTGACACTATCGTCACCGGGAGCGGGGGATGAAGAGAACCGTCTTCCTGCTCACTATAGTGAGGCGAACCAAATGGCTAGGTTCTCATCCACCGGTGGTTGCCGACGCAACAATGATAAGGACATGGTTGCGCTATTAGCGATCTATATCATGATCTTGCATTTCCTATGACTTGATCATCATAGGCTAAGGTCGCATCATCTTGGGGCAGTGTCAAGGGTGTCACCATCTTCTGAGTCTTGGTTTCCTCAATCCTTGAGAAGGTGTCTTCTGTTGGCATCGTCTTGCTATGGTGTCGCCAATCTTGTGTTCAGAAGAGGTGGGTGTGTGTTTGGCAAGGTGTAATCCTTCTAGGCTATCCACGAGGATTACAAGGAATCCTGTGGTCAGAGGCTTGAGGGTGCTAGCGACCGTTTGCATTAGTTTTGAAGGGGAAGAGATCGATAGGGAAAATATACCTTAGTTTTTCAGAAAAACTCAGAGGGGAAGAGAAGTATAGATAGTTTTGAAAACTAGTAATAGTTTCGGAAATAGATTTTCCCTAACTAACAACCATGATAACTAAGGCTTCCTACAGTCAGGATGGCTCTGATACCAGCTCTGTGGGGACCCTGACTAATAAGTCGTGATCACCGAATGCACATGTACAATGATCCGAGAGATCAATGCTCACTGAACACATAGAAGCTTAATAACAAGAGTTTTACATCCATACATACCGTATTACACAAGTAGGACCATTATGGTCAAGTCTTGAGTATAACATTGCAGCGGAAATCTTCGTCGATAACTTGGACCCATGCCATCTGCCTTAACCCTACAGGCATTCTGACTGGGAAGCGTCCTAGCTCGCATGTTCGTCACCGAAGTGTTCTTCATCATATCCTGTTCTTTCATGCCTGGCCAATAAAATAACCAGTGGCAAGCCAATGAGTACTTTGAATGTACTCGCAAGCAACCCATGTTTTGGTTCAAGATACAATAATGCATGATATAGGTAAATTTTTGCAGAAAGCTAGTTTTGAGTGCAATGACATGTTCAACAACTTGTAAGACGTGCATCAGGAGAATTCAAGTAACCATGAGGACAGGTTACAGATATCAACATAAATAGAGTGGGCATCAACCCAACTCAATCATGTCAAGTCCTTTGACTTGACCCAAGTAGTTCTTCCCACTTATCCAAACACACCCACTGGTTTGTAAACACGTGGACGTACCCCAAGAGCGGTTAACCAACTGTCCTTGACCATGGACACGGCTATTCGAATAGTTTTACACTCTGCAGAGGTTGCACACTTTACCCACAAGATCCGGGGAACTTCCATGTCATCCACGACCCGCGGTACCTCAAGTACCCGGGGTAAGCACCCGATCACTATCTTTCCCTAGACGACACTAACAAAGAGTCCACTCGTTGTTCCATATCCTCATGATGTGCATCATACGAGACTCTCTCGAGATCGTAACACCCGAGAGGGGACACAACGGTGTATTCGGTGCCCTGTAAAAACAGTCATGGCCGCCCTACCTGGCACGACCCTGTCCCGAGAGAGAGCACCAACTCTCCCCCGTCATTAGTAATGCGGGCTCCAAGCTCGTATCGGCCTAGGTAATCAGTAATGCCCTTTCCCATACAAGGGTAGAGCGGTTGCGCATGTAAGGTTGGAATAACGATCGCAACTTAAACCAATCTGTTTTTGAAAGCAACACACACACTTGCCTCGGTACACCACCTTGTCATCAAGTGGTTACCGATCTCATTTTCTCCCTCCATTACCATGCATGTTCCTATCCCTTTTTGCGTAGCATCTACTTTAGCATCCTATCTACTCCCACCGGCATAACCATCATAAGAAGGTAGGGTCATGCACAATGCAAGTATCAACAAAGAGGAAATGAAGGCAACCCACCAAAGTGGCTACCATCTCATCATGATTCCGATGCAACAATAATAAAGGGCTACACGAAATGCATAAAAAGGGTTTCATAGACATGGTCAAAGGGTTGCTTGCCTGTTTTAACATAGTCTTTGAGGTCTTCAAATATCCCTGATCCAACTTCGAGCATTTCGTCTACTTCGTCAACTATTGTCGAAAGCAGCCATAATAAACAACACAACAAGGCAGAAATAAAAGTGCTCTAAAAATATGAAGTTGACTTTTCTAGGACTTGTCTGGTTAGATGAAAAATAACCAGAGTGGTTTCATTGGGATTGGATCAGTGAATATTTCTGAACATTTTGATATGGTGGAATCAAGGGGTTTATGGATTTGCGAGAAGTGTACAGAAATATATTTTTGGAAAATGAGCAAAGGCACCCATTTAACAAACCATGATTATAGAAGCATCTAGGAGTTGGTTTAACTGGATTTGGAGTTCAAATGATTTTCCTATGAATTTGTAAAGTTGACAAATATGAAGAAATGGCTCATTATTTTGCGTGGTTCAGAAAGTATTAAGAACAATGTTCATAAACTAAGTTATGAACTTAGAAGCATCTAGGAATCTGAATCATGGCATTTGGATCAAATCTTAGCCCTCTGTGATTTTCTAAAGTTTATGGCAGAAATGGAAAAAACTCCGCCTATGTTGTCTCAACATAGCCGGTCCCAAGCCCTGGTAAAGGAGGAGGGTTGTGATAGGCTTGGCGAGCCAACGTACAAACTCAGCCACTCTTATGGAGATGAAACCCAAAAGATTTTCGTTTGGGGCGTAACCCTCTCAGCGACGCGCCACATCGGAACCCGGGTGTGGTGGAAAATGGGCAAGGGCCGGGCCGTCACCCCCCAAGTGGCGCGCCGTATCTTGATCCGGATACGGTGGCAAGTGAGCAAGGATCGGGTCGTCGCATCCTTAGTGGCGCGCTACATCGGCGCCCGGGTGTAGTGGAAAATGAGCAAGGGTCTTCGCATTTGACTCGACGAGTGCGAAGGGTAAGGAAGCTTGCCGAGCCTAGGAGGATTCGCTTAGGTAGCTGGAATGTAGGGTCTTTGACAGGGAAGCTTCGGGAGCTAGTTGATGCAGCGGTGAGGAGAGGTGTTGATATCCTTTGCGTCCAAGAAACCAAATGGAGAGGACAGAAGGCGAAGGAGGTGGAGGATACCGGCTTCAAGATGTGGTACACGGGGACGGCTGCAAACAGAAATGGCGTAGGCATCTTGATCTACAAGAGCCTCAAGTATGGAGTGGTAGACGTCAAGAGACGTGGGGACCGGATTATCTTGGTCAAGCTGGTAGTTGAGGACTTGGTTCTCAATGTTATCAGCGCATATGCCCCGCAAGTAGGCCACAACGAGAACACTAAGAGGGAGTTCTGGGAAGGCCTGGAAGACATGGTTAGGAGTGTACCGATTGGTGAGAAGCTCTTCATAGGAGGAGACCTCAATGGCCACGTGGGTACATCTAACACAGGTTTTGAAGGGGCGCATGGGGGCTTTGGCTATGGCATCAGGAATGAAGAAGGAGAAGATGTCTTAAGCTTTGCTCTAGCCTACAACATGATTGTAGCTAACACCCTCTTTAGAAAGAGAGAATCACATCTGGTGACTTTTAGTAGTGGCCAACACTCTAGCCAGATTGATTTCATCCTCTCGAGAAGAGAAGATAGGCGTGCGTGCCTAGACTGTAAGGTGATACCTGGAGAGAGTGTTGTACCCCAGCATAAGCTGGTGGTTGCTGACTTCCGCTTTCGAATTCGTGTCCAGCGGGATAAGCGTGCCAAAGTCGCTAGAACGAAGTGGTGGAATCTCAAGGGGGAGGTAGCTAAGGTGTTCAAGGAGAGGGTCATTAAGGAGGGCCCTTGGGAGGAAGGAGGGGATGCGGACAATGTGTGGATGAAGATGGCGACTTGCATTCGTAAGGTGGCCTCGGAGGAGTTTGGAGTGTCCAGGGGAAGGAGAAGCGAAGATAAGGATACCTGGTGGTGGAATGATGACGTCCAGAAGGCAATTAAAGAGAAGAAAGATTGCTTTAGACGCCTATACCTGGATAGGAGTGCAGAGAACATAGAGAAGTACAAGATGGCGAAGAAGGCCGCAAAGCGAGCTGTTGCTGAAGCAAGGGGTCGGGCATATGAGGACCTCTACCAACGGTTAGGCACGAAGGAAGGTGAAAGGGACATCTATAAGATGGCCAAGATCCAAGAGAGGAAGACGAGGGACATTGGCCAACTCAAATGCATCAAGGACGGAGCAGGCCAACTCTTGGTGAAGGGCGAGGAGATTAAGCATAGATGGCGGGAGTACTTCAACAAGCTATTCAATGGAGAGAGTGAGAGTTCTACCATTGAACTAGACGACTCCTTTGATGAGACCAGCATGCATATTGTGCGGCGAATCCAGGAGTCTAAGGTGAAGGAGGCTTTAAAAAGGATGAAAGGAGGCAAGGAGATGGGCCCTGATTGTATCCCCATGGAGGTGTGGAAAGGTCTCGGGGACATAGCAATAGTATGGCTAACCAAGCTTTTCAACCTCATTTTTCGGGCAAACAAGATGCCAGAAGAATGGAGACGGAGTATATTAGTACCAATCTTCAAGAACAAGGGGGATGTTCAGAGTTGTACTAATTACCGTGGAATTAAGCTGATGAGCCATACAATGAAGCTACGGGAGAGAGAGTCATTGAGCACCGCTTAAGAAGAATGACAAGCGTGACCAAAAATCAGTTTGGTTTCATGCCTGGGAGGTCGACCATGGAAGCCATTTTCTTGGTACGACAACTTATGGAGAGATATAGGGAGCAAAAGAAGGACTTGCATATGGTGTTCATTGACTTGGAGAAGGCCTATGATAAGATACCACGGAATGTCATGTGGTGGGCCTTGGAGAAACACAAAGTCCCAGCAAAGTACATTACCCTCATCAAGGACATGTACGATAATGTTGTGACAAGTGTTCGAACAAGTGATGTCGACACCGATGACTTCCCGATTAAGATAGGACTGCATCAGGGGTCAGCTTCGAGCCCTTATCTTTTTGCATTGGTGATGGATGAGGTCACAAGGGATATACAAGGAGATATCCCATGGTGTATGTTCTTTGCGGATTATGTGGTGCTAGTTGACGATAGTCGGACGTGGATAAATAGGAAGTTAGAGTTATGGAGACAAACCTTGGAATCAAAAGGGTTTAGGCTTAGTAGAACTAAAACCGAGTACATGATGTGCGGTTTCAGTACTACTAGGTGTGAGGAGGAGGAGGTTAGCCTTGATGGCCAGGTGGTACCTCGGAAGGACACCTTTCGGTATTTGGGGTCAATGTTGCAGGAGGATGGGGATATTGATGAAGATGTGAACCATCGAATCAAAGCCGGATGGATGAAGTGGCGCCAAGCTTCTGGCATTCTCTGTGACAAGAGAGTGCCACAAAAGCTAAAAGGCAAGTTCTACAGGACGGCGGTTCGACCCGCAATGTTGTATGGCACAGAGTGTTCGCCGACTAAAAGGCGACATGTTCAACAGTTAGGTGTGGCGGAGATGCGTATGTTGAGATGGATGTGTGGCCACACGAGGAAGGACCGAGTCCGGAATGATGATATACGAGATAGAGTTGGGGTAGCACCAATTGAGGAGAAGCTTGTCCAACATCGTCTGAGATGGTTTGGGCATATTCAGCGCAGGCCTCCAGAAGCTCCAGTGCATAGCGGACGGATAAAGCGTGCGGAGAATGTCAAGAGAGGGCGGGGTAGACCAAATTTGACATGGGAGGAGTCCGTTAAAAGAGACCTGAAGGATTGGAGTATCACCAAAGAGCTAGCTATGGACAGGGGTGCGTGGAAGCTTGCTATCCATGTGCCAGAGCCATGAGTTGGTTGCGAGATCTTATGGGTTTTCACCTCTAGCATACCCCAACTTGTTTGGGACTAAAGGCTTTGTTGTTGTTGTTGTTGTTGTTGTTGTTGTTGTTGTTGTTGTTGTTGTTGTTGTTGTTGTTGTTGTTATGGCAGAAATGGAAAATTAAGATTTGCTAATTATTTGTGAAGAAAGTTTTTCTGGAAAAATGATAAAGTTGCACCATGTGATAGATCATGAATTTAGGAACTACTAGAAAATTGAATTGTCAAATTTTGAGCTAATTTGAATTGTTTATGGATTTTTCAAGTCTACAGAAAAAGAAAAGAAGAAAATCTTTAGGCTTATACCTAAAACATGCATCGGGTGAGGGATAGCCACTGGGCCGGCCCAGTGGCTCAGCTACGCGCGGGAAGGGCCACGTCGAAGGCGCCCTCATTCGTAACGCTTCCGCTGTAGAGAAACGGCCCGCAGAGAAACCGTGTCCACTTAACTCATGGGCCCGCCCCACTGTGCCGCTGACACAGCACAGGCCACCTCCGGCGATGCCCGGCACACCAGCGGCTTCAGGAGAGTGTTACGCACCCGCCAAGGTGCGCAATGACTGCTGGGGCGGTCGGATGCGGGTGGTGCATCACCCGCGGCGGATGGAGGCGGCGGCGAGATTGGGGCATGGCGCTGCAGCCGCGGAGAGGAGGAAATGGAGCGGGGGGATATGAATGATGGCGGAGGCGATGTTATGAGACGACGAGGTGGAGAGGAGGGGCTCGGGTTGGCACGAATTTAAGCAAAGTCCGGCGGCTCGGCTTCGGCCTTGGAGGTGGATGGGGGGCACGGGAGGAAGAATGGCGCGGTCTGGCGGGTCCAGGGGAGGGAGAGAGGGCAGTTGGAGACGAGATAGGGCTCGGGGGTGGCCTTTAAATAGGCGGGCGACGGTCCACCGAGGACTCGTGCGTCGGTGAGCTCGTTTCCATTGCCACGGGTCACGGGAGCTCGTCGCGGTGTGTCTGGGGCGTTCCTGGATTCGGTCCAGAGCTAGGGGAGAGAAGAGAGAGAGCAGGGGGGCCAGGGGCACCGCACGTGTGAGCTTGCTCACTGGTGCACTCGGGCGGCCGGCGCGCGTGCGAGCAGGGGCAGGAGGAGGGAGAAGGAGGAGGGGGACGACCGGCTACCATGTTGCGGACGTCGAGGCGTCTCGTCGGGCGCGCTGGGGAGGCCCGAGGTGGCCGGAGGCGGTTGGAAGGGGGCGGCTACAGTGCGGGAGCGCACTGTAGCGCGCTCCAGAGCGCCCAAATGGCCGGCATGGCCATTTTCTATGCAATGTGGGCACGGCCAAAGGTGTCTGGTGGCTCTAGGGGGGAGTAAAGAATGGGGGAGGGGCATTGGATGCCCTGGGTGGCCACTGGAGTGAGGAGGGAGGTGAGAAAGAAGAAGAATGCTGCTGTCCAGAAGGGTAAATGGGGATGTTTCACCCCTCAATCATTGAGATATGGGCTGGCAAGTCTTGATAGAGGTAGAAGGTAACAAGGAGTAGCTGTGGTAAAAAGTTGAGGCCATGAAGATTAGTGGAAGAGGTCAAAAATGGAATCTTGGTAAAGTGTCAAAAGGTGTTTGATAATGGTTTGGGAAAGTAGATGATTTACATTTTTCATGAGACTACACAGGGTGAAATGGCATGAGAAAATAAGAGGTTCCACCAAGATTGAGTTCATTTGGGCAAAGTTGCCAATGCAACTTTTCTAAACCCTAGAAATTAGCAGAAATGGACTTTTCAAGATTTAGTCATGCAAATCTATCCTCCTTGATGCACCACTTAGTTTAGTGTCATCATTTGAGGCTCTGAACATGTCCACAGAACTTGAGATCAAAAGGAGAAAGTTGCCAATGTAAACTTGTTCAAATTTGGTTCTGGACAGAAAGGGTTTTTGGGCACTTTTGTGAACCAAACTTGTTTTGATTGATATGAAACTTTGCATGATCACCACATTATGCATATGTGACTTGCTAGAAGTTTCCTGAATTTATTTGAAAATATTTCTTATAGAAATATTTCAAATATTTGAAATGAGCTGAAATGGTTCTGGAGGGTTTTGTCCAATATTTGATCATGACCATATGTTGAAACTCATATATATGGAAAATATATGTCCATTTAGTCTCCCTAATTTTTGTCAAATATTTTTCAAGCTTTAAAATAATTTTAACCTATTTAAGACCATTTCTGGCCTGAAGAAAAAGACTTTAAATAAAATAGGAAAATAACTTTTAAAATTATATTTTTGTGTTTTGTGGGTATCCTATATCTAATAGGAGTCAAATATAGTTTTGGAAAGATTTTTACTGCCCTTAATTAAGTACTTGCAGTGCAAACCTCAATCAAGGGGTTTTTGAAAAACTAATTTTTGAAAATACTATTTGGCCAAACTATTTTTGTAAGAAATTATTTTTATGTCCTATACACATGGCATGATCATTGGTTCAAGAGTTTGGAGCAAGGATATGAAGTATAGGAGTTGGAGGATTTATTTGATTTTTAGAGCACTTGCAAACAACAGTCAAGCATTCAACGAAAGCAAAGACAAAACACTCAAAAGTTTTTGTCAAACCACATTTTATCATGATTATTAGCTTAAGTGTAGTGGCATGAAAATAAGGGTGTGAAACGTCGCGTCCTGAGCATCCATGAGTCATTGTGGATCGCTGGTGAACGAAGTCTGTGAAGGTTTGGAAGTCTACCTTGAAGACTTACCAGAGTGATAGGGCGAGGACTGGGTGTCCTTAGCTCAAGGGGAATAAGGTGAAGACACGGTCTTCTGAGTTGAATCTCAGCCTCCCTAACCAAATGTATAGTTGTCACGGCAACTGGAACTAGTCCAGCAAATCATTTGTCCTCACCAAGTGACTGGTTCTATCCTCTCCCTCTCTTTACTTATAGTTTGTCTTCGTGAAGTCATTACTTGTTTACACTACTTGTTTGACTTCATTGTGTGACTACTATCGTTGTTTGGCTTCATACTATCTTCCATCCTGATCTTTACTACCTAGCTGCTATTAGTCTTCGTGCTTTCACTTCATTGAATACTTGACTATGGCTTGCTTAGTGTAGTCTACCTTCCGCTGCATATCAATAGGTTCATTTCTATTGTTTGTCTTCGAAACTCTCATGTTTTGAAGACTTTCATTAAAATCGCCTATTCACCCCCCTGTAGTCGATAACTAGCACTTTCAGCGACAACCTCAATGCCAGCGGTGCTGCTCCCGTTGCACCGTATGTGTTTCTGTCCTTCCTGTTCAAAATCGTGGCAGAATTCATGTTTCTAGTATGTGTCCTAGATTGGATCTGTTCATCTACTATGCTAGTCCACATGATTAGTTTAATCTCTGTTATAGCCGTCATGATTTATTTTGTGCTTATTCGAACTAAATCTCGTAGTAACTTGCTCATATATTCAACTAGAGCAACGTCCCCTATAGCCACTCTGTTTCATGGACGGCCTGGTCAATGCCTCCAAGGAGCCTTTGTCTACTGCTATGAGTGCCCAAGGCCGTTTTGCGGCTCGCCGGCGGACCTCGTGCATCACCTCATGCAGGCGTCCGGCGATCACTACTGGCCCTTGGCGGAGAACATCAAGTACGAGACGTGCTACCCATTCGCCATGCCAGAGTCGTTGGAGGATCACCGCTGCCTGCTAGTCTCGGAGGAGGACGACAGCGTCTTCCTCTTGATCGTGGGCACCAGCAAGGCCCGCGTAGGCCGCCGCCCCGTCTCTTCAGTGTGCGTCAGGGGCGATGTCGTTGACGTTGACACTGACACGAGGCCGATGTACGGGTGCGTGCTCACTATTACTGCCCCTCGGAGGTACGTGGGCGCCCACACCCGCTCCATGACGTTGACTAGTATTGTGCCGAGCTGGGACCTTCCTGCCGATGTGGACATGGAAGACGCATGGTTTGATCCCACCCCCCAACATGGTGCACGGGGACTCCAAGGAGGTTCACCTGGACATATGCATTACCAAGTTAACTGATGATCATTAGTCTTTGCTCAATGTAATCCTATGTCTAAGCATGTGGAGACTTCTTATTTATATAGTATAGAACCTTCCATGCATGATCTTGCTCTATTAGAGTATCGCGCTTGAATAATAGTTTATCCATTTATGGTTTAGTCTAGAATCTTCCATGTATGCTTTTGCTCCATTAGAGTTCTCGCTTCCCACATTTATGCGATTAACTAAGAATTTTTACTACAGTACTGGTGAAAGACTTATGATGAACCATTTCTTACATCTCCTCTACCCCCTACCAAATCATCCTGATTTAATCCCTTCGTCTAGGTGTATAATAGCATGGTTAATATTTAATAGTATAGCCAACTGTTGACTATAAGAAAGTGCCATGTCATCTGTAGCCAACATGTATAACAATCGATACTCAAAAACTAATTCTTAAAGATCATTTCTTGCAAAGCACAATAAGTGTTATTTCTTCACAAGTTTTGGATGCAGGTTGAACAGTTGAACGCTTTTGTTTGCAAAACATACTTCTTTATCTATTTTACTCGGATGTTTGTGAGCTCTAGAGATGAAATAATATCCGAATAAACCTATCGATACTTGTTACACACGAGATGACCCACACATCCTTTGTCACCTCACTCATTTATTTGGTCTTCTAAACTACTACTAGTACTTCCGTCCTGGTTTATTCATTAGCATTGTAATTTGTGCTAAATTTTGACCAAAGATTTAACTGATAAAATGTTAGTGCATGTGACATGCACAAACATTTCATTAGTTAACTTTATGGTCAAAATTTGACACATATTACAATGGGGACCAATAAACCAGGACGGAGGTAGTAGTTATGGGATTACTAATCTAGAAGCCTAAAAGAACCAGCCCCTGGTACTCCTAGTAGTAGTACTCAAGTTGGAATTCCAACACGACGCAACTTGTTAGGCAAAAAATTTGATACAGGGTGTAGGAAGCGGTTTGGGAATTTGCATGCCTTCCCGACCAGTGAGATACTCCGTACAAAGTACGATAGATAAATAACCATAGAGAAGGAAACTAAAAGTAAACAATCAAATGAGCATTTTGCATTTGGTTTGCATTGAATCGTTTCACAAGATTGACTAGTGTATTTTTCTACTTTTACAAAAACCGCATCGTAGTGTTAAAACGTGCATTTAAACGTACATAAGTAATAGTAGTACTCCCTCCGTCTAGGTGTATAAGTCTTCCCTCCTTCTTGGTCACGGTGCACAACCAAAGATGACTTATTCACCTAGACGGGGGGAGTAGCACAGTCTTCAAGCATATATAGAGAGAGACATGTAGTGCGATAGTATATAGTAAAGTTTGTGCTATATGCACGTACTTACAAAATGCGTACGGATACACAAGGTTTCCAAACTTTTCCTTTTATACATACTTAATTAAGGACACTAATAATTCCTGAACATTCGGGATTTATTATTTGCGTCCCAAAACTAATGAGATCGCCTTACAAAACTAAATTATATTCCTAATAAAAGCCACGGCGCTAGCAGGAGCGCTTGCGGCGCGCCACGAGTGCCCTGGTGCGCGGCCGTTTCCCAGCGCGCTGAAACAACGCCTCTTCCTCAGCCTTGCAACTCGCATGGTGCTGATTGGCGGCTTGCCAGCGGGCGAGCACGATCTCACTGATGTGGTGGTCCGGCGTCAACAGGTACTCCTCCTCGCTGGAAGCGTACATCTGGTCGTACCGCCAAGCGTAGATGAGGCGCTTGGGCCCGACTTCACTCAGGGCTTTGGCACGGGCGTCCTCCACCACCCTCACGGCCCTCGCACGAGCCTTCTGCCAAAGAGCCAATTGCATGTCTCTCTCGGACGCGACATAGGCCTACCAGGCAGTTTGTGAGGGAGTCCTGGATTAAGGGGTCCTCGGACGTCCGGGCTATGTGACGTGGGTTGGACTGATGGGCCATGAAGATACAAGATAGAGGACTTCCTCCCGTGTCCGGATGGGACTCTCCTTTGCGTGGATGGAAAGCTTGGAGTTATATGAAGATTCCTTCCTCTGTAAACCGACTCTATACAACCATAGGCCCCTCCGGTGTCTATATAAACCAGAGGGTTTAGTCTGTAGAGGCAATCACAATCACATAGGCTAGACATGTAGGGTTTAGGCATTACGATCTCGTGGTACATCAACTCTTGTAATCCTCATATTCATCAAGGTCAATCAAGCAGGAAGTAGGGTATTACCTCCATCAAGAGGGCCAGAACCTGGGTAAACATCGTGTCCCCCGTCTTCTGTTACCATTGACCTTAGACGCACAGTTTGGGGCCCCGTACCCGAGATCCGCCAGTTTTGACACCGACATTGGCGCTTTCATTGAGAGTTCCGCTGTGTCGTCATCAGAAGGCCGATGGCTCCATCCATCATCTACAACAATATTGCCCTGAGGGAGGTCTTCCTCCATGGCCAGATCTTTGTGTTCGGCAGCTTTTCACTGCGGGCCAACTCGCTTGGCCATCTGGAGCAGATCAACAGCTACGCCCCAGGTCACCAGATTAGTTTTGGAAATCTAGACTAAGTCGCTGATATCCGAGGAGACTTGATCTTCCAAGGGTTCACGACCCTATCCTCCACTCTGGCCTTAGATCCGGAGCACATCGCCAGGTCCGGAGACGGGATTCTTGAGCCCGCCGGACTATTTGCGGCCACTAAGCCCAGTATGGGAGAGCCGGAGGAAGTAATGTCACTGGCAACCATCATGAAGCCGGACTCTTCTCCGGACACTGGCTCCGAACACTCGAAGTCAGCATCGTGTGAGCTCGGCCAAGGAGTCTCCTTCCCGACGTATTCCACGGACTCTCTCCTCCCTGGCCAAACCTCGCCTTTAAGCAAGGCTCTAGACTTGATGTGATCCCTCGTCATTATAGAGGAGCAATGTCCGAACTACGCCCAGCCCGGACTAGGGGCTGAGAGCGGGGAACTTTACATCCCACCCACCACCCACTTCATAGCCACTGTCGAGGACTTAACCGACATGCTCAATTACGGCTCCGAAGACATCGACAGTATGGATGATGATGCCGGAGAAGAGCAGGCCCAAAACCCGCCGTTTACCGGACGATGGATGGCCACCTCTTCGTTTGACATGTACATGGTGGATACACCCAAAGAGGGTAATGGCGATAACGAGAAAAATCTAGTAGAGGATAAACCTCCTGAGAAACAACCAAAGCGCCGACATCAGCGGCGCCACTCTAAATCACGCCGTGAAAAAGACATCGATACCGGCACGAGAGACAACAATACTCCGGATAACACCGAACACCAAGAAAACCCCGTTGACCCAACCTCCGAACAGGATGATCAGGAAGATGGGCAAGTTAGCCCCGATGAACAGGCCGTAAACGAAGACTCGGAGGACAGTAATTATCTTCCACTCTCCAAAGATGAGGTGAGCCTCGGCGACAAAGACTTTATTGTGCCTGAGGAACCCCTCGAGCAGGAGGGCTTTGAGCACCGCCTAATAGCCACTGCAAGGAGGCTGAAAAAGAAGCAGTAGAAGCTTCAAGTTGATCAAGATCTACTCAACGACAGGTGGACTACGTCCTGGCAGCCGAGGAATACGGCCTCGAGCACCCAACCAAAAGTTACCCGAAGCGTAAACTGTTACCCCAATTCGATGACGATGCACTGGAGCCCGTACCATCAGCGCTTAACGCGGCTGACCGACCACCACGCGGTCGGGACAAAACGGCAACTCAAGCCGAACACCAGCCCATACTACCTCGCCATAAAGGTAGAGACACAACAGCTCGGGGATATACATATGACCTGCGGCAGGACCTAGAAAATAGAGCAGGTCAGACCAGATCGATCTACGGATCGCGGGGGCGTGCCTCGACGCGCGACGACGGCTATCTAGCCGGACGTAACAAGCATAACCACGTCCGGGCCGAAAACCGTAGATGGAGTCCATCCGAGCTACGTCGCGACTTGGCCCGATATAGAGGCGCCGCACACCCCCTCTGCTTCACTGATGAAGTAATGGAGCACGAATTCCTAGAAGGGTTTAAACCCGTGAATATCAAATCATATGATGGAATAACAGATCCCACGGTATGGATTGAAGACTTTCTTATCCATATTCATATGGCCCGTGGTGATGATCTTCATGCCATCAAGTACCTCCCGCTAAAACTCAAGGGACCAGCTCGGCACTGGCTAAACAGCCTGCCAGAAAACTCCATTGGCAGCTGGGAGGACTTGGAAGACGCCTTCCGCGACAACTTCCAAGGTACATACGTCCGACATCCGGATGCCGATGACTTAAGTCACATAGTTCAACAGCCCGGAGAGTCAGCCAGGAAATTTTGGACTAGGTTGCTAACTAAAAAGAACCAGATCGTCGACTGTCCGATGCCGAAGCCCTAGCGGCCTTTAAGCATAGCATGCGCGACGAATGGCTCGCCCGACACCTCGGCCAAGAAAAGCCGAAGTCCATGGCAGCCCTCACGGCACTTATGACCCACTTTTGCGTGGCCGAAGATAGCTGGCTAGCTCGTAGCAATAGTAATGCAAGCAAACCTGGCACCTCTGAAGCCAGAAATAGCAATATCAAGCCCCGACGCAACAAGCACAAGCGTCGAAGCAACCGCGACAATAACGATGACACGATGATCAATGCCGAATTCAGTGGCTCCAAGGCCGGCCAGTGGAAGAACCCATTTAAAAGAAACAATCCGGGCTCATGCAGCTTGGATCGCATACTTGATCGTCCATGTCAGATCCATGGCACCCCCGATAAACCAGCCAATCATACCAACAGAAGTTATTGGGTCTTTAAATAGGCTGGCAAGTTAAATACCGAGAACAAGGAGAAGGGGTCGCAAAGTGAGGACGACGACGAGGAGCCCTGTCCGCCGAACACAGGGGGGCAGAAGAAGTCCCCCCCCCCCAAGTTAAAATGGTGAACATGATATATGTTACCCATATCCCCAAGAGGGAGCGCAAACGCGCACTCAGGGACGTTTATGCAATAGAGCCAGTCGCCCCAAAATTCAACCCATGGTCGTCCTGCCCGATCACCTTCGATCGCAGGGACCATCCGACGAGTATCCATCATGGTGTTTCAGCCGCACGGGTCCGCGACCCAAGCATTGATGGATTCCACCTCATGCGAGTCCTCATGGATGGGGGCAGCAGCCTCAACCTGCTCTATCATGATACAGTCCGCAAGATGGGCATTGATCCATCAAGGATCAAGCCCACAAGAACTACCTTTAAAGGAGTAATACCAGGTGTAGAGGCCCGCTGCACGGGCTCAATCACATTGGAAGTCATCTTAGGATCCCCGCACAACTTCTGAAGTGAAGACTTGACCTTCGATATCGTCCCCTTCCGCAGTGGCTATCATGCACTGCTCGGATGAACTACATTTGCTCGATTCAATGCGGTGCCAGAATATGCTTATCTCAAACTCAAGATGCCCGGACCATGCGGTGTCATAACAGTCAATGGAAACACGGAACGCTCCCTCCGTACCGAGGAGCACACCGCGGCCCTGGGAACGGAAGTATAGACCAGCCTTATCAAGCAGAATTTTAATTCAGCGGCCAAGCTCCTGGACACTATCAAACGAGTTCGGACTACTCCGCAGCTTGACAGTCCAGCTCATCAGGAGTTCGACTAGTAATTCAGCCGCCGTCTCAGTCCTAACCAAATGGCGGCGTACATACCACGCGTACATAACTACGCACTCAAAATACCATGGGCAAAGACAGAGGCATAACTCGACTGTGGTCCATAATACGGCTTGACCTTCCCCGGGCACACATACTTTCCCTTTTGTTTTTATCCTTTTTAGGTTTCCTTCCCACAGGCCCCTCACGATGGCCTGATCATCGATCCTTTCGAAGGATGGATATACCAAGACGGCAAGCAGCATAGACGTGTGGGGGGAGTCTCAAGGTGGTCCTCTTGACGATCACTCTACCTGTTTTTAGGACCCGCATGCAGCTCGCCCTTGGTCTCCGCATGTTAAATAGCCCTGTTGCTTATCGCACTATTTGTACAAATACGCTTTGACGTATTAATCAAATTATAATGGAAACAGTTTGCAGCCCAACTTATGTGGCATTGGCTTACTACTTCATTTTATTTCGCTATTCTTATCGATTGCACCCGTACACTTTGGTACGCTTTAATTCACCAGTGGCTTCATTGCTCTCCATACTACGGCAGCAAAGTCCGAACACTTTTTACAGTATAGTTCGGCACCCTGAATTTTGCATTATATGCATCGGCTCCGAATCATGTCTTTGGTCAATAGTTGGGTTGCCCGGGTCCTGTGCTTACTACCTTACGTTCCTTCCTATCGACTAGGGTAGAAAAGGGAGAACTACTGCAATTGTGTTTCTGGTTTACCTGGATAAACACTTTAGTAGAGAGAGCCGAAAACTGACTGTCATGATGCAGCGAGAGCTGGTCAGCTATTCGGAGGTTAAAATCTCTTGCGATTTTTTCTACATTATGCGATGGATCGGCCTCCACCCGATCAGGTGTCCACAGCACCGTAGTCCGGATTAACAAATACTAACTAGGGGTTGCGCCTACATTCCTATTGTAAAACTCCTATGGCTAAGTGAGGGTGATAAAGCCACATAGTCCGATTGCCTAGTTCGTTGCGCCATACACCTCCTTCAAGGACCAAACTCTTGGATCAAGAGTGTTTAGGTTTAACCCGAACACCCCTGTACTACCTACGTGGGGCCTGAAGCCGACGACTGGCCAACTCTCAGATTTAATATAACAGCCGCACAGGAGGCAAAATTTTAAATAAACAACAAGCATTATATTACATGTCGGCTTTGTTTCATAATACAGGACGGGGTAACATGAATGTATTCATTCAAAGATAATGTCTTTTGCACACTAGACCTCCACAATGCGGGATCCCTTCAGGACATCATCAAAATACCGCTCGGGGCATGCGATGCTCCTTGCCCGTGGGCGATCCCTCGGTCACGAGCTTGACAGCGTCCATCTTCGCCCACTGCACCTTGGCACGGGCGAAGGCCATCCACGCACCTTCGACGCAGACCGACCGCTTGATGGCATCAAGCCGAGGGCAGGCATCGATCAGCCGCTTCTCGAGTCCAAAGTAGCTGCTGGGTATGGCTTCGGCAGGCCACAGACGGATTATCAAATCCTTCATGGCCAATTCGGCTACCCTATGCAGTTCGGTCAGCTATTTCAGCTGATCGCTAAAGGGCACCGGATGCTCTGGCGTAAGGTATTGCGACCAAAACAGCTTCTCCATTGAGCTCCCCTCTTCGTCTCGGAAGAACTCCGCAGCATCAGCAACATTGCGCGGCAGATCCGCAAACGCTCCTGGAGAACTCCAAATCCAGGTCAGTAAGACATAGCTTTTCTTCACATATTTGCTCTGCATAATAAAGGCCTTACCCACCGCAATTTTCCTGGCTTCCTAGATTTCCTAGAGGGCGCCCTGGGCTTCAACCCGGGCCTCTTGTGCGCTTTGGCGGGCCTTAGCAAGTTCGGACTCTTGGTCCACACTCTTCCACTCCAAGGACTCGCATTTCTTTACGGTGTCCTGGAGCTCCTGCTGGACCTCCCCGACCCTTGACTCGTGTTTTTTGTGGGCGGCTTGTTCCTTTGCCGCTTTCTTCTGGGCCTCGGCCAGCGCGCTCTTGAGGGTCTCCACCTCGGTCGCAGCTCCTACGAAATATCACGATAACATGATCAACACAAACAATTCGTATCTTTCTAGATCTGAATAGGCCATTGCATACCTTGCTTGTCCTCTAGTTGTTTTTTCACACGGCAGAGTTCTTCCTCGGCCCGCTCTAGACTCTGCTTCAGTTTGGAGACTTCGGTAGAATGGGAGGTTGCAGCCAGCATCTATGCCTGCTTATTCACATAGACATGTATGGTTAGTCTCCTGCAAAAATTATTTGACCCTCTCTCCGGCTTTTCTTGTCCAGCACCGGACAGAGTCTCAGGGGCTACTATCTATACTATGACATTCTTTTTGCATAATTACGTCACATGCCTCAAAGCATGTTAGAAGGTTGGTGCTGGCTTCAGTCAGTCCGCTCTTAGTGGACCGAACCCTCTCAACCACCATACCCATAAGGATACGATGTTCCTCAACAATGGAAGCACTTTGCAGCGCTTCAAGTAGAGTATCCGGTGCCTCTGGATGGACAGAGGTCACCGGCGGAATAGGTGCACCTCCTTCTTTCGAAGGAGGCTGCTTGCCTGATTCCTGAGCCGTATGGGCCTCCGGAATAGTATTCGGCTGGGGGACAAATTGGATATGGCCCCCATCGCCAGTCCCCGGGGGGATTTGCTCCCCCATGTGTCCGGCGGCCGAGGTATCACCCTCTGGCGCCACCCTGACGGCCTCCTGTATCTCTACCTGGCTTGAGGAGGTCCTTCGGAACAACACCTCGGCGTCGTCCATGGCCTTGGGAGAGGAGGCCGACAGAAGTGACCCGTTGTCCATCACCTTCGGATCCAGCGAATTCTCCGAAGATGAGGATCGCTGGGGGCGGGCGTGGGCCGGGCTGCAGTGCATGATTCGACATATTAAAACCACAGGGTAAAGAAGTTGGATATATGTGTGTATAAGTGCCTTTGAGTACTTACGATTCGGTCAGGGGCTTCTCCCTGGGGCGCCACTCGGAGCTGCTATCAGTGTCCAACGCGGAGTTGTCCGCGAGGGAGACCCTCCCCTTCTTGGACGCCTCCGCCTCCAGATGCGTGGAGGCCGCCCTTTTCTTCCTTCCCCCCTCAGGGGAGAGTTGCTTTCCTCCTCGTCGTCGTCGTCCTGGGTGGGGGAGGAGTGGGTTTCGGCGTCTTCGGACGCCACGTTCAAAGTGCCTTTACGGCGGAGGCCACTCCTGGTCTCCTTGGCCTTCTTCTTGGCTTCTTCTCCGACGCCTGGTAGGGCGCCGGAACCAGCATCTTCGTTAGAAATGGAATAGCTAGGTCTTCAGGTAGCGGAGCCGGACACTGGATTCGCTCCGCCTTCCTTGTCCAGCCCTGAAAGGATAGATAGGGAAGCTTACACATCTTCCTTGAATGTACAGGCGAAGGATACACCTTGAAATACGAAAAACTTACCAGACTGGCGGGATGGGTCAGGTTGTACCCACGGTCCTCAGTCATCTTCGGCCACGTCTCATTGGCCTTAAAAAGCACCTTCCAGATGCCTTCGTGTGTAGCGCCGAAGAACTGTTGCAATTCTGGTGCTTGGCCGGATCGAACTCCCACTAACGGCAAGTCCGGCTTTGGCAAGGAAGGGTCCAGCGAAAAAGCATCACCTGGATCACATTGACAATCTTGATGTTGTTGTCCACCGTGCTCTTGATGCGCGTCTATAGCGTCTGATGACGCCCAATCCAGGCCCTTTTCTAGCCATGAGGTAAGCCGCATTGGGGCCCCGGACTTGAATTTGGGAGCCGCGGCCCAGGTGGTGTCGCGGCGCTCTGTGACGTAGAACCACTGCTGTTGCCAACCTTTGACAGTCTCCACAAAGGTGCCTTTGGGCCACGTAACGTTGGACATCTTGCTCACCATAGCGCCTCCACACTCTACGTGTTGACCACCCACCGCCTTCGGCTTCACATTGAAGGTCTTCAGCCACAATCCGAAGTGAGGTGGGATGCGGAGGAAGGCCTCGGACACGACAATGAATGCTGGGATGTTGAGGAAGGAGTTTGGGGCCAGATCATGGAAATATAGCCCATAGTAGAACACGAGTCCGCGGACAAAAGGGTGGAGAGGAGACCCTAACCCGCGGACGAAGTGGGGAATGAACACCACCCTCTCATGGGGCTCCGGGGTGGGGATGATCTGCCCCTTGGCCGGAAGCCGGTGGGCGATTTCCTGGGCCAAGTACCCCGCCTCCTGGAGCTTCATAATGTCCTTCTCCATGACGGAGGAGGCCATCCACTTGCCCTGCACTCCGAATCCGGACAAGGCTGGAGTGCTTTCTTGAGGCAGAAAGGATGGAAGCTTGGGCGCTGGAGCTCGAGAATGGGTGGGCAGAGAGAAATAAGGCGTGGGTAAAAGGGTGAATCCTTATCTCTTTATAAAGGCAATGAATATCAAGTGCCTCCCCATTCGCCTTAAAACTCGCCTATTCCCCAAGGGCCGTGCAGACGGCGCGGTTGGATTACCCATGCCCGTATTAATGAGAACCCCGCAATAAGGGGACACGATCTCTACTTTGACAAGACGTGCCAATGAAAACCGCATCTCAGAACATGGAGCGGGAGGCCAAAAAACAGTTCGAAATAATGACCGGGCAGGAACGTAAAGTCTCGCTACAAAAGTTGTCAGTAGATGGGACTCATGAAATATTATACTCTCTGTGGTTGTGTGCGTTACTTGTTTTGCAGAGCCGGACACGTTTTTTATGTTCGAAGGCTGCTTTGGAGTACTCGAAGGAGGAACCCGCCTTGCAATGCCGAAGACAATCTGCATGCCAGGCATATCGTCATTGAAGCCTGGTTCAAGGGCTACTGAGGGAGTCCTAAATTAAGGGGTCCTCGGACATCCGAGCTATGTGACGTGGGCCAGACTGATGGGCCATGAAGATACAAGATAGAAGACTTCCTCCCGTGTCCGGATGGGACTCTCCTTTGCGTGGATGGCAAGCTTGGTGTTCGGATATGAAGATTCCTTCCTCTTTAAACTGACTCTGTACAACCCTAGGCCCCTCCGGTGTCTATATAAACCGGATGGTTTAGTCCGTAGAGGCAATCACAATCATACAGGCTAGACATCTAGGGTTTAGCCATTACGATCTCGTGGTAGATCAACTCTTGTAATCCTCATATTCATCAAGATCAATCAAGCAAAAAGTAGGGTATTACCTCCATCAAGAGGGCCCAAACCTGGGTAAACATCGTGTCCCCCATCTCCTGTTACTATCGACCTTAGACGCACAGTTCGGGACCCCCTACCCGAGATCCGCCAGTTTTGACACCGACAGCTTGCCCCGCGGCGCGCTTCTCTTCCTCGGCCTTCTTCTCCGCCTTTATTTTGGCGTGCTCTGCCGGAGGCAAAGCCTCCCACAAGGCGACATCCATTTCTTTCCAAAGCTCCTCAAGGCTGGGGGGGCTCGGCGGGCGGCGGGGCGTTCTCCTTGTAGCGGGGAGCCGACGCATCCTCTGACGCACGTGATTGGCGAGATTGGGAACACCGACGCGTCCACCTCGATGCGTCACGGCAAGGAGCGGAACGCCGACGCATCCTCCTTGACTAGTGGCGGCGAGGAATGGAACAACGACGTGTGACCGTCCACACGGTGCAGCGAGGGGCGCCTAGGGCTTGGGAGGGGCGATGCCATGGTGGTCGATGTGAGAGGGAGGGGGCGGAGATAGCGATGAACATGAGCGTTCTTCCGAATGCTGTGGGAGGCGCATTATTTATAGCGAGCAATGGCACACCTACGTAAGATATGGGCTGAGCTGCACTAACTTAACTGCAGGTCCAGTTGCATCACTGACATGTGGGCCAGACGCCTGTTGGGCCCACATGTTAGTGACCCAATGCACCTGTAGTTAAGTAACTGAAGCAGCGTCCCGTAAGATATGTTGCGTGATTAACGTAACAACTACGTGGGCATATTTGTTGGAGTACATTACGGGGGAGGGAAGGGGTGGAAATATTGCTGGTCACAATGGATTCGATGAGCGCGGGGGGAGGAGAGTCATGCATGCAGATTTTTTCCGCACGGGGTGGACTGGTGGGACAACCGGAGGGAGAAGGAGAGTCAAGGAGGCGTCAAGATTTCAAGGTGCACTAAACTATTGAATGCGACGATTAAGGCTGGCCATAGTGGTGGTAATGTGGTATCTTACTAGCTGGTATCATGCACACGGGAATAGCAAACATGCTGATGTGACAAAGAATTAAAGAAGAGAGGGGGTTAGAGTAACATAGGTAGATACCGTATCATGTTAAATACTATGCTACTTTGTGTCATGCAAGGCACTATAAAGGTAGTCCTGTATCATACACTAGTATCATGCACATGATACTAGTATATGATACTTTCTACTATGAGTAGCCTAAAGAGAATATTGACTAATCTCTACTCTCTATCTCGACTCTTATCTCTATTTTCTACTCTATATATTTATTACTCCTATAAAAATCTTAGTTGGTGGTGATGGTGTGTCTGCCTCTGGACAACCTGAGCCGTTCGATCTACTTGGAACCAACGGCTGAGATGTGTGTGCATAGAGACATGGCCTTGCCACCGGAGGTATAGCAGATATTTACCCACCTCTGCCACTATATAAAATACGTAACTACTCATTCCAGCCTCATTTCCTTTCTGGTTCATCTCCTTGCATTCTTGCCAGCGGCGGTGAAGGTTCCTAAAGATGGAGTCCAGACTCTAGAAACCACTACAAAAACTATTCCACCGCCTCTATCTTGGTAAGAGTAGGTGAAAATTTTGAATCAAGCCCTTTAAACTAGGAGTAGAAGGGAGGTAGTAGTACTCTAATAGCTAACCTTGTTGTGATGACCAGATAGGACATGGCACGCAGCTGGACGGAGGAACTAGTCTCCATTGTGCATTTAAGTTTTGTCTGAAGTAAATGTACCTCTACTTTGACCAAACTTATAGAAAATGTATCAACATTCACAATGTCAAATCAATATTTTTATACTAATTATAAAACATAGTTTTTATACTCATTATAATCCATATTGTAGATATTGATATTTTTAGTATAAATTTGGTCAAAAACTTTGCAAACGGTTGACAGAAGTAAAAAGGACCAAAGGGAGTACCATGCATGCGGAGTAGGCAAAAAAATTGCTCATTTATAGCAGGTCGAAGTCTCAAAGGGCGCGACCGCGCGAGGGAGGCAAAGGTCGTGGGAGGCGCGACGGTTGTCGGAATTAAGTGAAGTTACATCCACGTGCTGGCATGGCATGCGAACAGGCAGAAGTTGTACCGTCGGGCCTACGATATGGGTCTAGTACACATGACATCTAATGGGTCCCGCATAGTACTTGAGAACTCTTTAGGGGCTTGCAGTCGTTTATCCACCGGGCAAGCCAACAACCCCACGCCGTTCGCATGCCCTACTCGTCCCCATCTTCTACCTTACAATAGTTCGTTCCCAGTTGTCCCGTCCTTTCACATTACACCGGTTCAACTTCTCATAACCCTCCTCCAAAATCCATGGCCTCCCAAATCTCCATGGTCGCCGTTGAGTACCAGGTTAGACCCATCACTGGCGATGATTTCATCATCATCTACACCCGTGGATCCGCGACAGTGAAAGCTTGCCTTGCTCGCTTCCTACGCATGTTCAACAGTTCAAAGGATGAGTGGGTCGCTGGGCTAGATGTTGAGTACAGCACGGTCCTGGAAAGCGAGAAGATTCTAAAGGAGGCGAGAAGAAGAAGCCCGTCGTGATCCAAGTTTGCGTACATAACGTGTGCTTGGTCTACCACATATGCCATGCTGATGTTGAGTGCCAGGATTTTAAGAACTTCCTCAAGGACCAAAGAGTGAAATCTGTTACTGTATACTTTAGGAACGACAGGGATGTCCTGGGTCGGATAGGCCTCGTTGTAGGCCAGCCCTTCGATCTCCAGAAGACAAGCCTGGTGTCCTCCTCTCAGCCTTCAATGTTGACCCTGATAACAGCCATGATTGATCCTTCGTACGCTAAACTGAAGAAACCTCACCACGAGTTTCATCATGCATGGGAGTTGAAGACAATAGATGAAGATCACATCCCGTACGTAGCAATGGATGCCTACCTTTGTTTAAATATCTACAAGGGTTGGATGAAGAAGCAGAGCCCAGTGTCCGGTTCAAGCAAAGAAGCGTCGGCGAGGAAGAGGAAGAGGGACGAGGACGAAGTCGAGGACGTGGACTCAGACTCTGAGTAAGATGGCAGTGTCGTCGCTCATGTTGGTCTACTGCAGTGTCAAGCGGACTAGTTCCTTATTTCAGGGGTGTGTTGTGTTGAGCCCCCAGCAGAACTATGTTTATGTTCTTTCTCGTTATTTGAACTTTATCTTCTTTCTCATTATTTGAACTCTTTAGTACGTGTAGTAGTACTAGTACTATGTCTTACTATTATTCTTCTTGCAGTTGGTACTACTGCTCGTATCTTCTTGTTTCGACTGTACTTAATACGTTCATACAAGTAGTATAATTTGGGTTAGCCGATTTGTGAAAGAAGTTCGACAGAGCGAAGGTAGAAGACGGCAGAGAAGCTACCCAAGTATCTATATTAGGGTGGCAGGGTGCCCATGATCTATCTTATGAGTGTTGGGTGTGGAATGCAATTCACCAGAAAAAATGATCATGCCCGGGGTTAAACGGATGGCAGGGGTGGGGGAGCATGGTGGTTGCAGGCGGTTCAAGGGAGGGCCGCGCAGCGGCGGCATGCGGTTAGGCGTGTGGCGGGCTGAGAAGATGAACAATGCATCAATTTCGGAGGTTGAAGAAGCCCTTCTAGCCATCCATATTGCATCCAACGGCTCACAAGAGTCGACTGACCCAAATTGCTCCTCCAGATTGTAAGATCCACATGGCATTCAAGGTCTCGAAGGTAGATTCCACGTCCGCACCCGATTTGCGGGCTCGGCGCGGGTGCGACCAGCTTCCACCATGACAGCCACCATGTGTGCCTCCTCCGCGCGGGCGGAGACGACAATGACACGCTAGTTCCTCCTCGCCGGCGTGCTGGAGCACGCGCTCATCCTCCTCTTCGTACGCTGCATGCATAGACGCGGCTCCACTAGCTGCTCGTGTGCTTGGCAGCACGGCGGCATCGCAAGGAGGGACTGCAGACAACGTGAGCGGGCGAGCCTTCGGCTTCATGGCATAGGGATGGCGACGACACGGCAGTGATGGGCGAGAAATGGTTGGCTGGAGCAGGCAGGCGCCGGCATGCGCAATGGCGGCGGTGGCATATTGATGAGTGCGTGTATGGGAGCTTAGTTTAGTTTTATATAGGGTTGGTAAAACTTAAAAGAAAACCGTTGTCGGTGTCAAAATCGGCGGATCTCAGGTAGGGGGTCCCGAACTGTGCGTCTAGGCGGATAGTAACAGGAGACAGGGGACACGATGTTTTTACCCAGGTTCAGGCCCTCTCGATGGAGGTAAAACCCTACTCCTGCTTGATTGATCTTGATGATATGGGTATTAAAAGAGTTGCTCTACCACGCGATCGAAGAGGTTAAACCCTAGAAGCTAGCCTATGGTATGATTGTTGTTCTTCTTGGTCCTACGGACTAAACCCTCCGATTTATAGACACCGGAGGGGGCTAGGGTTACACAGAGTCAGTTACAAAGGAAGGAGATCTACATATCCGTATTGCCAAGCTTGCCTTCCACGCCAAGGAGAGTCCCATCCGGACACGGGACGAAGTCTTCAATCTTGTATCTTCATAGTCCAACAGTCTGGCCAAAGGATATAGTCCGGCTGTCCGGATACCCCCTAATCCAGGACTCCCTCTGTAGCCCCTGAACCAGGCTTCAATGACGACGAGTCCGGCGCGCAGATTGTTTTCGGCATTGCAAGGTGGGTTCCTCCGCCGAATACTTCATAAAAGATCTTGAACATGAGGATTGTGTCCGGCTCTGCAAAACAAGTTCCACATACAATCGTGGAGAGAGTAATATTTCCACAAATCTAATCTGCTGACGTACCCCGTAGTGTGACATCACACCACAGCCAGGTCTTTATTCAAATCGTTTTTCATAACTAATCTCAGCGTGTTCCGCGAGGCGGTTTCCTCGGCACGTCTTGTCGAAGCAGAGATCGTGTTCCCTTATTACGGGATTCTCATCAACACGTATGTGGGTAACCCAATCGCGCCTGTTGGTATGACCCCTCGATTGAAGGAAAGTCCCAAACGGTCACGAGGAGGGCTCTTGGTATTCAACCTCTTTATAAAGAGACCAAGGCCTATTCTTTTTCCTCTCGATCTTAATCGAATCCGCCTCCCGCCTCGAGTTCCAACACCCAAAGCTCAGATTCAGGCACTTCGGACCTCCGATTATGTCCGGATCCAACCTTCAAGGTCAGTGGATGCCTTCCTCCGTCGCGGAGGAAGACGTGATAAAGCTACGGGAGGCCAGGTACCTGACCAGCGAAATCCCGCATAGGCTGCCTGCTCAAGGGAAGGTTATTCCCACTCCCAAGCCCGGTGAGAGCGTCGTGTTCGTATCTCACTTCCTCCGAGGTCTAGGCTTCGCGCCAGATCCCTTCGTGAGGGGGCTTATGTTCTATTATGGACTCGACTTCCATGATCTCGCTCTGGAGTCCGTCCTCCACATCTCATCGTTCATCGTTGTGTGTGAAGCTTTCCTCCGTATTACCCCTCACTTCGGACTGTGGCTCAAAACCTTCAAAGTGGAGCCAAAGATGATCGAGGGGTGACACGCAGAGTGCGGAGGCATCGTAATAAGCAAAAACGCCGACGCTCCATGGCCCGAGGGCTCTTTCCAGGAGGTGTCCAGTTTATGGCAACAAGAGTGGTTTTATATCAAAGCTCCTAGGGGTATCTAGTGGGTGGCCCCACCGGTCTTTCGCTCGGGTTCCCCGCCACGACTAACATCATGGGTCAGCAAGGGGCTAGACTGGGGGCCAGTAAAGGATGTGCCCACATTGCAGAGCCGCATCCAAGATCTCCTTGAGAGAGATGTCAGTCTGGTCACGATGATGCAAGTCATGTTAATTCGTCGGGTCCTGCCCTGCAAACTTCGTCCCCTCCGCCTGTGGGAGTTCAATCCGGAGGGACCGCGACCTCTTCAACACTTCCTCGGCATAACACCCGAGGAGATGTACAAGTTGTTCTTCAGACCACAAATGATGTGTTCGGACACCATGGAGGATGCAGGTCTGAGCTGTAATCGCCCGGATACCCAAGTAAGTAGCCCCGCATCCGAACACACTATCTGTTTATTTATCGCAATGTCGCCCTGAAAAACCGCTCTTTTACCAGGATTGGATACCGAAGGCAAAGTTGATCAGGTGTCCGGCCCCCCTCCCTGAGACCTCACCAGACCCCGTGTTAACCAGGATGCTGGAGATCGTGCCTTATCAAGCGCCTTCAGGAGAAGATAAAGGGGGGAACAAGGAGGCTAGCGCCTCCACGAAGGAGGTCAGCCGGGGAGGAGGAACTAAAACTTCCTCTCCCCACGGAAGAAAGAGGACCGCCTCTGAGGACCCGGAGACAATGGTCTCCAAACAGGAGAAGAAATCTTCCCCAGAGGGTCCTGTACCGGGGGATACCCGGGCCGCACTATGCCCTCAAGGGGATCAGCCCTCCACCGAGCTGTAAGTAAAAAGGGTACTTGATAATGAGAAGACCTTGCCTTATTCCTGAGGAAAATAACCGAAGCATTTATCTTGCAGTTCGGATCTTAGCCCTTCTCAGCACAGCTCGTCTTCGGGGGATCTTCTTCCAGAGATGATGGAGAGCGAAACGCCTCCCCCTGCCATACCGCCTCATGAGGCAGGCGACCCCGAGGTGTCGTCGCGGAGCGTTTCTCCTGATCAGGCAAGGCCAGAAGGTAGTCATATGGCCACCCGAAGTCCTCAGTATCCAGCTTTTGCAGAGAGCAATCGAAAGAGTCCGGCTCCATCTGGTGTGCGGTCGGACGTACTGAGGGATCTGCTAGAGCGATCGGCTATCTCAGAAGAGCACCACACGTTGATGGGTGCGGTGATTGAAAGAATTTCGTCCGCCGAAAGTAGGTTGCATGAAGCTGTTATGAGTCTTCTGACGGGTTTTGAGGTACGTGAAATGATGTACATTTTTTACAGTACCGCACATTTTTAGATGTGCCCTATGTAGATAGTAGCCCCTGAGACTCTGGGTGCCGTCGAAGACGACGGTGCACAGAGGATCATAGTCCCAGTATGTCACATCCCTAGTTCTGGTATGCTCAAGGCTAGCTAGTCGTGTGTGCATCATGTTTAAAATTTCATTAAATTTTGAAATGAGGATTTGTGAAACCCTCAGAATCATTTCTGGAAATAACCCAGATAAAAATTGCTCCAAAAGGGTCCAAGAAATGTTCATGTCTCTCTCTGAAAATATTGGGCAGAGATAAAAATCAACCAATATTTTTAGGAGCTCATAAATATTTATTTTGGGCATTTGGAATTAATGCAATAGTTATTTGTTTTGGATATATATTGTTATATATATGAAATATTGTCCAAAAATTATGCCAGTAACTGAGGAGCTCTGGAATAATACCATTAGCCCCTGCAAAAATTGGCATAAGTAAATAAAATGGTTTAGTATTTTTATTAAACCAAACAAATGTCAGAAAATTAGAAAAGAAAACAAAAAGGGGAAAACCCTTACCTGGCACTTACCTCGGCCCACCTACCTGTTGCCGGCCCAGCTTCACCGGCCCAACCCACCAGGGCGAAGCGGTCGTCCTCAACCTCTGCCAGTAGGCAGAGGAGGGACACCGCGACGCCGCCGAGCGCGCCAGCTCCTCCCTGCCTGCCTGGCTGCCCCCTCGTCGCCCTGGACGCCTTCCGCGACGCCACGAATCTCCCCTCTCCCCTCTCCCTTGCTCCCTGGCCTCTCTCCTCTCTCTGTTTCCCCCTCCCGAACACGTCCGAGCGCCGCTGTCGCTGCTGCTCGGCGTTGCCGTGCCCACCGCCTCCCCCTCGCTTTCCCGACCAGTCCACGAGCTCTGCCTCGCTGCCGCGCACCTCTACGCCAAACCGCAGGACCCCGGACGCCCTGAAGCCTCGTCCTCGAGCTCGTCTTCTCCGCACGGCCGCCGGACGCCATCGACAAATTCGCCGCTTCCGGGTCGACCCCGAGCCCACTGAGCTGCGTTTCGACCTCCCAGTGAGCTCCTCCGCCGTTTCCCCCTGTCCCCGTGGCCTGTCGCTTGCCGTAGTGTCGTTCCCCGCCGTAACCGAGCTCCACCGCCGCCGGCCATCGTCGCAGCCGTCGTTTCCGGCCTCCTCTCGCCCAGCGGCCTGCTCCGTTGGATGCGGCGCACGCCCAGGAGCATGCAGCACACACCAGCTCCTCCCCACGTGCTCTCTAACGCCGAACCCGAGTTCACCCAAACTCCGGCCGCCGCCTTAGAGCTCGCCGCCGTCAACTCCGGCCACCCCAGCTCCTTCTGCTTACCCTGCCAGGTGCGCCCGAGCCTTAGCTACGCGTAGAACCAATCCGCGGCCGATTTGGTCGACCGTGGGCAAAACCCAAGCCCTCCGCCGTGCTCGCTGTCGCCGGCGACGAGCCGCCGGCGTGTTAGGCCTGTTGACCAGGGGTTTGACCTCCCCTGGGTCATTGACATGTGGGGCCAGTCCCTGCTAATTACCTAGTTTCAGTTTAACTAAAAATAGGATTAGCCCCTGTGACACTAACACGCGGGCCCCACCGTCCAGGTTTGACCCGCGCCGCTCAGTTGACTTGCTGACGTCATGATGATGTCAGGCTGACGTAGTAATCCCTTTTCTGGAATTTAAATAAATCTTAAATGATTTATAAATTTTAGAAAATAGCCTAAACTTCAGAAATCCATAGTAATTCAACCGTAACTCCAAATCAAACAATTTATATATGAAATTTGATCAGGAAAATATGAAGAATCTGTTTATGACACTTTCATGCATGATTGAACAAGTTAACCTCACTGAATAGGATGAATCATGATTAGGACAATTTATGAAATAGCATTTGGAGTTGGAGTTTAACCTTGTTTGAATTCCAATCCAATTAACTTGGCTTACTACTGCATTAGGTCAATTCAGTACCTTAACATGACATATCATTCATATGAATGTGCATTGCATTGATTGTGGTTCCTCTTGTGTTTTGCCGGTGTTTGTTCCCTCTCGTTAGACGTGGTTCCGACGATGTGATCGTTGACACTGATGAAGACTCAATGTTATCTTCAGAAGTGCCAGGCAAGCAAAAAACCCCTTGTTCATTCCGATACAATCCCACTCTCTCGCTCCTGCTCTCTTTTATTGCATTAGGACAACAACGATTCATGTGTTACTGGCTGCGGTAGCTGAACCCCTTTATCCTTTGCATGACCTATCATTCCACAGTAAATAGATGAAACCCACTAGCATGAGTAGGAGTTGTTTGAGCCCTGATGTGCCTACTCATTCATGCTTGTTGTCATGCCTGCTACTGCTTAGAGTTGAGTCGGGTCTGATTCATCGGGAATGAATTGGAATGTGGTGAACATGTCCTACTGTTGAGAGCTAAGTGTGTGAACACGATTTGGTAAAGGTAGCGGTGAGAGGCCATGTAGGAGTACATGGTGGGTTGTCTCATTGCAGCCGTCCTCAGGAACTGAGTTCTGTGTTTGTGATCCATGAACAGTTACTACCACACATTGGGTTCCGGTAACTCGGCCCCTCTCGACTTATTAATCAACCTGATCTTTGTCCAGGAGTTGCAACTAGTTTCTGGTGTTTGTAGGTAGTGTTAGTAGTCTACCAAGTGGCACCCGGTACAGGTGGGCTTGGGACAGACTAGGCACAGTGGCACGGTGTACCAAGTGGCACCCGGTTGGTGGGCTTGGGAACCCTGCTCACATCGTTTGGGGCCGTGAGCGACACCCCGGCCGGATCTCCTTGCGGATGGAACCCGAATAGGCGATAAACCTGGACTAGAGACTTGCGTGGTTAGTCAGGTCGTGGCCGACTCCCTCGCCCGGCTTCCGCTTGAAGGTTGCCGAGGTACATGACGTGTACAGGGCGATAAGTGGCGAGAGCGTGTGTGAAGAAGTACACCCCTGCAGGGTTATCATTATCTATTCGAATAGCCGGATTCCTCGGATATGGAAACTTGGACCCCTTGTACGGTTCATAGACAAGTGAAAGTGGATACTCTAAAATGCGCAAGATAAGTGTGAGTGCTATGGATGGCCTTCTCGTAGGGAGACGGGAGCGGATCCATAGTGGTGTATTGAAATGGTGAATATGTGGACTCGTGTGCGCCACCTCAAAAGAGTTACTTGCAGTCGTAGTTCAGGATAGCCACCGAGTCAAAGCTGGCTTGCTGCAGTCAAACTCCACCACCCCCTTTATTGATACTGATGCATATGTAGTTAGTTCTGATGTAAGTCTTGCTGAGTACAATTGTACTCACGTTTGCCTATTTTATGTTTTTGCAGAGAGACTTCAGTCTCGCTAGTAGTACCGCTTGGACTTCGACGTTTAGCTTGTTACCTCAGCTACGATCTTGTGCCCTCGGCAGGATCTGGTAGATAGTCAGGCTTCTCAGCCTTTTCTATTTGTAGATGTCTGTACTCAGACATGTTAAGTTTCCGCTTGTGTTTTGACTTGTATGCTCTGAGTGTTGGGTCATGAGACTCATGTTTGTAATATCTCGCTCCTCGGAGCCTAATGAATAAATACTTGAGTCGTAGAGTCTTGTTGTGATGCCATGTTGTATCTACACATATCGAGCATATTGTTTGTATGATTGAAATGCTTGCTATGTGTGGGATCCGACTATCTAGTTGTTTATCCTTGGCAGCCTATCATATGGGGAAATGTAGTCTAGTGCTTCTGAGCGATAGTAGTCCGCTACAGCCCGGTTCACCGGAGTCCTGCTAGCCCAGCACTACTGCTCGGAACACTTGACTGGTCGGCATGTGATTCACTTCGTTCCTGTGTCTGTCCCTTCGGGGAAATGTCACGCGGTGACATCCGGAGTCCTGCCTAGCCTGCTACAGCCCGGGTTACCGGAGTCCTGTTAGCCCAGTGCTACAGCCCGGATTCACACGTTGATGACCGACATGCTCGATGTGATTCATGTATGCCTGTCCTCATAGGTTAGCGCCGCTTTGGGTTCACGACTAGCCATGTCGGCCCGGGTTCTTTGTCATATGGATGCTAGCGACACTATCATATACGTGAGCCAAAAGGCGCAAACGGTCCCGGGCCAGGTAAGGTGGCACCCGTGGAATACCGTGCGTGAGGCCGCAAAGTGATATGATGTGTTACATGCTAGATCGGTGTGACTTAGGATCGGGGTCCTGACAGCGTTGGTATCAGAGCCTGACTGCCTGTAGGATTACCAAGCCAAACTGGTCGAAGTTGTGTCTAGAAATGCTTTAGTTATATAAGGGAATTGATTGTGGAAGGGAACGTAAGGCTCTTTTTACTCCTTATACCTCATGCCCTTCTAATCTGAGTCAACCTCTTCTCTTCTACGGGGATTAAGAACTAGGCCTTCTCATCTATCTTTCAGGATGACGTGTTACTAAACTGTAGTTGCCTATGTTTGTTGAGTTCAAACCTCAGTTCAGTCTCTACTACTTCCATATGTTGATAACTGGCCTCAGAACTTTGATATGATGTTGTTGAGTGTCTATGCAAACTGTTGCGAATGTCTCAAATCTTTTCTGAGCATTTACAGCCGTTATGCTGCCCGAGTCATCCCAGGTTTCTAAATAGTCTGATGCAGTTGCAAATCCCTTCCCCCTGTTTCTATTGTTCATTTGGGCCAGTTTAACCACGCTAATCGGTGAGTTGAGGTACTATGTTGCCTCGACGTATATGTTGGAGCTGCTATTATGACCCTAGGTGTTTTATGAAACCATCTAGTAATCTGTCCATGTCTTGTGTTTCCGGTGTGATGATTCTGGCCACCATTCTCGAAAGCATCCCGTGATGCCATTTAGTAGTAGGTATTCTTCTCCTGGGTTTCCGAACCCGAGATTCACCCTACTTACTTCATGTTGATAGTGTTTGCTAGTTCCTTTAGGTTATTAGTAACTTTTGCATTAGTCCTCAAGGTCCGTGGTATTTCCTTCTTCTAAATGCCATGAACCATTAAGGCAGATGTTCTTTGAACCAAAGATCACAACCAGAGTACTCTTGAGGAGTTCTCCATCCATAATTGCGAATCTGCCCGTCCTACCTCTCCGCATGGATTATCCGGAAGAAATTCCTTGAACTCGTTTGACATACTAATCCATGCATCCACAACTCAGAAAATCATATGTTCCTTGAGTTGTCCCTCCTTAGTCGTTTTCTGACCCTCGTCTATCAATTGATAGTCAAGAGCATGCGTGCATTCGATCATCGATGCCTATTATTCTTGTGGCCCGTCAAGTCGTTCTATTCCGGAATGACTAGGAGAAACAAACTCCAGGTACCTCATCCATATCTAGGATTGGGTCAAAGCAATTGTACTTCACCGATCAAAATGCCAATCCAGCTTTTGTTCTGTTCTACCTCGGAGTATTACCCCCTTTATGTCAGGATGGTCATGAGAATTGCACCATCTCTCATGAATTTTTGACGCAGTAATACTTCTTGCCATCACTGTTCATTCCTCGGTTCCGTGTTGTCACAACCGGAATGCCGACAAGTGAACCATGATGTGTGAAATCAATACTCCTAGCAACCGTGTTGCTTGGTAGTAAATGGACAAAATCCTCATTCTTAGCATGTTGGTTATTAAATCATCATCCTAAGATTGATCGTGCTACCTAGTCCTTATTTCTGGTGCACTCTTCGATCAACGAGTTGGGATTTTGCCAAACCCTTGCTCTTTTGATCATATCGTCTTGCCCTGAAAAGCAAGTCTGTTCTCGAGCTTAGTAACATATCGGTGGATTGTGATATTCTGAATATCTTCTCGGAAGTATTACCAGGTTGTCACCTGACCGCTATGTTGAGCTCGTGATCACGTTGGTTTCTTATAAACCACCCCTTCTCCAAGAACTTGTGGTGGATACCCCTGAGCTAGTTGGTTAAGCTAAACAACAACTTGGAGAGTTGGAAGATAAAAGCTTGCCTTACTTAGCTCATTCCAAAGGGATATCCTTTTGAGTGCGCGTGTGTTGAAGAAAGGTGATATCTTCATCGATTGGTCCTCATGATCAGTTGTTGGATCTATTGCCTTGACAAAACTTTGACTTGAGTATGGCCTATCGTCAAGTCAAATCAGAGCCAACGATGTTCATAATGTTGTCTTACTCGTGGTTGATTCCTCGAGCATACACCATTACATCTTTGGGTCTGACCAATGCTATCACCGTGTTCGCATGATGGTGGAAGTCCAGTTATGGAAATTCCGATGGGTTGTTGTTGAGCCCACCAGCAGCATTTCGTCTCCCCCATGATTCATGTTGAACATCCAGCTAGTATTGGAAACTTTATAGGCATTATCTTCGTGTTCCGTTCATGAAGCATATGCTTGGATGGAAGAAGTGACTTCCTCGAATTCATGTGCATTTGGTGTAAGTTGCCGCCATGAACTTGAGAAAGGTTTGTTTTTGCCTCCTCTGGAATCATCCCAAGTTAGTCATGCATGTGCGAAGTATACTTTGGTTTGTGAGATTAGCTACCTCCATTCCACATGTATTTCCTAGCACCCCAAGCCACTGATTGATTTGCTCAAGGAAAAGGAGTTGTTGTGCGAATACTAGTTCATGCACAAGACTTCGATATCCTCGTTGATGGTTTTCCACCTAAACTCGGTAGTGTTTTATTATAAGACTACTATGTGGTCATGCTTGTCTAGGACAGCGTGCTCACATGCTTGTAGCAGAACCAGCTCATGTTTTGGAGTTTACTACCGTAGTTCATTCCCTGGGAATCTCGCAACGTCATCTCATCGAATTGTGTTGCAAACTTTCTTTTCCAGACCAGGCTGTCTGAAATACTCCGTTACCAACTAGATCTAAATCTCAGGCAGATATGATGGTTGGAACTTTTTCCAAGATCTATTATGTAGGTCCCGACAAGGTTGATGTCTGGCCGACACATCTAGCCGGAAGATCTATCATTGTAGTATCTTGATTGAGCTATTTGACATCTTCTCCATGAGGATCTTGTGCGACTTATTCCAGGAGTTGCTTCCTAGGGATTCTTGTGCTCCTAGTTTCTTCGATTATGCTATAACCATTCAAACAATGGAATTGCTCTCGACTGTTGAGTTATCTCCCAGTTACCAGAATCATTCCCAGCATTTGCATTTTGTTCCCAGCATGCACCTCAATAGTTGTTGTCCAGGATCATACTCAAGAGTGGACTTGTCATTGTCCCATCCATTTCCGATGATAAGCAAAATCATCCATTGCGTTGTCTTCAACAAGGTAGTCCACCTCATCCATTCGAACTCCGCCAAACTATCGATTGTTGTGGGTTGCCTTAGGCTGGTATAAAGAGTTTCAATGATCTATGGATCAAAAGTAATTCTTTTTGCCACTTAAGGGAACAGCCCAATGAGTCACCTTTCCAAGGTGCCCCGTTACGGGATCACAACAACTCTTTCCTCGCCACCTTGACACCATCCACCATCTTCTAAGTGTGGAATTGTTGCCCACCAAATCAAACCCCGTCATTTGTTCTTCCATTCCTCTCGATGTGTTTTGCGTCTCAACTCGAGATGTTTCAACATCTCATTCCGTGAGTTGAGATTGTATAGCTCGATCTTTGAGAAGATCAATCCTAGTATAGTTTCTTTCTGTCGTCATCGCGTGGATGAAGACCTCAAGCGAGGATGTCACGATCAACGTATGCAACGAATCAACAACCTTATGAAGTGCAAGTGGGATCATGAAGATCAAGTTAGCTTGTGCCCCCTCTGACTTCTTACCTCACGTCCTGAATCTCGGGACGAGATTCTTGTTTAGTGGGGGCGAGTTGTCACATCCCTAGTTCTGGTATGCTCAAGGCTAGCTAGTCATGTGTGCATCATGTTTAAAATTTCATTAAATTTTGAAATGAGGATTTGTGAAACCCTCAGAATCATTTCTGGAAATAACCCAGATAAAAATTGCTCCAAAAGGGTCCAAGAAATGTTCATGTCTCTCTCTGAAAATATTGGGCAGAGATAAAAATCAACCAATATTTTTAGGAGCTCATAAATATTTATTTTGGGCATTTGGAATTAATGCAATAGTTATTTGTTTTGGATATATATTGTTATATATATGAAATATTGTCCAAAAATTATGCCAGTAACTGAGGAGCTCTGGAATAATACCATTAGCCCCTGCAAAAATTGGCATAAGTAAATAAAATGGTTTAGTATTTTTATTAAACCAAACAAATGTCAGAAAATTAGAAAAGAAAACAAAAAGGGGAAAACCCTTACCTGGCACTTACCTCGGCCCACCTACCTGTTGCCGGCCCAGCTTCACCGGCCCAACCCACCAGGGCGAAGCGGTCGTCCTCAACCTCTGCCAGTAGGCAGAGGAGGGACACCGCGACGCCGCCGAGCGCGCCAGCTCCTCCCTGCCTGCCTGGCTGCCCCCTCGTCGCCCTGGACGCCTTCCGCGACGCCACGAATCTCCCCTCTCCCCTCTCCCTCGCTCCCTGGCCTCTCTCCTCTCTCTGTTTCCCCCTCCCGAACACGTCCGAGCGCCGCTGTCGCTGCTGCTCGGCGTTGCCGTGCCCACCGCCTCCCCCTCGCTTTCCCGACCAGTCCACGAGCTCTGCCTCGCTGCCGCGCACCTCTACGCCAAACCGCAGGACCCCGGACGCCCTGAAGCCTCGTCCTCGAGCTCGTCTTCTCCGCACGGCCGCCGGACGCCATCGACAAATTCGCCGCTTCCGGGTCGACCCCGAGCCCACTGAGCTGCGTTTCGACCTCCCAGTGAGCTCCTCCGCCGTTTCCCCCTGTCCCCGTGGCCTGTCACTTGCCGTAGTGTCGTTCCCCGCCGTAACCGAGCACCACCGCCGCCGGCCATCGTCGCAGCCGTCGTTTCCGGCCTCCTCTCGCCCAGCGGCCTGCTCCGTTGGATGCGGCGCACGCCCAGGAGCATGCAGCACACACCAGCTCCTCCCCACGTGCTCTCTAACGCCGAACCCGAGTTCACCCAAACTCCGGCCGCCGCCTTAGAGCTCGCCGCCGTCAACTCCGGCCACCCCAGCTCCTTCTGCTTACCCTGCCAGGTGCGCCCGAGCCTTAGCTACGCGTAGAACCAAACCGCGGCCGATTTGGTCGACCGTGGGCAAAACCCGAGCCCTCCGCCGTGCTCGCTGTCGCCGGCGACGAGCCGCCGGCGTGTTAGGCCTGTTGACCAGGGGTTTGACCTCCCCTGGGTCATTGACATGTGGGGCCAGTCCCTGCTAATTACCTAGTTTCAGTTTAACTAAAAATAGGATTAGCCCCTGTGACACTAACACGCGGGCCCCACCGTCTAGGTTTGACCCGCGCCGCTCAGGTGACTTGCTGACGTCATGATGATGTCAGGCTGACGTAGTAATCCCTTTTCTGGAATTTAAATAAATCTAAAATGATTTATAAATTTCAGAAAATAGCCTAAACTTCAGAAATCCATAGTAATTCAACCGTAACTCCAAATCAAACAATTTATATATGAAATTTGATCAGGAAAATATGAAGAATCTGTTTATGACACTTTCATGCATGATTGAACAAGTTAACCTCACTGAATAGGATGAATCATGATTAGGACAATTTATGAAATAGCATTTGGAGTTGGAGTTTAACCTTGTTTGAATTCCAATCCAATTAACTTGGCTTACTACTGCATTAGGTCAATTCAGTACCTTAACATGACATATCATTCATATGAATGTGCATTGCATTGATTGTGGTTCCTCTTGTGTTTTGCCGGTGTTTGTTCCCTCTCGTTAGACGTGGTTCCGACGATGTGATCGTTGACACTGATGAAGACTCAATGTTATCTTCAGAAGTGCCAGGCAAGCAAAAAACCCCTTGTTCATTCCGATACAATCCCACTCTCTCGCTCCTGCTCTCTTTTATTGCATTAGGACAACAACGATTCATGTGTTACTGGCTGCGGTAGCTGAACCCCTTTATCCTTTGCATGACCTGTCATTCCACAGTAAATAGATGAAACCCACTAGCATGAGTAGGAGTTGTTTGAGCCCTGATGTGCCTACTCATTCATGCTTGTTGTCATGCCTGCTACTGCTTAGAGTTGAGTCGGGTCTGATTCATCGGGAATGAATTGGAATGTGGTGAACATGTCCTACTGTTGAGAGCTAAGTGTGTGAACACGATTTGGTAAAGGTAGCGGTGAGAGGCCATGTAGGAGTACATGGTGGGTTGTCTCATTGCAGCCGTCCTCAGGAACTGAGTTCTGTGTTTGTGATCCATGAACAGTTACTACCACACATTGGGTTCCGGTAACTCGGCCCCTCTCGACTTATTAATCAACCTGATCTCTGTCCAGGAGTTGCAACTAGTTTCTGGTGTTTGTAGGTAGTGTTAGTAGTCTACCAAGTGGCACCCGGTACAGGTGGGCTTGGGACAGACTAGGCACAGTGGCACGGTGTACCAAGTGGCACCCGGTTGGTGGGCTTGGGAACCCTGCTCACATCGTTTGGGGCCGTGAGCGACACCCCGGCCGGATCTCCTTGCGGATGGAACCCGAATAGGCGATAAACCTGGACTAGAGACTTGCGTGGTTAGTCAGGTCGTGGCCGACTCCCTCGCCCGGCTTCCGCTTGAAGGTTGCCGAGGTACATGACGTGTACAGGGCGATAAGTGGCGAGAGCGTGTGTGAAGAAGTACACCCCTGCAGGGTTATCATTATCTATTCGAATAGCCGGATTCCTCGGATATGGAAACTTGGACCCCTTGTACGGTTCATAGACAAGTGAAAGTGGATACTCTAAAATGCGCAAGATAAGTGTGAGTGCTATGGATGGCCTTCTCGTAGGGAGACGGGAGCGGATCCATAGTGGTGTATTGAAATGGTGAATATGTGGACTCGTGTGCGCCACCTCAAAAGAGTTACTTGCAGTCGTAGTTCAGGATAGCCACCGAGTCAAAGCTGGCTTGCTGCAGTCAAACTCCACCACCCCCTTTATTGATACTGATGCATATGTAGTTAGTTCTGATGTAAGTCTTGCTGAGTACAATTGTACTCACGTTTGCCTATTTTATGTTTTTGCAGAGAGACTTCAGTCTCGCTAGTAGTACCGCTTGGACTTCGACGTTTAGCTTGTTACCTCAGCTACGATCTTGTGCCCTCGGCAGGATCTGGTAGATAGTCAGGCTTCTCAGCCTTTTCTATTTGTAGATGTCTGTACTCAGACATGTTAAGTTTCCGCTTGTGTTTTGACTTGTATGCTCTGAGTGTTGGGTCATGAGACTCATGTTTGTAATATCTCGCTCCTCGGAGCCTAATGAATAAATACTTGAGTCGTAGAGTCTTGTTGTGATGCCATGTTGTATCTACACATATCGAGCATATTGTTTGTATGATTGAAATGCTTGCTATGTGTGGGATCCGACTATCTAGTTGTTTATCCTTGGCAGCCTATCATATGGGGAAATGTAGTCTAGTGCTTCTGAGCGATAGTAGTCCGCTACAGCCCGGTTCACCGGAGTCCTGCTAGCCCAGCACTACTGCTCGGAACACTTGACTGGTCGGCATGTGATTCACTTCGTTCCTGTGTCTGTCCCTTCGGGGAAATGTCACGCGGTGACATCCGGAGTCCTGCCTAGCCTGCTACAGCCCGGGTTACCGGAGTCCTGTTAGCCCAGTGCTACAGCCCGGATTCACACGTTGATGACCGACATGCTCGATGTGATTCATGTATGCCTGTCCTCATAGGTTAGCGCCGCTTTGGGTTCACGACTAGCCATGTCGGCCCGGGTTCTTTGTCATATGGATGCTAGCGACACTATCATATACGTGAGCCAAAAGGCGCAAACGGTCCCGGGCCAGGTAAGGTGGCACCCGTGGAATACCGTGCGTGAGGCCGCAAAGTGATATGATGTGTTACATGCTAGATCGGTGTGACTTAGGATCGGGGTCCTGACAGCGTTGGTATCAGAGCCTGACTGCCTGTAGGATTACCAAGCCAAACTGGTCGAAGTTGTGTCTAGAAATGCTTTAGTTATATAAGGGAATTGATTGTGGAAGGGAACGTAAGGCTCTTTTTACTCCTTATACCTCATGCCCTTCTAATCTGAGTCAACCTCTTCTCTTCTACGGGGATTAAGAACTAGGCCTTCTCATCTATCTTTCAGGATGACGTGTTACTAAACTGTAGTTGCCTATGTTTGTTGAGTTCAAACCTCAGTTCAGTCTCTACTACTTCCATATGTTGATAACTGGCCTCAGAACTTTGATATGATGTTGTTGAGTGTCTATGCAAACTGTTGCGAATGTCTCAAATCTTTTCTGAGCATTTACAGCCGTTATGCTGCCCGAGTCATCCCAGGTTTCTAAATAGTCTGATGCAGTTGCAAATCCCTTCCCCCTGTTTCTATTGTTCATTTGGGCCAGTTTAACCACGCTAATCGGTGAGTTGAGGTACTATGTTGCCTCGACGTATATGTTGGAGCTGCTATTATGACCCTAGGTGTTTTATGAAACCATCTAGTAATCTGTCCATGTCTTGTGTTTCCGGTGTGATGATTCTGGCCACCATTCTCGAAAGCATCCCGTGATGCCATTTAGTAGTAGGTATTCTTCTCCTGGGTTTCCGAACCCGAGATTCACCCTACTTACTTCATGTTGATAGTGTTTGCTAGTTCCTTTAGGTTATTAGTAACTTTTGCATTAGTCCTCAAGGTCCGTGGTATTTCCTTCTTCTAAATGCCATGAACCATTAAGGCAGATGTTCTTTGAACCAAAGATCACAACCAGAGTACTCTTGAGGAGTTCTCCATCCATAATTGCGAATCTGCCCGTCCTACCTCTCCGCATGGATTATCCGGAAGAAATTCCTTGAACTCGTTTGACATACTAATCCATGCATCCACAACTCAGAAAATCATATGTTCCTTGAGTTGTCCCTCCTTAGTCGTTTTCTGACCCTCGTCTATCAATTGATAGTCAAGAGCATGCGTGCATTCGATCATCGATGCCTATTATTCTTGTGGCCCGTCAAGTCGTTCTATTCCGGAATGACTAGGAGAAACAAACTCCAGGTACCTCATCCATATCTAGGATTGGGTCAAAGCAATTGTACTTCACCGATCAAAATGCCAATCCAGCTTTTGTTCTGTTCTACCTCGGAGTATTACCCCCTTTATGTCAGGATGGTCATGAGAATTGCACCATCTCTCATGAATTTTTGACGCAGTAATACTTCTTGCCATCACTGTTCATTCCTCGGTTCCGTGTTGTCACAACCGGAATGCCGACAAGTGAACCATGATGTGTGAAATCAATACTCCTAGCAACCGTGTTGCTTGGTAGTAAATGGACAAAATCCTCATTCTTAGCATGTTGGTTATTAAATCATCATCCTAAGATTGATCGTGCTACCTAGTCCTTATTTCTGGTGCACTCTTCGATCAACGAGTTGGGATTTTGCCAAACCCTTGCTCTTTTGATCATATCGTCTTGCCCTGAAAAGCAAGTCTGTTCTCGAGCTTAGTAACATATCGGTGGATTGTGATATTCTGAATATCTTCTCGGAAGTATTACCAGGTTGTCACCTGACCGCTATGTTGAGCTCGTGATCACGTTGGTTTCTTATAAACCACCCCTTCTCCAAGAACTTGTGGTGGATACCCCTGAGCTAGTTGGTTAAGCTAAACAACAACTTGGAGAGTTGGAAGATAAAAGCTTGCCTTACTTAGCTCATTCCAAAGGGATATCCTTTTGAGTGCGCGTGTGTTGAAGAAAGGTGATATCTTCATCGATTGGTCCTCATGATCAGTTGTTGGATCTATTGCCTTGACAAAACTTTGACTTGAGTATGGCCTATCGTCAAGTCAAATCAGAGCCAACGATGTTCATAATGTTGTCTTACTCGTGGTTGATTCCTCGAGCATACACCATTACATCTTTGGGTCTGACCAATGCTATCACCGTGTTCGCATGATGGTGGAAGTCCAGTTATGGAAATTCCGATGGGTTGTTGTTGAGCCCACCAGCAGCATTTCGTCTCCCCCATGATTCATGTTGAACATCCAGCTAGTATTGGAAACTTTATAGGCATTATCTTCGTGTTCCGTTCATGAAGCATATGCTTGGATGGAAGAAGTGACTTCCTCGAATTCATGTGCATTTGGTGTAAGTTGCCGCCATGAACTTGAGAAAGGTTTGTTTTTGCCTCCTCTGGAATCATCCCAAGTTAGTCATGCATGTGCGAAGTATACTTTGGTTTGTGAGATTAGCTACCTCCATTCCACATGTATTTCCTAGCACCCCAAGCCACTGATTGATTTGCTCAAGGAAAAGGAGTTGTTGTGCGAATACTAGTTCATGCACAAGACTTCGATATCCTCGTTGATGGTTTTCCACCTAAACTCGGTAGTGTTTTATTATAAGACTACTATGTGGTCATGCTTGTCTAGGACAGCGTGCTCACATGCTTGTAGCAGAACCAGCTCATGTTTTGGAGTTTACTACCGTAGTTCATTCCCTGGGAATCTCGCAACGTCATCTCATCGAATTGTGTTGCAAACTTTCTTTTCCAGACCAGGCTGTCTGAAATACTCCGTTACCAACTAGATCTAAATCTCAGGCAGATATGATGGTTGGAACTTTTTCCAAGATCTATTATGTAGGTCCCGACAAGGTTGATGTCTGGCCGACACATCTAGCCGGAAGATCTATCATTGTAGTATCTTGATTGAGCTATTTGACATCTTCTCCATGAGGATCTTGTGCGACTTATTCCAGGAGTTGCTTCCTAGGGATTCTTGTGCTCCTAGTTTCTTCGATTATGCTATAACCATTCAAACAATGGAATTGCTCTCGACTGTTGAGTTATCTCCCAGTTACCAGAATCATTCCCAGCATTTGCATTTTGTTCCCAGCATGCACCTCAATAGTTGTTGTCCAGGATCATACTCAAGAGTGGACTTGTCATTGTCCCATCCATTTCCGATGATAAGCAAAATCATCCATTGCGTTGTCTTCAACAAGGTAGTCCACCTCATCCATTCGAACTCCGCCAAACTATCGATTGTTGTGGGTTGCCTTAGGCTGGTATAAAGAGTTTCAATGATCTATGGATCAAAAGTAATTCTTTTTGCCACTTAAGGGAACAGCCCAATGAGTCACCTTTCCAAGGTGCCCCGTTACGGGATCACAACAACTCTTTCCTCGCCACCTTGACACCATCCACCATCTTCTAAGTGTGGAATTGTTGCCCACCAAATCAAACCCCGTCATTTGTTCTTCCATTCCTCTCGATGTGTTTTGCGTCTCAACTCGAGATGTTTCAACATCTCATTCCGTGAGTTGAGATTGTATAGCTCGATCTTTGAGAAGATCAATCCTAGTATAGTTTCTTTCTGTCGTCATCGCGTGGATGAAGACCTCAAGCGAGGATGTCACGATCAACGTATGCAACGAATCAACAACCTTATGAAGTGCAAGTGGGATCATGAAGATCAAGTTAGCTTGTGCCCCCTCTGACTTCTTACCTCACGTCCTGAATCTCGGGACGAGATTCTTGTTTAGTGGGGGCGAGTTGTCACATCCCTAGTTCTGGTATGCTCAAGGCTAGCTAGTCATGTGTGCATCATGTTTAAAATTTCATTAAATTTTGAAATGAGGATTTGTGAAACCCTCAGAATCATTTCTGGAAATAACCCAGATAAAAATTGCTCCAAAAGGGTCCAAGAAATGTTCATGTCTCTCTCTGAAAATATTGGGCAGAGATAAAAATCAACCAATATTTTTAGGAGCTCATAAATATTTATTTTGGGCATTTGGAATTAATGCAATAGTTATTTGTTTTGGATATATATTGTTATATATATGAAATATTGTCCAAAAATTATGCCAGTAACTGAGGAGCTCTGGAATAATACCATTAGCCCCTGCAAAAATTGGCATAAGTAAATAAAATGGTTTAGTATTTTTATTAAACCAAACAAATGTCAGAAAATTAGAAAAGAAAACAAAAAGGGGAAAACCCTTACCTGGCACTTACCTCGGCCCACCTACCTGTTGCCGGCCCAGCTTCACCGGCCCAACCCACCAGGGCGAAGCGGTCGTCCTCAACCTCTGCCAGTAGGCAGAGGAGGGACACCGCGACGCCGCCGAGCGCGCCAGCTCCTCCCTGCCTGCCTGGCTGCCCCCTCGTCGCCCTGGACGCCTTCCGCGACGCCACGAATCTCCCCTCTCCCCTCTCCCTCGCTCCCTGGCCTCTCTCCTCTCTCTGTTTCCCCCTCCCGAACACGTCCGAGCGCCGCTGTCGCTGCTGCTCGGCGTTGCCGTGCCCACCGCCTCCCCCTCGCTTTCCCGACCAGTCCACGAGCTCTGCCTCGCTGCCGCGCACCTCTACGCCAAACCGCAGGACCCCGGACGCCCTGAAGCCTCGTCCTCGAGCTCGTCTTCTCCGCACGGCCGCCGGACGCCATCGACAAATTCGCCGCTTCCGGGTCGACCCCGAGCCCACTGAGCTGCGTTTCGACCTCCCAGTGAGCTCCTCCGCCGTTTCCCCCTGTCCCCGTGGCCTGTCACTTGCCGTAGTGTCGTTCCCCGCCGTAACCGAGCACCACCGCCGCCGGCCATCGTCGCAGCCGTCGTTTCCGGCCTCCTCTCGCCCAGCGGCCTGCTCCGTTGGATGCGGCGCACGCCCAGGAGCATGCAGCACACACCAGCTCCTCCCCACGTGCTCTCTAACGCCGAACCCGAGTTCACCCAAACTCCGGCCGCCGCCTTAGAGCTCGCCGCCGTCAACTCCGGCCACCCCAGCTCCTTCTGCTTACCCTGCCAGGTGCGCCCGAGCCTTAGCTACGCGTAGAACCAAACCGCGGCCGATTTGGTCGACCGTGGGCAAAACCCGAGCCCTCCGCCGTGCTCGCTGTCGCCGGCGACGAGCCGCCGGCGTGTTAGGCCTGTTGACCAGGGGTTTGACCTCCCCTGGGTCATTGACATGTGGGGCCAGTCCCTGCTAATTACCTAGTTTCAGTTTAACTAAAAATAGGATTAGCCCCTGTGACACTAACACGCGGGCCCCACCGTCTAGGTTTGACCCGCGCCGCTCAGGTGACTTGCTGACGTCATGATGATGTCAGGCTGACGTAGTAATCCCTTTTCTGGAATTTAAATAAATCTTAAATGATTTATAAATTTCAGAAAATAGCCTAAACTTCAGAAATCCATAGTAATTCAACCGTAACTCCAAATCAAACAATTTATATATGAAATTTGATCAGGAAAATATGAAGAATCTGTTTATGACACTTTCATGCATGATTGAACAAGTTAACCTCACTGAATAGGATGAATCATGATTAGGACAATTTATGAAATAGCATTTGGAGTTGGAGTTTAACCTTGTTTGAATTCCAATCCAATTAACTTGGCTTACTACTGCATTAGGTCAATTCAGTACCTTAACATGACATATCATTCATATGAATGTGCATTGCATTGATTGTGGTTCCTCTTGTGTTTTGCCGGTGTTTGTTCCCTCTCGTTAGACGTGGTTCCGACGATGTGATCGTTGACACTGATGAAGACTCAATGTTATCTTCAGAAGTGCCAGGCAAGCAAAAAACCCCTTGTTCATTCCGATACAATCCCACTCTCTCGCTCCTGCTCTCTTTTATTGCATTAGGACAACAACGATTCATGTGTTACTGGCTGCGGTAGCTGAACCCCTTTATCCTTTGCATGACCTGTCATTCCACAGTAAATAGATGAAACCCACTAGCATGAGTAGGAGTTGTTTGAGCCCTGATGTGCCTACTCATTCATGCTTGTTGTCATGCCTGCTACTGCTTAGAGTTGAGTCGGGTCTGATTCATCGGGAATGAATTGGAATGTGGTGAACATGTCCTACTGTTGAGAGCTAAGTGTGTGAACACGATTTGGTAAAGGTAGCGGTGAGAGGCCATGTAGGAGTACATGGTGGGTTGTCTCATTGCAGCCGTCCTCAGGAACTGAGTTCTGTGTTTGTGATCCATGAACAGTTACTACCACACATTGGGTTCCGGTAACTCGGCCCCTCTCGACTTATTAATCAACCTGATCTCTGTCCAGGAGTTGCAACTAGTTTCTGGTGTTTGTAGGTAGTGTTAGTAGTCTACCAAGTGGCACCCGGTACAGGTGGGCTTGGGACAGACTAGGCACAGTGGCACGGTGTACCAAGTGGCACCCGGTTGGTGGGCTTGGGAACCCTGCTCACATCGTTTGGGGCCGTGAGCGACACCCCGGCCGGATCTCCTTGCGGATGGAACCCGAATAGGCGATAAACCTGGACTAGAGACTTGCGTGGTTAGTCAGGTCGTGGCCGACTCCCTCGCCCGGCTTCCGCTTGAAGGTTGCCGAGGTACATGACGTGTACAGGGCGATAAGTGGCGAGAGCGTGTGTGAAGAAGTACACCCCTGCAGGGTTATCATTATCTATTCGAATAGCCGGATTCCTCGGATATGGAAACTTGGACCCCTTGTACGGTTCATAGACAAGTGAAAGTGGATACTCTAAAATGCGCAAGATAAGTGTGAGTGCTATGGATGGCCTTCTCGTAGGGAGACGGGAGCGGATCCATAGTGGTGTATTGAAATGGTGAATATGTGGACTCGTGTGCGCCACCTCAAAAGAGTTACTTGCAGTCGTAGTTCAGGATAGCCACCGAGTCAAAGCTGGCTTGCTGCAGTCAAACTCCACCACCCCCTTTATTGATACTGATGCATATGTAGTTAGTTCTGATGTAAGTCTTGTTGAGTACAATTGTACTCACGTTTGCCTATTTTATGTTTTTGCAGAGAGACTTCAGTCTCGCTAGTAGTACCGCTTGGACTTCGACGTTTAGCTTGTTACCTCAGCTACGATCTTGTGCCCTCGGCAGGATCTGGTAGATAGTCAGGCTTCTCAGCCTTTTCTATTTGTAGATGTCTGTACTCAGACATGTTAAGTTTCCGCTTGTGTTTTGACTTGTATGCTCTGAGTGTTGGGTCATGAGACTCATGTTTGTAATATCTCGCTCCTCGGAGCCTAATGAATAAATACTTGAGTCGTAGAGTCTTGTTGTGATGCCATGTTGTATCTACACATATCGAGCATATTGTGTGTATGATTGAAATGCTTGCTATGTGTGGGATCCGACTATCTAGTTGTTTATCCTTGGCAGCCTATCATATGGGGAAATGTAGTCTAGTGCTTCTGAGCGATAGTAGTCCGCTACAGCCCGGTTCACCGGAGTCCTGCTAGCCCAGCACTACTGCTCGGAACACTTGACTGGCCGGCATGTGATTCACTTCGTTCCTGTGTCTGTCCCTTTGGGGAAATGTCACGCGGTGACATCCGGAGTCCTGCCTAGCCTGCTACAGCCCGGGTTACCGGAGTCCTGTTAGCCCAGTGCTACAGCCCGGATTCACACGTTGATGACCGACATGCTCGATGTGATTCATGTATGCCTGTCCTCATAGGTTAGCGCCGCTTTGGGTTCACGACTAGCCATGTCGGCCCGGGTTCTTTGTCATATGGATGCTAGCGACACTATCATATACGTGAGCCAAAAGGCGCAAACGGTCCCGGGCCAGGTAAGGTGGCACCCGTGGAATACCGTGCGTGAGGCCGCAAAGTGATATGATGTGTTACATGCTAGATCGGTGTGACTTAGGATCGGGGTCCTGACACAGGAATAATCGTGCCGCCGTGATATGCAGGTGGCGGAGGGTCCGGTGGCCAGCCGGACTAATGAGTTTGCCGATCTAAAGCGGCAGCTTGATGTGGCAGACGCCGATATCATACTTGTCAACAAGCGGCTTTACGAGGCGCAGGGTATGGAATTTCTCCAGTGACACATGATAAGAGGAGCATGATGCCAGTATCTATAACATGTTTTTTGAATGCAGATGGAGCTGTGGCCGTGGAGAACCTTCGGGCGAAACTTGCCCGAGCCAAAGAACAAGCCAGGAAAAGCGATGCGGCTGCCCTAAAGGCAATCAAGGAGCTGAAAGCCGAACAGGCTGCTCACTTCCAAAGCAAGGAGGAAGTAGCCAGAATGGTTGTAGAATTGAAGAATGCCACTGACCGTTACGAGCTTCTTGAAAAGGAAGATCGGGCGAACAGGACAGACCTGGAGAAGGCCACCGTGGCAGCCAAAGACACCCGCTCTGCAATGAGAGCGATGAAGGAGGAGTTGCGCCAAGCCTGGGATATTGCGGCTGGGAAGCCCTTTATGCTGCGGATGAAGTTCGGAGATCCTAAGTATGCCCCTTTGGACCGACTGTCGAGTTCTGCGGACACATATCTGGATTTAGCGGCGAGCACTGCCGATGCGGCCGAATACTTCCGAGATCAAAAAGATCGCGAAGTGGAAAAGCTGTTCTGGTCACAATTTCATGCTCCAGAGCGTCCGCTTCCATTGACTAATCGGCTGGCCGAATGGGCCGAGCTAAATAGATTGTCCGAACTCGCCATGAGGTCTGTTGTGGATCATCTGTGGCCATAAAGGCCAAAGCCGAATAGTTATTTTAGTTTGTTGCAGCAGTTCCTTGGTGCAGTGCCGCATATCAACACGATGAAGAGGTCGGCGTGCGTAGAGGGTGCGCGGATGGCCCTTGCCCGTGTGAAGACATACTGGGCGGAGAAGGAGGCCACCGCCATTGCAGCCCAAGATTCGGACGAGAGCCGAGTACCTGCCGAGCACTACTTTCAAGAAGTTCTTGAGGGCGCTCGCTCCATAGAGGCGCAGTGCTCGAAGAATATGTTCTAATGACATGTATTCCCATTGAAAAACAATGTTTAACTGAATTATGAAGGCTATTTTATACTTGTGCCTACAAGAATTATAATACCTCCTGTGCGGCCGTTTATGTATGTATGTATATAACCTGAAAGATGGCAGTCATCGGCTTCAGCCCCCACGCATATGATGCGGGGGTGTTCGCGGAAGACGCATGTTCACACTTGACCCAACGTCTTGGTCCATTAAGGAGGTGATAGCGCAGCGAACTAGGCAATCGGACTATAATGCTTTAACACTTTCACTTGGCCAGAGGAGTTTGACAGTGGGGCTACTATATAGCCCCTGGTGGCTCCGCGCTCATCCGAATTCGGGGTGCACACATGCCTGGCCGGAAAACGGCCCTTCGTTAAGGCGGAGGAATCCCGAAGATTCCGCTAGGTCATCGAGTGGCTGACCAGTCTCACGCTATATCATGACAGTCAGTTTTCGGCTTTCTCTACTAAGGTGCTCGTCCGGATGAACCAGGGCATAATCATAGTAGTTCTCTTGGTGCCGCTTAGCCGATAGAGCGGAACGTAAGGCAGCAAAACACAGGAGCCGGGCAAACCCAACATTTGACCAAAGACATGATTCGGAGCTGATGCATATAAGGCCAAACTCGCAACGCCGAACACTCCCTAAGGTATTCGGTCTTTATGATGTAAACCGGGCTAAGCAGTGCCCTTTGTAATAAGCCCCTGGTATCCAGGTACGTGCAATACTCTGACGTGGCCACATGCCAATATGTCAGCATCCATCTCAGTTGTACTGAGAATCCGGGGGATGTGTATCAACAAGAGACAGTAAAAAAGGTTTACGCAGGGTCTTAATCTAAAGAGAATCCTTGGAACGGGTCCCTGCTGCACGTCTGCCCCTGTGTCTCCGTTGTGTCGTATCCTGGACGGGTGTAGCACGATGGTCATCTGTAAAAGAGAGGAACTTAGTTGAAGAGTTGTCGTGCAAAAGGTAGGTTATACTAAATAAACCAAGTACAGTTCAAGATGAGTAAAATTGAGCCTAATTGTCACTTGTTTACACACGTTGAGCCCCTTGTATTGTTATAGGGGTATAGCCATCGAACCTGTGTCGATTATATAGCTACGCCGGACTCGTCTAACCGTGTCCGTGGTCTTAACGACCTGTCAGATGTTCTAGCTGGTGAGGCCTTTTAGTGTGCGGCTGCCGAAGCAGCCGCACGGTCTTCCGCGCGCAAGGAGCGCTCAATATTTCCATTTACTGTAATGATGCCACGTGGACCGGGCATCTTAAGCATGAGAGAAGCATAATGCGGTATTGCGTTAAAGCAAGTGAAAGCTTCGCGTCCGATTAGTGCTTGATAACCACTTTGAAACGGAGCAATGTGGAAGGTTAACTTTTCGCTGCGGAAGTTATCGGGAAAGCCGAATATAACTTCTAATAGCAGGGAGCCCATGCAACGGGCTTCTGGGCCTGGCGTTACTCCTTTGAAGGTAGTATTGCTGTGGCTGATTTTTGTTGGGTCTATCCCCATTTTGCGGACTGTGTCCTGATATATCAGGTTTAAACTATTGCCGCCGTCCATCAGGACTCGTGTGAAGTGGTATCCGTCAATTATTGGGTCTAACACCAATGCAGCCCATCCTGCATGCCGGATACTTGCCGAGTAATCCTGATGGTCGAAGGTGATCTGTTGGGACGACCAGTGGCGGAACTCCGCGGTGATAGGCTCTGGGGCACGTGTCTCTATGAGTGTCGGGTTGTTCTTCTTTATCACGTGTAACACGTTTACTGTTTTGACTTCTGGTGGGAATTTCTTTTGTTCCCCAGTGCTTTGCTTGCGAGGCTCGTCCTCGTCCTCGGTTGGTGTATCCTGCCCCTTGTGTTCGGCGTTGAGCTTGCCGGACTGCTTGAAGACCCAACATTCTCTATGGGTATGATTTGCAGGTTTGTCGGGGGTGCTGTGGATCTGACATAGTTTGTCCAGAATCTTGTTTAGGCTGGATAGTTCGTCTCTGTTTCCTTTGGATGGCAGCTTTTGCTGACCTGGCCGAGAGCTTCTGAATCCGGCGTTTACTGTCGTGCTCTTCGGGTTGTCTTCTTTATTCTGGTGCTTGTTTTTGCTGCGTTGCGGCTTCCCGTTTCCGTCCCTGACTTCGGATGTACTTGGGTCACTGGTGCTACATCGGGCTAACCAGCTGTCCTCGCCCGCGCAAAAGCGGGTCATGAGGCTTGTTAATGCTGCCCTTGTTCTTGGCTTTTCTTGGCTAAGGTGTCTGGCAAGCCATTCGTCTCGGACGCTGTGTTTGATAGCTGCTAAAGCTTCGGCGTCCGGACAGTCGACTATTTGGTTCTTTTTGGTGAGAAACCTGTTCCAAAGCTTTCGGGCTGACTCTCCGGGCTGTTGAGTTATATGACTTAAATTGTCTGCATCCGGTGGTCGGACATAGGTCCCTTGAAAATTTGCCCGAAAAGCGTCCTCGAGCTCTTCCCAACTTCCAATGGTGTTTTCGGGGAGGCTTTTAAGCCAGTGCTGGGCTGGCCCTTTGAGCTTGAGGGGTAAGTACTTGATGGCATGGAGATCGTCTCCTCGAGCCATGTGGATATGGAGGATGTAGTCCTCAATCCAGACCCCGGGGTCTGTTGTTCCTTCGTATGCCTCTATGTTTGCGGGTTTGAATCCCTCTGGAAATTCATGTCCCTCTGGAAATTCATGGTCCAGCACCTCATCGGTGAAACATAGGGGGTGTGCGGCACCCCTGTATTTGGGTGTACCATGGTGTTCGTATTGTTGTTGTGTTGTATTGCGTGCTGGAGCACGCTTTCTTGGCCTGTAGATGGATCTGGTTGCGCCATCCTTTTGATGCGAGTCCTCACGTGGATCGCGTACTGGCTTGTGTGCGGCGTCGTTTGCCGCTCTATGTTGGCCACGAGGTCGTCTATCCGACCGGATGGCTGTTTTGTTTTTTAATTGTAGGGGCTCTAAGGCCTCATCATCGAATTCAGGTAGTAGCTTTCGCTTCGGGTAGCTCTTTGTGTGGCTACTGCCGCCGTACTTTTCTGAACTATTGAGTACTTTACTCCATCTAATTCTGAGTGTATCTTGCGCAGCCTTGAGTTTTCACTTCTCCTTTTTCAGACTCAGTGCAGTGGCGACAAGCCTTTGATGGAGATTATGTTGCTCCAGGTGCTTGTCCGGTGTGATATCGTCCGGACTGTTATCTTCGTCGGAGATGGGTTGCTCGATTTGATTCTCCGTGTTGCCATGGTCGGACGGTGGTTCATCGCCGTGTTCGTCGTCCGCTGGCTCACCCTGCTCTATCGCTGGGCCTATATGATCGCTGTTTCTGCCGAGGCGGGATTTGGAGCGGCATTTACACCGCTGCTTTGACTGCTTCTTGAGGGAACGATCCTTCGCTGCGTCCTTTGACGTTGTTGGTCCTGCAAGTGCACAGGTTTGTAGGACAGTAGCAAATTTCCCTCAAGTGGATGACCTAAGGTTTATCAATCCGTGGGAGGCATAGGATGAAGATGTTCTCTCTCAAGCAACCCTGCAACCAAATAACAAAGAGTCACTTGTGTCCCCAACACACCCAATACAATGGTAAATTGTATAGGTGCACTAGTTCGGCGAAGAGATGGTGATACAAGTGCAATATGGATGGTAGATATAGGTTTTTGTAGACTGAAAATATAAAAACAGCAAGGTAGCAAGCGGTAAAAGTGAGCGTAAACGGTATTGCAATGATAGGAAACAAGGCCTAGGGTTTATACTTTCACTAGTGCAAATCCTCTCAACAATAATAACATAGTTGGATCATATAACTATCCCTCAACATGCAACAAAAAGTCACTCCAAAGTCACTAATAGCGGAGAACAAACGAAGAGACTATGGTAGGGTACGAAACCACCTCAAAGTTATTCTTTCCAATCAATCCATTGGCCTATTCCTATAAGTGTCACAAACAGCCCTAGAGTTCGTACTAGAATAACACCTTAAGATACAAATCAACCAAAACCCTAATGTCACCTAGATATTCCAATGTCACCTTAAGTATCTGTGGGCATGATTATACGATATGCATCACACAATCTCAATTCATCTACTCAAACCAACACATAGGACCTCAAAGAGTGCCCAAAGTTTCTACCGGAGAATCACGACGAAAACGTGTGCCAACCCCTATGCATAGGTTCATGGGCAGAACCCGCAAGTTGGTCACCAAAACATACATCAAGTGGCACGTGATATCCCATTGTCAGCACAGATACGCACGGCAAGACATACATCAAGTGTTCTCAAGTCTTTAAAGACTCAATCCGATAAAATAACTTCAAAGGGAAAACTCAATCCATTAAAAGAGAGAAGAGGGGGAGAAGAAAAATAAGATCCAACTATAATAGCAAAGCTCGCTATACATCAAGATCGTGCCAAATCAAGAACACGAGAGAGAGTGAGAGTGAGAGAGAGAGAGAGAGAGAGAGATCAAACACATAGATACTGGTACATACCCTCAGCCCTGAGGGTGAACTACTCCCTCCTCATCATGGAGAGCGCCGGGGTGATGAAGATGGCCATCGGTGAGGGTTCCCCCCTCTGGCAGGGTGCCGGAACAGGGTCCCGAGAGGTTTTTGGTGGCTACAGAGGCTTGCGGCGGCGGGACTCCCGATCTAATCTCTGTTCTGGAAGTTTTAGGGTACGTAGGTATACATGGGTGCAAGGGGTACGCCGGTGGAGTTGCGGGGGCCCCACGAGGCAGGGGGGCGCGCCCCAGGGGGGTGGGCACGCCCCCTACCCTCGTGGTCAGCTCCCGTATCTTCTGACGTGGAGTCCAAGTCTAACAGGTAGGTTTCCTTCCAAAAATAACTTCTCTAGTTGATTTCGTTCCGTTTTGACTCCGTCTGATATTCCTTTTCCTCAAAACACTGAAATAGGCATAAAACAGCAAATCTGGGCTGGGCCTCCGGTTAATAGGTTAGTCCCAAAAATAATATAAAAGTGGATAATAAAGCCCAATATTGCCTAAAACAGTAGATAATATAGCATGGAGCAATCAAAAATTATAGATACGTTGGAGACGTATCAAGCATCCCCAAGCTTAATTCCTGCTCGTCCTCGAGTAGGTAAATGATAAAAAAGATAATTTTTGATGTGGAATGCTAGTTGGCAAAATTTCATTGTAATTCTTCTCAATTGTGATATGAATAATCAGATCTGAAAGATTCAAGACAAAAGTTCATATTGACATAAAAAATAATAATACTTCAAGCATACTAATAAAGCAATTATGTCTTCTCAAAGTAGCATGGCCAAAGAAAGTTATCCCTACAAAATCATATAGTCTGGCTATGCTCCATCTTCACCACACAAAGTATTTAAATGATGCACAACCCCGATGACAAGCCAAGCAATTGTTTCATACTTTAACATTTTCAAAACTTTTTCAATCTTCACGCAATACATGAGCGTGAGCCATGGATATAGCACTATATGTGGAATAGAATGGTGGTTGTGGAGAAGACAAAAAGAGGGGAAGATAGTCTCACATCAACTAGGCGTATCAACGGGCTATGGAGATGCCCATCAATAGATATCAATGTGAGTGAGTAGGGATTGCCATGCAACGGATGCACTAGAGCTACAAGTATATGAAAGCTCAACAAAAGAAACTAAGTGGGTGTGCATCCAACTCGCTTGCTCACGAAGACCGAGGGCATTTTGAGGAAGCCCATCATTGGAATATACCAGCCAAGTTCTATAATGTAAAATTCCCACTAGTATATGAAAGTGACAAAATGAGAGACTCTCTATCATGAAGATCTTGGTGCTACTTTGAAGCACAAGTGTGGTAAAAGGATAGTAGCATTGCCCCTTCTCTCTTTTTCTCTCATTTTTTTATATTTTTTTATTTTTTTTTGTTTGGGCCTTTTCTCTTTTTTATGGCCTCTTTTTTTTCTCTTTTTTTTATTTTTCGTCCAGAGTCTCATCCCGACTTGTGGGGGAATCATAGTCTCCATCATCCTTTCCTCACTGGGACAATGCTCTAATAATGATGATCATCACACTTTTATTTACTTACAACTCATGAATTACAACTCGATACTTAGAACAAATTATGATTCTATATGAATGCCTTCGGCGGTGTACCGGGATATGCAATGAATCAAGAGTGACATGTATGAAAGAATTATGAATGGTGGCTTTGCCACAAATACGATGTCAACTACATGATCATGCTAGCAATATGACAATGATGGAGCGTGTCATAATAAACGGAACGGGGGAAAGTTGCATGGCAATATATCTCGGAATGGCTATGAAAATGCCATGATAGGTAGGTATGGTGGCTGTTTTGAGGAAGATATATGGTGGGTGTATGATACCTGTAACATCCCAAAATTCTAAATTTTGGAATGTTATAATAAATAGATAGATTTGATTGATTGTTTGATTGATTGACTGAAAGTGAGTGAAATTCGAAACTCTTTGAAAGTTAAATGAGAGGGAATAAAAGGACTTTCCCAAACTTTCATTTTTCATTTGTGCTCTCCGTGAATTCAAATACTTTTCAAATACAAAACCCTTGAGCGAAGATGATATGACTTCTTCCATTTAAATTAAATGAAACGGTATTTGAAAATAATGGAAATTCATTTGGAAATATTTCAATTCATAAACTTCATGCAGCTCAATGATTTTCACGAGTGAAGATAAAATGACTTCTTCAAAATATACGAAATATGAGTTGGGAGTTTCAAAGAATTAAATTCAAGTTTTTTTTTGAATTTATTTTTCAATTTGGAGTTATTTGAGTTTTACTCAAATTGGTTTTCTCCAAAAATAAAATACAGGGAAATTAGGGTAACATGATTCCCTACAACAGAAAATTGGAGAAAAATTAATTTGAAATCATTTTGGTATTTTAAAAATGTTTTTATTGGATTTTAGTAGGGCAGTAGCACTCTTTGAATTATTTGAATTTGCGTGGATTATATTTGACTCTATAAAAATGTTCACGTTGTAGAAAATCATTTTATGAAAATTTTGATATATAATATGCCTATATATAATTGTACGATTATTTCGTTATTTTGCTTTTCCTTCTGTTTCTATTTTAAAAAAAAACTGTACGTGCAGCCCATATTTATTTATCGCCTACATGCGCAGTATAGTAGCTTCTGGCGCCCATTGTTTTTTTTTCTCTCCTAAATGGGCCAGGCCCAGCCAGCCTTTTTTATTTTTTTTACTTAGGCCGATTTTTGTTAGAAAAAAAACTGTAGCGCCGTGTACGTGCGCGCGCAGCCGGTCGTGGTGCTTTTAGCCCATGTGGTTCCCCGTTTATTTTATTTGTTCGTCTACGTTTAGTCCCACATTGCCTAGCCTTTAACCCCTAAACCTCTTTTCCACCTATAAATATAGACCCATAGAGCCTCCAAAAATTATCCGATTCGGGTTAAATCAATATTTTGGTTTGACTAGATTCTTTAAAGAAAAATATTTTTCTCCTCTCCGGCGCGAATTTTCTGAATTGTCTTCTCTCCCCAAAGTCATCTTTTCTCTGCCTTATAAAGGTATATTTCTTTGCTTTTTTTATACCTCCGTAGTTTATTATTTTCTAGACTAATACGATAGAATAATTAGATTATCAATTAGTCTACGTATTTATACATTAGACCTGAGCCGTAGCTATTTTTCTTCCGTAAACTAGCTTGACCCTGATTTTTCTAATAGCCATAACTTTTTACTCGTTCATCCAAATTAGACGAAACCAACGCCCACTTTTTTGTTATGATCTCCTCTATCCAGTAAAACAACTTAAACATGTTTTTGAAAATTTAAAATATGATTTCAAACAGATTTGAATTTGAATCTTCTTTTGTTCATAACTTGAGTTTTACAACTCCATTTTAGTCGATTCTTTTTGCTAATCGAAGCTCTTGACCTAAACTTTCTGATAAGGCCAAATTCACATAATTTTGGTACTGTTAGAAATATTTTTATGTTGCAAGAGTTATTCGCTTGGTTTTGATGTTTTCCGAATCGTCTTCTTCGATCTTTCTGATCTTCTGAGTGATTGCTTATGTGTGGTTACTATTGCTTGCTTACGATAGATTGACCGGAGTGTGACGAGTAGATCTATCAAGTGTTTTGAGTGCGAATCATCTTCATCAACATTTCAGGCAAGTTCACACTTTGACCATAACCCTTTCATACCCATTTTTTATTGCATTAGATCAATCCTCAAACATTGCATGATTAGGATCTAATTAAAAATGTGGGTATTGGGAAGTAGTTGATGATGTAGGAACCTATTGCCCTGTTACTATCAAACCCTTGGGAGTTACTTCTACGCGTTGCTTATATTGCTATGCTATGCTCGTAGACGTGGTTTGGGTATGAGTGAAATCCATGACAGATGTGAGATTGTTATTTAATGGTTCAACTTAAGGTGGCAACTTAAATACACATCTGGGTGGATTGCTAGGGGCACCCTGGGGATAGACCAGTGGACTTGCCCGGACACCTGGGGATGTACCAGTGTTGTCCTAGGAAATCCCGGGGATATACCGTGTGATCATCCTACGGTCCGCCACCCAGGCTCAAAGGGATCATGAGATTATTCATACTAGAAACTTCCGTGTGCAGCCACAAGCCATTATGGGGTCTGGCATAGTTGACTAAGTCGTGCGAACTCTTACAGTGGTAGACTAGCAGATGTAGGGGATGTAGGTTGGTACGGTCTATCACAACGTAAGGTGTGAGCGCTTCTAAAAGACTATGTCTCGGTCATCCATTTCTCAAACACCGTGTAGTGCGAGAAACCAAACGGAGGCGATCGAGTCTTGTGGGGAAAAGTGCGCAAACCTCTGCAGAGTGTACAAACTAATCATGATTAGTCGTGTCCCCGGTTATGGACATCTTGAGTATCTAGTTCTTGGGTTATCCTGTTGATCTCATCACGTTACTTTAAATAATTTGTTGGGTTTTAATGATGATGCTTAATTGGGATTGAGAATGCTGTCAACCATTCTCAATGTTTAACAACCACCATGATAGTTAAATAAAATTATTCCTTTGCAGTAGGGAAAAATTGGCTTTTCGCAAAAACCTTATAACCATAGAGCTTTTCCACCAGCCATATATGCATGTAGTGATAGCCATTGTTCATCATTTTCTCTATGGTGTGAATTTGTCAGTACATTCAATGTACTGACCCGTTTCGGGCTGCAACGTCTCATGTTGTAGGTTTCTTACGACGAGTAAGTGATACGTTAGGGTTACGATTTCTACACTCAACTTTGCCGTTGGTGTTGATGGGAATCCACAACCTTGTTGCTTCCGCTATATTGGATTGAGGTAATAGTATTTATATTACTTTATACATGTGGTTTACCTCTGTTATAAATCCTTCGAGTACTGTGTGTGTCAGCATACCGATCCAGGGATGACACGTAAGCACAGAGACTTGTCCCATTCGGGTCGGGTCGCTACAAGATGGTATCAGAGCACATGTTGACTGTAGGACGTGGCCCTAGAAACTTTTAAGCCCATAGAAAAGATTTTCTCTACAAACTTTCTTTTACCTCTCTTCTCTTCTGAGCTTATTCAAATATTCCCTTTTAGTGAGACTATACCCCTTTCCCTTTTGACCACTCGAAGATTCGACTGATGAGATCAGTCCAAGAAGTACAAGATATCGGACAACTAAGACCATTCGGAATGAAGAGGATTTTACTATACATTACGATAATGGAAACTACAACGGTTGAAGACTCCGAAGACTAGGAAAATTTGATGGCCTTGAAGAATCCCCAGATTTGTATGACCTAGGAAGGCTACCCTTATGGAACTTGGCAGACTTTTGAAGCTATTAATACCCGAGATCAAGGTGTATCGGAGAAAGACCGGAGCATGGAGAGTTAAAAACTCAAAGTTCTGTCAAGGAAAACCCTAAGGCAGGAGATATCAACTATGGAGAGATAGCTCATGGAAATGACAAGAGCAGAAACACGGCTATTCAAGATGTTATCGCCCGCTTATTCTATTGCCACCGTGCTGAGTTAAGCATGCATATGCATGGAAGGATTGGATGGTAGAAGGCTGATGGAGCACCTATCAGCAAGATGAAGTTTTAACTCTAGCCGGTGTATCACCAGAATCTGGAATGTTACATCAAGAAGTTAAGGTGGACTTACAGGAAGCCGTATTTTGACAAGGAAGTATTTTGAGAAGAACTCTGGACACTGAAGATGAGAGTAGCCAAGCTGGAGGAGCAAAACCTCGAGATATAGGAGATTCGTCAGTAACTGAAGGACAGTAGGACCGTGGTTCATACCAAGATTTTGAAACCCAGAAGTTTGGAATGCAACTCCAGAAATATTGAAGGATGCCACGAGAGACTTTGCGTTAACAGAGATGATCTGGCAAAAGAACTTGAGAAGGTCAAGCACGGTCGAAAGAAGCCATCGGAGACATGAACAAGACTTGAAGAGTTTGGCGACTTTGAAGATTTATTGACCTTTAGAAGACCAAACCCCTGTTCTATACCTACGTTAGGTACGACGATTGTGAGCTGTCATTTGTTTGTTGTTTTTCCGACAGCCACAATAAAATCTGTCTTTTCAAAACCTTTGTTTGTATTGTGTGCATCTCTCTCGATCTCTCTTATCTCACCCCAAAACCCATGGACCCAATAGATGATGAATGGAGATGAGCTCGTATCTTCTGGACCGATGAGTCAATTGGAGACAGACCGATGGATTCAGAACATGGAGGATCATATGGAGAACAACCCCATAGTCAGAAAGGATATGGCCCAGCATGCTCTTCAATGCTTTGAAAGAGGTGCTGCTACTTGGTGGAGGATGTACCAAACCATCAATGGATGGCAAGGAGTAACCACTTGGGGAGAATTTAAGTTGACTTTGCTAATATCTCGGTTTGTGTCCCAGAAATTGAAGCCTTCGGGAAAGGATATGAAGAAACCTTGTGCATGCAAGCTCTGTGGAGAAATAGGACACACCCATAAGGAACACAAGGATGAATGCCCTAATTGTGAAGGAAGTCACCCAGCTGAAGAATGCCCAACTAGGCAGGTTACTTGTTTCTTGTGTGAATGAACTACCCACTACCCTGCTCAGTGTCACTTTTACCCCATGGTACAAAGAACCATCCAGCAGAAAAAAGGAAGCCAAGGAGCCCTAATGGGAATTCTAAAAGAACCTGCGATGAAGGAAGAGGTGGAGGACACACCCAAAGAAGAACCAATTAAACCCTGCACCAAGTCATGCTATTCATGTGGAGAAGAAGGACACATCTCCCAGAATTGTATGAATGGGGATCTAGTAGAATTCCCGATGGAGGAAGTAGAGTATGACCCACAGGAAATAGAAGCCCTGATTGGAATGGAAAAGTCCAGAAAGAGAAGAAGATTGGATTCTGGGAAGGATCTGAGTCATGTCACCTGTTACAAGTGCAAGGAGTCAGGGCACTACATCAACACTTGCCCAAAAAGGAAGCCAAGGACCCAAGGAGGCTATGTGATCAAGAGGAAACCTCGAAACTTGTCAGAAGTATTATGTTTTCGTTGTAATGAAGCAGGGCACTTTGCCAGGGATTGTCCCAAGGAGAAGGAGACTTATGCTAAATAGTTGAGTTAGCAGCAATGTAAATGTAGTAGTAGTAGTGAGAACATCTCTTCTGTGTTGAGATATTGAGTTGAGGCATGTAATGGAAAAACATGAGATTGTAATATTTGAGAATTAATAATGTTAGCAGTGTTGGTACTGATTTGGATTTTATGAGTAACTCTACGAGGAAAGATGTTGACCATTTTCGAGGATATGAGATATATGGTCTATGGAAGATTTGTGCATTTTAAGGGTGGTGGTACCCTGTAAGAACCGTTGACCCCTGGAAAAGATAAGGATACCCCATTCAGTGGATTTCGGACAAAATGAATACGAGTTTTGTCTTGATATGTTTGATACCCCAAGAGTGTGTGGGATGAAGGTGGAGACCGTCAGTTGTTTGGACCAAATGTGATCAAAGAGTCAGAAGAGAATGTTGAGTTGATTCGGGATAGACTGAAGGTAGCTCAGTCCAGGTAGAAGAGTTATGCAGACTAAAAAATGCAAGGAGATAGTCTATGAAACTGGAAACAGAGCATGGCTTCGTGTGTCCCCTCTGCAAGGAGTTAAACGAATTGGAGTTAAGGGAAAGTTGGCCTTGAGATTTGTAGGACCATACGAAGTTTTGGAGCGTATGGGAGAAGTGGCCAATTGGAGTCACCTGAAGGACTGTCAGGAGTTCATGATGTGTTCTACGTTTCCCATCTGAAGAAGTGCCATGCAGAGATGGCCAATATTCCCCTGTAAGGACGCTTGACCCTGGAAAGGATAATGATGTTCCACGAAGTGGAATATGGACTTCATAAGTATAAGTTTTATCTCGGTATGCGGGATATTCCACGAGGATGAAGAGATGAATTACTATTGGATATAAAGGAGGGATGATGTTGGAAATATGGATCAATGGAAATTCCATGATGAGTCTGAGTAATCATGTCCTAGTATGGAGCAAATAGAAGGAAGGAAGACATTACAATTGGATGGATTTTAAGTATGCTAGGAAGATGGAAGTTGGAAGTTGGATGTTGGAATAATGGTCAGTTGCCCAGATGATGAGTTCAAGGTTGACAAGTGATGAGGTGGGCCATAACCCACAGGCCCCAGGACCTGCCAAGAAGCAAACACACTCTCGCTAAAGGAAAAAACCCTGGAGGAAGCTACGATTTTATCGATAGACGATCTTATAGGAGTTTACGCAAACCTGAGGGTTGGGAAGGAACGATAGATGTTTGTTTGGCTTGCAGAATCTATGGATTTATCCGAACTTGGTTCGTCGACAAGAGAAATTCTGCAATGCTTGAGGATGACTGAGTGTTAGAATGCGAGATTCGCTAAACCGTATACAAGGTAATGATTTGGGTGCGGGATGGATTGATCACCATACCGACTTACTCTTATTATTCGCCTTGCTATGTGGGATAGTAAATCTGAGTGACTTACCTATAGTAGAGAGACGACGATATTAAACCTTGTTTGAACCTTAGATTGGTATAGCAATTTTCCCCTTGTACAAGGCACCTGTTGCCAACCGTAGGTTAAACGGTGAGGATCAACCAGACCCATTTCCTGCAGGAGAAACCATAAATTGTTGACCACCATGAGATATCGATAGTTGTCTAGTATTGGCGCCAGACCCGTCAGCTAAGAAGACCCAATATCGGAATAACCTTACCAAGAGGAAAGGACAAAAGAATTCAGGAAAAGGTTATGCCACTATCGGAAGAGCCCAGAGAAGGAATTACCCTTACGATCTGAGAAGACCGACACCGTCAATAATAAGGATGGAGTATATGAGTTTTGATGGAACCGTAACCATGTTTCTAAGGGTGGTAGCACCCCAGACCCTTTGTGATGATCGATGGATTTCAAGAAGACCCCAAACCCTAACCTTTTCTTTCTAGCCTCTCCGAATCTCGAGGACGAGATTCATTTTAAGGGTGGTAGGTTTGTAACATCCCAAAATTCTAAATTTTGGAATGTTATAATAAATAGATATATTTGATTGATTGACTGAAAGTGAGTGAAATTCGAAACTCTTTGAAAGTTAAATGAGAGGGAATAAAAGGACTTTCCCAAACTTTCATTTTTCATTTATGCTCTCTGTGAATTCAAATACTTTTCAAATACAAAACCCTTGAGCGAAGATGATATGACTTCTTCCATTTAAATTAAATGAAAGGGTATTTGAAAATAATTGAAATTCATTTGGAAATATTTCAATTCATAAACTTCATGCAGCTCAATGATTTTCACGAGTGAAGATAAAATGACTTCTTCAAAATATACGAAATATGAGTTGGGAGTTTCAAAGAATTAAATTCAAAAAAAAATTGAATTTATTTTTCAATTCGGAGTTATTTGAGTTTTACTCAAATTGGATTTCTCCAAAAATAAAATACAGGGAAATTAGGGTAACATGATTCCCTACAACAGAAAATTGGAGAAAAATTAATTTGAAATCATTTTGGTATTTTAAAAATGTTTTTTATTGGATTTTAGTAGGGCAGTAGCACTCTTTGAATTATTTGAATTTTCGTGGATTATATTTGACTCTATAAAAATGTTCACGTTGTAGAAATCTTTTTCTGAAAATTTTGATATATAATATGCCTATATATAATTGTACGATTATTTCGTTATTTCACTTTTCCTTCTATTTCTACTTAAAAAAAACTGTACATGCAGCCCATATTTATTTATCGCCGACGTGCGCAGTGTAGTAGCTTCTAGCGCCCATTGTTTTTTTCTCTCTTAAATGGGCCAGGCCTAGCCAACCTTTTTTATTTTTTTTACTTAGGCCGATTGTTGTAAAAAAAGAAAAAAAAACTGTAGCGCCGTGTACGTGCGCGCGCAGCCGGCCCGTGGTGCTTTTAGCCCATGCAGTTCCCCGTTTATTTTATTTGTTCGTCTACGTTTAGTCCCATATTGCCTAGCCTTTAACTCCTAAACCTCTTTTCCACCTATAAATATAGATCCATAGAGCCTCCAAAAATCATCCGATTCGGGTTAAATCAATATTTTGGTTTGACTAGATTCTTTAAAGAAAAATATTTTTCTCCTCTCCGGCGCGACTTTTGGGAATTGTCTTCTCTCCCCGAAGTCATCTTTTCTCTGCCTTATAAAGGTATATTTCTTTGCTTTTTTTATACCTCCGTAGTTTATTAATTTCTAGACTAATACGATAAAATAATTAGATTATCAATTAGTCTACGTATTTATACATTAGACCTGAGCCGTAGCTATTTTTCTTCCGTAAAACAGCTTGGCCCTGATTTTTCTAATAGCCATAACTTTTTACTCGTTCATCCAAATTAGACGAAACCAACGCCCACTTTTTCGTTATGATCTCCTCTATCCAGTAAAACAACTTAAACATGTTTTTGAAAATTTAAAATATGATTTCAAACAGATTTGAATTTGAATCTTCTTTTGGTCATAACTTGAGTTTTACAACTCCGTTTTAGTTGATTCTTTTTGCTAATCGAAGCTCTTGACCTAAACTTTCTGATAAGGCCAAATTCACATAATTTTGGTACTGTTAGAAGTTGTTTTATGTTGCAAGAGTTATTCGCTTGGTTTTGATGTTTTCCGAATCGTCTTCTTCGATCTTTCTGATCTTCTGAGTGATTGCTTATGTGTGGTTACTATTGCTTGCTTACGATAGATTGACCGGAGTGTGGCGAGTAGATCTATCAAGAGTTTTGAGTGCGAATCATCTTTATCAACATTTCAGGCAAGTTCACACTTTGACCATAACCCTTTCATACCCATTTTTTATTGCATTAGATCAATCCTCAAACATTGCATGATTAGGATCTAATTAAAAATGTGGGTATTGGGAAGTAGTTGATGAGGTAGGAACCTATTGCCCTGTTACTATCAAACCCTTGGGAGTTACTTCTACGCGTTGCTTATATTGCTATGCTATGCTCGTAGACGTGGTTTGGGTATGAGTGAAATCCATGACAGATGTGAGATTGTTATTTAATGGTTCAACTTAAGGTGGCAACTTAAATACACATCTGGGTGGATTGCTAGGGGAACCCTGGGGATAGACCAGTGGACTTGCCCGGACACCTGGGGATGTACCAGTGTTGTCCTAGGAAATCTCGGGGATATACCGTATGATCATCCTACGGTCCACCACCCAGGCTCAAAGGGATCATGAGATTATTCATACTAGAAACTTCCGTGTGTAGCCACAAGCCATTATGGGGTCTGGCATAGTTGACTAAGTCGTGCGGACTCTTACAGTGGTAGACTAGCAGATGTAGGGGATGTAGGTTGGTACGGTCTATCACAACGTAAGGTGTGAGCGCTTCTGAAAGACTATGTCTCGGTCATCCGTTTCTCAAACACCGTGTATTGCGAGAAACCAAACAGAGGCGATCGAGTCGTGTGGGGAAAAGTGCGCAAACCTCTGTAGAGTGTACAAACTAATCATGATTAGCCGTGTCCCCGATTATGGACATCTTGAGTATCTAGTTCTTGGGTTATCCTGTTGATCTCATCACGTTACTTTAAATAATTTGTTGGGTTTTAATGATGATGCTTAATTGGGATTGAGAATGCTGTCAACCATTCTCAATGTTTAACAACCACCATGATAGTTAAATAAAATTATTCCTTTGCAGTAGAGAAAAATTGGCTTTTCGCAAAAACCTTATAACCATAGAGCTTTTCCACCAGCCATATATGCATGTAGTGATAGCCATTGTTCATCATTTTCTCTATGGTGTGAATTTGCCAGTACATTCAATGTACTGACCCGTTTCGGGCTGCAACGTCTCATGTTGCAGGTTTCTTACGACGAGTAAGTGATACGTTAGGGTTACGATTTCTACACTCAACTTTGCCGTTGGTGTTGATGGGAATCCACAACCTTGTTGCTTCCTCTATATTGGATTGAGGTAATAGTATTTACGTTACTTTATACATGTGGTTTACCTCTGTTATAAATCCTTCGAGTACTGTGTGTGTCAGCATACCGATCCAGGGATGACACGGAAGCACAGAGACTTGTCCCATTCGGGTCGGGTCGCTACAATACCGGCGAAAAGTGCGCGGTATTAGAGAGGCTAGCAATGGTGGAAGGATGGGAAAAAGTGCATATAATCCATGGACTCAACATTAGTCATAAATAACTCATATACTTATTGCAAAAATCTAGAAGTTATCAAAGCAAAGTATTACACGCATGCTCCTAGGGGGATAGATTGGTAGGAAAAGACCATCGCTCATCCCCGACCGCCACTCATAAGGAAGACAATCAATAAACACCTCATGCTCCGACTTCCTTACATAACGGTTCACCATACGTGCATGCTACGGGAATCACAAACTTCAACGCAAGTATTCTTTAAATTCACAACTACTCAAATAGCATGACTCTAATATTATCACCTCCATATCTCAAAACAATTATCATGCTTCAATCTTTTCTTAGTATTCAACACACTCATAAGAATTTTTCTTTTATTAGTCTTTTATGCCTGGCATATTAGAATTAAGCACATTACCATGCTATTTAAGACTCTCAATATAATATAAGTGAAGCATGAGAGTTCATCTATTTCTTCAAAATATAACCACCGCCGTGCTCTAAAAATATATAAGTGAAGCACTAGAGCAAACAACAAACTACTCCGAAAGATATAAGTGAAGATCAATGAGTAGTCGAATAATTATACAACTATGTGAAGACTCTGCCATTTAAGAATTTCAGATCTTGATACTTTATTCAAACAGCAAGCAAAGCTAAAGAAAATGACATGGCGCTCCAAGCAAAACACATATCATGTGGTGAATAAAAATATAGCTCCAAGTAAAGTTACCGATGAATGAAGACGAAAGAGGGGATGCCTTCCGGGGCATCCCCAAGCTTAGACGCTTGGTTATCCTTGAATATTACCTTGGGGTGCCTTGGGCATCCCCAAGCTTAGGCTCTTGCCACTCCTTATTCCGTAGTCCATCGAATCTTTACCCAAAACTTGAAAACTTCACAACACAAAACTTAACAGAAAACTCGTGAGCTCCGTTAGCGAAAGAAAACAAAACACCATTTCATAGTACTGTAATGAACTCATTATTTATTTGTATTGGTGTTAAACCTACTGTATTCCAACTTCTCTATGGTTTATAAACTATTTTACTAGCCATAGAGTCATCAAAATAAGCAAACAACACACGGAAAACAGAATCTGTCAAAAACAGAACAGTCTGTAGTAATCTGTAACTAACGCAAACTTCTGTAACTCCAAAAATTCTAAAATAAATTGGTGGACCTGAGAAATTTGTCTAGTAATAATCTGCAAAAATAATCAACTAAATAGCACTCTCAAGTAAAAAGTTCTAGCTAATCTCGTGAGCGCTAAAGTTTCTGTTTTTTACAGCATGATCATAAAGACTTCACCCAAGTCTTTCCAAAGGTTCTAGTTGGCACAAACACTAATTAAAACATAAAACCACATCTTAACAGAAGCTAGATGGGTTATTTATTCCTAAACATAACCAAAAAGTAAGAAACTAAAATAAAATTGGGTTGCCTCCCAACAAGCGCTATCGTTTAACGCCCCTAGCTAGGCATGATGATTTCAATGATGCTCACATAAAAGATAGGAATTGAAACATAAAGAGAGCATCATGAAGAATATGACTAGCACATTTAAGTCTAACCCACTTCCTACGCATAGGATTTTGTGAGCAAACAACTTATGGGAACAACAATCAACTTGCATAGGAAGGCAAAACAAGCATAACTTCAAAACTCTATGCACATAGAGAGGAAACTTGATATTATTGCAATTCCTACAAGCATATATTCCTCCCTCATAATAATTTTCAGTAGCATCACGAATGAATTAAACAATATAACCATCACCTAAAGCATTCTTTTCATGATCTACAAGTATAGAATTTTTACTACTCTCCACATAAGCAAAATTCTTCTCATGAATAATAGTGGTAGCAAACTCAACAAAACAACTATCATGTGATTGAAAATTAAGATCAAGATGACAAGTTTCATGGTTATCATTATTATTTATGGCATACGTGTCATCACAATACTCATCATAGATAGGAGGTATGCTTTCATCATAGTAAATTTTCTCATCAAAGCTTGGGGGACAAAGATATCATCTTCATCAAACATAGCTTCCCCAAGCTTGTGTCTTTGCATATCATTAGCATCATGGATATTCAAGGAATTCATACTAACAACATTGCAATCATGCTCATCATTCAAAGATTTAGTGCCAAACATTCTAATGCATTCTTCTTCTAACACTTTGGCACAATTTTCCTTCCCATCATACTCACGAAAGATATTAAAAAGATGAAGCGCATCAGACAAACTCAATTCCATTTTTTTGGTAGTTTTCTTTTATAAACTAGACTAGAGCTAAAACAAGAAACAAAAAGATTCGATTGCAAGATCTAAAGATATACCTTCACTTACCTAGCCTCCTCGGCAACGGCGCCAGAAAAGAGCTTGATGTCTACTACACAACCTTCTTATTGTAGAAGTTGTTGGGCCTGCAAGTGCACAGGTTTGTAGGACAGTAGAAAATTTCCCTCAAGTGGATGACCTAAGGTTTATCAATCCGTGGGAGGCGTAGGATGAAGATGGTCTCTCTCAGGCAACCCTGCAACCAAATAACAAAGAGTCTCTTGTGTCCCCAACACACCCAATACAATGGTAAATTGTATAGGTGCACTAGTTCGGCGAAGAGATGGTGATACAAGTGCAATATGGATGGTAGATATAGGTTTTTGTAAACTGAAAATATAAAAACAGCAAGGTAGCAAGCAGTAAAAGTGAGCGTAAACGGTATTGCAATGATAGGAAACAAGGCCTAGGGTTCATACTTTCACTAGTGCAAGTCCTCTCAACAATAATAACATAGTTGGATCATATAACTATCCCTCAACATGCAACAAAGAGTCACTCCAAAGTCACTAATAGCGGAGAACAAACGAAGAGACTATGGTAGGGTACAAAACCACCTCAAAGTTATTCTTTCCAATCAATCTGTTGGGCTATTCCTATAAGTGTCACAAACAGCCCTAGAGTTTGTACTAGAATAACACCTTAAGATACAAATCAACCAAAACCCTAATGTCACCTAGATACTCCAATGTCACCTCAAGTATCCGTGGGCATGATTATACGATATGCATCACACAATCTCAATTCATCTACTCAAACCAACACATAGGACCTCAAAGAGTGCCCAAAGTTTCTACCGAAGAATCACGACGAAAACGTGTGCCAACCCCTATGCATAGGTTCATGGGCGGAACCCACAAGTTGGTCACCAAAACATACATCAAGTGGCACGTGATATCCCATTGTCACCATAGATACGCACGGCAAGACATACAGCAAGTGTTCTCAAGTCTTTAAGGACTCAATCCGATAAAATAACTTCAAAGGGAAAACTCAATCCATTACAAGAGAGAAGAGGGGGGGAAGAAAAATAAGATCCAACTATAATAGCAAAGCTCGCGATACATCAAGATCGTGCCAAATTAAGAACACGAGAGAGAGAGAGATCAAACACATAGCTACTGGTACATACCCTCAGCCCCGAGGGTGAACTACTCCCTCCTTGTCATGGAGAGCGCCAGGATGATGAAGATGGCCACCAGTGAGGGTTCCCCCCTCCGGCAGGGTGCCGGAACAGGGTCCTGAGAGGTTTTTGGTGGCTACAGAGGCTTTCGGTGGCGGGACTCCCGATCTAATCTCTGTTCTGGAAGTTTTAGGGTACGTAGGTATATATGGGTGCAAGGGGTACGTCGGTGGAGTTGAGGGGGCCCCACGAGGCAGGGGGCGTGTCCCAGGGGGGTGGGCGCGCCCCCTACCCTCATGGCCAGCTCCGGTATCTTCTAACGTGGAGTCCAAGTCTAACAGGTAGGTTTCCTTTCAAAAATAACTTCTCCAGTTGATTTCGTTCCGTTTTGACTCCATCTGATATTCCTTTTCCTCGAAACACTGAAATAGGCATAAAACAGAAAATCTGGGCTGGGCCTCCGGTTAATAGGTTAGTCCCAAAAATAATATAAAAGTGGATAATAAAGCCCAATATTGCCTAAAACAGTAGATAATATAGCATGGAGCAATCAAAAATTATAGATACGTTGGAGACGTATCATCCTTCCATTCTTCGTCGTCGTTTTCTTTGGGTGTGTCCACCATGCATACATCATGGGATGAGGTGGCTGTCCAGTGCCCTATAGGCAGTGGTTCCTGTTCGTCTCCTGCATCGTCGTCCATACCGTCCATGTCTTCAGAGTCGAAGTCAAGCATGTCGGTCAAATCATCGACAGTGGCTACTAAGTGGGTGGTGGGTTGGCGGCGAATTTCTTCGTGATCCGCATCCCAATCCTGCGGGACATAGTTCGGCCAGGTTTCTCCTGACAAGGAGAGGGACCTTAATGAGTTCAGTATGTCGCCGAAGGGCGAATGCTGAAAGATGTCCGCGGAGGTGAACTCCATGATCGGCGCCCAGTCTGATTCGATAGGCACGGGCGCAGGCGGTTCGGAGTCCGTGGCTGGGGAAGAATCCGGCAGTTTGGCGTCACGGCTCTCGTGAAGGGTAAGGTCAGTACTCGGCTCGATCGCTGATGAGAATGCGGCCTCCGTGGCGGGGTCTATCCACCCGTCCATAGATGGCGCAATAGGCTCCGGATTGAGGGTCGGAGTGGTTGCCGGTGCGGTCTCCTAAACACTATCCGATGGCAGAGCTAAATCATGCTCATCGTGACCGTGCGGCGCACTCGGCAGGGGCTCGGAACCGTCGAAGATCAAGTCTCCGCGGATGTCGGCCATGTAGTTTAATCTTCCAAACCTGACCTGATGGCCAGGGGCGTAACTCCTTGTCTACTCCAGATGGCCAAGCGAGTTGGCCCGCAGTGCGAAGCCGCCGAATACAAGGATCTGTTTAGGGAGAAAAGTCTCACCCTAGACTGCATCGTTATCGATGATCGAAGGAGCCATCAAGCCTAATGATGACGACATAGAGGAACTCTCAATGAAAGCACCAATGTCGGTGTCAAAACCGGCGGATCTCGGGTAGGGGGTCCCGAACTGTGCGTCTAGGCAGATGGTAACAGGAGACAGGGGACACGATGTTTTTACCCAGGTTCGGGCCCTCTCGATGGAGGTAAATCCCTACTCCTGCTTGATTGATCTTGATGATATGGGTATTACAAGATTTGATCTACCACGAGATCGAAGAGGCTAAACCCTAGAAGCTAGCCTATGGTATGATTGTTGTATATTGTGTCCTACGGACTAAACCCTCCGGTTTATATAGACACCGAAGGGGGCTAGGGTTACACAGAGTCGGTTACAAGGAAGGAGATCTACATATCCATTTTGCCAAGCTTGCCTTCCACGCCAAGGAGAGTCCCATCCGGACACGGGACGAAGTCTTCAATCTCATATCTTCATAGTCCAATAGTCCAGCCAAAGGATATAGTCCGGTTGTCCGGATACCCCCTAATCCAGGACTCCCTCAACTATAATGACCACCACTCGACCATTTGAATTGCTTCACATGGATCTCTTCGGTCCTAATCATTATTCTACAGTCTCAAATGATGCATCTCAATATGGCTTTGTTATTGTTGATGATTACTCTCGTTACACATGGGTACACATTGTTACTTACAAACATGAAGTGCAGGAAGTCTTCAAACGATTTTCCTCTAGGTCTTCAACCAACTTTGGTGTGAAGATCAAGCACATCAGAAGTGACAATGGAACTGAGTTCAAGAATTCTGGTCTCGATGACTATCTTGATGAACTTGGTATTACTCATGAGTTATCTGCTCCTTATACTCCTCAGCAGAATGGCGTCATGGAGCGCAAGAACGGGACTCTTGCTGAGATGGCTCGCACTATGCTTGATGAATACAAAATGCCACGTCATTTCTGGATTGATGCAATTGATACTGCGTGCCACATCATCAACAGAGTATATCTTCACAAATTCTTCAAGAAGACTGCCTATGAACTCCTCACTGACAAGAAACCCAATGTGAGTTATTTCAAAGTCTTCGGTGCTAAATGTTGGATTAGAGATCCTCATCACAACTCAAAATTTGCACTGAAAGCACATGAAGGTTTTATGCTTGGTTATGGAAAGGACTCGCACACCTACAGAGTCTTCAACAACGTTCTTCACAAGGTTGTTGAAACTGTAGATGTGTGGTTCGATGAAACTAATGGATCGCAAAGAGAGCACCTACCTTCTGTGATAGATGAACCAGCACCTGAGGAATCTATCAAGTTCAAGGCTACTGAGGATGTCATTCCAACTGAAGAATCTGCTGAAGAATTCATTCCAGAACGTGAAGAACGTCAAGCTAATGCACCTGAAGAAAATGGTGCTGAAGAAAATGCTGATCAAATCCCTCGACGACAACCAGCTCATCCTCGCGTTGCAAAAGAAGTGCAAGTTGAAAAGATCATCGATGACATTGAAGCACCAGGTCCTCTCACACGCTCAGGAGCTTCACATTTATCTAACTTTTCTGAGCACTATGCTTTTGTCTCTATTACAGAGCCTACTAAGGTAGATGAAGCATTTCTAGAGCCTGAGTGGATTCAGGCCATGCAAGAAGAATTACATCAGTTCGAGCTCAACAATGTCTGGGAACTGGTCAAACATCCATATCCTCGCAAGCACAATATCATTGGCACAAAGTGGATCTACCGCAACAAGCAAGATGAAAATGGCCTTGTGGTGAGGAATAAGGCACGGCTAGTAGCTCAAGGCTACACACAGGTTGAAGGAATTGATTTCGATGAAACTTTTGCACCTATTGCTAGACTTGAGGTTATTCGCATATTACTTGCTTATGCTAACCATCATGATACCACTTTATATCAAATGGATGTGAAAAGTGCATTCCTCAATGGTAAGCTTGAGGAAGAAGTATATGTTGCTCAACCCCCAGGTTTTGAAGATCCAAAGAATCCTGACAAAGTCGCCAGACTCAATAAGGCCCTCTATGGCCTCAAGCAGGCCCCTCGGGCATGGTATGATACTTTGAAGGAATTCCTCATGGAGAAAGGCTTCAAACCCGGTTCACTCGACCCTACTCTTTTCACTAAATCTTATGATGGTGAACTTTTTGTGTGCCAAATATATGTTGATGATATTATCTTTGGTTGTACTGACCAACGTTATAGTGATGAATTTGCCTATATGGTGAGTGATGAATATCAAATGTCTATGATGGGAGAATTGAAATTCTTCTTAGGTCTTCAAATTCGTCAACAACGCAATGGCATATTCATATCTCAAGAGAAATACCTCAAGGATGTACTGAGGAAATTCGGTATGCAAGATTGCAAAGGCGTCAAAATCCCTATGCCCACAAATGGCCATCTATGCACTGATGAAAATGGTATTGACTTCGATCATAAGGTATACCGCTCCATGATTGGTTCTTTATTGTACTTATGTGCATCTAGGCCAGATATTATGCTTAGTGTTTGCATGTGTGCCTGATTTCAAGCTACACCGAAGGAATCACACCATAAGGCTGTGAAGCATATTCTTCGATATCTAGCTCACACACCAACACTTGGATTATGGTACCCCAAGGGCTCGGCTTTTGATCTCATTGGATATTCTGACTCTGACTATGCTGGTGATCGTGTGGACCGCAGTTCAACATCTGGTACATGTCATTTCCTCGGACGATCTTTGGTCTGTTGGTCCTCAAAGAAACAGAACTGCGTATCACTGTCTACTGCTGAAGCTGAGTACATTACTGTTGGTTCTTGTTGTGCTCAATTGCTGTGGATGAAGCAAACTCTCAAGGACTATGGCGTCAACGTGAAGAATGTGCCTCTCTTCTGTAACAATGAGAGTGCCATCAAGATTGCTCACAACCCAGTTAAGCACTCGAAGACAAAGCACATTCAGATTCATCATCATTTTCTTCATGATCATGTGTTGAAGGGCGACATTTCTATTGAACATATGAAGACTGAAGAACAGCTAGCCGATATCTTCACAAAGCCCTTGGATGAGAAGAGATTTAGCAAGTTGCGGTGTGAGCTAAATATCTTAGAATTTTTTAATGTTCTTTGAAAAGGACACTCATCCTAACACTTATGCAAAATTGATGACTTAGATGTGCAACACATGAAGAAACGTTTTTCTTCAATCAATGAAGACTAACACTCTAAGTGTGAAGAAATTAACGAAGAATTTGATTCTCAGAGCCCTACGACAAATTGTACGCGGTGTCTGAAATCATCATTCTTATATGGTGGGTCACGCCACCACAAAAGTTGAAAATCTTCAATTTGAGTTTTTCCTCAGTTTTTGAAATTCCTCGGTTGTTCATGTTCTTCAACTTTGCATTGTCTTCACCATTTCCGTCCTTTTTCTTCATTGGCTATATATACATATATATATACATATATATACATATATATATATATATGTATATATATATATGAGTTTATGTCCTCTACAACATTCACTTATGGCTAATTTTTCAAGTTGATTTTTCTGCTAAGTGAATGTGATCGGACCCTTCCCCCTCTATGCTAAACTCAGCCCAATCTATTCACAAATTCTTCATGTGCGTTCTATTTGAACCTCGTTCAAAATCTTCACTGTGTCCTTGTCAGCTGAAGAATTTGCTAATGGAACGTTAAAACTTATCTTATCCAAAACTTTTGTTTTGCCGCTCAAACTGTTCCGCTTCCCATGAAAACACTTATCTATTCACCCACGATCTCACACAATCTCCACTTCTCAGTACGTGGGTGACACATGTCAACCGAATGAGAAGGGTCAGGGGCACGTTCGTCCAATTTCTTCGGGCGAACAGTTTTTCACCGTGGCTATAAATACCCCCTCCCCTTCCTCACTTCTTTTACTCCACTCGACCTCTCTCCAGCTCGAGCTTCTCAAACCCTAGCGCCGCCGCTACTTCATCGTCGCCGGTGAGGAAGAGCTTCACTGCATCGACCTCGCCGCCGTCGTACTCGTGCCGGTCGCGGACTTCTTCCATCCGCTGCCGCCGTAGCCGTCTTCCTCTGCCAAGTTAGGGCGTGGAAGATCTTTACTGACGAACTTCACGTCTCCACCTCACAGTTCATCGTGTTCTTCGTCCAGGGTAATTAAAAGTTACTTTTACTGCCCTCATTGATTCAAATGATTTCTACAAAATCTTCAAAGGTGTTTTTTTAAATCTTCACACACTAAACACCTCACATGTCATCTGTTCTTCATTCGTTTCTCTAAGCAACAATTTTTCTTCAAGATTCCTCAATTGTGTGGATCTTCGATCTATACAACTCTGGAACCTAAGACAAAGAACACTTAGTGAAATTCTTCAAGACTCATCTGGTCAAATTCCTCAAACTTGTTTTTTTAACCTTCTGAGAATGCATATGACCTCTCCAAATTCCTCGCAACTATACTCTGTTCACAGGTACTCATGTCCGCTGCTGAATCACTAGGTTCTCATCAACTTAACTCATTTGCAACGTTCCTCGAAGAAAAGTTGCATACTTCTTCAGAGAATTCTATTGTTCAAATTCCTCATCTAAAGAAAATGGCTGATGGAAAGAAGCCACAGAAAGGAGGAAAGACGCCTGAGGTAAACATTGCTTTTGAAATCCCTGAGGACATCTATGCTGGGTACTGCACACCCGCTGAGGAAGATAAAAATCAGCGCAAGGTGCGCATTCAAAAGATTGAGAGGAGATGGGCAAGAGAGTGGAGGGAGTATAGATATGTTACTCTCAAATACATGAAGAAATTCGTTGTAACCCCTCCATGATCAAGACCTCCATTGGCACCTGGCCAAATAGCTGATCCCACCAGCCTCAAGCGCGGTGAGGACTATCCTGAAGAATGGGCCAAGCGCCAGGCCAAGTTGGCCAAACAGGCAAAAGATGAAGTGAGGAAATTCAACGAAGACTCTGTTGCTGCTGCTACTGCTGAGGCATCTGTCAAGCCTAAGAAAGTCATGTCAAAGAAGCCTGCTCACAAGCCAAGTGCTTCTTCTTCAATGCCCTCACGGCCGAGTTCCTCAGTTATGCCCTCACGGCCAGAATCCTCAAAGCCCTCACAGCCAATTCCTCATGCTGCTCCTGCTCCTCCAAAATCCTCAGCTCCTCCGCTCAAGTCCTCAGCTACTCCGACCAAATCCTCAGCACCTGTGCATCTTGCCACGTGCCAAAGGACGACATGCATCTCTATTTCCTCAGGAGCTTCTGCTAGCTCCTCAGCTGCACCGAATTCTTCAACTGTGGCCCCTCTCTGCTGAAGACAAAGGCCACTGCTAGACGAGGCACTAGACCAAGTCTTCACAAGAACCATGTCGCCTTTCAAGTGTCGTCTGATGAAGACGAAGCTGATGATGAAGAACTTGCTGAAATCATCAAAGACAGACAAGTCAAGGCCGCTAGAGACAAAGGCAGCAATGTGCCTCTTCTTCTGGATCCAAAGCTGATCCTAGACTTTGTTGACTTATGGCACAAGGATCCCAACACACCCTTTCCGGAGATGAACCTCACTCCTGGTCAAAGTCATGTCTTGAATGCCTTCATTGAAGAATAAAAGTGGAAATTTGAACAAGGAAGAAGAGTGAAGAAAGCGCAGTACAAGAAAGAACGCTTTCTAAAGAAAAATGTCCTGAAGCTTTCCCCTGAAGAACTCATTGCCTTGCAAGATGAGATCAATCAACTGAGTGATGAATTTGATCATTACTACGCTGACTGGCTTGGAGCCAAGGTCAGATTTGTAAAGATAACTGAAAAGTTCACGTCCAATGTTGCAGCCCCATCGCAACAAGAAATTCCTCAGGTTGAAGCATCTGCTCAGCCTACTGAAGAAGATGCCAGCACCGCTGATGAAAATTAGGCTGCTGAAGAAAATGTGAGTTCCAGGGCTGATGACTGCATTCCAGCCGCTGATGAAATTGCCAGGGCATCCATTGGTGGTGTGCCTGAAGAACATGAAGAGGTCAGGGCAACTGCATCAGTTGTGCCTGAACAAACTCAACCAAATTCCTCTGCTTCTCCTGCGCCTACCCCAACTCCAATCCTTCCATCTGCTTCAGATGTGAAGAAAAGGGAGGCATCAACTTCATCAGATTCTTCAGCTCCGGAGAAGATGAAGCCGTTAACCAGTTCGTTTGCAAACCCCATTGATGTTGTTCCCATCTCAACCATGCCATCAAAGGACCTTGTTCCTTATGATGAAGAATATGTGATTCCTAGCGAATCTGATGAAGAAAATCCTTCTACTGCTTCGTCAGAGCAGTTGGATGAAGAAATTTAAGTGGATGCAATCCCTTCAACTCCAGTCGTTTCCTTGCCTATTCCTCAGTTTACTGCTGAAGAGGCCGGCGTTGAAGAAATGGAAGAAGAACATGTGGACATTGGTTGTACCACATCTGTGCTAAATGATGACTTTTGGGAAAGTCAGCACCCCAACTCTCCACTCTTCACACCATTGCAACAGATTCCTCAGTCCCCAGTAACTATAGTTCAAATGGGATCTGATGAACCTCATGCCACACCATCTGTCCATGAAGAAATTCCAGCCACTAGTGCTGAAGAAAATGTAAATGAAGAATTGAAGACCCAGGTTGTCACTGAAGAAGATGCTGAAATTCCTCAGCCTGTGGAGCCTGAGATTGCGATTCCTGAGGTAATAATGCAATTGACTGACACTCCTCAGCCCAAACCAGAGGATCCATTCTCAAAGAAGCAGAAATTCAAGGCTGATGACTTCTTCGGCGAGCACGTGTTCTTCACTGACTACAATCCCTATGATTCTGCTTGTCTTAGAAGGAAGCGCTTCTGGACCGCCAGCCAGGCAAACTTCTATTCTTCACTGCTCTTCAACAAGGACAAAGTCTTCGACCACGAGCATATTCCTCATGTGGACATGGAATCACTACCATGCTTCACACCTGTCCTCAGTGTGCTTCATGACACAGACCTCCTCAACTTTTGCACAGACATAGTTGATTGGAATGAAGAGCTCATTCTTCAATTCTACGCAACACTGCACATCACAGGAGATGCTGACGATGTGAACTCCTGGGTTTTGGACTGGATGACCGAAAACACTCACTACAAAGCACCGGCCTCTGAATTACTTCACGCCCTGCCCATCAGTCCTCCACCTGAAGGAGGTCGTTGCATGTACCAAGAGCCTAAACTTACAGATCACTATATGCAAGTGTTAATGAAGCCATTGAAACCTGGTCAAGCCTCAAGGACAAAATTCCTCGTGAAGGAATTGCAGTATGTACCAAGGACAGTCTATCGCATTCTGACGAATACTATGAGTCCAATCAAAGGCCACGACTCATCTGATGAGGAAATTGTTGGCATCATGAAGAATCTGGTATTCAACATCATTCATGGCATACCTGTCAACTATCATGATTTCTTCATGAGGACTTTGGCAAATGTTGCACTTTCTCCGTTTGAGCTGAAGCCTTATGCTCCTTGGATCATGAGATTCCTCAGAACAAGGTCTTCACTCAACTACAAGGCTGATTTTCAGAATCACCTCAGCTACTTGCCCCTGATTGAAGTCCTCAAGCGGACCTATTCCTCAGCTGATGAAAAGGGCAAGGCACCAGCTGTTATTGATGAAGGCATTCGTCCATTGGATGGTCAATTTCACAAGGCTGCATCTTATTCCACCAATGATGACTTTGCCACTCATGATTCTGCTGCCCATGCCTCCAAGCCATATCCTCAAGCCACTGCACCTTGTGTGATGATTGACCGTGAGCTTCTACTAAGTCTTCACCAGAAGGTAGATCGAAACCATAAATGGGTTAAGCGTCAGTTTGGTTCAATTTTTCACAACATGACTGCTACACATAATGCAGTGAAGAAAAACCATTACTACCTCCTTGAAGTCTTCGGTCGCACCTGGGCTATTCTGTCACATGTATATGGTGAAGAAGATCTGAAGAACATGGGTCTCAAGGAAGATTTTGACTGGTCTGCTCCTCCACCGAAGAAATACAAGAAGGTCAAGGTTCCTTCTTTGGTGGCTAGCTCATATTCTTTGTCGCGCGACACCGACGAGCATGAAGACTTCGACGACACTGCGGCAGGCCCAACATCGACAAACGACCCCAACAACGTTGGCGCTCCTTCATCAACTTGATATTCTTCAGGGGCGTTAGTCCTCATTTTCGATCCTTTTGGTCATTTGATGACAAAGGGGGAGAAATTTGAGTTAGTCTTCAAGCGGGTCTATCTTATATGGGCGGTTTTTTGCTAAGTTACAACTCTCGTTCTTTTGAAGACTTTGCTGGATCAAGTTGTAAACTTAAACCCTATGGTGGCCTGATACTTTTGCTGTGATTTTCTGCATGCTTATTCCTCATTAATGTTTATGCACGCATGCTGAATTACATTAGTCACCATATTTCATCATGCATTTCAAATTCCTGATATCATATGTCAAATGCGTGTATGAATTACAAGATATAGGGGGAAATCTCCATGATTCAACTCTTCAAGTGTGCATTGCTTCAAAAGCAAATTCCTCACTATGCACATCTTCAGGGGGAGTTCTTCTATATCTTGCAATCAAATTCCTCAATATCAGTATTTACACTTCATATGTTTATCCCCGTTGAAAACTTAACCTATATTGTCATCAATCACCAAAAAGGGGGAGATTGTAAGTGCATCTAGTGCCCCTTAGTGGTTTTGGTGTATTGAAGACTTATAGGTTAAGGGACTAATGTGTTTATGAGTGTACACAGGTCTATAAGTCTATGAGGAGTTTGATATTTATAGAGAAAGTCGACCCCCAAAAATGAAGTTCTTCGACTGAAGACTTTGGATTTCTGAAGACTTTTTGAAGACTTTGAAAGTGAAGAAATTGGTGTAACCTTGAAGACTTGGTATTCGTTTGAGGAACATGAAGCGTGAAGACTTTTGTTTTTGTAGTTTCATTTTCTCTTTCTTGAGTCATAGGAAACACCGTACTGTTAAAGGGGGTCAAGGAAATACTAAGGAAAAATTTCCATGTGATGCTCAACTCAAAATCCTATACCTACCAATCCCTTCGAGTGAAGCCATTGGAAATCTCATACAGTTCAGTCATATTCTTCAGTGACAGAGACGAAGTTCTTCTGGTCTCTAAGGAATTTGTTCTGACTAAGGAGTTAGGAATTCGCCAGTGCGGATTGCCTACATAGTGAGGAACATGATAGCCCTGAGGAATTTGAGCCTCAAATTTCCGACCGTTGCTGTGCTACGCGCCAGCTGTCCCAAAATATCTTATCCACCTAACGGTCATATCATTGAAGGGCATTTATGTCTTATCATGTCGGGCTGCTCCCTAGGCTATAAATAGCCGCCCCCTACAACCACTAGCTGGTTGGCTGCTCCGAGAGAAACTGACACTTGTCAATTGAGAGCATCCCATCCTCCGAGGACTTTGAGCGAAAATCATCAAGTGAGGAAAACCCAAACCCAAACACCTACAAACCCAAAGTGATTGAGCATCACTGAAGAGATTGATCCTGCGTGGATCCGACGCTTTTTACCTTTGAAGACTGTGCTTCTTCCAGACGGTTAGGCATCATGGTCTAGAGCATCCAAGAGGAAATTATGGATCGCCGAGTGACCGAGTTTGTGAAGGTTCGGAAGTCACCTGAAGACTTACCACGAGTGATTGGGTGTGGTCTATGTGACCTTAGCTCAAGGAGAATACGGTGAGGACTGTGTGTCCTCAGGTTTAAATACCTAGCCGCTCCAACCAGATGTACAACTGAGACAGCAGTTGGAACTGGTCTACCAAATCATTGTCTTCACCAAGCATACTGGTTCTATTTCCTCAACTCTTTCATTTCCTCATAATTGTGTTGTGCACTTGTTCATATCTGTGTTTGAAGACTTTGACTGAAGACTTTCCCAATTTCCTCAGTTCAATTTCTATAGTCTGTTAGTCTTCATCCTATGTTATCCTGTGATTACGCTTTCTGTACTCTGTGCTTGTCTTCATTTCATCATGATGACCATGCTTGTGTTGTGTTATGTTTACTTTTGAGTACTTATTCCGCTGCTAGTAGTTCTTCGCTAAGGAATTTCCTCACCGGCAAATTCCTCAGTGAAGAATTCATGAAAATCGCCTATTCACCCCCCTCTAGTCGATATGACGCACTTTCAAAGGACATCCACCGAACCTTTTTGTGTGTGTGAAAACAATCCCCGAATATTACTTAAGTTTTTTTCCTGGAAAAGTTCTTGACGCTACAATATTTCCATATATTTTAATTTAGCTCCAGTTCGCGTTTATTTGGATTTGGACGTTTTAGGTGCGCCCTAGTTTTTTTATACTAATTTTGTGTGTGTGACTGAGAGAGAACGTGTGTATGTGTCCATATGTGTGTTGTGGCGGAAGGGCAATGTGGAGACGGTGTGTGTGTGATAGACATAGAGAGGTGTGAATGTGCAAATGACCATGCATGAGTGAGACATAGACAGATGCCGATACATTGTGTGTGTGTGTGTGTGTGTGAGAGAGAGAGAGAGAGGAGCATCCGTAACACAACAACCATCTCCCTCGATTCGTCCGTCCCTCGCACAATCGCATGTACCACATGCATCAACGCACACATTTTGACACCCTCACCCGGCCCCTGCCCGCCTCAAGGCCCGCACATCGCTCTTTATCTCGCACGCACAATCTCTTCGTGAAAACCCTATTTAGCATGTAGCTTTCCGTCACATACACACACATTTTCTCTTCATAGGTTTGATTTCTCTCAATATCTGACACACACACACACACACACACTGCACACACACCCCCCTCCCCTGAGCACACAATTCATCCCCATCCAAGGTTATATGGCGACCTCTCTCGCTTGTGCTTCTCTGCACCCCAGCATGTACAACACCTTAATCTTCAAACAGGGCATCGAAGAGATCGAAGGTGGCGACCACACTGCACTAGAGAATGCGGGGCCATTTGGAAGCAGGATGATGTGACAACGGCTGGCTGACTCCTTCCCCCCTCTCTCCCGCACAAAATTACCAATCCCCCTCTCTCCCGCACAAAATTATCAATCCCTCAACCCACGAGATCCTTCCCCTCTCGTCCATGTTTTTCTAGCTCTCTCATCAAACCTGTTGTCTCTTCTCCTTCCACATGTACAGAATCCGGATGCACATGCATCTCACGTATATTAAATGTCTCCATCTTTCTCACAGACCTAAGTTCTTCCTCTCTCTCTCTCTCTCTCTCTCTCTCTCTCTCTCTCTCTCTCTCTCTCTTTCTCTCTCTATCTCTCTCTCTCTCGTTAGGTTTGTATCCTACTCTCTCGTCCACATACATACAATCTTTCCCACCGTATCTTCTCCATCTTCGCAAGCTCTCTCTACATGTTTCATTCACACATTGGGATGTGTTCAAAATGTTGCTTTTATAATTGATGATGTAGAGTTATGGTTGGTTTTGTTGCATCCTACAAAGTAATAACTATGAAATGCATTTAGATTCTCATTTGACTGGGACTATGTGAGTTTGAGCATATTGTGAAGTACTATAGACCTCGTATACATCTTGGAATTCAACAATGATTGTAACTATTGAGTTGTATATACCATTACATTTGAAGTCAGTAGCCTAATATATTTATTTCACAATTACAACAAATGATTAATTCACTACAAACTAAGAAAACAAATGTATACTCCCTCCGTTTTTATTTAAGTCCGCGTATTAGCATTGGTCAAAGTCAAGTTTTGTAAACTCTCTAACAAAAAATATACAAATAAATACCATTAGATTCATTATTGAATGTACTTTCACATCATACATATTTGTTATGGTAAATGTTTATATTTTTCTATAAACTTGGTCAAACTTTAAGAAGTTTCACTTCGGTCAAACCTAATATGCAGATTTAATAAAACCGGAGGGAGTACTAGTAGTTACTAGTACTACTCGCTAGTTGCTTATCCCAATCACCCAACACGCCACACGGGGAGTTCAGTGTTACAAAATTTTGAGGTCGGCGGGAAAATCTCCCGTGACCCTGATTCGAGCAGTGCGAAGTTACCATCATAGCCTTCGGAACAGGCCTACGGATGATGCTTGGTAGGGGGCTGTTTTCGTAACTCCAGGTTCACCCTACCCAGCCAACCCCACCCCAGCACCTAGAGTAGTACACGTGAATACTCCCCATTTCCTATCCCTACCGCAAAATAGACTTCTCCACGGCACCGCAGCCTTTGTGCTCCTCCCCTTCTACATTGGCGCACTCGTCCACCGCAGCGCATCTGCCTCATCGGCGACCTCATACGCCGCATTGGAGCCCGTCCACCGTCGTCGTCGTACACGGAGCCTCTTCCCCGGCACCGTCTTCCACGGTCTCGGATCTGCTTCTCGGAAGTCGATGCCAAGTGTAGAAGCACCACCGTCGTGGACAATGAACTGACTCCTATTGCCGACCATGATGCACAGAGGCCGCTGCGACCATCGTTCTCCTCCTCGGTTGGTAATGTGTGTAGTGAAGCACTTAGCAGTACATGTGCAGTTCCAGTTTTGTTCATACCTACCCTTCAAATTTCCTGGTTGCTATTGCTCCCGTAAAAGTAATTGGTTATAGCTTCCATTGTCCAACTGAATATCCGCTCGTAATTGTGCGTCGCTCCTGTATCGCTCTGTGCTTGGGTAGGTTCTTCATCTGCAACTAGCAGTGTTGCAAATGCTGGAAAGTTTTTTAGAACTAGCAAGATGCCCATGCGTTGCACGGAACATCAAGATGCATTTGTATGAGTAGTTTGTCTTGTGGGAGAAAAGGATGAATGAGGGAAGGCCTTATTTGCAAATATGGAGAGGGGTGTGGGTATCTTTCTGCAAAATTGCCATAGTTTCTTTCATATCCGTCGGATATAAATCGGACAGCCTATATTGCAGGATGGCAGGCACACCATCATCACCAACTCTGTTTTTTAAAAGAGTAGAGAGTAGAAAAGTAGAGATAAATATTAAATATAAAATAAATATAATAGTAGAGAAGAGAGTAGAGATAGCAGGGACGTCAGGAAAGGATCGCGCGTGCGGGAAAAAGCGGCCGGGCGCGCGCTAGTTTTGGCGTGCGGCGTCCGGCGCACTTTATAAAATCCAACTCCCTCCCACCGCTTTGTGCCTTGCCATCGCTCTCTCCTCGCTCTATGCCTCGCCACCGCTCTCTCCCCGCTCTTTCTCGCCTCACCGCCACCGTGCCACCATGCCGCCGTGTCACCGGGAACTTGGGGATACCGCGGCATCCGTGCGCACCCCTCCGGTGGCTTCTGCATTGAGATCCAGTTCCGCGGCATGCGCCTCGGCCTCGGCAATTTTGACACCGCCAACGAGGCCGCCCGTGCGTACGACGCGGTGGCGTGGCGCCTCCGGTGGCCTCATAGAACATTGAACTTCCCCAACGTGTCGACGCGGGAGCGGGCGTAGGAGCTCGCGCCTCTGCCACGGCTTATCACCGACGAGGATCATCGCGATAACCGGAGGTGGGAGCATCGTCTGGGCATCACCGAGATGGACGAGGAAGCCATGGCGCTATGGCGCCAACGCTTCCCGCAGGACATCATCAATGAGCGCGAGTTATACGCGCAAAGGAGGGCGGAGAGGGAGAAGAGGAGGGCGGGGCGAGCCGCCTATCGTGAGTACAAGCGGACGCTCAATTCAACATGAGGCTAGGAGCAGCGTTGCCCTGGGAATCCGACGACGATCGGTATCTTCACGCCTACATTGAAACTGTCAGGACCCCGATCCTAAGTCACACCGATCCAGCATATAACACATCATATCACTTTGCGGCCTCACGCACGGTATTCCCATGGGTGCCACCTTACCTGGCCCGAGACCGTTTGCGCCTTTTGGCTCACGTATATGATAGTGTCGCTAGCATCCATATGACAGAGAACCCGGGCCGACATGGCTAGTCGTGAACCCAACGCGGCACTAACCCATGAGGACAGGCATACATGAATCACATCGAGCATGTCGGTCAACAACGTATAAATCCGGGCTGTAGCACTGGGCTAACAGGACTCCGGTAACCCGGGCTGTAGCAGGCTAGGCAGGACTCCGGATAACACCGCGTGACATTTCCCCGAAGGGGCAGACACAAGAACGACGTGAATCACATGCCGGCCAGTCAAGTGTTCCGGGCAGTAGTGCTGGGCTAGCAGGACTCCGGTGAACCGGGCTGTAGCGGACTACTATCGCTCAGAAGCACTGGACTACATTTCCCCATATGATAGGCTGCCAAGGATAAACAACTAGATAGTCGGATCCCACTCATACCAAGCATTTCAATCATACACACAATATGCCCGATATGAGTAAATACAACATGGCATCACAACAAGACTCTACGACTCAAGTATTTATTCATTAGGCTCCGAGGAGCGAGATATTACAAACATGGGTCTCATGACCCAACACTCAGAGCATACAAGTCAAAGCACAAGCGGAAGCTTAACACGTCTGAGTACAGACATCTACAAATGAAAAAGGCTTAGAAGCCTGACTATCTACCAGATCCTGCCGAGGGCACAAGATCGTAGCTGAGGTATCAAGCTAAACGTCGAAGTCCACACGGAACTACTAGCGAGACTGACGTCTCTCTGCAAAAACATAAAATAGGCAAACGTGAGTACAAATGTACCCAGCAAGACTTACATCAGAACTATCTACACATGCATCAGTATCAAAAGGGGGTGGTGGAGTTTAACTGCAGCAAGCCAGCTTTGACTCGGTGGCTATCCTGAACTACGACTGCAAGTAACTCTTTTGAGGTGGCGCACACGAGTCCACATATTCACCATATCAATACACCACCATGGATCCGCTCCCGTCTCCCTACGAGAAGGCCATCCATGGCACTCACGCTTATCTTGCGTATTTTAGAGTATCCACTTTCACTTGTCTATGAACTATGCAAGGGGTCCAAGTTTCCATATCCGAGGAATCCGGCTATTCGAATAGATAATGATAACCCTGCAGGGGTGTACTTCTTCACACACGCTCTCGCCACTTATCACCCTGTACACGTCATGTACCTCGGCAACCTTCAAGCGGAAACCGGGCGAGGGAGTCGGCCACGACCTGACTAACCAACAAGTCTCTAGTCCAGGTTTATCGCCTATTCGGGTTCCATCCGCAAGGAGATCCGGCCAGGGTGTCGCTCACGACCCCAAACGATGTGAGCAGGGTTCCCAAGCCCACCAACCGGGTGCCACTTGGTACACCGTGCCACTGTGCCTAGTCTGTCCCAAGCCCACCTGTACCGGGTGCCACTTGGTAGACTACTAACACTACCTACAAACACCAGAAACTAGTTGCAACTCCTAGACAGAGATCAAGTTGATTAATAAGTTGAGAGGGGTCGAGTTACCGGAACCCAATGTGTGGTAGTAACTGTTCATGGATCACAAACACAGAACTCAGTTCCTGAGGACGGCTGCAATGAGACAACCCACCATGTACTCCTACATGGCCTCTCACCGCTACCTTTACCAAATCGTGTTCACACACTTAGCTCTCAACAGTAGGACATGTTCACCACATTCCAATTCATTCCCGATGAATCAGACCCGACTCAACTCTAAGCAATAGCAGGCATGACAAACAAGCATGAATGAGTAGGCACATCAGGGCTCAAACAACTCCTACTCATGCTAGTGGGTTTCATCTATTTACTGTGGCAATGACAGGTCATGCAGAGGATAAGGGGTTCAACTACCGCAGCATGTAACACTTGAATCGTTGTTGTCCTAATGCAGTAAAAGAGAGCAGGAGCGAGAGAGTGGGATTGTATCGGAATGAACAAGGGGGTTTTGCTTGCCTGGCACTTCTGAAGATATTATAGTTCTTCATCGGTGTCATCGATCACATTGTCGGGATACGCCTACCGAGAGGGGACAAACACCGGCAACTGAGAAAGAACACAATCAATGCGATGCCACAATATGATGCATGATCATGACATGGCAATATGCTGTGATTTGAGCTAATGCATCTAGCTATGATTTAAATGAAGTTGGTTTGAATACATGATTCAAATTCCAACTCCATATATGATTATTTAAATGCCCTTTATTTGTTTTGTCCAAAACAGAGGACAAACATTGTTCAAACATGCATGAAAATGGTACAGATGGATTCCTTGAATTTTTCTGATAATTTTTCATATATAAATTATTTCATTCTGAGCTATAGATTAATTTCTATGATTTTTAGAAGTTTTGGGCATTTTCTGGATTTTCTGAATTATTTTAAATATAGAAATTATTTACTGCGTCAGCATGACGTCATAGTGACGTCAACAAGTCAACTGCGCGGTCCAGGTCAAACCTGGACGGTGGGGCCCATGTGTCAGTGACTAGGCTAATTAACAGAGACTCTTAGTGCTAATTTAATCCAAACTAAAGGTGTCAGTGGGGCATGGGCCCACATGTCAGTGACCCAGGGTTAAATAAGTTAATTAGCCATTAATTAAGCTAATATCAATTAGACAAGGGCCTGGGCCCACACGTCAGGACCCAGGGGGGTCAACTGGGCCCACCCGTGGTCAGAAGTCGGCGGGGTCAAACCACGCCGGTCAGCGGGTCAACCCCCACCGGCGACTTGCCGCCGGCGACGACAGGCGCGGCGGAGGGCTTCGGAAAATGCCCACAGGCCTCGGTTTTGGCCGCGGATTGGACCGTTGGAACCCTGAGCCTCGTCCACGTCGACTGGTGCTGGAGGGGTCGCCGGAGACGACCTAAATCGACGGCGGTGTCCGCTTTCGCGGTGGCCGGAGTTCGGGTGCAGGCGGTGGTGATGCTACGGTGCACCAGAGGAGAAACCGGAGGGTGCTACGTGCTCCTGGGGGCTCGCTGAGCACGCTGACGAGCTCGGACACGAGCGGCAGGGCCGGTGGCCGCGGCGGCGCCATGGCCGGCGGAGCTAAGCTCACGGCGGAGGTGGGGAACGGAGCTCGAGCGAGAACGGGAGTAGGAGAGGAGGGGGAGTAGGTCCATGAGCTCACAGTGGTTGCGACGGTGTCCACGGGGAGCTCGGGGAGGGGCTGGTGACGGCAGGAGATTGCCGGCGATCTCAGTGCCCCGGGGTTGAAGAAGACGATGGCGACGGCGATGCAGTGCTCCTCCGGTGGCGTGGCTTGGGGTGGAAGAGAGAGGGGGTCAAGGCAGAGCCTTTGGACACGCTGGGTGGATTAGGAAGGGCCGGTGGCCATGGCTACGGTGAGCGCCGGCGACGGCAGCGCTCGGTGACGAGAGGGAGGGAGAACAGAGGAGGGAGAGAGAGTTCGGGGGGGAGAGAGTCCAGAGAGGGGGGGGGAAGCAAGGGCCGGCGTCGGGCGTCTCCAGGCGCGGACGGGCTCGAAGGGGAGGCCGCCACGACGAAGCAGGAGGTGGAGGCCTCCGCGTGCTCGGCGGCGGTGCGTTGTCCCCCTCCTCTGCCTACTGGCAAAGGAAGGAGGTGACTGGCATGGGCCAGGTGGGCCGGCCCAGTCCAGGTAAGTGGCCTGGGGCCTCTTCTGTCTTTTGTAAATTTAGTTTATGTTTTCTATTTTTCTGCTACTGCTTTGGCTTTAGTAAAAATATTAAAGCATTTTGTAAAATGCTGCAATAATTTGTGGACACTCCATGGATCATTCCAATGGCCCACATTTAATTTCAACATTATTTGAGCAATTAAATTATTTATAGTGTTTAAATGCCCAAAGTCAAATACAATATGATTTAATTCAAAAAAACCAGGAATGACCTAGAAAAGTGTGCATCATTTTTGTCAGAGGTTCTAGACCAATACAAAAGTGATGAACATTTATCAAGGGCATTTTGGGTTCATTGAAGATGTTTTTTTTTAAATTGAACCTAGTTGAGTTCTTTTGGTGCTAGGGATTGAACATCCCCATTTCAAGATTTCAATTAAAGTTAGACATGATGCATGGATGCCTTCATGCAACTAGTTCCAAACAGATCTAGGGTCGTGACAGAAACATCGGAGGAGGACATCACCGAGGAGGAGTCGGATGACGAGGAGTAGTTGAACTATCTATTTTTTCTCTATCTATGCTGAGAACTATCTATGTCTCTACTCTCTAGTCTCTACTTCTCGATCTCAGCACTCCGGGCCCGCAAAAACTGGCTATTCCAGCACTGTAAATGCTTTTTTAAAGCGCTGCGCGTTGTGCTTCTATTGGAGATGCTCTAACATGGCAGACGAGTGCTTTAATGTTGCCCACAAGATGCGTGAGTATTACTACTCCCTCAGTCCCATAATATAAGAATGTTTTTGACACTAGAGTAGTGTCAAAAACGTTCTTATATTATGGGACGGAGGGAGTAGTATATTTTTCTTGCCATGTTGAGATTTTAAAACCACGAGTGCGAACATGCAGAGGCGCAATGAAGACCAAACACAGGATATTGGGAACATCTTCAAGGAGCGTGGCAAGTTAAAGAGGAGCTGCACCAAACCTGTAAAACGAGCTTTGGTAAGTAACACCCTTTCAATTACTTTCGTTTAGCCTCGTGTTCTTCGATGTGTAATAAGAAGAGTCTTAATCGTCCTAATGCTTTCGTCTTTAGCTTGATGTAGGAAGTGGGTGTTCTCATCTTGTAGTATGTTTTTTATATTTTTCCTTTTGAATTCACTTCTCGGGGTCTTGTTTATTTGGCTTCTACTAAATGGATCTGGGTTTCTCTGAGTATTGATCTAAAAAAGAAGTAACTTCATGTTAGGATGCAGTTCCTGCGAGGAGGGAAGTATGGTCAACCTCGAGATCATGTTTCCAAAATGAGGCTGGATTACACACAAGGTGCCAGTTCCCTAATGTTGTTGGATTAGACACAAGGTGCAAATTCCCAGATGATGCTGGATTGCACACAAGCCAGGTGGAGTCGTCAACTGTTCGTGTCCTCGTGGCTCTAGTAAAGGCTGAAAGAAAGCGTGCAGCAGCCCTTGAGAATGTAGCTAAGTTCCTAAAGAAGAGAAAAGAGCAATCAGATGCTCTCTTCACCCCAGCCAAAGAAGAGATGGAAGAAGCCAGAAATAAGCTAGCAGAGGCAGAGCAGGCTAGGCGTCTCCTGCTATCTAAAACTATTGTCAATACAAATTTTCCTTCGTAATAGCTAGGTTCAAATGTTTATCCAGTCAGCATGCCTGTTGTGATGTCAGTGCATCTATTGATGTGGCACAAAATATATTTTTTTGGGTCATGTAATAACAACAATTACTTTCCAAACAATAACAGACGAAGCATTGGACATGGTATAGTTCACGCGCAAGCCCAACACTCCAAGTTCAACTTCCACATCAAACTCATGTTCACAGATATCTGCACATTCATAGATAATGTCCACAACCATGATTCACTTCAAAACCAAAAAAATGTGAGGAGAGTTATAAATAAAGAAAAACCTCTAGTTCCTGCTACCAGTTGGAGCACAACAAGTCAAGACCATGCGTAATTAATTATATTTTGGTCATTTTTGTGTTCTAAAATGCCGACCGGCTCACGGAAGGACGTGTTGCCGGCGCACGCGTGGATTCAATGGAGGCAGGCGGGGCAGTCTGAAGCTGGTTGCATGCGGCGAGGAGGCGTGTTCAGCCGGGCCTGCAGCAAGTGGGGCCCTCTTGGCCGGCGCGCCGCTTCAATGCCTGCGCTATGAGAGGTCACATCCGTGTCAGAGCAATCACTCCCCCCAGTCCTTTTTTGTTTGGGTATAACAAAATCTCGTTTTCCATTCACATTTTACAAGTAAAATTCATGGACAAACTTTGACCCAAAATACAATGGGGACTAGTAAACCAGAACGGAGGTAGTAGTTTTTTTATCGAAGAAGGGTTTCCCCCTTCCGATTTTCATTACTGAAAACCAACATCTAAACCATAGTATTTGCCCTAGAACTACCAGGTTCAACATATCACAACATAAACCCATACAACCATATTCCAAGGAGGTAGTAGTTATGAATTCCATTTTTGCTCCATACCAATTGTTCTAAAAACTACTTAGTACTTATAACGCGCCATTGAGAATCAGAACTCTTACCCCACTAAAAAAATGATATTTTAAACGTGGCTACTCGATCTCTGGAAACTGGCGAGCCACCGCCTCCAGGTCGTTCACCTGTGGTCCCGACCATCAACTCCTATGGATCAAATTATCACGCGAGCTGACTATTCCTACAAAGGTGTGCTCCACCATGTACCCGGTACCCGCGCATGCAGCAATCGTGCACCTAGCGTTTTAGGGTTTATTTGTAAACAGTGCCTTTATGTAACTCTCATTTGTGCGAGATAGCGGGAAACCGATCGTGTGCGTGCGCCTCTTCTGTTCGTATATGTACTCCACCGTTTGTCTGGTGTCCAAAAAAATTATACAGTAGTAATAACTACTAGCAATGTGCCAATGCATTGCCACACGATCAAAGTAGATTAATACATATTCACTGATTTGATAGAAAAAAGAGTCCAGTTTTGAAATACTTATATCACTAAAAATATGTTATGTTTCACTCAAAATATATTCCTTTGGCGGTTTTGATGAGATAAGGGAGGAATGTTGTTGGTTTCAAGATTCGAGAAGTGGTATATCTCTAATTTCTACTCTTAGTAGCAAGATGCTTTTGTGTTGCACGGAACACCAAGATCTTGTGGGAGAAAAGGATGAACGAGGGAAGGCCTTATCTGCAAATGTGGAGCGGAGTGCGGGTAAATTGCCATAGTTTCCTTCCTATCCGTTAGATATAGATTGGACGGCCTATATTGCAGGATGGCAGGCACACCATCATCACCAACTATGCTTTTTATGAGAGTAGAGATAAAAACAGAGTTGGTGATTGTCGGTGTCAAAACCGACGGATCTCGGGTAGGGGGTCCCGAACTGTGCGTCTAGGCCGGATGGTAACAGGAGACAAGGGACACGAAGTTTACCCAGGTTCGGGCCCTCTCAATGGAGGTAAAACCCTACTTCTTGCTTGATTAATATTGATGATATGGGTAGTACAAGAGTAGATCTACCACGAGATCAAGGAGGCCAAACCCTAGAAGCTAGCCTATGGTATGGTTGTTGTATGATGAAGTTGTCCTACGGACTAGAACCCTCTGGTTTATATAGACACCGGATAGGGTTAGGGTTACACAAAGTTGGTTACAATGGTAGGAGATCTTGAATATCCGCATCCCCAAGCTTGCCTTCCACGCCAAGGAAAGTCCCATCCGGACACGGGACGAAGTCTTCAATCTTGTATCTTCATAGTCCAGGAGTCCGGCTGAAGGTATAGTCCGGCTACCCGGACACCCCCTAATCCAGGACTCCCTCAGTAGCCCCTGAACCAGGCTTCAATGACGATGAGTCCGGCGCGCAGATTGGCTTCGGCATTGCAAAGCGGGTTCCTCCTCCAAGTTCTTCATAAAAGATTGTAAACACCAAGAGTAGTGTCCGGCTCTGCAAAATAAGTTTCCACATATCGCCATAGAGAGAATAATATTAACACAAATCAAATCTGCTGACGTATTCCGTAGCGTGACATCACACTACGGCCAAGCCCTTATTTGAATCGCTTTTACTTCTCCGCCTCAGCGTTCTTTGCGAGGCGGTTTCCTTGGCATGTATTGTCAAAGCAGAGATCATGCCCCCCATTTACGGGATTCTCATCAATACGGACGTGGGTAACCCAACCGCGCCATTTATCACGGCGCTTGGGAGGCAAGCGAGTTTTACTAGGCTGGTGGGGACGCATAGCCGCATCCGCCCATATAAGGGGATAAGGATCCACCTTTTTACCTACGCCTTCTTCCTCCTTTGCCTATCCATCTTCTGCGCACCCGAGCTCCAGCGCCCAAGCCCGCACTTCCCACCTCAACCTTCTCCAGCAATGTCTAGAGCGGGAGGCAAGTGGATGGTCTCCTCCGTCACGGAGGGCCATGTCAAAAAGCTAAGGAAGGCCGGATACTTGTCCAAAGACCCCATGAGAGGGTAGTATTCCTTCCCCACTTCCTCCGCGGACTGGGTTTTCCACTCCACCCATATGTCCGGGGGCTCATGTTCTACTACGGCCTGGATTTCCATGATCTGGCCCCGAACTTCGTCCTCAACATCTCGGCGTTTATCGTCGTGTGCGAGGCTTTCCTCCGCATCCGCCCCCATTTCGGCCTCTGGCTCAAGACCTTCAACATCAATTCCAAGGTGGTGCGCGGCAGCTAGGCGGAGTGCGGAGGCGCCATGGCGGGCAAGATGGCAAACGCCCTCTGGCTCGAGGGCTCCTTCGTGGTGACCCTAAAGGGGTGGCAATCCGGGTGGTTTTATATCACCGATCCACGCGATCCAAAATGGATCGCAGCCCCTGAGTTCTGATCCGGACCCCCCACGCGGCTTATGTCCTGGAAAGAGTCGGGCCTGTCGTGGGGTGACGAAAAAGAGGTGACCGGACTGCAAACATGCATCCAGTCCCTGGTGAACAAGCCGATCAAGCTCGTCAATGTAGTCCAGGTTATGCTCGTCCGCCGGATCTTCCCGTGTCAACAACGGGACTTTAATCTGTGGGAGTTCGACCCGGCGCAGCACCAAACCCTCAACAGGCTCTTCGACACGACGTATGAAGACGTCTGGAAGGTGCTAACCAAGGGCGCCGAGGCTCCCGCATCCGCTTCTGAGGACCGCGGATACAGCTCGCAGCGTCACGCTAGCGAGGTAAGCTATTTTCACCTTTTACAGGATGTTTAAGTTTTTTCATAGTTTGACTCTATGCGGGATCTAAACTCCCTTACCTTTGACAGGCTTGGCAGGCGAAGTCCGGACCGATTAACTATCCGGCTCCCTTGCCCAAAGACCCAGCCCCTGCTCTCCTAGCGAAGCTGCTAGTTCCGGCGCCTTATGTGGTGCCGGAGAAGAAGGCCAAGAAGAAGAAGGCTACGGGGACTCGAAAGAGCGCCCGTAATATGGTGGTGTCAGACTCGTCATCCGACGAGTCCGAGACGCTCTCCTCCCGTGAGAATGAGGAGGAGGAAGAAGAAACCTCTCCCCCTCCAGCAGGGGGAGGAAATAAAAGGAAGGCCCCCCAACGGGGGAGGCCGAAGGGTCCAAGAGGAGGAAGACCCCTCTGCCGGACTACTCCCCCAACGCCGACGAGGATGACGAGGAGTGGCCGGACAGGGCCGAGCGTCCGGCGAAATCGTAAGTATTCGGATACCAGAGTAACTCATGATGTTCCTTTGTTGCACAACTTTCCCTAATGTCGAACATAATTATGCAGCCCGCCCCGGACCGGACTCGACGAGTCGTCGAGCGGCTCCCTGTATTCATCAGACGTGAACTCAGTTCCGCCCGCTGTCTCCCCCCGCACTGCGGACGACGCCGAAGTGGCATCGCAACAAGCTTGGGGCAGGAGGAGGTGGTCCTGGAGGAGCCGCAAGGCGACCTCCCGGACCCCAGGAGTAAAGGGGACAAGACCCCCCAGGGCTCCAAGTCCGGCTTTGAGCCGGACACCGCGCCGGAATCTTCAACGGTTCCGGACCGCGGCAGGCGAACTCCTGTCAACAGGAGCAAGCCTAATGAGCCGGCGGCCTCTGTCCAACCAGAGGCGCCGGGTAATCTACTGGAGGTGCTTAAGGGCGCCTCCATCAACGAGGAGCACCGTACTATCATGAGTACGGTGATCCAGAAGGTTCAGTCCGCCAAGAGCGGACTGACTGAAGCTTGTGCTAGCCTTCTAACAGGCTTCGAGGTAAGTAAAAATATGTAAAAATATTACCGCATAGACAGTAGCCCCTGATGCTCTATTTGGCGTTCGTAAAGAAAAGATGAATAGAGGATCTATTAAGTTTCACAGGAGTCTAACAAAAAAGAGTCAATATGTGTGTGCAGGCTTCACTGCTAGCCACCGCCGCACTGACTGTGGAGGTGGGTGCCCTGAAACAGGGCCTCAAGCGGACCGAGCAAGAGCTCGGCCTTGCCAAGCGGCAGCTCGAGGAGAAAGAAGGTAAGAGATACCTTAAAGAAAAAGTGTCTATAAAAAGACGCAATTGCAAAAAATGACAGGATTGTAATACTTATTGTAGGGGCCAGAACTGAGGTGGAGACCCTCAAGCAGGCGTTGTCCGAGGCCGAGAAAAGAGCGGCCTCGGAGCGCAATGAGCGGGATAAATTTGAGGCGCAGGTCGGCGAGGCGCAGCAAGAGCTTCAGACTCTCATGAAAAAACATGAGAGTTTGGAGCTTGACTCTAAAACGTGAGCGTCTGAGCTCGCCGCGGTCGTCAAGACAGCCAGGTCTGCCAAGGCCGAAGCCCAGAAGGCCTTCCAAGAGTTGGAGGAGATGAAAAAGATAGCGGCGGGTAAGGCATTCTTTATGCAAAGAAGAAATATAAAAGTAAACTACTTGTTACTTACCCGAATCTGGAGCTCTCTAGGGGCATTCGCAGATCTTCCCCGCAGCGTATCTGATGCCGCCGTATTCTACCGATCCGAAGAGGGCAGCTCGACGGAGAAGGTGTTCTGGTCTCAGTATGCTGAGGCCGGACACCCTATGCCCTTGAGCGACCAGCTGAAGCAGCTAGTCGAGCTCCACAAGGCGGCCGAACAGGCCATGAAGGGCTTCATAGTTCGGCTGTGGCCTGGAGAGGCCCTGCCTGGGAGCTACTTCGGACTGGTGCGGCGGCTGGTGGAGGCCTGTCCAAGGCTCGAGGTCATCAAGCGCTCTATCTGCATCGAAGGTGCCCGTAGGGCCCTTGCCCGTGCAAAGGTGCACTGGAGTAAGCTGGACGGTGAGAAGCTTGTGAGGGACGGGCCGCCGCCGGGGAAGGAGCATCGCAAGCCCGAGAACTATTACAAGGATGTTCTTGCGGGCGCCCGCCTTGTGGCGGATGAATGTACCAAGGATGTAATTTTTGAATGAACCCGCTCGTGTTTATCCTGTGCGCTGAAAACTTGTTCATATGCGCTAAGCAATGCTTGTTGAATTTAAAATATTACTTTCTGTGCGGCCATTTATCAAAAATTGAGAGATGGCTAGTCGTCGGCTTCTGCCCCCATGCCACTAGTGCTGGGGTGTTCGGGATAAACCTGAGCGCTCTTTTTCCCATATTTGGGTCCTTCGAGGGAGGCACTCAGCACAACGAACTAGGCAATCGGACTATAATGCTTGAACACTCTCACTTAGCCATAGAACTCTATAATTTTAAATTTCGGCGAAGCCCCTAGTTCGGAAGACCGAGTTCGGAGCGCTATCCATGCCTTGGCCAGACAAAGCCGGCTCCTCGCTCGAAGCGGCATAAGTCTTTAGGGACTCGAAAAACCTCTCGAACAGCGACCGGTCTCTCACCTCATCATGACAGTCAGTTTTAGATTTCTCCACTGAGGTGCTCGGCCCAGCTCAACTGGGGCACAATCGCAGTGGTTCTCCTAGTGCTACCTTAGCCGATATAGTGGAACGTAAGGCACCAAAACATAGGAGCCGGGCAAACCCAACTATTGACCCAAATCATGATTCGGAGCCGATGCATATAGTGATATAAGTTTGGGGTGCCGCACTTATGAAGTGTTCGGACTTTTTACACCATATTAAGGGGTACTGAAGCCCCTGGTGTATTTGTCGTACCATAGTGTACGGGTGCCACATGTCATTAATGAACATATATATAAAAAGAGGATAATGCAAAAAATAGACAAAAAGCTATGCATTGTTTATAAAGAGGCTGCTATCAAAGCAGAACGATACAAATAGTGCGATAAGCAAAAGATATTGGACTATTTAACATGTCCTGGCCAGGGGCAGGCCGCGGAATTGTATTCAAAATAGGTATACTGCTCGTAACAGAGACCACCTGGGAGTTCCATAGTGCAGCATGGCTTGTCTGCTTCCCTGGGTCTTGCATCGTTTGTGCGGCAGTTGAATTGCTGAACAGGTCGTCCGAAGTATGGAGTCCTGAAAGTAGGAAGAAATTAAAAAAAGAATTCGGCAGCCCCTAGTACGTTTTAGGCCGTATTTTTGGCTCGCCGTGATTGTGCCCCTCCCCCTGTGCCCATGGTATTTCAAGAGCGTAGTTATGTACGCGAAGCACTGGTTTCGCTATGTCGCGATGGCTGGGGTTGGGGCCGCATTGCTACGTCTGCTCAGAACGTGCAGGAGGTCTTGTTGTAGGTTACTCCGGGCGCGCTTGGCACTGTCTGGCTTTTTAACGGCCGGACTGGAGAATTGCCTAAGAAGGCTGCTTTGTACTTCCGCTGCGAGGGCCGCCGTGTGTTCCTCCGTTCGGAGGGAGCGCTCGGTGTTTCCGTTGACCGTAATTACTCCTTGAGGGCCTGGCATCTTGAGCTTGAGATATGCGTAGTGCGGCACCGCATTAAACTTTGCGAATGCGGTTCGCCCGAGCAGGGCGTGATAGCCACTGCGAAACGGGACTATATCAAAGATTAACTCTTCGCTTCGGAAATTATCCGGAGATCCGAAGACCACTTCAAGTGTTACTGAGCCTGTGCAGTTGGCCTCTACACCTGGTATAACGCCTTTAAAGGTCATTTTTGTGGGCTTGATCCTCGAGGGATCGATGCCCATTTTCCGCACTGTATCCTGGTAAAGCAGGTTCAGGCTGCTGCCGCTGTCCATGAGGACTCTTGTGAGATGAAATCCGTTGATAATTGGGTCAAGAACCAATGCGGCAAACCCGCCATGACGTATGCTAGTGGGATGGTCCCTTTGATCAAAGGTGATCGGGCAGGAGGACCATGGTTTGAACTTTGGAGTGACTGGCTCCAACGCGTATACGTCTCGTAGCGCACGCTTCCGCTCCCTCTTGGGAATGTGGGTTGCATATATCATGTTCACCGTCCGCACTTGTGGGGGAAAACCCTTCTGTCCACTGTTGTTCGGCGGCCTGGGCTCCTCCTCATCATCGCTATGCAGCCCCTTGTCTCTGTTTTCGGCTCTTAACTTGCCTGCCTGCTTGAACACCCAACAATCCCTGTTGGTGTGATTTGCTGGCCTTTCGTGGGTGCCATGTATCTGGCACAAGCGGTCGAGTATTCGGTCCAAACTAGACGGGCCCTCAGTATTCTTTTTGAATGGCTTTTTCCGCTGACCGGATTTATAGCCTCTGAATCCGGCATTTACTGCCGTGTCCTCGTTGCTGTCGCTGTTAACGCGGCGCTTTTGCTTGTTCCGGCGCGACCTGCCGCTTTTGTCCTTGGTATCCGAATTGCCAAGGTTCTTGGTTAAGTTGTTGCTGCGAGCAAGCCAGTTATCTTCTCCTGCGCAAAAGCGGGTCATGAGTGTCGTGAGGGCTGCCACAGATTTCGGCTTTTCCTGTCCCAGGTGCCGGGCAAGCCACTCGTCGTGGATATTATGTTTGAAGGCTGCTAGGGCCTCAGCGTCCGGACGGTCGACTATCTGGTTTTTCTTTGTTAGGAACCGTGTCCAGAATTGCCTGGCTGGTTCCTCTGGCTGCTGAATTATGTGGCTTAAGTCATCGGGATCCGGTGGTCGCACATAAGTGCCCTGGAAGTTGTCGAGTAATGCAGCTTCCAGGTCCTCCCAAGAACCGATTGAGTCTGCGGGCAGGCTGTTGAGCCAATGCCGGGCTGGTCCCTTAAGTTTGAGTGGGAGGTATTTGATGGCATGTAGATCATCACCACGGGCCATGTGGATATGAAGGAGATAATCCTCGATCCATACCGCAGGATCTGTTGTGCCATCGTATGATTCGATGTTTACGGGTTTGAAGCCCTTAGGGATTTTATGATCCATTACTTCATCTGTGAAGCATAGTGGGTGTTTCACGCCTCTATACTGGGCTATATCACGGCACAGCTCAGAGGAGCTTTGTCCATTGTGTTCGGCCCGGCCGGATTTATTGTATCCGGAGTGACGATCACGGTCACGTGCCGTGGGGCGCCCACGCGATCCGTAGATCGATCTTGTTTGCCTTGCCTTGTCCTCCAGTATATCTCACAGTTCTGGCGTGTTTTCCCGTGCCTTAGCATGTTTTGTGCGGCATCGGGGCATGGCTTGAGTGGAGGGCTTAGAGGCCTCTCTGTCGCGGCCATGAGGTGGCCGGTCGGCCATGTCATGCGCTGGTGATGTAGGTGTTTCCTCCTCTAATCGGGGTAGCAGCCTGCGCTTTGGGTAACGCTTGGAGGGGCGTTCGAGTTCATACTCTTCGGCCGCAAGGACTTCAGTCCATCTGTCAGCTAGCAAATCTTGATCAGCTCTAAGCTGTTGTTGCTTTTTCTTGAGGCTGCTTGCCCTGGCTAAAAGCCTGCATTTGAAACGCTCTTGTTTGGCGGGGTCTGATGGTACAACGAATTCGTCGTTGTCGAGGCTTGCCTCGTCTTCGGAGGGAGGCATATAGCTATCGTCCTCAACCTCTCAGTCTGCCGCCCTTTCATGAGGGATGGCTTCTCCATCTTCCTGTGCCGAGTCTTGCTGGAGAGGGTGTTCTTCAGCGCTATCTGGAGTAGTATTATCTCTGGTGCCGGAATCACCATTTTTGCTTTGGCGGGATTTAGAGCGGCGTCGCTAACGTCGGCGTTTGGGATGTTTCTTAGAAGTATCATCTCCCGCTTTTCCATCGCCATCTCCATCTTTTGGAGCGTCCACCATATATATGTCATACGACGAGGTGACCTTCCAGCGCCCTACAGGTGTTGGTTCCTGTTCGTCTCCTGCATCGTCGTCCATACTATCGATGTCTTCGGAGTCGAAGTCGAGCATGTCGGTTAATTCGTCGACAGTGGCTACGAAGTGGGTGGTGGGTGGGCTTTGAATTTCATCATCGTCTGTATCCCATCCTTGCTGACCATAGTCCGGCCAGGGCTCTCCCAATAAAGAGAGAGACTTTAGCGAGATTAGGATGTCACCGAAGGGCGAGTGCTGAAAGATGTCTGCGGCGGTGAACTCCATGATCGGCGCCCAATCGGATTCGATCGGCAGGGGCGCGGGGGGTTCGAAGTCCGGAGGGGAATCCGGATCCTCGGAGTCACGGGTCATGAAGAGTGCGGGGCTGGTGTTCGGATCGATCGCCTATGAGATCGCAGCCCCTGAGGTGGCGTCCAACCACTCATCCTCGATCGGCGCCGCAGGTTCCGAATTAAGGGTCAGAACCGACGCGCGTGCGGCCTCCAGGACACTGTTCGGCGGCAGAGCTAGATCATGCCCATCGAGACAGTGCGGCGCGCTTGGCTGTGGCTCGAATCCGTCGAAGATCAAGTCCCCGCGGATGTCAGCCGTGTAGTTCAAACTTCCAAACCTGACCTGATGGCCAGGGGCGTAGCTTTCGATCTGCTCCAGGCGGCCAAACGAATTGGCCCGCAGTGCGAAGCCGCCAAAGACGAAGATCTGTCCGGGGAGAAAAGTCTCGCCCTGGACTGCATCGTTGTTGATGATCAAAGGAGCCATCGGGCCTAAAAGTGACGACACAGAGGAACTCTCAATGAAAGCACCAATGTCGGTGTCAAAACCGGCGGATGTCGGGTAGGGGGTCCCGAACTGTGCGTCTAGGCCGGATGGTAACAGGAGGCAAGGGACACGAAGTTTACCCAGGTTCGGACCCTCTCGATGGAGGTAAAACCCTACTTCCTGCTTGATTAATATTGATGATATGGGTAGTACAAGAGTAGATCTACCACGAGATCAAGGAGGCTAAACCCTAGAAGCTAGCCTATGGTATGGTTGTTGTATGATGAAGTTGTCCTACGGACTAGAACCCTCCGGTTTATATAGACACCGGATAGGGTTAGGGTTACACAAAGTCGGTTACAATGGTAGGAGATCTTGAATATCCGCATCGCCAAGCTTGCCTTCCATGCCAAGGAAAGTCCCATCCGGACACGGGACGAAGTCTTCAATCTTGTATCTTCATAGTCCAGGAGTCCGGCTAAAGGTATAGTCCGGCTACCCGGACACCCCCTAATCCAGGACTCCCTCAGTGATGATGGTGTGCCTGCCATCCTGCAATATAGGCCGTCCGATTTATATCTGACGGATAGGAAGGAAACTATGGAAATTTTGCAAAAAGATACCCACACCCCTCTCTATATTTGCAAATAAGGCCTTCCCTCGTTCATCCTTTTCTCCCACAAGATGAACTACTCATACAAATGCATCTTGATCTTCCGTGCAACGCATGGGCATCTTGCTAGTTGTTGCAAAAAGCCCATGTGTGTGTGTTGTGTGTGTGAGAGAGAGGGAGAGAGGAGGAGGACGGAGTGCATGTGTGACAAAGACACAAAGAGTGTGTGTGCGAGAGGTATCAGCTTAAAATGAGGCGATAGTGTGTGTGTGCACAATCGAGAGGGAGTGTCTCAAGAAGGGACGAAAAATCTACATAGATACAAGGGGCGCGAGAGAGACATGTACGCGGTGGTAGAAGCTCGAGTGTGTTGGTCTATAAACCTATCTGGAGGCTAGTCGGTCAATATTTGTGAGAGAAATACGAGTCGAGGGTGTGAAAGTGAGAATTTTGTGTGTGAGAGAGAGAGACGGTAGTCGGGAAGGGGAGTGGAAGCAGGAGTTGTGTGTGTGTGTGTGTGTGTGTGAGAGAGAGAGAGAGAGGGGAGTTTGTCTGATCGGTAAACAAATGAATAATGTCAACTTTATAACTGGGATGGAGACGGAAAGGAGACCACAACAAATGTTGTGTCTGCAGGAGAGAGTAATTTTAGTGGTATGAGTCATATCTAGAGACATATAGGGTGTGAGAGAGAACCCCATAGAGAGAAAGATAAAGTGAAAGACGAGTGAGACTGTGTGTGTTGCGGTGAAAAAGAAAGCTTAGGTACCTAGTGATACCAGAGAACGGTAGAGACGTGAGAGATAATGAAAACCGTGTAATGTATAATGATAGGGAGAGTGTGACACTTCTCAAGGGAGACGTCGAGAGACCATGTTTGCGAAGATAGGAGAAACATGAAGTGAGTGTGCGGGTGAGCTGGAGAAAAGAGAGTGATAGCTACATGAAGGAGCATGCGAGAGAGATGGACGTGAAAGGAGTCAACATAAAAGGGATTCAAATATTTGAGTTCAAGATGATGATACATGTAATTCATACTCGAACCAAAATTGATCTATCAAACATGCATACTCATATGAATTCACATGCATCTATGTTATTTAATATGTAGATATTACTGATCCATACATTTTAGTAGAACATAATTTGGTTTAAATTTTTTGAATTCAACCTTATGATTTTGAGATCATTGTATTTGTAAATCATATATACATATAAAGGAGCAAAATTCTTTGTTGTGCTTTTGAAAGTATATATAAAAATGATGTATATAGAATTTTATTCCAATAAAAAATGGATCCTTCCCGAACAAAAATAGAATACAAACTGGATTCGAATTGAGTTGGCACGGTAAACGTGCACTCTTGCTCTGCAAAAATTTGAACGAAGCGGGGAAAGTCGCAGTAACCGCTCGAAACCAAAATCTACAATATGGAAATTACTGCCTATCCCTGACACGCAAAGCCTGACGGCTTGATTTCTATAGGTTTTGATAGGGGTAGGTTTGTAATTTCACTCAAACATGACATAACCGCCTCTCACCCGGATTCATACATGGTGGGCCTAAAACACAGTGTCTCCTTGGCCGAAATCTACTCCCTCGCCGATTCATACATGGTGGGCGCCAAAACAAACTCTCATCGGCAAATATTCGGTGTATGCGAGATTACCATCCTATCCCCAACCGACTAATATTGATGTGATGTAGGAAATTTAAACGGGGGTTAAGTTCGTAAATTTCCTCGCAGAGACAAGCGTGCCCTGAATACATGGTTCCCCCCTTCCTCTCTCTCCCTCGATTTCCCCATTCGTACTCCGTGGGCGCCAAAACACCCTCTCCACTCCAGCCTCCTCCGTCCTCCACCCCATCCACCGTCGTCCTCCTCCACCATGCCAGAGCTGATACCCCGACGGCGTCGTCCATTACAAGAGGTCGACCTCTCTCATCCACGGCTTCGGACCGGGATCCTTGCATCCCGTCCTCTCGCTTCATCCCCGCCGTCATCCACCTTGTCGGCGCCGCTCCTACGACCGTCTCGTCCACCGCGCCCTGCCGCCACCATCTACCCTCCTAGATCTGCTTCCACACCGTCGACAGCCATCGCTACTGTAGCACCGTCAAATTCTCAGCAGATGCATACACGGCGCCGCACCAGAGGCGGTACTCTTTCATATCTGCTCAACTTATTTATCGCAGCAGGAAAATAGATCGCCACTTCTTTACTCTGATTTCTTGTCCATCACTTACTTGTTAGTTGAAAGCAAATATTGGTTGCGAAGTTGCCTTTGTCCGGTTTGCACCTTCAGATCCGCCATGACATGCTCAACACTATACTCGCAATGCTTATGGTTTTCCCCTTTTATATTCCACACTAGTTAAATGATAGTAGACTAAATTTCAAAATTGGGTCGGTCGATTTTTGAGAGCTGGCGGAGTTCGCCGGTGCGAAGGAAGGGGCTCGGGTGGGGACAGTGGTTGTGGGGGCGTTGGTGGGGCCTCGCCGAACAAAGAAAACCTGACGCGGGTGGGGGCTGGGGTGGGGGTGGCGGAGGAACACAGGCGGTGGGGCGGTTTAGGGGAGGGCGGGTGGGTCGGGGCCGGTGGTTCGGCCGGTGGCCCGTGCGGCGTTCTGTATGGGAAGAATCAGAGACGAGGAAGAAGAAGGGTTAGGAGACGTAGGATCTTCATCCAACCGCCTGGAATGGTTGACTGACCCAAATGACAAAAGTCACACGACTTGCATGTAGACATGCCTTTATATTCAGTACCATCATCGTAGTTGCCTAGCTCTGCTCCTAAATCCATCAAGCTAAACAACGTGTCACTCATAATTCCAAACTTGTTGCTCAAATATGAATCTGATATGATGCTGATATTACTAAAACAGATAACGTTTAATTGGTCAACTAATGTTCCTACTTTACTTTCGAAAAGCACGTGCACCACATATAGAGAGACAGCAGGGAGTTGCATTCTTAATGCGCTCTGGTTCATCATGTGTGGGCACTGTGCAACGAACATTTTATTATCCAAAATCTGCTTGCTCTTCTTTAGCATGTTCCTCTTCCGTTCTTCTTTAATAAGTACTGTCTCTGTTCCTAAGTACAAGTCTTTGTATAGATTCCACCATGGACTACATATGGAGCAAAATGAGTGAATCTACACTCTAAAATGTATCTGTATACATATGTATGTGATCCATAGTGGAAATCTCTACAAAGACTTATATTTTGGAACGGAGGGAGTATGATAGTAGTATAGTATGTTCCTTGTAGTGAAGATGAGCAGGGACATTTGTAGTGTAGAGGTCTATACGGTCGGTTGTTATGGACACTTTGAACTCTTCGGGCCAGTTTGATTCGTACGATTTTGTAAACATAGGAATAGGAATTGTAGTGGCCTGCCCACTTGAATCCTATAAGATTAGCAAGGAAATGCAGGGAGTTGTGTCGCCTTTGAGAGTTACACTGATATTAACACTACCGCACCTTCAGTTGAAGAGAGCCGGTATCCGAAGCCTTTCTAGCCGTACCTGCAATACTAGCACATATATTCAAGCAAGTTCCACTTTGCTGATTTTACTCCTGATGCTTACGGTTTTCTCGTTATATATACACTATGATCTGTGTAGCTGCTTTGTGTCGCACTAGCAGCAGTCCACTCTTGAAGCTAAACAACACACCAATCATAAGTCCACAGCTTACTTCTTCAAATACGAATTGTGATATGATACTGATATTAGTTGACAGACACACATTTAATTGGTCAGGTAATGCTCCCACTTGATTTTCCAAATGCATGTGGCCACATATAGAGAGACAGCATGGAATTGCATTTCTTTGGGCGCTATGATTCATCATGAGTGGGCAACCAACATTTTATGCAATGAAGCGGAACCTCAAGAATATGCATCCTCTTCTGTTCTTTAACATGTTCCTCTTTTGTTATTCTGTATTTAGTATGTACAGTATGTTTCTTGTCAGGAAGGGGAGCAGGGACATCAGCAGTCAACAGCTGACAGAGCTGGCCTGTACGTGATCGATAGGCTTTCAATTAGTAGCAGCAATACAACACCATATTTTCCAGCCAGTTCCACTTTCCCGATTTATATATCGTGGTTATGGTGTACCACTTTATGTACACTATGATCTGCCTAGTTGTTGTGTGCTCTTGTTATCATGGTTTGCCAATAAACTCTCTATACAGTATATTATGAACCTATCATCTGCCAACTATCCTTACTTCTGGACCCTATTTTTTTGTGTACTTGTGCTAGATTATATTAATGCACGCACCATATTACAGCACATATGAGCTCTCTCATCAGAATCCAGTGATAGCACACAAGGGTTTACAGGGCGCCCGTATATTAGAATATCCTCTGCATTCCAAAGATAATCTCACTACTATTTATGTTTTCATGGTTCTCAGATATTATACATAATTACAGTGAATATCAGAATCCGCGCATTAGAAGAATATTGTGGAACACTGCAATGACTTACAAAATTGGCACCAAGGCATTGAGTGCCATTCTAGATGCAATGAAACGCATACGCTCCCCACCTATAGATTCTTGTTCAGAATATGATCCTAATGACTATTCTAACTTCGAGGAGTCAAAGGCAGATGGCTTGTCATGTTCACCCATCAAGGTGTATGTTCTAATTTGGCAAGGTTTTATTGATTGCGCGTATCTTGAATATGTTGTCTTGCATTTCTTCTACTTTGTTGCACCGCCATTTGCTTAGTTTACTCATCATATATGTCTAGATGCCATGCCCATCCATTATCAATACATATTCCATCTGTCATCATACCATGTCTTTCCACTCAAATGATGTTCTTGTGTATCAGACATCAAAAAGGAAGAGGATGGTTGCCGAACCTGGAGGAGCACCAGCAAAGTCCTTGAAAAACATGGTGGTGCCGGAGAAATCAGACAGCACCCCACTTATATTGGATGTACAACCAGTGACACAAAACGTAGGACCGACTCCAGCAGACTGTACCCATACTTCACTAGCCACACCACTAGCCCCACCACACAGGACCTGCACTCCAGCAAAAGGTATGCCGATTTTCAGCTGCCATAGCACCAGCCGTACCATAGAAAAATCTCACTCCAGCAATAAGTACAGCAAGTCCATCGGTCGAAGACCTACCCAACTGCAGAGATGGCCAATTCCTGCAGATTGGAACCCCATTCCAGTTATTCCCAGTTTAAAAGACAATGCTTTCAATATTGTTAGGGACTACGTGCATATATTCCCATCATGGGAAGATTATAGTGAAGACAAACACCATTTTCACATCTTCCTGTCCCACTTACGTGTAAGTGCTATTATTCATGGTGATTATTTTCCTATTTTCTGCTGATTGAACACATCAATGATTTACATTACATTGTTGTAAGTAGACGAGGGTCAATCTGGATAGTCATGATGGGCAAACCTTGCTTGCGCTTTTCAAGGAAGCATTGCAACAGTATCAGTGTTACCTGAGGAAATCACACTTTGATGGTAAGTCTATAAACGAATTTCCGGTGAAGTCTCCTGTGCTAAATTTAGAAGACATTGAATGGAAAAACCTTGTTATGCACTGGTCTCGTTCCTAGGATGAGGTACTGTCTATGATATCACATGACAATTTGAACTTCTACTTTTCCACATGTGCCTTACGGATCTTTTTTGCAGGAGATCTGCTCGAAGAAGAATTCCGGTTTGAAAAGAACGACAGGATATCGCAAATATATATGCTGCCCGCTGCTTTGCTCTTGTTAGTACCTGTTGTCCTGTATCACTGTACTTGCATTCATACCTCATTCATTATGTGACAGTAGTATGCATGATAGCTTGCTTATCAATTGTTCGCTCCAAATTATCTGATTTGTATGAATGGTTACATTAGTATAGAATATATCCAATGCCAATGAAAATTTTTAGCTCTGCATTGTTCTTGTAAGTACCTGTTGTCCTTTATCAGTGTGCTTATATTGGCAGGTAGTTGTTCATGCACCATCACTCTGCAGCATATTTTCCTTTGGCCTCCATTTTCTACACATCAGATCTATATTTACTCTTACCATAAGGTTGGCTAACACCGATGGTACTGAAGAAGTTCAGTTCTGCATTGCTCCTGGTTGTACCTTTAGCTTGTATCGTTGTACTTACATTTATAGCTACATGGTTATGTAGCATCATTCTTCATCTTATCTTAAATGTTCTCCATTTTTTCTTATATTATCACATCTATATTTACTCTTAACAAAATGTAGAATAAAGACAATGCTTTTGAAGAAGATTCTGTGGTAAACTTCTTGAATTCCCCCCCCCCCCCCATCAGCATGGACAAGGGCTTTATAGAGCCTGTCTTCACCAATAATGTAAGTTTGTCCTTCTCAAGCCTTCAAACTTTGTTGTGTATATTTGGTTAGACATGACTGCAGCAGCTGTTTATTTTTGGTGTTTGCATCAAATTGCATGTTTAAAGTTTATTGTGTAGTTCATAAACAAAAGTTTGTCCTTCTCAATTTAAGTTTTCAGTTGTACAACCAAGTTCCTTCTTCATACCATGTAAATTAAACTATATAGAGCAAGTGATCTTCTTTTGCACTGCATGTATGCTTCTGTTCTTGATCTGTAATCTAGTGGTGTGGTCAACCTACCCACTACATCACAATGTCATATTCTGCAATGTCTTAACTATGAACAATGTCATATCATTCTACTATTATTTAAACCATCTCTTTATTTGCCAATCTGAAATGGGATAAATTGATAGCACACTAACCATTGATACTTATGAGTTCTTGACCTGTAATCCAGTGGTGTCGTGAAGCTACCAACTCCTTCACAATGTCATTTCCTGCCATGTCTTAACCTGAACAATACCATATTGTGCTAATGCTATTTTAAACTGTGTCACTTTATTCGTCAGTAAGAAATGTGATGAATTGTGAGCACTGATACTTATATGTGCAAAACCTGTCATTTGTCTACTTGTTTATCTTTCAGAGTGAGGAGGATATAAGTGTCAAACAAGCGCAGTCTCATCAGCTTGCTCAGCTGCTTGCGCTGCAGCTCCCGAGCAGGGCTAACCTTTCTTGAACTCTATTGAAGTGTTGTCTCTTTTGTATATTATTTTTTGGCGTGTTTATTTGCACTGGTGGCGATCTTTGATGCCTAGTGTATGTAATCTGCTGTCTGCTTGTGCTTTATTATCATAGTGGCGAACTTTGATGCCCAGTGGACATAATATGCCGTAATTTCTTTATTGTATAGTCTAGGTTTTTTCTTATTCACGATGATGTCGTTATCTTACTGTATATATATCATGTCTTCGTAGTAAAACGGCCAAACCATAAAATTACGATACATAATCGGGTCGTCATGCAAATCACTATGTATGATCCGCATCATGAGCCTAGTCATCTTGGTCCATTAACAGGCCTAAATGTCAACTGGCCCACTAGTAGATTCAGGCCTTTAATAGGCCGAGCAAACCACCGACCCTATTTTCGTAAGAAAACTCAATGGGCTTTTAGGAGGCTGAAAAGTAGTTTGGGCCTGAAACGTGCCGAACAGCTCACGGGCTAGCAGCAGGCCAAAATAGACCCCGGCCCATGATTGTGCCAATCACATCATGGGCCGTTAACAGGCCAAAATTGTCTCAGTCCTTGTTTGGCCCAATCAGATTATCGGCTATGAGCAGGCCGAATGCAAACCAGACCGTAGTTAGGCCCAACTATATGACGGGCTTTTAATAGGCCAAAATAAATATAGGGCCGAAATGTTAAACGGGCCTTCAACAAGCCGAAACTAATATCAGGCCGAAATACTAAATGGGCCTTTAGCAAGTGGGCCCAAAAGTATAGCGTCCAGTTGACGGGCCAAATCTGATATGGGCCATAATTTATCCCAAAGCCTCTTAAAGGGCCGGATCTGATCTGGGCCATAATTTGGCCCAGAACATGGTAGGCTTTTAATGGGCCGGATCTCATATGGGACTTTATTAGGCCCAAAACACGGCAGGCTATTAATGCACCGGATCAAATATGGGCCGACATTTGGCCCAAAACAAGGCAGCCTGTTAACGGGCCGGCCCACTAGTGTCCTCAAAATCTTGTGGGCCTTTAGCTGGGTCGGCCCATTATGGTCGATGAAATCTCATGGGCCTTTAGCTGGGCTGGCCCATTATGGTCCGCAAAATCTTGTGGGCCTTTAGTTGGGCGGCCCATTTAATCTTTATGGGACGCTTTTGGGCCGGTCCACGTGTTAACATATCATAGGCGCATCTCGCCCATTGGATGAGTGACACCTATGCCAACGCGGAGCTGACACATGGTTTCGTCGGCCAATGAGAATTTTACACATGGAAAATCGGCATTGGTCGTGGCTGTTAGCGGGTTATCGGATCTAAAATCAGACCTGATAGCTTAACGACGACCCGTTATGGTGGATGCCATGTGTCGGTCACCCTTGACGCGGCATTTATCGTCATGGAAGTGAACACTTCTGTGATGATAATTTTGGTAATGTCATGGAACACTTCTATGACAGCACAGGTATGACTATCTTGATTCTATCATAAATTCGTCATGGGTGTACACATGACATAAAACGTGACCTACTGTGACAAACACCACCTCAATACCTCTTTCAGAAATTTTATGGCCCAGGACAATACCTTCGTTAACCATAAAGTGGCACTTCTCCCAATTCAAGACAAGATCTGTTTGCTCACATCTCTGCAAAACTCGATCAAGATTGCTTTAAAAATCATCAAAAGACTTCCCATAAATAGAAAAAGTCATTCATAAAAACCTCAACAATCTTTTCACAAAAGTTAGAGAATATAGCAGTCATACATCTTTGAAAGGTAGCAGGTGCATTGCATAAACCAAAGGGCATACGTCTATAAGCATAAGTCCCGAAAGGACAAGTAAAAGTGGTATTTTCTTGATTAGGTTGAGAAACAGGTATTTGTGAAAACCCAGAATATCCATCTAGGAAGCAAAAATGTGTGTGCTTAGATAATCTTTCTAGCATTTGATCAATAAAAGGCAGAGGGTAATGATCTTTTCTAGTTGCTTTGTTTAACTTTCTAAAATCAATTACCATTCTACAGCCTTTAACAATTCTTTGTGGAATAAGTTCATTCTTATCATTAGGAACAACAGTAATACCTCCTTTCTTAGGGACACAATGGACAGGACTTACCCCTCTACTGTCAGCTATAGGATAGATTACACATGCTTCCAGAAGTTCTAATATTTTCGTTCTTACCACTTCTTTCATCTTCGGATTTAACAAACGTTGGTGATCAACAATAGGTTTAGCACCAGGTTCCATATTAATCTTGCGCTGGCATAGAGTGGGACTGATGCCCTTAAGATCATCAAGAGTATATCCAATAGCAGCTCGGTGCTTCCTTAGAACTTTCAATAATCTTTCTTCTTCATGTTCTGAAAGGTTGGCACTAATAATAACAGGATATATCTTCTTCTCATCAAGATAAGCATATTTCAAAGTGTCAGGCAATTGTTTTAATTCAAACACAGGATCACCTTTAGGTGGAGGAGGACCTCCTAGAGTTTCAATAGGCAAACTGTGTTTAAGCATAGGACGTTGTTCAAAGAAAATCTTATCTATTTCATTTCTTTCATGCATATGCAAATCATTTTCATGGTCTAGCAAATATTGTTCTAATGGATCAGTAGGAGGTACAGCAATAGAAGAAATACCAATTAAAATTAAACTCATGAGACTCATCACCAAAACTAACACCGGCAGTTTGTTTCTCAAAATCTATTTTAGCATTAAGGATGTTCAAGAAAGGTCTACCAAAGATAATGGGACAGAAGTCATCTTGTGGCGAACCAAGAACAAGAAAATTAGTAGGGTATTTTATTTTCCCACACAAGACTTCAACATCTCTAACAATCCCAAGTGGTGTGATGGTGTCTCTATTAACAGGTTTAATAGTAACATATATGTCTTCTATTTCAGCGGGTGATATGTCATTAATAATTTCTTGATATAAAGTAAAAGGAATAGCACTCACGCTAGCACCTATGTCATATGAACGATGATAACAGTGATCTCCTATCTTAACTAAGACAACAAGCATGCCAACATCAGGTTTATGTTTGTCTTTTTCATCGGGTTTGGCAATTCTAGCAGCTTCATCACAAAAGTAAATAACATGCCCATTTATGTTTTCAACCAGTAGATCTTCAACCATAGCAACACTAGGTTCTACCTTCATTTTTCAGCTGGTTTAGGTGTTCCAATATAACTTTTATTGACCACAGTTGAAACTTTAGTATGTTCCTTCATCCTAACAGGAAAAGGTGGGTTTTCAATATAAGTAGTAGGAACAACTGGATCAACATTATAAATAACAGTTTCATCTTTAGCTATTACCGGTTCTTTAATTTTTTTTCTTTAATAGGTGGATGATATTTAAACCACTTCTCTTTAGGGAGATCAACATGAGTAGCAAAAGTTTCACAAAAGGAGGCTAGTATCTCAGAGTCAAGTCCATATTTACTGCTAAACTTTTCAAAAGCATCGGTATTCATAAAAGATTTAACACAATCAAACTTAGGCTTAATACCTGACTTTTTACCTTCCTCGAGTTCCTAATCTTCAAACTTGCATTTAATTCTTTCTAAACGATCCCACCAGAATTCAATATTCTTCTTCATAAAGGAACCAGTACAAGAAGTATCGAGCATGGATCGATCATTATGAGAAAGCCGAGCATAAAAATTCTGAATAATAATTTCTCTTGAGAGCTCATGGTTGGGGCATGAATATAACATTGACTTAAGCCTCCCACAAGCTAGAGCGATACTTTCTCCTTCACGAGGCCAAATATTATATATATATATAATTCCGATCACGATGAACTAGATGCATAGGATAAATTTTTTGATGGAACTCCAATTTCAATCAATTCCAATTCCAAGATCCAATATCATCGCATAGCCTATACCATGCCAATGATTCTCCATTCAAAGATAAAGGGAAAACCTTCTTCTTAGCTTCATCTCCGGGTAAACCTGCAAGCTTAAAAAATCCGCAAATTTCATCCACATATATCAAGTGCATATCAGGATGTTTGGTTCCATCTCCTGCATAAGGATTAACTAGCAGTTGTTCTATCATACCCTAAGGAATTTCATATTCAATATTTTCAATAGGTGGAGTGGGTTGAGGGGCAACTAATTGTGGTTCCGATCAATGTGAAGATACCCCGAACAAACCCCTCAAAGGATTGTTCTCCATAGTAACAAGTGGCAATAAATTTCAGCATGTAGTAATAATATTTCCTGACCGATTTCCACTAACCAAGAGCGCTTCACTCCCTGGCAACGGTGCCAGAAAAGAGCCTTGATGACCCACAAGTATAGGGGATCAATCGTAGTCCTTTTTATAAGTAAGAGTGTTGAACCCAACGAGGAGCAGAAGGAAATGACAAGTGGTTTTCAGCAAGGTATTGTGTGCAAGCGTTGAAATTGTAAGTAACATAGTAGTTTGATAGCGAGATAATTTGTAACGAGCAAGGAACGGTAGTAGTAAAATAAGTGCGACAAGGTAGCCCAATCCTTTTGAGGCAAAGGACAGGCCAAAACGGTCTCTTATGATAAGCAAAGCGTTCTTGAGGGTACACGGGAATTTCATCTAGTCACTTTCATCATGTTGGTTTAATTTGTGTTCATGATACGTCTCCAACGTATCTATAATTTTTTATTGCTCCATGCTATATTATCTACTGTTTTTGACCATATTGGGCTTTATTTTCCACTTTTATATTACTCTTGGGACTAACCTATTAACCGGAGGCCCAGCCCAGAATTGATGTTTTTTTGCCTATTTCAGTGTTTCGAAGAAACGGAATATCAAACGGATTCCAAACGGAATGAAACCTTCGGGAACGTGATTTTCTCAACAAATAAGATCCAGGAGACTTGGACCCTCCGTCAAGAAAGGAGGGAGGTGGTCACGAGGGTGGAGGGTGCCCCCCTAGGGCACGCCCCCTACCTCGTGGGCCCCCCTTTGCTCCACCGACGTACTCCTTCCTCCTATATATATCCACGTACCCCCAAACAATCAGATACGGAGCCAAAAACCTAATTCCACCGCCGCAACCTTCTGTACCCACGAGATCCCATCTTGGGGCCTGTTCCGGAGCTCCGCCGGAGAGGGCATCCACCACGGAGGGCTTCTACATCATCATAGCCCCTCCGATGAAGTGTGAGTAGTTTACCTTAGACCTCCGGGTCCATAGTTAGTAGCTAGATGGCTTCTTCTCTCTTTTTGGATCTCAATACAATGTTCTCCCCCTCTCTCGTGGAGATCTATTCGATGTAATCTTCTTTTTGCGGTGTGTTTGTTGAGACTGATGAATTGTGGGTTTATGATCAAGTCTATCTATGAACAATATTTGAATCTTCTCTGAATTCTTTTATGTATGATTGTTATCTTTGCAAGTCTCTTCGAATTATCAGTTTGGTTTGGCCTACTAGATTGGTTTTTCTTGCAATGGGAGAAGTGCTTAGCTTTGGGTTCAATCTTGCGGTGTCCTTTCCCAGTGACAGTAGGGGCAGCAAGGCACGTATTGTATTGTTGCCATCGAGGATAACAAGATGGGGTTTTTATCATATTGCATGAAACTATCCCTCTACATCATGTTATCTTGCTTAAGGCGTTACTCTGTTTTTAACTTAATACTCTAGATGCATGCTGGATAGCGGTCGATGAGTGGAGTAATAGTAGTAGATGCAGGCAGGAGTCGGTCTACTTGTCTCGGACGTGATGCCTATATACATGATCATACCTAGATATTCTCATAACTATGCTCAATTCTGTCAATTGCTCAACAATAATTTGTTCTCCCACCATAGAATACTTATGCTCTTGAGAGAAGCCACTAGTGAAATCTATGGCCCCCGAGTCTATTCTCATCATATCAACCTTCCATCACTTTATTATTGCTTTGTTTTTTACTTTACCTTTTATTTTTACTTTGCATCGTTATACCAAAAATACAAAAATATTATCTATCATCTCTACCAGATCTCACTCTCGTAAGTGGCCGTGAAGGGATTGACAACCCCTAATCGCGTTGGTTGCGTTGAGCTATTTGTTTTGTGTAGGTATGAGGGACTCGCGCGTAGCCTCCTACTGGATTGATACCTTGGTTCTCAAAAACTGAGGGAAATACTTACTCTACTCTGCTGCATCACCCTTTCCTCTTCAAGGAAATCCAACGCAGTGCTCAAGAGGTAGCAGTTCACTACTTTGATAATTTGATATGTGGGTGGACCGGTGCTTAGGTGTTGTTCTTACTTGAACAAACCTCCTACTTATGATTAACCCCCTCGCAAGCATCCGCATCTACGAGAAAAGTATTAAGAACAAATTCTAACCATAGCATTAAACTTTTGGATCCAATCGGTCCCTTATGGAATAATGCATAAACTAGGGTTTAAGCTTATATCACTCTCGCAACCCATCATCTAATAACTACTCCACAATGCATTCCATTAGGCCCAAATATGGTGAGTGTCATGTAGTCGACGTTCACATGACACCACTAAGGGAATAACAACATACATACTATCAAAATATCGAACACATATCAAGTTCACATGATTACTTGCAACAGGATTTCTCCCATGACCTCAAGAACAAAAGTAACTACTCACAAGTGATAATCATGCTCAAGATCAGAGGGGTATTAAAAAGCATATTTGATCTGAACATATTATCTTCCACCAAATAAACCATATGATGACGATCAACTACAAGATGTAATCAACACTACTAGTCACCTACAAGCACCAATCGATAGTTCCAGTACAAAGATTGAACACAAGAGATGAACTAGGGTTTGAGAGGAGATGGTGTTGTTGAAGATGTTGCTGGAGATTGCCCTCCCCAAGATTGGAGAGTTGTTGGTGATGATGATGACGATGATTTCCCCCTCTGGGAGGGAAGTTCCCCCGGCGGAATCGCTCCGCCGGAGGGCAAAAGTGCTCCTGCCCAAGTTCCGCCTCGAGACGGCGGCGCTTCGTCCCCTTATTTTTTTTCTAGGTCAAAATGACTTATACCAGAAGATGGGCACCGGAGGTGGGCTGGGCTGAGCACAACCCACCAGGGCGTGCTTGGGGGGCTGGCGCGCCCTGGTGTCTTGTGCTCACCAGGTGGGCCCCCTCCGGTAGTTATTTGCTCCAGTATTTCTTATTTATTCCATAAAAATTCCTTGTGAAGTTTCAGCTCATTTGGAGTTGTGCAGAATAGGTAGCTTGATGTAGCTCTTTTAGGTCCAGATTTCTAGTTGCCGGAATTCTCCCTCTTTGTGTGAACCTTGCATATTATGAGAGAAAAGGCATTAGAATTACTCCAAAAACCATTATTATGCATCAAAACATTATAAATAATAGTAGGTAAACATGATGCAAAATGGCGTATCAGTCTCGCGCTCCTGGGTCCTCAACCTTCCTGAGGTTTTGATCTCCTCCTGGGCAAGCTACCCGATCGGTTCGCCACGCGCTCCACGCTCCAGGGACCACATGCGGTCATGTGTATCCTCGGCGTGTCCTAGGCGCCTGCGTCCAATCACCACTCCAAGCAGCTCTTTCGCGGGGCGAATGCGAGGCGGCCCCATCCCGAGTCTTCGAGGCCCCGTGCGAGGCCCGAGTGCACCATCACCTTTGATTCCCGAGACCACCGCAAGCCGCAGTCGTCGCCGGCGTGCTCCCCATGTTGTGCACTCACACCATCAACAACGTCCACTGGTGCACGTCGGTCCTAAACAAACGGTTTTTAACCCCTTTCCACGACGGCATTTGGAACCGTCGCCAAGTGAGTGTGGGCGATAGGGGGGTCCTTCCTACACGACCCAGAAACCATCGGGGATAGAGCCCCTAAAGTACTCCTACTCGTTTCTGCTAGCACTGCCATCGCAGTCGGTATTCTGTGGTGCTGCGTTTACGATGCGCGACCCATCACAAACAGTTCACTATTATAGAACGTGTATGATGCGCGGCCCATCACAAACGGTTCACCATTAAGAAGATTAGCTAATCGTCGTACGAGTGTCAGACAGGATTACGAAACGTGGGACTTTCGTAACATCGTCGTACACGACAACTATCGCACACGCTATTCTGTGGTGCAACGTTTACGATGCATACTTCATTAGAAACAGTTCATGGTTGCGAATCATGTACGATAGGGCAACTAACACAAATGTTTAGTTTGCCCGCACCATTTGTGATATTGTCTGACATCGCACACGCTTTGCAAACGGCAACTGTGTGCATGCTTGCACACGTTTCCTCTCTGTGAACCGTCTCCGATTATGGTGCATATCGCAAACGTTTGTGTTTTACCAACCATGTGTGTCGTAACAACCTGGAGAGCGCAATTTCACCGTAATTTAATTGCTGCTTTTCCAAATTGTACCGGATTTGGATTTGAATTTGAATGTATGCTACAGCTTTATTCATATCCATCAGGTTCAAACAACCAATGCATTATTCGATTCATATGTACATATGTTCAAGAATTACATAAGAACCAAATAAAGAATGATGAACCAGAGTTGTATACTTGTACTATTAAAGACGGTAAATAAAGAGGCGAAATATATTCTGGTTGCTGAACAAGGTGAAGCGGAATGCCCATATTGTGCCCTCCTCCATGAAGAAGGCACGCACGACTCTAGTCCAACCCCTTGTGATGGCCGACCTGTCATAGCCCTAGAGTATTGCTTGTAATTAGTTGCATTGCATCCATGCATCATGTTTGAGCATAAATGAATTTGAAATGGGGATGTTCAAACCCTAGCACATGATGAAATTCAACTAGGTTCAAATTCAAATCTTTTCAATGAACCAAAATGCCCTCCAGAAAAGTTCATGATTTTTTATTAACGTGAAAACCTCTGCCAAAAATGATGAACATATTTCTAGGACATTCTGGATTTTTTAATTAACTCATATTGTATTTGAATTGGGGCATTTAAATTCTATAATTATTTTAAATGCTCTAATAATTCTGAAATAATTGAGGGCTGTTTGGAATAATCCAGTATGTGCCCACAATTTATTTCAGGATTTTATAAAGTGGTTTAGTATTTTACTAAATCCAAAAAAATATAAAAAATAGAAAACATAAATAAAAGGAGAGAGAGAGAGGTTGCCTGTGGCTTACCTGGCGTGCACTTGGCCCAGCGCTGGCAGGCCCAACCCACTGGCCTCCCCCTGTCGTCTTCCTCCCCTGCCAGGAGGACAAAGGCGTGTGCTCTCTGTGCGCTTCCACGCGCGAGGCCACCTCCTGCTTCCCGCCGCTTCCCCGACGTGGCTGTGAACGCCACGCACTCCCCTTCGACCCCCTCGACCTCTCCCTCATCCTCACCTCTCCTCTGTCTCTCTCCCATGCTCTCCTCGCTCGCGTTCGAGAGCGCCGACAAGAACCACCGTGCCCACCACTCTCCCCCAGCCCCGTGGACATGCCCCCGAGCTACTTCGTCTCTCCTTCAACCTCTCCATCGGCTCGCGCAAGCCCGGACGCTCCACAGCGTCGACTACGCCGTCGTCTTCAAGCTCGGACGCTGGAGATCGCGATCACCGCCCCGCGGACTACAGAGCCTCCCCCGAGCCACCGAGCCCTCCATATGATGTGATGTGATCTGCCGGTCCTTTCCCCCCTAACCTCGCTGCTCCTCTCGCTCTTTAGTTGCGATTTCTACCGTGGCCAAATCCAGCCGCCGCTCGGGCCCGTCGCCGGCGTTGCTCCGGCGACCATTTGGTCATGCCAGTGTGTCCAAAGGGATGGAACCTGAATAGGTGATAAACCTGGACTAGGGACTTGTGTGGTTAGTTAGGTCGTGGCCGACACCCTCGCCAGGCTTCCGCTTGAAGGTTCCCAAGATACATGACGTGTACATGGCGGTAAGTGGCGAGAGCGTGTGTGAAGAAGTACACCCCTGCAGGGTTAACATCATCTATTCGAATAGCCGCGTCCGCGGTAAAGGACTTCTAGGTTGCCTGTACAGTTCATAGACAAGTGAAAGTGGATACTCTAAAATGCGCAAGATAAGCGTGAGTGATATGGATGGCGACAGTAGGTGCTTTTTCTTCCTTCGCCCATCTCAGTGATATGTAGGCTCTCAGCCCTTACTTGAATCATCCGTCCTCCCTACAGAAAGAAAGCGATTTTATGCCCTCTCTTAGGGAGACGGGAGCGGATCCATAGTGCTATATTGATTTGGTGAATATGCGGACTAGTGTGCGCCACCTCAAAAGAGTTACTTGCAGTCGTAGTTTAGGATAGACACCGAGTCAAAGCTGGCTTGCTGCAGTTAAACTCCACATCACCCCCTTTGTTGATACCGATGCATATGTAAATAGTTCTGATGTAAGTCTTGCTGGGTACATTTGTACTCACGTTTGCGTAATTTATGTTTTTGCTGAGAGACTTCAGTCTCGCTAGTAGTTCCGAGTGGACTCCGACATTTAGCTTGTTACCTCAACTACGATCTTGTGCCCTCGGTAGGGTCTTGTAGATAGTCAGGCTTCTCAGCCTTTTCATTTCTAGTTGTCTGTACTCAGACAAGTTAAGCTTCCGCTTGTGCTTGTTGCTTGTATGACTTGAACGTTGGGTCATCAGACCCATGTTTGTAATATCTAGCTCTTCGGAGCCTAATGAATAAATACTTTGAGTTGTAGAGTTTTGTTGTGATGCCATGTTGTATTTACACATACCGGGTGTCGGTGTCAAAACCGGCGGATCTCGGGTAGGGGGTCCCGATCTGTGCGTCAAGGTCGGATGGTAACAGGAGACAAGGGACACTTTATTTTACCCAGGTTCGGGCCCTCTCGATGGAGGTAAAACCCTACTCCTGCTAGATTAATATTGATGATATGGGTAGTACAAGAGTAGATCTACCACGAGATCAAGGAGGCTAAACCCTAGAAGCTAGCCTATGGGTATGATGATGGTTATGATGTGTTCGTCCTACGGACTATAACCCTCCGGTTTATATAGGCACCGGATAGGGTTAGGGTTACACAGAGTCGGTTACATTGGTAGGAGATCTTGAATATCCGCACGCCTAGCTTGCCTTCCACGCCAAGGAAAGAACCTTCCGGACACGGGACGAAGTCTTCAATCTTGTATCTTCATAGTCCTGGAGTCCGGCTGAAGATATAGTTCGGCTATCCGAACACCCCCTAATCCAGGATTCCCTCAGTAGCCCCTGAACCAGGCTTCAATGACGACGAGTCCGGCGCGCAAATTGTCTTCGGCATTGCAAGGCGGGTTCCTCCTCCAAATTCTTCAAGAAGATAATAAACACCAAAAAATAGTGTCCGGCTCTGCAAAACAAGTTTCCACGTATTGCCATATAGAGAATAATACAAACACAAATCAAATCTGCCGACGTATTCCGCAGTGCGTCATAACACTGCGACCAAGCCTTCTGCATGGATTATTTTTTGTTGTTCCACCGCAGCACGTTCAACGAGGCGGTTTCCTTGGCACGTCTTGTCGAAGCAGAGATCGTGTGCCCCCTTTAACGGGATTCTCATTAATACGGACATGGGTAACCCAACCGTGCCCGTTAAGCACGTCCTGCCTTGATTACAGGCTAGTCCAAGACGGTTACAGGGAGGGCTCTTGATATTCTGCCTCTTATAAAGAGACCGAGACCTTGCACCCCTCTTGTGTTCTCAAAACAAGCTCGCCCATAGCCTCGAGTTCCAACACCCCAGGCTTTTAGATTCTAGGCGCACCGGACCATCGACAATGTCCGGCTCCGGCCTTCAAGGCCAATGGATGCCCTCCTCCGTTACGGAGGAGGGCGTATCAAGGTTGAGGGAGGCTAGGTTCCTGACCAGCGAGATCCCGCACAGGTTGCCTGCTCAAGGACAAGCGATCCCAAGCCCTCAGCCTGGTGAGAGCGTAGTATTCATCTCCCACTTCCTTCGGGGATTAGGCTTCCCAATGGACCCTTTCGTAAGGGGGCTGATGTTTTATTATGGGCTGGAATTCCATGACCTAGCTCCGGAGTCCATCCTCCATATCTCCTCCTTCATTGTTGTGTGCGAAGCGTTTCTCCATATCACTCCTCACTTCGGATTATGGCTCAAGACCTTCAAGGTAGAACCGAAGATAATCGAGGGGCGTCACGTAGAGTGCGGAGGTGCTGCTATGAAAAGGAATACCGATGCTCCATGGCCCGAGGGCACTTTTCAAGAGGAGCTCGGCTTATGGCAACAGGAGTGGTTCTACATCACCTCTCCTCGGGGCACCACTTGGGTAGCGCCTCCCGCCTTTCGCTCGGGCCCCCCCACCACGTTTAACATCGTGGATCAACACAGGGTTAGATCGGGGCTTGCCCAAAGACGTTCCTCTGTTGCAGGGCCGCATAAAGGATCTCCTAAAAGGAGACCTCAACCTGGTCAAGGTGACACAAGTTATGCTGATTCGCCAGACACTGCCTGGCCAACGTCGCCCCCTTCGCTTGTGGGAGTTCAACCCAGAGGGGTCGCGAGTTCTCCGAAATTTCATGGGCATGACGCCTACGGAGATGTATAGACTGTTCTTCGGACCACAAGGAGTGAGTCCGGATTTGACCGAGGATGCTGGTTTAAGCCGCAACCGCCCGGATACAGAAGTAGGTGACCTTGCGCCCGGACCTTCTATCCGTACAATTGACTTATTTTTTAACAGTACTTCTCCTTTTTACGTAGGAGTGGATAGCAAAGGCGAAGCTGGTCCGGTGTCCGGCTCCCCTTCCCGAGACCAGGCTAGATCCTGTGCTAGTCAGGATGTTGGAGGTGGCGCCTCTGGAGGAAAACGAAGGGGCGGACAAGGAAACCGTGGCCTCTTCGAAAGGGGCCATCCCAAAGGGGGGAATCGACAACTCCTCTCCAAAGGGGAAGAAAAGGGCCGCCTCTGACGACCCGGGAGCCGTAGCTCCAAAGCGGGGGAAAGAATCCGCGTCAGAGGACCCGACGCCGGGGAGCCCCTCGGCCGAACTAAATCCTCAAAAGGAGCAGCCCTCCAACGAGCCATAAGTAGAAAGAGAGTCATTCTTTTAAGAGAAATCCTTAATTTATATCTAAGAAGTTTTAACCGAAACCTTACCTTGTAGTTCGGACCTTGACCCTTCTCAGCAGAGCTCGTCATCGGGGGATCTTCTTCCGGAGATGATGGAGAGCGGAACGCCTCCTCCTTCATCGCCTAGCAAGGCGGGCGACGCCGAAGTGTCGTCGCAGAGGATTTCTCCGAATCTGCCAGAGGCAGAAGGTGATCATGCGGCCCCCCGGGGTTCTCCGTGTCCGGCCTCCGAAGAAGGCCATGGGACGAGTCCGGCACCATCTGGTGTTTGGTCGGAGGAGCTGAAGGTTCTGCTGGGCCGAGCCTCTGTTTCAGAGGAGCATCGTGTGTTGATGCACACGGTGATTGAAAAGATTTTATCCGCGGAAAGCGGACTGAACGAGGCCGTCAAGAGTTTACTGGCGGGCCTTGAGGTACGTTTTGAATAACGAACATTAGTGTTAATTGCGCATAATAACATGCGCCCTGTATAGATAGTAGCCCCTGAGACTCTGTGTGCCGCAAAGGTTAGCGGCGCGCAGAGGATCTTAATCCCGGGTCCTTTAAGTGGCACCTTTGTATGTAGGTGGCAGGTTGTCCGGAGTCGAGCCGGACTCGAGATTTTGCCGAAATGAAACGGCAACTCGATGAGGCAGAAGCCGACATCATGCTTGTTAACAAGCGGCTTGATGATGCTCAAGGTATTGAGTTTATTTGGCGATTGTTAGTAAGAGGAGCTTTATGTCAATATCTTACCTTGTGTATGCTTGATGCAGATGGTGCGGCGGCCGTAGAAGGACTTAGGGCCGAGCTCGCCAAAGCAAAGGAACAAGCCAGAAAAAGCAATGCGGCTGCCGGAAGAGCCCGTGAAGAGCTAAAAGCCGAACAGGCTTCCCATTGCCAAAGCAAGGAGGAGATGGCTGATATAGTCGTGAAGTTGAAAAGTGCTACTGACCGTTGCAAACTTCTTGAAGAGGAAGGTCGAGCCCGGCAGACGGATTTAGAGAAGGCCGTCGCCGACGCCAAGGACGCCCGCTCTGGTATGAGAGCGTCAAGGGAAGAGCTGCGTCAAGCCGGACTAATTGCGGATGGAAAGCCCTTCCTGTTGTGGAGAAAATTCTGTGATCCGAAGTTTGCCCCGTTGGACCGAGCGTGGAGTGTGGAGGACACCTATCTGGATTTGTCGGCTAGTGCCGCTGATGCGACCAGGTACTTTCAAGATAAGAAAGATCATGAAGTGGAAAAGCTCTTCTGGTCGCAGTTCACTAATCCAGAGCATCCACTATTAGTGGATGATCGCCTGGCCCAATGGGCCGAGCTGAATAGGTTGTCCGGACTCGCCATGAAGTATGCCATGGACCGCCTGTGTCCGGGGAGATCGAAGCCGAGAAGCTATTTCAGTTTGGTGCAGCAATTTCTTGACGTGGTGCCTCGGATTGAAGCTCTAAAGAGGTCCGCTTGCACAGAGGGCGCGCGGCTGGCTCTTGCCCGTGTCAAGACATACTGGGCAGATATGGGGCCCACCGTTCTTGCGTCCCGTGATTCGGATAAAAGCCAAATTCCTTCCGAGCACTATTTTGAGGAAGTCCTCGCGGGCGCTCATATAATAGAGACGCAGTGTTCGAAAGATGCTGTTTTATGACGGCATATGTAATCGTAGATCAATATTTTTATAAATTGTAATGGCGTAATTTAGACTTGTGCCTTCAAGTATTAATAACACCTCCTGTGCGGCCGTTTTAATATATAAATTCTGAAAGATTGCAGTCGTTGGCTTCAACCCCCACGCACATAGTGCGGGGGTGCGCGCGGAGAACGCATTTTCACACTTAACCCAACGTCTTGGTCCTACAAAGGAGGTGATAGCGCCGCGGGCTAGGCAACCGGACTATAATGCTTTAACACTTTCACTTAGCCATAGGAGCTTGACAGTGGGACTCTTTAGGTAGCCCTTTAATGGCGACTGCGTTTACCCGAATTCGGGACGCATATGTGCCTGACCGGGAAGCGGCCCTTCGTCAAAACGGAGGAATTCGATAAATTCCTATAAGTCATCGAGTGGCGACCAGTCTCACGCTACATCATGATAGTCGGTTTTCGGCTTTCTCTACTGAGGTGCTCACCCGGCCGAACCGGGGCACAATCGCAGTAGTTCTCCTGGTGCAACCTTAGCCGACAGAACGGAACGTAAGGTGGCCGAACTCAGGAGCCGGGCAACCCAACATGTGACCAAAATCATGACTTGGAGCTGATGCATATAGTGCCAAAACTCGCGACGCCGAACACTCCCTAAGGTGTTCGGTCTTTGTGGGTGCGTGTAAAACAACACCCTTGAAAAATAAAGAAGCCCCTTGTGTCCAGGTACGAGCAAGAATTCTGGCGTGGCCACATGCCAAAACGCCAGTCTCCTCCATGGTTATAGTGAGGTAAACCAGGGGATGTATAGCAGCAAGAGACAGTAAAAAAGGTTTACGCAGGGTCCTAATCTAAGAAGAATCCTTTGGGGCGGGTCCCTACTGCACGTCTGCGCCTGTGTCTCCGCTGTGCCGTGTCCTGGACGGGCATCGTACGACGTTCATCTGTAAAGGGGAAGAACTAAATTGAAAAATGGGTCGTGCGGATCAAAAAGAATAATAAATAAAATGTGAAGTGAGGAATAGATACGGTTGAGTTTTATTGTCTCTGCGTACAGCCCCTGGTGAGGCGTACCAAGCCTATAACGAAAATGGGCTTGTGCCGAACTCATTGAGTCCGGGTCCGCGGCCTTTTGTGACTTACATCGAAAAAGTCTTTTGGCTGGCGAGGCCATTTTGTTGGGCGGCCGTTTAAGCGGCCGCACAATCCTCCGTTTGGAGATGTAGTTTAGTATGCTCCCTTTAAAGAGATGATGCCTCGAGGACCGGGCATCTTTAGCGTGAGGGATGCATAATGCGGTATTGCGTTAAAGCGAGCGAAAGCTCCGCGTCCCATTAGTGCTTGATAACGACTTGAAAACGGGACTATGTGGAAGATAAGCTTTTCGCGACGAAAGTTATTGGCAGAGCCAAATATGACCACAAGCCGGAGAAAACCCATACAGTGGGTGTCCGGGCCTGGTGCTACTCCTTGAAAGGAGGTTTTACTGTGACGGATTCGTGCTGGGTTTATGCCCATCCGGTGAATTGTATCCTGATATATCAGATTTAGTCCACTGCCACCGTCCATAAGGACGTTGGTAAACTGGAATCCGTCTATTATTGGATTAAGTATCAGGGCAGTCCGGCCTGCGTTTTTGATATTGCGAGAATAATCTAGCTGATCAAAAATGATTGGCTTTAGTGACCAGTGGCCAGACTTCTGAGTGATAGGCTTGAATGTGCGGACCTTTATGGGTGCCTCATGCCTTGTTATGTGAAGTGAGTTCACTGTTTTGACTTCTTGCGGGAAGTTCTTTTGCTTCCTGGTGTTCTGCTTTTTGGGGTTCGTCCTCTTCCTCACTTGGTGTGTCGAGCCCCTTGTGTTCGGCGTTAAGCCTTCCGGATTGTCTGAAAACCCAATAGTCTCTGTGGGTATGATTAGCAGGCTTTCCAGGAGTACTGTGTATCTGACATATCCTGTCCATGATTCTCTTTAGACTGGACGGATCTTCCCTATTATCCTGAGGGGGTGATTTTTTCTGATTTTGCCGTGAGCCTTTGAATCCGGCATTGACTGTCGTGCTCTTCGGACTTTTTCTTTTGATTCGGCGAAGGTCCTTGTTTCGCCGTGGTTTCCCGTTTCCATCCCTGATTTCTGATGTACTTGGGTCGCTGGGGCTGCATCGTGCCAACCAGCTGTCCTCTCCTGCGCAAAAGTGGGTCATGAGGCTTGTGAGTGCGGCCATTGTTCTTGGCTTTTCCTGGCCGAGGTGTCTGGCGAGCCATTCGTCTCGGACATTGTGCCTGAAAGCCGCTAGGGCTTCGGCGTCCGGACAATCCACTATTTGATTCTTTTTAGTGAGGAATCTGTTCCAGAACTGCCGAGCTGATTCTCCGGATTGCTGAGTTATGTGACTGAGGTCGTCTGCGTCCGGGGGACGGACGTAGGTCCCTTGAAAATTTGCTCGGAAAGCGTCCTCGAGCTCTTCCCAACTTCCAATTGTGTTTTCGGGAAGGCTTTTAAGCCAGTGCCGGGCTGGCCCTTTAAGCTTAAGGGGTAAATATTTTATGGCGTGGAGATCATCTCCTCTAGCCATATGTATGTGGAGGATATAATCCTCGATCCAGACTCCCGGGTCTGTTGTTCCATCGTACGCCTCTATGTTAACGGGTTTAAATCCCTCTGGGAATTCATATTCCAGGACCTCATCGGTGAAGCATAGGGGAGTGCGGCACCGCTATATTTGGGTGTGCCGGATTCTGATGGAGGATTTTTTGCATTGCTTGCGAGAGCTTGCTTTCTTGGCCCGTAAATGGACCTGGCTGGGCCATGATGCGAGTCTTTGATTGTGTCGCATGCCACATTGAGTGCGGCGCCGTTTGCCATATTGTAGTGGCCGAGAGGTCGTTTATTCGACCGTGTAGCCTTTTTGTTTTTCGAGTTTGGGGGCTCTAGGGCCTCCTGGTCGAATTCGGGCAGTAGCTTTCTCTTCGGATAGCTTTTGGTGCGGCGGCTGCCGCCGTATTTGTCTGCGGTCTTGATTACTTTGCTCCATCTTGTTTTGAGTGCATCTTCCGCCGTCTTTAGCTTTTGCTTCTGCTTCTTCAGGCTTCGTGCTGTGGCGACGAGCCTTTCTTGGAGATTCTTCTGCTCCATGATTTTATCCGGCGTGGTATCGTCCGGAGTTCTGTTATGACCGGGGGAGGACTGTTCGTCCTCTCTGCCCGTGTTACCCTGTTCGGACGGCTGTTCTGGGATGCGTTCGTCATCTGCCGGCTCGTCCTGCTCTATGGATGGGTCTTGATCGAGGCGGGGCTTCGCTCGGCGTTTACATCGCCGCTTTGAGTGCTTTTCGGAGGGTTTACCCTTCTTTTCGCCCCCTTCTTCCTCATTGTGAGTTTTTTCAGGTGTATCCACCATGAATACGTCATTAAGTGGGGTGGAGGTCTAGTGCCCTATGGGCGCTGGTTCCCGTTCGTCTCTGTCTTCGTCGTCCATACCGTCGAAGTCTTCGGTGCCGAAGTCGAGCATGTCGGTTAAATCGTCGACAGTGGCTATTAAGTGGGTGGTGGGTGGGCTTTGAATTTCTTCGTCGTCCGAATCCCAACCTCGCAGGCCATAGTTCGGCCTGGGCTCTCCTGAAAAAGAGAGAGACTTGAGAGATTTCAGAATATCACCGAAAGGCGAATACTGAAAGATGTCCGCGACGGTGAACTCCATTACCGGTGCCCAATCTGATTCGATTGGCAGGGGCGCGGGAGGTTCGGAGTTCGGAGAAGAGTCCGGCTCCTTGGAGTCATGTGCCATGCGGAGTGCGGGGCTTGTGTGTGGCTCAATGGCTTTTAAGATTGCAGCCCCCGAGGTGGCGTCCAACCGTTCATCCTCAAAGAACGCAGCGGGCTCCGGATCGAGGATCGGGGCCGGAGCGTATGCGGCCTCCAGGACACTGTTCGGAGGCAGAGCTATATCATGCCCCTCGAGATAGTGCGGCGCGCTTGGCTGTGGCTTGAATCCGTCGAAGATCAGGTCTCCGAGGGTATCTGCCGTGTAGTTTAAGCTTCCCCACCCGGCTTGATGGCCAGGGGCGTGGCTTTCGATCTGCTCCAGATGGCCAAGCGAGTTGGCCCGCAGAGCGAAGCCGCCGAAGATGAAGATCTGTCCGGGGAGAAAAGTCTCACCCTGGACCTCATCGTTGTTGATGATCAAAGGAGCCATCGGGCCTAAAGGCGACGACACAGAGGAACTCTCAATGAAAGCACCAATGTCGGTGTCAAAACCGGCGGATCTCGGGTAGGGGGTCCCGATCTGTGCGTCAAGGTCGGATGGTAACAGGAGACAAGGGACACTTTATTTTACCCAGGTTTGGGCCCTCTCGAGTGAGGTAAAACCCTACTCCTGCTAGATTAATATTGATGATATGGGTAGTACAAGAGTAGATCTACCACGAGATCAAGGAGGCTAAACCCTAGAAGCTAGCCTATGGGTATGATGATGGTTATGATGTGTTCGTCCTACGGACTACAACCCTCCAGTTTATATAGGCACCGGATAGGGTTAGGGTTACACAGAGTCGGTTACATTGGTAGGAGATCTTGAATATCCGCACGCCTAGCTTGCCTTCCACGCCAAGGAAAGAACCTTCCGGACACGGGACGAAGTCTTCAATCTTGTATCTTCATAGTCCTGGAGTCCGGCTGAAGATATAGTTCGGCTATCCGAACACCCCCTAATCCAGGACTCCCTCACCGGGCATATTGTGTGTATGATTGAAATGCTTGGTATGTGTGGGATCCAACAACCTAGTTGTTTATCCTTGGTAGCCTCTCTTATGGGGAAATGTAGTCTAGTGCTTCCACTGAGCCATGGTAGTCTGCTACAGCCCGGTTTACCGGTGTCCTGCTAGTCCAGTTACTACTGCTCCGGAACACTTAGACTGGCCGGCATGTGATCCACTTCGTTCCTGTGTCTGTCCCTTTGGGGAAATGTCACACGGTGACTTCCGGAGTCCTGCTAGCCTACTACTGCCCGGGTTCCTGGAGTCCTATTAGCCTAGTTGCTACAGCCCGGATTCACACGCTGATGACCGACACGTTCGATGCTGGTTCATGTATGCATGTCCCCATAAGTTAGCGGCACTTTGGGTTCACAACTAGTCATGTCGGCCCGGGTTCTCTATCATATGGATGCTAGCGACACTATTATATACGTGAGCCAAAAAGGCGCAAACGGTCCCGGGCCAGGTAAGGTGGCACCCATGGGATTACCGTGCGTGAGGCCGCAAAGTGATATGATGTGTTACATGTTAGATCGGTGTGACTTAGGATCGAGGTCCTGACACGACCGCCCATCCTTCACGGTCTTCATGAAAACATCTAGATAATCATCGTGTTCTGGTAGAAATACTTTAACCTTTGCATGCCCACCAATCATGTAGTTTGAGAGGTAATCTTGAGTAAACTTCTTTGGCAACCACTGCAAAGGAAAAAGATTCAGACATTGTCATCTAACACAACTCATTATGGGCAGTAAAAAGAAGGCTGCAAAGTTCTTACTTACCATCCTGTAGTTTGTTGTTGTCTTGGATAAAGTGTAAACAAATAGTTTAATTCCCATCTTTGGACCCATTTTACTAACAATCTTTGTCAGCTTCCTCACTTGATGTTGGTTCATCGATATCTCATTGCCCCATACGCAGAAAGGGTCGAAATGCGGATCTTTACCAATGACATATGTACCTAAAAGCACCAAGTTAATATTAGAAGCTAAACAACAATTGCACAATGATGTAGTACAACACTCTTTTATAATATGTCTATGTACATCCGTATGTGGTAGTCCATTTGAAATCTCTAAAAAGACAAATATTTAGGAACGAAGGGAGTATCTTATAACATCCAATATACTCACATATAAGATGAATTAACATCTTATATTATGGGCCGGAAGGAGTTTAGTTCATTCTTACAAATTATCTACTGCTGTATCCACGGGTTACAGTTAGTTTGAGCTAGTTCGGTCTCAAATAGCCCTAAAGTATATCTAAACATGAGGGCTAGTTTGAGCTAGTTACATCTACAACCCACCCAAAAAAACTAGTATCCAACCCAAGAGGTGCTAATTGGAGCTAGTTCTCCTAGTGCATTTATTGTCAATCTAACCCTGCCACATCCAAACAACTCTTTGGATGGAGTTAGTTCAGGGTTAGTAATGAGCTAGAAACTAACTCCAACCTCTAGCTAAGTTGAGTATCCAAACAGGGATGTGTTGTTGTTGTTGCTGCTGCTGCTCTTCTACGTATATCTAGACATCATTAGAACATTGATATAACACTCTTCCTTGTTGCTATGTAGCCTAGGATTGCATATTTAGACATTAAGTACAGTGCATGTTGCTATGTAGCCTCAGATATATTACATATGGCCCTAGTTAACCTAAGGAAAAATGGGTTGCAGATATATTCAGTTAAAAGCCTGATTCACCGATTAGTCCCTTATCAGCCGCTGGCCTATATGGTACCAGCTACCGATATCCTGAACAGTGAGCAGATATAAGCCATGGAATGAAACTAACCTCGATGGAAAACAGCAGTCGTTCCCAAAATTGTCCTGTGTAGGTACATCAAGAAGCATGTTAAGCACAACAGGCTAAACATCAACCAAAATTACTCATGGCAGACAAAATAATCTCCAAAAGATAGCTTGAGTGTGCAGGTTTAAGCATGCTAGTAAAGCAAAACAAGTGGAAAGGTGTGCTAACTGCAGCAAGCCTAACATTTAATAACAAGCAAACATGGTTATTCAAACTGGTATTGTGCCGGTCTAAGTACACAAGCTATGGTTAAATAAAAATGGAAAGGCGTGTTAACTACAAGATGCAGCAACCAAATGTAGTCATTCATAGTGGTATTGTTGAAACCGGTACTGATGAAATTGAACTACACAGTTCATACTTGGACATATAGAACATCACGTTGTGAATAACTGGAATAAACAAGGCATACTATGAACAACCAAAGATAGCATTTGAAACTGAACATATGCTAACTACAAACAACCGAACAATCAAAAAACTTTAAAAGAGGCATATGCTAGCTATAACAGGCTTAACAACAAGCAAATATATGCATTCCTATCGGTATGTTTAAAACTGGATTGATGAAATGTACTGCACGGTAAATAATTGCACGTATAGAGCATCACATTGTGAACAACTGAAATAAACAAGGCATATTGCAAACAACCAGATATAGCAATTAAAACTAGACATATTCTCACTACACTACAAAAGGGACTTGACAAAACAAATCATGGGTTTCCCCCTGCGAAGAAACACGGCAAAACAAATCATGGGACGTTAAATTATGGGTTTCCACCCGCCACCCCCAGACGCACACACCCACACACACACCGCGAATCCACCGCAACTACGATGCATGTTAAATTAATTATCCCGCGGTGAACATACATGTTACCAAAGGAGGGACGTTTTAATTTCAAAAAAATCACAGAGATCATTAAGACATTTTAGTACATTGATTGATTGATTTTCTATGGGTATATTGTGCAAAAATCAAATTTGAGCTACATGCACACGTGACAGTGCACCTTAATGGATTTCAAAAACACATGTGTCTCACTAGGTGCATGTTTACTCCCCGTGCAACAAATGCCAAACATTGAGAATCTTGATTTTTAAATTCTAGTACATCCAAAACTTATTTGAAGTTCATGAAACTTATCGTGTTGTCATATGGACACCAATACAAAGTGGCATTGTACTTTTTTTTGTCAAATTTGAGACCAGTTTTGATGTAATCTTTATCTAATTACAGACGGGAGATTATTAATAATTGGAAACCAATATCCGAAACGGATTATTTATTCGAACTGTGAGTGTTAGACAAACAATGGATATGTGCCATGCTTTGGTTAAGCAATAAAGCGGCAGCATTAATCATCCAAATAGAAAAATAATATGCGTGTCGCCGTGCGACCCGTGTGGCGTGCGAGCAGGTGTGAGTTGACGGGACGCATGCAAGCAGTCCGCCGCGCAGGCAGACGGGGAGGCATGCGTGCAGGTGTGTGAATTGACGGAGGCGTGCTCGCTGCATGGTGTCAACGGGAGGCGTCCCAGTAGCTGTGTGAAACTTTGGTAGGCATGCCAGCAGTCCAGTGCGCAGGCTCACCGGGAGGCGAGCCATCGGTTTGACCGCCGCCCGCCTCTCTCCCACAACTCCCACTACTCCATATTAATCGTGTGCCCGAGCGGCCGCACCCCCCATCCTCGCTACGCGCACACAATCTTCTCTCTCCACTTGCATCCTCGACGCCGCTCTCAGTCCTCAAACCCGTCAGTGTATGAGGATGCCGCCGAAGCGCCCCATTGGAGGGAGTGACGACGTCGGGGCTGCTAAAGCACCGGAGCACGGCGTCGAGACGGAGACAGAGGTTGCCGTCACCATCGGCGAGTTATGGCGTTGCACCCTGACGTCGTCGACGTCGTCGACGGCGTCGAGCTTCCACAGCCGGAGGCGGAGTTCCACACCGACTCCGACGACCACTTCGGCGACGACTCCAACTACCACTCTAGCGACGACTCCGACGACTATGACGACGACGGACAGCTGGTTAGTCATCTATACCCATTTATGTGTCAAATAGATCATAGGATTTCTCTAGTTACTCCTGCCTCCCCCTTTTTGGAATAGAAATCATGTGGTTATGTTCTCCCAATCCATGAAATCTGAGTAAGTTTCATTAGATCCGTGTAGAGTATTGACTGTTTGAATGGTACAGGTGACAAGTGACTAGTTGTTTCATCTATGCAAATGATTTCTGCTAGTAATTCGACTAGGGTTAGTATTCGTGCTAATAATTCCTAGCCAGGACATGGCAATTGATTTTGAACGACCTACATATGTTTGTGCCATTATTTTTTTCAAGATTGGTCTGTACATAGACGGTTGTGCTTAAAAATCTAACCATATTCTCTAGATATGTATAAATAAATAGCCATAAATTCCTAATCCTACTTCACGTCATGTAATCAATGATTTGATACCAAATTTGTTTTCCTATTTGTATAGGTGCTGTCTGACGATGTGGACAGCGAGGATGAAGATGCCCAAAGGAGGTACAAGAGGCGAATCCTGAGGGAGCTTTATGCGAGAATGCATAACAGCCGTATTAGGACCTGGAACGACGGCTATGGATGCCCATTTTGCAACCACAAGATTCATGACGCGTATCTAAGTGTTCTGGCGCATGCAAGAGGACGGGTCGTTGGCTCCCTCAAGCAGAAGTATTCTCGCAGCATGGCGCACGGCGCGTACGCCGAGTACCTACAGAAGCTTCAGGATCGTGTCGGCCGCATGTGAGATGAGATGTTGGATGGATCGAGCTATGTATGCTTGACTATGCTTAATGACGGTTGAACTATGTACTTATGGTTGAACTATGCTAAACATGTCGGGGAGTAAACACATACCTAGTGAGATAATCACGGGGAGTTTACATGTACGCTTATTATCTATGTCTAAGTATGTCAAATATTTCACCGAATTTTGGTAAAAATTACAACGGGGGATCAATAAACCAGGAGGGAGGTAGTACATCAATCACACATGGTTCCCTAAATTGGAACTGTGTGCAATGACTTTCATTTTGCCTGCTGCATCAATCACACAAGGTTCGCTCTAGCAAACCATCGCCCCCAAAATTCTTTGTGGGACAGAAAACCCTCACCACCCAATTCAAAAAAGAAAAAAGAAAACCCTCACCATCCCCACGTCACAAAAACCCTCACCCCGCCCGCCACCCCCTCGGCCCCTCCGGTACGTTCCCCATTCACACCTGCACAAGCTCCTCCACGTCTATGCCATGGCACCGCCTATCGCGGCGGTAAACACTTAGCTCGACGCCTGCCGCCACTGCCAGGCTACCGGCAAAGCCCACCGCATTTTGCCACTTCCGCTTGCCGCCGCCTATCGCCATCGACTTTCTCGACGCTGCTTGCGGTCGACCCAGCTCCGCTCGGTTGGGGAATCTGCCATACTGAGGGTTCTTTCTCATGGATGACAAGGTAACTAATTTAACGAGATATTATCTCATCTCTTATCCCAGTTCATCTGCCTCCTTTAATCACCCAGCGGAAATCGTCGTGAATTCATTTTTATTCGAGCTGATTTGAGGGTTTTCTTTCATTCATAGAATGTACAGTGCACCGACACTTCAGAACTTTGCGACCACCGCCAGAGATTCCATCTCATCGTACCAGATAACTTGAGGACGCGCGCAGTATGTTGTATCTCACCCTAAATCGGTTGGCATGGCCTACTTTCTTAAACATATTCTAAATATTTCTACATTTGGATAAAAGGTGCCACATGCACCATATACGTCAAAGGGGATTTTCCCCCCTCTTCTTTCTATATTAGGAAAATTAATGATGTATTGTTCTTTCGATTACTCTCATTTTTCCATGACATCATGTTTACCCTATCTGTTTAATTATAGATTTTTGTCCTTCGATTTCAACTGTTGTACAGTTCTTTCAATTTGGGCCCATATTTGCATGTTACCATATTTTCTTTAACAATCCTACCAATTTCTGCAAGACATCCCTCGCTATGCAACAGATTATGTAGTGCACAATTTTTCCCTTTACATAGATCAAGGCTCCACGGATGTCATACTGCACACAAACCATGGATTTACAATCGTTGCTACTGTAAGACTTGATGAACATGGTGACTCCTATTTTGGCACTGGCTTTTGGAATGAAATTGCAAAGTTTTATGTACTGAAAGCTGGCACTAAAATTGCACTGCACATAAAATGGCCTGGTCATGAGATATATGCTAACTTTCCCGACAAAATCATCCGTCCACACTTTGTTCGAAGTAAGTTTTCTTTTCAACTATCTGCATATGTTGACTTACCCAGCAATGTCAAATGAATTGTGTAGGATTTAAGCAACCAATTGTTATTCCCTTTTCTTACTATATTCCTACCTAATAACTTCTAGTTACCAATACACTTTTATATTGCCCTGTTTTAACTAAATATTCCATGTACCCCCATTTCTATCAAAAAGCGCCGCTGACAAGGAGACTCCGGAGGTGGAGAACGGGGCTGCCAACAAGAGGAGGCGGGGCGAGCTAGAACTGCAAGCGACTCCAGCAGACCTAGACTTCATTAGCAGCCTCCCCGATGATATGTTGACAGTCATCATCTCCCTCCTCCCAATCAAATATGGCGTGCGGACAACCTTCCTTTCCCGGTAGTGGGGCCCCCTATGGAACTCCAGCCCTCTCGACCTCATCGACACCCACGAGCTCTACCATGGCTATCGCAAAAGCTTGGATGTGTTCTCCAAGATCCTCGGCAGTCACCTTTGCCCAACCAAAGGTCTTAGAATGGGCAAGTTCTGCTCCAACGGCAAGGACTGAGCCAAGCTTGACGACTGGTTCCAATCCCCCGCCCTAGATCAACTCGAAGAGCTCACTTTTGATGATGGGCATATGCGGTGGCTGCCAATGTCCGCACTCTGCCTCGCACCCATGCTGCGCGTCGCCAAGTTCAGGAACTACCATTTCCCGCCCCTTAATGACGCGCCAGCTCTTATTCTACCACAACTGAAGCACCTCGAGCTCGTCGCGGTCTGCCTCTCAAAGGGTGACATGGAGCGCCTGCTCCGTGGTTGTACTGCACTCGAGTACCTTCGTCTTCAAGCAATCAATGGGTTGAGTACCTTCCACATCACCTCCATGACTCTCCGGACTATTTATGTGTGTTGCTGGTGCGGCAGGAAGACATCACAAGATGTGTACCACGGTATGGTCATCCAGGACACACCTGCACTTGAGAGATTACTTGTAGTTGATCAAGAAGGTCCAACAAGAATCAATGTCATTTCTGCGCCGAAATTAACAGTGGTGGGCTACTCGTCTGACAAATACTCCGAACTTGTTATTGGATCCACACATGTTCAGTACAACATCCACCTTCTACGTCTCCTTCTACAAATTAACATTATTTCTAATTTTGAAGATGCTTGTTTGTCTTTCATTCAGAAAATGATTCCGACAAGCTTGACCCTGAAACTGCGCACAATGGAGGTCTTGGCACTAGAATATATTGGGCCCGACCTAGAGCAAGTTGTCAGTTTCCTGAGATGCTTTCCGTGCCTGGAGAAGCTATATATCGAGGTGATGTTCCTTTCCTGTTAAATGTTAACCATAAGGGAGTTCAATTTGTGACACCTTTTTCCAAGTTTACAATGACAATGTAGTATGATTTCTGAAGGTTCTTTTGGAGGATTTCAGTACATACATCCCCCCCCAATATTGGTTGCTTGATCCATATGGTTACAATCAATAAGCATTTCTCCTTTGGATTCATCTGTACTAGTATTCTTAGGGAACTTTTCATCCGCTCCAACCTCTTGTGAAGAAGGCTACATTTTTCATCAAATGCCCATGTTAATCATGTCAGATCAAAGATGGCATGTTAGTGCATTTTACAAATCCTGCAAACCAAATAGCTAGGCCTGTAGTAATGTTCAAAACTGCATGTAGGCACTAACACGTTTTCTTCTTTTGCAGATAAGATTAGGTCCAGTGGTGGATAATGCGATACAATATAACAATCACGTTGACTACCTAGATCTGCATCTCTCATAAATTACTTTGAACTCCTACCGAGGGACCTTACCGGAGATTATATTCGCCAGGTTCTTTGTTCTCAGAGCAAGGGTGCTGAAGGAAATGAGATTTGCCCTACATTTATTTCACAAAAATGAATGGTTTGTTGATCAGCGCCGACGCCTGCGGCAGAATGGAGTAGGCTCCAAAAATGCTGAATTTCATTTTGGAACTTCAAATGACAGAGTAATCGGAAGTCATCGTGTCAACCCCATACATGACTTCTCAGTGGCTGACCCCTTTGCAAAAAATGTGAGGTTTCGAACCCAGACTTAGAAGCGGTGATATTAGTTTGAACCTCTCTGATATCCATGTTCAGCGGATCAGCGCGAGCGTTTGTAGCGGATGAGCTGAATTTCATTTCTAATATTAGTTTGAACCTTGTAATCTTCAAATTTGAGCCATATAACTCTGGAATTTGAACCTTGTAACATTTCGAGCTTTTGTGGTACAATCGTTGAAATGGCATCTTATGAGACTCGTATATTGCTAGCACTATTTTGACCTTAATATGCAATGGTCTTAGATTTTATTAACCATTCACGAATCAGTTTACCTTGTCGATCTCACAGCACACGATCTGTATAGCTAACTCGACTGCGATCTTCAACATTATTGCACACAGTTGGTTTCTTCCACCATGTGCAGTGTAGAGCGCAGAATTAATTATCGCCCTCGAGTGTCCATCATCACCCTTCTATGTAACTTTGACCTCATCACCCAAGGGTAAACTTATGACCGAAGTCATTCCACACACTTTGTTTTTACAAAGGTTTTTGTCAATAAACGCCCACGATTTGTCCCTCTTCTAGCCGACGCGTGGCCAAACTAGCCGCGTGGGAAGCTTGCGTGGTAAACAGCGCGATAGCGTGGGAACAGGCTCACCGACGATACATTTGGCGCCTCTTTGAGCCCACGTGTGCGGTGCGGTGTTGTCAAGAGTGCACTAGAATCCTCCGCTATGAACGTCGTGACAAGACATGACGATTACAGGCCGGCCGGCCCCCATTTATTATAGCGGCCATTTAACCTACCCTTGTGTCTCTTCAACCTTTCGATCGCGCCCCACCATTGCAAGAAGCACACCCACCATGAGAAATTCTTAGAGGGTATCCTGCACGGCTCCAATGGCGCTCCGAGCGGCTGCCGACGACGAGCAGTAGTTCACCATGCGTGTCGTGGTGGACACCCACAGAAGGTTCATGGACCTCTCGGTGGTGTACACCAACGACCCGGTCTGGGTGGAGCACTCCATCCACATCATGGAGTTGTTGCTTGCCGAGGAGAAGTACAAGGTGGTCGGGTTCGACCTCGAGTACACCCGCGCTCGTGCCGGGTCTCATCCCAAGGTCGTCGTCGCCCAGATGTGCGTGCGCCACCACGTCCTCGTCTACCACTACTGCCTGGCCACAAGGCCTTGCGAGCGTTTCGCCAGGTTTGTCAACAGCCCCCACTACATGTTCGCTACGGTGGACATCGCCAATGATGTAAAGGCGCTCGAGAATTCGGGCATCGCCTGCCAGAATCTTGTCAACATCCACGGCCAATACAAGATCAGGGGCAGCAAGGAGCATGAGAAGGACTCACTGGTTCACCTCGCCGAGGCCATCATCGACCCCTACTACAGAGACATGAAGGATTCATGCAACAAGGACAAGCGTGCCTAGCACTCGGCCTGGATGGAGAAACTCGACAAAGCTCACGTCGTGTATGCGGCCAAGGAGGCGTACATGAGCTACGACATGTACAGGCGGATCGTTGACATGAGGAAGTCCATCCTTCCCCAAAACAGCTAGGGATCCAGCCGGAAGCAGAGCAATGGCAAGCGTCGTCGCAACAATAAGTAGATGATTAGATCCTCGTTTCTCCTACTTTAGTATGCATGTAATTGCTTTCTTTGGTGTGCGTAAATGTTATGTGTGTAGTCACTTGTGTAATTGTATGCTTAATTTAGTTATGCAATGTTGTCTTTTTAAGTATATATGTTGATGCTCTGTAGACAGGGCATAGATGTTGTGCGGACAAAGAAAATCACATCGCACATGGACTAAACAATGGGACCGTCGGTGATGTTTTCATCAATCACTCACAATTGTATACCGGCAATCGTTTGCTCACAACACACACGGCTTGTTAGCAGTAATCGTCTGTGTTGTTATCGGTCTTCGCACATGTTTCCGATTACAGACCTGTTTGCCTCGTATCACACACATCTTGTTCATTTGAACCGTTTCTGTTCTCATGTCTCAACGCAAATAGTTCATCCGAGTGAACCGCATGCCGTATATCGCACACACCTTTGATCTGGCTGACCGTTTCTTTTGTGTTGCCTAATCACAAACAGTTCATCCGAGTGAACCGTATGCTGTGTATCGCACACGCCTTCATCTGGCTGCCCGTTTCTTTTGTTCCTCCTCATCGCAAACAGTTAATTGAACTTGTATGCCCTTCATCGCACATGCAACTAAAACCTGAACCGTGTTTGATGCATCCGCAATCGCAAACATTTTATACATTTCTGACGGTTTTCATACAGCATCGTTTGCGATTATTGCATCGCACACAGTTTCTCGAAGGGTCTCTGATCGTAGTGTCGCGTTAGCAGCATCCTGCAGTAGTGGTCGCGGTCACCAACACCCTCATTGACAGGGGTGCCAGCCTCAACGTCCTCTCCATCGAAACCTTCGAGACACTCCAAGTGCCTTATGACCAGCTCCTGCCACCAGGCAATTCTTGGGGGTGACCGACGGCTCCACCACTCCCCTGGGGCAGGTGCGCCTCCCCGTCATCTTCAGCACCCGCGAAAACTATCGTACTGAGCTCATTGACTTCAACGTGGCCCCTGTTGGCCTCCCGTACAATGCCATCCTGCGGTATCCTACCCTTGCCAAGTTCATGGTGGCGACCCACCCCGGCTACAACGTGATCAAGATGCCCGGAAGCAATGGCATTATTACTGTCGCCTAGAGCAAGGAGGATGCGGCAGCCTCATGCCCGGGCTCCGAAGATGGGGTCGGGCCTCCAGAGGTCGCCCCTACGAGGAAGAAGCAGCTATTCTCTCAGGACCACGCTGAAACAAAGAAGGTGGTGGTTGATGGCAGCGGCGCGGGCCCCACCTTCACCATTGGCGCCGACCTTCCCCCCAAGCAGGAGGGCGTGGTCGCTTTCCTCCGAGCGAACAAGGACGTGTTTGCCTAGAAGGCGTCTGATCTAACCGGCATCCCGAGGTGAGTAATCGAGCACCATTTGGTGGTGTGTCCCAACACCCGTCCCATCAAGCAGAAGGCGCGGCGCCAAGAGCTGGAGAAGCAAGCATTCATCATCCAAGAGGTGCACAAGCTGCGGGAAGCTGGGGTCATTCGAGAGGTGCGTCATCCCGAATGGCTCGCCAATCCAGTCATCGTCCCCAAGAAAGGTGGAAAGGAGCGCATGTGCGTCGGTTTCACGAGCCTCAACAAGGCCTGCCCCCAGGACCCTTTCCTGCTCCCATGCATCGACTAGATTGTGGACTTCACCGCTGAGTGTAACCTGCTGTGCTTCCTGGACGCATTCTCGGGCTGCCACCAGATCAAGATGGCGGTGGAAGATGTGGAAAAGACGGCCTTCATCTTCCCGTGTGGCGTGTTCTGCTACATCTGCATGTCGTTTGGTTTAAGGAGCGTTGGCGCTACCTTCTAGCGGCCGATGCACATCACGCTGGGGCCATAGCTAGGGAGGAATGCGGAGGCCTATGTCAATGGCATCGTGGTCAAATCACACGAAGCCAATATACTAATCAAAGACCTGGAAGAAATGTTCGCAAGTTTGCGCGAGGTCAGCCTGAAGCTCAACCCCGACAAGTGTGTCTCTGGAGTCCCCTCCGGCAAGCTTCTCGGCTTCCTTGTCTCCCACCAGGGGGTCGAGGCCAACCTCGAAAAGATCAAGGCCATCGAGAAGATGTGCCCCCAGACCCTTAAGGAAATGCAACGGCTGGCAGGGTGTGTGGCCTCCTTGGGGTGCTTCATCTCCAAGCTAGGCGAGCGCACCTTTGCCCTTCTTCAAGCTGATGAAAAGGACAGGCTCCTTCAAGTGGACCCCTGAAGCGGACGCAACTCTTGAGGACCTCAAGAGGTACCTCACGAGTCCACCCATCATGGTGGCACCGCGTTTTCGTGAGCCCTTGGTCCTATACCTGGCGGCCACCCCACAAACGGCCAGCGCCACGCTTGTAGCGTTGCGGGAGGAACGCGTCGGCACCAAGGAAAGGCTTCCCAAGACTGGCGAGCCCTCCAAGCTCCCCGAACCTTCCGAGCCTCGCGAGATGCCAGAGCCTCATCGGTTTTATTTGGGTTTTATTAATTTTCTCCATTGTACTTTGGTTTTCTTTGTTTTTCAACTGCTTTTCTTTTTCTCCTTCGTTATACTTTGATTTTCTTTATGTTTTGTCTGTTTTCTTTGCTTTTTTTCTTTCTTATTTATTATATTTTGGTTTTCTTTAATTGTTTTCTTTCTTTGTCATACTTCGGCTTTCATTGTTTCTTTCTTGGTTTTGTTTGCTTTTGTTTTTTTATGGTTTTTATCGATTTTATTTTTTTAACACACGTCTACTTTTTTTCTTGGTACACAATGTTCATTTTTAGCGCACATGTGAAATACTGTTTAGATACACGTTCGACATTTTTCAAATACATGATGCATTTAAAAAAAACATGTTTTGAACACTTTTTTGAATACAGGGTAACATTTTTCAAATACGCGTTGTAATTTTTTAATTGCAGTAAACAATTTTCTAACTACATGAACATTTTTTACATTCAAAATTTCACGGGCATTTTTGGAAACACATGAACATTTCTTTAATATGTCACAAACGTTTTAAATGGAAATAAACCTTTTTAACCTACATGAACATTTGTTTACTTGTATAAACAATTTTAAATGTCACAAACATTTCTTAACAACGGGAATTTTTATTTAACGTCACATACATTTTCTAAATTATATAAAAGATATATATTATGCAAACATATTTCATTGTATATAATTTTTTTGAAAATGTCACAAACAAAATTTTCAAACTCGTGAACATTTTATAAAATGTAATTTGCAGTTCATGAATGTATGAAGCATTTGCTTATGTGTTACATCATTTTTTTATATTTTAAATTAATTTTAAAATGTGACATACCTTTTTTAAAACATGTGAAAATTTTAAATGTCACACACATTTTCTCTACACATGATTAACAATTTTCTATACACATTTACCATTCTCAAATGCATGATTAACACTTTCCATTAGCAAAGTCTTTAATATATATTATTTAGAATATTACAAAATATAAGCAGCAACGAAAAAATAAAGAAAAAAACTGTAAGATAATTGGTACACCGTTTGGATCTGATACAAAGTTGCACAACATTTACATTATTTCTAAAATACAGTAACATGAAAAATACATGAAGGGAACATCACACCTTTTTTTGAAGAACATCGTGTATTCATAAATGTTATGGGATCTAGAAAGTTCACTACCAATGGGTCAGTGAAAACCACAGGAAGAAATAGAACCATTGTGTCAGTCGGTCAAATGTTTCCTACAAAATAGTGTGCACAGAAATCCCTATGAAATTTTACAATGAGTCCAAATCCTGCAATGCAAATCAAACTAACTAGACAGGAAATTTGTCTTAATATTCAAATCCTCCCAAAAAATCCTATGAAAATTGGATGAATCAAAGAAGCCCCTAGTGTAAATGGATCCTTTGAGAAAACTCCAAAACTAATTTTGACATATAAATTAAAGCAAACAAAAAAAAATCATAAGGATTCCAATTCATCTTATAAGATGTAAAAACTTCAGTACCAATGAGTGTTTGAAAGCTCGGGAAAATAGAAGAATTGTACAGGTGGATGAACATTTTCCTCCAAATAGAGTGCAAATAAATCCTTATGAAAAATTTCTATGAATTCAAATCACGCAATGAAAATCAAGCAAACTACACATGTTTTTTTTCTAAGGACTCAAATTCTCCAAAATAAATCCTGGGAAATTGGGTTGAATCAAAGGAGCATGGCAAAAGCAATCCTAAAAACCGAAGTGTTAATCTTTCTTTTCAAGAGAGAAAGAGAACTAGTGATGAACTTGAGAGCCTAGTGCTCCTTCGTTCGAAGAACAAAAACCATAGATTAGGTAGAACTGACAAACATACGGAATTATCAGGTCATAATGCATCACAGAGGAAGATAAAATATGTAATAGTCTGGAAACTGATATATGTCATAACATGACCGATTTAAGAATGGGTTTAACCAAAGGCCACAGAGCACTAGAAACATGTCCGAGCATCAGCAGCTCTCCCGTATATCTCCCGGGGATCCCCCCCCCCCCCCCCCGAACCCTTATTGCTTATACTATTCACCAACCTTGTTATTATTAAGATAAAATCAGTTCTTCAGTAGTCCCTCTTTAGGCAGGCGACCGCATGTCGTAACGGTCACCCACAAACTGGGGGCTCCAGACCCACGATGGACTGGTTCGTAGGATCGTACGCCCTGGCGTCTCCAGCGGTCGGTTATTAAGCCATGGGTGTGTTGTCGACGACGTTCACCGGGTTTGCTGGCCGAAGCGCTTGGTTCCAGATTTCGTCTTCCTGGAGAAATTCCTTTGGGTCAATGCCATCTATCTGGAGAAGATCCACTGGTTCAAGGCCTTGCTACTCCTGCCCCTGTCCTCCCATCTGGTTCATCCAGAATTTCTCAACCTGTTCCCAATTACTAAAAGGCTCGCGTTGCAAATTCTCTACGGTGGGTTGCTAGTTGTCTTTCTGCAGAGTAACTGCAGCGTGCACCTCGTTTGTGGTGTCTTTCTGAAGAGTAACTGCGGCGTGCACCTCGTCCATTGTGTCTTCCCGCGGTGTAACTGCAGCGTGCACGTCGTCCGTGGTGCCTTTCTGCATGTCATCGCTCTCCAGGTTAATGACAATCTTGCCTGATGCTTCAGTACGACTGGTCTCCTCTCACTCCAGGTTGATGAAAATCTTGTGTCCGTATCCATCAAGTGATTTGCTCTTTACAGGCAGCACCTCGTGTTTGTATGAGAGGCTCTCATTATAGTACTGCAGGCTCTCCTCATATCTATCCCAGATGGACTTGGTACCATGTATCAGAACCGGAGGTGGGCGTGCATTAGTCTGAGAAACTCGTGCACCAGTCAAACTCTTCCCCACTTGTCTCCACGGCTTCCCGGGGTAATTGTACCACATAGCAGAGGCAGCTGAACTTCCCTCCACATGTAGCCACACCATCTCAGTGAACTTGTCCCACATAGTATAAAAGTGCACCAAAACTATCTAATATCATTGGAAACATGACATGAATAATTCGTAAATTATAGATACGTTTCAGAGCGTATGTGAGACATTCGGAATATTTGGGATTTTATTTGTGGAATAAAATTGTGAAGGACCGTCCTGAGATGACCACCCCTAGTGGGCCCCACATGGCCCACGACACCTCCCTAAGGCAGGCCTAGGCCGAATTAGGCAAGGAAGGAATCCTTCCCTCCTTGGAAGGAGAGGAAGATTCCTCCTACATGGGGCGCCCCTCTCCTTCCTCCACCTATATATATATATATATATATATATATATATATATATATATATATATATATATATATATATATATATATGTGTGTGTGTGTGTGTGTGTGTGTGTGTGTGTGTGTGCGCGCGCGTGCGCGCGCGCGTACGTGCGTGCGTGCGTGCGTGCGTGGGTGTGTGTGGGGGGGGGGGGCTACTGCTAGAGACACAACAATCCAAAGGGGATCTCTCCCCCATAGCTCCACGCTCTTCTGAACTAATTGTCCTAAGTGTTTTAGGCTCCTAATTGGACGGGCTCTAATATCAATCTAATTGGTCTAAGAGAATAATACTCCTAATTAGATGAGAAGTGCCACTAGGCTCTCTCTCTCTCTCTCTCTCTCTCTCTCTCTCTCTCTCTTTCTCTCTCTCTAGCTTTCTCGCAGTTCTTCTTCCTGGACGTCGAAGCTGTGGCGAACTACTACTCCGGAATGCGTGGATACCTTGGAGGGGTTGTCTACTTCGACTCTCATCACGGAGAACATTCTCCTGGCTGGGAGGTTTAACCTAGTTGTTGAAAACGATGGGAATCGTCACACTGCACCGAACTACTCTGCTCGTGGGTGAGTTTGATCGTTACCGCCATCTTCATAGTGTTCCTGGGTGTGATCGTGTAGCATATTGTTTTTGTTCTGTAGCACATTCCCCTACCATAGTGCCCCTACTCCCCTCAACGCCACACGAGCAATGCCTATCGTATGTATTCCTATTAGATATCGCCTATGGGCGATCGAATTGGGTCGACTCATTAGCGTCGCTGCCTTTGTTGTCGCTGTTTTGGTTCGCTCTACTATATTTTTTTTCTTTTTCCGTATCTTTTTAATTTTTCTTTGTTTTTCCATCAGTTTTCTTTGGTTTTTATTAATTTTCTCCATTGTACTTTGATTTTATTTGTTTTTCATCTGCTTTTCTTTTTCTCCTTCGTTATACTTTGATTTTCTTTGTTTTTTGTCTGTTTTCTTTGCTTTTTTCTTTTTTATTTGTAATATTTTGGTTTTCTTTGATTTTTTTCCTTTCTATGTCATACTCTGTCTTTCATTGTTTCTTTCTTGGTATTGTTCGTTTTTGTTTTTTTACGGTTTTTATCGATTTTATTTTTTAACACATGTTTACTTTTTTCTTGGTACACAATGTTCCTTTTTAGCGCACATGCGGAATACTATTTAGATACACGTTGGACATTTTTCAAATACATGATGCATTTAAAAAAATACATGTTTTGAACACTTTTTTGGATACATGGTGACATTTTTCAAATACGCGTTGTAATTTTTTTATTGCAGTTAACAATTTTCTAACTACATGAACATTTTTTACATTTAAAATTTCACGGGTATTTTTGGAAACACGTGAACATTTCTTTAAAATGTCAAAAACGTTTTAAATGGAAATAAACATTTTTTAACCTACATGAACACTTGTTTACTTCTATAAGCAATTTTAAATGTCACAAACATTTCTTAATCACGGGAATTTTTCTTTAAAGTCACGTACATTTTCAAAATTGTATAAAAGATATATATTACACAAACATATTTTCATTGTATACATTTTTTTAAAATGTCACAAACAAAATTTTCAAATTCGCGAACATTTTCTAAAAAGTAATTTACAATTTTATGAATGTATGAAGCATTTGTTTATGAATTACATCATTTTTTACATTTTAAATTAATATAAAAATGTGATATACATTTTTTAAAACATGAGACATTTATAAATGGCACACATATTTTCTGTACACATGATTAACAATTTTATATACACATTTGCCATTCTCAGATGCATGATTAACACTTTTCATTTGCAAAGTCCTTTAATATATATATTTATAAAATTGCAAAATATAAGCAGCAACGAACAAATAAAGAAAAAATCTGTAAGATAATTGGTACACCGTTTGGATCTGATACAAAGTTGCACAAGATTTACATTATTTCTAAAATACAGGGACATGAAAAACACATGAAGGGAACATCACACTTTTTATAGGAAGAACATCGCATATTCCTAAGTCTTATGGGATCTAGAAATTCACTACCAATGTGTCAGTGAAAACCACAGGAAGAAATAGAACCATTGTGTCAGTCGATCAAAATTTTCCAAAACAAAATAGTGTGCATAGAAATCCTTATAAAATTTTACAATGAGTCCAATTCCTACAATGCAAATCAAACTAACTAGACGGGAAACTTGTCTTAAGATTCAAATCCTCCCAAAAAAAATCCTACGAAAATCGGATGAATCAAAGAAGCCCCTAGTGTAAATGGATCCTTTGTGAAAGCTCCAAAACTAATTCTGACATATAAATTAAAGCAAACAAAGAAAAAAATCATAAGGATTCCAATTCATCTTATAAGATGTAAAATCTTCAGTACCAATGAGTGTTTAAAAACTCGGGAAAATAGAAGAATTGTACAGGTGGATGAACATTTTCCTCCAAATAGAGTGCAAATAAATCCTTATGGAAATTTTCTATGAATTCAAATAACGCAATGAAAATCAAGCAAACTACACATGTTTTTTTCTAAGGACTCAAATTCTCCAAAATAAATCCCGCGAAATTGGGTTGAATCAAAGAAGCCTGGCAAAAGCAATCCTAAAATCGAAGTGTTAATCTTTCTTTTGAAGATAGAGAGAGAGAGAACTAGTGATGAACCTGGGAGCCTAGTGCACCTTCGTTGGAAGAACAAAAACCCTAGAATAGATCGAACTGACAAACATACGAAATTATCTGGTCATAATGCATCACGGGGGAAGATAAAATATGTAAAAGTCTGGAAACAGATATATGTCACAACATGACCGGTTTAAGAATGGGTTTAACTAAATGCCATAGAGCACTAGAAACATGTCCGAGCATCAGCAGCTCTCCCATATATCTCTCGGGGATTTCCCCCCAGGAACCCTTATTGCTTATACTGTTCACCAACCTTATTATTATTATTATTAAGATAAAAGCAGTTCTTCAGTTGCCCCTCTTCAACCAGGCAACGGCATGCCATAATCGTCGCCCACAAACTGGGGGCTCCAGACCCTTAGCACGTTGTCGGTGACGCTGTACTGGTTATTCGGGCATGGGTGCGTTGTCGACGATGCTCGCCGGGTTTGCCGGCTGAAACGCTTGGTTGCAGGCTTCGTCTTCCTGGAGCAATTCCTTTGGGTCAATGCCATCTATCTGGAGCAGATCCACTGGTTCAAGGCCTTGCTACTCCTGCCCATGTCCTCCCATCTGGTTCATCCGGAATTTCTCCATCTCTTCCCAGTCACTGAAAGGCTTAGACTGCACATTCTCTACAGCGGGTTGGTAGTTGTCTTTCTGGAGAGTAATTGCGGCGTGCACCTCGTTCATGGTGTCTTTCTACAGAGTAACTGTGGCATGCACCTCGTCCATTGTGTCTTCCCGCGGTGTAACTGCGGCGTGCACGTCGTCCGTGGTGTCTTTCTGCCTGTCATCGCTCTCCAGGTTGATGACAATCTTGCCTGATGCTTCAGTACGACTGGTCTCCTCTCTCTCTAGGTTGATGAAAATCTTGTGTCCATATCCATCAAGTGCTTTGCTCTTTACAGGCAACACCTCATGTTTGTATGAGAAGCTCTCATTATAGTACTGCTGGCTCTCCTCATATCTATCCTAGATGGACTTGGTACCATGTATCAGAACTGGAGGTGGGCGTGCATTAGTCTAAGAAACTCGTTCACCAGTCGAAGTCTTCCCCCCTTGTCTCCACGGCTTCCCGGGGTAATTGTACCACATAGCAGAGGCAACTGAACTTCCCTCCACATGTGGCCACACCATCTCGGTGTACTTGTCCCAGATAGTATAGAAGTGCACCAAAACTATCTAATATCATTGTAAACATGACATGAAAAATTAGTAAATTATAGATATGTTGCAGACGTATGAGAGACATCTGAAATATTTGGGATTTTATTTATGGAATAAAATTGTGAAGGACCGTCATGAGATGACCACCCCTAGTGGGACCCACATGGCCCACGACACCTCCCTAAGGCAGGCCTAGGTCGAATTGGGCAAAGAAGGAATCCTTCCCTCCTTCCACCAAGTGGAAGGAGAGGAGGATTCCTCCTACATGGGGCGCCCCTCTCCTTCCTCCACCTATATATATATATATATATATATATATATATATATATATATATATATAATATATATATATATATATATGTGTGTGTGTGTGTGTGTGTGTGTGTGTGTGTGTGTGTGTGTGTGTGTGTAGGGCTACCGCTAGAGACACACCAATCCAAAGGGGATCTCTCCTCCATAGCTCCACGCTCTTCTGAACTAATTGTCCTAAGTGTTTTAGGCTCCTAATTGGACGGGCTCTAATATTGATCTAATTGGTCTAAGAGAATAATACTCCTAGTTAGATGAGAAGTGCCGCTAGGCTCTCTCTCTCTCTCTCTCTCTCTCTCTCTCTCTCTCTCTCTCTCTCTCTCTCTCTCTTTCTCTCTCTCTCTCTCTCTAGTTTTCTCATAGTTCTTCTTCCTGGACGTCGAAGCTCCGTCGAACTACTACTTTGGAATGCGTGGATACCTTGGAGGGGTCGTCTACTTCGACTCTCATATCGGAGAACATTCTTGTGGCTGGGAGGTTTAACCTAGTTGTGGAAAACGTTGGGAATCGTCACGCTGCACCGAGCTACTCTGCTCGTGGGCGAGTTTGATCGTTACCGCCATCTTCAGTGTTCCTCGGTGTGATCATGTAGCATAATTTTTTTGTTCTGTAGCACATTCCCCTACCATAGTGCCCCTACTCCCCTCAACGCCACGCGAGCAATGTCCCTTTCGTGTGGATTCCTATTAGATATCGCCTATGGGCGATCGAATTGGGTCGACTCATTAGCTTGCTGCCTTTGCTGTCACTGTGTTGGTTCGCTCTACTATATTTTTTTCCTTTTTCCGTATCTTTTTTATTTTCTTTGTTTTTTCATCAGTTTTCTTTGGTTTTTATTAATTTTCTCCATTGTACTTTGGTTTTATTTGTTTTTCATCTGCTTTTCTTTTTCTCCTTTGTTATACTTTGATTTTCTTTGTTTTTTGTCTGTTTTCTTTGCTTTTTTCTGTTTATTTGTTATATTTTGGTTTTCTTTGATTTTTTTCTTTCTTCGTCATACTTTGGCTTTCATTGTTTCTTTCTTGGTTGTGGTTGCTTTTGTTTTTTTGACGGTTTTTATTGATTTTCTTTTTTTAACACATATCTACTTTTTTCTTGGTACAGAATGTTCATTTTTAGCGTACATGTGAAATACTATTTAGATACACGTTGGACATTTTTCAAATAAATGATGTATTTAAAAAAACATGTTTTGAACACTTTTTTGAATACACGGTAACATTTTTCAAATACACATTTTTAATTGCAGTAAACAATTTTCTAACTACATGAACATTTTTTACATTTAAAATTACACGGGCATTTTTGGAAAAACATGAACATTTTTTTAAAATGTCATAAACGTTACTCCCTCCGTTCCTAAATATAAGTCCTTTTAGAGGTTTCAATATGGACTACATACGGAGCAAAAAGAGTGAATCTACACTCTAGAATATGTCTATATACATCCGTATGTAGTTCGTAGTGGAATCTCTAGAAAGACTTACATTTAGGAACTGAGGGAGTAGATGGAAATAAACCTTTTTTCACCTACATGAACATTTTTTACTTGTATAAAAAAATTAAATGTCATAAACATTTCTTAATCACAGGAACATTTTTTCTTTAAAGTCACGTATGTTTTCTAAATTATATAAAAGATATATGTATATTACACAAACATATTTTCATTGTATACGATTTTTACTGAAAATGTCACAAAAAAAATTCAAACTCGCGAACATTTCCTAAAATGTAATTTGCAGTTTTATGAATGTATGAAGCATTTGTTTATGAGTTACATCATTTTTTACATTTAAAATTAATTTATGTGACATACATTTTTTAAAACACGTGACATTTTTAAGTGTCACACAGATTTTCTCTACACATGATTAACAATTTTCTATACACATTTACCTTTCTCAAATGCATGATTAACACTTTCGATTAGCAAAGTCCTTTAATATATATATTTAGAAAATTGCAAAAATATAAGCAGCAACAAACAAATAAAGAAAAAAAACTGTAAGATAATTGGTACACCGTTTGGATCTGATACAAAGTTGCACAAGATTTACATTATTTCTAAAATACAGGAACATGAAAAACACATGAAGGGAACATCACACTTTTTTTAGGAAGAACATCGCGTATTCCTAAGTCTTATGGGATCTAGAAATTCACTACCAATGGGTCAGTGAAAACCACAGGAAGAAATAGAACCATTGTGTCGGTCGATCAAATTTTTCCAACAAAATAGTGTGCACAGAAATCCTTATGAAATTTTACAATGAGTCCAAATCCTGCAATGCAAATCAAACTAACTAGACAGGAAATTTGTCTTAAGATTCAAATCCTCCCAAAAAAATCCTACGAAAATCGGATGAATCAAAGAGAGAGAGAGAGAGCTACTGAAGAACAAAAACTGTCTAGATAGAACTTACAAATATACAAAAGAACTGACAAACATACAAGATTATCAGGTCATAATGCATCACAGAGGAAGATATAATATGTAAAAGTCTGGAAACTGATATATGTCATAACACGACCGATTAACGAATGGGTTTAACCAAATGGCACAGAGCACTGGAAACATGTCCGAGCATCAGCAGCTCTCCCATATATCTCCCGAGGATTTCTCCCCAGGAACCCTTATTGTTTATAGTGTTCACCAATCTTACTATTATTATTAAGATAAAGCAGTTCTTCAGTTGCCCCTCTTCAGGCAGGCAACGGCATGCTGTAATCAGTCACCCGCAAACTGGGGGCTCCACCCAGAGCACGTTGTCGGCGACGCCGGACTGGTTCGCAGGATCGTACGCCGGGGCGTTTCCAGCGGCCGGTTCTTCAGCCATGGGTACGTTGTCCACGACGTTCACCGGGTTTGCTGGCTGAAGCGCCTGGTTCCAGGTTTCGTCTTCCTGGAGCAGTTCCTCTGGGTCAATGCTGTCTATCTGGAGCAGATCCATTGGTTCAAGGACTTGCTGCTCCTGCCCCTGTCCTCCCATCTGGTTCATCCAGAATTTCTCCACCTCTTCCCAGTCACTGAAAGGCTCAGACTGCACATTCTCTGCAGCGGGTTGGTAGTTGTCTTCCTGCAGAGTAACTGCGGCATGCACCTCGTTCATGGTGTCTTTCTGCAGAGTAACTGCGGCGTGCACCTCGTCCATTGTGTCTTCCAGCGGTGTAACTGCGGCGTGCACGTCGTCCGTGGTGTCTTTCTGCATGTCATCGCTCTCCAGGTTGATGACAATCTTGCCTGCTGATTCAGTACGACTGATCTCTCTCTCCAGGTTGACGGAAATGTTGCGTCCATATCCATCAAGTGCCTTGCTCCTTATAGGTAGCACCTCGCGTTTGTATGATAGGCTCTCATTATAGTACTGGAGGCTCTCCTCGTAACGGTCCCAGATGGACTTGGTACCATGTATCAGAACTGGAGGTGGGCGTGCATTAGTCTGAGAAACTCGTGCACCGGCCAAACTCTTCCCCACTTGTCTCCATGGCTTTCCGGGGTAATTGTACCACATAGCAGAGGCAGCTGAACTTCCCTCCACATGTGGCCACACCATCCCGGGGTACTTGTCCCAGATAGCAGAGGCAACCCCATGTGTGAACTGTGTCTGGGTTGTTGCCGGATGATTATTGGGTTTAGTACTGGCTGCCTTGTACGCCGATGAAATCATCTCAGATAATTCCTTCATGCTGGCATAATGTTGATAGCCCTCTTCATCGTGAGATAACCTCTGCCTCTGCACTCGCAGCCGGTGTTTCTGCATCACAATACAGAACAGAAAATTCAAGACAGGGATCACACATCACAGTATAGAAAGTGAGAGTAATGACGAAATTTTAAATAGCACTTTAGCATAACAACGCTGAAATAGATGAACCTGAAACTTGTCGACTATGCAAGTTTTTTTTCTCAAACATGCGCCCAGGATGTGTTTCATTTTGTATTAGAAGGAGAATGCCAAGAAAGCACGAAGAGTACAAACAAACACTAGCAACGAGGCCACAAAGAAGCCAAAACCCTACTGCTAGCACCAGCCCAAGGGTAGACCAAAGTCACGTCAATACACCCCCAATTTAACAGATAAAGTGGTACATTGTTCACAAATTCCCCAAAAAGTGATAACAATTATTAATCCGTCGATTTGGTAAACTGGGTTATAATAATGCTTTGGATAGTCTGATTATCTATGAATTAGGACAAAACTTAATCTCAATGGCATGCAGAGACAGAGTATAGTGATTACTGATGCAGGTATGAGACATTCATGTACATGTGTTTCTTCTGGAAAATTAAGAAATAACAAAGGACACCCGGTAGAGTATCAGAGTGTAAACATTCTTTCCTTCCAAGTTTGTCCTGTTAAAATGGAATCTTGACCCTTGTATTGAGCATGCAAGCTTTGCCTGTAACTGTGTGAGCTTTTACTGGGGTATAAATTAAAAGGTCAAACATTAATAAAGTTCTCTTCCTATTTGTTTCTTCAACAGTGTGCACATAGTTTTTAAAAAAAATTGTGAACTCAGACACTGTTGCCACAGAAAATTATCCAATTGATTGAACAATACAGAATGTATATTTACACAAAATAAATAGCAGAGGGAAATATTTCATTTTGGCACTAAGATCAAACCAATCATAAAAAATGACTATTATGTGGTTGTTGCTATTCCAGTAGGGGTTTGTTTAATTGTTTCTCTTTTACCTTTTTCCCTTCCGCCCATTCACTGTAGTTGGTAAAAGGACTCATCTGCACGTAACAACAATTTCTTTGGTCACTCAGCCTCCATGCCAGCCTCCATGCGTTAGTTACCGTGTCCCTCAAAATCTTGCCGAATCAGAAATCCGAATCCGAGACAGATTCGGAGACTGTGACTTTGTTTGAGCAGCACTAGCTGCTGGTACTTAACGTGCCAGGGTACAAAACAGTGACAAAGGTGATGTCCGAGCGGTGGCATGCAGCTGCAACTTCGGGAATCATGTAATGATGACCACGTGAGCAGATTTCTTGCAATTAGCTGGTTCTGCTAGATTAGTTTAGGCAATGCCGCAACCACTCTGTTGGTTAATCATATACATGTGTAGAGATGGCAAGTATGTAGTAGCTTCCATCTTAACCAAATATTCATGCATGGGGGATCAGGTTGGCAGTGGCAATCAATGGCCAATGGCCACGGGAGGGGGATTGTCAGCTGTAGTGGTGGGAAGCAAGGACTAGACAGAACAATGGCCATGCCATCGAACTTCAAGGCTATAGCACAATGACAATATCATCTTAATTAGTGGTAAAAACAAAAAGTTTCGTTCGGGAAAGTGCATATGTTGAAAGAAAAATATATAAGGCTAAAATGGCAAACATTCAATCAGTGGCATATGCAAATGCCTATTGATGTCAGCTACTCAGCTTCTACTACTTATGATCGTCTATTAAGCAAATCAAATTTAGCAAAAACGCACATACTGCCTATTGATGTACTGGCAATACCGCAGTTGCAGATAAACTAAATCGATCACCCACCTGGAGATGGCTTGCGACGTGCTGTATGGTCAAATTCAAATCCTTTGCATTCATGTACTGGTGAATTTTTCTAGCCGTAGCAGCTGTTAGCCAAAAAGAAAACATACACTCAAAGGTCATGCTTTTTCAGCTGTTAAACATAACAAATGACTAATTTATGCTAAGTGCAGATAGCCTTACACGCCCCAAGCACTTCAACAGCCTGCAAGAACTTTTCATGGAGTTCACTGCTCCATATGAACCGACCCAGATTATATGGATAGACATTCGCGTTTAACGCATCTTGTTCTTCATCCTCAGTCACAGACCTGTGATTTTTGATAGACCTGTGTTGCAGTGCTCTCATCCTCAGAAAATTGACGGTTTCAGTATCCAACGGCTTAATCACATTGAAGCATGTTCCAAGGGTCATGCGTGCAGAGACTGCCTCATCATAGGCACACATAGCTGCAGCCAAGAAACAACACTCCTAGATTAATGAGTTTGGGATGGAAGAAATTTTTCTTAAAACAATACAACTCTGAATACAAATGCTTACTGATGAGAGGCACTTCAAGTTCACTCAGGATGTGGTGAAACAGCCGCAAGGTGCCCACCTCTGTATTGCCAGGATGAACTTCCGCTACTACCAAATCAAGCTCCTCATCTTTAGCAACCCCCCTTTTAAGGGAATCTAGGGCCTCTTCCCCTGTTTGGAAGGGAAGAACTACAAAACAGTAGAAGTTAGACTCAAAACTTTGGAGAGTAAATACCGTTTTATCATGTTCAAATATAATTATACTAATATCCCAACCTGCACGTACCATTGCAACAAGTGAGTATCTTCTAAACTAATATAGCTACTTGGTATGTGTTTTTCCCATTTGACCACATAATCCAACACTTTCTGCAATCTAATAGCACTTGGAAGGGCTGCCCAGTAACTAGCAACTAGCTATATCCCATTACGAACTACATATGCACCTCTGTTTAAACTGTGAAGTTCACGCAATATATTACACACACATATGCTGTATAATCTAATGGTCCTTTGGAAGGGTGACGCAGTAACACTATATCCTATATGGAACTGCATCTGTTTCCTTTCTGTTAAAAAATGTCATATATCTACGGAAATGCTCCACATATATGATGGTTGTACGATCTACACATGATACTGAGGACAGGTTCACATCCATGTGGGGCTATAGCTCGCCAAGCTTCACATCATGAGAAGCGTTCTATATCCACACACGCAAGCCATCCAACCGTTAATTATTGGTCCAGATCATGATCGATAGAACGTATAAATATTCCCACCGGACAACCGTACACCCAAACTTCACACCAAGCAGCCGTACACCCAAACCTCCCGCCAAACAGCCGTACAACCAAACTTCCTGCCAAACAGCCGTAAACCCAAACCTCCCACCGAACAGCAGAAATATGAAATATCCGAAATTCGAACAGATGTGCCTGTGTGGACACCAACAGACATCAAATCGTGCCTTTTATAGTAGCCCCGTGCTTGGGAATTGAAATGCGCACCTTTGAAGTTGAATCTAGCAAGCGTATTGGAGATGGTCCACAGGGAAACCAGATCCTGATCAAGAACTAAAACTGAAAGATTTTCCATCAGGTCAGTGAGACCCTATGGGGAGGAAAAGAAGTCTACCGGTGTTTGTGATGGATCTAATACCTTCTTTTGGCGTGAGACCTTCACCAAGGGCAAAGGATAGACACTATATATCCCTATATATCAAATGATGTCAGAAAAGGACAAGATTTAAGGAGTAGAGTCCATCTAATTTTTTATTTAAAAGCTGACCTGTATTTGGACAGGGAGGTTGAACAAGGTATACTTACTTGAGAAATGCAAGTTAAGATCATCATTATTTTGTCCTCTTGTGCTTATTCAGTTTCCAGTGTAAAGAACAAGCAAGACCATGTACAATGCAAGCCGGTGCTTATCTGTAGAGAGCAGATGCTTAATTAAGCACCCCTGCCACAGATATAAGCACCGGTGCTTAAGAAAAACAAGGTTTATTTTACTAAGCATCTTGCATTGTACATGGTCTAAGAAGGTGTGAACCCTTACCATCACGACTTCATGTTATCTGTTCTCTATCATCACGCTTGCTTTTGGCACACCCTTTGATGTGACCCGACCTGCATTTTGAACAGTCTATGCAGAAACAAGTTAAAAAGGACAAAAATAGATTGAACAGATGCATGAAAACCTCATTGCTCTATTTTCTTCTCTTCTGTTTCAAATTTTGTTGTCAAAATTGACACAAGTGTTCAGATAATTTCAATGGAAGAGCTGACTTGTGATATTTTGTGTGGCCTGTCACACTTGTTGATTAGGCTACCGTTTGGTGACTAGTGATGAACGATGTAATAATGATGGCTATATGTTCACATGTATTCTCATTATGTTCAAGACTCCAAATTTACCTAAGGCAAATATAAGGCACATGCATGTTCTCCCTAGCTCTCACCCACAGTACTATCATTTTCTTCATTCAGTACCTAGTGTTCATATGAAAGAAACAGAGCAGGCAGGCCATTCACCTATTAATTAGCAAACATATCAGTACTTCAGTTGCAACCATTAGAACTTCCAAGTCCTAAAGGGTCTCAAGGCTCAACTTTCAAATGTCAAAACAGACCAAATGGTGATGTGCTGCTTTAAGATGATTCCTCAGAAAAAAGTCTGGAGGGTAAATAGGGTAATTTCTTGGCCATCTTCATTATTTATAGCATGCAACAGTTTCATTGATTTATAGCATGCTGTCATGCATACCAAGAATTCTACTACAAAGGAGTCTTCCCGTGCACAAGTGTCATGACGATATGTCATATGATCAATGGGTTAATGCATGCCGGTGAATTTGATCTTGCGGCGGTACCTGGCGCATGGCTGGCAATGTTGCAAGCACACAATCCTACATGATGTATGCATGAGCACTAATTGCACCGATGTACAAGATAACTTCACAAAAGACAAAAAACACTAGCTGTAGCCCCAATTGCATCGCTATCTTAATGCCACAACTGACACTCACCCTAGCCCCAATTGCATCACCACGTCGGCTCTTTTTAGGCACCAAACTTACATATGGAACTATCTTCAGGATAGTGTACCAACAACAAAACAAAGATGTGCGATTGATTTCTATTAAGAAAAGATATAGGACCGATTCCTTAACAAGGAAGATATATGGATGTTATTAAAAATTAATCACTTCCGGAAACATTGGCAGGGCAAGGATTTGACCAAGCCCAGGGCGGTTGCAGTCTCTGAGTGAAGGGAGAAACTGGGGAAGAAACACCCAGGGCCAAGCTAAAATCACTAGAACCCTCTCAAAGGAAAAGTATCCACCGCCATGGGTTCCAAGGCTTGTCACCACCCCTATCCAGAAAGATACATGCCATATCATGTGACCTGTGTTGGTACATTACATATGTGTTTCTTGAAGGAACTGATTGCGCATATATTAATTTTGATTGAAGGAATTAATTGCCCATCTCTAAACGCCCATCTTCAGATAATCGCCAGGTTCTTCTTCAGATAATCGAAACCTGGAAACCCCTATCTAGAAGGAATTAATTACCAGACGGAACGCCCTTCAAATCGAAACCTGGAAGGGTTCAGTCATGGATGCCAGGTTCTTCTTCGGATAATCGAATACTCCTAGCAACCAGCAAATCAACCCAGCACGCGCGCGCGCACGAACCGGAAGCTGGTATCAGATACGCTAAGCAACAATCGAAGTAACCAAACCAAACAGATTAAGCTAACACCAACAGTACGGCACCGGCAGACGCTTCGGAATGGTGCGCTCACTGGGGGAGGGAAGGACAGGATCGAGGGCAGCGGCGCCGCCGGCGAGCGCGAGGCGTAGGAGGAGGCGACGTCGGGATCCCTCTTCTCTTTCGCCGGCGGTCGCCGCCTCGCCGTGCGCCGCCCCGCTAGTGGAACGGTGGGACCCACGGGGGTTTGGGACGGAAACGAATGGGCTTGACTGCCCATGGGTTAAAAATGCTTCAGCATAGTGGGCCGGCCTGCCAGAAAAGAGCTGTTACGGCGAGCTCGTGTCGGGCCGAAGGAGCTCGAGGATCGACCATGCAAGCAAGCTAAAAGGGCCATGTCAGGCCGGCCTTAAGCACAAACTTTTTTCTGAATCACGGAAATTTTTATTTAGAATGTCATGTACATTTTCTAAATTCTACTCCCTCCGTTTCTAAATATAAGCCTATTTAGAGAATCTAATATGGCACTGTGCTCACTAATGCTCAAAAAAAAATTGTTAGTAGGTTTGGCACCCGATCTTATACCCAATGGTGTTGCGGTGATTCAATATACTGACGATACTATTATCTGCTTGGAACATGATGTTGATAGAGCAGTTAACCTGAAGTTACTGCTATACATATTTGAGCTGATGTCTGGGCTTAAAGTTAATTACCATAAAAGTGAGATTCTCACCGTGGGTGGCAATGAGAATATTGTGAAACGGTATGCTGACTTGTTTAACTGCGATGTGGGCAATTTTCCTATCAAGTATCTTGGCATGCCTGTTAGTTATACTACTCTCAGAAACTCAGACGGGAGTTTCCGGTGTTAAAAATCTTAAGAGATTTGAGGCCTGGATTGGGAATTTCGCATCCATAGGGGGAGGCTTACTTTGCAGCAGTCGGTTGTTACCCAAATATCTCTTTATCATATGTCTATGTGGCTTATGAATAAAACTTTCATTGAAAAGCTTGACAAGCATAGAAGAAAATTCTTTTGGCAAGGATGCAACAGGAAAAAGAGATATCACTTGGTCAAATGGAGCAAAATCTGTAGGTCCAGAGATAAAGGTGGTTTGGGAGTTAAAGATCTTCGAAAGCAAAACATTAGCTTAATGGTCAAATGGTGGTGGAAAGTAGAGACCCAAAATGGTTTATGGCAAGATATCGTGCGTGCACGATACTTGAAAAACAAAACTGTGGCAATGATCAAGCCCAGATTCTCTGATTCTCTATGTTGGAAAGCACTTTTAAATGTTAAGGCCTTTTACATGGCTGGTAGAAATCAACATGGACTCTGGAAACCTCACCAGAGTATGGAAAGACTCCATTAATGGGTCAAGCCCCCTTCAGGATCAATATCCTTTGTTATTGGATATTTGCAACAACCAGGACTGCACTGTTGCTGAATTCAAATTTGTTGATACTAACTCCTTCTTTAGGAGAAGGCTTTCCTCTGACTTACAGAGACAATGGGAGGACATGAAAAAAATATCAATGATGTGCAACTGGGGTTAGGTGGGGATCGGGTGTACCTGGGGCTCAATAGCAATGGTAAATTCTCCACTAAGTCTATGTACAAATGGCTGGAAAATCCTCTTGGTGGTTGTCACTACAAATGGATTTGGAAGGCCAAAATCCCCCTCAAAATCAAAATTTTCTTATGGCAGTTGTCTCAGGATGCTGTTCTGACTAGGCAGGTTATGAAGGAGAGGAAATGGCCTGGGAACCCCAAGTGCTCTTTCTGCAATAACCTGGAATCCTCTCAACACTTGTTTTTCACTTGTCATGTGGTAGAGTTGTTTGGCGATGTGCTGGGATGGTACTGGGTACTGATATGTGCCCGAGCAATTACTGGCAATATTTTTCCTGGTGTCACGCGTTCCTCCGTGCTGGAGGGAGATATTATACTGTAGGCCTCTCTGCCGCTTGCGTGAGGGAGCTCCTGGGGTGCCCAGTTTTAATATTTTAAAATAGATCAAAACACCCTTTGAAATTGTTTTCTCCATGTGTTCCTTTTTGTTGTACTGGGCAGGTCTGCAACAGGGAGAAGGAGTCAAGGAGCTGTGCGGCGGTGCGAAAATGATCAGGTCAAGCACGATGCGTTTGATGAAGATGTGCGATGCTGCAAGGAGGCCAATAGAAGGAATGAGTGCAACTTCATTTGCACGTCGTTGCTTGTGACTCAGACTTGTGATGTTGTGCTTTGGCCCTGTGTTGGCTTTTGGCTGTAATAGGCTATAGTCTTTTATGTGTCTGATGAACTTTGGTGCTGTTAGGTTCTCGCTCCATGGCGTTCGTTTCGATGTCGGGCGAACGCAGTGGGTTTTCTGTCAGTGCCCGCAACTCGTTGTACCTCTTTCCAAATCTCCCTGACATGTTCTTGGAACTTTGTATTTCCGTTCATTTGCAAATGGAAAGGAGTTCACGCCCGGTTCCAAAAAAGGAGAATCTAATATGGACTACATACGAAGCAAAGTGAATGAATCTACACTCTAAAATATGTGTATATGCATCCGTATGTAGTCTGTACTGAAATCTATAAAAGCCTTATATTTAGAAACGGAGGGAGTAGAAATACTTTTTTTCATTGTATACATATTTTTTGAAAATATCACAAAACATTTTTGAAACTCATGAACATATTTTAGATGTAACTTACATTTTTTTTGTGTACGCAATTTTTTAATTAATTACCCTATTGTTAAAAAAATATAATTTTTTTTAAAATATCACGTACATTTTTTTAAAACGCGTTACATTTTCTAAATGTCACCAAAATTTCCTATACACATTATTAATAATTTTCTATACATGTTTAACATTTTCAAATGTATGATTAAAACTTTTCAAAAAAATGTAATATATATTTATACACACACACACACACACACACAGGGCGACTGAACTGGGCCGACTCATTAACGTCGTTGTGTTGGTTCTCTCTACTATGGTTTTCTTTCTTTTTTGTTTTTTCGTTTCTTGTTGTTTTTTATTAATTTTTTTACCGGTTTTCTTCGGGTTTTTTCTCTATTATACTTTGGTTTTCTTTGTTTTCGTTGGTTTATTTTTCTTTTCTTGTTATATTTTGGTTTTCTTTATTTTCACTTGTTTTTTTGGTTTCTTTATTTTTCACTTGTTTTTTGTTTTTTCTTTCTTCGTCATATTTCAGTTTAATTGTTTCTTTCTTCGTTTTCTTTGCTATTCTTTCTGTTTTTTTTATCAATTTTCTTTTTCTAGCACATGTCTACTTTTTTCGGAACACGACGCTCATTTGTAGGGCACACGTAAAACATTGTTTTGATACATGTTGGGCATTTTTTAAATACATGGTATATTTTTTAAAATACATGTTTTAAAAGCTTTGTTGAATACACGGTAACAGTTTTTAAATACACATTGTACTTTTTTAATGGCAATAAACGTTTTTCTAACTACACGGTCATTTTTTCTATATTTTTATAAATGACACAGATTTTTGAAAATACGTGAATATTATTTCTTTAAAATGTGATGTACGTCTTTTATGAAAATAAACCTTTTACAATCTGCATTGACATTTGTTTACTCTTATAAACAGTTTTTAAATGGCACCACCATTTTTTGGGATCACGGAATTGTTTTTAAATGTCACTTGCATTTTCTAAATTCTATAGAACATTTATTTTACATTATGCAAACATTTTTTGTCATTGCATACACATCTTTTGAAAATGTTACAAAGAAATTTTGAAACACGTGAACATTTTTTAAAATGCAACTTACATTTTTTTAACGTGCAAATGTTTCTTATATGATTTAAATATTTGTTTTACATTGTATAAACAATTTTTGAAATGTTATGTACATTTTTCAAAACACATCTTATTTTTTTAATTGTCACAACATTTCCCATAATATATGATTAACAATTTTCTATGCACGTTTAACATTTTTTAATGCATGGTTAAAAAAATCATATTTTTGTGCAAAGCATTTTTGTAATATATAGAATTATAATATTTCAAAATATAAATAACAATAAAATATATAGGAAAAACAAAAGCATAAGATAATAGGTACACCGTTTGTATCTGATACAAAGTTGCATAAGATTTTGCATATTCTAGAAAAAATTATCAACTGGATGTGCTATGGTTGTTGAATGGCTACAATAAATTTATACTATGTCAATCATTTCTTACCTATGCACAATTTGACTGGATCTTTGTTGCTGTTGATAGAACAACTCTAACAAAGCCATGTCTTCCCCTAAAAAAATAAAGCCATGTCTGACTATTAATGGTATACCCTTAATCCTATGGTTTCATTTTTATTTCTTCTAATTCTGGATAATAAATTTTGTTCTAAATCATTCCCTTGTTTTATTTAGAACGCCTTTTTTCCTACATTGGGATTGAATTTGTTTTGTTCATTGTATCAAAGAATACCACTTGTCAGTGATCAAAATCCAATTTAGGGCATCTAACAAGGTATTGTCTCGGAACAATTCAGATTCTTTTTTTTTTCAGAAATGGAGGAGTTTATACACTATATTGGTCCTTGCTAGTTACTCCTATAAAAACTTTTTATAAATGTTAAAGGCTTCATCGTTTGTGTGGTTAATAACATCTACAATCAGGATGGGAAAATTCTGCGCCCCCCCCCCCCAAACGCATGCGTGCACGTCCGGGCATGTTTGCTGGTAGTGCCTGGATAGTTGCCATTTCCCTCTGCCCATAACCGCAAACCCCAAATCTCCTACCTCTGTTTCATACAAAAGCATGCAAACTATGTTGATCAAACAAAATAGCATCAAAATTAGCATTGCAACAGCAGAGATCCACATAGTTCATACAAAATGACCCAAACAGTTCACATTTCAACTAAATAAACTAAAATATTGGTGACTGTTATTTTTACACTCCTCTACCCTTAGTTTAAACCAATATATTTCATTAAAACTGGGATATTCACTCCGATATTACCACTAATGACTAAGAATGCATAGGATTCCACAAAATCCTCTCTTTATTGTGTATCTACAGGAAATGGGCTAAATATGGACGAAATCAAGTGATAACATGGAAAGGAGTAAAGGAGGAGATAAAAGAAATCAAGTGGAGGTGCACCATCCAAGCCAGAACAAATGATGGCATTTCATGCGATCGTGACCGCTCGTATGATAGTCATATGGCGTGGAAACCAAGGCTCCTCGTCCACCTGAACAACTTTTATAAAGTGGTCGAGGCCAAAACGTCAACAGAAGAGCCGTGAATGGAGGCATAACATAGTCATCTTCATCCCATCTTCATCAACCCTAAGCGCTGCCATTTCCATCTCCATCTCCACCATAGTTCTCCCTCCACTAGATTATACTTGTAATCGTGTATCACACTCGTCATCCATTGTAAGACATATTTTCAATCAATCTACCTTCATGATGTGTTCTTCGTGTGATCGGATCTCCATGTGTGAGTAGTTCGGTAAGGTATGGGTTGAGGCAAGGGCCTTGCAACCCGATGTATTTGTTGAAGGGATCAATGGAAGTGCTTTGAATTAACGTCCCCTATGTGTGAAATAAAATTGTTCCATAGATGTCTCTTGTCTCTTTCGCGTTCATGATGACCCACAAGTATAGGGGATCAATCATAGTCCTTTTGATAAGTAAGAGTGTCCAACCCAACGATGAACATAAGAAATGACAAGCAGTTTTCAGCAAGTTATTTTCTGCAAGCACTGAAATTATCGATAACGAGTAGTTTGATAGCAAGATAATTTGTAACAAGTGACAGGTATCAATGTAACTAAGGTGCAGCAAGGTAGCCCAATCCTTTTTGTAGCAACGGACAGGCCGGAATGGTCTCTTATAATAAGCAAAATGTTTTTGAGGACACACAAGAATTTCATCTAGTCACTTTCATCATGTTAGTTTGATTCGCGTTCGCTACTTTGATAATTTGATATGTGGGTGGATCGGTGCTTGGGTGCTATTCTTACTTGAACAAGCCTCCCACTTATGATTAACCCCTCTCGCAAGCATCCTCAACTAAGAAAGAAGAATTAAGATAAATGTAACAATAGTGTTAAACATATGGATCCAAATCAGCCCCTTACGGAATAACGCATAAACTAGGGTTTAAGCTTATGTCACTCTAGCAACCCATCATCTAATTAATACTCCACAATGCATTCCCTTAGGCCCAAAGATGGTGAAGTGTCATGTAGTCGACATTCACATGACACCACTAAGAGAATCAACACCACACATATCATCAAAATATCGAGCGAATACCAAATTCGCATGATTACTTATGACAAGACTTCTCCCATGTCCCCAAGAACAAAAGTAATTACTCACACATCATATTCATGTCCAAGATTAGAGGGGTATTGAATAGCATAATGGATCTGAACATATAATCTTCCACCAAATAAACCAACGAGCATCAACTACAAGATGTAATCAACACTACTAGCAACCCATAGGGACCAATCTAAGGTTTTGATACAAAGATTGAATACAAGAGATGAATTAGGGTTTGAGATGAGATGGTACTGGTGAAGATGTTGATGAAGATTGGTCCTCCCATGATGAGAGGGTTATTGGTGATGACGATGGCTTCGGTTTCCCCCTCCCGGAGGGAAGTATCCCCAGCGGAATCGCTCTGCTGGAGAGCAAAAGTGCTCCTGCCCAAGTTCTGCCTCGAGATGGCAGCGCTTCGTCCCGAAAGTCTTCTCCTTATTTTTTTCTAGGGAAAATGGGCCTATATACCAGAAGATGGGCACTGGAGGCTGGCCAGGGGCCCCACAAGCCACCAGCACGCGCGTAGGGGGTGGACGCGCCCTGGTGCCTCATGGGCACCTGGGTGGCCCCCTCCGGTATTTCTTTTCTCTAATATGTTTTATTTATTCCAAAATAAATCTCCGTGAAATTTGGGCTCATTTGGAGATGTGTAGAATAGGTATCTCGGACATAGCTTTTTCAGGTCCAGAATTCCAGCTGCCGGCAATCTCCCTCTTTATATAAATCTTGCATATTAAGAGAGAAAAGGCATTAGAATTGCTCCACAAAGTGTTATATTGATTAAAAACACTATAAATAACAATAGGAAAACATGATGCAAAATGGACAGATTAGTTCATCATCCATGTAGGTACCCAGGATTATGAGGAACAAGTCACGAGGAGGCTAAGGGCAGGAACACCATGAGGTGTTATTATGAACACCAGCGACAGAAAGGTTTAGTATGGTAACACAGATCCCAATGCTTTTGTCTGACTATTGCAATCTTAATTATCGAGGCAACCCCGCGAGACGGATAGGGCCTTCGGTTGGACAGCTGACTCTTGATGCAGGGCGTGTGCCGGTCAATACGTAACTTGGACACATCCCCCACTTCCTTGTGTAACAAGCATATCTCGATGCGTGACTTCCAGCACACAAATTAAGATCATATTTGGTTCATTCACAAATATATGGTTGCAAGCATTAATACCTCATACCCATGCCTATATTATTATAAGTTTTCTCCTTCAGTTGTTTGATTTTAATCCAGTCAAAAGCTAGAATTGTTTCTTTAACAAAAGCTTGCTTCAAACCCTAGCTTCAAGGGGATCATTCTCCTATGGGTTCGATAACTCAGGGTCACCTATGTGGAAAAAGGCGAGAATCCTTTCTGCTCCATTTCCAGATCACCAAAAGAAGTAATCAAGCCTTTTTTTGGCGCCATTGCTGGGGAGACTTTGTGTTTATAGTTTTTGTTATAGTTTAGTTTTTCTTTTTGTTTAGTTTTCCTTTTTGTTGCAAGTCTTGTTAGATGAAAACCCCAAAATATTACCATGGCTTCGAATCTTGGAAGTTTTGCTACTCCCAACAATAATTTTATGCATGAACCTATAGCACAACCTGATGTTGTTGCCGCTGAGTATGAGTTAAAACCGAACCTAGTCTCTATGGTTCAACACGACCAATTTGGAGGCTCTGCTTCTGAGGATGCTAGTATGCACTTGCATAATCTATAATACTTAAATAGTTCATCCCCACTAACCTATTTCTCTTGACATGCAAGCTATCCACATCAACAGCCTAGCCACATCAGCGTTTCACTACATTGTCATGCGTCCACATCATCATCTTGTTTGCACCATCCTACATGTTCCCTTCCACGACTGATTTATTGCTCGTACTGGTCTATGAGCCGCACCATCAGAGTGCTGAGGCCCACACCTTGCCGTCTGATCCCCTTCCCTTGAGTCACACACTTCCCGTCCTATCCCCTCCCCGTACGATATTAGCAACTAAAGAGGCGGTGATCCCTTAACTCTCCCCTCCGATCTATGAAGGCGTGCGGCCTTATGAACTTCAAGTGGGAAATCAAGAGCCCTTCATATTGGCACTACCCCTCTTCCGGTTGTCTCCGAGTTAGTATATATAGGAGTAGATAGTAGATTTATGTCTCCGTGCAACACCAAAAATCAAAGCAATCAATCTCCTTCTGTTATCAGGGCTTCTGGAGGCCAAATCTGTCGATCTGTCTACCCCCACTAGGAGTTCTCGGTAGATGGAGAGGGATGAGGGAGGTGGTGCGCTAGAGCAGAGTGTAGAGTGGTGTCTAGGGTTTCTGTGGTGGTGCATGTCAGGTGGAGGAGGGTGGGCTGCAAAGGAATAAAGCCCCCTGACTCCATCCCTGCCGTGGTCGTGTGAGTTCCAGTGAGGCCGGGTATGCTCCTTCATGGTGCTGCTGCTAGGTATGTGGGGATAATAATCAGATAATGTACACGAGTCCTTTTTTTGCCTTGAGGTGGGGGCGGCTGTAGCTGTATGGATTGTGTTGAATCGGTGACGCCGGTAAGTGGCTTCTCATGTTTTCCTCCGATCATTGGGGTGATTGCAGGGGCAGGGGAGCATGCGGTTGTGGAGAAACAACGGCCATGTTCGTCAACTGGAAAACATCCTCATTTGCTCCAGTAATTCTTGCGGCCAGAAAAAACAGTGTGGACACAATATAGGGTAACCGCAATTCTGTTTTTTCATGTCCTATTTTTGTTCACGTTCTTTTCTTTTTATTATATAGGCCGGCCTGATGTTTTGGAATCATGTGAATGTTTCATATGAAGAAGAAGATAGTTATTTTGACGACCTCAATAGTTGTTCTTAAATTAAAATTAGTTATCACTAGAGTGATCACCTTCATTTGTAGTTAAGAATAACTCTCATCACTACTCTTGGCTGTTGTTCCTTACCTCACGGCTCGCCGTGACCCTGTAATTAAATATTCATGTCTATATGGTAACCACTTTGATCTATATTCGTTACACTAATGGCAGACCTGGCAAGCCATGCAACTACAATCTAGAGTAACTTTCATTGTTTTATTATTTGCCAGTCGATGAATTTTTATTTTCATGCCACTTTCCATGACATGCACACACCCTCCACATCAAGCGGCCATGCAACCATTTAAATTTTTTACTTTCCACTTTCTACCGCATACAAGCCCTTCACATCATCAAAAACATGAAAACCCTATACATCATTTAATTTTTATTTTTGTAAGTTCGTTGCTAAAAAATCCGCAGCAACGCGCGGGGCGTTATCTAGTTTTACTGAATTGTATAACATGACACGCATTAGAGATTATGATCCTCACAGTTTGAAGTTGCATCTATTTCTTTCTCCTTGAAGAGAAAAGCAAAAGAATGGCTTCTATCTCTACCTAGAGGTAGTGTAACTTCATGGGCTGATTATTGCAACAAGTTTTATCTAATTTTTACACACCTGGAAAAATAATGCAACTTTGTTCGCAGATAACAAGTTTTGAGCAGGAAGATTGTGAGCCACTAGAACTTGCGTGGGATCAAATGAAGGAAGCTACAAGGAATTGTCCGAACCATGGAATGCAAGTATGATTGATCATTCATTTGTTTTATAATGGTTTAAACCCTATGTTGAAAACTATTCTTAATACAACTGATACGTCTCTAATGTATCTACAATTATTTATTGTTCCGTGCTATTATATTATCAACCTTGGATGTTTTATATACATTTACAAGCAACTTTATATCATTTTTTGGGACTAACCTACTAACTTAGTGCCCAGTGCAAGTTGCTGTTTTTTGCTTGATTTTTTTTACTTTGCAGAATATTAGTACCAAACGAAGTCCAAATGCCACGAAACTTTTTGGAGATTTTTTTCTGGTGATAAGAGACCTTGGAAGCTTCTGGAGGCCATGAGAAGATGGAAGAGGGGGCCACTAGGCACCAGGGCGCGCCAGGGGCCTCTGGCATGCCCTGTTGGGTAGTGGGGCCCATGAGCATTGTTTTGACCTACCTTCGCCTCTATAAATACTCCAAAATCCCAAAACCCTCAAGGGAGTCCACAAAATACTTTTTCCGCTGCCGCAAGTTCCAGAACCACGAGATCCAATCTAGAGGCCTTTTCCGGCACTCTACCGGAGGGGTAAATGATCACAGAGGGGTTTTTCATCATCCTTGCTGCCCCTCCGATGATGCGTGTGTAGTTTACCACAGACCTACGGGTCCGTAGTTAGTAGCTAGATGGCTTATTCTCTCTTTTTGATCTTCAATACAATGTTCTCCTCGGTGTTCTTGGAGATCTATTTATGTAATAACTTTTTGCAATGTGTTTGTTGGGATCCAATGAATTATGAGATTATGGTCAGATCTACAAGAACATTTGTGTACTTGTATAAATATTTTTTAAATGTCACACACACACTTTTTTTAACCACGGGGATTTTTATTTAAAATGTCATGTACATTTTCCAAATTCTGTACACAAATTATATCATGCAGACATTTTTTCTTTCTATACAATGTTTTTTAAATGCATCATTATTATACCTTCGTATTTCTTCTCTGATTTATTGGTTTGGTTTGGCCAACTAGATTGATTTATCTTGTCATGTGAAGAGGTGCTTTGTAATGGGTCTAATCTTGCGGTGCTCAATCCCAGTGACAGAAAGGGGCATGACATGTATGTATCGTTGCTATTAAGGGTAAAAAGACGGGGTTTATTCATACACGAGTTTATCTTGTCTACATCATGTCATTTTGCTTAAAGCATTACTCTGTTTTTTCATGAACTTAATACACTAGATGCATGCTGGATAACGGTTGATGTGTGGAGTAATAGTAGTAGATGCAGGCAGGAGTCGGTCCACTAATCTTGGATGTGATGCTTATATACATGATCATTGCCTTGGGTATCATCATAATTATTTGCTTTTATGTCAATTGGCCAATGGTAATTTGTTTAACCATCGTATAATATTTTCTCGAGAAAAGCCTCTAGTGAAAACTATGGCCCCCGGGTCTATTTTCTCCCATATATTAAAACCAAAAATACCTTGCTATTATTTTTTTATTTTTTATTTTGTATTTTAGTTAGATCTATCTATCAAAACCTATACAATTTAATCTTGCTCATAACCGTTAAGGGACAACCCCTCTACGCGTTGGGTTGCAAGTATTTGTTATTTGTGTGTAGGTGTTGTTTACATAGTGTTGCTTGGTTCTCCCACTGGATTGATAACCTTGGTTTCATAACTGAGGGAAATACTTATCTCTACTGTACTGCATCATTCTCTCCTCTTTGGGGAAATCCCAACGCAACTCACAAGTAGCAACAACTGCATGAGGAATTATTATGGGTAAGCCCATAAATGATGTCAAGAAGCTACTTGATGATATACAAGAGAACCATGCCCAATGGCATGTTGAAAGAACTGACACCAAAAGAGTCAATGCAGCTGAAGAAAAGAGTACGGAGTTGATCGATAAACTTGATGAACTCATCTCCATCATAAAAGGTAAAGAAGAGGTACACGTGAATGACATCACTAATGAAAAAGTGAATGATGTTAATTTCATTGCTCGCAACAGCTATAATCCCAACAAGAGAAATAATGGGTATACTCCTAGACTACCTTATCCTAATAATAGTGGATCACCCAACAATTTCACAGTAGCAATAGAAATACTCTTGAAGACACTCTGATTTTTTTATTGCTAGTCAAAATGAGTAGAATGACACCTTCAAAAATATCCTGAAGATCATGATAACTTACTTGGTCAGTTGACCGATAAGATTGTTAGACTAACAAATGATGTGCATATTCTTGATGGAAGAACCACGAATATGGAAGCACAAGTGACTAAAATTGCAGAGAGCCAAACTTTAATCCTAGCCAAGTTTGCAGGTAAACTGAAACCTAACCTGGTTGAAGATGTCAAAATGATGAGAAATGATGAAGGAAAGGCAAAAGAGCTTGATAAAAGCCATGTGCGAGAATACACGTATACCATTGCAGACTTCATGAAGATGATAGCAATGAAGCACCCACTACCCAAGGTAACAAATGATAAGGCATATAATGTCTTTTTTGATCACGTTGCAACCAAGGCACATGAGTTAGATGATGAAAGAAAGAAGTTGTATAGTAAGTTGCCAGCTAAGCAAGAAGATGTTCTTGAGCCTACTATATATATTGGGATTGGTTTGAATAAATTCAGTGCTTTATGTGATCTAGGTGCTAGTGTTTCCACTATCCCTAAGTCTGTTTATGATAGTCTCAATTTAGGTCCTTATGCTACTACTAAGATTAGATTGAATATGGCCAATTCCACTTTTACTCAACAGTAGGAATTAAGCATAATGTCATTATGCTGCTACTACGAGTTTTGGGTTTGCCTAACATTTTCATGATACACGTTAGACATTTTTCAAATACATCATATGATTTAAAAAAATTACATGTTTTGAACTCCTTTTTGAATACATGGTAACATTTTTCAAATACATGTTGTACTTTTTTAATTGCAGTAAACATTTTCGTAACAACATGACCATTTTTTACATTGTATAAAAATTTAAAAAATTTATGATTTTTTTTGAAAACGTGTGAATATTTCTTCAAAAAATGACATACATTTTTAATGGAAATAAACCTTTTTTAACCTAGAACATTTGTGTACTTGTATAAACATTTTTAAAATGTCACACACACTTTTTTTAATCACGGGGATTTTTCTTTAAAATGACATGTACATTTTCTAAATTCTACAAAATATTATGCAAACATTTTTTATTGTATACAATGTTTTTAAATGTAACAAAAAAATTTCAAACTCTTGAACAACTTTTTGAAATGTACGTTATAGCTTTTTGAATGTACAAAAATTTTATTTACGAACTACAAGATTTTTTACATTTTCAAATGTCACTTGCATTTTTTAAAAATACGTGACTTTTTAAATGTCACAAACATTTTCCATACATATGATTTACAATTTTCTACACATGTTTGACATTTTCAAATGCATGATTAACACTTTTCATTTTTTATGTAGATGTTCTTTGTAATATATTTAGAATATTAGAAAATATAAATAAATAACCATAAGATAATAGGTACACCATTTGGATCTGATACAAAGTTGCACAAGATTTACATTATTTCTACAATACAAGAACATGAAAAACGCATGAAGGGAACATCACACTTTTTTTTTGAGGTAGAACATACACGTATTCATGAATCGTATAGGAACTAAAAAGTTCACTACCAATGGGCCTATGAAAACCACTGGAAGAAACATAAGCATTGTGTTAGTGGATGAAAATTTTCCTACAAAATAGTGTGTAAAGAAATCCTTATGGAATTTTTCTATGAGTCCAAATCCTGCAATGCAAATCTAACAAATAAAACATGATTTTTTTTAAAAAGATTCAGATTCTAAAAAAAATCCTACATAAATCGGTTGAATCGAGGAAGCCTAGTGTAAAGGGATCCTTCGAGAAAAATCCTAAAATAATTCTGGCATATAAATCAAAGCAAACAAAGAAAAAATCATAAGGATTCCAAGTCATCTTATAATATGTAAAAACTTCAGTACCAATGAGTGTTTAAAAACCAGGGAAAATAGAAGACTTGTACTAGTGGATGAACATATTCCTCCAAATAGAGTGCAAATAAACCCTTATGGAAATTTTCAATGAATTCAAATCACGCGAGGAAATCAAACAAACTACACATGTTGTAAGGACTCAAATCCTCCAATATAAATCCTGCAAAATTGGGTTGAATCAAAGGAGCCTGGCAAAAGGAATCACGTTACTTCTTTGTTTTGCAGAGAGAGAGAGAGAGAGAGAGAGAGAGAGAGAGAGAGAGAGAGAGAGAGAGAGAGAGAGAGAGAGAGAGAGAGAGAGAGAGAGAGAGAGAGAACAAGTGATGAACTTGGGAGGTTGGTGCTTCTTCGTTCGAAGAACAAAAACCTTAGACTAGATATGAACTGACAAACATACGAAATTATCAGGTCATGACGCATCACAGAGAAATATATAATATGTAAAAGTGTGGAAGCTTATATATGTCATAACACGACCGATTAGCGAATGGGTTTAACCAAATGGCATAGAGCACTGGAAACATGTTCGAGCATCAGCAGCACTCCCATATATCTCCCGGGGATTTCTCGTCAGGAACCCTTATTGCTTATACTGTTCACTAGTCTTATTATTATTAAGATAAAAACAGTTCTTAAGTTGCCGCTCTTCCAGCGGGCCGAGAAAGGCATGTCGTAGTCATTGCCTGCAAACTAGGGGCTCCAGAGCCAGAACAAGTTGTCGCTGGCATCAGACTGGTTCACGAGATCATACACCGGGCCGTCTCCAGCGACAGGTCCTTAAGACATGGGTGCATCCTCGACGATGTTTGCCGGGTTTGCCTGCTGAAGTGCCTAGTTCCAGGCTTCGTCTTCCTAGTGCAGTTCCTCTGGTGAAAAGCCATCTACCTGGAGCAGATCCACTAGTTTAAGGCATTGCTACTTCTGCCCCTGTCCCATCTAGTTCATCTAGAATTTCCACACCACATCCCAATCCCAGTCATTGAAAGGCTTAGACTGCACATTCTGTCCAGCGGGGTGGTAGTTTTCTATACCGTCAAGCAGGGCATTACCTGCTAGATCCACTAGATAACCATCGCCCATGGCTACAGTAGGCACCTCATTCACTTCATGCGGAGTAACTGTGGCATGCGCCCCATCCATGGTGTCTTTTGGCAGAGTAATTGTGGTGTCCAACTCATCCTTTGTGTCTTTCAACGGAGTAACTGCAGCTTGCATGTCGTCCTAGTGTCTTTATGCATATCATCGCTCTCTAGGTTGATGACAATCTTGCATGTTGCTCCAGTAAGACTGGTTTTCTCCCTCCCCAGGTTGATGAAAATCAAGTGCTTTGCTCTTTGTAGGCAGCACCTCGCGTTTGTATGACAGGTTCTCATTATAGTACCGCGGGCTCTCCTTCTACCGACCCCAGATGGACTTGGTACCATGTATAAGAACCATATGTGGGCTTGCATTAGTCTGAGAAACTCGTGCTCCAGCCAAAGTCTCCCCCACTTGTCCCTGCAGCTTTCTGGGGTAATTGTACCACATAGCAGAGGCCGTTGAACTTTGATGAGTGATATGTTTACACTCATTTCAACCTTGTCTAAACCGAATGATTTCATTAAAAGAGAAATATGCGCTCCGATATTGCCAATAATGACTAAGGAATGCAAAGGATTCCACAAATCCTCTCTTTGACATTTTTCCACATGAAATGGGCTAAAAAGGGAAGAACTCACACAGGAGAAAGGAAAGGAAGGGAAATGGAGAAGAAATAAGTCACCAGGAGGCATCAGAAGGCCGCCAGAGCCAAAGAAGGCATTCCACTGCGACCGCACGCGCTCGCATGAGTGGTCATTTGGCGTGGAAACCGAGGCATGTCGTCCACCTGAACAACTTTTATAAAGGGGACCCCGTCGAAATGTCAACAGAACGAGAGATAGAGGAGCATCGAGCACAACTAGAACCTGTTCATCATCATCGTCATCCACAAACCCTAGCCGCCGCCATTTTCACCTCCATAGCCATCTCCACCACCATAGTGTTATCTAATCTAATTCATACTTGTAATCGCGCATCGTACAAGGTATCCATTGTATTGCAATCAATCAATCCCAAGATGTGTTGTTTAATGTTTTGTTCTTGCGGTCTGGTCTCCATGTGTGAGTAGTTCAGTAAGGTATGGGGTGATGCATGAGCCTTGCAATCCCAGGTATTTGGTGAAGGGATCAACGGAAGTCTTTGACACAACGTCTCCTATGTGTGAAATAAAATTGTTTCGTGAAGTATCTCTTGTCTTGTCCGTGATCTTCATCCCCACGGGTACCTAGGATCATGGAGATTGAGCACCGGTGGGGCTAGGAGCAAGGGGACCGTGAAGTGTTATACCGAACACCGGTGATAGTAAGGTTTAGTAGGGTAACATGGATCACATCCTTGGGGATTCATGAGGTGTAAACGCCCAATGCTTTTGTCTGATATTATTATCTTAATTATCAGGGCAACCCCACGAGATGGATAGGGCCTTGGGTAGGACAACTGATTCTTGATGCAGGACTCGTGTTGGTCAAGATGTTATTTGGACACATCCCCCACTCCGATACGAAGCAAGTACCTCTTGATGGGTGACTTCCCGAGCACAAACTAATATAATTTTTTATCCAAACACCAATAAATGGTTGTAAGCATTAAGACCTCATCCCCTTGCATTCTGTTTAGAAAGAAGTCCAGATAACCCCCTGAGTTTTCACAAATCGATCACATTACCCCCTGAATTTTAAAACCAGGTATTTAACCCCCTGGAATTTCCAAAACCAGAGTGGTTTTAAGAGTTGTTTTGTCCACGTGGCCCACTTCACACAAGTCTGCTATTTTCTGTTAGCAGCAAGCTTGACTCGCCGATTACTCTCCATCTGGAGCACCTGATGCAACTTCGAGTAGAGTATGTCAAGCTAGTTTCCCTGTTGCCCTTAAAAATCCTAGTTTCCTTGTGACAGATGCAACTTGGAACATGTAGAAGCTAAGCTCACGTACACGAAGCTAGCTCGACTTGATCTCTGCCAGTCTGTTGCTACTCGTCATCACCTGTTTGCCCCTACGGAGTTCCTCCGCAAATTTTCAGCCGTGCCACACCTCTGTTCATCACCGGTAATGCCCAGGCCACGCCGCGGCCTGATGCTTTGCATAGTTGCACGTCTGAACCTGCGCCATACACCCCATCTATGGACTTTCCACGTATCTTGCCAAGCCTTACTTGGTTTGCAACTGGGCACTTAGCTTGCAGAGCACAACACACGATCAAAAACACCAAACTAAGTAGTTGATATCCCGTGTCTTGATTCGTGGCTAGCACAACAGATAAAGACAAGCACCCCTACATCTGAGGAGAAGGTCAATACACAATGTGCCAGGATTGTATCGTGACAGATGTAGCGCCAGCACTTTCTCGTAGCTTGTTGCTGGCCTGCCTCCAGTTCCACTTTGCGCTCGTCCCCTCAAAACTCTGATAGGTGTGTCAACTCGAATGTCGAATCAGCCACACAATACAACAGATTGCATGCGGCTGCAGAACGCACGCGCAATGGCGTGGACACGCGGCACGACGTCACAACCTGGCGTACTTGTCATGCATGTGAGCACCGTCAACCAGGTGAGCAATGTGATGCATGCTGGCACTTTGAGCGCAACAGTAGCGTAGCATGCTCAGGAAGCAATCTGCACTGGCCATCAAAGAAATGCATGAGAATAGAGGAATGGATGAGAGTTGTGGATGTTGCAGGCTACGTGTTTAATGGAATACATGTGCTTAGCTGTGGTGATATTGAGTTTTTTAGATGTGGGACCAACAGTGGCTTCTGTAAAATGGGCCACTTGTTCAAAACCACTCTTACAACCACCACCCAAAATCCACAGGGGTTGTTTTATTTGGTTTTGGAAACTTTAGGGGGTTAAATACCCAATTTTAAAGTTCAGGGGGTTATGTGTTCGTTTTGTGGAACCTCGGGGGGTTATCTAGACTTGTTTCACAATTTTCTTGCTGATCCGGACAAAAGCTATATTTGACACTTTGGCAAAAGCTTGCTAGAGACCATTGCTTCAAGGGAATCTTCCTCTCGTGGGTTCGATACTCAGGGTCACCTCTGAAGAAATAGGTGTGGTATACCCTTTCTTGTTCCAATACCAGATACATAAAAAGGAGGTATCAAACTTCCGTCCACATGTGGCCACACCATGCTGGGGTACTTATCCCAGATAACAGAGGCAACCCCATGTGTGAACTACGTTTGGGTTGTTGTCAGATGATTATTGGATTTAGCACTAGTTGCCTTGTATGATGATTTAATCATCTCAGATAATTCTTTCATGCTGGCATTATGTTGAGAACCACCTTCATCATGAGATAACTTCTGCGTCGGCAGCCGGTGTTTCTACATCACAATAAAGAAAAGAACACACATCACAATATAGAAAGTGAGCGTAATCCAGAAATTTTAGCGCTTTAGCATAACAACGCCGAAATAGATGAACTTGATACTTGTAGAGTATGCACGTTTTTTCCTCAAACATGCTCCTGGACCATTACGAAAGATGGCGTTCCATATGACCATCGCCACTCGTATGGATGGTCGTATGGACTACCAACTGCGCTGTTGGATCCACCTAAAAAACCTTTATAAAAGGCCCAACACCAGAAGAGCAACACACGAGGCCTGATAGAGGCGAGGGGCCCGATCTTTCAATGAGATGATAACTATCGATTTGGTGGAGACGACTTTGACGATCCGACTACAAGCGTGCACCATGTTGCGCCTTGGCAATCACTAAACCAACTCCAAGAGGTTATTGACCTTACCGAAGCATGATCAACCTGACCACGAAAGTCTATTCCTGCAAGCAATCGAAGAACAAGCAAGAATATGATTAAGCAATTTGAATATTGTGAATATGGATGAAGTATTGATAAAAGTAGGGTTTCATAAGCGGTCTTGGTCTGGTCGTTGGACACAAATAAAGTACACGAAGTTGCAGCGATGACTAACTTTTAACTAAATAAAACCCAAGGAAACAACTACTAGATGGATCTACTTATATAGGAGCAAGGGGTGGCGGTCAAGGAGGTGGAATGACGTCCAAAAGCAGCCAAAAACTAACCCTAGGTCGTACAAGGCTCATGGGCCCAAGTGGAAGTGATGCAACACCATTGGACTTGTAGTTTGACTCCGATTCTGCTACAACGTCAGATTGTTTTGTCGGTAACTCAACGCTCCGGACAAAATTTAAGGTGAATCCAATTGTGCTAGAAAGAGCACGAAATCTACTTTCCAACAAAAAAAGAATCGCCCAATTCGGAGTTCGTATGAAAGAGTTCTTGGCGTTTTGAGTCAGCTATGTCTGTGTAGTCCGAATCTGAATCTAGAACGTGAGAGACTTGGACTCTATCTTCTCTTGGCCCAAAAGTGACGTGAGAGGACTTTTTGAACAATACCTAAACTTCTCTTTTACCCTTATCTTCATATGTGGATTGTACAAATGTCCCATACACCTGCAATTAGACATGACACAAAAGTTTGTGAAGTATTTTTGTCCTGGATGACATAAATTAATTATTGCATAGTTTGCATTAGAAATCACCTCACAAATATACATGTATGCAATATTTTTGGTCGTATTCAAGGTAGTCATGTCCTCATCAAGGTCATACATCACCATCTCCGTAGCAGCCATCCCCCTGAACAATCTCAACATATATTGATAGAATACTAAAATGTTAGTATGAAAATGACAAGAAGTGTTCTTGCCGAGGTCACATGGAAATATTGAGAAGATACAAAATGGTTTAGTATACACCAAGAAGTGTTCTTGCCGAGGTCACATGAAAAGTTTTGAGCAAGAGTCAGTATCCTATCCTAAGAGGACTGATGAGCAAGAAGATATGAGTGAGATTCTATATAAATTTGTGTATGATTTTATCATATAAGCCATGCTATGTACACAACTAGATATGTCACGCTCTCTCAGTGTTATGTGCAAGATACCAAAATGATCAAGGTATTGATCAAATGGACTGCAGCGGCGGAAAATATCCTTAAGTTCTTGAGAAGTTCTAAGGACATATTTATCATAAATGGATATGATGAAGAGCTTCATTGTAAAGTTTTACATTGATGCATGCTCATTGTAAGGAGTTACACTGATGCAAACTTCACCATTAGTCCAGATGTTCTTCAGTTTCAATCAAGGTTTTGCCAATACACAGAGAAGTGACACAGTAAGTTGGAATGGTTTTAAAGTAGAAAACTATGGCGGATTTTATAATAGAGGCCAAGTATATTGCCCCTTTGGAAGCGACAATGGAGGGTATTTGAACTAAATAAGTTTGTCACTGAGCTTGGTATGGTTTCAAGTGCGCTTGTGCCGATGGATCACTATTAAGAGTAGTGACGCCATAGCCCGGGCCAAGTAGCCAAGGTCCTACCAAGAGTCAAACTTATACAAAGTTGATTCCACATAAATTATGAATTTTGTGGAGCGTGGAGATACAGAGCTATGCAAGATACACACAGACCCGAAGATGTTAGATCCATTGACGAAGTCTATACCACAAGCAAAGCATAAGCAACATGGGAATGCCATTGGTGTTAGATAACTTATGCAACTAGATTATTGACTCTAGTGCAAGTGGAAGACTACTGGAAATATGCCCTAGAGGCAATAATAAATGTTATTATGCTATTTCCATGTTCATAATTAAGTTTATATTTGTATGCTATAATTGCATTGGTTCTTGAATATGAGATTCAAAGGAAAACCCAATTGCATGTGCGGAAACATAAACACCAAGATGATCCCTAGTCTTGCTAGCTCATGTATCGATGATGATCTTGGTTTCCTGATTATGAGCATTGTTATTGTAACAAGGATGCTATCAATAATGAGAACACATTGTTGGCAGAACAGTGGTGTTGGATAGACCCAACTTATGAATTACTGAGATATATTATTGTTGTTATGTTGTCAGTATTTTCATATAACTTGTTCATGATTTATCAGTTCCTTAGACCATGAGAATATCATATTCCGACATACCAGATGGTTACTTTGGGGTTACCGGATGTCACTCCATAACTGGATGTGAATAAAGGTGACTTTCGGGTATAACAGAAACACATGTCTTGGTATTGGTAGTTCGGGACCGAGATTTTCTCCTCTCACGATAGAGAGATACTCTCTGGGGCCACTCAGTGTTTTGTTATCATTATCGTCTGGCCAGACACTTGTGATGGTGACAACGGGATACTAGAACAGTGACATGAGTAAAGAGAACGAAACCGGTAACGAGGATGACAGGTATAGTGATCAAGGAGTTGATCACAAGGATTCCAATTATCTCACATTGGGTTTTGTAAACGTATCTCAAAGCAAACGTAATGGTATTCATAAATAAAGGTCCATTCGAGAACTTCGTGAATATGGGGGAGTTAATAAAGGTGTCTAGCTCCCGATGTTAACTATTGACCGAAAGGTGTTCCGGGTCATGACCGCTTATTTCCAAACGTGTAGGGTCGCACGCTTAATGGGTTCTAGTCCTGATTACCGCCATCTTCATAGTGTTCCTGGGTGTGATCGTGCAACATATTATTTTTGTTTTGTAGCATGTTCCCCTACCATAGCGCCCGTACTCCCCTCAATGCCACGCGAGCTATGTCCCCCTTGTATGGATTCCTATTAGGTATCACCTATGGCCGATCGAATTGGGTCGACTCATTAGCGACGCTGCCTTTGTTGTCGCTGTGTTGGTTCGCTTTGCTATATTTTTTTCTTCTTTTTCGTATCTTTTTTATTTTTCTTTGTTTTCACTTTTATTTGTTTTTTTATTAATTTTCTCCATTATACTTCGGTTTTCTTTGTTTTTCATCTGTTTTTCCTTTTTCTCCTTCGTTATACTTTGATTTTCTTTGTTTTTCATCTGTTTTCTTTCCTTTTTTCCTTTTAATTTGTTATATTTTGGTTTTCTTTATTTTTTCTCCTGTTTTCTTGGGGGTTTTTCTTTCTTCGTCATACTTTGGCTTTCATTGTTTCTTTCTTGCTTTTGTTTGTTTTGGTTTTTTTTTACGGTTTTTATTGATTTTGTTTTTAACACATGTCTACTTTTTCTTGGTACACAATGTTCATTTTTAGCACACATGTGAAATACTTTTTAGATACACGTTGGACATTTTTCAAATACATGATGCATTTAAAAAATATATATGTTTTGAACACTTTTTTGAATACACGGTAACATTTTTCAAATACATGTTGTACTTTTTTAATTGCAGTAAACAATTTTCTAACTACCTGAGCATTTTTTACATTTAAAATTTCACAGACATTTTTGGAAAAACGTGAACATTTCTTTAAAATGTCACCAACTTTTTAAATGGAAATAAACCTTTTTTAACCTACATGAACATTTGTTTACTTGTATAAACAATTTTAAATGTCACAATCATTTTTTTAATCACGGGAATTTTTCTTTAAAGTCACCTATATTTTCTAAATTACATAATTGTGCAAACATATTTTCATTGTATACATTTTTTTGAATATGTCACAAACACAATTTTCAAATTCGCGAACATTTTCTAAAATGTAATTTACAGTTTTATGAATGTATGAAACATTTGTTTATGAGTTACATCATTTTTTACATTTTAAAATTAACATTTTCTGTACACATGATTAACAATTTTCTATACACGTTCAACTTTTTCAAATGCATGATTAACACTTCAACTAGCAAAGTCCTTTAATATATTTAGAATATTACAAAATATAAGCAACAATGAACAAATAAAGGAAAGGAAACAAAACCGTAAGATAATTGGTATACTGTTTGGATCTGATACAAAGTTGCACAAGATTTACATTATTTCTAAAATACGGGAACATGAAAAACACATGAAGGGAACATCACACTTTTTTTTGGAGGAAGAACATCACGTATTCATGAATCTTATGGGATCTAGAAAGTTCACTACCAATGGGTCAGTGAAAACCACAGGAAGAAATAGAAGCATTGTGAAAGCAGATTTGCTCCCTTGGGTGTTTTGGTAATCAATGCCAATATACATATTATTGGACTATAGAATATTTCAAATAAGTCCAATGGTGGTGTGGCAAGGACAAGAAGATGTGGAACCCCTTCAAAATGTGAAGGACAAGAATTTGCTATCCCAAGACTCTACATTTTTGGTTTAGTGATCCAAGATACATTGAGTCCCTTAGGAAAGCTAATACTATTAAAAAGGGATGAGGTTGTTGCTCAGGTGCTCAGTGATATTGCTCCAAAACCCCTCAATCACTTTCCCAAAACACATCTATCTAAAACCCTAATTCATCATTTTGGTCCCACCGATATATCCATTCCAGACCCACCGAGATGATCCTACTACTACCACAGCCAAAACCCTAGTTTTTTGGTCTGACCAAAACAGCTCTCGACCCCACCAAGATGGCCCGACCAAGTTTCTGTGATGAAATCACTTCATCTCGGAATCACCGGGTGAAACTGATCGGAATTACCAAAACGTGGTTCAGCCATTGCCATTGCACTTTGGTCTCACAGAGATGATCTAGTTGGTCCCACCGAGACCCCCAACATTCATATCTTTTGCATAGGTCGGTCTCATCGAGAATCCCAGTCGGTGCCACCAAGTTTGGTCAAAAGTGTGTAACAGTTGGATTTCATGTGGAGGTTCTTTATACCCCTCCACCCCTCTTACTCAATAAGAGAGCCATCAGAACAAACCACAACTTCCACCTTTCGTTTTCTAAGAAAGAACCACCTGCTCATGTGTTGAGATGAAGAGATTCCATTCTTACCATTTGAACCTTGATTTCTAGCCTCTTCAAGTTTCTTTCCATTCCAATCCTTCTCCAACCAAAGCCAAATCTGTGTGAGAGAGATTGAGTGTTGAGGAGACTATCATTTGAAGCACAAGAGCAAGGAGTTCATCACCAACACAACATCTATTACCTTTTGGAGAGTGGTGTCTCCTAGATTGGTTAGGTGTCACTTGGGAGCCTCCAAGATCATGTGGAATTGAACCAAGGAGTTTGTAAGGGCAAGGAGATCTCCTACTTCGTGAAGATCTATCCGAGTGAGGCTAGTCCTTCGATGTAAGCCATGGTGGAATAGACAAGGTTGCTTCTTCATGGACCCTTCGTGCACTCGCGCATCCATTATCCTCCGTGGGTTGAAGTCTCCATCAACGTGGAGGTACAATAGCACCACCTATCAGAACCGCGCCAAAAATCATCGTGTCTTCAGTGCATTTGAAATCTCCGAACCCCTCCTACGGAAATCTTAGAATTGCTAAAATTTGTCTAAAGATTAAAATCCTCCCAAGAAAATCCTACGGAAATCGGTTGAATCAAAGAAGCCCCTAGTGTAAAGGAATCCTTTGAGAAAAAAATCCAAAACTAATTCTGACATATAAATTACAGCAAACAAAGAAAAAAATCATAAGGATTCCAATTCATCTGATAAGATGTAAAAACTTTAGTACCAATGAGTGTTTGAAAACTAGGGAAAATAGAAGAATTGTACTAGTGGATGAATTTTTTCCTCCAAATAGAGTGTGAAAGATCATGGATGTCGTCTAGAGGGGAGGGGTGAATAGGTGCTTTAAAATAATTACGGTTTAGGCTTGAACAAATGCGGAATAAACCTAGTGGTTAATTTGTCGAGCACAAAACCTACAACAACGAGGCTCACCTATGTGCACCAACAACTTAAGTTAAGCAAGATAAACTACTAGGTGATAGCAAGAAATATGAGAAGAAACAATATGGCTATCACAAAGTAAAGTGCATAAGTAAAGAGCTCGGGTAAGAGATAACCGAGCCCCGCGAAGACGACGATGTATTCCGAAGTTCACACCCTTGCGGATGCTAATCTCCATTTGGAGCGGTGTGGAGGCACAATGCTCCCCAAGAAGCCACTAGGGCCACCGTAATCTCCTCACGCCCTCGCACAATGCAAGATGCCGTGATTCCACTAAGGGACCCTTGAGGGCGGTCACCGAACCCGTACAAATGGCAACCCTTGGGGGCGGTCACCAAACCTGTACACCTTGGCAACCCTTGGGGGCGGTCACCGGTACCCGTTAAATTGCTCGGGGCGATCTCCACAACCTAATTGGAGACCCCGACGCTTGCCCGGAGCTTTACACCACAATCATTGAGCTCCGCACACCACCAACCGTCTAGGGCGCCCAAACACCCAAGAGGAACAAGCTCAAGGGTACCAAGCACCCAAGAGTAATAAGCTTCTCAACTTGTAACTTCCACGTAACACCGTGGAGAACTCAAACAGATGCACCAAATGCAATGGCAAGGGAACACGGAGTGCCCAAGTGCTTCTCTCTCAAATCCCACTGAAGCAACTAATGCTAGGGAGGAAAATGAGAGGAAGAACAAGAAGGAGAACACCAAGAACTCTAAGAACTAGATCTAAGGGGTTCCCCTCACATAGAGTAGAAAGTGATTGGTGGAAATGTGGATCTAGATCTCCTCTCTCTTTTCCCTCAAAAACTAGCAAGAATCCATGGAGGGATTGAGAGTTACCAAGCTCAAAGAAGGTCACCAATGGGGGAAGAACACGAGCTCAAAGGATAAGGTTCATTGGGGAATAAGACCCCGTTTTATAGGTGGGGAAAAAAATCCAACCGTTATGCTCACAGCCCGCACCAAGCGGTACTAACGCTCCAAGGAGCGGTACTACCGCTAGGGAGGTAGTGGCCCTTTGAAACACAACAGCGAGGAGGCAAAAAAGCCAGAAGAACCGTCGGAGCAGTAGTACCGCTTGACCTCACAGTACTACCGCTAGGGGTAGCAGTACTACTGCTAAGGGTAGCGGTACTAAAAAAATACATCCGTGCCTACAACCGCTGGACTTGTGACGAGTTTTTGGTCCAAAACGGAAGTAGCCACGGAAGTAGCCGCGGTAGTACTGCTCCAAGCGGTAGTACCGCTCCCAAGAGCGGTAGTAAAAAATTACATCCGCTCCTGTCCGCGGTAGTACCGCTGCAGCCTTTTCAGAACACCAAAACTATCACAACTTTTGCAAACGGACTCCGAATTTGACGAAACCAAGTTTGTTGGAAAGCTAGAGACAAGGGCTAACACAATATTAAAAGAAATATGAATAAGAAGCAAATGAGAAAAGGCCCATAAGAAAATGGTGAGAACCCTTCCTCAGATAAGACCGGTAAAACTTCCAACACCGAAAACATCATAGAAGACGCATGCGAACTCCGTTTTTGATGAACTAAAGCTTGTCATAAAGATGACCATAATCTCTAAGACTCACAAAGATAACCAAACAAGAACCAAGAAACATGACGCAAGGATGCAATGGTTTGATCTCTCGACGAACGATACGATCAAGCTACTCACTTGAGAGCCCCCTTGATAGTACGGCTATCGATCCTATAACCCGGTCTCTCAACTACCACCATGAGACCGGTAAAATAGAAAACCTATCAAGGGCAAACCTTTGCCTTGCACATGATCCACTTGAGCTAGATGATGACGATCTTGTCCTCCTCAAGATGGACCACCTTTCTTGATTGCGTTGGGTCGATGGAGACTAGATGATTGCTCCCCCATACTCTACTATGGGTGAGCCACTCTTCGGCACATCTTCACAAGTCCATTGACACCACAATGGATTGCAAGCTTCAAGCACTTGATCTCTTCGTGATGCTCCACTTGAACTTGCACACGACAATCTTGATGACGATCATTGTCGGTGTCAAAACCGGCGGATCTCGGGTAGGGGGTCCCGAACTGTGCGTCAAGGTCGGATGGTAACAGGAGACAAGGGACACTTTATTTTACCCAGGTTCGGGTCCTCTCGGTGGAGGTAAAACCCTACTCCTGCTAGATTAATATTGATGATATGGGTAGTACAAGAGTGGATCTACCACGAGATCAAGGAGGCTAAACCCTAGAAGCTAGCCTATGGTATCATTGTGTATGATGATGGTTGTCCTACGGACTACAACCCTCCGGTTTATATAGACACCGGATAGGGTTAGGGTTACACAGAGTCGGTTACAATGGTAGGAGATCTTGAATATCCGCACGCCTAGATCGCCTTCCACGCCAAGAAAAGATCCTTCCGGACACGGGACGAAGTCTTCAATCTTGTATCTTCATAGTCCTGGAGTCTGGCTGAAGGTATAGTCCGGCTATCCGAACACCCCCTAATCCAGGACTCCCTGAGTAGCCCCTGAACCAGGCTTCAATGACGACGAGTCCGGCGCGCAGATTGTCTTCGACATTGCAAGGCGGGTTCCTCCTCCAAGTTCTTCAAGAAGATTACAAACACAAAAAATAGTGTCCGGCTCTGCAAAATAAGTTTCCACATACTGCCATATAGAGAATAATATTAACACAAATCAAATCTGCTGATGTATTCCGTAGTGCGTCATAACACTGCGACCAAGCCTTCTATATAAATTGCTTTCATTGTTCCGCCTTAGCGTGTTTAGCGAGGCGGTTTCCTTGGCACGTCTTGTCAAAGCAGAGATCATGTGCCCCCTTTAACGGGATTCTCATCAATACGGACGTGGGTAACCCAACCACGCCATTTGGGAGGCAAGTGAGTTTTATTAGGTAGGTGGGGACGCCTAACCGTACCTGCTTATATAAAGGGATAAGAATTCACCTTTTTAACCTACGCCTTTTTCCTCCTTTGCCAATCCATCTCTCGCGCACTCAAGCTCTAGCGCCCAAGTCCGCTCTTCCTTCCTCAACCTTCTCCAACAATGTCCGGAGCGGGAGGCAAGTGGATGGTCTCCTCCGTTACGGAGGCTCAAGTAAAAAAGTTAAGGAAAGCCGGATACTTGTCCAAGGACATCCCGCATCGGCTTCCTGAGAAGGGGCAGCTTCTTCCTACCCCAAGGCCCCATGAGAGGGTAGTTTTTCTTCCCCACTTCCTCCGCGGACTGGGCTTTCCACTTCACCCATTTGTCTGGGGGCTCATATTCTACTACGGCCTGATTTCCACGATCTGGCCCCGAACTTTGTTCTCAACATCTCGGCGTTTATCGTCGTGTGTGAGGCCTTTCTCCGCGTCCGCCCCCACTTCGGCCTCTGGCTCAAGACCTTCAACGTCAAGCCCAAGGTGGTGTCCGGCACCCAGGCGGAGTGCGAAGGCGCTATGGTTGGCAAGATAGCCAACGTCCTCTGGTTCGATGGCTCCTTTGTGGAGTCCCTAAAGGGGTGGCAGGCCGGGTGGTTTTACATCACCGAGCCCCGCGATCCGAAATGGGTCGCGGCCCTTGAGTTCAGATCCGGACCCCCCACACGGCTCATGTCCTGGAAAGAGAAGGGCCTGTCGTGGGGCAACGAGGAAGAAGTTACTGGGTTGCAAACGTGCATCCAGTCCCTGGTGAACAAGCCAATCCGGCTTGTCAATATAGTCCAGGTCATGCTCGTTCACCTGATCCTCCCGTGCCAAAAACGGGATTTTACTTTGTGGGAATTCGACCCGGCGCAGCACCAAACCCTCAGTAGGCTCTTCAACACGACGTATGAAGACGTCTGGAAGGTGCTGACCAAAGGCGCCGAGTCCCCCACATCCGCCTCCGAGGATCTCGGATACAGCTCGCAGCGCAACGCTAGCGAGGTAAGCTATCTATACCTTTGACAAGTTCGTTAAGCTCTTCTTCATAGATTAACTCTATGCGGGATCTAAACTCCCTTTACCTTTGACAGGCTTGGCAGGAGGTGTCCGGACCAATTAACTATCCGGCTCCTCTGCCTGAAGACCCGTCCCCAGCTCTCTTGGTGAAGCTGAAGGCTCCGGCACCTTACGTGGTGCCGGAGAGGAAGGCCAAGAAGAAGAAAACCACCGGGACTCGAAAAAGTTCCCGTAACATGGTGGTGTCGGACTCGTCATCTGACGAGTCCGCAACGCTCCCCTCTCGTGAAAACGAGGAGGAGGAACAAGGAAGCTCTCCCCCCCAGTGAGGGGAGAAAAGAAGAAGAAGGCCACCCCAACGGGGGAGGCCGAGGGGTCGAGGAAAAGGAAGACCCCTCCGCCGGACTACTCCCTCGACGCCGAAGAGGGCGGAGAGGAGCGGCCGTACAGAACCAAGCGTCCGGCGAAATCGTAAGTGTTTACATACCAGAGAGACTCATGATATTCTTCTAATGCGCGGCTTTACCTAATATCGCTTGTGTTTTATGCAGCCCGCCCCGGGCCGAACTCAACGATTCGTCGAGCGGCTCCCTGGATACGTCGGACGTGAACTCAATTCCGCCCGCTGTCTCCCCCCGCACTGCAGACGACGCCGAAGTGGCGTCGCGACAAGCTCCGGGGCAGGAGGAGGTGGTCCTGGAGGAGCCGAAAGGCGACCTCCCGGACCCCAGGAATAAAGGGGATGAAACCCCCCAGGGCTCCAAGTCCAGCTTCGTGCCGGACACCGCGCCGGACTCGACAGTCCTGGTCCGCGGTGGGCGAACTCCTTCCAAGAGGAGTAAGCCGTCTGAGCCGGCGGCCTCCGTCCAACCGGAGGCGCCGGACAATCTGCTGGAGGTGCTTAAGGGCGCCGCCATCGATGAGGAGCACCGTACTGTTATGAGTACGGTGATCCACAGGGTTCAGTCCGCCAAGAGCGGACTGACTGAAGCTTGCGCTAGCCTTCTAACAGGCTTCGAGGTAAGTAAAAATATGTCAAATTATTTACCGCATAGACAGTAGCCCCTGATGCTCTGTTCGGTGTTCGGAAAGAAAAGCCGGATAGAGGATCTAGTAATTTTCGCAGGAGTCTAACAAAAAAGGTCAAATATGCGTATGCAGGCTTCACTGCTGTCCACCGCCGCACTGACTGCGCAGGTGGATGTCCTTAAAAAGGACCTCGGGCGGACCAAGCAAGAGCTCGGCCTTGCCAAACGGCAGCTCGAGGAGAAGGAAGGTAAGAAATACCTAAAAAAAGGTGCCTATAGAGAGGCTTGATTGCAGAAAGAAATAACAGGATTGTACTGCTTATTGTATGGGCTGCAACCGAGGTGGCAACCCTGAAGCAGGCGCTGGCAGAGGCCGAAAAGAAAACGGCCGAGGAGCGCGCCGAGCGAGAAAGGCTTGGGGTTCAGGTCGGCGAGGTGCAGCAAGAGCTGCAAGCATCCGAGCCCGCGTTGGCCGTCGAGACCGCCAAGAGTGCCAAGGCCGAAGCCCAAAAGGCCCTCCAAGAGTTGGAGGAAGTGAAAGAGATAGAAACGGGTAAGGCATTCTCAATGCAAAGTAGGAATATAAAAGTAAACTACCTATTACTTACCCGAATCCGGAGTTCTCCTGGGGCGTTCGCCGATCTTCCCCGCAGCGTATCCGACGCCGCCGCGTTCTACCGAGCTGAAGAGGGCAGCTCGACGGAGAGTGTGTTCTGGTCTCAGTATTCTGAGGCCGGGCACCCTGTGCCCTTAAGCGATCAGCTGAAACAGCTGGTCGAGCTCCACAAGGCGGCCGAACAGGCCATGAAGGGCTTACTAGTTCGGCTGTGGCCTGGAGAGGCCCTGCCTGGGAGCTATTTCGGGCTGGTGCGGCGGCTGGTGGAGGCCTGTCCACGGCTTGAGGTCATCAAGCGCTCCGTCTGCATTGAAGGTGCCCGGAGGGCCCTTGCCCGTGTAAGGGTACACTGGGGTAAGCTGGACGGAGAGAAGCTGGTGAAGGACGGGCCGCCGCAGGGGAAGGAGCATCGCAAGCCCGAGAACTACTACAAGGAAGTTCTTGCCGGAGCCCGCCTTGTCGCGGATGAATGTACTAAAGATGTAATATTTGAATGAACTCGCTCGTTTGTATCCTGTGCGCTAAAAAATTGTTCATATGCGCAAAGCAATGCTTATTGAATTTAAAATATTATTTTCTGGGCGGCCGTTTATCAAAATTTGAGAGATGGACAGTCGTCGGCTTCTGCCCCCATGCCACTAGTGCTGGGGTGTTCGGGATAAACCTGAGGGCTCTTGTTCCCATAGTTGGGTCCTTCGAGGGAGGCGCTCAGCATAACGAACCAGGCAATCGGACTATAATGCTTGAACACTCTCACTTAGCCATAGAACGTTATAATTTTAAATTTCGGCGAAGCCCCTAGTTCGGAAGGCCGAATTCGGGGCGCTATCCATGCCTTTGGCCGGACATAGCCGGCTCCTCGCTCGAAGCGGCATAAGCCTTTAAGGACTCGAAAAACCTCTCGAACAGTGACCGGTCTCATGCCTTATCATGATAGTCTGTTTTAGCTTTCTCCACTGAGGTGCTCAACCCACCTGATCTGGGGCACAATCGCAGTGGTTCTCCTAGTGCTACCTTAGCCGATAAAGCGGAACGTAAGGCACCAAAACATAGGAGCCGGGCAAACCCAACATGTGACCAAAATCATGACTCGGAGCCGATGCATATAGTGCTATAAGTTCGGGGTGCCGCACTTGTGAAAGTGTACGGACTTCTCACACCAGATAAAAGGGTAATGAAGCCCCTGGCGTGGTTTGCCGTACCATGGTGTACGGGTGTGATCATGTTATGTAATAAATATATATATATATATTCAAAGAGGATAATGCAAAAGATAGACAAAAAGCTATGCATTGTTTATAAAGAGGCTATTTGTCAAAGCCGAACGATACAAGTAGTGCGATGAGCAAAAAAGATATTAGAATATTTAACATGTCCTGACCAGGCACATGCCGCGGAATTTAGAAACAGATATATCGCTCGAAATAGAGACCACCTGAGGGTTCCGGAATGCGGTGTAGCTTTGTCTGCTTTCCTGGATCTTGCATCGTCTGTGCGGCAACAAGGCCGAACAGGTTATCCAGAGTATGGAGTCCTGAAAGTAAAAAAAGAAAAATCCGGCAGCCCCTAGTACGTTTGACGCCGTATTGTAGGCATGCCGTTAATGTGCCCCTCCCCTGTGCCCAGGGAATTTTAAGGGTGTAATTGTGTACTCGAGGTACTTGCTCCGCTATGTTGCGATGGCTGGGGTCGGGGCCGTATTGCTACGCTTGCTCTGATCATGCCAGGTGGTCTTGTTGCAGGTTACTCCGGGCGCGCTTTGCATTGTCCGGTTTTTTAACGGCAGAACTGGAGAGTTGCCTTGAAAGGCTGCTTTGTACTTCCGCTGCGAGGGCCGCCGTGTGCTCCTCCGTACGGATGGAGCGTTCTGTGTTTCCGCTGACCGTAATTACTCCTCGAGGGCCTGGCATCTTGAGCTTGAGATATGCGTAGTGCGGCACTGCATTGAATTTAGCGAATGCGGTTCGTCCGAGCAAGGCGTGATAGCCACTGCGGAACGGGACTATATCGAAGATTAACTCTTCGCTTCGGAAGTTATCCGGAGATGCGAAGACCACATCAAGTGTTATCGAGCCTGTGCAATTGGCCTCTACACCTGGTATGATGCCTTTAAAGGTCGTCCTTGTGGGCTTGATCCTTGATGGATCTATGCCCATTTTCCACACTGTATCCTGATAAAGCAGGTTCAGGCTACTGCCGCCGTCCATGAGGACTCTTGTGAGATGAAATCCGTCCATGATTGGGTCGAGGACCAGTGCGGCAAAACCACCGTGACGGATGCTAGTGGGGTGGTCCCTGCGATCGAAAGTGATCGGGCAGGAGGACCATGGGTTGAACTTTGGGGCGACTGGCTCCATCGCGTATACGTCCCGTAGCGCACGCTTCCTCTCCCGCTTGAGAATGTGGGTCGCGTATATCATGTTCACTGTCCGCACTTGTGGGGGAAACCCCTTCTGTCCATTGTTGTTCGGCGGCCTGGGCTCCTCCTCGTCGTCGCTGTTCAGCCCCTTGTCCTTGTGTTCGGCTCTTAACTTGCCTACCTGCTTGAACACCCAACAATCCCTGTTGGTGTGATTGGCTGGCCTTTCGGGGGTGCCATGAATCTGGCATGAGCGGTCGAGTATCCGGTCCAAACTGGACGGGCCCTGGGTATTCTTTTTAAATGGCTTTTTCCGCTGACCGGATTTGTAGCCTCTGAATCCGGCATTAACTGCCGTATCCTCATTGCTGTCGCTGCTAATGCAGCGCTTTTGATTATTTCGATGTGACCTGCCACTTTTGTCCTTGGTATCCGAATTACCAGGCTTCTTTGATAAGTTGTTGCTGTGAGCTAGCCAGCTATCTTTGCCTGCGCAAAAGCGGGTCATGAGTGTCGTGAGGGCTGCCATGGTTTTTGGCTTTTCCTGTCCCAGGTGCCGGGCAAGCCACTCGTCGCGGATGTTATGTTTGAAGGCTGCTAGGGCCTCTGCGTCCGGACAATCGACTATCTGATTTTTCTTTGTTAGGAACCCTGTCCAGAATTGCCTGGCCGATTCTTCTGGCTGCTGAATTATGTGGCTTAGGTCGTCGGCGTCCGGTGGCTGCACATAGGTCCCCTGGAAGTTGTCGAGGAATGCGGCTTCCAGGTCCTCCCAAGAACCGATTGAGTCCGCTGGTAGGCTGTTAAGCCAGTGCCTGGCTGGTCCTTTAAGCTTAAGGGGTAGGTATTTGATGGCGTGTAGATCATCGCCACGTGCCATGTGGATGTGAAGGAGATAATCCTCAATCCATACTGCCGGATCTGTCGTACCATCGTACGACTCGATATTGACGGGTTTGAAACCCTCTGGGATTTTATGATCCATTACTTCGTCTGTGAAGCATAGTGGGTGTGCGGCGCCCCTGTACTGGGCTATGTCACGACGCAGCTCGGAAGAGCTGTGCCTGCTGTGTTCGGCCCAGGCAGATTTATTGTGTCCGGAGTGAAGATCATCACGTGTCGTCGGGCGTCCGCGCGATCCATAGATCGATCTTGTTAGCTTTGCTTTATCCTCCAGTACGTCTCGCATGTCTGGCTCGTTTTCCCGTGCCTTAGTTGAACGGCACCGGGGCATGGCTTGCTTAAGGGTTCGACAGGCCTCTCTGTCGCGGCCACGGGGTGGCCGGTCTGCCATGTCATATGTTTCCCCCTCTGATTGGGGTAGCGGCCTGCGCTTAGGATAATTTTTGGAGGGGCGCCCGAGTTCATACTCTTCAGCCGCAAGGACTTCAGTCCATCTATCAGCTAGCAAATCTTGATCAGCTCTAAGCTATTGCTGCTTTTTCTTTAGGATGTTTGCCGTGGCTAGAATCCTGCATTGAAAACACTCTTGTTCGGCGGGGTCTGATGGTACGACGAATTCGTCTTCGGAGGGAGGCATGTAGTTATCATCCTCAACCTCTCGCTCTGCCGTTCTCTCCTGAGGGCTGGCTTTTCCATCTTCCTGCGCCGAATCTTGCTGGTTCTGGTGTTCTTCGGCGCTGTCCGGGGTAGTATTATCTCCCGTGCCGGAATCACCGTTTCTGTTGTGGCGGGATTTAGAGCGGCGCCGTTGGCGCCGATGTTTTGCCGGTTTTTTCGAGTTGTCATCTTCCGCTGTTCCATCGCCATCCACATCCTTTGGGGCATCCACCGTATATATGTCATATGACGAGGTGGCGGTCCAGCGCCCTACAGGTGCTGGTTCTTGTTCGTCTCCTCCTTCGTCGTCCATACCGTCGAAGTCTTCGGAGCCGAAGTCAAGCATGTCGGTTAAATCGTCGATAGTGGCTATTAAGTGGGTGGTGGGTGGGCTTTGAATTTCTTCGTTGTCCGAATCCCAACCTCGCAGACCATAGTCCGGCCTGGGCTCTCCTGATAAAGAGAGAGACTTGAGAGAATTCAGGATATCACCGAAAGGTGAGCACTGAAAGATGTCCGCGGCGGTGAACTCCATTACAGGCGCCCAATCAGATTCGATCGGCGGGGGCACGGAAGGCCCGGAGTTCGGAGAAGAATCCGACTCCTTGGAGTCCTGGGCCGTGCGGAGTATGGGGCTGGCGTTCGGCTCGATCGCCTTTGAGATCGCAGCCCCCGAGGTGACGTCCAACCGTTCATCCTCGGAGAACGCAGCGGGCTCCGAGTCAAGGATCGGGGCCGGAGCGTGTGCGGCCTCCAGGGTACTATTCGGAGGCAGAGCTATATCATGCCCCTCGAAATAGTGCGGCATGCTTGGCTGTGGCTCGAACCCGTCGAAGATCAAGTCTCCGCGGATATCAGCCGTGTAGTTTAAGCTTCCAAACCTGACTTGATGGCCAGGGGCGTAGCTTTCGATCTGCTCCAGATGACCAAGCGAATTGGCCCGCAGAGCGAAGCCGCCGAAGACGAAGATTTGTCCGGGGAGGAAAGTCTCACCCTGGACCTCATCGTTGTTGATGATCAAAGGAGCCATCGGGCCTAAAAGCGACGACACAGAGGAACTCTCAATGAAAGCACCAATGTCGGTGTCAAAACCGGCGGATCTCGGGTAGGGGGTCCCGAACTGTGTGTCAAGGTCGGATGGTAACAGGAGACAAGGGACACTTTATTTTACCTAGGTTCGGGCCCTCTTGGTGGAGGTAAAACCCTACTCCTGCTAGATTAATATTGATGATATGGGTAGTACAAGAGTGGATCTACCACGAGATCAAGGAGGCTAAACCCTAGAAGCTAGCCTATGGTATGATTGTGTATGATGATGGTTGTCCTACGGACTACAACCCTTCGGTTTATATAGACACCGGATAGGGTTAGGGTTACACAGAGTCGGTTACAATGGTAGGAGATCTTGAATATCCGCACGCCTAGCTTGCCTTCCACGCCAAGAAAAGATCCTTCCGGACACGGGACGAAGTCTTCAATCTTGTATCTTCATAGTCCTGGAGTCCGGCTGAAGGTATAGTCCGGCTATCCGAACACCCCCTAATCCAGGACTCCCTCAATCACCACTTGATGTCATCCTCTCCATGGGTTGAGTGATATCTTCCTCTTGACGCAAGCCCATGAACACGTACCTAACCCCACATAGAACTCTCACATAGACCATGGGTTAGTACACAAAGCACGATGGACAATGCTTACCATACCATGGGATCACTTGATCCCTCTCGGTACATCTTCTACGCTTTGTGAGTTGATCAACTTGATTCACTCTTGACTTAGTCTTGATCAACCTTGAATCTTTCCAACTCTCTTCATTTGGATGATGTCTTGAAGGTAAACATGAATGATCACACAATCTTCTTCTTCAAGACATGCTTGCATTAAGGTCAACTCTCACAGTACCAATCTTTGGATAATTCCTTAATAGCACCTTGGTCAACACAAACTCTCCTTGAAACCAACACATGTACTCCAAGAAAAGCCTATGGACAAAACCTTCAAATATAACTCAAGGCAACCATTAGTCCATAGAGATTGTCATCAATTACCAAAACCAAACATGGGGGCACCGCATGTTCTTTCAATCTCCCCCATTTTGGTAATTGATGACAATCACTTTCAAGAGAGTTTATATAAGGAATTATGCATCACCATGCTATGCAACAACCAATAATGCATGCGTAGGAGATGCGTATGCTTAGGAACAAACCAAAGCTAGAAGAGACAACTCTCTATACTTCTCCACAAAACTCTCTGAAACTTCTACCCCATTGGCATCGATTGCCAAAATGGGCAAAAGGCTTAGAAGGCCAATATAAATTGTGGTCCTCCATAAATTGTGTATTTCTCAACAAGTGAGTGGAATGCAACACACATATCCAAAGGTAAATACTTGGAGGAACACAAACTATATTGAGGCACAAAGATTGCTAAAGGAATGATATGCCACAAGGACATAACAAAGAGAGACACAAGCAATCAAGCAATCAAAAGATACCAATTGAAGCAAGCAATCAACGGATATCAATTGAACCAACTAGACCAAAGATCCTATGAGCCACAAATGAGCATAGGAGTGTTCTAAAGAAACTAGAGAAGCTCCCCATGATTTGTGCAAACATAAGAATTTTGTATTTGGATACAAAGTGCACAAAATAGGATCATAGCTCCCCCAAAATCAATAGAAACTTACAACAAGTGCAAGTGAGCATATAGGAAACTAAGCCTAGTACATGTAACATACACATGTTTGAGCAACAAGTGAAAGAGGCAACTTAAGAATGGGCTCAACCAAAATGATGTGTGTGAGTTAAGGCAATGCACTTGAGAAGACTAATGTACGGATGAGCATTAAGCATCAATAAAGTCTTGAAAGAATGAGGCACACGGTGCAAGGCCTATCATTCCCATACACAACTAGCAAATGGGTTCACAAGCTTACTAATAAGCATATAAAGAACCTATGCTTGTGACAACCTGTGGTGAAGATAGAGGATGAAAGCCTCATCAAGACGAGGGATACCAATTAAGATGGCAAAAGCCTCGTAAATATAAGCATGAGGAAAATAATCTTCACCACACAAGAGTGCATCAGGATGCAACGAGATACGACACGCACTCAAGGAAAAAGCTTTCACGGAGCCACCAAAGAAAAAACAAAAGAGAGACAAGGTGGACGTGAAATAAAGGATATCATCTAGAGATGTAATTTCTCTCAAGTATATAAGGTTCTAGGTAGACGAAATCATGATGATATATATCTACAAAGAAGGATGTACACCCGAAATAGTTACAACATGAAGGAACAAGATATCCAAAAGGAAGTCATACATATACCAATAAGATATTTGCTTGAGAGCGTAGCACATGGCTAGATATGCTCTTATTGTATATAAATGAATTCCAATCATACGAACATCAAAGACATCACAACTAGCAACAATACATCATTGTTGGGATGCTTTGAGAAAGGAAACAAGTATCACAAGAAAGAATGGATAACATGCCATGATACAATCTACACAAGGTTGATGCAAGAAATGTGTGCATAAAGTATATGAAGATACTTGTTACCGAGATAACATTGGAAGGATGTAGTAGATACCAATTAAGGGTACAAAGTAGTTCATTGATCATCCTAGCTTGACTCCAATAAGCACATGGTGACAACACCTTCCTTGTGAGTGAGCCGAGCATCCAGTGCATCTCCACTTGTTCCTAGAACAACAACACAAACAAAATGGTACCCAAACTCATTGGGACCAAAGAGTTAGAGAACCAACAACACACAGGACAAACTCCACATAAATATGTGCATATAGATATGAAAATGAAATTCATGCACATCTCATCCAATTTGAGACTTGGTGGAGTTCCCCCTATATATTGGGTCAAAGAAAGAAAGCATGCCAAAGAAACTACAAGAAGTAAATATGCATGCTCAAGACTTTCAAGAACCGAGACCAAAATACAAAGAAATACCAAGCGAAGAAAAGATACCAAATGAATAAATCATCACTTGGAGGATATCCATAAAAGATACATCAAGGAATGAGATATCCATTGATACACTCAAAAAGAAAGATGTCAAACTCCCAAAAGAGAGAATGGTTCCAAACAAACCAAGCCCTCTACAAAGTTTCATGATGGCACAAAGTACCAAAAAGAAACGGCTTGCCTTCCACAAACACACACTTGATAAGGATCACAAGATGAGTGTTTTATAGAGAATAGGATAGCTACCCCAAGACTAGTGCATTATAGAGAATTTGCATTTGAATACAAAATGCACAAGGTGGGATCACCACTTTCACTATATCTAGAAAACACTAGACAAGGTCAAGAAATTAACAAGATCCACAAGTGGTATGGAATACAATGGGAGTTGACACAATCCTAGGAAAGAGATAAAGCAAATAAAATCAAAGGCCAATGTAAAGATGATCAATAATTTCTACCACACATAAGTGAGTACCAATTGTCAAAAGACAAGAAGTATTTGGAAATAATTCCCGGTGGTAGATAGCAAGGATATCCGACATCATCTTCACACCAAACAAAAAGCAAATTGCAACTTGTAGAGCTAACATGCCACCTAGGAACAAGATAATTTACAATATCAATTCTAGGTGACAATATCTCAAATGTACACATTTTCTAGGCTAGTAATATACACATAGCATATTACTCCCCCATAATGTGATACCACTTAAAGATAAACAAGAGGCAAAATAACGATCCAACAAGACATAATTAATGGACAATTTAGAATTTGAATTTCTCATGAGAAGACATACCACATAGCGACTAGATAATCTTGAAATATCAATACTAGATGGTATTACTCATGTACACACATATATAGGATTGTGAGGTGCACAAAGCACATCACTCCCCCATAATGGGATATTCCATTAATCTCTCACAAGAGCCAACTAAGAAATGAACAAGATGCAAAAGGCTCAATGCATGACACACACATACATGTTGTGCAAACCAACACACACATACTTTATTGCTCAAGATAATCAAGTTGGAAGCACAACATATACAAACAGATGCAACGAACAAAACCAAACATGCAAATGGGTAAGTAACTATCAATGTAAACACTTTAAGCACGAGTTACCGCATGGAGGAACATTGGATATAAGATAGAAACTTGATAATCCGAATAACTTGGCTTGAGACAATTAGAATGATGAAGTCCCCTTAATTCTTCATAAAGTAGCCAATTCTCCAATGCCCTCCAACAACACCTATTGATCAAGTTTGAGCTAGTTGGTCCCCAACCAAGTTGGGTCCTAAGAGGTTAGTCACAATAGGCTTGGCTACCCAAATGGTTCTTTGCTTCAAACCACTTTGAGTACCAACAAACTTGGCAACCACATTGCCAACCTTATCCTTCCCAAGAGAATAGACATCATCAATAATAATTGGGTTGGATAAGTTACCACTAGTGCATGAAGAAGCGAGGTGACCTTTCTCACGACATAGGTAGCAACGTCTACTCTTCACTTTCTTCTAACTTGATTTCTCAACTTGAGAAGCATTAGCTTGAGTCTTCTTGGGAAGAGGCCTTTCTTCAACTTGAGGTTGAGCATGAGAATGCACTTGTAGCCGCTTCCCTTGTTGCTTGTCACTAATGGCCTTCTTCTTTAATGGGCAAGATCTAACATGATGCCCTTCAATTTTGCACTTGAAGCAAATAATCTTGGCCGAACTCTTGACTTGTTTTTGGCCCTTCTTGTTGTTGCTCTTGGACTTCTTCTTATTATTGGAGTTGAATCCAAGTCCACCTTTGTCATTGGGGGATTTTTGTACACTCAAGATATTGTTGAGTGTGGCATTCCCTTCATGACACTTTTCCAAATCTTTCTTCAAAGAAGTGACTTGGGCCTTGAGCTCTTTGATTTCCTCTACATGGTTAGTCTCAACACAAGCACTAGAGAAAGTATAAGCTTCATCTTTAGAGCAACAAGGCAAGGAAAGCAATTCATCACAAGATGTACCAATGTTATGCATGGATGAATCGCGAGGACTAGCATAAGGCAATATAGCATTTCGAATAAAAGTAGTGCTAGTATCCACATGAGGCTCACTAGATGTTACATTAGCAAGCATGGCCTCATGAGCTAACTTTAGCACATTATGGGATACTAGAAGATCATCATGAGAGCTTGTGAGCTTTACATGATTTTCTTCCAACATCCCATAATTGCTAGATAGCAACTCAAGTTGAGCCCTTAGCTCAACATTCTCCTTCAATATGGATGCTTCACAAGAGATAGAGTTAGTAGCACAAGCATCATCATTAGCAACAAGAGGAGAAGACAACTTGGCAAGCTCTTTTGAATATGAAGCTTTAAGTTGAGCATGAGACTCGGTGAGTCTGATGAGCTCACTCTTAATGACCCTTGAGCCATTTTCGAGGTGCCCAAAGTCCTCAAGGAGTTTAGCATGCGCAACTTCAAGCTCCTCATTTTTAGTTTCAAAATCATTGGCCACCTCAAGAGCTCTATCACGAGATTCCCTCACTCTAGATAATTCTAGAGCAAAAGTCTCCTCAAGAGATTCCTTGGTGGTTTGTTCAAGTTCAAGAGCTTGAGAGAGGTCCGCAATCTCATTAGCGTAATCACGCTCATGACCTTCCATTTTCTCAATGGTGACCTCATGCTCCTCAAGATGAGATTCCAACTCCTCAATATATTTCTTGCCCTCAATGGCAATGGACATAATTTCCATGAAGTTGGAACGAGCAATTTTATTTTTATGAAGAACTTTAAAAACCATTTCCCCCTTAATTTTTAAGGAGGAAACATTGTCATTCTCTTCATCATAATCAACATCATCATCATTCTTGCCATCATCAATATCATCACAAGATATATTGGGATTCAAAGTGGGAGATACCTTTGAAGCCTTAGCCATAAGGCAAAAAGCAATCGATGATGATGTAGGATCCCTTGAAGCACCGTTCAAGACCACATCTTGTTCCATGGAGTGTTGGGTTTCCTCTACATTGTTAGCACAACAACTCGAGGAAATAGATACATTTTTATCATGGCAACAAGACATAGCAAGCATATCATCATGAGATTTAGTCAAGAAATTTATACATGATATGCAAGGACTATCAACACAAGCATGTGAAACATGTAAGGTGCTTGAAGTGTTAAAGTCTAAAGAGAGACCATTGCAATAAGATAATGATGAAGGATCACCAAGAACAAGCACACTATCATCATTGCAATGACGAACACTACTTACCATAGCATTACCTTGTGGCAATCCACATGTAGGTGAAGTAGAGGAAGTTGAGAAGGCAACACGACCGGAGGTGGAGGGAGAACAATCATCCCCACAAATCTTGGACACACCATATTTATCTTGAAGCTTTGTCCACAACTCATGAGCATCCCAAAACGGCATGAGTTGGAATATAACTACATTGCTCAAAGCATCGAAAAGCACATTAGAAGCTTGAGCATTGAGATAAGAGCTTTTCTCATCCTCTAAAGATAATCTTTGTGGATCCTTTGGAGGAGAAAAACCCATATCTACAATATGCTCTAGATTTGGGTCCATGACCCTAAAGAGATTAAGCATGCGAATTACCCAAACATCAAAATTTGTGCCATCGAAACTAAGAGTGTCAGAGAATCCTAAACCCCTAGTCGACATCTTTACTCTCTAGGCGGTTAAGCCTAACAAATAGATACGAGGCTCTGATACCAATTGAAAGATCGTGGATGTCGCCTAGAGGGGGGGGGTGAATAGGCGCTTTAAAATAATTATGGTTTAGGCTTGAACAAATGCGGAATAAACCTAGCGGTTAATTTGTCGAGCACAAAACCTACAACAACTAGGCTCACCTATGTGCAACAACAACTTAAGTTAACCAAGATAAACTACTAGGTGATAGCAAGAAATATGACAAGAAACAATATGGCTATCACAAAGTAAAGTGCATAAGTAAAGAGCTCGGGTAAGAGATAACCGAGGTGCGTGGATACGATGATGTATCCCGAAGTTCACACCCTTGCGGATGCTAATCTCCGTTTGGAGCAGTGTGGAGTCACAATGCTCCCCAAGAAGCCACTAGGGCCACCGTAATCTCCTCACACCCTTGCACAATGCAAGATGCCGTGATTCCACTAAGGGACCCTTGAGGGCGGTCACCAAACCCGTACAAATGGCAACCCTTGGGGGCGGTTACCAAACCCGTACACTTTGGCAACCCTTGGGGGCGGTCACCGGTACCCGTCAAATTGCTCGGGGCGATCTCCACAACCTAATTGGAGACCCCGATGCTTGCCTGGAGCTTTACACCACAATGATTGAGCTCCGAACACCACCAACCATCTAGGGCGGCCAAGCACCCAAGAGGAACAAGCTCAAGGGTACCAAGCACCCAAGAGTAATAAGCTTCTCAACTTGTAACTTCCACGTATCACCGTGCAGAACTCAAACCGATGCACCAAATGCAATGGCAAGGGCACACGGAGTGCCCAAGTCCTTCTCTCTCAAATCCCACCGAAGCAACTAATGCTAGGGAGGAAAATGAGAGGAAGAACAAGAAGGAGAACACCAAGAACTCCAAGAACTAGATCCAAGGGGTTCCCCTCACATAGAGGAGAAAGTGATTGGTGGAAATGTGGATCTAGATCTCCTCTCTCTTTTGCCTCAAAAACTAGCAACAATCCATGGAGGGATTGAGAGTTACCAAGCTCAAAGAAGGTCAACAATGGGGGAAGAACACGAGCTGAAAGGATAAAGTTCATTGGGGAAGAAGACCCCCTTTTATAGGTGGGGAAAAATCCAACCGTTATGCTCACAGCCCGCACCGAGCGGTACTACCGCTAGGGCGGTAGTGGCCCTTTGAAACACAACAGCGAGGAGGCAAAAAAGCCAGAAGAACCGTCGGAGCGGTAGTACCGCTTGACCTCATGGTACTACCGCTAGGGGTAGCGGTACTACTTCTAAGGGTAGCGGTACTAAAAAATACATCCGTGCCTACCACCGCTGGACTTGTGACGAGTTTTTGGTCCAAAGCGGAAGTAGCCATGGAAGTAGCCGTGGTAGTACTGTTCCAAGCGGTAGTACCGCTCCCAAGAGCGGTAGTAAAAAATTACATCCGCTCCTGTCCGCGGTAGTACCGCTGCAGCCTTTTTAGAACACCAAAACTATCACAACTTTTGCAAACGGACTCCGAATTCGATGAAACCAAGTTTGTTGGAAAGCTAGCGACAAGGGCTAACACAATATTGAAAGAAATATCAATAAGAAGCAAATGAGAAAAGGTCCATAAGAAATGGCGAGAACCCTTCCTCGGATAAGACCGATAAAACTTCCAACATCGAAAACATCATAGAAGACGCATGCGAACTCCGTTTTCGATGAACTCAAGCTTGTCATCAAGATGACCATAAGCTCTAAGACTCACAAATAGAACCAAACAAGAACCAAGAAACATGATGCAAGGATGCAATGGTTTGAGCTCTCGACGAACGATACGATCAAGCTACTCACTTGAGAGCCCCCATTGATAGTACGGCTATCGATCCTATAACCCGGTCTCCCAACTACCACCATGAGACCGGTAAAATAGAAAACATATCAAGGGAAAACCTTTGCCTTGCACATGATCCACTTGAGCTAGATGATGACGATCTTGTCCTCCTCAAGATGGACCACCTTTCTTGATTGCGTTGGGTCGATGGAGACTAGATGATTGCTCCCCCATACTCCACTATGGGTGAGCCACTCTTCGGCACATCTTCACAAGTCCGTTCACACCACAATGGATTGCAAGCTTCAAGCACTTGATCTCTTCGTGATGATCCACGAACTTGCACACGTCAATCTTGATGACGATCACCAGTTGATGTTATCCTCTCCATGGGTTGAGTGATATCTTCCTCTTGACGCAAGCCCATGAACACGTACCTAACCCCACATAGACCATGGGTTAGTACACAAAGCACAATGACAATGCTTACCATACCATGGGATCACTTGATCCCTCTTAGTACATCTTCTACGCTTTGTGAGTTGATCAACTTGATTCACTCTTGACATAGTCTTGATCAACCTTGAATCTTTCCAACTCTCTTCATTTGGATGATGTCTTCAAGGTAAACATGAATGATCACACAATCTTATTCTTCAAGACATGCTTGCATTAAGGTCAACTCTCACAGTACCAATCTTTGGATAATTCCTTAATAGCACCTTGGTCAACACAAACTCTCCTTGAAACCAACACATGTACTCCAAGAAAAGCCTATGGACAAAACCTTCAAATATAACTCAAGGAAACCATTAGTCCATAGAGATGTCATCAATTACCAAAACCAAACATGGGGGCACCGCATGTTCTTTCAGAGTGCAAATAAATCCTTATGGAAAATTTCTATGAATTCAAATAACGCGATGAAAATCAAACAAACTACACATGTTTTTCTTCTGAGGACTCAAATCCTCCAAAATAAATCATGCGAAATTGGGTTGAATCAAACAAGCCTCGCAAAAGGAAACCTAAAAACTGAAGTGTTAATCTTTCGTTTGAAGAGAGTGAGAGAACTAGTGATGAACTTGGGAGCCTGGTGCTCATTTGCTTGAAGAACAAAAGCCCTAGTCTAGATAGAACTGACAAATATACGAAATTATTAGGTCATAATGTGTCAGGGCAACAAACATTTGCATGTGTTGACTGGACCCATACACAGGCGTGCTGACAATCATGTGTCCAACACCAACGTGTAATGCAAGGCCAAGCCAGAGCAACCCCTCTTCGTGAGATCAAGGAGCGAATCAAGAAGACCAAGTCAACATACAAAGCAAGGATTCTAAAGGAAGCATCCTCTGCTAGTCAGGTGAGGCCGGCAGAGTTGATGCAACAAACAAGAGCAAAGCTAAACCGTGCCAGCTGCGCCTTCGGGGCAACCGGAGACCGAAGCGTGCACCCCTCCAAGAAGGCTCGGCAAGCCTTGCCCTCGGAAGGCACATGCCAGTTACCACCGCTCCACCACATTGCGACGCCAGTCACTTGTCGATGCGGTGTCGAGCCCCCCACATGATTAAGTGGCTCTCACTAAGCACGTGGCAGCCCAATGGAAAGTAGATCACATCCATTCACCCGTCCAAGGGCTGATATGTTTTCGTCATATCTACTTTTCCTAACGCTTTTCCTCTTGTTTTGGACTCTAATTTGCATGATTGAATGAAACTAACCCAGACTGATGCTGTTTTTAGCAGAACTACCATGGTGTTGTTTTTGTGTAGAAATAAAAGTTCTCGGAATGGCACGAATTTTTTTGGATTTTTTATGGAACAAAAGAAAAATACTGGAGCCATGAACCACCAGAGGGCCCCCCTGGGTGAGCACAACCCACCAGGGCGCGCCCTCCTCCTAGCGCGCCTAGGTGGTTTGTGCCCACCTAGTGGCCCCGCAGACCCCGATTCCAACTCTATAAAATCCTATTTTCGGAGAAAAAACATGGAGAATGAATTATCGCATTTAATGAGACGAAATCGCCACCACCTCCTGTTCTTCATCGGGAGGCCAGATCTAGAGTCCATTCGGGGCTCCGGAGAGGAGGATCTTCATTGTCACAAACCTTCTCCATCGCCAATTCCATGATGCTCCCCACCGGGAGTGAGTAATTCCTTCGTGGGCTCGCTGGTCGGTGAGGAGTTGGATGAGATTCATCATGTAATCGTGTTGGTTTTGTTAGGGCTTGATCCCTAGTATCCATTATGTTCTGAGATTGATGTTGCTATGACTTTGCCATGCTTAATGCTTGTCCCTTTGGGCCCAGGTGCCATGATTTCAGATCTAAACTGTTTATGTTATTACCATTAAATCTATGTTCTAGATCCGATCTTGCAAGTTATAGTCACCTACTACGTCTTATGATCCGCAAACCCCGAAGTGACAGTATTCGGGATACTTTCCGATGATGATCGTAGTTTGAGGAGTTCATGTGTTCACTATGTGCTAATGCTTTGTTCCAGTTCTCTATTAAAAGGAGGCCTTAATATCCCTTAGTTTCCATATGGACCCCGGTGCCACGGGAGGGTAGGACAAAAGATGTCATGTAAGTTCTTTCCATAATCACGTATGACAATTTACGGAATACATGCCTACATTATATTTATGAACTGGAGCTAATGCAGTATCGCCCTAGGTTATGACTGTTATATGATGAATATCATCCAACGAATTCACCGATCCAATGCCTACGAATTTTCCACATATTGTTTTTGCTAAGTAACTATTGCTTTTGTTGTTGTCACAACTGCTACAAAATCATTGGTATCACTATTACCGTTACTATTATTGTTGCAATTGCTATCAAAATTATCATATTACCGTGCTACTGATCATATTGCTGCAGATTAATCTCCGGGTGTGGTTGAATTGACAACTCAGCTGCTAATACTTGCAAATATTCTTTGGCTCCCCTTGTGTCGAATCTATAAATTTGGGTTGAATACTCTACCCTCGAAAACTGTTGCGATCCCCTACACTTGTGGTTTATCAAGACCTTTTTTCTGGCACCATTGCTGGGGAGCATAGTTATATTTGTTGAGTCACTTGGGATTATTATCAATTTATCATTATGAAGAATTTGAAGGATACAAAAACCAAGATCGTTCCCTCTAGGACGAGGGGAGGTAAGGAACTGCCATCACACTCTGCACTTGATTCACCTTCTGTTTTGAGTAGACTTGCAACACCACCACATGCTATTAATCCTGATATGTCGCAAGTTATTGATGATGCTACTTCTATGAATGCTACTCATGATGATGCTAGTACCTTGCTTGATGATGGTGTGCCACTAGGTGATTTTCTTGATGAACAAATTGCTAGAGCTAAAGAGAATGAAATTACTGAAACTGATGAAGTGCTTGAAATTGAAAATCTTGAAACACTTGTTAGAGCTAGCTCTTCTAGATATGAAATGCCTAAGATACCTGAAGGTTATGTTATGGATGAGAAGACAACTAGAGATTTTCTTGCTTGCAATCATAGAGATGATCTCAATAAATTATTATGCAAACTGAAAGAGAAATCTTTGAATGCTAGAATTAATGTGATCCTAAGTTTGCTACTTCACCTATCTTTGTTGATGATTGATGCGATTTGAACTACGTCGGTATTTCCCTAAAGAGGAAGGGATGATGCAGCACAACTATGGTAGGTATTTCCCTCAGTGACGAGACCAAGGTTATCGAACTAGTAGGAGAACCACGCAACACCACGTAAACAACTCCTGCACACAAAGAACAAATACTTGCAACCCGACGTAAGAGAGGGGTTGTCAATCCCTCGCGGGTAAAAAGATAGATAAAATCGTAGTAGATTGGATAAATAGATCTCGTGGGAACGTGAGATAAAATAAATAACAATAAATTGCAGCAAGGTATTTTTGTATTTTTTGGATTAATAGATCTGAAAATAAAAGCAAATAAAAATAGATCACGAAGGAAAATATAATAAAGAAGAGACCCGGTGGCCGTAGATTTCACTAGTGGCTTCTCTCGAGAAAAATAGCATACAGTGGGTAAACAAATTACTGTTGGGCAATTGATAGAAATTCAAATAATCATGACAATATCCAGGCAATCATCATTATATAGGCATCACGTCCAAGATTAGTAGACCGACTCCTACATGCATCTACTACTATTACTCCACACATCAACCGCTATCCAGCATGCATCTAGTGTATTAAGTTCATGAATAAACAGAGTAATGCAATAAGAACAATGACATGATGTAGAAAAGATCTATTTATGTAGAAATAGACCCCATCTTGTTATCCTCAATAGCAACGATAATACGTGTTGGTTCCGCTTCTGTCACCGGGATCAAGCACCGTAAGATCGAACCCATCACAAAGCACCACCTCTTCCCATGGCAAGAAACATCGATCTAGTCGGCCTAACTAAAACAAAGATTTGAAGAACAAATACGAGGCTATAAGTAATCATGCATATAAGAGATCAAAGAAACTCAAACAACTTTCATGGATAAAAACATAGATCTGATCATAAACTCAAAGTTCATCGGATCCCAACAAACACACCGCAAAAAGAGTTACATCAAATAGATCTCCAAGAGACCATTGTATTGAGAATCAAAAGAGAGAGAGGAAGCCATCTAGCTACTAACTACAGACCCGTAGGTCCACAATGAACTACTCACGCATCATCGGAGAGGCACCAATGGGGATGATGAACCCCTCTGTGATGGTTTCTAGATTGGATTTGGTGGTTCTGGAACTTGCGGCGGCTGGAATTGATTTTCGTCAACTACCTAGGGTTTCTGGAATATTGGGGTATTTACAGAGCAAAGAGGCGGTGCGGGAGGCCACCAAGGTGGGCACAACCCACCTGGGCGCACCTGGGCCCCCAGGCGCGCCCTGGTGGGTTGTGCTCCCCTCGGAGCACCCCTTAGGTACTTTCTTGGCCCAACAGGAGTCTTCTGGTCCAGAAAATCCAAAAAAAGTTTCGCTCCGTTTGGACTCCGTTTGATATTGATTTCCTGCGATGTAAAAAACAAGCAAAATAACAACTAGCACTGGGCACTATGTCAATAGGTTAGTCCCAAAAAAATTATATAAAGTTGATATAAAATGATGTCAAAACATCCAAGAATGATAATATAACAGCATGGAACAATCAAAAAGTATAGATACGTTGGAGACGTATCAATGATAAGGATTATGAATTCTCTCTCAACCCAGAGTTAATCACTTTGGTCGAATCTGATCCTTTCCATGGTTATGAAACTGAAACTATTTTGGCACGCCTCACTAAATTAAATGATATAGCCACCCTATTTTCTCACGAGGAGAAGATTCGTTACTATTATATTCTTAAATTATTTCTGTTCTCATTAAAGGGTGATGCTAAGATATGGTATAACACTCTTGCTCCTGGTTGTGTGCGTACTCCCCAGGATATGATTTATTACTTTTCTGAAAAATATTTTCCTCCTCATAAGAAACAAGCTGCCTTACATGAAATATTTAAGTTTGTGTAAATTGAAGAATAGAGTCTCCCACAAGCTTGGGGGAGGCTTCTCCAATTGCTTAATGCTTTTCCTGATCATCCCCTCAAGAAAAATGAAATACTTGATATCTTCTATAATGGACTAACCGATGCTTCTAGGGACTTCCTAGATAGTTGTGCTGGTTGTGTTTTCAGGGAACGAACCGTTGAACAAGCTAAGGAATTATTGAATAACATATTGAAAAATTATGATGATTGGACTCTTCCTGAACCACCGCATAAACCCACTCCAAAGAAGAGGGGTATCTTATATCCCAGTCCTGAAGATATGCAAGAGGCAAAGAAATCTATGAAGGAAAAAGGTATTAAAGCAGAGGATGTTTAAAATTTACCTCCTATTGAAGAAATACATGGGCTTGATACACCACCACCCAAGGTGGTAGAGGTAAACTCCTTAGTGAAATTTAATGAAAAGGACAATCCTTATAATATGCATCCTAGTCAATGCCTTTATGAGTTTGATAATTATATTAGAAAGCAAGATCACTTCAATGAAAATGTTATGAAACAATTGAAATACAACTCTGATATGATTGCTCATTTGAGTGACTTGTTATTTAGAATATCAAATGATGTTAGAGGTGTAGGAAAACATGCTTCTATGGTTCATACTCAGTTAGAACAAGTTGCTAAATCTCAAAGAGAGTTGCTTGAGGAAATGAATAATAATGTCAACGATCATGCTATTAGAGTAGTAACTAGAGGAGGTAGAATGACCATGGGTTCAAAAACCCATGCCCTTTCCACCTAAGTCAACTAAGGAAAAAGATGATGAAGAATTTGAACGCTTTGCTGAAATGCTTAGGCCAGTCTTTTTGCACACTCGCTTGACTGATATCTTAAAGATGGCCCCTTATGCAAAATACATGAAAGACATCATCTCTAATAAAAGAAAGATACAGGTAGCTGAAATCTCCACCATGCTTGCTAATTATTCTTTTAAGGATGGAGTACCTAAAAAACTTGGAGATCCGGGAATACCAACTATCACTACAAAAAAATACACTTCCGTGATGATACGTGTTTGTCACAATAGGTCGCTTTTTTGTCATGCATGTACATCCATGACAAATGTATTATAGAATCAAGATAGTCATACCTGTGCTGTCGTAGAAGTGTTCCATGACATTACCAAAATTATCATCACGGAAGTGTCCACTTCCATGACGATAAATCGCGCGTCACAGAAGTGCTTTCATCAAGGGTGACCGACACGTGGCATCCACCGTAACGGAACACCGGGTCGGGCTTTGGATCCGATAACCCGTTAACAGCCCCAACCAATGGGAAATTTCCACGTGTAAAATTCTTATTGGTCGGACAAAACACGTGTCAGCTCGTCACTGGGTCAGATAGGTGCCTATGATACGTCGACACGTGGCACGACCCAACAGAGGCCCATTCCTGTGAAAAGGCCGGCCCGTTTGACTTGGTCAAAAGGTGGCGGGCCGGTCCATGTAAAGCCTGTTAACGGCCTGTTCGCATATAGCCCATTTACAGCCCGCTAACCCAAGGCCCCTTACGCCCTATCCGAATTAGGCCCAGTAGCGTCATCTGGGCCACCCAATATGATTCCAGCCCGTTTTCACTTCTGGCCCATGTATGGCCCATGACGTCTTTTGGCCCATATGAGGCCCTATGTAACTCTTGGCCTATTAATGGCCCGTGGTGAAACTGGCCCGTAATGAACAGTGTATCACTTTACACCCATTAACGGCCCGTGGTGAAACTGGCCCGTAATGAATAGTGTATCACTTTATACCCATTAACGGCCCGTTATTTCGTTGGGCCGTTTCCAGCCCATGTTATCTTTCGGCCTTCTCAGAGCCCATTTATTCTTGGGCTCATTTCCAGCATTCGTTTACTTATGGCCCGTTACTGTCATTTTCTGCTTGTGGGCCAAATTTAGCCCGTGGTTACAGTCGGCCCGTTTGTGGTCCGTTAGTACGTTGGGCCGTTTTCATAGCGTCATCAAATACGTCCTATTAACGATGGCCCGTTATGGTCGGCCCATCAACGGACAATTCCAACTCTAGCCCGTTTACGACCATAATGCGGCCTGTTATTGGCCCATGTTTGGCCATCGATCATACTGCCCGTATAAGGCCCATTGATGATATGGCCCGTAGAAGGCCCATTGTTTCTACGGCTCGTAGAAGGCCCATTGTTTCTACGGCCCGTAGAAGGCCCACGGTTTCTACGGCCCGTAGGAGGCCCAGTGTCACTACAGTAAATATTAGCCCATGGTTATTGTGGCCTAGTTTTAAAAAATAGGTTATTGCAGCCACTAGCAAACCACGGAAAAAGAACTGCAATGACTAGAAGCAAACAAATAAACAAGACAACAAGGAAATAAATAAGCAAGCAACTTACGCTAGGCTATCACGGCTATCACACATATTACATCCACTAGGCATCAAAGTTCGCCACCAGTGCAAATAAACGTGCCGACAAAAGAATATACAAAACTGAGAGCACTTCAGAAGGTACTAGGCCTGGCCAGGTCAGGCCCCCCCAAACAGCTGAAGAAGCTGAGTAGACCTCAGTTGTGTCAACGATAGATGCATCAACACTAGATTTAAGGCATGATGGTGCGCACGGCAGTCCTCTGACATCTTCATTGCATCTTTGACTTCAAGTCGGAGCTGAGCTGAAGCAAGCCTTTCCGCTTTAAGTTGAGACTGAAGAAGTCGAACAGATTGAGGCAGCAACAACACAGAGGTTGTCTCACAGCTGCTAGTGAGTAGCTTCAACTCACTGTCTTCATCAAGACAGGACCTTAGGGTCATCTTGCTGTCCTCAATATGGTTTGGCTCACTATCTTCCCTAAAGTTCTGCCTGGCGTAAGAGATATGAGTCTGGAAGAGAAACAAGGAGACACGTAACATGTTTCACAATTATATAAGCAAATAAATGGATCTGTTCTGCATAAGGAACATGTTTTTACAACTACAATTTGAAACTGGTAGTTGTTGCAAACATCCAATCAGATGTAAACAGCAAAGCAAACATCAGTGGAGGAAATGATGCCTATCCTAATCTATACTAGAACAAAGTTTGAAGGCTTGAGAAGGATGAACTTACATTACATGTTAACACGGGCTGGACAAAGCCCTTCTCCATGTTGATGGAAGGATAATTCAATAAATTCCCCAAAGAAAATTCTTTATAAGCGTTGCCATTATTCTACATTTTGAAAAGAGTAGATATAGATCAAATAATATTGGAAGAAAAAGAGGATGATGAAGCTCAGGTGCAGACTGATGAGACATAATCAAATAGCAATTAATTAAGTACAGCGTTACAAGGCAAAAGGGAGAGAGGTACTGACAAGAGCAATGCAGAGCCCATTATTGTTTTGAGATCGTATGATCCTTTGAGCAAGGATATTCATCTGAAATTAGTTTTCATACAAGAGAGAAGGTAAGGCACAAGCAGAAATTTAGGAGTTCAAATTTTAAATTGATATCATAGACACTACCTGACGCTGGGCTCCCAGCAGTTCTAATAGGGGTTTGGCCACTGGAGTAGGGGTAAAGTGTGGTACAGTTGGGCATGTGTTTTCTGTGGCTGCTGATCTATCTGATTTAACAGGTATCACTACCTTTTCCAAATACCTAGTTTGTACTCCTTGATGATCTGCACTCACCCTCTTCCTTTTGGACATCTATTACAAAAGAACAACATTTGACTGAAAAAACATAGTGTGACGACACATGGAATAGGTACAGAAAATGGATAGGTATGGCATATACTCATATATGATGCTTAAACTAAGAAGATGGTGTAACAAAGTAGAAGTAATGCAAGAGGTCAGAAGCAAAATATGTGCGACCAATACAACTTTGCAAAGTTAGAGCAAGCACCTTGATGGGTGAATAAGATAGGCCATCCTCCACCATGCCAAGTTTGTTAGCCAGTGGATCGTTTTGCAATATTCCTCTCGTGCACCCATTCTCATATTCATTTTGATAATGTTCAATATCTGACATGCATGAAAACATAAAAAAGTGAGATTTTCTTTGTAATGCAGAAGTGATTCTAATCCAATACTGCCTCCCTGTAAACCCCTTTGTGCTATCTCTGCAATTCTTTTAAAAGATGCCATGCATGCTGTAATTTGTTGTGTGCATTAATATAATGTGGCCTACTAATCAAAATATGAGAGCTCCAGAAGTGATGACACTTCGCAGATGATAGCTTCAACATATAGTAAAGAAGAACAAGTCGACCTGACCTGACAGATTCAAAATATACTAAGGTAGAACAACTCGACCTGACCAGTCGACCGCAAGAGAAGAGTATCATCTTAAAGAAGAGCAGAAGAGCAAGCAGATTGAAGATATTACAAGTCTTTTAATACAATGTCGGTTGGCCACCCATGATGAACCAGAGCGCACAGAGAAATACTATTCTTTCCGGTCTCTCCATATGTGGCTCACATGCATTTCGAAACTAAAGTAGGAACATTTAGCTAACCAATTAAACATCTCTCAGTTTTACTAATATCAGCAATAATATCAGATATGAATTTGTACAACTAAGCTTCTTTAGCTCGATGGGTGGAGCAGTGCTATTACGACACGAACCACGTAGGCTGATTGTGGTCATCATAAAATGGGGGAAAACATAAGCATGGTGAGTACAGTGTTGACCGTGGCAGTGGGATGGCAGATCAGAAGCTACAAACCGCGCAAAGGGTAGTTAGCAACCGATGTTTGCTTTGAAATAACAACTAAGATTTGGTATGGAAAAGAAAGTACGGTCAACAAGTGACAAAGAAATGCAATTATGCTGTCTCTCTATATGTCGCGACATACATTTGGAAACTCAAGTGGGACCTTTAGCTAACCAATTAAATGTGTCGGTTAACTAATATCAGTATCATATCACAATCATATTTGAACAACTAAGCTTTTGAATTTTGAGTGTTGTGTTGTTTAGCTTGAAGGGTGGAGTAATGCTAGTACGACAGAAAGCACCTACGCAGATCATAGTAGAGTAGATAAAAGGGGAAAACCCTAAGCATCAAGAGAAAAATCAGGAAAGTGGAACTAGCTGGACCAGTGGGTGGCGCACATGCTTTTCGAAATGAATATAGGAACATTAGGTGACCAATTAAACGTTCTCTGTTTTAGTGATATGAGCATCATATCAGATTCGTATTTCGACACGTAAGCTTTGGGTTGAGGTCTTGAGGAGCAGTGCTAGCACGACACGAAGCACCTACGATGATGGTAGTGAATATAAAGGGGGGAAACCATAAGCTTTACGAGTATAGTGCCCGTGCCATGGCGGATCTGAAGGTGCAAACCAGACAAAGCTACTTCGCAACCAATGTTTGCTTTCAACTAGCCACTACGATTTGGTACGGACAAGAAAAGTACAGTAAACAAATTACGATCTATTTTCTGGGTGAGATCAATAACTTAAGCACATATGGAAGAGTACCACCTCTCTTGCGACGCCGTGTAGGCCTATGCTGATACATTGAGGGTGTTGCGGGTGCGATGGCTGTCGGCGGCGGGGAAGAAGACTTTAGACGGCAGGCGGCCGGGTCGGGGGATATATCCTGTTGCCGTGGACGAGGCGGTCGTAGGAGCGGCAACGGCAAGGTGGACGGTGGCGCCGATGAAGCAAGAGGAGGCGATGAAAGGATCCTGGTCCAGCGCCGTGGATGAGAGACGTCCATCTCTTGCAGTGGACGACGGGGTAGGGGTAGCGGCTCCGGCAAGGTGGAGGATGGGGTGGCGGACGGAGGAGGCTGGCCGCAGTGCAGAGGTTGTCGTGCCGCCGACAGTGTATGAATGGGGAAATGGAGGGGAGGGGGGGGATCTCAAACTTTGGGACGCGCTTCTCTGAAATGGGGGAAAGTTACGAACTTATCCCCCGTTTAAAATTTCGGACATCGCGTCGATTGGGGATAGGACGGTAATCTCGCATCTCCCAAATATTTGCCGGTAACTATTTCGGGCGAGGAGAGGGTGTTTTGCCGCCCACGGTTGGCGCCCACGGTGTATGAACGGGGCTGACAGGTAGGTCGGTTGCGTCACATCTGATGGAAGTTACACATCTGCCCCTATTTAAAATATTAGCCTACATCGATTTCGGGCGAGGAGAGGGTGTTTTGCCGCCCACGGTTGGCGCCCATGGTGTATGAACGGGGCTGACAGGTAGGGCGGTTGTGTCACGTCTGATGGAAGTTACACATCTGCCCCTATTTAAAATATAAGCCTACCTCGATTTCGGACGAGGAGAGTTTGTTTTGCCGCCCACCGTGTATGAATGGGGAAATGGAGGAAGAGACACATGTCTTTCGGACAAGCTTGAATCAAATGTGTTTTGCCGCCCATGTTTGGCGCCCACCGTGTCTGAATGGGCTCAGAGGCCGTCGTGTCATGTCTGATTGAAGTTACTAGTCTACCCCTATCGACAGCAGTGTAAATCTTGTCGATAAGGATGTCAAGTGTAAGGGGTAGACAGTAATTTCCATCTCGCAAACACTTGCTTCGGGCAGCCCACAAATTATAGTGGGTGTTTATCTGCTTCGTTCAAAACTGGGGAGAATTAGCATTCACGTTTGCCCAGGGACCTAGGAAACTAAATTCAAATCCAATTTGTATTCGATTACGAATATCCATAGATAATTATACGTTTTTTTATTTATTTCTTCAAAGCCACAACAAAGATTTATTCCACCTTTATATATGATTATGATTTAGAAATGTCGTGATCTTCGAATTCAGTAGGTTGGATACACTCTGAGTCAAACAGTTATTTCATCCAATACAATATGCTCACACGAAAAACAGTTCACCTTATGTCAATCATACAAGTACTGAGGATTACCTCGCCTAAAAAATTTGGATCATTACAACACATGGACAACATAGGGGGTCTTGCAACATAATCCATTCAGAGACATGACACAACATGAAAGTACAATAATCTAATGAAAATTTCAACTGGTATCCAAAGAAGAACCGGGATTATCTTGGGCTTCAGATAGCAGAAACAGCAGGACCTCCTCCGTCTTCAAATGCAACATTCTTACTTCCTCCAATTCTTGGGTTGCTTGCATAATGCGTGCCGCTAATTCCGTAATTTCCAGCCTCAAGATATATTACCTCATTCATGGCAGCCACACCATCTCTTTCTGCCTCTAGTAGAGCCTCAAGCACTATAATATCTGTGCTCAGACTGCTCTCCGGCGGTGTTGCCTCTGAACTGCTACCATCTGGTAACATGGATGGCGCACTGCTTCCACAAATAGATTCTGGGGTTGTACATTGTGTCCTAGTGTGAACGGCATCCTGAAAGGTTTCCGCTGGACATCAGTAAGATATAGTTATCGTATGATCCAGGCAGTAAGCTTACATAGTAAACGACAGACGAATTATTGCCGAGCATGGCAAACTATATTTAAATGGTTCAAAGCAGCATCAGCCGAAAAGAAATTAAAATGGTATGATGAAACTACGGATGTAAGTGGCAAATAAACGAAATCCGCCAGTCCCATCTAGTTAGTTTTTGCTACCTCCCTAGTTCATTTTCCTCAAAAAAACAAAAAACTCTTTTGAACTATCATACCACTAGTGGACTTTAATCGGGATTAAACCAGACCCAGTTGACATCCCTAGTTGAAAGGGAGTGTACAACCGCTATATTTAAGTTGCCAAGTCATCTAAGCAGTTGAAATAATCTGAGAAAGCAGTTAACAGTGTGGCCTCATATAAACTACGAAGACAGTCTTGTGATGAAGTTGAGAGGAAAAGTTAAGGACTCAAATGAAATAGGCATGCATTTCTTTACGATAGTACAGCAGGCACTGCTGACATATTGGCCAACTCAGGTATAGCGTAACAACAAATAAGCATTCGAATCAAGCAATACAGCAAAGCAGACAACTGAACTATTTGTAATTCGGTAGGACTACACGTTGAGGGCACAAGCCAAGAAAGCAGCCCACTCGCATTACATTTCACATGTACTAAAACACACTGGCTTACCATATGTTGCTGTGAAGCCTAGCTGCTGTTGCAATGTTCTTTGAAGATATCGTCAGCATCCCGTGGTTGCAAATCTAGTTGTTGTAGTTTATTCTGCACCATCTATTTAGGTAAAATTAATTTTAATCACATGCACTGGTCCGAATTGATCATCAATGGTTCATCTAAACTAATGAAAGAAGGGTGTGTGCATACACGACAATACTCCTCCGATTCTTTTTACTTTGCGTATAACTTTTTCTCAGTTTTCTCGTATTAGTCTGCGCGTTGCCGATTCCTAGCGCTGGTTTCCTTTTGTGCCCCGCCCCATCCGCCTCTGCCCTAATTAATTGGCAAATTAGTCCAGAAAAATTAAACGAGTGCCCTCCTTGGTATGCGGGTCAAGAGTTATGCGCAGAGTAAATAGAATCAGAGGGAGTATAGCTGCTTCCCTCTATTTTTATGCTTGTTCGAGGTGTCAGCCCCAAAAGAACAAATATTTTGCTTGATGGGGTTGGCAGCTCCATAATTAATAGAAGCATCAAATTAGTCATGCAACTTGGGAAGATCAAGAACACACAAACAAGTAATGAACAGAGGCTCAGAGCATTAATGTAATAGCTAGCATCAGAAAATGTAGGGCAAAATGAACAAAAAGCAGCGGAACCACATGCTAGTTTGCTGATGTGTAATTAAGCATAGAGAACATTAAGCATTCTGATGGAACCAACAGGTGGCATCAGAACAAAACTAAAGCATATTAACTATATGTGCACTGGTATGTAATTTAGCACATGTAACATGTTCACTGCCAGAAGTATGGCCCTACAGGTGCAAGCAGAATAATGCGTCTCATGAAAAACTGAATGATGCCCTGAAGAAACTCAAAGGTGCGTTGCTTATGCTAGGAAAGTGAACGTAGGCGCCGGCCGTTGGATAATAGTACCTGATTCTCGGCGACGTATGGGTATTGTTGTCATACTTGATAGCTAAGGATCGTCGATGGTGCTCGTGTTGCGGTTGAGTTTGGGCTGGCTGTCGCCGTCGCTGAAGCGGCTCCAGTGCTACGGTTGCGGCGCCTGTCGACATACAACAAAGCTCAGCTGTGGTAAGTGAACAGTTGCACAATAAAGAGAAAAACCGAAGGAGTACAAATCGAAATAACCTGATGAGGCTGCGGCATCGGTAAAGCAGGGCCGGTGGAGTTGAATATGGCGTCCGTGGAGTGGGTCCGGTGCAGTGGACGAAGGCTACGGCGGGCGCGTTCTACAGTGCTTTCGGTGAGGCGCATCTGTTGCGGCGGACGAGGGCTTGTATGAAGGGCCAACGAAGGGGCGGACGGGGGAGTCAGTGAAGGGCCTACGCTGTGGTGGATGAGGGTGCCGGTTAAGCAGATCCGGTGCGGTGGACCATGATGGCGGTCAAGGAGATCTGGAGCGGTGGACAAGCCAGTCGCTGAAGCGGCTCCGGTGAAGTGGTGAGTTGGCAGTTGGGGGTTCCAAGGTGCGGAAGGTAGATCCGGCGAGGTGTGAGGTCCACCGCTGCGGCGGAGGACTAGATTTGGCGGCTTGCCGTGGTTGGGAGGGGGGGGGTCGGGGAGGGGAAGGGGAGGGGCTCTGGGAAGAATGTTGGGGGCAAAGAGGGGAAAACAATGGAGTTACCAAAGCAGCCCTTTTCCGTTCATGTGGCAGGGGTAAAACAGAAATACCGCAGGGCTAAACTTTCGGGCGCGTGATATTTCGATGTGAGCGGGAAGTTTGAAAGATTTTGGCGCCTAAAATTATAAGTATTCTTCTCTCGTACGGCCGACTATGATATCATGGCCGACAATTTGTTTGTTTTGCACCCAAAAAAATGTGCAAGTTTTGAAAACCAATGTCTCCAACTTGAAACTTAGATTGTCCATTCAATTCAAATATGGATCATTGAGCTACTACAAGCAAATACCATCATACGGTCCAATTCAAATGAAATTCCAAATGTGTTTATCCTAAATATGATGACAAAAGCAAAAATGTGTATGTGTATGAATAAAGTGGATGATTATAAAGTTTGAACATGCCCGTATGTGTATATCTCTAGGTTTGATATATGAATTTGAAATCACGAAATCCCAGCTTAAAAAATGTACCTCCGTTTAAATGAATTATAAAAGCTAATGATGGAGTCGAATTCCAAAATTCCAATCTTAGGTTTGTAATTCTGGTACATCAAGGTATATCATGCATGTTCAAAAGTATCGTTATCTCATAGTACAAATCTCAATTATGCTAAAGTCCCTCAAATATAGACACCTCACTCTTTATCTGAAGTCAACCCCCACCACACACACACACACATAGAGAAGTCGTTCTCTCCCCCAAACACCAACACACGAGCACATTAACACCCCTCTCTCTTGTAAAGTCCGGACCCCAACATAGGTCTCTATCACTTTGTCTCTCGGGCATGCACACATCTCTTTCCTCACTCTCTAGGTCTCCCTCTGTATCTCTTACCCAAGCACACGCACTATGTAGAGTGTATGTTTCCCATACACACAAAACGTCGCCCCCAAACGTCTATCTCCCTAGTTATGTGGTTCTCGCGCATTCACCTCACACACCACCCCCACTGCAAATAAGCACACTTTGTCTCCTTGTGCACCATTCTCCTCTTTCTATCTCTCCCACATGCGGACCCGCCCCAGCTCCTTCCCTGTATACATATATGTCGTGACTCTTTGCATAGCTCCCTAATGTATAATCGTTCTCGATTTCGCACATTGTTCTCTACACCATCTATTCTAGATCTCTCATGAAGTCCCTATCACACACACGATGACTCGCTTCCCTTGCGTCTCCGTTCATAGGCCAATTTCGGACAACATCAACATTGTCTCCCTATCTATACGCTATTTATGGACACAAACGACCCCTCCCGCCCCCTCTCTTCCTCTCTCTCTCTCTCTCTCTCTCTCTCTCTCTCTCTCTGTCGCTAGCTCTCTCTTTCTCTCGCTCTCACACCCCTCTCCCACACACACACTCGATGTCTCTTCCAAATAGTCTGCTCCCCCCGCTCGCACCCGTGCTATCTCGCTACTACACATGTCACACCATTCCCCCTTCCCTTATACTAGGTTTACATCATCAGTGGTCTCTCTACTCCACATACACTCTCTCCCTCTCACACACAAACGCGTGCACAAACACACACAGACACGCACAAACACCCATTTACCTGGATCCTCATCTCTCCTCATGTCCGCATGTGTATCTCACACACTCACTCTCTAATTATGTATATGTGTCTCCATGTTACACAACACAAAGCCCCATGTACATGTCTCTCTCTATCCTCCACACACATAGACACAAAGAATATGTTATCATTGCCTCAGTCTCTAACATATCACACACGCACACTGTCTCTCTCTCTCTCTCTTGCAAACACGCTCAACAAGGGTTTCCCCGTGAATAACTTACCGTCTATCATCAACAGTCGTGGCAGTACGGCAAACACAAGACGTGAAAAAGAATAAATCTACACGTGCTTAGACCACCTAGTATGACTACTATGACTAGAGCAAGCCAAAAAGCGCGCTGCCGTCACCCTCTCCTTGTAGGCGACGGGAAAATCTTCGTTTTACACAGTTGAGAAGTCATTGTGCTAAGGCCCCACATACCGAGGCATTGAATAGAATGTAGATGCTAGTTTACGGAAGCAAGTATCGATAATACGTTTGTATCTCCATACTATATTTCTTCTCTTATAAAAAACCGAGTTGGTGATGATGGTACGTGTGACATCTTGCAATATAGACCGTCTGATCTATATCTGACGGATGGAAATTAAATTAAAAGATACCCGCACCCCTCTCCACATTTGCAGACAAGGCCTTCCCTCGTTCATCCTTATCTCCAACAAACCTCATTGTTGAGCAATTAAGAAAGGAAGCCTCTGGAACAAACTGGCCTGGTGGCCGCTGCCGACGTCGTCAATCCCCATGCCTCCGCTCAGTCCGACCACCAACCACCACCACACCCCACTCCTCTTCACCTTATCTCATATTTCTCGAGATATCATTAGTTTTTACACATGGGATTACTCCCGCAAGCGTCAATCACAACAAGTGTTTTATAAAAAAATGCATCTTGATGTTTCGTGCAATGCACGGATCTTGCTAGTACTCCTACACAAGACTAAGTTGGTGATGCTGGTGTGTCTGCCATCCATCGTTTCTGACCGTTAGATCTACATCTAACGATTGCGAGGTAAGTTGTTGCCTTTTCTCACCAACATCCCACTTGCCTACCAATTTGTAGAAAAACCCATAATTAGTATCTTAAAACCAACCACATCCCTCCCTGACCTCACCAAAACAGCCCAAGGAATATATTCTAATTGAAACATAATATATCTCTAGTGACATATGTATATCAAAATTAGAGTGTTTTGTACCAAGTTTGTGAATAAGTATTATTCTAATTATGATTCGTTGCAACGAACATGAACATTGCTAGTATTTCCAACCATGCATTTCTTTTCCTAGTATTCCATAGTTTTGAGTTTTCCATCAAGATATTAGTCACTCATGGTTGATATTTAATTTCAATCATGTACACATATGGACTATATAACTAGCCTTGCTTATTGGCTTCCAAAGCTTAACTTTCACTCCTACTTACAATATGTAGAGTATTTAACAAAAAACTACCACTTTGAACCAGCCCTAGGAAGAATCTATTGTACAAAAAATAGCAAAAACATACCCAAAATTTCTTAATCCACGCCAAAAACTACCTAGTACTCCTACCGATTAGGTTCATTTAAACCCATTTATGACAGGGTTAGCCCACATGTCCGTGCTGACGAGGCAGCTTAAACCAACACATTTTGGTTGACCGTTGACACGAGGGACCCACATCTGACCTTCTATCCTATTATTCCCCCTCAAATCATTATTTTTCCTGAACATTACTTCAAACAGTACTGATGCGTGTTCGTCGGTGGCGCCGGTGATGAGCGAGTTGGCCGCCGCTCCGCCGGACGCCGCGCTGGCCTCTGCACGGGTTGGCAAGCTGCCCCGAGCGTGACTCACGAGCGAGCAAGCCGCCGCGCTGGCCTTCGCTTGAGCCAGATGGCTGGCCTTAGCGCGGCGCGCGCGAGCAAGCCGCCGCGCTGGCGTGCCAATCTAGCTAGCAAACCTTGCAGACAAGCAGCTGGACGGAGCTATCTTGGCTAGTTAGCGGCCGCGAGCGCCGGACGGAGCTGGCATCCGGGCTGCCGCAACATGGGCTCCGCACCGCCGGCGATTTTGACCTCGCCTTCTGCCGGCGGCGATAGCTGTGTCCCATGGCCGAGGATGACTAGGTGGACGGGCCGGAGGTAGGAGGTCACTCGAGGATTTTTGATGATAAGGTAGTCTTATCTTAAGTGTGCCACGTATGCAAGTGGTAGTAGTTTCTTGGCATTTTAGTGGTTTCTTGCATTATTAGAGCAAGTACAATAGAGCTGAGTCAGCGGGCTATAAGAAATAAACTACTCCCTCCGTCTAGGTGTGTAAGTCATCTTACAAAAACCAAATAATCCCAAAACACTTAGGCACGATGCATTAACTTCTACCTCGTTTCTTGTTTCTTGACATATCAACCAATAAGAGATGTGGGTGTGCATGCTTTTAATGACTTGAAACTACCAAACACGAAATGCAGTGGTTAATTCATTACATGCAATGCTATTAATTAGCAAATAAACATTAAGTTCTCTAGTTTTCCCCTCCTCCTTGGTCACGGTGCACAATCTAAGATGACTTATTCACCTAGACGGAGGGAGTACTACATGTTGGCTTTTAGATGGGCTGTAGATGACATGGCACTGGCTTATAGCCAGCAGCTGGCTATACTATTAACTTTGCTCTTAGGGGTTTCTTGTAAGGAACAATGTACATACTACTAGCGACAAAAGGCGATTCTAGGTTGCGTTGTACTCCAACGAGTACTACTAGTGGTCGCGAGAGTGTATACCTCGTTTTGTGGGTTCGATCGCGGCCGAACGCACATCAGCCTTTTTTTTAAAATAGTACTACTACACTTCGCTACGAGCCAATATTTTACATGGGTAGTTTGAGTATTGAAGTCAAACGGACGTGCGGTCCCACAATCTGGGTGCACTGGACAGCCTAGCCACGTGAACGGGTTTTCCTTCCCAGCATCCCGTGTGAGGGAGTCCTGGATTAGGGAGTGTCCGGATAGCCGGACTATACCTTCAGCCAGACTCCTGGACTATGAAGATACAAGATTGAAGCCTTCGTCCCGTGTCCGGAAGGGACTTTCCTTGGCGTGGAAGGCAAGCTTGGCGATACGGATATGTAGATCTCCTACCATTGTAACCGACTCTGTGTAACCCTAACCCTCTCCGGTGTCTATATAAACCGGAGGGTTTTAGTCCGTAGGACAACACATAACAATCATACCATAGGCTAGCTTCTAGGGTTTAGCCTCCTTGATCTCGTGGTAGATCTACTCTTGTACTACCCATATCATCAATATTAATCAAGCAGGACGTAGGGTTTTACCTCCATCAAGAGGGCCCGAACCTGGGTAAAACTTCGTGTCCCTTGTCTCCTGTTACCATCCGCCTAGGAGCACAGTTCAGGACCCCCTACCCGAGATCCGCCCGTTTTGACACCGACATTGGTGCTTTCATTGAGAGTTCCTCTGTGTCGTTGCTTTTAGGCCCGATGGCTCTCCGATGATCAATAGCGATGCAGTCCAGGGTGAGACTTTTCTCCCCGGCTAGATCTTCGTCTTCGGCGACTTCGCACTGCGGGCCAATTCGCTTGGCCATCTAGAGCAGATCGAAAGCTACGCCCCTGGCCATCAGGTCAGATTTGGAAGTTTAAACTACACGACTGACGTCCGCGGGGACTTGATCTTTGACGGATTCGAGCCACCGCCGAGCGCGCTGCACTGTCACGATGGGCATGATCTAGCTTTGCCGCCGAACAGTGCCCTGGAGGCCGCACACACATCGGTTCCGACCCTCGATTCGGAACCAACTGTGCCGATCGAGGATGAGTGGTTGGATGCCGCCTCGGGGGCTGCGATCCCATCGGCGATCGAGCCGAACACCAGCCCCGCACTCCGCAAGGCCTGTGACTCCGAGGGGCCGGACTCCTCTCCGGACTCCGAGCCCTCCGCGCCCCTGCCGATCGAATCCGATTGGGCGCCGATCATGGAGTTCACCGCCGCGGACATCTTTCAGCACTCGCCCTTCGGCGATATTCTGAAGTCATTAAAGTCTCTCTTTATCAGGAGAGCCCTGGCTGGACTGCGATCAGCAAGATTGGGATACGGACGATGAAGAAATTCAAAGCCCACCCACCACCCACTTTGTAGCCACTGTCGATGATTTAACCGACATGCTCGACTTCGACTCCGAAGACATCGACGGTATGGACGCCGATGCAGGAGACGATCAAGAACCAGCACCTAGTGACATATACATGGTGGATACCTCAAAAGAAGGAGATGGCGATGGAACAGCGGGGGATGACCCCTCCAAGAAACAGCCTAAGCGCCGGCGTCAGCGGCGCCGCTCTAAATCCCGCCAAAGCAAAAACGGTGATTCCGACACAGGAGATAATTATACTCCGGATAGCGCCAAGAACACCCCCTCCAGCAAGATTCAGCACAGGAGGATGGAGAAGCCAGCCCTCATGAGAGAGCGGCAGACAGAGAGGTCGAGGATGATAATTATATGCCTCCCTCCGAAGACGAGGCAAGCCTCGACGACGATGAATTCGTCGTGCCAGAGGATCCCGTCGAACAAGAGCGTTTCAAACGTAGGCTTATGGCCACGACAAGCAGCCTCAAGAAAAAACAGCAACAACTTAGAGCTGATCAAGATTTGCTAGCCGACAGATGGACTGAAATCCTTGCGGCCGAAGAGTATGAACTCGAACGCCCCTCCAAGAGCTACCCAAAGCGCAGGCTGCTACCCCGATTAGAGGAGGAAGCACCTAAACCTACATCACCAGCGCATGATACGGCTGATCAGCCACCTTGCGGCCGCGACAGAGAGGCCTCTCGGCCCTCCACTCAAGCCGCACCCCGGCGCCGCTCAAAACATTCTAAGGCACGGGAAAATCCGCCAGACCTGCGAGACATATTGGAGGACAAGGCAAAGCAAACAAGATCGATCTACGGATCGCGCGGACGCCCCACGGCACATGACGGGGATTGTCACTTCAGATATAATAAATCCGGCTGGGCCGAACACAATAGAGAAAGCTCGTTTGAGTTGCGTCGTGATATAGCCCAATACAGAGGCGCCGCACACCCCCTATGCTTCACAGATGAAGTAATGGATCATCAAATCCCTGACGGTTTCAAACCCGTGAACATTGAATCATACGATGGCACAACAGATCCTGTGGTATGGATCGAGGATTATCTCCTTCATATCCACATGGCCCGCGGCGACGATCTACACGCCATCAAATACCTCCCACTCAAACTTAAGGGACCAGCTCGGCATTGTCTTAACGGCTTGCCAGCAGAATCAATCGGTTGTTGGGAGGACCTGGAATCCGCATTCCTCGACAATTTCCAGGGCACCTATGTGCGACCACCAGACGCCGATGACCTAAGCCACATAATTCAGCAGCCAGAGGAATCGGCCAGGCAATTCTCGACACGGTTCCTAACAAAGAAAAACCAAATAGTCGACTGTTCGGACGCTGAGGCCCTAGCAGCCTTCAAGCATAATATCCGTGACGAGTGGCGTGCCCGACACCTTGGACAGGAAAAGCCGAAATCCATGGCAGCACTCACGACGCTCATGACCCGCTTTTGCATGGGCGAAGACAACTGGCTAGCTCGTAGCAATAACTTGACCAAGAACCTTGTTAATTCGGACACCAAGGACAACAGTGGCAGGTCGCGTCGGAACAAGCAAAAGCGCCGTGTTAACAGCGACAACAACGAGGATACGGCAGTCAATGCCGGATTTAGAGGCTATAAATCCGGTCAGCGGAAAAAGCCATTCAAAAGAAATACTCAGGGCCCGTCCAGTTTGGACCGAATACTCGACCGCTTGTGCCAGATACATGGCACCCCCGAAAAGCCAGCCAATCACACCAACATGGATTGTTGGGTGTTCAAGTAGGCAGGCAAGTTAAATGCCGAAAATAGTGACAAGGGGCTGCGTAGCGATGACGAGGAGGAGCCCCGGCCGCCGAACAACAGTGGACAGAAGGGTTTTCCCCCACAAGTGCGGACGGTGAACATGATATACGCAACCCACATCCCCAAGAGGGAGCGGAAGCGTGCGTTAAGGGACATATATGCGATGGAGCCAGTCGCCCCAAAGTTCAACCCATGGTCCTCCTGCCCGATCACCTTCGATCGAAGGGACCACCCCACTAGCATCCGTCATGGCAGATTCGCCGCATTGGTTCTAGACACAATTATTGACGGATTTCATCTCACAAGAGTCCTTATGGACGGCGGCAGCAACCTGAACCTGGTTTACCAGGATACAGTGCGGAAAATAGGCATAGATCCCTCAAGGATTAAGCCCACCAAAACGACCTTTAAAGGTGTCATACTAGGTGTAGAGGCCAACTGTACAGGCTCAGTCACACTTGAAGTGGTCTTCGGATCTCCGGATAATTTCCGAAGCGAGGAGTTAATCTTCGACATAGTCCCGTTCCGTAGTGGCTATCACACACTGCTCGGGCGAACCGCATTTGCAAAGTTCAATGCGGTGCCGCACTACGCATACCTTAAGCTCAAGATGCCAGGCCCTCGAGGAGTAATCACGGTCAATGGAAACACCGAACGCTCCCTCCGAACGGAGGAGCACATGGCGGCCCTCGCAGCGGAAGTACAAAGCAGCCTCTCAAGGCAGCTTTCTAGTCCGGCCGTTAAACGTCCGAACACTGTCAAGCGCGCCCGGAGTAACCTACAACAAGACCGCCTGGCACGTTCCAAGCAGGCGTAGCAACGCGGCCCCAACCCCAGCCCTCGCGAAATAGCGAAACCAGTGCTTCGCGTACATAACTACGCTCTCGAAATACCATGGGCACAGGGGGAGGGGCACCATCATGGCACGCCCGAAACACGGCTTAAACCGCACTAGGGGCTGCCGATTTCTTTATTTTCTCTTACTTTCAGGACTCCATACTTCGGAAGACCTGTTCGGCAATCCAACTGCCGCACAAACGATGCAAGAACCAGGGAAGCAGAAAAGCTACGCCTCATTATAGAACTCCCAGGTGGTCTCTATCACGAGCAGTATACCTGTTTTGCATACTATTCCGCAGCCTGCCCCTGGAAAGGACATGTTAAATAGTCCCGCTTTTGCTTATCGCACTATTTGTATCGTTCTGCTTCGATCGCAGCCTTTCTATAAACAATGCATAGCTTTTGTCTACTTTTACATTACTGTTTTTTACAAATATATGTTCATTAACGACATGTTGCACCCGTACACTTTGGTACGGTCAATACGCCAGGGGCTTCAGTACCCCCCCAATATGGTGTGAGAAGTCCGAACACTTTAACAAGTACGACACCCCGAACTTATAGCATTATATGCATCGGCTCCGAATCATGTCTTGGGTCAATAGTTGGGTTTGCCCGTCTCCTATGTTTTGGTGCCTTACGTTCCGTTGTATCGGCTAAGGTAGCACTAGGAGAACTACTGCGGTTGTGCCCCAGTTGAGCTGGGCGGAGCACCTCAGTAGAGAAAGCTAAAACTGACTGTCATGATGAAGCGAGAGACTGGTCGCTGTTCAAGAGGTTTTTCGAGTCCCTAAAGACTTATGCCGCTTAGAGCGAGGAGTCGGCTTTGTCCGGCCAAAGGCGTGGATAGCGCCCCGAAATCGGTCTTCCGAATACTAGGGGCTTCGCCGAAATTTAAAATTATAGAATTCTATGGCTAAGTGAGAGTGTTCAAGCATTATAGTCCGATTGCCTCGTTCGTTGTGCTGAGCGTCTCCCTCGAAGGACCCAAACATGGGAAAAAGAGCGCTCAGGTTTATCCCGAACACCCCAGCACTAGTGGCATGGGGGCAGAAGCCGACGACTTGCCATCTCTCAAATTTGATAAACGGCCGCACATAAGGTAATATTTTAAATTCAAAAAGCATTGCTTATCGCATATGAACAAGTTTTCAGTGCACAAGAAAAAACAAGCGAGTTTACTCAAAAATTACATCCCTGGAACATTCATCCGCCATTAGGCGGGCACCCTTCAGAACGTCCTTATAATAATTCTCGGGCTTGCGATGCTCTTTCCCCGGCGGTGGCCCGTCCTTCACAAGCTTCTCAGCATCCAACTTGCCCCAGTGCACCTTAGCGCGGGCAAGGGCCCTACGGGCACCTTCGATGCAGGCGGAGCGCTTGATGACCTCGAGCCTTGGACAGGCCTCCACCAGCCGCCGCACCAACCCGAAGTAGCTCCCAGGCAGAGCCTCTCCAGGCCACAGCCGAACTATGAGGCCCTTCATGGCCTGTTCGGCTACCTTGTGGAGCTCGACCAGCTGCTTCAGCTAGTCGCTCAGGGGCACAGGGTGTTCGGCCTCAGCATACTGAGACCAGAACACCTTCTCCGTCGAGCTGCCCTCTTCGGCTCGGTAGAATGCGGCGGCATCGGACACGCTACGGGGAAGATCTGCGAATGCTCCTGGAGAGCTCCGGATTCGGGTAAGTAACAAGAAGCTCACTTTTACATGTTTGCTTTGCATAAAGAATGCCTTACCCGCCGCTATCTTTTTCACCGCATCCAACTCCTGGAGGGCCTTCTGGGATTCAGCCTTGGCAGACTTGGCATTTTCAATAGCTGCCGCGAGCTCGGACGCTCACGTCTTTGAGTCAAGCTCCAAACTCTCATGTTTTTTCATGAGAGCCTGGAGCGCTTGCCGCACCTCACCAACCTGGGCTTCATACCTCTCCCGCTCGGAGAGCTCCGTGGCCGCTCTCTTCTCGGCCTCGGCCAGCGCTTGCTTGAGGGTCGCCACCTCAGTTGTGGCCCCTACAATAGCCACGTCAATCCTGTCATCTTTTTGCAATTACACTTTTATATATTTTTGTTTTTTCTATTAGGTATCTCCTACCTTCTTTCTCCTCGAGCTGCCGCTTGGCAAGGCCGAGCTCTTGCTCGGACCGATCGAGGCCCTGCTTTAGTGTGCCCACCTCCGCAGTCAGTGCGGCGGTCGCTAGCAGCGAAGCCTCCATACGCATATTGACTCATTTTTTGTTAGACTCCTGCGAATTTTATTAGATCCTCTATTCGGCTTTTCTTTCCGAACGCCAAACAGAGCATCAGGGGCTACTGTCTATGCGGTAATATTTTTACATATTCGGTACTTACCTCGAAGCCTCTTAGAAGGCTGGCACAAGCTTCAGTCAGTCCGCTCTTGGTGGACTGAACCTTTTGGATCACCGCACTCATAACAGTGCGGTGCTCCTCGTCGATGGAGGCGCCGTTAAGCACCTCCAGCAGATTGTCCGGTACCTCCGGTTGGACGGAGGCCGCCGGCTCAGTAGGCTTGTTCCTCTTGGAAGGAGTTCACCTACCGGAGTCCGGAACCGTTGAAGGTTCTGGCACAGAGTCCGGCTCAAAGCCAGACTCGGAGCCCTTAGGGGATCTATCCCCTTTACTCCTGGAGTCCGGGAGGTCGCCTTGCGGCTCCTCCAGGACCATCCTCTCCTGGCTCGGAACCTGTCGAGACGCCACCTCGGCATCGCCCGTAGGGCGGGGGGAGGTAGCTGGCGGAAGTGAATTCACGTCCGATGAATCCAGGGAGCCGCTCGATGACTCGTCGAGCCCGGCCTAGGGCAGACTGCATAATCATATTCGACATAAGGAAAGGCTGTGCAATAAAGGAATGCTATGAATTACTCGGGTGTCCGGATGCTTACGATTCCGCTGGACGCTTGGCCCTGTGCGGCCACTCCTCTTCGTCGTCATCGGCGTTGGTGGGGTAGTCCGGAGGAAGGGTCTTCCCCTTCTTGGACCCTTCGGCCTCCCCAGTCGGGGCAGCCTTCCTTTTCTTTCCTTCCCCCCGCTGGAGGGGGAGAGGTTTCTTCTTCCTCCTCCTCGTTTTCACGGGAGGAGCACGTCTCGGATTCGTAGGATGATGAATCCGACACCTCTAGGCACCGGGCACTCTTTCGAGTCCTTGTGACCTTCTTCTTGGCCTTCTTCTCCGGCACCACATAAGGTGCCGGAGCCAGCAGCTTCGCTAAGAGAGCATCAATTGGGTCTTCGGGCAAAGGGGCTGGATAGTCGATCTGTCCGGACTTCGCTTGCCAATCCTGTCAAAGTAAAGGGAGATTAGATCCCGCATAGAGTCAAACTATGGAAAACTAACATCCTGTAAAAGGTAAAAATAGCTTACCGCACTAGCGTGACGCTGCGTGCTGAATCCGCGGTCCTCGGAAGCGGATGTGGGAGCCTCGGCGCCTTTGAATAGCACCTTCCAGGCATCTTCGTACGTCGTGTCGAAGAGCCTGTTCAGGGTTTGGTGCTGCGCCGGGTCGAACTCCCACATATTGAAAGAACGTTGTTGACACGGGAGGATTCGGCGGATGAGCATAACCTGGACTATGTTGACAAGCTTGAGCTGCTTGTTCACCAGGGTTTGGATGCATTTTTGCAGTCCGGTTACCTCTCCTTTATTGCCCCACGACAGGCCCGTCTCTTTCCAAGACGTGAGCCGCGTTGGGGGTCCGGACCGGAACTCGGGGGCTGCGACCCATTCGGGGTCGCGCGGCTCGGTGATGTAAAACCACCCCGATTGCCACCCCTTCAGGGTATCCACAAAGGAGCCCTCGAGCCATAGGACATTGGCTATCTTGCCCGCCATGGCACCTCCACACTCCGCCTGGTTGCCGCGCACCACCTTAGGCTTGACGTTGAAGGTCTTGAGCCATAGGCCGAAATGGGGGAGGATGCAGAGGAAAGCCTCACACACGACGATAAACGCCGAGATGTTGAGGATGAAGTTCGGGGCCAGATCGTGGAAATCTAGGCCATAGTAGAACATGAGCCCCTGGACGAATGGGTGGAGAGGAAACCCCAGTCCGCGGAGGAAGTGGGGGAGAAACACTACCCTCTCATGGGGCCTTGGGGTGGGGAGGAGCTGCCCCTCTTCGGGAAGCCGGTGCGCGATGTCGTTAGACAAGTATCCGGCATTCCTCAGTTTTTTGATGTGCCCCTCCGTGATGGAGGAGGCCATCCACTTGCCTCCCGCTCCGGACATGGCTGGAGAAGGTCGAGGTGGGAAGTGCGGACTTGGGCGCTAGAGCTCGAGTGCGCGGAAGATGGATAGGCAAAGGAGGAAGAAGGCGTAGGTAAAAAGGTGGATCCTTATCCCCTTATATGGGCGGATGCGGCCAAGCGGCCTGATAAAACTCCCTTTTCTCCCAAGCATCGTGATAAATGGCGCGATTGGGTTACCCACGTCCGTATTGATGAGAATCCCGTAAATAAGGGGACATGATCTCTACTTTGACAAGACGTGCCAAGGAAACCGCCTCGCGAAATGCGCTGAGGTGGGGGAGTAAAAACGATTCGAATAAAGACTTGGCCGTTGTCACAGCCCTAGCTTAGCCTTTGCTTGTCCTTGCATGATCATCATATCATCATGTTTAATTTTCTAAGAAACTTGAAATGGGGATGACAGAAACCCCCAGCACCACTCAAACCAACTAGGGTTACTAAAATACTTTTTCAATGAACCTGTAATGCCCTTCTAAAATGTTCATCATCTTTGCCTTGGTCTAGAGCCTCTGACAAAATGGTGCACAAATTTCTAGGTCATCCAAAGGTCACTGGATTAAATCATATGTTATTTGAATTTGGGCATTTAAATGCTAGTAAATATTTTAAATGCCCAAGTAATCCTAAACTGAAATGTTCCATGTTGGATATATTCTATGAAGTGGGCATGTGTAGTTTGGTGATTTTTGAAAGTGTCTAGGTATTTTTAGAAAAGCCACAAAGATTACAGAAAAAATAGAAAAGAAAAATAAAAGAGAGAGAGAGAGAGAAGGGCTAACCTGGCGCCACCAACCGGCCCAGCTCCTGTGCTGGTCCAGCACTGTTGGCCCAGCCCACTATTGTAGTGGTCCAGCCCGGCGCCGCTTCCTTCAACCTCGTGCCAGAAGGCACGAGGGCGTGTGCTCGCAGTGCACCAGCACGCGCACGGCCACCGACGGCCACCTCCTGCTTGCCGCTTCGCCCTGGCCCTCCCTGGCGCTGCCATGCACTCCCCTCGACCCTCTGCACTTCTCCCCTCCTCGCAGCTCTCGCCCCTCCCCTCTCTGCTCACTTCCCGAGCGGAGCCCGTCGCCGCCGTCCGTCTTAGCTGCGGCCACCGACCCTCCCTAGTCCACCCAGCGTGTCCATGAGAACCGCCTCGGCTCCGTCTTCCTCCTCGACGCCCCACGCAACCGGGGACGCACCACAGCGCCTGCATCGCCCTCGTCTTCTTCCTTCGGCCGCCGAGATCACCGACGACCTTGCGCCCTCTCGGACACCTCCCCGAGCCCGCTGAGCCTCTCCTCGCATCCGCCGTGAGCTCCTCCCCCTAACCCCCCTCCTTTGCTTCGTTTGCATGCCGTAGCCGCCATCTCATTTGTGATCGAACGCGCCGCCGCCTGCACTTGTCGCCGGTGACGCTCCGGTGACCATTTGGTCCCGGGTGTGCGTCCAACATGCTCACCGCCGCGCGTAGAGACCCCCTAGCGCCTCGCTGCGTTTGTTTGCGCACCGCAACACCAATCCCGCGCCCACCCGAATGCCGGCGCCGCCCCGGGCTCGTTTCCGGCGAGCTCCGGCCGTCCCCGCTGCCGCCGCATGGCGCGCTGGATGCGGGTGAGCTCCAGCTCCCCGTAGATGGCCTCAGCCGCCGTTTTGGTCGACGGAGCGCGAAACCCGCAGCCCTCCGTCGCGTCTCGCCTCGCCGGCGTCGAGTCGCCGGCGAGTTTGACCGTTCGACCCGGGGTTTGACCTCCCTGGGGTCAACGCACGTGGGCCCCTCCCCTGACTAGATTAGTATAGGACTAATTACCCCCACTGACACTGACAGTGGGCCCAGTGGCCGTTAATTTGATTAGTTAGATTTAATTAACCCTGTTAGTTAATTGTGTCACTGACGTATCGACCCCACTGGTCAGGTTTGACCTGGACCAGGTCAGTTGACCTGCTGGCGTCACTGTGACGCTATGCTGACCCAATAAGTATTTTCTGGATTTAATCTTATATAGGAAATTCCAGAAAATGTTGCAAACTTCAAAAAATCATAGTAATTCAACCGTAACTCCAAATCAAACAAGTTATATATCAAAAATTATCAGAAAAATCCAATCTATCCATCTGTACCATTTTCATGCATGTTAGAGCAACTTATAGCTACTGTTTTGGACAAATCATATGAATGGCATTTAAATAACCATATGTGGAGTTTGAATTTGAACCTTGGGTTCAAACCAACTACACTTAATTGTGTTGCTAGTTGCATTAGGCCAAATCACAAGCATATTGCCATGTCATGATCATGCATCATATTGTTGCATTGCATTGATTGTGTTCTTTCCGTGTTTGCCGGTATTCGTCCCCTCTCAGTAGACGACGTTCCAACGATTATTCGATGACACCGATGAAGAGCTATATCATCTTCAGAAGTGCCAGGCAAGCAAGACCCCCTTGTTCATTCCGATACAATCCCACTCTCTCGCTCTTGCTCTCTTTTACTGCATTAGGTGTCACATCCCTAGTTCTGGTATGCTCAAGGCTAGCTAGTCATGTGTGCATCATGTTTAAATTTCATTTAAATTTGAATTGGGGATTTGTAAAACCCTCAGAAATCATTTCTGGAAATGACCCAGATAAAAAGTGCTCCAAAAAGGTCCAAGGAAATGTTCATGTTACTCTCTAAAAATATTGGACAGAGGTAAAAATCAAACCAATATTTTTAGGAGCTCATAAACATTTATTTTGGCATTTGGAATTAATGCAATAATTATTTGCATTGGATATATCAATGATATATATATTTTATATATCCAACAATTATGCCAGTAATTAAGGAGCTCTGGAATAATACCATTGACCCCTGCAAAAATTGGCATAAGTAAATAAAATGGTTTAATATATTTATTAAATCAAAACAATGTCAGAAAAGTAGAAAACAGAAACGAATAAAAAAAAAGGAAAAGAGACTTACCTGGTGGCCCAGCAGTTTGGGTCCAGCCCACCTGGCCCCCCCTCCTCTGTCGTCTTCGTCCTCGACAGGGGATGGGCGCGTGCCGACGCACACGCACCGCCGCACCGCGCCACCTCCTCCCTCCCTGCCTGCCTGTCCTCCCTCCCGTCGCCCTGGAAGCCCTGGACGACGCCACGCGCCGCCCCGTACTCTCTCACTCTCCCTGGCTTTCTCTCCTCTCTCCCTCGCTCTCTCTCCCGCGAACGCCGAGCACCCCCGTCGCCGCCGCACGCCGTGGCCGTAGCCACCGCCTCCCCCTCGTTCCTCCGTAGAGCCCAGGAGCTCCGCCTCCTCCCTCTGAAGCTCTCCGCCAAGCCACGCGCCTCGGGAGGCCCTGGAGAGGCGCCTTCGCCGCCGTCTTCATCTCCGGTCGCCGGAGATCGTCTTCGCCGCCCCGCCGGCTCCAGCGCGTCCCCGAGCTCGCCGTCAAGCCCATTGAGATCGCTGTGAGCTGCTGCTCCTCCTCCCCCTCTCCATTCTCGCCCTCGCATACCGCAGCCGCATCCCGCTCACGCCCGACTCCGGCCGCCGCCCTGAGCTCCGCTCCGGCGAGCTCCGGCCACCCCTTCTCCTCCTACCTGCTCCGCTGGATGCGGGAGAGCACGGGCTTCGTCCCGGTGCCCTTAGCCGCCGCCCCCGTGCCCTGCAGCGTGGACGCCGCCGTGTCCAGAGGTCGCCGGCGACGACCTCGCCGGCCTGACATGCGGGCCCGACCGGCCAGGTGATTAGCTTAAGGCTAATCACCATTTTTGCTAACCCCTGACACTGACAGTGGGCCCAGACGCCTAAATCCCTAATTAGATTAGTTTAACTAACCCCTGTTCAACCCCTGTCACTGACGTGTGGACCCCAACGTCAGGTTTGACCTGGTCAGCTCCGTTGACCTGCTGACGCAGTCATGACGTCATGCTGACGCAATATCTCATTTTCTGGATTTAATTTTAAACAGGAAATTCCAGAAATTATTATAACCTTCAAAAATTCATATCAATTCAACCGTAGCTCGGATTGAAATGAATTATATATGAAAAATTATCAGAAAAATGCAATCTATCCATCTGTACCAGTTTCATGCATGTCAAAATAACTTATACCTGCTGAATAGGTGAAATCATATAAATGGCATTTATAAGAGCTTAATTAGGAGTTGCATTTGAACCTTTGGTTCAAATGGACTTCTTTCAGTTGGATGCTAGTTGCATTAGGTCAAACAGCATCACATCTTCATGCCATGTGCATGCATCATATTGTTGCATATGCTTGAGTATTGATTGTTGGCACCGTTCCTTCTCGATAGGTCCTGCTCCGGAGACCGTTCCAGAGTACCTGTCTGTGAAGCAGTGCCTCCCTTGTTGATCTACCAGGCAAGCAAACCCCCCTTGTTCATTCCGATATGATCCCACTCTCGCTCCTGCTCTCTTTTATTGCATTAGGACAACAGCGAATCAACTGCTACTTTATGCTGCGGTAGTTGAACCCATTCCTCTGCATGACCTGTCTTTGCCACAGTAAATAGTTGAAACCCACTAGCATGTGTAGGAGTTGATTGAGCCATGTTGTGCTTCTACCATGCCATGCCTGCTATTGCTTAGAGTTGTGTCAGGTCTGATTCATTGGGAATGGATTGGAGTGATATGATATGTTCTGATGCTGAGAGTTAAGCGTGTGAACACGATTTGGTAAAGGTAGCGGTGAGAGGCCATGTAGGAGTACATGGTGGGTTGTCTCATTGGAGCCGTCCTTAATCACCGAGTTCTGTGTATGTCGTCCAATGACTAGCTACTACCACGCATTGGAATGCTTAAGTGCCCCTCTCGACTTATTAATCACCTTGGTCTCTGTCCAGGAGTTGCAACTAGTTTCTGGTGTTTGTAGGTAGTGCTATTTTTCTACCGAGTGGCACCCGGCAGGGTGGGCCCGGGACAGACTAGGCACAGGTGGCACGGTGTACCAAGTGGCACCCGGTTGGTGGGCTTGGGAACCCTGCTCACATCATTTGGGGCCGTGAGCGACACCCCGGCCGGATCTCCTTGCGGATGGAACCCGAATAGGCGATAAACCTGGACTAGAGTCTTGTGTGGTTAGTCAGGTCGTGGCCGACTCCCTCGCCCGGTTTCCGCTTGAATGTTGCCGAGGTACATGACGTGTACAGGGCGATAAGTGGCGAGAGCGTGTGTGAAGAAGTACACCCCTGCAGGGTTATCATGATCTATTCGAATAGCCGCGTCCTCGGTTATGGACTTCTTGGATGCTTACGTGGTACATAGACAACTTGAAGTGGATACCATAAAATGCTCAAGATAAGTGTGAGTGCTATGGATGGCCTTCTCGTAGTGAGACGGGGATGAATCCATAATAGTGTATTGATGTGGTGATTAGTGGACTCGTGTGCGCCATTTCAAAAGAGTTACCAACAGTCGTAGAACAGGATAGCCACAGAGTCAAAGCTGGCTTGCTGCAACTAAACCCCACATTACTTCCTTGATACTAATGCATGTATAATAGGATCTGATGTAAGCCTTGCTGAGTACCTTTGTACTCATGTTTGCTTTATTTATGTTTTGCAGCGGAGACTTCGGTCTTTCTAGTATTTCCGCTTGGACTTCGACGAGTAGCTTGCTACCTCAGCTACGATCTTGTACCCTTGGGAGGGTCTTGTAGATAGTTGGGCTTTTCAGCCTTTTTCTTTTGTAGTTGTCTGTACTCAGACATGTAATGCTTCCGCTTGTTGCTTGTATGCTCTGAATGATGGGTCATGTGACCCCTGTTTGTATTTAATACTATGTGGCTCTTCTGGGCCTTTATCTATATGAGTTTGCGTTATGTTGTGATGCCATGTTGTACAGCACATACTTGCATGTTATGCGTACGTGTAACGTGTATTGCTATGTGTGGGATCCGACTATCTAGTTGTTTATCCTTGGCAGCCTTTCATATGGGGAAATGTAAGTCTAGTGCTTCTGAGCGATAGTAGTCCGCTACAGCCCGGTTCACCGGAGTCCTGCTAGCCCAGCACTACTGCTCGGAACACTTGACTGGCCGGCATGTGTTTCACCTCGTTCCTATGTCTGTCCCCTTTGGGGAAATGCCACGCGGTGACATCCGGAGTCCTGCCTAGCCTGCTGCAGCCCGGGTTACCGGAGTCCTGTTAGCCCAGTGCTACAGCCCGGATTCACACGTTGATGACCGACATGCTCGATGTGATTCATGTATGCCTGTCCTCATGAGTTAGTGCCGCTTTGGATTCACGACTAGCCATGTCGGCCCGGGTTCTCTGTCATATGGATGCTAGCGACACTATCATATACGTGAGCCAAAAGACACAAACAGTCCCGGGTCAGGTAAGGTGGCACCCGTGGGAGTACTGTGCGTGAGGCCGCAAGGTGATATGATGTGTTACATGCTGGATCGATGTGGCTTAGGATCGGGGTCCCGACAGCGTTGGTATCAGAGCCTGACTGCCTGTAGGATTTCCAAGCCATCCAAGTCGAAGTTGAGTCTAGTAATTCTTTAGTTATATAAGGGAATTGATTGTGGAAGGGAATGTAAGGCTCTTTTTACTCCTTATATCTCATGCCCTTCTGATCTGAGTCATCCTATCTTTCCAACGGGATTAAGGAACTAGGCTTCCTCTTCTATCTATCAGGATCACGTGTTACTACTCTGTAGTCTCTTAGGATTGGTTGATGAGAGTCATATCCCAGTTCAAGTACCTCCGGTGTAGTCTGTTTAGTAATATTTCAGAACCTTGTGTGATGATGCTGATTATGGTGCTACCCCGTCTTTTGCAGAATGTCTCATATTGAGCATTTACTGCCGTTATGCTGCCGGAATTGTTCTAGGAATTTAGGAGATACTAAATTCTTGTGCTACCTTCTGCATCCTATAGTTGATGCTGAATCCATCCTTGTTTTCCTTGGTTTCGTTCTTCAGGATGTCATCAGTTAAACGAAGTTCTGTTGCTCGTAGCCAGAACCACGGAGATGGTAGGGATGAGGATCCTCCCGATCAGTCTTCGTTGGCAAAGTTCATGTTAGAGGTTGAGATGAACAAGCGTGAGACCAACCGCTTGTTGGCACGTATCGAGGAGAACACCACACCTCAGTTCAAAGGGTCTGCAACCATTCATGACTTCATTCGCTTGCACCCACCCACTTTTCATCATTCTATTGAGCCACTCGATGCAGATGACTGGCTTCGTAGTATCACACACAAGTTGCGTTCTGCGAACGTAGCTGAAGGTGACAAGGTCATCTATGCTGCATACCACCTGGAAGGTCCTGCTAGCCTTTGGTGGCAGAACTACGAGGCTATGCTTCCAGTTGGTCAGATACCTACCTGGAGAGATTTCACTGCAGCTTTTCGCGAGCATCACATTCCTGAAGCCCTCATCGATCGCAAGAGAGAAGAGTTCTGTTGTTTCACCCAGGGTAAGATGGCTGTTGATGCTTATAGTAGAGAGTTTGAGAACCTCGCCCGCTATGCTACAGAAGAAGTGTCCACGGACGCCAAGAAGCAGGCTAGGTTCCGGAAGGGTCTCAACCCCAAGTTGCGTCGTGATCTTCACTTGCACCATTGCAATACATTCCAGGCTCTTGTGAACAAGGCCATTAACGCAGAGACAGCTCAGCTCACTTACGAGGAGTCTCGTAAGCACACCCGTGATTTGGTTTCTTCCTCCGGTTCTAGTTTGCAGAAGCGCCGGATTTGGATTCCGAACTCCGCTCTTCCACCCGGTTATACACCGAGGCCATCTCATGTGGCGCCTCAACCAGTTCAGCAGTATGCTCCACCCAAGCCTGTTGGTAGACTTCCTTCCAATGCGGGTCCACGTCCAACTTCAGGGACTTGCTTCACACGCGGAGAGCCAGGACACTATGCACGTGACTGCTCTCAAGCCAGTTATGCTCCACCCCAGCCCGAGAAGTCTGTTGGCTGTGATAAGCCATCACGCAAGATGATCAGTGTCAAGACAGCTCCTACTGAACGTGGACGTGTGCATCACGTCTCGGCTGAAGACGCTTATGATGATCCAGATGTCGTTCTTGGTACACTCCTGGTCAATTGCCATCCAGCTTCGGTTCTTTTCGATACCGGAGCATCCCACTCCTTCATTTCGGAAAGCTATGCCAGCTTGCACAACATATCATTTTGTGATATGCCCTCTCCTTTAGTCATTCAAACTCCTGGAGCCAAATGGCAAACTTCTAGTGTAAGCCATGGTAATGAAATCCTTGTTGACAGACTTGTATTCCTTGCATCACTTATAGCCCTCAAGTCTTCAGATATTAACATCATCTTGGGTATGGACTGGATGAAAGCTCATTATGCCAAGATTGATTGTTACACCAGGTCTGTTCAGCTCACACACCCATCTGGCAATATAGTAACTGTCTCCACTAGAGTTGCAAAGCGCCAACTCTATTCTCTTAATGCCAGCCCTCTTCCAGACCTTGAAGATATCCCGGTAGTCCGTGACTTTCCGGATGTCTTTCCAGAAGAATTGCCAGGTGTTCCACCTGACAGGGATGTAGAGTTCGTCATAGATCTTATCCCAGGAACCGCTCCAATTTCTAGGAGACCTTACAAGATGGCACCCTTAGAACTAGCCGAGCTTAAGAAACAACTCGATGAGTCCTTGCAAAAGGGTTTCATCCGTCCTAGTTCTTCTCCCTGGGCTTGCCCCGTCCTCTTCGTCAAGAAGAAGGATGGTACGGACCGGATGGTTGTAGATTATCGTCCCGTTAATCTGGTCACGATAAAGAACAAGTATCCGCTCCCCAGGATCAACGACCTGTATGATCAGCTCGCTGGATCCTCAGTCTTTTCCAAGATGGATTTGAGGTTAGGCTACCATCAAATCAAGATCAGAAACGGGGACATTCCTAAGACGGCTTTTGTCACTCGTTATGGCCAGTACGAGTACACCGTCATGTCCTTTGGTCTAACTAATGCTCCAGCTACCTTCTCCCGCTTGATGAACTCGATCTTCATGGAGTACTTAGATAAGTTCGTCGTGGTTTACCTCGATGATATTCTTATTTACTCGAAGAACGAGGAAGAGCATGCCGAACATCTTAGACTTGTGTTAGAGAAACTCAGAGAGCACCGCCTTTATGCCAAGTTCTCCAAGTGCGAATTTTGGTTGCCAGAAGTGACCTACCTAGGCCACGTGATCTCTGGTAAGGGCATTGCTGTCAATCCCGAGAGAGTTTAGGCCGTTCTTGATTGGACTCCACCTGAAACAGTTAAACAAGTTAGGAGTTTCCTTGGTCTAGCCAGCTATTGTCGCCGCTTTGTTGAAAACTTCTCCAAAGTGGCCAAACCCCTCACGGAACTTCTCAAGAAAGATAAAAAGTTTGAGTGGACCCCACAGTGTGAGTACAGTTTTCAGGAACTGAAAAGACGCCTGACCTCTGCTCCCATACTTGTGCCACCGGATTTCACTAAGGACTTTGTTATCTACTGCGACGCCTCACGACAAGGACTAGGTTGCATTCTTATGCAAGATCGTCATGTGATTGCCTATGCATCTCGACAGTTGCATCCACATGAGGAGAATTATCCTACACATGATCTAGAGCTTGCAGCCGTAGTCTATGCACTTAAGACATGGCGACATTACCTTCTTGGTAAACGTTGCGAGATATACACCGATCACCAGAGTCTCAAGTATATCTTCACCCAACCAGACTTGAACCTTAGGCAAAGACGTTGGTTGGAGTTGATCTCTGATTACGACTTAGGGATTACCTACACCCCAGGCAAGGGCAATGTCATGGCTGATGCGCTAAGTCGTAAGTCCTATTGTAACAATCTTATGTTGCAGCAGGGCCAACCACTTCTTCATGAGGAATTCTGTAAGCTTAATCTTCACATTGCTCCTCACGGATTCCTGTCTACCTTGGTGGCGAAACCTACCCTTGAAGATCAGATCATTTCTAACCAGAAGTTTGATAGGGGTGTTATCCGCATGAAGAGAAACATTAAGAAGGGAGTTGGTGGATGTTTCTCCATGGATGATCGAGGTGTTGTTTTCTTTGAGAATCGCTTGGTGGTTCCCAAGAATCAACATCTGCGACAGCTGATTCTTAAGGAGGCGCATGAATCCCCTCTCACGATTCATCCCGGTAGTACTAAGATGTATCAGGACCTACGCCAGAGGTTCTGGTGGACTAGGATGAAGAGAGAAATCGCTGAGTTCATTGCTAACTGTGACGTTTGTCGTCGCGTTAAGGCAGAGCATCAAAGGCCTGCTGGCACCCTTCAGCCTTTAGCTATTCCTGAGTGGAAATGGGATAAAGTTGGTATGGACTTCATCACCGGCTTTCCCAGGACCAAGAAAGGGAATAATGCTATCTTCGTAGTCATTGATCGTCTTTCCAAAGTGGCTCACTTCCTACCTGTTCGAGAGAATATCACCGCTAGTCAGCTCGCTGACTTATATATTTCTCGAATAGTTTCACTTCATGGTGTTCCACTAGAGATCAATTCAGACCGTGGTAGTCTTTTCACTTCTCATTTCTGGGAGAGTTTCCAAACTGCCATGGGCACCCATCTTTCCTTCAGTACCGCTTTCCACCCTCAATCAAGTGGTCAGGTGGAAAGGGTCAACCAAATTCTCGAAGACATGCTTAGAGCCTGCGTTATCTCATTCGGTATGGATTGGGAGAAGTGCCTTCCTTTCGCCGAGTTTGCTTATAACAATAGCTACCAATCCAGTCTCAAGAAAGCTCCTTTTGAGATTCTGTATGGACGAAGATGTCGAACACCTTTGAACTGGTCAGAAACCGGTGAAAGACAATTCTTTGGACCGGATATGATCCAGGAGGCAGAAGAGCAAGTTCGCGTCATTCGTGAGAATTTGAAAACAGCCCAATCTCGTCAAAAGAGCCAGTATGACCGTCGTCATAAGGAAGTGGCTTATGAAGTTGGCGACAAGGCTTACCTTCGGGTTACTCCTTTGAAGGGTACCCATCGTTTCGGTATCAAGGGCAAGTTGGCTCCTCGTTACATTGGACCTTTTCGCATTCTCGCTAAACGAGGAGAGGTTGCCTACCAGTTGGAACTACCGCCACACCTTTCTCGAGTACATGATGTCTTCCACGTCTCTCAACTCAGGCGTTGCTTCTCGGATCCCATCCGCGGAGTGGACCACGAAACGCTTGATCTCCAAGATAACCTCACATATCGAGAGTACCCTGTTCGCATTCTTGATCAAGCAGAGCGTGTTACTCGACGTCAGAACATCAAGTTTCTCAAAGTTCAGTGGTCTCATCATTCCGAGAGAGAAGCTACCTGGGAGCGTGAAGATCGTCTTCGACTGGAGTACCCCGCCTTCTTTCCGTCGACCCCTGAATCTCGGGACGAGATTCTTTCGAGTGGGGGCGAGTTGTCACATCCCTAGTTCTGGTATGCTCAAGGCTAGCTAGTCATGTGTGCATCATGTTTAAATTTCATTTAAATTTGAATTGGGGATTTGTAAAACCCTCAGAAATCATTTCTGGAAATGACCCAGATAAAAAGTGCTCCAAAAAGGTCCAAGGAAATGTTCATGTTACTCTCTAAAAATATTGGACAGAGGTAAAAATCAAACCAATATTTTTAGGAGCTCATAAACATTTATTTTGGCATTTGGAATTAATGCAATAATTATTTGCATTGGATATATCAATGATATATATATTTTATATATCCAACAATTATGCCAGTAATTAAGGAGCTCTGGAATAATACCATTGACCCCTGCAAAAATTGGCATAAGTAAATAAAATGGTTTAATATATTTATTAAATCAAAACAATGTCAGAAAAGTAGAAAACAGAAACGAATAAAAAAAAAGGAAAAGAGACTTACCTGGTGGCCCAGCAGTTTGGGTCCAGCCCACCTGGCCCCCCCTCCTCTGTCGTCTTCGTCCTCGACAGGGGATGGGCGCGTGCCGACGCACACGCACCGCCGCACCGCGCCACCTCCTCCCTCCCTGCCTGCCTGTCCTCCCTCCCGTCGCCCTGGAAGCCCTGGACGACGCCACGCGCCGCCCCGTACTCTCTCACTCTCCCTGGCTTTCTCTCCTCTCTCCCTCGCTCTCTCTCCCGCGAACGCCGAGCACCCCCGTCGCCGCCGCACGCCGTGGCCGTAGCCACCGCCTCCCCCTCGTTCCTCCGTAGAGCCCAGGAGCTCCGCCTCCTCCCTCTGAAGCTCTCCGCCAAGCCACGCGCCTCGGGAGGCCCTGGAGAGGCGCCTTCGCCGCCGTCTTCATCTCCGGTCGCCGGAGATCGTCTTCGCCGCCCCGCCGGCTCCAGCGCGTCCCCGAGCTCGCCGTCAAGCCCATTGAGATCGCTGTGAGCTGCTGCTCCTCCTCCCCCTCTCCATTCTCGCCCTCGCATACCGCAGCCGCATCCCGCTCACGCCCGACTCCGGCCGCCGCCCTGAGCTCCGCTCCGGCGAGCTCCGGCCACCCCTTCTCCTCCTACCTGCTCCGCTGGATGCGGGAGAGCACGGGCTTCGTCCCGGTGCCCTTAGCCGCCGCCCCCGTGCCCTGCAGCGTGGACGCCGCCGTGTCCAGAGGTCGCCGGCGACGACCTCGCCGGCCTGACATGCGGGCCCGACCGGCCAGGTGATTAGCTTAAGGCTAATCACCATTTTTGCTAACCCCTGACACTGACAGTGGGCCCAGACGCCTAAATCCCTAATTAGATTAGTTTAACTAACCCCTGTTCAACCCCTGTCACTGACGTGTGGACCCCAACGTCAGGTTTGACCTGGTCAGCTCCGTTGACCTGCTGACGCAGTCATGACGTCATGCTGACGCAATATCTCATTTTCTGGATTTAATTTTAAACAGGAAATTCCAGAAATTATTATAACCTTCAAAAATTCATATCAATTCAACCGTAGCTCGGATTGAAATGAATTATATATGAAAAATTATCAGAAAAATGCAATCTATCCATCTGTACCAGTTTCATGCATGTCAAAATAACTTATACCTGCTGAATAGGTGAAATCATATAAATGGCATTTATAAGAGCTTAATTAGGAGTTGCATTTGAACCTTTGGTTCAAATGGACTTCTTTCAGTTGGATGCTAGTTGCATTAGGTCAAACAGCATCACATCTTCATGCCATGTGCATGCATCATATTGTTGCATATGCTTGAGTATTGATTGTTGGCACCGTTCCTTCTCGATAGGTCCTGCTCCGGAGACCGTTCCAGAGTACCTGTCTGTGAAGCAGTGCCTCCCTTGTTGATCTACCAGGCAAGCAAACCCCCCTTGTTCATTCCGATATGATCCCACTCTCGCTCCTGCTCTCTTTTATTGCATTAGGACAACAGCGAATCAACTGCTACTTTATGCTGCGGTAGTTGAACCCATTCCTCTGCATGACCTGTCTTTGCCACAGTAAATAGTTGAAACCCACTAGCATGTGTAGGAGTTGATTGAGCCATGTTGTGCTTCTACCATGCCATGCCTGCTATTGCTTAGAGTTGTGTCAGGTCTGATTCATTGGGAATGGATTGGAGTGATATGATATGTTCTGATGCTGAGAGTTAAGCGTGTGAACACGATTTGGTAAAGGTAGCGGTGAGAGGCCATGTAGGAGTACATGGTGGGTTGTCTCATTGGAGCCGTCCTTAAGCACCGAGTTCTGTGTATGTCGTCCAATGACTAGCTACTACCACGCATTGGAATGCTTAAGTGCCCCTCTCGACTTATTAATCACCTTGGTCTCTGTCCAGGAGTTGCAACTAGTTTCTGGTGTTTGTAGGTAGTGCTATTTTTCTACCGAGTGGCACCCGGCAGGGTGGGCCCGGGACAGACTAGGCACAGGTGGCACGGTGTACCAAGTGGCACCCGGTTGGTGGGCTTGGGAACCCTGCTCACATCATTTGGGGCCGTGAGCGACACCCCGGCCGGATCTCCTTGCGGATGGAACCCGAATAGGCGATAAACCTGGACTAGAGTCTTGTGTGGTTAGTCAGGTCGTGGCCGACTCCCTCGCCCGGTTTCCGCTTGAAGGTTGCCGAGGTACATGACGTGTACAGGGCGATAAGTGGCGAGAGCGTGTGTGAAGAAGTACACCCCTGCAGGGTTATCATGATCTATTCGAATAGCCGCGTCCTCGGTTATGGACTTCTTGGATGCTTACGTGGTACATAGACAACTTGAAGTGGATACCATAAAATGCTCAAGATAAGTGTGAGTGCTATGGATGGCCTTCTCGTAGTGAGACGGGGATGAATCCATAGTAGTGTATTGATGTGGTGATTAGTGGACTCGTGTGCGCCATTTCAAAAGAGTTACCAACAGTCGTAGAACAGGATAGCCACAGAGTCAAAGCTGGCTTGCTGCAACTAAACCCCACATTACTTCCTTGATACTAATGCATGTATAATAGGATCTGATGTAAGCCTTGCTGAGTACCTTTGTACTCATGTTTGCTTTATTTATGTTTTGCAGCGGAGACTTCGGTCTTTCTAGTATTTCCGCTTGGACTTCGACGAGTAGCTTGCTACCTCAGCTACGATCTTGTACCCTTGGGAGGGTCTTGTAGATAGTTGGGCTTTTCAGCCTTTTTCTTTTGTAGTTGTCTGTACTCAGACATGTAATGCTTCCGCTTGTTGCTTGTATGCTCTGAATGATGGGTCATGTGACCCCTGTTTGTATTTAATACTATGTGGCTCTTCTGGGCCTTTATCTATATGAGTTTGCGTTATGTTGTGATGCCATGTTGTACAGCACATACTTGCATGTTATGCGTACGTGTAACGTGTATTGCTATGTGTGGGATCCGACTATCTAGTTGTTTATCCTTGGCAGCCTTTCATATGGGGAAATGTAAGTCTAGTGCTTCTGAGCGATAGTAGTCCGCTACAGCCCGGTTCACCGGAGTCCTGCTAGCCCAGCACTACTGCTCGGAACACTTGACTGGCCGGCATGTGTTTCACCTCGTTCCTGTGTCTGTCCCCTTTGGGGAAATGCCACGCGGTGACATCCGGAGTCCTGCCTAGCCTGCTGCAGCCCGGGTTACCGGAGTCCTGTTAGCCCAGTGCTACAGCCTGGATTCACACGTTGATGACCGACATGCTCGATGTGATTCATGTATGCCTGTCCTCATGAGTTAGTGCCGCTTTGGATTCACGACTAGCCATGTCGGCCCGGGTTCTCTGTCATATGGATGCTAGCGACACTATCATATACGTGAGCCAAAAGACGCAAACAGTCCCGGGTCAGGTAAGGTGGCACCCGTGGGAGTACTGTGCGTGAGGCCGCAAGGTGATATGATGTGTTACATGCTGGATCGATGTGGCTTAGGATCGGGGTCCCGACATTAGGACAACAGCAATTCAATTGTTACATGTTGGGTAGTTGAACCTCTTTCCTCTCCATGACCTGTCATTGCCACAGTAAGTAGATGAAACCCACTAGCATGAGTAGGAGTTGTTTGAGCCCTGATGTGCCTACTCATTCATGCTTGTTGTCATGCCTGCTAGTGCTTAGAGTTGAGTCGGGTCTGATTTATCGGAAATGAATTAGAATGTGGTGAACATGTCCTACTGTTGAGAGCTAAGTGTGTGAACACGATTTGGTAAAGGTAGCGGTGAGAGGCCATGTAGGAGTACATGGTGGGTTGTCTCATTGCAACCCTTCTCAGGAACTGAGTTCTGTGTTTGTGATCCATGAACAGTTACTACCACACATTGGGTTCCAGTAACTCGGCCCCTCTCGGCTTATTAATCAACTCGATCTCTGTCCAGGAGTTGCAACTAGTTTCTGGTGTTTGTAGGTAGTATTAGTAGTCTACCAAGTGGCACCCGGTACAGGTGGGCTTGGGACAGACTAGGCACAGTGGCACGGTGTACCAAGTGGCACCCGGATGGCGGGCTTGGGAACCCTGCACACATCGTTTGGGGCCGTGAGCGACACCCCGGCCGGATCTCCTTGCGGATGGAACCCGAATAGGCGATAAACCTGGACGAGAGACTTGTGTGGTTAGTCAGGTCGTGGCCGACTCCCTCGCCCGGCTTCCGCTTGAAGGTTGCCGAGGTACATGACGTGTACAGGGCGATAAGTGGCGAGAGCGTGTGTGAAGAAGTACACCCCTGCAGGGTTATCATTATCTATTCGAATAGCCGGATTCCTCGGATATGGAAAGTTGGACCCCTCGCATAGTTCATAGACAAGTGAAAGTGGATACTCTAAAATGCGCAAGATCAGCGTGAGTGCTATGGATGGCGTTCTCGTAGGAGGACGGGAGCGGATCCATAGTGGTGTATTGGTATGGTGAATATGTGGACTCGTGTGCGCCACCTCAAAAGAGTTACTTGCAGTCGTAGTTCAGGATAGCCACCGAGTCAAAGCTGGCTGCTGTAGTTAAACTCCACTATCCCTTTGTTGATACCGATGCATATGTAGATAGTTCTGATGTAAGTCTTCCTGGGTACATTTGTACTCACGTTTGCTTATCTATGTTTTTGCAGAGAGACTTCAGTCTCGCTAGTAGTTCCGCGTGGACTTCGACGTTTAGCTTGTTACCTCGGCTACGATCTTGTGCCCTCGGCAGGATCTGGTAGATAGTCAGGGTTCTCAGCCTTTTTCTTTTATAGATGTCTGTACTCAGACATGTTAAGCTTCCGCATGTGCTTGTTGCTTGTATGCTCTGAATGTTGGGTCATGAGACCCATGTTTGTAATATCTCGCTCCTCGGAGCCTAATGAATAAATACTTGAGTCGTAGAGTTATGTTGTGATGCCATGTTGTATTTACACATATCGAGCATATTGTGTGTATGATTGAAATGCTTGGTATGTGTGGGATCTGACAATCTAGTTGTTTATCCTTGGCAGCCTCTCTTATGGGGAAATGTAGTCTAGTGCTTCCATGACCCATAGTAGTCCGCTACAGCCCGGTTCACCGGAGTCCTGCTAGCCCAGCACTATTGCTCAGGACACCTGACTGGCCGGCATGTGTTTCACTTCGTTCCTGTGTCTGTCCCTTCGGGGAAATGTCACGCGGTGACATCCGGAGTCCTGCCTAGCTTGCTACAGCCCGGGTTCCCGGAGTCCTGTTAGCCCAGTGCTACAGCCCGGATTCACACGCTGCTGACCGACATGCTCGATGTGATTCTTGTATGCCTGTCCCCATGGGTTAGTGCCGCTTTGGGTTCATGACTAGCCATGTCGCGGCCCGGGTTCTTTGTCATATGGATGCTAGCGACACTATCATATACCCGAGCCAAAAGGCGCAAACGGTCCCGGGCCAGGTAAGGTGGCACCCGTGGGAATACCGTGCGTGAGGCCACAAAGTGATATGATGTGTTACATGCTAGATCGGTGTGACTTAGGATCGAGGTCCTGACAGCTTTGGTATCAGAGCCTGACTGCCTATAGGAATACCATGCCAAACTGGTCAAAGTTGAGTCTAGAAATGCTTTAGTTATATAAGGGAATTGATTGTGGAAGGGAACGTAAGGCTCTTTTTACTCCTTATACCTCATGCCCTCTGATCTGAGTCATCCTCTTCCTTTCTATGGGGATTAAGAACTGGGCTTTCTCATCTATCTATCAGGATGACGAGTTCCTATGGTAGAGACTTATAGGATTGTTGAATTCAAGCCTCAGTTCATTTTCTACTACCTTTAGTATGTGGTCAGCTGAACCAGAACCTTGATATGATGATGCTAAGTGGTTATGCCACCACTTTGCATGATGTCTCAAATCCTTTGAGCATTTACAGCCGTTATGCTGTCCGAGTCATCCCAGGTTTCTAAATAGTCTGATGCATTTGCAAATCCCTTCTTTCCATTCCTGATGTCCCTTTGGGCCAGTTTAACCACACTAATCGGTGAGTTGAGGTACTCTGTTGCGTCGGCATATATGTTGGAGCTATTATTATGACCCTAGGTGTTTTAGGGAGTCCCCTAGTAATCTAGCCATGTTTTGTGTTCCCAGTGTGATGATTCTGGCCACCATTCTCGAAAGCATCCCGTGATGCCATTTAGTAGTAGGTATTCTATTCCTGGGTTCTTGAACCCGAGATTCACCCTACTTACCTCATGTTGATAGTGTTGCTAGTTCCTTTAGGATATTAGTAACCTTTGCATTTTTCCTCGAGGTCCGTGGTATTTCCTTCTCCCAAATACTATGAACCACTTATGGCAGAAGTTTGTTGGACCAAAAGATCACAACAGGAGGGCTCTCGATGAGTTCCCATTTCTATATTGTGACTCTACCAGTCCTACCTTTCTGTATGGATTATCTGGAAGAAATATGTTGAACTTGGTTCGACATACTAATATATACATCCACAACTCAGAAAGTTATATGTTCCTTGAGTTGTCCCTTTTTAGTTGTGTTCTGACCCTCGTCTATCAATTGATAGTCAAGAGTGTGTGTGTGTATTCGTTCATCGATACATATTACTCTTGTGGTCCGTCAAGCCATTCTATTCAAGAATGACTAGGAGAAACAAACTCCAGTACCTCATCTATATCCAGGATTGGGTCAAAGCAGTTGTTTCCACAGATCAAATGTTAATCCAGCTTTTGTTCTGTTCTATCTGGGAGTATTACCATCTTTATATTAAGATTATCACGGGAATTGCACACCATCCTATGAGCTCTTGATACAGTGATACTTCTCGCCATCATTATTCATTCCTCGGTTCCGTGTTATTGTAACCGTAACGCCGACAAGTGAATCATGATGTGTGAAATCGATACTCCTAGCAACTTTGTTGCTTGGTAGTTAATGGACAATACTCTCATTCTTAGCGTGCTAGTTATTGAATTATCATTCTAAGACTGATCGTGCTACCTAGTCCTTATTTCTGGTGCACTCTTCGATCAATGAGTTAGGATTGTGTCAGTCCCTCGCTCTCTTGATCACATTGTCTTGCCCTGAAAAGCAAGATTGTTCTCGAGCTTAGTAACATATCAGTGGTTCGTGATTTTTCCGAATATCTTCTCGGAAGTATCACCTGACCGCTATGTTAAGCTCGTGATCAAGTTGGTTTCTTGTGAACCACCCTTTCTCCAAGAATCTGTGTTGGATATCCCTGAGCTAATTGGTTGAGCTAAACAACAAATTGAAGAGTTGGAAGAGAAAAGCTTAATCCACTTAGTTCATCACTAAGGGATATCCTTGTGTGTGTGGGTGTTGAAGAAATATGATATCTCCATCGATTGGTCCTCGTGATCAGTTGTTGAATCTATTGCCTTGTCAAAACTTTGACTTGAGTATGGGCTATCGTCAAGTCAAATCAGAACCAACGATGTTCGTAATGTTGTCTTACTCGTGGTTGATCCCTCGAGCATACACCATTACATATTTTGGTCTGACCAATGCTATCACTGTGTTCACATGATGGTGGAAGTCCAGTGATATGGAAATTCCGATGAGTTGCTATTGAGTCCATCAGCAGTATTTTGTCTCCCCCATGATTCGTGTTAAACATTAAGCTAGTGTTGGAAACTTTGTAAACAATGCCCTCATGTTCCGTTCATGAAGCATATGTTTGGATGAAAGTAGCGGCTTCCTCTAATTCATGTGCATTTGATGCAAGTTGCCGCCATGAGTTCGAGAAAGCTTGTTTTGCTTCCTCTGGAATCATCCCAAGTCAGTCATGCACGTGCGAAGTATTCTGTGGTCTGTTAGACTGATCATCTTCGTTCCATATGAATTTCGTAGCACACCAAGCCACTGATTGATTTGTTCAAGGAGAAGAAGTTTCTTCTTAAGAGCTAGACTTATGCAAGGAATTCGTTATCCTCGATGATGGTTCCCAACCTGAACTCGGTAGTGTTTTATTATAAGACTACTATGTGGTCATGCTTGACTAGGACAACATGTTCACATGTGTTTAGCAGGACCAGCTCATGTTTTGGAGCTTGCTATCGTAGTTCATTTCCCCGAGAATCTGGCAACGTCATCTCGTCGATTTGTGTTGCAAAACTTTCACCTTTCTTTCTAGATTCAATGAATCTGGAATATCCTGACACCAACCAGATCTGAATCTCAGGCAGATATGATGGTTGGAACGTGTCCCAAGAATTATAATATTGGTCTCTCGGTAACCCGGTAACGTGGATGTCATGGCCAACCCACCTAGCCGGAAGGCCTATTATTGTAATATCTTGGTTGAAGAAGTTGGTCACCTCCCCATAAGGATCCCGCAGGATCTTCCTCCGTAGTTATTCCTTATGGATTCTTGAGCTTCCGAAGTCCGACCTTTTACTTCATGTTCTAGTTATCAAACCATATCTATAAATGGGTTGCTCTAGCACATCAAGGAGAACATTATAAGCGGGGTGCTAAATGTCTCTCGATCGATCATCCAGATTTTGTTCCCTTAGCCTCGCTAAGGGGAAGTCTGAGAAGGTGTTATCTTCCTTTGTATCCGCATCATCCATCACTAGTCATCATGGTAGTATGTTGTGTTGCCAGGATCCTTGCCACGGATGTTGGTAAAACATTGATGAATATGGAAATGCTCAAGTTCTTGAGAGCACGCTCAGACACTAGGTTACATCCTCGATATCAATTGGAACATGCCTTCCGTTTGCCGAGTTGTCTTATAACTCTAGTCTCCTTTCCAAACTGAGTATTCCATTCTTTGGAATTCCTTCAAACGATCAATTGTGATTTTCCTTAGGCTGGTATAGAGAGTTTCAATGATCTCTGAATCAAAGCAATTCTTTTTGCCACTTAAGGGAATAGTTCTTTAAGCCACCTTCCCCGAGGTGCCCCGTTTTGGGATCATGGCAATTTTCCTCGCTACTTTGAAACCCTCGTCAAAATTGTTTCTTCTCTCGCCCCTGATGCATGTTTTGCCTCTTAGCTCCAGATTTGTTTCTATGTCTCATTCCGTGAGTTCATCTTGTGATCACTGAGATGATCCTAAATTGCTCGGACCTCAAGAAGACTGATTCTTCTAAAATCCTCCCTTTCTTTTCGTTGTCATGTTGGATGTAGTTCTCAAAGCAAGACATCGAGATCAAGGTGATGCAATGAGCCAATACCCTCGAGAAAGACATCTGGATCGTGAAGATTGTGTTGGTATTGTGCCTCCTCTGTCTTCTTACCTCACGTCTTGAATCTCGGGACAAGATTCTTGTTTAGTGGGGGTGAGTTGTCACAGCCCTAGCTTAGCCTTTGCTTGTCCTTGCATGATCATCATATCATCATGTTTAATTTTCTAAGAAACTTGAAATGGGGATGACAGAAACCCCCAACACCACTCAAACCAACTAGGGTTACTAAAATACTTTTTCAATGAACCTGTAATGCCCTTCTAAAATGTTCATCATCTTTGCCTTGGTCTAGAACCTCTGACAAAATGGTGCACAAATTTCTAGGTCATCCAAAGGTCACTGGATTAAATCATATGTTATTTGAATTTGGGCATTTAAATGCTAGTAAATATTTTAAATTCCCAAGTAATCCTAAACTGAAATGTTCCATGTTGGATATATTCTATACAATGGGCATGTGAAGTTTGGTGATTTTTGAAAGGGTCTAGGTATTTTTAGAAAAGCCACAAAGATTACAGAAAAAATAGAAAAGAAAAATAAGAGAGAGAGAGAGAAGGGCTAACCTGGCGCCACCAACCGGCCCAGCTCCTGTGCTGGTCCAGCACTGTTGGCCCAGCCCACTGCTGTAGTGGCCAAGCCCGGTGCCGCCTCCTTCAACCTCGTGCCAGAAGACACGAGGGCGTGTGCCCGCGGTGCGCCAGCACGCGCACGGCCACCGACGGCCACCTCCTGCTTGCCGCTTCGCCCTGGCCCTCCCTGGCGCTGCCACGCACTCCTCTCGACCCTCTGCACTTCTCCCCTCCTCGCAGCTCTCGCCCCTCCCCTCTCTGCTCACTTCCCGAGCGGAGCCCGTCGCCGCCGTCCGCCTTAGCTGCGGCCACCGGCCCTCCCTAGTCCACCCAGCGTGTCCATGAGAACCGCCTCGGCTCCGTCTTCCTCCTCGACGCCCCACGCAACCGGGGACGCACCACAGCGCCTGCATCGCCCTCGTCTTCTTCCTTTGGCCGCCGAGATCACCGACGACCTTGCGCCCTCTCCGACACCTCCCCGAGCCCGTTGAGCCTCTCCTCGCATCCGCCGTGAGCTCCTCCCCCCTAACCCCCTCTCCTTTGCTTCGTTTGCATGCCGTAGCCGCCATCTCGCCTGTGACCGAATGCGCCGCCGCCTGCACTCGTCGCCGGTGACGCTCCGGTGACCATTTGGTCCCGGGTGTGCGTCCAACATGCTCACCGCCGCAGGTAGAGACCCCCTAGCGCCTCGCTGCGTTCGTTTGCGCACCGCAACACCAATTCCGCGCCCACCCGAACGCCGGCGCCGCCCCGGGCTCATTTCCGGCGAGCTCCGGTCGTCCCCGCTGCCGCCGCATGCCGCCCTAGATGCGGGTGAGCTCCAGCTCCCCGTAGATGGCCTCAGCTGCCGTTTTGGTCGACGGAGCGCGAAACCCGCAGCCCTCCGCCGCGTCTGGCCTCGCCGGCATCGAGTCGCCGGCGAGTTTGACCGTTCGACCCGGGGTTTGACCTCCCCGGGGTCAACACACATGGGCCCCGCCCCTGACTAGATTAGTCTAGGACTAATTACCCCCACTGACACTAACAGTGGGCCCAGTGGCCGTTAATTTGATCAGTTAGATTTAATTAACCCTGTTAGTTAATTGTGTCACTGACGTATCGACCCCACTGGTCAGGTTTGACCTGGACCGGGTCAGTTGACCTGCTGACGTCACAGTGACGCTATGCTGACCCAATAAGTATTTTCTGGATTTAATCTTATATAGGAAATTCCAGAAAATGTTGCAAACTTCAAAAATTCATAGTAATTCAACCGTAACTCCAAATCAAACAAGTTATATATGAAAAATTATCAGAAAATCCAATCTATCCATATGTACTATTTTCATGCATGTTAGAACAACTTATAGCTACTGTTTTGGACAAATCATATGAATGGCACTTAAATAACCATATATGGAGTTTGAATTTGAACCTTGGGTTCAAACCAACTACACTTAATTGTGTTGCTAGTTGCATTAGGCCAAATCACAAGCATATTGCCATGTCATGATCATGCATCATATTGTTGCATTGCATTGATTGTGTTCTTTCTGTGTTTGCCGGTATTCGTCCCCTCTAAGTAGACGATGTTCCGACGATTATTCGATGACACTGATGAAGAGCTATATCATCTTCAGAAGTGCCAGGCAAGCAAAACCCCCTTGTTCATTCCTATACAATCCCACTCTCTCGCTCTTGCTCTCTTTTACTGCATTAGGACAACAACGATTCAATTGTTACATGTTGCAGTAGTTGAACCTCTTTCCTCTACATGACCTGTCATTGCCACAGTAAATAGATGAAACCCACTAGCATGACTAGGAGTTGTTTGAGCACTGATGTGCCTACTCATTCATGCTTGTTGTCATGCCTGCTACTGCTTAGAGTTGAGTCGGGTCTGATTCATCGGAAATGAATTGGAATGTGGTGAACATGTCCTACTATTGAGAGCTAAGTGTGTGAACACGATTAGGTAAAGGTAGCGGTGAGAGGCCATGTAGGAGTACATGGTGGGTTGTCTCATTGCAGCCATTCTCAGGAGCTGAGTTCTGTGTTGGTGATCCATGAACATTTACTACCACACATTGGGTACCGGTAAGTCGGACCGTCTCGGCTTATTAATCAACTAAATCTCTGTCCAGGAGTTGCAACTAGTTTCTGGGGTTTGTAGGTAGTGTTAGTAGTCTACCAAGTGGCACCCGGTATAGGTGGGCTTGGGACAGATTAGGCACAGTGGCACGGTGTACCAAGTGGCACCCGGATGGTGGGCTTGGGAACCCTGCACACATGGTTTGGGGCCGTGAGCGACACCCCGGCCGGATCTCCTTGCGGATGGAACCCGAATAGGCGATAAACCTGGACGAGAGACTGGTGTGGTTAGTCAGGTCGTGGCCGACTCCCTCGCCCAGCTTCCTCTTTAAGGTTGCCGAGGTACATGACGTGTACAGGGAGATAAGTGGCGAGAGCGTGTGTGAAGAAGTACACCCCTGCAGGGTTATCATTATCTATTCGAATAGCCGGATTCCTCGGATATGGAAACTTGGACCCCTTGCATAGTTCATAGACAAGTGAAAGTGGATACTCCAAAATGCGCAAGATAAGCGTGAGTGCTATGGATGGAGTTCTCGTAGGAGGACGGGAGCGGATCCATAGTGGTGTATTGGTATGGTGAATATGTGGACTCGTGTGCGCCACCTCAAAAGAGTTACTTGCAGTCGTAGTTCAGGATAGCCACCGAGTCAAAGCTGGCTGCTGCAGTTAAACTCCACTATCCCTTTGTTGATACCGATGCATATGTAGATAGTTCTGATGTAAGTCTTGCTGGGTACATTTGTACTCACGTTTGCTTATCTATGTTTTTGCAGAGAGACTTCAGTCTCGCTAGTAGTTCCGCGTGGACTTCGACGTTTAGCTTGTTACCTCAGCTACGATCTTGTGCCCTCGGCAGGATTTGGTAGATAGTCAGGCTTCTCAGCCTTTTTCTTTTATAGATGTCTGTACTCAGACATGTTAAGCTTCCACATGTGCTTTTTGCTTGTATGCTCTGAATGTTGGGTCATGAGACCCATGTTTGTAATATCTCGCTCCTCGGAGCCTAATGAATAAATACTTGAGTCGTAGAGTTATGTTGTGATGCCATGTTGTATTTACACATATCGAGCATATTGTGTGTATGATTGAAATGCTTGGTATGTGTGGGATCCGACAATCTAGTTGTTTATCCTTGGCAGCCTCTCTTATGGGGAAATGTAGTCTAGTGCCTCCATGAGCCATAGTAGTCCGCTAAAGCCCGGTTCACCGGAGTCCTGCTAGCCCAGCACTACTGCTCAGGACACTTGACTGGCCGGCATGTGTTTCACTTTGTTCATGTGTCTGTCCCTTCGGGGAAATGTCACGCGGTGACAGCCGGAGTCCTGCCTAGCCTACTACAACCCGGGTTCCCGGAGTCCTGTTAGCCCAGTGCTACAACCCAGATTCACACGCTGCTGACCGACATGCTTGATGTGATTCATGTATGCCTGTCCCCATGGGTTAGTGCCGCTTTGGGTTCACGACTAGCCATGTCGGCCCAGGTTCTTTGTCATATGGATGCTAGCGACACTATCATATACGCGAGACAAAAGGCGCAAACGGTCCCGGGCCAGGTAAGGTGGCACCCGTGGGCGGACGACACGGAGCTTCCTCAGGCACGGACTCATCAGGCTGGCTCGCGAGAAGGCGGAGAGATCAAGGCGGGCTACCTCACGAGGTGTCCATGACGCAAGCCATGATGACCAAGGGCGCCAGGCGGGCGCCAGCCCGCGCAGTGTCCTCCCTTTCCTCTTAGTTGCAAAGGGAGCAAGCGCAGGTGGGAGGATCAAGAAAAGGCACCTATTTCGGTGCAACAAGACCAAGACCAGATCCGCGACAAGGAGGAAGTCACTGTGGAGCCCAGGCCGGCGTCACCACGAGAGCCTTTGGCAGGCGAGGACCAACTTTAGTCAGGATAAGTGTACCAGATGTTCCCCTTCAAAATGGCCAATTGTTGGCGCCCTTCCCGCTCAATATTTGGGAAGAGGCCCAGGGCCTTTGCCTATAAATAGGACTAGCCAACCCCAGGGTAGAGATATCTAGCAACCCGGATATCAGTTAGATAGGCATAGGCAACAGACAGAAAGAGAAACAGAGAGAAGGGCAATTGAACTCCTCCTAGTAGTTCATCCCCCCAGCCAAGAACAGACCCTCGCGAGGCTGTTCTTCCTTGTATTGTTCATCATCAGCCCAAGAGGCAATCCACCACACCACACTGGAGTAGGGTATTACACCACATCGGTGGCCCGAACCAGTATAAACTCTGTGTCTCTTGTGTTGTTCTTCTGGTAGCTTAGATCCTTGCGAGGCGGAGGGGTACAGGTAGGTAGGAAGCGTAATCTCCGCGCGCACCCCAGAGTTTGAACCTCAAGGGTCTGCCGGAACTAAAAATCCGACATTTGGCTTGCCAGGTAGGGGTGTGCTGGAATTCGCTTTCCACCGCTCCATTCTCCTCCGACCATCGCGCCCATGTCTGACGCCCGTCGGGCTCGCGCCGGGCGCCGGGCCGCCCTCACTTCCCGCATCGCCCAGACGGCTCCCGTCAGCGGGCCTCCTCGCCGTTCCCCGGCACCTGCCGACAACACCGCCACCGGCCCGGCGGGGAACGAGTAGAATGTGTCGTCTCAGCATCCGTCCGTGCGGCAAGACGGCCGCACCGCTACACCAACACCTCCGGTCGTCGCGGCCCTCCTGGGCGGCTCGCAGGCGCCGCCTACAAGTCACCACGTCAAGCCGTTCGTCCGCCGGGTCAGCGCCGCTTCCGCATGGCAGGGGGCTCTCCCGGACTGGGCGGCGCCCAAGGCCGGCCTGACCTTCAGCTCGGAGGACCACCCCTCCAACTCGGCCTGCTCGGGCGCGCTCCCCATGCTGTTCACCCCCACCATCTGCCAGGTGGCCGTCACCAGAACTCTCATCGATGGCGGTGCGGGCCTCAGCGTGCTCTCGGCCGAGGCCTTCAACCTCCTCCGCATACCCCTGGAACGACTGCAACCCAGCCGGCCCTTCTCGGGCGTTGGGGGTGGATCATCCAGCTCCTTGGGACAGATCCGGCTCCCAGTAATCTTTGGCACCTATGACAACTTCCGCACGGAGATGGTCGACTTCGACATCGCCCCCATCGGCCTTCCCTACAACGCCATCCTCGGCTACCCAGCTGGTCCAGTTCATGGCCGCGACACACCCGGCGTACAACCTCATGAAGATGCCCGGGAGCAGCGGTGTCCTCACCGTGCACGGGGACACCGGAGGCGCGCTGCGAGTGCTCAAGCTCGCCTTCAAGACGGCGGCGTCAGCACAACCCGCTGACTCGGAGGCCCCCGAGCCCACGGGGGCTGCGCCCGCCAAGAAGAAGCAGTTGTTCACCCAAGACAAGGCAGAAACCAAGCAGGTAACCATTGATGAGGACGGGTCCACCAGTGCCACTTTTACCATAGGCGCCAACCTCGAGCCCGAGCAGGAGGAAGCCCTGGTCAGGTTCCTGCGCGCAAACAAGAAGGTATTCGCTTGGGAGCCTGACCAGCTGGCAGGGATCCCTAGGAGTGTAATCGAGCATCACCTCAACGTGTGCCCCAACGTGCGCCCCGTGAAGCAGAAGGCGAGGCAGCAGTCCACAGAGAAGCAGGCCTTCATCGTCCGAGAGACCCGGAAACTAGAAGCCGCTGGGGTCATTCGCGAGGTCCGATACCCGGATTGGTTGGCCAACCCTGTCGTTGTGCCAAAGAAGGGAGGTAAGGAGCGCATGTGTGTCGACTTCACCAACCTCAACAAGGCGTGTCCGCAAGATCCATTCCCGCTCCCCCGCATCGATCAGATCGTCGATTCCACCGCGGAATGTGACCTGCTATGCTTCCTGGATGCCTTCTCTGGGTATCACCAGATCAAGATGGCGGTAGAAGACGTCGAGAAGACATCCTTCCTAACCCCGTGTGGGGTGTACTGCTACACATGCATGCCATTCGGGCTGCGAAACACAGGGGCGACCTTTCAGCGGCTGATGCACATCACGTTGGGCCGGCAGCTCGGGAAGAATGTCGAGTCTTACATCGATGACATTGTGGTGAAGTCTCGGGAGGCCAAGACCCTGATACAAGACTTGGAGGAAACCTTCGCGAGCCTCGACGTGGTGAACCTGCGGCTCAACCCAGAGAAGTGTGTGTTCGGGGTCCCCTCAGGCAAGCTCTTGGGTTTCCTCGTGTCCCACCGAGGCATCGAGGCCAACCCGGAGAAGGTCAAGGCGGTCGAGGACATGAGCCCGCCAAAGACCCTCAGAGAAATGCAGAAGCTCACTGGACGCGTGACCGCGCTAGGGCGCTTCATCTCCAGGCTGGGGGAGCGAACGCTGCCTTTCTTCCAGCTAATGAAGAAAAAGGGGCCCTTTGAATGGACTGAAGAGGCCGACAAGGCGTTCCAAGATCTCAAGAGATACCTGACCAGCCCTCCGGTCATGGTTGCCCCGCGCCCTCAGGAGCCCCTGGTGCTCTACCTCGCCGCCACTCCTTACTCCGCCAGTGCAGCCCTAGTGGCGGTTAGGGAGGAGCGTCGAATCAAAACCGCAGCTGCAGCCCGGGACAAGGCAAAATAGGAACAAAGATGGCCCATAGAAACCGCCACGGCAGTTGAGGAGAATCAGCCACCGCAGAGGAGCGCACCGGAGGTGGAAGGAGCTCCTCACCCAGATGGTCAGCCTCCGGAGGCCCCATCGCCTCCGGAGGCGCCATCATCTCCGGAGGGCGCCACAAGCATTGACACACCCAGCCTCGTTGAGCACCCCGTGTACTTCGTCAGCACGGTATTGCGGGACGCGAGGGCACGGTACCCCATGCCTCAGAAGCTCCTCCTCGCACTACTAGTGGCCTCACGCAAGTTGCGGCACTACTTTCAGGGTCACCCCATCAAGGTCGTCTCGTCATACCCCTTGGAGAGGGTGCTCAGGAGCCCTAACTCGGCCGGAAGGGTCGCCGAGTGTAACATAGAACTGCAAGCGTTCCAGCTCGAATTCAGCACGACCAGGGTCATCAAGGGAGCAGCATTAGCGGATTTTGTGGCAGAATGGACGGAGGCACCAGGCCTCAAGGCCGACGAGGATCGGTCCCTCTCCCCGGGGAGCGAGGCGCCGGAAGGCTGGGTCATGTACTTCGATGGGGCGTTCTCCAGGCATGGTGCTAGGGCTGGGGCGGTGCTTATATCGCCCACTCAGGACAAGCTCTACTACGCAGTACAACTCTATTTCCAGCAAGGCGAAAAGGTCTCCAACAACATAGCGGAGTATGAAGGTCTAATAGCGGGCTTGAAGGCCGCAGTTGCCCTGGGGGTGAAACGCCTCACCATCAAGGGCGATTCACAGCTCCTTGTCAATTTCTCCAATAAGGTGTACGAGCCGAAGGATGAGCACATGGAGGCCTACCTTGCAGAGGTCCGCAAGATGGAGAAGCAGTTCTAGGGGCTGGAGTTGAAGCATGTACCCCGTGGCACCAATCAGGAGGCCGACAACATCGCCAGACGGGCGTCCATGCGGCTACCTCAGGAGCCTGGCGTCTTCGAGGAGCGGCTCTTCAAGCCCTCAGCCCTGCCGTCATTATCAAACACGGCTCAGCCTCGAGAAGAGCTCCCCCAGCCACCAGCCTCAGGAACCCCGGTCTGTGGCCCGGCCTCAGGAGCGCGCCTGCTCCTGACGATGGAACCTCAGGAGGGGTGCTGGATCACGGAGCTCCGGAGTTATTTAACACAGGGGATCCTGCTGGAGAAGGAGGAGGAAGCGGAGCGTGTGGCACGGCAGGCCACGGCATACTGCATCAAGGATGGAGAGCTCTACCGGAAGCGACCAAACGACGTATCCCTGTGCTGCATCTCCAGGGAGCAAGGAAAGGAACTGCTGGAAGACATACACGGCGGAGACTTGGACATCATTTATCATCACGGACCCTCGTCCGCAAGGCGTTTGGTAGTGGGTTTTATTGGCCCACCGCACTCAATGACGCTGTCGAACTGGTGAAGGCTTGTGAGGCCTGCCAGTTCCACGCCAAGCAGATCCATCAGCCAGTGGGAGGCCTCCAGACTATACCCCTTTCGTGGCCATTCGCAGTCTGGGGGCTGGACATCCTGGGCCCATTTCCTCGGGCGCCAGGGGGCTACCGCTACCTCTACGTCGCCGTGGACAAGTTCACCAAGTGGGCTGACGTAGAGGCCGTCCGCACCATCCCCGCGGGTTCCGCGGTCAAGTTCATCAGGGGCATCGTGAGCCGGTTCGGGATGCCAAACCGCATCATCACAGACAATGGTTCGCAGTTCACCAGTAACCTCTTTAAAACATACTGTGCTAACCTTGGGACGCAGATATGCTACGCTTCGGTGGCACACCCCCGAAGCAACGACCAGGCGGAGCGAGCCAACGCAGAGGTCCTAAGGGGCCTCAAAACCAGGACGTTCAAGAAGAAGCTGGAGGCCTGCGGAAGAGGTTGGTACGACAAGCTTCCGTCCGTGTTGTGGTGCATCCGCACAACCGCGACCAAGCCGACGGGAGAGACCCCGTTCTTCCTGGTCTACAGTGCCGAGGCGGTCCTCCCTCACGAGGTCAGACGTTGCTCCGCGCGGGTCCTGGCGTTCAACGAGGCGCAGCAGGACGCCATGCGGGGGATGGACCTCGTGCTGGGGGAGGAACGCCACCGAGAAGCCGCACTGCGGGCGGCGAGGTACCAACAAGCACTGCGGCGATATCACTGCCGCCACATCCGCCCCAGAACTCTCGAGGTAGGAGACCTCATTCTCAGGCGGGTCCTCTCCAAGGAGGGACTGCACAAGCTCTCTCCCATGTGGGAGGGCCTGTTCAAGGTTGTTCATGTTTCCAGGCCTGGCTCCGCGCGCTTGGAGACTCAGGAGGGGGGTGCCGATTCAGAACGCGTGGAACATCCAGCACCTCCGGAGGTTCTACCCCTAAAAAGGCCCGGAGCCTGTGAAGAAGGCGAACGCCTGTGAAGATTATCCTTTTTGGAAAAGGCCCGGAGCCTGTGAAGAAGGCGAACGCCTATGAAGATTATCCTTTTTGGAAAAGGCCCGGAGCCCGTGAAGAAGGAGAACGCATGTGAAGATTATCCTTTTTGGAAAAGGCCCGGAGCCTTTGAAGAAGGCGAACGCCGTGAAGATTATCCTTTTTGGAAAAGGCCCGGAGCGTGTGAAGAAGGCGAACGCCTGTGAAGATGACCCTTTTTGGAAAAGGCCCGGAGCCTGTGAAGAAGGCGAACGCATGTGAAGCTTATACTTTTTGGAAAAGGCCCGGAGCCTGTGAAGAGGGCAAATGCCCATGAAGCTCGTTCCCCCTAAGAAAGGCCCAGAGCCTGTGAAGAGGGAAAATGCCCGTGAAGCTCGTTCCCCCTAAGAAAGGCCTGGAGCCTGTGAAGAAGGCCAACGCCTGTGAAGCTTGCCGCCCGTGACACTCTCATGTAATAATGAGTGGGGCTGTACCAAGGTTGTTAGACTCGCGATTCTGTTATACGATTCTACGACTTTACGATCCAAACTTACCCATCTGATTCTACGATTTTAGTTCATAAAATCTACGTTTCTACGATCCTGGTAGTGAAGATCCTATGATTTACGATTCTACCATCAGAGCTCCGATCCGATTCAAAATCGCGATCCTGACAACCTTGGGCTGTACACGCCCCAGAGTCTCAGGAGCGTCGGCCTCAGGCCCTGGGGCTCCCTCCCACGCCCAGTGGCAGCACTTAGCTCCGCGCTGGTGAGAAGACGTCGAAGACTAGATTAGGTGTCGGACGCGGCTTTTTCATTTGCTTTCCGCAGCTGGCTTGTTCATTCTCATTCGAAGTTTTATTGGAGCTATTGCCGCCTTTGACTTATGGTTCTTCGACTTTTTCACTCTCCTGCCTCGATTTCTCTTATGCAAGGCCTCACGAGGGGAAGGGGCAGCCGAGCGCCCTCGCGAGTATTTCTGTCCTAGCCATTCAAAGGTTTCGCGACCTGGGTCCATTGTAGGAGCACCCCTCCAGTCCGTGCCCCTCGGGCACCGCGACATGAACACAGGGCCTGGGTCGGTCGCCCCCCCTCACGGCTGGGGTTGGAAACTATCTACACATGGACATGAAGCCAGAAGGCACGATAGCAAAAGCAAAGCGATGATTAACAGCGATAACCCAAACACGCCCCCGCGGGGCCCCACGCTACTGTCTTTTTATGCAGGACAAAGGAAAAGAAAGAACAATCGAGCGCAGCTCGCCTCACACCGGCCTGCAGGGAAGACTCGAGCCACCTCCAGGACTCAGGCAGACTCCCTCTCGCGCTTCACCGAAGCGCGACGGCGGGCAGACGCAGCACCACCTCCCAGGCAGGTACGGCGGCGTGGAGGCTGGCTGCGGCCACCGCTAGAAAAGTCGCCACCTGAGGAAGAACTGGTGAAGCTTGGGGAACCCTGAGCACCGCCGATCACGCGAGCGCTGCCCTCTCCGTCGTCGCCAGGGCTGGGTTCCTGGCCGCGGTCGTCATTCTCAGGGCAGCATCCTGCGCGTCGACCATCTTCCCCGAACACCCTCACAAAGAGGGTGGCATCACCGTCAAACTTGAAGTGCAGGGTGCACCGATGGCTCAGGCCCCGCGCGCGGGCAAACGTCTGCCAACTGCGGGCCAAGGCCAGGCTCCCAGCTGCAGAGACTTCCAGTGAAGCCCATTAGGCTCGGCTGCAGCAGCCATCTGCTTGAAGCCAGAGGCCGCCCGGGGCACCGGCCGGGAGCTCGCCGAGGAGGAAACGAGGAAGATGAAGCCGGGTGCTAGTCGGCTCCGCCGACCACACAACGAACTCCGGCAGCACCTCTGTCGCGCGAGAACGTGGCCTAGGGGGGCGCGCGACCGAGGCGTGCCCCCCGGTCACCGCAGCCCGCCCGTCACCGAGCTGAAATCGCCCCCACGGCCGTGAAGGGCTGTCGTAGTGGACGCGGGATGTTTGCGAGGACGCCCCCGGCCACGCTTGGGCGGAGGAGAGACAGGCTCAACCTTGCGAGCCTTCCCTTTCTCCTCGGCTGAGAACCTCCTCGATGGTGCCATGAAGAAGAAGGAGAAGCAAGAGGGATGGACTGGAAGGGCGCGTGCCGTTCCGTACTTATAGCCGGCGGAGGCCAACCGTCGGCCTCCATGATCTCAGGTAATCATGACCCATTTTGCATGCGGGGACTTGTCCAATCCATGTAGATACCGAGGCGTCGTGGGGAAGCAGAGACACCCATGTCCAATCAACCACCATGCGGCGCCCAAGGCCGCAGGCTGTTAGAGCCCGCGGCGCTTCGCCCTTGCCCTTTCGCCTCCCTGCACGGCCAAGTCCGGGCGCGCCTTGGGCCCGGGGCTACTGTCGGCGTTCTGGGAACGGGGGTCCCCAGACTTGCCTGCCTGCGGCCTGCGGCGTGGCTCGAAAGGGGCCCAGTACGGCCCATCTTCATCAACACAGACCCAAGACCCTCGCGAGGGGCCAAGCCTCGCGGGGCGGACGACACAGAGCTTCCTCAGGCACGGCCTCATCAGGCTGGCTCATGAGGAGGCGGAGAGATCAAGGCGGGGTACCTCACGAGGTGTCCATGACGCAAGCCATGACGATCAAGGGCGCCAGGCGGGCGCCAGCCCGCGCAGTGTCCTCCCTTTCCTCTTTGGTGCAAAGGGAGCAAGCGCAGGCAGGAGGATCAAGCAAAGGCACCCATTTTGGTGCAACAAGACCAAGACCAGCTCCGCGACAAGGAGGAAGTCACTGTGGAGCCCAGGCCGGCGTCACCACCAGAGCCTTTGGCAGGCGAGGACCAACTTTAGTCAGGATAAGTGTACCAGATGTTCCCCTTCAAAATGGCCAATTGTTGGCGCCCTTCCCGCTCAATATTTGGGAAGAGGCCCAGGGCCTTTGCCTATAAATAGGACTAGCCACCCCCAGGGTAGAGATATCTAGCAACCCGGCAATCAGTTAGATAGGCATAGGCAACAGACAGAAAGAGAAAGAGAGAGAAGGGCGATTGAACTCCTCCTAGTAGTTCATCCCCCCAGCCAAGAACAGACCCTCACGAGGCTGTTCTTCCTTGTATTGTTCATCATCAGCCCAAGAGGCAATCCACCACACCACGCTGGAGTGGGGTATTACACCACATCGGTGGCCCGAACCAGTATAAACTTTGTGTCTCTTGTGTTGTTCTTCTGGTAGCTTAGATCCTTGCGAGGCGGAGGGGTACAGGTAGGTAGGAAGCGTAATCTCCACGCGCACCCCAGAGTTCAAACCTCAAGGGTCTGCCGGAACCCGAAATCCGACAGATACTCTAAAATGCGCAAGATAAGCGTGAGTGCTATGGATGGCGTTCTCGTAGGAGGACGGAAGCGGATCCATAGGTGGTGTATTGGTATGGTGAATATGTGGACTCGTGTGCGCCACCTCAAAAGAGTTACTTGCAGTCGTAGTTCAGGATAGCCACCGAGTCAAAGCTGCCTGCTGCAGTTAAACTCCACTATCCCTTTGTTGATACCGATGCATATGTAGATAGTTCTGATGTAAGTCTTGCTGGGTACATTTGTACTCACGTTTGCTTATCTATGTTTTTGCAGAGAGACTTCAGTCTCGCTAGTAGTTCCGCGTGGACTTCGATGTTTAGCTTGTTACCTTAGCTACGATCTTGTGCCCTCGGCAGGATCTGGTAGATAGTCAGGCTTCTCAGCCTTTTTCTTTTATAGATGTCTGTACTTAGCCATGTTAAGCTTCCGCATGTGCTTGTTGCTTGTATGCTCTAAATGTTGGGTCATGAGACCCATGTTTGTAATATCTCGCTCCTCGGAGCCTAATGAATAAATACTTGAGTCGTAGAGTTATGTTGTGATGCCATGTTGTATTTACACATATCGAGCATATTGTGTGTATGATTGAAATGCTTGGTATGTGTGGGATCCGACAATCTAGTTGTTTATCCTTGGCAGCCTCTCTTATGGGGAAATGTAGTCTAGTGCTTCCATGAGCCATAGTAGTCCGCTACAGCCCGGTTCACCGGAGTCCTGCTAGCCCAGCACTACTGCTCAGGACACTTGACTGGCAGGCATGTGTTTCACTTAGTTCCTGTGTCTGTCCCTTCGGGGAAATGTCACGCGGTGACATTTGGAGTCCTGCCTAGCCTGCTACAGCCCGGGTTCCCGGAGTCCTGTTAGCCCAGTGCTACAGCCTGGATTCACACGCTGCTTACCGACATACTCGATGTGATTCATGTATGCCTGTCCCCATGGGTTAGTGCCGCTTTGGGTTCATGACTAGCCATGTCGGCCCGGGTTCCTTGTCATATGGATGCTAGCGACACTATCATATACGCGAGCCAAAAGGCGCAAACGGTCCCGGGCCAGGTAAGGTGGCACCCGTGGGAATACTGTGCGTGAGGCCACAAAGTGATATGATGTGTTACATGCTAGATCGGTGTGACTTAGGATCGCGGTCCTGACAGCCGTGGTGTGCTGTCACGCTACGGAATACGTTAGCAGATTAGATTTGTGTAAATATTATTCTCTTTATGGCAATATGTGGAAACTTATTTTGCAGAGCCGGACACTATCCTTAGTGTTCAAAATCTTCTATGAAGTATTTGGAGGAGGAACCCGCCTTGCAATGCCGAAGACAATCTGCGCGCTGGACTCGTCGTCATTGAAGCCTGGTTCAGGGGCTACTGAGGGAGTTCTGGATTAGGGGGTGTCCGGATAGCCAGACTATACCTTCAGCCGGACTCCTGGACTATGAAGATACAAGATTGAAGACTTCGTCCCGTGTCCGAAAGGGACTTTCCTTGGCGTGGAAGGCAAGCTTGGCGATACGGATATGTAGATCTCCTACCATTGTAACCGACTTTGTGTAACCCTAACCCTCTCCGGTGTCTATATAAACCGGAGTGTTTTAGTCCGTAGGACAACACATAACAATCGTAGCATAGGCTAGCTTCTAGGGTTTAGCCTCCTTGATCTCGTGGTAGATCTACTCTTGTACTACCCATATCATCAATATTAATCAAGCATGACGTAGGGTTTTACCTCCATCAAGAGGGCCCGAACCTGGGTAAAACTTCGTGTCCCTTGTCTCCTGTTACCATCCGCCTAGACGCACAGTTCGGGACCCCCTACCTGAGATCCGCCGGTTTTGACACCGACACCATGGCTCGCGTGCTCGCCCTAGCTGCACCTCGCTTGCAGCTTCCAGCTAGTAGCATATTTAAACTAGCGCCTCCCAATTAAGCCCGAGGAGCCGGAAAAGCCTGGCGGGGCATTGGGAACTGTGCAATATGGCTCTGTACGTAAAGTGCTCTACTACTACTCTGTAGCTTATGGCGTTGCATGCATGGACTTCACTCCATTATCGGCTCTACTATAAAAGAAATTCCTCTTAACATGTTTTTTTGAAACGGAGGCAAAAGCTTTGCTTCATCACATTCATAAAGAAGGAACTACTAACAAAGTTCGACGAGATCCATTACACCTCCACAAATGGAAGTGAAAAGCCTAGTCTCGCTGTATCAAATAACTCAAATGTTCTGCCCGCAGTAACCGCCGCTGATAAACAGGCTGCTAGTGTGTGTGAGAGAGGAGCGACTGAGTATGCCAGCTACGTGAGAGGAGCGGTTGAATAGAGCACCGAGAGTACCCACTAGGCCACTACGCATGTGTACTTCCCTTGCATTGATAGTACAACGATGGTTCTAGAGAACAGTAGTACCCTCCACTTCCAACAGTAGCTCCTTGGCCCTGAGATTCAAGAGTTCAAAATTGGTGCACTATACTAGACTAGACTAGAAGTACAGTACATCACACTACTAGTTGAGAAAAGTAGTACTAGTACTGCTACAGTACGAGTACATACTCCTCCGTCACATAATGTATGATGTTTTTTGACACTAGTTGGTGTGTACAAAAAATGGCAAAAACATACCCAAAAATTCTTAATCCATGCCAAAAACTAGTACCTAGTGCCAAAAATTTCTTACTAGTGCTATTATTTACATTATAATGCAATCCCATAACGTTCCATAATGCTAGTACTAGTACTCCCTCCTTTCCGGTTTATAAGGCTCAATTCAAAATTCTCACCAACCAAGGTAGATGGTGAGTGGTGGAATACTTTTTGTAGTTTGCAAAAGCACCCAGTTAATGCTCTTGTTTTCCTCAAAAAAGTATGTTTACCAATGCATTAATTGCAATGCATGCATGCATAAATTACATGCATTGGTCAATTTTCTCTTAGTACTTGCATGCAATGATTTAATGCACCTTGGAATTTGAACATGTGATGGAACAACCAAATTGATCCTTATAAAATGGAAAAACTAAAATTTTGAGATAAGCCCTATAAACCGGAAAGGAGGGAGCAGTAAATAATAGCCTCACCCCTTCGCTGAGGAACGATCTACAGTTGGAAGGGACGAGGCCCTGCGGTTACTACGCTCTTATCTCCTCCTCGCCAGTTCCCCTCCCCCCAAAGAGAAGGCAGTTCGTCGCTGCTCCCATGGATTCGCCAAGCGGTTCTCCTCCTCGTCGGGGCTGGGAGACCTTGGACGACGATTCTCTGGGAGAAGTCGCACGCCGCTCCGACGTCCTCACCGCCGCAAGACTTGGTGCTTCCTGCACCAACTTTTTCAAGACGCTGCTTAAACATGCTTGGGAAAAGGCCATGCTTGTTTGTCTTCCATGCGTCCTCGAGGCGAAGGTTCTTCTATGGGACAATTCTTCGAACAGCCCACCGCTCCCTGGCCATGGTTGCACGTTGACTCCGCTAGAGTTGACGATGTTGAGAGGTAGTCGGATTTTGTCTGATGAGCAGGTCAGTAATGGAGTTTGATCATGTAGTACTTAGTTATTCCATTTCCATCCCGTAATTTCTCCGCTGCCCACCGTCTTATATATAGGTCTAGGTCGGTGCCAACGAAGATTGGCTTGCATACCTCCGGTCGGATACCACCATGATTTTGCACAACATCCACAGCAGTGCGGCCGTTCCGGTAGACCCCTTCTCCACCATTGGGATCGGCCTTTCGGACTGGCTGGGCAAGAATACGTATGATGATGCCTACATGATATTGAAGAAGATAGCAATTGTGGACCCGCCGACAAAGCGACGCTGCTACGACGATTACTATCTCATCCGGTGTTCGACATAAGGATTGCCATCAATGCAGGAGGCAGCAACGACAGAGCCTGGCGCATGTTGGCGGCGGCAGATTTGTACCCCTACATGTCCGAAGACGCCGTGCACCATCTAGGCCGCATCTTCGCGGTGACAAGCCAGGGGACTTGTTTCATTTGGTTGACATCCTACGGTACGGGAGATTACAAACAGAATGCACAAACCATCATTTGTGTCGTGGTTTTGTCACGGCAGATGTCCTTATAAAAGGACTTAGTCATGGATCCATCACTACGGGTTAGCTTGAAGGGGTTAAAGCGGACACAAGGACGCAAGGGAGTTTTATACTAGTTCGGCCCCTTCGATGAAGGTAAAAGCCTACGTCTAGTTGTGATTGAATTGATGGGGTTTCGATGATTAGGGAGCAAACAAGCTTCGCCTAAGTCTCGAGTTGTTGTCTGTTGTCCTTGAACCGCCGCCGGGTCGTCCCCTTATATACATGGGTGACACCCGTCAGTTTACAGAATCCCAACACCGGCTCATAGACGCGTCCAGTTTGGTCTCTACTTATTCCTAACTTACAATACAAGTTACATACCATCATCGGTTTACGGCTACAGGCCTTAAACCGATTATGGGCCTTAAGCCCTCATCTACCTTCATGGGCTTTAACATACTTAACTACTGATGAAGTTAACCCGGCCCAAATAGGACGGTTTACGCCCAGTAGTAATATCCCCAACACTAGGCCCCAGATTGATTTGAACAGGTTCATGTCAATCCTTAGAAAAAACTTCATCTTCAACACCTTCTTGTAGTTTGGTGAACCGCCGTGATGTCATCTTCTCTAGTTGCTGTAAACCGGAGTGACGTCATCTGTTATAAAGAAGCTATCCATGATACCTTCTTGTTTAATAGATCTGCGATAATCGAGGCGACAACTCTGTTTCCAAACTCGCAGCCCCTTGATTTACGCGCCTGACACATGTCCGTTGCCTTATAAATAGGACCGAAGGGTCATTTCTTTTTCCCCTTCGTGCCTTTCTGCTTCGTCTTCCTCGCGTCGCCCTAGCTTCGGAGCTCCACCGTCGCCGTCAACTTCTGCACCAACCTTGGCCGCTGCATCACCCTGAACGTACCAGAGCACCGCAGCGATCTTCCGCATCTTCCTCAGCTCTGGTAAGTCTTCTATCCTTTCCACCTCAGATATGTTCTTAGGGTTTCGCAGTTCTTCAGTGTTAATCATCCGCTTCTTGTTTATACAATAGCTCTTATATGAACCTGCAAATCTCTGCTTTGTGTAGTGGTAGTTGTTTAACCTCCGTCTTTACTTACGCATCTCAAGGCCATAGATCTACCTGTACCTTTGCTCATTGGTTCAGTATTGCTCTATTTAAACCTTGAATATTCATCTCTTTTCTGGACATGTTCCAGATCCAAAATTGTAGTATAACTTTGTGAAATCTGTTTTTGCGTACTTACTCATCTGCAATCTTGATAGGAGCTGCACATATCTCGTTCTCAGGGCAACACCGGATGAGCTGTCCGTACAACTAAAACCAGACCCCCAAGTTTCCTTGAGGTGGCGCTGCAAAGCGCTCTAGTTCGGGCCAACACTTAGACAAGCATTGGCCCGGGGGGGCTGAATAAAGATGACCCTCGGGTTAGCTACTCCCAAGGGAAAGGTATAGGTGGTAGGCAAATGGTAAAACCAATGTTGGGCCTTGCTGGAAAAGTCTTATACAAAGCGAACTGTCAAGGGGGTCCCATAAATCACCCGACCGCGTTAGGGACGCAAAAATCCGGGAACATAACACCGATATGACGAAAACTAGGGCGGCAAGAGTGGAACAAAACACCAGGCATAAGGCCGAGCCTTCCACCCTTTACCAAGTATATAGATGCATTAATTAAATAAGATATATTGGTGATATCCCAACAAGTAAACATGTTCCAATCAAGGAACAACATCTCCATGTTCCAACAAGGAACAAACTTCATCTTCACCTGCAACTAACAACGCTATACGAGGGGCTGAGCAAAGCGGTAACATAGCCAAACAACGGTTTGCTAGGACAAGGTGGGTTAGAGGCTTGGTTTAGCAATATGGGAGGCATGATAAGCAAGTGGTAGGTATCGCAGCATAGGCATAGCAAAAGAGCGAGCAACTAGCAAGCAAAGATAGAAGTGATTTCGAGGGTATGGTCATCTTGCCTGAGATCCCGCAAGGAAGAAGAAAGAGTCCATGAAGAAGACAAGCGGACGTAGTCGAACGAATCCTCACAACTCCGGAACGAAACCGAAGCTAACGAGAGAAGCAACCCGGAAAGAAACAAACAACATAGTAAACAACCACCACATACACATGGCATGATGCATAACCAAGTATGATGCGTGTCCGGTTTAAAGAGGCATGGCATGGCAAAGTCACAAACAATACTACAAGTTAGGTGGGGCACAATATGCAACGAGTTGCATATTGACGAAACACCACATCAATTATTTAGTTCACTTCCGGTTAGGTACTCAACAATATTAAATGTTGGTTAACATGGCAATAGGTGAAGCATAACAAAACTATACCATCTAAACAATTTAAATGGGGCCGGATATAACAAACAACAAATCCGGTAAATCCCCATATGTATTTAGCCATTTAATGCAAGCAACAATTTTAAGCAATTTAAATGTTGTTATCATGATGCGGATGACTTATACAAGTTTATGCATTTTTTTATGAAAACGTTGATATCTAATATGATAGGGAGCATTTGGTCAACATGGCGGAACAAAAGGGGTGCCACGGCAATGATAACGAAAATGGTGCCACGGCAACACTCGGGACCCGGTAACTCGATTGAGATACCGATGCAAGAGGGAATTGTGCGGATGTGCAAAACATGCTAGAGATGGTGGGGGTGCTCCCGACTACTGGGTTCCCACGGATTAGTGGCATGGAAATGAGTGACAACTCGGACACGATGCAAACATGCGGTGCAACTCGTACAACACATGCATTCGGACCACGGGCGGTCGCATCGGCGGTTATACCTTCGAAGCGTGCGTTTTGGAACGGATCAAGTACGTAGAGGGAAGTAGTCGTCCACGAACGTCGTGGGAAGTAGTCGTTCTCACGACGGTAGTGGAAGTAGTTGTACACGGCGACGGTAGTGGTACACGTTTTCGTAGATGTCAGGATCGTCAGTAGAGGTACTTGTCGCATCGCCCGGCGTATTCGTACACGTTCGGAGTGGAACTTGGCATATCCATGCACTTGGCGTATCCGCACGTAGAGGTACTTGGCGAAACAAATCCTGGAGACGATGCATCCGCCTACGGTTCTTGGCGGCGTTCTTGCTGGTCCAAAAAGAAGCATACAGGAGGCCGGCGGCAGGGACTTGGCGCTGGTCGATGCGGGCGAGCGGAGGCGCGTCCTCCTCCCCGCTCGAACGAAGCAGAGGCGGGGCAGGGGCTGGGACATGTAGAGGCGCTGGAGGGAGGAGGCAGCCCAGGCGCGGGCTTGAGCGAATCGCGGTCAACGCAGAAGAAGCAGAGGCCTCCTTGCGGCTGCGATGCAGAGGAAGCAGGGAGCGGGACTTGGTGCTGTCGTCTCTTGCGGCAGCCGCAACAGAAGCTTGGCGCGCGGCCATGGCTTGGCGTCAGCGAGGGATGTCCGGGAAGGCGGGGGACGACCGGATCCTTGACCGGCGCGCGAGAAGAGGCAGCTTCGGCACGGGGCTCATCCTTGCGGCAGCGGGGTTGGAAGCATGCGGTCACCGCGATGCGAAGGAGGCCGGGGCTTGCTGCGGCTGACGAAGATGCACGGCGGCGTCGGTACGGTGAGGTGGGACTCGTAGGCGGCGGATCTGGGCGGAGGCGTCCAGGAACAGGGCGGCCATGACGAGCGAGCGAGCAACGCGGGGAAGCAGGATGCGAGGCAGAGCGGAGGCTCGTCGGTGGGGTGGAGGAGATTGGGTGCGGGGCGCTCGCTCCTCTCTGTCTCTCTTCCTGACGGCGCAAGGAGGGAGGAGAGGATCGAGACTAGGGAGAGAAGCAGGAGGGCGAGGGCGTTGAAGCGCTGTAGAGGAGGAGAGGGAGACGAGCGAGAGGAGGGGGATCGAGCAGGAGGCGGCGGCAGGGGGAGAGATTGAGAGGAGGGGGGTCGGGCTAGGGTTTAGGTGCGGCTGGGCCTTAGGGCAGGGATGGGCCGGCCTGCTGGGAGGACCAAGTGGCCAGCTGGGCTTGTCTTCTCTCTCTCTTACTCTTTTCAAAACAGAAAATAAAGAGAAAGCAAAGGGAAGAAAAGAAAGGTTAGAGAAAGAGTTGGGCACGGGGACAATTTTTACGGACTCGTAAAAATGTGCATGGTCCACGAAAAATAGGAGAGGCATGATTGCAAGAATTAAATTCAAATTCATTTGAATTTAATTCAAATGGTTTGAACAAGGACGAGGATTTAGAAGTGTTCAAAAATGTTGAGAAATTAGGAAGAGCCTCGATAAATGGGAAAAGAAATGTTGGCAAAGTTTGGAGGTGAAACTTGAAGCAGAAGAGGCATGGACTTAAATTGCAAGTGTGTTATGGTGCATTCCAATTAATGGAATATTTTATTATAGCTCTCTAAATATCGAGAGGATATGTTTTAAAGAGAATCACCATGTGAATTCCCTTGATTTAAATGGATCAAAGATCCATGCCATTTATTTAGTTGAGTTGCAAAAGATTTATGAGATGATGGCATGATGACATGATGCAATGCAAAAATAAAAGGGCAGGCACAAATGAAACACGCGGCGAAACCCGGAATATATGGAAGTCTTCTCGAGCATCGGTCTCGGGGCGTTACAACACTCCACCACTACGAGAGGATCTCGTCCCGAGATCTAGGATGGCACCGGATAGAAAACGGAAGAAGAAAGAGGTAAAACTAAGTTGCTTCTTTGACAAAAGAGTGAAACCAACAAACCTTGAGAGGTTGAACAAATCGAAAGAAAGAATACAATGGAGGTGAACGAAATTGCAAACACTCTGTTATCAAAGAGGAACAAGGAACATTACGGGAACCTTGTAGTTGAAAGGCATGAAACAAGAGCTTAACGAATCAAAAGAATATGAAACCACACTGGTATAACGAGATAGCAAAGGAACAAGAATGACATAATTTGGACAGCACTCCGATAGAAAAGAGAAGGAAAACTTGATAAGATGGAAAGATCTTGAAAAGAGAACACCACACTCCGGTTGGAAATGGAAGGAATAGAATATGAACTTGGCAAAATGAAAGCACTTGGATGAGACTCCGGTTAAAAGAGGAATGATAGTCACAACACTTCGGTTAAATGGATAACCAAGGAAAAGGAACATGATCTTGGCAAAACGAGACTATTGGACGAAGGGACCAACTTCACAATGCCTCCGGGACGGATGAATAGAAGATAGATCATCGGAATAAGAGAACGAAGAAGGAAATGATAACTCTCACAAATAAAATTGAAAGAGAAAGCTTACGAAGAAAAGGTTGAATGGAGTTGTTGGATTATCAACATCGAAAGCTTAAACTTGATGTGGACTTATGGAAGACATCCCAAACTTTTGAGGTGACAACCTGTCACTCACGGAAGAGATTGGGTTGATAAAAACAAGGAGACTAGAAACTATTTCACCGGGAGGATAAAAGAAGAACTTGGGTCATTGATAAGCACCATAATAGCAACAAAGCTAAGGGAAGGCTTTAGGTGACATATGACACAAGATAACTCCAATGAAGAAACGATGGGTTTAAATATCTCATTCTTGACAACATGTGAATCATGAAACATGAATGAAACTATCAAAATGACATAACCCCACCTCAAAAGATATTGTAAAGAGAATTGCACTTTGGAATGCAAGATGAAGAATACTTGAACTCCTCAAAACAAAACATGTGTTGAGCACCATGTTTAATTTTGAGTATAGCTTGGCGGATCATAACTTCGAGAAAAATCTTGAAGAACAAATGAAGAATGAAAAGAATCCTTAACAAACCACCATGTAGAGTCTCCATGAAGAACTCCGGTAATGAAAGGATGATAAAAATAAAGAGAAGTTGAAAACACAAGGTGAAGCCTTGCGATGATTTAGATGGAGCTTCGCGACGAGATAATGCGGAAAACTTGGAACTCCGGAAAAGAAAAAGATGAAGCATCTCGAACCGAGAAATGTGACATGATGAACAACTCTAGAAAGAAGAAACTAGATCACTTGGATGAAACCATAATAAGAATTACGTTATGCATATCCTTCACCAAATAAATTGATGACAAGCAATGGATTTGGCATACTACTTATTCCCGTAGAAAGGATTAAGATAGATATGGCGCAAATTTGGGAAGGTCTTCAACGAACCACTGGTAGGATTTAGAAAGAACGAATGAATTGATATGATAACGAAGGAAGAGAACTCTTGAACGAACCACCGTAAGAATTGGAAATGAAAGTAGCAACGGCCCAATTCACCGGGAAGAATTAGAAAACGAATAAAGATACTTGACAGAATTTAGATACATGAGAACAAAGAGATCATGAGCTGATTAGAGATTAATTGAACGATGCACCGGTATGATTTGGAGAACGAGAGCTAAAAGCTGAGAATGAAGAATTATGACATGATGGCCTTCGGAGGAAAGAAACGGAAACAACTCATGAAATGCTCCGGATGGGTGAAAAGAATTCTCACGTTTGAAAACAATTATGAGAGGATGGCATCAACTTGAACTACACAACTTTGGAAGAACGGGTAAGGATTTAAGAGGAACTCTTCTTCGGTCTTCAAATGTTGAGAATGATGATGAGAAACACCACCATGATATTGTTGAGGCACTCCGGAATGAAAATTGGAAAGGTTGAACCAACGATGAAAAGAATTTGAAAGATCGAGGAGAAAGACATATGACTGATGATAACCCATTCTTACGTCAAACTTCGAAAAGAATTTGGGAAATAGCTCCGGGAAAATAGAAGAGTCAGGTAAGATCCTGGGAAAAGACCTGTGGGTTAGGGCCCACTCAAAAGAAACACCATTGAATGATTGTTTGAAAAGAGAGATTGCACCGGTTGAATCAAATGGCTTGAATGAGATAGCATCCTCAAAAGAACTTGAGTGAATTGAGAATGGAAAGTTGAATCTTCTGAGATATCTTCATCACTCCGGAACAAATGAATAGCGAGAGGTGAATGATTAAGAGATACAGCGACATAAGAAAGCACTTGAAATGAGAAAAGGAATATGATCAACACCGAAAGCTTGAATTGAATCCAACAGAGAAGAAAAGAATGACGAATGATGAACTTGAAGAACATCTTCATGAGAGCCACCGGGTAAGAACATTGAAGGAAAGAATGAAGAAACTTCCATCAATAAAAAGGATACTTGATTGAGAAATCTGAGTCCTTGAAGAAAGAGGGTGGGAGGGCGGGAAAAACAAAGACAACTTGGGACGAATGAAACAAACACCGTTGAGAATACTTAGAGTTGATCTTGCGGATGTTGAAAATGATCAGATCTACTTGGAGAGAAGCACACCGGTTGGAAAGGATTGAAAAGACAACCTTGATGAACAAGAAGGACTAGCATCCACATAGAAATATGAGAACACCGCTTAGGGAAGGTATGGAATCAACACTTGACATCGAAGCAACTCGAATACCACAAATAAAACAAAACAAAGGATTTGGCTTGCAGAATAAGCCGGAACAAATACATATGATAGAGATTTACCCAATCCCATATCATGCATCTGTCGAAAAGATATTTTAGGAGCTACTTGAATTCCCACCTATAAACTCCCGAAACTTTCTGGTTATGCAATCAGGTGTTGGGGATACAGGGGACACAAAATATATCACCCAAACTAACAATACGTAGATCCAGCTGTATCCATCCTTCAACACATAACCAAGAAACCTTCGGAAATCGTTTACCTCAACCTTCGAAAAGCATCTGTTATACGAGTTATGGCAATACTCCCGCACTCGCCTCAGTACCGGGCTATCAGGGTTATCTCACCAACAACTGTACAAAAGAGATTTTCGATGTCGGCGTACTAAACTCAGGTATTCCAGAACTGCAACGATAAAATTATGATGACAACACCTCAGAGATCAACTCCCCGGGACACTTCCACTAAACCCCTGCTGACAGGAGGCACCAAGACAATGTTGTCATCACACAACCATCGGAACGATTCTAAGATACCCGCGTGATCCTAATTTTTTTTAGTGAAATTTGAGAAGAGAAGAGTCAAAACTCTATGTCAGGATGCCTTACCAAAGCGATGAGGAGACTGGGAAGTAAAAAGAATTCCTAGACTATCCGATACATAATTCCTAAATGACTCAAAACATTTTTGTAGACACAACTCGGCCGCTAAAAACGATCAATTAGTGGGGGCTCCTAAGGTCGGGGAAGGCTCTGATACCAACTTGTAACGCCCTCGATGCGGCTATATCTCCCACGTGTCGAAGCACGACTTAGAGGCATAACCGCATTGAAAGCAATGTCGCAAGTGAGGTAATATCCACACAACCCATGTAATACATAAGGAAAAGAGATACATAGTTGGCTTACAATCGCCACTTCACACAATACATGAGTAAGGCATCACATCATACAGATACAATCAAGGTCCGACTACGGAACCAAAATAAAAGAAGACTACCCCAAATGCTACACAGATCCCCGATCGTCCCAACTGGGCTCCACTACTGATCAACTGAAATGAAACAACACAATGAACAAGATCTTCATCGAGCTCCTCCTTGAGCTCGGGTGCATCACCTGCACGGTTTCATCGGCACCTGCAAACTGGTTTTGGCAGTATCTGTGAGTCACGGGGTCTCAGCAATCTCACACCCGCGAGATCAAGACTATTTAAGCTTATAGGTAGGGTAAAAGGTATGAGGTGGAGCTGCAGCAAGCGACTAGCATAAATGGTGGCTAACATACACAAAAGAGAGCCAGAAGAGAAGGCAAAAGCACGGTTGAATAACTATGATCAAGAAGTGATCCAAGACCAACCTACGTCAAGCATAACTCCAACACCGCGTTCACTTCCCGGACTCCGCCGAGAAGAGACCATCACGGTTACACACGCGGTTGATGTATTTTAATTAAGATCAACTTCGGGTTTTCTACAACCGGACATTAACAAATTCCCATCTGCCACATAACCGCGGGCACGGCTTTCGAAAGTTCAAACCCTGCAGGGGTGTCCCAACTTAGCCCATGATAAGCTCTCACGATCAACGAAGGATATTCCTTCTCCCCGGGAAGACCCGATCAGTCTCGGAATCCCGGCTACAAGACATCTCGACAGTAATAACACAAGTCCAGCAAAGCCGCCCGATGCGCCGACATCCCGATAGGAGCTGCACATATCTCGTTCTCAGGGCAACACCGGATGAGCTGTCCGTACAACTAAAACCAGACCCCAAGTTTCCTTGAGGTGGCGCTGCAAAGCGCTCTAGTTCGGGCCAACACTTAGACAAGCATTGGCCCGGGGGGGCTGAATAAAGATGACCCTCGGGTTAGCTACTCCCAAGGGAAAGGTATAGGTGGTAGGCAAATGGTAAAACCAATGTTGGGCCTTGCTGGAAAAGTCTTATACAAAGCGAACTGTCAAGGGGGTCCCATAAATCACCCGACCGCGTTAGGGACGCAAAAAATCCGGGAACATAACACCGATATGACGAAAACTAGGGCGGCAAGAGTGGAACAAAACACCAGGCATAAGGCCGAGCCTTCCACCCTTTACCAAGTATATAGATGCATTAATTAAATAAGATATATTGGTGATATCCCAACAAGTAAACATGTTCCAATCAAGGAACAACATCTCCATGTTCCAACAAGGAACAAACTTCATCTTCACCTGCAACTAACAACGCTATACGAGGGGCTGAGCAAAGCGGTAACATAGCCAAACAACGGTTTGCTAGGACAAGGTGGGTTAGAGGCTTGGTTTAGCAATATGGGAGGCATGATAAGCAAGTGGTAGGTATCGCAGCATAGGCATAGCAAAAGAGCGAGCAACTAGCAAGCAAAGATAGAAGTGATTTCGAGGGTATGGTCATCTTGCCTGAGATCCCGCAAGGAAGAAGAAAGAGTCCATGAAGAAGACAAGCGGACGTAGTCGAACGAATCCTCACAACTCCGGAACGAAACCGAAGCTAACGAGAGAAGCAACCCGGAAAGAAACAAACAACATAGTAAACAACCACCACATACACATGGCATGATGCATAACCAAGTATGATGCGTGTCCGGTTTAAAGAGGCATGGCATGGCAAAGTCACAAACAATACTACAAGTTAGGTGGGGCACAATATGCAACAAGTTGCATATTGACGAAACACCACATCAATTATTTAGTTCACTTCCGGTTAGGTACTCAACAATATTAAATGTTGGTTAACATGGCAATAGGTGAAGCATAACAAAACTATACCATCTAAACAATTTAAATGGGGCCGGATATAACAAACAACAAATCCGGTAAATCCCCATATGTATTTAGCCATTTAATGCAAGCAACAATTTTAAGCAATTTAAATGTTGTTATCATGATGCGGATGACTTATACAAGTTTATGCATTTTTTTGTGAAAACGTTGATATCTAATATGATAGGGAGCATTTGGTCAACATGGCGGAACAAAAGGGGTGCCACGGCAACGATAACGAAAATGGTGCCACGGCAACACTCGGGACCCGGTAACTCGATTGAGATACCGATGCAAGAGGGAAGTGTGCGGATGTGCAAAACATGCTAGAGATGGTGGGGGTGCTCCCGACTACTGGGTTTCCACGGATTAGTGGCATGGAAACGAGTGACAACTCGGACACGATGCAAACATGCGGTGCAACTCGTACAACACATGCATTCGGACCACGGGCGGTCGCGTCGGCGGTTATACCTTCGAAGCGTGCGTTTTGGAACGGATCAAGTATGTAGAGGGAAGTAGTCGTCCACGAACGTCGTGGGAAGTAGTCGTTCTCGTGACGGTAGTGGAAGTAGTTGTACACGGCGGCGGTAGTGGTACACGTTTTCGTAGATGTCAGGATCGTCAGTAGAGGTACTTGTCGCATCGCCCGGCGTATTCGTACACGTTCGGAGTGGAACTTGGCATATCCATGCACTTGGCGTATCCGCACGTAGAGGTACTTGGCGAAACAAATCCTGGAGACGATGCATCCGCCTACGGTTCTTGGCGGCGTTCTTGCTGGTCCAAAAAGAAGCATACAGGAGGCCGGCGGCAGGGACTTGGCGCTGGTCGATGCGGGCGAGCGGAGGCGCGTCCTCCTCCCCGCTCGAACGAAGCAGAGGCGGGGCAGGGGCTGGGACATGTAGAGGCGCTGGAGGGAGGAGGCAGCCCAGGCGCGGGCTTGAGCGAGTCGCGGTCAACGCAGAAGAAGCAGAGGCCTCCTTGCGGCTGCGATGCAGAGGAAGCAGGGAGCGGGACTTGGTGCTGTCGTCTCTTGCGGCAGCCGCAACAGAAGCTTGGCGCGCGGCCATGGCTTGGCGTCAGCGAGGGATGTCCGGGAAGGCGGGGGACGACTGGATCCTTGACCGGCGCGCGAGAAGAGGCAGCTTCGGCACGGGGCTCATCCTTGCGGCAGCGGGGTTGGAAGCATGCGGTCACCGCGATGCGAAGGAGGCCGGGGCTTGCTGCGGCTGACGAAGATGCACGGCGGCGCCGGTACGGCGAGGTGGGACTCGCAGGCGGCGGATCTGGGCGGAGGCGTCCAGGAACAGGGCGGCCATGACGAGCGAGCGAGCAACGCGGGGAAGCAGGAGGCGAGGCAGAGCGGAGGCTCGTCGGTCGGGCGGAGGAGATCGGGCGCGGGGCGCTCGCTCCTCTCTGTCTCTCTTCCTGACGGCGCAAGGAGGGAGGAGAGGATCGAGACTAGGGAGAGAAGCAGGAGGGCGAGGGCGTTGAGGCGCTGTAGAGGAGGAGAGGGAGACGAGCGAGAGGAGGGGGATCGAGCAGGAGGCGGCGGCAGGGGGAGAGATTGAGAGGAGGGGGGTCGGGCTAGGGTTTAGGTGCGGCTGGGCCTTAGGGCAGGGATGGGCCGGCCTGCTGGGAGGACCAAGTGGCCAGCTGGGCTTGTCTTCTCTCTCTCTCTTACTCTTTTCAAAACAGAAAATAAAGAGAAAGCAAAGGGAAGAAAAGAAAGGTTAGAGAAAGAGTTGGGCACGGGGACAATTTTTACGGACTCGTAAAAATGTGCATGGTCCACGAAAAATAGGAGAGGCATGATTGCAAGAATTAAATTCAAATTCATTTGAATTTAATTCAAATGGTTTGAACAAGGACGAGGATTTAGAAGTGTTCAAAAATGTTGAGAAATTAGGAAGAGCCTCGATAAATGGGAAAAGAAATGTCGGCAAAGTTTGGAGGTGAAACTTGAAGCACAAGAGGCATGGACTTAAATTGCAAGTGTGTTATGGTGCATTCCAATTAATGGAATATTTTATTATAGCTCTCTAAATATCGAGAGGATATGTTTTAAAGTGAATCACCATGTGAATTCCCTCGATTTAAATGGATCAAAGATCCATGCCATTTATTTAGTTGAGTTGCAAAAGATTTATGAGATGATGGCATGATGACATGATGCAATGCAAAAATAAAAGGGCAGGCACAAATGAAACACACGGCGAAACCCGGAATATATGGAAGTCTTCTCGAGCATCGGTCTCGGGGCGTTACAACACTCCACCACTACGAGAGGATCTCGTCCCGAGATCTAGGATGGCACCGGATAGAAAACGGAAGAAGAAAGAGGTAAAACTAAGTTGCTTCTTTGACAAAAGAGTGAAACCAACAAGCCTTGAGAGGTTGAACAAATCGAAAGAAAGAATACAATGGAGGTGAACGAAATTGCAAACACTCTGTTATGAAAGAGGAACAAGGAACATTAAGGGAACCTTGTAGTTGAAAGGCATGAAACAAGAGCTTAACGAATCAAAAGAATATGAAACCACACTGGTATAACGAGATAGCAAAGGAACAAGAATGACATAATTTGGACAGCACTCCGATAGAAAAGAGAAGGAAAACTTGATAAGATGGAAAGATCTTGAAAAGAGAACACCACACTCCGGTTGGAAATGGAAGGAATAGAATATGAACTTGGCAAAATGAAAGCACTTGGATGAGACTCCGGTTAAAAGAGGAATGATAGTCACAACACTTCGGTTAAATGGATAACCAAGGAAAAGGAACATGATCTTGGCAAAACGAGACTATTGGACGAAGGGACCAACTTCACAATGCCTCTGGGACGGATGAATAGAAGATAGATCATCGGAATAAGAGAACGAAGAAGGAAATGATAACTCTCACAAATAAAATTGAAAGAGAAAGCTTACGAAGAAAAGGTTGAATGGAGTTGTTGGATTATCAACAACGAAAGCTTAAACTTGATGTGGACTTATGGAAGACATCCCAAAATTATGAGGTGACAACCTGCCACTCACGGAAGAGATTGGGTTGATAAAAACAAGGAGACTAGAAACTATTTCACCGGGAGGATAAAAGAAGAACTTGGGTCATTGATAAGCACCATAATAGCAACAAACCTAAGGGAAGGCTTTAGGTGACATATGACACAAGATAACTCCAATGAAGAAACGATGGGTTTAAATATCTCATTCTTGACAACATGTGAATCATGAAACATGAATGAAACTATCAAAATGACATAACCCCACCTCAAAAGATATTGTAAAGAGAATTGCACTTTGGAATGCAAGATGAAGAATACTTGAACTCCTCAAAACAAAACATGTGTTGAGCACCATGTTTAATTTTGAGTATAGCTTGGCGGATCATAACTTCGAGAAAAATCTTGAAGAACAAATGAAGAATGAAAAGAATCCTTAACGAACCACCATGTAGAGTCTCCATGAAGAACTCCGGTAATGAAAGGATGATAAAAATAAAGAGAAGTTGAAAACACAAGGTGAAGCCTTGCGATGATTTAGATGGAGCTTCGCGACGAGATAATGCGGAAAACTTGGAACTCCGGAAAAGAAAAAGATGAAGCATCTCGAACCGAGAAATGTGACATGATGAACAACTCTGGAAAGAAGAAACTAGATCACTTGGATGAAACCATAATAAGAATTACGTTATGCATATCCTTCACCAAATAAATTGATGACAAGCAATGGATTTGGCATACTACTTGTTCTCGTAGAAAGGATTAAGATAGATATGGCGCAAATTTGGGAAGGTCTTCAACGAACCACTGGTAGGATTTAGAAAGAACGAATGAATTGATATGATAACGAAGGAAGAGAACTCTTGAACGAACCACCGTAAGAATTGGAAATGAAAGTAGCAACGGCCCAATTCACCGGGAAGAATTAGAAAACGAATAAAGATACTTGACAAAATTTAGATACATGAGAACAAAGAGATCATGAGCTGATTAGAGATTAATTGAACGATGCACCGGTATGATTTGGAGAACGAGAGCTGAAAGCTGAGAATGAAGAATTATGACATGATGGCCTTCGGAGGAAAGAAACGGAAACAACTCATGAAATGCTCCGGATGGGTGAAAAGAATTCTCACGTTTGAAAACAATTATGAGAGGATGGCATCAACTTGAACTACACAACTTTGGAAGAACGGGTAAGGATTTAAGAGGAACTCTTCTTCGGTCTTCAAATGTTGAGAATGATGATGAGAAACACCACCATGAAATTGTTGAGGCACTCCGGAATGAAAATTGGAAAGGTTGAACCAACGATGAAAAGAATTTGAAAGATCGAGGAGAAAGACATATGACTGATGATAACCCATTCTTACGTCAAACTTCGAAAAGAATTTGGGAATAGCTCCGGGAAAATAGAAGAGTCAGGTAAGATCCTGGGAAAAGACCTATGGGTTAGGGCCCACTCAAAAGAAACACCGTTGAATGATTGTTTGAAAAGAGAGATTGCACCGGTTGAATCAAATGGCTTGAATGAGATAGCATCCTCAAAAGAACTTGAGTGAATTGAGAATGGAAAGTTGAATCTTCTGAGATATCTTCATCACTCCGGAACAAATGAATAGCGAGAGGTGAATGATTAAGAGATACACCGACATAAGAAAGCACTTGAAATGAGAAAAGGAATATGATCAACACCGAAAGCTTGAATTGAATCCAACAGAGAAGAAAAGAATGACGAATGATGAACTTGAAGAACATCTTCATGAGAGCCACCGGGTAAGAACATTGAAGGAAAGAATGAAGAAACTTCCATCAATAAAAAGGATACTTGATTGAGAAATCTGAGTCCTTGAAGAAAGAGGGTGGGAGGGCGGGAAAAACAAAGACAACTTGGGACGAATGAAACAAACACCATTGAGAATACTTAGAGTTGATCTTGCGGATGTTGAAAATGATCAGATCTACTTGGAGAGAAGCACACCGGTTGGAAAGGATTGAAAAGACAACCTTGATGAACAAGAAGGACTAGCATCCACATAGAAATATGAGAACACCGCTTAGGGAAGGTATGGAATCAACACTTGACATCGAAGCAACTCAAATACCACAAATAAAACAAAACAAAGGATTTGGCTTGCAGAATAAGCCGGAACAAATACATATGATAGAGATTTACCCAATCCCATATCATGCATCTGTCGAAAAGATATTTTAGGAGCTACTTGAATTCCCACCTATAAACTCCCGAAACTTTCTGGTTATGCAATCAGGTGTTGGGGATACAGGGGACACAAAATATATCACCCAAACTAACAATACGTAGATCCAGCTGTATCCATCCTTCAACACATAACCAAGAAACCTTCGAAAATCGTTTACCTCAACCTTCGAAAAGCATCCGTTATACGAGTTATGGCAATACTCCCGCACTCGCCTCAGTACTGGGCTATCAGGGTTATCTCACCAACAACTGTACAAAAGAGATTTTCGATGTCGGCGTACTAAACTCAGGTATTCCATAACTGCAACGATAAAATTATGACGACAACACCTCAGAGCTCAACTCCCCGGGACACTTCCACTAAACCCCTGCTGACAGGAGGCACCAAGACAATGTTGTCATCACCCAACCATCGGAACGATTCTAAGATACCCGCGTGATCCTAAATTTTTTTTAGTGAAATTTGAGAAGAGAAGAGTCAAAACTCTATGTCAGGATGCCTTACCAGAGCGATGAGGAGACTGGGAAGTAAAAAGAATTCCTAAAGTATCCGATACATAATTCCTAAATGACTCAAAACATTTTTCTAGACACAACTCGGCCGCTAAAAACGATCAATTAGTGGGGGCTCCTAAGGTCGGGGAAGGCTCTGATACCAACTTGTAACGCCCTCGATGCGGCTATATCTCCCACGTGTCGAAGCACGACTTAGAGGCATAACCGCATTGAAAGCAATGTCGCAAGTGAGGTAATCTTCACACAACCCATGTAATACATAAGGGAAAGAGATACATAGTTGGCTTACAATCGCCACTTCACACAATACATGAGTAAGGCATCACATCATACATATACAATCAAGGTCCGACTACGGAACCAAAATAAAAGAAGACTACCCCAAATGCTACACAGATCCCCGATCGTCCCAACTGGGCTCCACTACTGATCAACTGAAATGAAACAACATAATGAACAAGATCTTCATCGAGCTCCTCCTTGAGCTCGGGTGCATCACCTGCACGGTTTCATCGGCACCTGCAAACCGGTTTTGGAAGTATCTGTGAGTCACGGGGACTCAGCAATCTCACACCCGCGACATCAAGACTATTTAAGCTTATAGGTAGGGTAAAAGGTATGAGGTGGAGCTGCAGCAAGCGACTAGCATAAATGGTGGCTAACATACGCAAAAGAGAGCGAGAAGAGAAGGCAAAAGCACGGTCGAATAACTATGATCAAGAAGTGATCCTAGACCAACCTACGTCAAGCATAACTCCAACACCGTGTTCACTTCCCGGACTCCGCCGAGAAGAGACCATCACGGTTACACACGCGGTTGATGTATTTTAATTAAGATCAACTTCGGGTTTTCTACAACCGGACATTAACAAATTCCCATCTGCCACATAACCGCGGGCACGGCTTTCGAAAGTTCAAACCCTGCAGGGGTGTCCCAACTTAGCCCATGATAAGCTCTCACGATCAACGAAGGATATTCCTTCTCCCCGGGAAGACCCGATCAGTCTCGGAATCCCGGCTACAAGACATCTCGACAGTAATAACACAAGTCCAGCAAAGCCGCCCGATGCGCCGACATCCCGATAGGAGCTGCACATATCTCGTTCTCAGGGCAACACCGGATGAGCTGTCCGTACAACTAAAACCAGACCCCAAGTTTCCTTGAGGTGGCGCTGCAAAGCGCTCTAGTTCGGGCCAACACTTAGACAAGCATTGGCCCGGGGGGGCTGAATAAAGATGACCCTCGGGTTAGCTACTCCCAAGGGAAAGGTATAGGTGGTAGGCAAATTGTAAAACCAATGTTGGGCCTTGCTGGAAAAGTCTTATACAAAGCGAACTGTCAAGGGGGTCCCATAAATCACCCGACCGCGTTAGGGACGCAAAAATCCGGGAACATAACACCGATATGACGGTAACTAGGGCGGCAAGAGTGGAACAAAACCCCAGGCATAAGGCCGAGCCTTCCACCCTTTACCAAGTATATAGATGCATTAATTAAATAAGATATATTGTGATATCCCAACAAGTAAACATGTTCCAATCAAGGAACAACATCTCCATGTTCCAACAAGGAACAAACATCATCTTCACCTGCAACTAACAATGCTATAAGAGGGGCTGAGCAAAGCGGTAACATAGCCAAACAACGGTTTGCTAGGACAAGGTGGGTTAGAGGCTTGGTTTAGCAATATGGGAGGCATGATAAGCAAGTGGTAAGTATCGCAGCATAGGCATAGCAAAAGAGCGAGCAACTAGCAAGCAAAGATAGAAGTGATTTCGAGGGTATGGTCATCTTGCCTGAGATCCCGCAAGGAAGAAGAAAGAGTCCATGAAGAAGACAAGCGGACGTAGTCGAACGAATCCTCACAACTCAGGAACGAAACCGAAGCTAACGAGAGAAGCAACCCGGAAAGAAACAAACAACATAGTAAACAACCACCACATACACATGGCATGATGCATAACCAAGTATGATGCGTGTCCGGTTTAAAGAGGCATGGCATGGCAAAGTGCACAAACAATACTACAAGTTAGGTGGGGCACAATATGCAACGAGTTGCATATTGACGAAACACCACATCAATTATTTAGTTCACTTCCGGTTAGGTACTCAACAATATTAAATGTTGGTTAACATGGCAATAGGTGAAGCATAACAAAACTATACCATCTAAACAATTTAAATGGGGCCGGATATAACAAACAACAAATCCGGTAAATCCCCATATGTATTTAGCCATTTAATGCAAGCAACAATTTTAAGCAATTTAAATGTTGTTATCATGATGCGGATGACTTATACAAGTTTATGCATTTTTTTATGAAAACGTTGATATCTAATATGATAGGGAGCATTTGGTCAACATGGCGGAACAAAAGGGGTGCCACGGCAACGATAACGAAAATGGTGCCACGGCAACACTCAGGACCCGGTAACTCGATTGAGATACCGATGCAAGAGGGAAGTGTGCGGATGTGCGAAACATGCTAGGGAAGGTGGGGTGCTCCCGACTACTGGGTTCCCACGGATTAGTGGCATGGAAACGAGTGACAACTCGGACACGATGCAAACATGCGGTGCAACTCGTACAACACATGCATTCGGACCACGGGCGGTCGCGTCGGCGGTTATACCTTCGAAGCGTGCGTTTTGGAACGGGTCAAGTACGTAGAGGGAAGTAGTCGTCCACGGACGTCGTGGGAAGTAGTCGTTCTCGCGACGGTAGTGGAAGTAGTTGTACACGGCGACGGTAGTGGTACACATTTTCGTAGATGTCAGGATCGTCAGTAGAGGTACTTGTCGCATCGCCCGGCGTATTCGTACACGTTCGGAGTGGAACTTGGCATATCCATGCACTTGGCGTATCCGCACGTAGAGGTACTTGGCGAAACAAATCCTGGAGACGATGCATCCGCCTACGGTTCTTGGCGGCGTTCTTGCTGGTCCAAAAAGAAGCATACAGGAGGCCGGCGGCAGGGACTTGGCGCTGGTCGATGCGGGCGAGCGGAGGCGCGTCCTCCTCCCCGCTCGAACAAAGTAGAGGCGGGGCAGGGGCTGGGACATGTAGAGGCGCTGGAGGGAGGAGGCAGCCCAGGCGCGGGCTTGAGCGAGTCGCGGTCAACGCAGAAGAAGCAGAGGCCTCCTTGCGGCTGCGATGCAGAGGAAGCAGGGAGCGGGACTTGGTGTTGTCGTCTCTTGCGGCAGCCGCAACAGAAGCTTGGCGCGCGACCATGGCTTGGCGTCAGCGAGGGATGTCCGGGAAGGCGGGGGACGACCGGATCCTTGACCGGCGCGCGAGAAGAGGCAGCTTCGGCACGGGGCTCATCCTTGCGGCAGCGGGGTTGGAAGCATGCGGTCACCACGATGCGAAGGAGGCCGGGGCTTGCTGCGGCTCACGAAGATGCACGGCGGCGCCGGTACGGCGAGGTGGGACTCGCAGGCGGCGGATCTGGGCGGAGGCGTCCAGGAACAGGGCGGCCATGACGAGCGAGCGAGCAACACGGGGAAGCAGGAGGCGAGGCAGAGCGGAGGCTCATCGGTCGGGCGGAGGAGATCGGGCGCGGGGCGCTCGCTCCTCTCTGTCTCTCTTCCTGACGGCGCAAGGAGGGAGGAGAGGATCAAGACTAGGGAGAGAAGCAGGAGGGCGAGGGCGTTGAGGCGCTGTAGAGGAGGAGAGGGAGACGAGCGAGAGTAGGGGGATCGAGCAGGAGGCGGCGGCAGGGGGAGAGATTGAGAGGAGGGGGGTCGGGCTAGGGTTTAGGTGCGGCTGGGCCTTAGGGCAGGGATGGGCCGGCCTGCTGGGAGGACCAAGTGGCCAGCTGGGCTTGTCTTCTCTCTCTCTTACTCTTTTCAAAACAGAAAATAAAGAGAAAGCAAAGGGAAGAAAAGAAAGGTTAGAGAAAGAGTTGGGCACGGGGACAATTTTTACGGACTCGTAAAAATGTGCATGGTCCACGAAAAATAGGAGAGGCATGATTGCAAGAATTAAATTCAAATTCATTTGAATTTAATTCAAATGGTTTGAACAAGGACGAGGATTTAGAAGGTATCAAAAATGTTGAGAAATTAGGAAGAGCCTCGATAAATGGGAAAAGAAATGTTGGCAAAGTTTGGAGGTGAAACTTGAAGCACAAGAGGCATGGACTTAAATTGCAAGTGTGTTATGGTGCATTCCAATTAATGGAATATTTTATTATAGCTCTCTAAATATCGAGAGGATATGTTTTAAAGTGAATCACCATGTGAATTCCCTCGATTTAAATGGATCAAAGATCCATGCCATTTATTTAGTTGAGTTGCAAAAGATTTATGAGATGATGGCATGATGACATGATGCAATGCAAAAATAAAAGGGCAGGCACAAATGAAACACACGGCGAAACCCGGAATATATGGAAGTCTTCTCGAGCATCGGTCTCGGGGCGTTACAACACTCCACCACTACGAGAGGATCTCGTCCCGAGATCTAGGATGGCACCGGATAGAAAACGGAAGAAGAAAGAGGTAAAACTAAGTTGCTTCTTTGACAAAAGAGTGAAACCAACAAGCCTTGAGAGGTTGAACAAATCGAAAGAAAGAATACAATGGAGGTGAACGAAATTGCAAACACTCTGTTATGAAAGAGGAACAAGGAACATTAAGGGAACCTTGTAGTTGAAAGGCATGAAACAAGAGCTTAACGAATCAAAAGAATATGAAACCACACTGGTATAACGAGATAGCAAAGGAACAAGAATGACATAATTTGGACAGCACTCCGATAGAAAAGAGAAGGAAAACTTGATAAGATGGAAAGATCTTGAAAAGAGAACACCACACTCCGGTTGGAAATGGAAGGAATAGAATATGAACTTGGCAAAATGAAAGCACTTGGATGAGACTCCGGTTAAAAGAGGAATGATAGTCACAACACTTCGGTTAAATGGATAACCAAGGAAAAGGAACATGATCTTGGCAAAACGAGACTATTGGACGAAGGGACCAACTTCACAATGCCTCCGGGACGGATGAATAGAAGATAGATCATCGGAATAAGAGAACGAAGAAGGAAATGATAACTCTCACAAATAAAATTGAAAGAGAAAGCTTACGAAGAAAAGGTTGAATGGAGTTGTTGGATTATCAACAACGAAAGCTTAAACTTGATGTGGACTTATGGAAGACATCCCAAAATTATGAGGTGACAACCTGCCACTCACGGAAGAGATTGGGTTGATAAAAACAAGGAGACTAGAAACTATTTCACCGGGAGGATAAAAGAAGAACTTGGGTCATTGATAAGCACCATAATAGCAACAAACCTAAGGGAAGGCTTTAGGTGACATATGACACAAGATAACTCCAATGAAGAAACGATGGGTTTAAATATCTCATTCTTGACAACATGTGAATCATGAAACATGAATGAAACTATCAAAATGACATAACCCCACCTCAAAAGATATTGTAAAGAGAATTGCACTTTGGAATGCAAGATGAAGAATACTTGAACTCCTCAAAACAAAACATGTGTTGAGCACCATGTTTAATTTTGAGTATAGCTTGGCGGATCATAACTTCGAGAAAAATCTTGAAGAACAAATGAAGAATGAAAAGAATCCTTAACGAACCACCATGTAGAGTCTCCATGAAGAACTCCGGTAATGAAAGGATGATAAAAATAAAGAGAAGTTGAAAACACAAGGTGAAGCCTTGCGATGATTTAGATGGAGCTTCGCGACGAGATAATGCGGAAAACTTGGAACTCCGGAAAAGAAAAAGATGAAGCATCTCGAACCGAGAAATGTGACATGATGAACAACTCTGGAAAGAAGAAACTAGATCACTTGGATGAAACCATAATAAGAATTACGTTATGCATATCCTTCACCAAATAAATTGATGACAAGCAATGGATTTGGCATACTACTTGTTCTCGTAGAAAGGATTAAGATAGATATGGCGCAAATTTGGGAAGGTCTTCAACGAACCACTGGTAGGATTTAGAAAGAACGAATGAATTGATATGATAACGAAGGAAGAGAACTCTTGAACGAACCACCGTAAGAATTGGAAATGAAAGTAGCAACGGCCCAATTCACCGGGAAGAATTAGAAAACGAATAAAGATACTTGACAAAATTTAGATACATGAGAACAAAGAGATCATGAGCTGATTAGAGATTAATTGAACGATGCACCGGTATGATTTGGAGAACGAGAGCTGAAAGATGAGAATGAAGAATTATGACATGATGGCCTTCGGAGGAAAGAAACGGAAACAACTCATGAAATGCTCCGGATGGGTGAAAAGAATTCTCACGTTTGAAAACAATTATGAGAGGATGGCATCAACTTGAACTACACAACTTTGGAAGAACGGGTAAGGATTTAAGAGGAACTCTTCTTCGGTCTTCAAATGTTGAGAATGATGATGAGAAACACCACCATGAAATTGTTGAGGCACTCCGGAATGAAAATTGGAAAGATTGAACCAACGATGAAAAGAATTTCAAAGATCGAGGAGAAAGACATATGACTGATGATAACCCATTCTTACGTCAAACTTCGAAAAGAATTTGGGAATAGCTCCGGGAAAATAGAAGAGTCAGGTAAGATCCTGGGAAAAGACCTATGGGTTAGGGCCCACTCAAAAGAAACACCGTTGAATGATTGTTTGAAAAGAGAGATTGCACCGGTTGAATCAAATGGCTTGAATGAGATAGCATCCTCAAAAGAACTTGAGTGAATTGAGAATGGAAAGTTGAATCTTCTGAGATATCTTCATCACTCCGGAACAAATGAATAGCGAGAGGTGAATGATTAAGAGATACACCGACATAAGAAAGCACTTGAAATGAGAAAAGGAATATGATCAACACCGAAAGCTTGAATTGAATCCAACAGAGAAGAAAAGAATGACGAATGATGAACTTGAATAACATCTTCATGAGAGCCACCGGGTAAGAACATTGAAGGAAAGAATGAAGAAACTTCCATCAATAAAAAGGATACTTGATTGAGAAATCTGAGTCCTTGAAGAAAGAGGGTGGGAGGGCGGGAAAAACAAAGACAACTTGGGACGAATGAAACAAACACCATTGAGAATACTTAGAGTTGATCTTGCGGATGTTGAAAATGATCAGATCTACTTGGAGAGAAGCACACCGGTTGGAAAGGATTGAAAAGACAACCTTGATGAACAAGAAGGACTAGCATCCACATAGAAATATGAGAACACCGCTTAGGGAAGGTATGGAATCAACACTTGACATCGAAGCAACTCAAATACCACAAATAAAACAAAACAAAGGATTTGGCTTGCAGAATAAGCCGGAACAAATACATATGATAGAGATTTACCCAATCCCATATCATGCATCTGTCGAAAAGATATTTTAGGAGCTACTTGAATTCCCACCTATAAACTCCCGAAACTTTCTGGTTATGCAATCAGGTGTTGGGGATACAGGGGACACAAAATATATCACCCAAACTAACAATACGTAGATCCAGCTGTATCCATCCTTCAACACATAACCAAGAAACCTTCGAAAATCGTTTACCTCAACCTTCGAAAAGCATCCGTTATACGAGTTATGGCAATACTCCCGCACTCGCCTCAGTACTGGGCTATCAGGGTTATCTCACCAACAACTGTACAAAAGAGATTTTCGATGTCGGCGTACTAAACTCAGGTATTCCATAACTGCAACGATAAAATTATGACGACAACACCTCAGAGCTCAACTCCCCGGGACACTTCCACTAAACCCCTGCTGACAGGAGGCACCAAGACAATGTTGTCATCACCCAACCATCGGAACGATTCTAAGATACCCGCGTGATCCTAAATTTTTTTTAGTGAAATTTGAGAAGAGAAGAGTCAAAACTCTATGTCAGGATGCCTTACCAGAGCGATGAGGAGACTGGGAAGTAAAAAGAATTCCTAAAGTATCCGATACATAATTCCTAAATGACTCAAAACATTTTTCTAGACACAACTCGGCCGCTAAAAACGATCAATCAGTGGGGGCTCCTAAGGTCGGGGAAGGCTCTGATACCAACTTGTAACGCCCTCGATGCGGCTATATCTCCCACGTGTCGAAGCACGACTTAGAGGCATAACCGCATTGAAAGCAATGTCGCAAGTGAGGTAATCTTCACACAACCCATGTAATACATAAGGGAAAGAGATACATAGTTGGCTTACAATCGCCACTTCACACAATACATGAGTAAGGCATCACATCATACATATACAATCAAGGTCCGACTACGGAACCAAAATAAAAGAAGACTACCCCAAATGCTACACAGATCCCCGATCGTCCCAACTGGGCTCCACTACTGATCAACTGAAATGAAACAACACAATGAACAAGATCTTCATCGAGCTCCTCCTTGAGCTCGGGTGCATCACCTGCACGGTTTCATCGGCACCTGCAAACCGGTTTTGGAAGTATCTGTGAGTCACGGGGACTCAGCAATCTCACACCCGCGAGATCAAGACTATTTAAGCTTATAGGTAGGGTAAAAGGTATGAGGTGGAGCTGCAGCAAGCGACTAGCATAAATGGTGGCTAACATACGCAAAAGAGAGCGAGAAGAGAAGGCAAAAGCACGGTCGAATAACTATGATCAAGAAGTGATCCTAGACCAACCTACGTCAAGCATAACTCCAACACCGTGTTCACTTCCCGGACTCCGCCGAGAAGAGACCATCACGGTTACACACGCGGTTGATGTATTTTAATTAAGATCAACTTCGGGTTTTCTACAACCGGACATTAACAAATTCCCATCTGCCACATAACCGCGGGCACGGCTTTCGAAAGTTCAAACCCTGCAGGGGTGTCCCAACTTAGCCCATGATAAGCTCTCGCGATCAACGAAGGATATTCCTTCTCCCCGGGAAGACCCGATCAGTCTCGAAATCCCGGCTACAAGACATCTCGACAGTAATAACACAGGTCCAGCAAAGCCGCCCGATGCGCCGACATCCCGATAGGAGCTGCACATATCTCGTTCTCAGGGCAACACCGGATGAGCTGTCCGTACAACTAAAACCAGACCCCAAGTTTCCTTGAGGTGGCGCTGCAAAGCGCTCTAGTTCGGGCCAACACTTAGACAAGCATTGGCCCGGGGGGGCTGAATAAAGATGACCCTCGGGTTAGCTACTCCCAAGGGAAAGGTATAGGTGGTAGGCAAATTGTAAAACCAATGTTGGGCCTTGCTGGAAAAGTCTTATACAAAGCGAACTGTCAAGGGGGTCCCATAAATCACCCGACCGCGTTAGGGACGCAAAAATCCGGGAACATAACACCGATATGACGGTAACTAGGGCGGCAAGAGTGGAACAAAACCCCAGGCATAAGGCCGAGCCTTCCACCCTTTACCAAGTATATAGATGCATTAATTAAATAAGATATATTGTGATATCCCAACAAGTAAACATGTTCCAATCAAGGAACAACATCTCCATGTTCCAACAAGGAACAAACATCATCTTCACCTGCAACTAACAACGCTATAAGAGGGGCTGAGCAAAGCGGTAACATAGCCAAACAACGGTTTGCTAGGACAAGGTGGGTTAGAGGCTTGGTTTAGCAATATGGGAGGCATGATAAGCAAGTGGTAAGTATCGCAGCATAGGCATAGCAAAAGAGCGAGCAACTAGCAAGCAAAGATAGAAGTGATTTCGAGGGTATGATCATCTTGCCTGAGATCCCGCAAGGAAGAAGAAAGAGTCCATGAAGAATACAAGCGGACGTAGTCGAACGAATCCTCACAACTCCGGAACGAAACCGAAGCTAACGAGAGAAGCAACCCGGAAAGAAACAAACAACATAGTAAACAACCACCACATACACATGGAATGATGCATAACCAAGTATGATGCGTGTCCGGTTTAAAGAGGCATGGCATGGCAAAGTGCACAAACAATACTACAAGTTAGGTGGGGCACAATATGCAACGAGTTGCATATTGACGAAACACCACATCAATTATTTAGTTCACTTCCGGTTAGGTACTCAACAATATTAAATGTTGGTTAACATGGCAATAGGTGAAGCATAACAAAACTATACCATCTAAACAATTTAAATGGGGCCGGATATAACAAACAACAAATCCGGTAAATCCCCATATGTATTTAGCCATTTAATGCAAGCAACAATTTTAAGCAATTTAAATGTTGTTATCATGATGCGGATGACTTATACAAGTTTATGCATTTTTTATGAAAACATTGATATCTAATATGATAGGGAGCATTTGGTCAACATGGCGGAACAAAAGGGGTGCCACGGCAATGATAACGAAAATGGTGCCACGGCAACACTCGGGACCCGGTAACTCGATTGAGATACCGATGCAAGAGGGAAGTGTGCGGATGTGCGAAACATGCTAGAGATGGTGGGGTGCTCCCGACTACCGGGTTCCCACGGGTTAGTGGCATGGAAGCGAGTGACAACTCGGACACGATGCAAACATACGGTGCAACTCATACAACACATGCATTCGGACCACGGGCGGTCGCGTCGGCGGTTATACCTTCGAAGCATGCGTTTTGGAACGGATCGAGTACGTAGAGGGAAGTAGTCATCCACGAACGTCGTAGGAAGTAGTCGTTCTCGCGACGGTAGTGGAAGTAGTTGTACATGACGACGGTAGTGGTACACGTTTTCATAGATGTCAGGATCGTCAGTAGAGGTACTTGTCGCATCGCCCGGCGTATTCGTACACGTTCGTAGTGGAACTTGGCATATCCATGCACTTGGCGTATCCGCACGTAGAGGTACTTGGCGAAACAAATCCTGGAGACGATGCATCCGCCTACGGTTCTTGGCGGCGTTCTTGCTGGTCCAAAAAGAAGCATACAGGATGCCGGCGGCAGGGACTTGGCGCTGGTCGATGCGGGCGAGCGGAGGCGCGTCCTCCTCCCCGCTCGAACGAAGCAGAGGCGGGGCAGGGGCTGGGACATGTAGAGGCGCTGGAGGGAGGAGGCAGCCCAGGCGCGGGCTTGAGCGAGTCGCGGTCAACGCAGAAGAAGCAGAGGCCTCCTTGCGGCTGCGATGCAGAGGAAGCAGGGAGCGGGACTTGGTGCTGTCGTCTCTTGCGGCGTCCGCAATAGAAGCTTGGCGCGCGGCCATGGCTTGGCGTCAGCGAGGGACGTCCGGGAAGGCGGGGGACGACCGGATCCTTGACCGGCGCGCGAAAAGAGGCAACTTCGGCACGGGGCTCATCCTTGCGGCAGCGGGGTTGGAAGCATGCGGTCACCGCGATGCGAAGGAGCCCAGGGCTTGCTGCGGCTGACGAAGATGCACGGCGGTGTAGGTACGGCGAGGTGGGACTCGCAGGCGGCGGATCTGGGCGGAGGCGTCCAGGAACAGGGCGGCCATGACGAGCGAGCGAGCAACGCGGGGAAGCAGGAGGCGAGGCAGAGCGGAGGCTCGTCGGTGGGGCGAAGGAGATCGGGCGCGGGGCGCTCGCTCCTCTCTGTCTCTCTTCCTTACGACGCAAGGAGGAAGGAGAGGATCGAGACTAGGGAGAGAAGCAGGAGGGCGAGGGCGTTGAGGCGCTGTAGAGGAGGAGAGGGAGACGAGCGAGAGGAGGGGGATCGAGCAGGAGGCGGCAGCAGGGGGAGAGATTGAGAGGAGGGGGGTCGAGCTAGGGTTTAGGTGCGGCTGGGCCTTAGGGCAGGGATGGGCCGGCCTGTTGGGAGGACCAAGTGGCCAGCTGGGCTTGTCTTCTCTCTCTCTTACTCTTTTCAAAACAGAAAATAAAGAGAAAGCAAAGGGAAGAAAAGAAAGGTTAGAGAAAGAGTTGGGCACGGGGACAATTTTTACGGACTCGTAAAAATGTGCATGGTCCACGAAAAATAGGAGAGGCATGATTGCAAGAATTAAATTCAAATTCATTTGAATTTAATTCAAATGGTTTGAACAAGGACGAGGATTTAGAAGTGTTCAAAAATGTTGAGAAATTAGGAAGAGCCTCGATAAATGGGAAAAGAAATGTTGGCAAAGTTTGGAGGTGAAACTTGAACCACAAGAGGCATGGACTTAAATTGCAAGTGTGTTATGGTGCAATCCAATTAATGGAATATTTTATTATAGCTCTCTAAATATCGAGAGGATATGTTTTAAAGAGAATCACCATGTGAATTCCCTCGATTTAAATGGATCAAAGATCCATGCCATTTATTTAGTTGAGTTGCAAAAGATTTATGAGATGATGGCATGATGACATGATGCAATGCAAAAATAAAAGGGCAGGCACAAATGAAACACACGGCGAAACCCGGAATATATGGAAGTCTTCTCGAGCATCGGTCTCGGGGCGTTACAAATCTGGACCTTGAGGTAGAGCGTGACTCACTTGGTTTATTTTTCACACGCCTTATTGATAATGACCATTGTCAGGTTGACGCGGAAGGCAGTCATCCTGATGCTGTAGAGGTAATCGCTCTATCCTCCGATTCAAACTCTTTGCCTTCACTAAAAATCCGTAGGGCAAACCAGAAAGTTAAATTTTCTCATCCTCTTGCTTATTTGGATACAAACTTTCTTGTGAAGACACAACAGCACGAAGCCTGCCGCACAACCCGGCACAACGGCCAGGTAGTTACCTCCGCCGGTTTACCGAACAGTCCGGTTCGGAAACACCGTTCAGAGGTCTCTAACTCTCTTGTAAATGGCTGTCCTAAAGCGGGTTGTTTTCGTCAACCTCTTAATCCATCTGACTCCGATTATAAGGGCACTTCTCATTCGTCTTCTGGCGAGTCATCAGCCACCCAGCTTCCACCACTCAAAACGGTGCTTGGGTGAGCCATATTTCTTATAATATTTCTGATGTACTACTTTTTTAACATATACTGTACCGATCCTTCTTATTCCTTTCAGGGCCAAGCCTAGGCCAAGCAAGAAGGCTCGTCTGGACAAAGCGGCAGAAGAAACTATCATTCCTGAACCGGACAGAATTCTAGATCCTGAAACAGCTATTCGTGAGGATGTGCCAAATGACCCACCACCGCAAGACCATGACTTCGTCGCTGAAGAAGCACATATTGATTCCACAGGCCCTATTGATCAGCCCACAAGCCCTGTCCGGATTGACAGAACAACTAACCCGTTGGAGCAAACTGACAAACCGGCGACTCTAGTACAAAAAGATGATGATGTTATTATCACTGGCATTGGTCGTACCGAGCCAAGCAACCCTGTCGCTTTATCCAAACACACTGCCAAAGAAGAATTTGCTGCAATTGGTAAAGGCAAATGGAATGTCGACTTGTCAACCTATGCCGCTCTGTCTCCCCAGGATCTCCATTCCGGCTATCTGAACTGGTTATACACCAGCCGTGACTATGAAGCCAGTCTGGTTAATATGAAGAAGGACAAATATGAGGTAATTTCCATATGCTTCTCTGCTTGTATACTTCAATCTGTCAACTCCAATAGCCCCCAAGTGATGGTTTAAGATATCAACTTAAACCGGGACTTTTCAATGTGAACTTCAATGTATCTGAATTTTACTGATGTAGCCCCCAAGGGCCGGTTCAACTTAATGTAGTTAAACCGGGACTTTAGGTAAAAAAATATCAATAATTATTGAGAAAATAACCATTAGCCCCCAAGTGCCAAGTTGAATACTTGTATTGAGCTTGGTACTTCATAAAAATTGTAGGATGAAGAGCAAATAGGCATTATCCCCCCAAGTACCGAGGGTATAACTTGTTATGCGGTTGGTACTTCACTTCTGTACTGTCATCTGAATCACATTATTGTCCATATGTAGGCTGAGATGAGCAAAAGAGAGAACTAAATCACCGATTTGCAGGAAAATCTGAAGTCCCAACAAGCTGAAACCTCGAAGGCAAAAGAGGAATTAACCAGCGCTTTAAGCGTCATGGAACAGCTTAAGGAGGGCTATAACAAAGAGCGGGTGGATTGGGCCACTGAAAAATCCGCTTTAACTCAACGAGCAGAGAATGCCGAGGCTGCACTCAAACCTGTAGTGGATGAATTGACCAGTGTGAAGCGTCAGGTGCATGCCATGACCGCTGTTGTATTTGGTAAGCCTTCGTGATTTCTGAAGTAGCGAGGCCTTCTCATGTAATTGCCGGTTTATTAATCCTTTGAATGATACAGGGACATGCATCAGTCACTTTGGATCAGATGTGCGGAAGAAATTGAAAGCCGCCTATACATTGATAGAGCAATTGTATACTGGTGCGCAACGGATCATCTGTACTGCTTCCCACAACAACCCGGCACCCAACTTGATCCAGGACACTATTAAAAGGCTGTCTATGCTTCCTGCCTGGGTTGAAGAGTTGAAGAAATCTGCTGCTCGAACCGGTGCTATCAATGCCTTAATCCGGGCAAAAGTGTGGGTGCCGGATTTTGATCCTGTTGAAGCGGCCCAGGGCTACCCCAGTCTGATGGAAGACGGGACAGAGTTCAGTGAAGAGGATCTTTGAGCTATAAACCGGGAGGTGCACCCTCTGGCTTGTCAATTGGTTGAAGAGGCAAATTTGTCTCATTATCAAGCCCAATATAATGACCAAAACAAACGAGTGGCTGCACCAATTCCTGAAGCGGAGAACCTTATACCCCCAATCCGTAAGCATACTTATGCTCCTGACATTGAACCGTCGTTGTTGATCCATGATGAAGCTGTCTTTCAAGCATTAATTGGAATCGACTGGACAACTGTTGATTTCCAGCCGCTGGGTAGAGAAGCAGAGGTTGAAGCGGCACGGGATGACCCGCAACCATCAGGCCAAGCGGGTGACCAAGCATGAACCGGAAGCCGGTTTAAGTTACTGCTCCTTTGTGTTATGCAGAAAAACAATGATCTTATCTGGGCACCGTGTTGCCTTGTAATAGGCTAGCCGATACAATTGGTTTTGATATGCCTTCGTGCATATTTATTTGCAACTTATGCTTCCTTTGAATTATGAATCTCCAAACCGTTTTCTGCAGTCAAAAAACTGAAAGCACCGCCGTGGTTGTACCGCCAAGCGGGTTATGATATCTATGGATATGAAATCAAAGATAATACCTTAGATTTAAGCATATGATCAAATATTGTGATACATAGTACCTGCCATCATGGGCATGAAGTTGGCTTGGCCAATCTTGAAGCAGAGTTTTACAAACCCATACTGTTGGAGGAGAAAGCAGCTCCTGTGTATATAGTGCCGATTTACCAGGTAAACAGTTCCTGGTTATGATAAACACCGGTGTTACTCCATAATAGGATGTTAACAAAAAATCAAACCGGGCAAATAGCCTCCGGATTAAAATTTGACTGTGTTCCATCAATTAGCAGTTGAACCGGTTTAAGAATTTTCAGTTTAAAATGCAACAAAAGAAATATTTATCAAAAGAAACAGAATTCAAGTAAAGGCAAAACAAATTCAGTTGTAAAAGAGGCTCTTTTAGCCTGATCAAGTGGCATTACCATGGTCGGACATGACCAAGCCCCCGATAGGCATAGCTATGGTTCGAGTCAGCCAGGTCCCCAAATGATGCATTGGCATTATGCCGATGAAGAGGTGTAGCGATGGTTTGGGTTCGACCAAAGCCCCCAAGTGATTCTGTGGCCTTAGGCCGATCAAGAGGCGTGACTGGTTCAGACGTGACCAAGTCCCCAAGTGATTCTGTGGCTTTCTCCTATCAAAAGGTGTTGCATTGGTTCGGACACGACCAAGGCCCCAAGTGACATGATTGAAGGCTTTTTTGAAAAAAAGCTAACTCAAGGGGTAAACCGGAGACCGCTTTAAGACAAAAACTCCGTGTAACCACACATGATGTAAAGATAACAGATACCCCGCTTTAGCTGAGGTTCCGGTTTATTGCATTGATCATAATATATACATTGTCATAATATGTACATAAGTAGAGCCAATGGCTCAGGTATAATAAGGCCGAAGATGAGCTATGTTCCACGGCCTGTTGGTCTCCTCCTCTGATGTACGTGAGTCTTTATGCTCTCGAATATCGATCAGGTAGTATGACCCGTTGTGCAGATTCTTGCTGACCACGAAAGGTCCCTCCCAAGGTGGATATAACTTGTGCATATCAGTCTGGTCTTGGATGAGCCGAAGTACCAAATCTCCTTCTTGAAAGGTTCTGGTTCTAACTCGGCGATTGTGATAGCGACGGAGATCTTGCTCGTAAATCACCGAACGGGCGGCCACTATGTCTCGCTCCTCATCCAACAAGTCCAAAGCATCTTGCCGTGCTACCTCGTTGTCCTCTTCAACATAAGCCGCTACACGAGGTGAGTCATGACCGATGTCACTGGGGAGAACCGCCTCCGCTCCGTAGACCATGAAGAACGGCGTGTATCCTGTCGATCTGTTCGGTGTGGTGTTGATGCTCCATAATACAGATGGTAACTCTTCAACCCAACAGCCCGGCGTCCGTTGCAAAGGAACCATAAGCCGGGGCTTGATGCCTCGCAAGATCTCTTGATTAGCCCTCTCTGCTTGACCATTGGACTGTGGGTGAGGCACTAATGAAACATCAAGCCGGATGTGCTCACGTTGACAGAACTCCTTCATAGCACCCTTGGACAAGTTGGTACCATTATCAGTGATGATGCTGTGTGGAAAGCCAAACCGGAAAATCACCTTTTTGATGAATTGAACCGCCGTAGCTGCATCACACTTGCTAACTGGCTCTGCTTCTACCCACTTCATGAACTTGTCAACCGCCACTAAAAGATGGGTTTTCTTGTCTTTAGACCTTTTGAAAGGCCCAACCATATCCAACCCCCAAGTTGCGAACGGCCAAGTAATTGGATCAGCCTCAATTCTTGAGCCGGCACATGAGCGCGTCTTGAGAACTTTTGACAACCATCACATCGTCTGACCAGGTCTTCTGCATCAGCATCAGCAGTCAACCAATAGAAACCATGGCGGAATGCCTTAGCCACCAAAGACTTTGAACCGGCATGGTGACCACAATCTCCTTCGTGGATCTCACGCAAGATTTCACAGCCTTCCTCTGGAGACACACATCGTTGAAACGCCCCTGACACACTGCAATGATGCAACTCACCATTGATAATAGTCATGGACTTGGATCGCCGGATTATCTGCTGGGCCAGAGTCTCCTCCTCTGGTAACTCGCCCCGGTTTATGTACGCAAGATAAGGAACCGTCCAATCCGGTATAACATGAAGAGCCGTCACCAATTGAGCCTCCGGATAAGGAATAGCCAAATCCGCTTCACCAGGGAGCTTGACAGACGAATTATGCAGAACATCCAAGAAGACATTCGGCGGGACCGGTTTACGTTGAGAGCCCAATCGGCCTAAAGCGTCCGCCGCTTTGTTCTTCTGTCGGTGCACGTGCTCCACCTGATAACCTCTGAAGTGACCTACAACAATATCCACTTCGCGACGATATGCTGCCATGAGCGGGTCCTTGGAATCCCATGTGCCAGACACTTGTTGAGCCACCAGGTCCGAGTCACCGAAGCACTTAACTCGGCTTAGATTCATCTCCTTAGCCATCCGGAGACCATGTAGTAAAGCTTCGTACTCAGCTGCATTGTTAGTACAAGGGAACATTAAGAGGAGAACGTAACAGAACTTATCACCTCATGGGGAAGTTAATACGACCCCAGGCCCCGAGCCCTCCAATTGCCTGGATCCATCGAAATGAATAGTCCAATAAGTGTGATCCGGCTTTTCTTCAGGTGCTTGCAGCTCCATCCAGTCATTGATGAAATCCAGAAGTGCTTGAGACTTGACCGTCGTCCGGGGTACGTATTTCAACCCGTGAGGCCCAAGCTCTATAGCCCACTTGGCAATCCGGCCAGTTGCCTCCCTATTCTGGATTATACCTCCCAAAGGAGCAGAGCTGACCACTGTGATGGGATGACCTTGGAAGTATTGCTTGAGCTTCCGACTTGCCATAAAAACTCCATATACCAGCTTCTCCCAATGCGGGTACCTTTGCTTGGACTCAATAAGCACCTCGCTGATATAGTAAACCGGACGCTAAACCGGATATTCTTTGCCTGCCTCTTTACGCTCCACCACAATAGCTACACTGACTGCGCGAGCATTAGCTGCCACATATAACAGCAATGGCTCCTTGTCAATTGGAGAAGCAAGAACAGGCGGGTTGGCGAGCTGCCGCTTTAAGTCCTCAAACGCTTCATCAGCGGCCGAGGTCCATACAAAGTTATCCGTCTTCTTTAACATCTAATACAAAGGAATCTCCTTCTCACCGAGGCGGCTGATAAACCGGCTCAACGCGGCAATCCGGCCTGCCAAGCATTGAACATCGTTGATACACTTCGGTTTAGCCAAAGAGGTGATAGCTGTGATTTTCTCCGGATTAGCCTCAATTCCCCTGTTGGACACCAGAAAACCCAATAACTTGCCTGCCGGTACACCAAAGAAGCACTTATCCGGGTTGAGCATCATCTTGTATGTCCATAGGTTATCAAAAGTTTCCTTTAAATCGGCAACCAGAGTTTCCTTCTTCCTTGATTTAACCACAATATCATCCACATAGGCATGCACATTACGGCCAATCTACTTATGAAGGCAATTGTGTACACACCGTTGATAAGTTGCCTGGGCACTCTTGAGCCCAAAGGGCATAGACACATAGCAGAAGGCTCCAAAGGGAGTTATGAACGCCGTCTTCTCATGGTCCTTAACTGCCATCTTGATCTGATGATAACCAGAATATGCATCCAGAAAACACAAATGCTCACAACCTGCCGTAGCATCGATAATTTGATCAATACGGGGTAGGGCAAAAGGATCTGCTGGACAAGCCTTGTTAAGGTCTGTGTAGTCCACACACATGCGCCAGGTGCCATTTTTCTTAAGGACCAGCACCGGATTAGCCAACCATTCAGGATGGAAAACTTCAATGATAAAGCCAGCCGCTAAGAGCGTGGTCACCTCCTCTCCAATAGCTTTGCGTCTTTCCTCGTTGAACCGGCGTAGAAACTGCTTCACCAGTTTGTACTTGGGATCAATATTAAGGGTGTGCTCAGCGAGTTCCCTCGGTACACCTGGCATGTCAGAAGGCTTCCATGCAAAGATCTCCCGGTTCTCACGGATGAACTCGATGAGCGCGCTTTCCTATTTCGGATCCAAATTTGCACTGATACTGAACTGCTTGGATGAATCGCCAGGCACAAAGTCAACAAGCTTAGTCTCTGTAGTTGGCTTTTTCAACGGAGTCATGTCTACCGGATCAACATTATCCTTATAGAATTTCAACTCCTCCGTGGCACAAACTAACTCAGCATAGGCCGCATCACCCTCTTCACACTCCAAAGTGATCTTGCGGCTCCCATGCATAGTTATTGTTCCTTTGTGACCCGACATCTTGAGCTGTAAGTAGACATAGCAAGGCCGTGCCATGAATTTAGCATAAGCCGGCCGTCCAAACAGGGCGTGATATGGACTCTGAATCTTCACCACCTCAAAGGTCAATGTTTCTGATCTGGAGTCATAATCATCTCCAAAAGCCACCTCCAGGGCTATCTTGCCAATAGGATAAGCCGATTTGCCAGGTACCACGCCGTGAAACACCGTATTGGACGGTTTAAGATTTTTATCTGTTAGCCCCATACGACGGAAGGTCTCCTAGTACAGGATGTTAATGCTGCTACCTCCATCCATGAGCACCTTGGTGAACTTATAACCACCCACCTAAGGCGCCACCACCAACGCTAGCTGACCCAGATTGTCAACCCAGGGAGGGTGATTGTCGGTGTCAAAACCGGCGGATCTCGGGTAGGGGGTCCCGAACTGTGCGTCTAGGCGGATGGTAACAGGAGACAAGGGACACGATGTTTTACCCAGGTTCGGGCCCTTTCGATGGAGGTAAAACCCTACGTCCTGCTTGATTAATATTGATGATATGGGTAGTACAAGAGTAGATCTACCACGAGATCAAGGAGGCTAAACCCTAGAAGCTAGCCTATGGTATGATTGTTGTTCGTCCTATGGACTAAAACCCTCCGGTTTATATAGGCACCGGAGAGGGCTAGGGTTACACAGAGTCGGTTACAATGGGAGGAGATCTACATATCCGTATTGCCAAGCTTGCCTTCCACGCCAAGGAAAGTCCCTTCCGGACACGAGACGAAGTCTTCAATCTTGTATCTTCATAGTCCTGGAGTCCGGCTGAAGGTATAGTCCGGCTATCCGGACACCCCCTAATCCAGGACTTCCTCAGTAGCCCCCGAACCAGGCTTCAATGACGATGAGTCCGGCGCGCAAATTGTCTTCGGCATTGCAAGGCGGGTTCTCTTCCAGATTCCGTGTACCTGTTGAATAATGTCCTGTTTCTTGCGAATGTAGCGCTCCTTGGCTTCTACGCCCAATAATGGCCGCCTTCCACGTGTCAAACGAATACGAAAAGTCTGGGTGTTTTTACATTCACACCCATAGCCGCGTAAATGAGCCTCCTATTTAAAGGGATGGGGATTTAGATCCAGACCACACCTTCTCCCTTCCGCGAGTATTCATCAGAGCGCATCCAACAAAGGTCCATTCCACCATGGCCAGCCGTCGCAACTCCTCCTCTCGCCCTTCCAGTCCTAAGCCTGGAGACTGGGAGAGATGCTCCATCCCGCATAGCAAGCTAGTGTCGCTCCAGACCAAGGGATTCCTCCCCCCGGCCTATATGGTCCCGGTTCGAGCCGAACTTGCCACCTATAATGGCGGAGAGCAAGCGGAGAGCTCCCCCAATCCCTCCAAAGGAGAGCGGGTATGCCTCGTTCCATATCTAATAAGAGGACTCAGATTTCCAATTCATCCGTTTCTCCAGGGGCTTCTGGAGTTCTATGGCCTCCAACTGCACAACCTCACGCCAGCCTCCATGTTGCATATCGCGGGCTTCGTAGCCCTTTGCGAGTTGTTCTTGGGTGTTGAGACTCACTTCGCGCTGTGGAAGAGGCTATTTTTCCTGGTGCCCCGCTCTCAGGAGGGGTCAATATACCAAGTGGGCGGAGCCGAAGTGTGGCGCATCGCCGGGACCGGATATTTATCCGGAACCCCAAAGAAGGCGTCCGAGGACTGGCCTTCGGAATGGTTTTATATAGAGGATGTCTCGCTACCGGATCCTGTTCGGATCGGCCTCCCTGAGTTCAATAGTGCTCCCCTGAAGAAGCACCTAAGCTGGTGTCCACGGAGCTCTCAGAAAGAAAGTGACAAGGACGTCCTTTACCTGATGGGCCGGATAAGATTGCTAGCTCATTCCGGACTAACCATGATCGGAGTCATGGCCGTATGCATCATGCGGGGGGTGCAACCGCCTCAGTATAGAGGCCACCCCATGTGGGACTTTAACGGGGAGTATGACGCCACCCGTCACGGCCGCAAGGGGCCGGACTCGGCTGCCGCTCTAATAAAGATCTTGTCCGCTTTGTACAAGGGAGAAGAGGAGGAATTTCTCTGCATCAACCCTCAGGGTGGATTTACTATGTACAATCCTCCGAGTTGGGTAAGTGGACAATTTTACTTGCCCATCCGTTTTATATTCCCATCATTAGTTATATAGTCTGATGATTTCAACGCAGGAACTGCGCCAGGAAGTAAAGGAAATAAACAGCCCTCCCCCGCAGCCCGAGGATCCAGAACGGTCCCTCGATCCGGCCTCCGAAGAGGATCCGGACCTGTCCGTGGAGCTGATTGATGGGGTGTTTTATCAGCTGAGCAGGGACAATGCCCTGGTGGCCATTACGGCCGATTACCCAGGGCTACTCCCGGCCTCCCAGGTAACTGAGACCGGAGTCCCAGCACCTCGAAAAGGAATCCATCCTTGCGTGTTTTCAGTTTCCTGACAACAACCGTATTTTGCAGGGGAGATTCTCGAGGCGGGAGGCCGAGCCTGCGGCGACTAGCCAACAAGGGGCAGCGGGGCCCCGTGGGATGAAAAGAAGTGAAGTCCGGACTAAGGCGCCAGCGCAAAGGTATAGCGCGCCCTCTTATTCCCAGGTGTTATTCCTTCAAGGCATATTAACACTTGTGCTCTGTTCAGGACAAAGAGACCTCGCCGGACTATATCCGGAGAGGTTGCCAATCGCGCCTCCACCAGCCAGGCTCCAAAGCCGGGACCGGAGGCGGAGGCGAACATGAGGCACGCACCGGACGCTCCTCCGACAGAGGACACGGACAGGCTGTTTGCCACCCATTCCGAGGTGGAGAGTGCCATGAACCACAGGCGTCGCCGGACAGTTCTTCGTGACGCCTGTTTCCCCCAAGAGGCGTTGGACGCCTTCAATTCAGGAGATGCATATCTCCGTGCCGCTCAGAATGGTCTAGCGAGAGCCATGGAGCAATATGTAAAAGACATACGGGTGAGAAAACTTTAATGGTTATATATACCAGTAGCCCCCGAGACTTGAAGCAGTGAGAATAAGTGATTTAAGGATCATGTAATTTGTAGGTTCTTTCAGAGAAGAATACCCAATTGTCCCAGGAGTTAATAGAGTGCCAAGCCCAACTTGAGGCCGCACTGGCCGCGACAGGGGGGCCCGAAGAGACCCCCTCTGGTAATATATGCTTCAAAAAGATAAGTGTGAAGTGAGCCATATGTGCAAATATGACAAATGAAATTGCAGATGGCGCCGGACTAGATCCGGAAAAGCAACAACTCCTACGCCAGCTAAAGGCTGGCGAGAGCGTGCTGACAAAGGTGAGGCGGGAGAAGAATGATCTTCAAGACGCCAACACTAAGCTGGGTGTTGAACTGAATGATGTCCGTGCCTAGCTGTCGGACTCCGTTAAGGAGAATCAGCGGCTTCGACGCGGCATATTTAGTAAGTGCTTAAACGAACTTTGAAAAAGGAGTTCGGCGAGGAAGTCGACTAACAGAGTAATGTCTGTAGGTATGCTAACAGGTCGTCCTACAGAGGAGATGCCCGGTTCTACGGGTGACCTTCTTCCCGAGCTCTCACAACTACACGACCGAGTTCGGCGGGTGATGCAAGGCATTGCCCAGGCCTTGTGGCCCTCCGTCTCCATGCCCGAAGGCCTTGGAGAGCTTGCAGAGAAGCTTAAGGGAGTGCGGCGATGCTTCCGATTATGGAAGATATCGGCCTGCCGTCAAGGTGCTAGGGAGGCCTGGGCCATGGTAAAGACGCGATACACAAAGGCTGACCCGGACCACAAGGCCGAGGTCGGACCTCTGGGGCCCGATGGGAAGGAGATCCCTGTAAGCTTAGTATACAGCCAAGTAGAATTCGCCGCAAAGTATTCTCAGCAGGACTATAAATTAGACATCCTGTTAGACGGTATTGAAGAGGAATACAATCAGTCAGAATGACTATGTAATTTTAATTGACATATGTAATGTCTTCTAGCCGGATTGTAGATCGTTTGTCATGGCCGACCTTTTCGCTTCAACCTCGGGACCTGACGGTGCGGAGTGTCTCCGAATACCCATACAGTTATATAAGAACCAGGGTATGCGTGGAGACCAGGCGTAGGGGTCATTAGTGCTTGAACAGACAAGTGCGCAACTAGTTATGTTATATTACATGGTTAGTAAGAAACATCTTCCAGGGAGAATAGTTCTGTTAAGGGTTCCTTTCCCTGGGAGGCATGCCCTAAAGTGCATGTCCATGCTGCGAAAAGGGACGCAGAAAAAATTATCTGGGGGTGCATAAATAATTAAGTGAAAAGATCATCTTTAGTTCACCAACCGAATATTTCCTTAAGAACGCTAGCTTTCGGCTTCACCCAGTCTGAGGTACACATCCGGCTGACCCGGTAGTAACAATTGCAGAGGTGCTCCCTTTACCACCTAGCCGAACAATTGGGAACGTAGGGGTAAGCACAGGAGCCAGGCAACCCAGCTTGGCTAAAACTTAAGTCATATCGATGCATATAATGGTGAATAAAGGTACATGCGGAAGTGTGACACATGTGTTGGGCATGAAGCCCATATGAATAAGCTTCTGTTGAAAGAAGCTCCCAGGTTTAGTGAGCACGGGTAGCGCGTCACTTATTGAGCCTTTAACAGCTATAATAGAAAGTAAGGGGAGAAGGAGAAAAATGTAAGACAGAAAGTATAAAAAATGGACAGAGGAAGGAGACAAACACAGAGTCCGGCGCTAGACATAGAATCTTCGGAGACGGGCTGCGTTCCATGGGTTCAGCTCGAGTCAATTATCCGATGCGTCTCGCAGGCGGTACGCTCCACCAGTCAGGACTTGGTCAATGATGAAGGGACCTTCCCACTTGGGCTTGAGTTTGTCCTTTTTCTTGTCCGGTAGGCGTAGAACTAATTTGCCAACATTGTAATTTTTGGCCCGTACTTCTCTGCTTTGATATCTTCGAGCCTGCTGTTGATAGAATGCGGAACGGGCTTTTGCCACATCGCACTCCTCCTCCAAGGCGTCCAAACTGTCCTGCCGATCGAGCTCGGCTTCTCTTTCTTCGTACATGCGCACTCGAGGCGAGTCATGAATAATGTCGCAGGGCAAAACTGCCTCTGCGCCGTACACCATGAAGAATGGTGTGTATCTGGTGGTGCGATTCGGCGTGGTCCACAGCCCCCAGAGTATGGAGTCGAGCTCCTCTACCCAGTGCATGTTAGATTCCTTAAGGGACCGCACTAATCTGGGTTTGATGCCGCTCATGATAAGACCATTTGCACGTTCGACCTGTCCGTTAGTTTGTGGGTGATGGACGGAAGCATAATCGAGCTTGATGCCCATGTTTTTGCACTAGAGTTTTACCTCATCGGCCGTAAAGTTCGTGCCGTTATCAGTGATGATGCTGTGGGGGACGCCATAACGGTGTACGACCCCAGATATGAAGTCTATCACCGGTCCGGAATCGGCCGTCTTAACAGGCTTGGCTTCTATCCATTTGGTGAACTTATCCACCATGACCAGTAAGTATTTTTTCTTGTGGGTTCCACCTTTAAGGGGTCCCACCATGTCAACCCCCCAGACCACAAAGGGCCAAGTTATGGGGATAGTTTGGAGGGCGATGGGTGGCATATGGATTTGGTTTGCAAAAAGCTGGCAACCGACGCATCGTTGGACTAGGTCCTGAGCGTCTGCCCGGGCCGCGGCCAATAAAAGCCTGTACGGAAAGCCTTGCTTACAAGGGACCGAGCTGCAGCGTGATGACCACCGAGTCCGGCATGAATTTCAGCCAGCAAGTTCCGCCCTTCTTCTTCGGAGATGCACCTTTGAAGGACTCCGGTAGTGCTTTTCTTATAAAGCTCTCCCTCATGGACTTTATAGGCTTTAGATCTCCGCACTATGCAGCGTGCCTCGTTTTGGTCCTCTGGGAGTTCCTCCCTAGTAAGGTAGGCTAGGAATGGTTCTGTCCACGGGGCGATGACGGCCATTATTACATGGGCTGAAGGTGTGACTTCATTGGCAGAGCCTCCGATTGTGTCAGATTGTTCGGCATCGGGTAGTGCGGTTGAGTCCGGCATGTTATTGCTGGATTCCCCTTCCCATACTACGGATGGCTTGAACAACCTTTCCAAGAAGATGTTGGGGGGCACTGCGTCGCGTTTTGCACTGATGCATGCCAGGACATCTGCCGCCTGATTGTTCTCCTGGGCTATATGATGAAGTTCGAGCCCTTCGAACCGAGCTGACATTTTTAGGATGACGTTGCGATAAGCTGCCATTTTTGGATCCTTGGCATCGAAATCTCCATTTATTTGGGATATTGCAAGGTTCGAATCCCCTCGCACCTCCAGGCGTTGAATTCCCATGGATACTGCCATCCGGAGACCATGTAAAAGGGCCTCATATTCGGCTGCATTGTTGGAGTCTGTGTACATAATCTGGAGTACGTATTGAATTGTGTCTCCCATGGGGGACGTCAAAACGACTCCAGCCCCTAGACCGGCCAACATTTTAGAGTCGTCGAAATGCATGATCCAGTTTGAATATGTGCCGTACTCTTTAGGGAGTTCGGCCTCCGTCCATTCTGCGACGAAGTCGGCCAAAACTTGGGACTTAATAGCTCGTCGTGGCTTATAAGTTATGTCAAATGGGAGGAGCTCGATGGCCCATTTTGCAATCCGGCCCGTTGCGTCGCGGTTGTTTGTAATATCGTTGAGTGGTACTTTGGAGGCTACTGTTATCGAACACTCTTGAAAGTAGTATCGCAACTTCCGGGATGCCATGAATACCGCGTATGCAATCTTTTGATAATGCGGGTACCGTGATTTGCATGGAGTGAGGACAGTGGACACATAGTAGAGCGGCCTTTGAAGGGGGAATTTGTGTCCGTCCGTTTCTCGTTCGACAACGAGCACTGCGCTTACAACCTAATGGGTTGCTGCAATGTACAATAGCATTGGTTCGCCAATGTTTGGCGCGGCCAAGACTGGGTTTGTTGCCAATATGGCCTTTATTTTGTCGATTCCGGCCGTGGCGGCTTCCGTCCACTCGAAGTGTTCGGTGCACCGAAGGAGGCGGTAGAGAGGTAGTGCCTTTTCTCCCAGGCGGGAGATAAAGCGGCTTAGAGCCGCTACGCATCCTATTAATTTTTGTATTTGTTTGAGGTCCTTTGGGATATCCAATTGTGACAGAGCTCGGATCTTGGCTGGATTTGCTTCAATTCCTCTACCGGATACAATAAAGCCCAAGAGCTTTTTGGCTGGAACGCCGAAAACGCATTTTCCAGGTTGAGCTTGATGTCATATGCTCGGAGATTATCAAATGTGAGCCTCAAGTCGTCTACTAGAGTTTCGACGTATCTTGCTTTTACGACCACATCATCTACCTATGCCTCCACTGTTTTGCCGATCTGGTTTGCCAGACATGTCTGAATCATGCGCTGATATGTTGCGCCGGCGTTTTTGAGCCCGAAGGGCATTGTATTGAAGCAGAATGGGCCGTATGGTGTGATGAATGCCGTTGCGGCTTGGTCTAACTCTGCCATCTTAATTTGGTGATAGCCGGAGTATGCGTCGAGGAAACACAACGAATCGTGTCCTGCGGTAGCGTCGATAATTTGATCGATGCGGGGGAGGGGGAAGGGATCCTTTGGGCAAGCCTTGTTAAGGTCTTTAAAATCAACGCATAGGCGCCAGGATTTATCCTTCTTTGGTACCATCACTAGGTTTGCTAGCCAGTCCGGATGTTTTATATCTCTGATGAATCCGGCCTCCAATAGCTTGGCTAGCTCCTCTCCCATTGCCTGTCTCTTAGGTTCGGAGAAACGCCAAAGATCTTGTTTGAAAGGTTTGAATCCTTTTAGGATATTTAAGCTGTGTTCGGCCAGCCTGCGTGGGATTCCTGGCATGTCTGAAAGGTTCCACGCGAAAATGTCCCAGTTCTCCTGTAGGAATTCTCGCAGTGCGGCGTCTACATCAGGGTTTAATTGTGCCCCGATGGAAGCTGTCTTGTTGGGGTCCGTTAGATGGACCTGGAATTGGACTATTTTTTCTGCTGGTTTAAAGGAAGTGGACTTGGATCTTTTGTCGATATCACATCGTTCTTATTCACCATGGAGCGCAACGCAGTCAGTTCCTCAACCGCTAGGGCTTCAGATAGTGCCTCAAGGGCCAATGTGGCTGTCTTATTTTCGGCGCAGAGTGCTATGTCCGGATCACTAGTGAGAGTGATAATTCCGTTCGGCCCGGGCATCTTGAGCTTCATGTACCCGTAATGGGGTATTTCTTGGAAGATTGTAAACGCTTCGCGCCCTAGCAGAGCGTGGTATCCGCTACTGAACGGGGCCACCTGAAACGTGACCTCTTCGGACCTGTAATTATCCGGCGTGCCGAACACCACATCTAGTGTGATTTTTCCTGTACAACGCGCTTCCCGACTGGGGATTACTCCTCTAAAGGTTGTGCTGCTTCGCTCAATGCGTTTCTAGTCTATTTCCATTTTTCGAAGGGTTTCCTCGTAAATGAGGTTCAATCCGCTGCCTCCATCCATGAGTACCTTGGTGAGGCGAAAGCCGTCCACTATTGGACGGAGGACCAGTGCGGCTGGTGCTCGGGCTGTTCGGAATTTAGGTTCATCACTGGCATTAAAAGTAATAGCCGTGTCACTCCATGGGTTTATTGTTGCTACTTGGTAGACTTCGGCGAGGCTGCGGAGTGTTCTTTTTCGCATATTATTTGATGCGAAAGTCTCGAAGACTGTTAAGACTGTACTTGTGATCCTGGGGTGGCTTTCTGCGGCCTCCGAAATTAGGAGATCTTCGCCAATTTTGGCCACCTGCCGGAGTATCCAACATGCTCTAAGGCTATGAGTTGGCGTGGCGCCCTCTATACTGTGAATTTTACGGGGTCCATTAAGCCATCCTTCCAGTACGGTTCCATGCCCTGTAGAGGGTTTTTGTTTTTTGGTGTTTAACCCGGGTGTCTGTCGATGATGCACCCTTTTATTTCGGACGGGGTTTCTATTTAGGGCCGGATTATCCCAAAATTTTATTTCGGTTTTCCAGGCGCTTTCCATCGCACAGTACTTTTGTACTATGGACGCCAAGTCAGCAAAGCGTGTAATATCACGACGACTTATGGCGTTGAGGATTCCCTTGTCCGTGCAATTATTGCAGAAGATTGAGATTGCGTCTTCCTCGTGGCACTCCTTTATCCTGTTCATAACCAGGAGGAATCTGGCCCAGTAACGATGTACTGTTTCTTCGGGCTGTTGCCTGATTTGGGATAGATCACTTATGTTCGGGTGGGCGGGTGTTATTAAATCTGAAACCTCACCCAATCTGAAACTCAGAGGCCAAGGAGTTTCCGAACTTTGAAGTTTGGGCTCTTGGATGTTGTTCAATGAATCTAGCCCTTCGCCTGATTCTAAGTTCAGGTCTTGAATTATATCCTTCCTTCCGCGGATATCCGGCTTGGAGGGATCGGGAATCCGGACGTAGTTAGTCCTTAAGATAGATGAAGGGTCGCCGCACTGCTCCTCTACCACGGCAACGTGATGGGTGACTTGGGGAGAGTTAATTTCTCTTAGATAGGGTTTAGGCCCAACCTGGTCGTAATCCGTAGTGACCCCCAGGGCGGCGATGCGATCCAAGAGCTCGTTCATGGAGGAGAGCTCCATTGGATCTAACTGCTCGGCGAGCTCCGAGCTGACATGAAGATTTCTTTTGATGACCCGAGAGGTCATCGTCGGCGTAGCAGCCGAACAGGCCGTCATAAGAAAACCACCTAGCCGGAGAGTTTGCCGACAGCCAAATCTCCCTTGGCGACGGTGCCGTCTTTAAAGACGGGGAGAGGCATCCTTCCTGATTGCGACGGCACAGAGGAACTCTCAATGAAAGCACCAATGTCGGTGTCAAAACCGGCGGATCTCGGGTAGGGGGTCCCGAACTGTGCGTCTAGGCGGATGGTAACAGGAGACAGGGACACGATGTTTTACCCAGGTTCGGGCCCTCTCGATGGAGGTAAAACCCTACGTCCTGCTTGATTAATATTGATGATATGGGTAGTACAAGAGTAGATCTACCACGAGATCAAGGAGGCTAAACCCTAGAAGCTAGCCTATGGTATGATTGTTGTTCGTCCTATGGACTAAAACCCTCCGGTTTATATAGGCACCGGAGAGGGCTAGGGTTACACAGAGTCGGTTACAATGGGAGGAGATCTACATATCCGTATTGCCAAGCTTTCCTTCCACGCCATGGAAAGTCCCTTCCGGACACGGGACGAAGTCTTCAATCTTGTATCCTCATAGTCCTGGAGTCCGGCTGAAGGTATAGTCCGTCTATCCGGACACCCCCTAATCCAGGACTCCCTCAGTGTCGGTGTACTAGAGTAGGGGTTCCCTAGTATCCTGAACTTGTGCACGGGCAGTCGCAGCACCCCGCGGCAAGGCTTGCCGGGCGACCGCCAAGGTCCTCTGTGGTTCCTTTGGAGCCATTCAAGAACAAAGTATTCAAGCCAACGAGACAAGGCCCCAGCAAGAGGAGCTTGCCGGGAAGGCCACTCAAGGCACAAGACCCCGGCAAGAGGAGCTTGCCGGGAAGGCCAACCAAGGCATCTCAAGGAACTCGCCGCGACGCGCCACGCGTCCTGGCGAGGCCCGGTGAGCGGCAAGCCTCCGGACGCGACAAGGCAACGACCGCGGCAAGACGTTTGCCGCGGCAAGTTACCACTCCGTACCCACGCTCCAGCACATCCACCAACGTGTCGCTCTGGGGCCTTTCCAGGCGTACGTGGCGGGAGGCTGTGCAGCCAGCGGTACGCGGTGGCAAGCGGCGCTGACAAGATTGCCATCGTGGCGAACGGTGGCGTCCCTGACGGTCCCTTTTCTGCACTGTTTGGGCGACGCAGATGGGCATTTAATGCCCTTGTCCCCTGCCGTCAGGGTTAGGTATGATACACTGTACAAGTAGGTGTACCAACTGCAACACCTTTCCATTTTTACCCTTGTATACGTTGCCACCTGTCGGTGACCCCTTGAGCATATAAAAGGAGGCCCATGCGCAACGTAGAGGGGGGAGCAGAACACTCACGCTCGGTCTCGTTAGCTGCTGGTGTGTACTGTAGCACTCAGCGCTCCCGAGCAAGAACTCAATACAAACCACAATGCAGCGGTAGGAGTATTATCTCTCCGGAGAGCTCCGAAGCTGGGTAAACTGCTCGTGTGCTCCGCCTCGATCTGCTCTTCGTGCGACCTCCGCCCCCCGCCGAACCGAAAGGGGCTCGGTCCCCATAGGTGCTCGTGGATCAGTTTCCCCGACATCTATGGCGCGCCAGGTAGGGGGCGTCGAGGTTGTGTGAACCTGATCCGGCGTTCACACGAGCTAGATCTTCATCATATTCATCAACATGCCGCCGAAGAAGAAGGCTTCGGAGGCGGCTGCTCCGTCCGCGGCAAACCCAGCACCGCCGGAGCAAACGGCTGGTGGGGTGGATGCCGGCGGAGGAACGGGCGTCGACGAGGGAGCTCACGGTGCCGCCAGGTCCAAGGACAAGGCCGTGCAGACCTCGGCGTCCATACATCCATCACGCTCATCTCAGGAGGCGCGGAACCGGCGGCGTCGTGGTACTCCCGGTACCATACGCTCGTTGGACCCAGATCGAGCTGTTGGATCTCGGGATGCTCAAGGCCAGCATGCACGCCAACATGCTGGCATGAGCGAGGCACGGTCGCCTGAACGGGATACTGCTCCTTCTAACATAGTTAGAAGTTCGAGCATATCCCGCTCCACACACCGTTCGCCACTGCTACCCGCCACTCCAGCGGAAGCTTTGGCGCGAGCTCAACTGCTCCTAGACTACCCTCCAACGGCGGACAAGATCGACGACTGGAGGGCCACCATCCGGAGTCTCATCGGCTTTGCCAACGGCGACACTCCACGGAAGCCGAGTACATCGCAGCCGCGGTGAGTCAGCCAGGCACGGGCCGATGGCGACAAGACAGGTGGGGGTGCAACCACCGCGCACTCCCCGCCGCGAAGGCCAAGATCGCGACCTCACCAGATCCATCTCGACAGTGACTCCACCGCGTCGTCAGATCCGCGAGCTCGTCGCGATCAGCGCCAAGTTCTTCGCGAACGACAGCAAGAAGATGCTCATACTCGCATCGAGCGCCGAAGGGAAGCGCGGCGTCAATCAGACCAGCGCGCTGGGCCCTCTATCAACATGCATGCGCCAGGGGAACCAGGCGACTTGCCGTACGTGGTAGGTTGCCCTGCGTTTACCCGTGAGCTGCGGCAAGTCCAGTGGCCCAGCACAAAGAATTTCAAGATAGACGTACCAGAGAAGTACGACATCAAGTCGCATCCATCGGAATTCCTCAGCATCTACACCATCGCGGTGCAAGCTGATGGGGAACGGGATGAAAAGATCCTTGCCAACTACTTCCCGCTGGTGCTCAAGCCCAACGTCAGTGGCTCATGCACTTGCCGGACAACTCCATATCCTCCTGGGCAGACCTATGCCATTAGTTTGTCGGCGCCTTCACAGGCGACCACAAACCTCATGGCCAAGAGAGTGACCTTCATTTGCTCGCCCAGAAGGAAGGAGAGCCCCTGCGCAAGTACATTCAGAGGTTCAGCCGTGTACAGCGCAACATCCCAGATGTCCACCCTGCCACGGTTATCAGCGCGTTCCATCAGAACGTGCGTAACCGCAGGATGCGGGAGGAGATGGCAATGTGCAAGATCAGAGACGTCAGTGAGCTGTATGCCCTGGCCGACAAGTGTGCACGTGTTGAGGAAGGGAGGAAACTCTCCGGAGAGGATACAGGAGCAGGAGGATCTGACAGCGAGGATGCTGCCCCGGCAAAGAAAAGCCGGCGGTGGAACAACAGGAAGAGGAAAGGCAAAGATGTGCTAGTTGTTGAGCAGTCCGGCAATGAAGGTGGCGCCAAGAAAGCCAAAGCTGGTAGCTCCGGAAAGGAGGTTGCCGCATGCGCCAACTGCCAGGCTGTGGCGATCACCGACAAGCAGGACGGCACCAACAAACAGTACTGCAAGATCCACCGCACCAAGGGCCATGACCTCCAGAGCTGCAAGAAGGTCGAGCAGCTTGTCGAGCTGCAAAAGGCCGAGTACGAGCGACGCGACAAGGAGAAAGTCCAAGGAGGTGCTGGAGGATCCGGCATGAAGCGCCCCGGCCGGGGAGGACGCCGCGGCAAGGCCAAGCAGCGGCAAGGAGACAGACCTCCCCGCGGCCGCGACAAGGATGAAGATGACGACTACGACGAAGACATGGATGATGATGAAACCAGTGAGCAGGAGTTCCAGCAAGCCACAGAGGTCTTGTGCGTCGACGGCGGTGCTTCTCTGCATACTTCACACCGCCAAATCAAGCAGTGGGTGCGGGAAGTCAATGCGGCAGAACCACCCATTGAGTCACACAAGCTTCTGAAATGGTCCAGCACGCCTATCATCTTTGATATTCAGGACCACCCTGATCGCACAACTGCTGTCGGGTGCTTGCCGAGTTCGTTTCACCAACTATCCGCAACCTCAAGGTCACTAAGATGCTAGTTGACGGCGGGGCCGGCTTGAACCTGATCTCCTTCGCTGTGCTCAGGAAACTCCAGGTCCCTGACAGCGAGCTCGAAGAAACCGGCACATTCCAAGGAATCAACCCGGGAAGGAGCAAGCCGAAGGGGAAGATCACGTTGCCGGTGACATTTGGCAGCGAGTTGAACTTCAGAACTGAGAGGGTCACTTTTGACGTCGCCGATTTTCCATTGCCTTACAATGGGATTCTTGGCCGTCCAGCGCTCGCCAAGTTCATGGCGGCCTCTCACTGTGCGTATAACATGCTGAAGATGCCAGGCCCGATAAGTGTCATCTCTGTCCCTGGCGACAAGAAGGATGCTCTTATCTGTGCCGACAAGATTTACCGGGAAGCGGCAGCCGCAACGGATCGCAAGCAACTTGCCGCCGAAGCTCCCGGGGGGAAGAAGAAGACCAAGTCCGGCAAAAAGTTCTGATGCCCACTCCGGCAAGCGCACCTCTTTGGAGTGCTGCGCTACCGTCGAGGACGCACCATCGAGCTCCGCCGGCAAGTGTAAGAAGACAATGGCAGCTCCGCCAAAGACCAAGAAGGTGTCCGCCAAGGAGGACGGCACTGGTGGTACTTTCACCATCAGTGCCACTCTCGACCCTAAATAGGAAAGCGCGCTCATTGCTTTCCTGCGGGCGAATGTTGATGTGTTTGCGTGGCAACCGTCTGACATCCCCGGTGTTCCCAGGAAAGTAATTGAGCACCACCTTGCCGTCTGTCCTCATGCGCGGCCCGTCAAGCAGAAAGTCAGGAAGCAAGCAGTGGAGCGCCAAGAATTCATCGCAGAAAAGATCAAGAAGTTGGAAGCGGCAGACCTTGTCAGAGGAGTGCTCCATCCTACGTGGTTGGCCAATCTTGTAGTCGTGCGCAAGGCAAACGGGAAATGGAGGCTTTGTATCGACTTTACCGATGTTAAGAAAGCTTGTCCCAAAGACACATTTCCCTTGCCGCGCATTGAACAGATTGTTGACTCCACGGCCGGATGTGACTTGCTTTCATTTCTTGACGCATACTCAGGATACCATCAGATCTTCATGGCAGAAGAGGATGAGGAAAAGACCGCATTCATCACTCCATGTGGCACGTACTGTTTCATACGGATGCCTTTCGGATTAAAGAATGCTGGTTCAACATTCGCAAGGGTAGTCCATACCGCTTTTGAGCCACAAATCCACAGAAATGTGGAAGCCTACATGGATGACATAGTGGTCAAGAGCAAGGACAGGGCAACTCTGATTCAAGATTTAGACGAGACTTTTGCAAATCTGCGCAAGATCAGCCTCAAGCTCAACTCCGAGAAGTGTGTGTTTGGAGTTCCTTCCGGCAAGCTTCTCGGGTTCTTCGTGTCTCAGCGGGGAATTGAAGCCAATCCCGACAAGATCAAGGCCATTGAGCAGATTGAAGCACCAAAGCGCGTCAAGGATGTACGAAGACTTGCCGGTTGCGTGGCAGCTCTCAGCAGGTTTATCTCTAAGTCTGCTGAGCGCGCCTTGCCGTTTTTCAAAATTTTGAAAAAGGCAGGTCCAATGAAATGGACTCCGGAAGCGGAGGCTGCGCTGCAGGACTTGAAGAGATACCTGTCCACCACTCCAATACTTCTCGCACCTAAGCCACAAGAGAAGTTGCTGCTGTATCTGGCGGCAACCAATCAAGTGGTTAGTGCTATGTTAGTAGCGGAGAGGGAGGCAGATGATGATCCGGCAACCACGGCAGGCGCATCCAGCGACAAGCAGGGGGCTTCCCCGACAAGCTCTGGTCCCGACAAAGATGGATCTGCGCAGGCGCGTGAGGAGATACAGAAGAGAATGGTGCAGCGCCCAGTTTACTTTGTCAGTTCCCTTCTGCAGGGGGCTAGGTCAAGGTACTCTGGCGTGCAGAAATTGCTTTTCGGCCTTCTCATGGCCTCGAGAAAGCTGCGCCATTATTTCCAAGCACACGAGATCACAGTTGTCACTCGCTTTCCGCTGAAGAGGATACTGCAGAATCCAGAAGCAACATGCAGGATTGTTGAGTGGGCGCTGGAACTGTCAAGCTTTGGCCTCAAGTTTGAGAGCACTTCAACTATCCAAAGCAGAGCATTCGCAGAATTCATAGCAGAGTGGACGCCAACGCCCGACGAAGAAATTCCAGAAACGAGCATCCCCGTCAAGGAGGCAAGCAAAGAGTGGCTGATGTACTTTGATGGTGCCTTCTCGCTGCAAGGCGCCGGTGCTGGCGTACTGCTTATCGCACCCACCGGAGAGCACCTCAAGTACATAGTCCAGATGCACTTTCCCAAGGAGCAAGCAACAAACAATACCACAGAGTATGAAGGTTTGCTTGCCGGTCTTAGGATCGCGGCAGACCTTGGGATCAAGAAGCTCATCGTCAGGGGTGACTCGCAGCTTGTCGTCCGCCAAGTGAATAAGAGTTATCAGAGTCCGTTGATGGAAGCCTACGTTGATGAAGTGAGGAAGCTAGAAGAGCACTTTGTCGGCCTACAGATGGAACATGTTCCAAGAGCTCAGAACGACATTGCCGATGGCCTGTCAAAGTGCGCAGCACTTAAGTTACCTGTGGAACCAGGGATCTTTGTGCTCAAGCTGACTCAACCGTCTGTGACACCATCAATTGGACAGAGCAAGAAGAGGAAGTTAATTTCTGGTGACTATTTTCCGGCAGAGCTTCCCGAAGCCGCCGCCAAGAAGGTCCCCAAGATCAACACCAAGAGTGCTGGGGAGCAGTCTGCTCCGGCAAACCCCAGGGTTTGTTCTGTCGAAGCAGACGCTCCCGACAAGTTTTGCTTCGGCAAGCTTGCCGGGGAACGTCAAGCTCCGGCTGAGCCGCAGTTTCTCGCCGTAGAAGCGGATGTTCCCACAGAAGCAGATGTGCCTTTAGTCCTTGTTGTCGAGCCACAAGCTCCAGCATGGGCACAGCAGATTGTCCGTTTCCTTCAAACAGGAGAACTTTTCGAAGACCAAGAAGAAGCGGAAAGAGTAGCCCGACAGTCTACTATGTACCAGTTTGTCGACAACACACTGTATAGAAGAAGACTCAACGGTGTGAAATTGAAGTGTATTCACCGGGAAGACGGACAAAAGCTGTTGGCAAAGATACATGGAGGCATATGTGGTCACCACATTGGCGCAAGAGCGCTTGCTGGCAAGGCGTTCCGGCAAGGTTTCTTTTGGCCGACAGCCCTCCAGGATGCAACTGCACAAGTAACCAAGTGTCAAGCGTGCCAGTTCCATTCCAAGCAGATACACCAGCCAGCTCAAGCTCTCCAGACGATCCCTTTATCCTGGCCATTTTCGGTCTGGGGGCTCGACATCCTCGGCCCCTTCCCCCGAGCAGTCGGGGGCTTTGAGTACTTGTACGTTGCAATCGACAAGTTCACAAAGTGGCCGGAAGTGGAAGCAGTGAGGAAGGTGACAGCACAGTCAGCAGTCAAGTTCTTCAGGTCGATTGTTTGCCGCTTCGGGATCCCTAACAGGATCATCACCGACAACGATACGCAATTCACGAGCCGCACCTTCATGCAGTACGTCCAGGATCTTGGCGCCAAGGTCTGCTTCGCTTCTGTGGCTCACCCTAGAAGCAACGGTCAAGCGGAGAGAGCAAATGCTGAAGTGCTGCGTGGGCTCAAGACCAGGACTTTCGACAGGCTGCACAAGTGCGGAAGAAACTGGATTGAGGAGCTGCCGGTGGTTCTTTGGTCGATCAGGACGACGCCAAATCGAGCCACTGGCCAGACACCTTTCGCTCTAGTCTATGGAGCAGAGGCAGTTCTCCCCACGGAACTCGTATACGGGTCACCTCGAGTGCTCGCTTATGATGAGCTTGAGCAAGAGCAGCTGCGACAAGATGACGCGCTGCTCCTTGAGGAAGACCGTCTTCAGGCTGCTGTACGAGCTGCTCGCTACCAGCAAGCTTTGCGCCGCTACCATAGCCGCAAAGTTAACGCCAGAAGTCTCGAGGAAGGCGACCTTGTTCTTCGGCGCGTTCAGTCCGCCAAGAATTCCAACAAGTTGACGCCGAAGTGGGAAGGCCCTTACCGGGTGAAACGAGTCACTAGGCCTGGCGCTGTCCGCCTTGAGACCGAAGATGGCATTCCGGTGAGCAACTCCTGGAACATTGAGCACCTTCGTAAGTTTTACCCGTAAGGCGCGGTTGCCGGACCCTATTCCGGCAACCACCTTTTGTACAAGTCTTGCCGCTGTTGCACGTAATCCTTTGTACAAAGCCAGGCGCAGACCCTGTGCATAAATAAAACTCATGTGCTCCGCACATCTTGTCAATTTCATGCTTTTTATTTTTTTGCATGAGTTGTCTGACACTTTGTGCAGCGCCAACCCCCGGTAAGCAATAACGAGCCGTAAGGCTCCATGTCTTTATTTTATCTTCTCTCTTTTTTCTCAAGGAAAGGAAGGTTCCCTCGCCCACAAGTTTGTCGGGGGGAAGGAGAAGATAATGGTATGGACCAGGCGTCGTTCAAGAAAGTTTCGTCTTGCCGGAAAGCAAACAACAAAAAAGCTAAGTTGCCAAAGTTTGAGCAATCAGATTTTTTAAATTTTTAAGTTATCTTCCTTGAACGACCATGCTTTGTATGGAAAACCTGTGCGCGAAGGAACCAGATCGTGGCTAGTCGCGCCCTTACTTTGTTTCGAGTCCGCTCAACAACTTAAGTGATCTGCGACTAGTTGCGACAAGGTTTCTTGTTGGTAACGGCACCGCCAGCAGGCTGCTGACATTCCGCACTCAGCGCTTGCGGCAAAGGTGCCTGTGCTGGCAAGTTCCCTAAAAGCGTAGGGCAAAAACATACAAAGGAAGGAATCGAGCAAAGGAAATAACATTGCAATCACTACCCAAAATAGAGTTATATTACAAGATAGCTTGTCACGGCTCTGACAGATTGTTTTCATAACCTGATCAGCAGCAACAAGAAAAGAAGAAAACGGGCGGCCTAGTCCACGCGATCGCCCTCAACCCTCTTGATCCCGCTCACCTTGTCCACAATGGGTGCGACAAGGGCCTTGAGCGCCTCCATATCAGCTTCCAGCGGCAAGGTCCTGAGGACGTTGGTGAGGTTAAGGCCCGGGTTGCGGAAGGCCACCTTCACCAACACTTTTTGAAGAGCTCCCGCGCAGATCTTGCGCGACTCGTCGGCCAGCTGCTTTGGGATCCTCTCCTGGAGTCGCTGGAGGGCCGTCGCCACGCCTTTGAAGAACAAGGTGAGCTTGGCGCTGGATTGGAGGTTCTCATGGAGGGATACCCGAGATCCTCCATCCCCAGCTGCGCCAGCTCCCTGTCAATATTTGCGGCAGAGTTCACAAGACTCTCCGTCCAGTGCTCCACAGTCTCCCTGAAAGTGTTCTGGGTGACAGCAATACTCTCCAGCAGTGCCTTGTCGGCCTTAATCTCCTCCTTCAAGGCCACCTCCTGCTCCCTGGCGCCGTCCAGCGTCTTGGTCAAAGTGGTCAGCTTCAACTCAAGATCTGTGTTGGAGTCCTTGGCGGCGCTGAGCTCCTTGTCCTTCTCGGCGAGGCGGGCCTGCAGCTCTGAGTGGCTGTGGGCGTCCTTCTCCCGCTCACGCTTGAGCGTGGCAAGCTCCTCGCCGCTCGCCTTGAGATCGGCCTCCAGCTGCGCCACCTTCGTCTCCAGCTCCTTCTTGGCGGCCTCGGCAGCTGCGGCAGCGTCCTCCGCCTGCTTGATAGCTCCGCCGAGTGTTCGCTCGCACGCGGCGAGCTCCTCCTCGTGGCTATCAAGTTTGACCTTCCGCTGCGCCAACACGCCCTCCTGCGCAGATAGCTTCTCAGCAGCAAGCCGCTGCTGCTCTTCGACGTCAGCCTTCTCAAGGAGGAAGGCCTTCTGCTCTTCATCGAGCCGCTCCCGCTCCTCCGCCAGAGATGGGAGAACTGCCTGGTTGATACCTCGGAGCTCCTCCACGCGCTTCTCAATATCTGCTCCCGCCTTCGTGGCAAGCGCTTCGCGGGATTCCAGCTTGGCTTGCCGGGCGCGGTAGAGCGACAACAGCTTCCGCAACAGCCGCTCCTCCTCGGGCTCGCTGCTACTGCTGCTTGGCGTGTCAACCAACGTCAACCTAGCGGAGGCGAGCACCTCCACGTCAAAGCTTTCTCCTTCGACCGGCGCCCTGGACCTTGACGCCCAGGGGAGGTTGATGAAGATGCGATCGCCGGCCTTCAAGTAGACGCCTGGCTGGGGCTCCTCGGAGCCTGGCGCAGCGGCAGCGGTGGAAGGGTCGGCGGTCGGCGTAGCGCCTGGCGCTCCTGCGGCCTCAGGGCCGTCAGTGCGATCGCCAAACCCCTCGTCAGCTGCTGCTGCGGCAGCCTTGGCGGCCTCTTCGCCGGCGGGATCATCAGCGCCGACCGCCTCTTCGGTGGCGGTGGCATCGTCGACAGCAGTGGCGGAAAAGGGCTACGTTTGGATGGACTCCGACAAAGTTTTCGCAGAGATGTGCGGAAACTGCCATGGTCAGGACAGCATTGGGGGTGAAGTCAAGGAGGCGGAGCCCGTAAGTGTTCATAATGTCGCAGAAGAACTCAGAGAAAGGTGGGCAGAGCCCGCAGTAGAAGAACAAGGCGAAGAAAGGGTACACAGTTGGAGCCATTTTCCAAGCGGCGGCTGGAAGTACCTTCGTGCGTGGGTGCGCCCGCATCTCCGTCGACCAGAAGAGGTAGTAGTACTCCCTCAGATCCCCCGCGGTAAGCTTGGGGGGGGGGGAAGATGGCCCGCTCCTTTCGCAGTGCCGCGAGCCGCTGCGCTTCGGCCGACTTCACGACCTTCCCCTTATCGGCTTTCGGAGCCATGGCGGAAGTGGTGAGGGAGGTCGATGGCATTGGTGGTACTGGTGGCGATGGGGGATGGAGCGCTGCTCTCTTTTGGCTTTGGGAAGAATGGGAGTGGCGGAGATTTTCAAGGATTGGAGTAGCAATGGGCGGATGGGCGAACTGCCCCTGTTCACCCTGCTTATAAGGAGAGAGGGGGGCGGACGTTCCGCCTTTCCGAATAAATAAGCCACCCACGATCTCTCCCACGACGCCGCAATCGACGCATGCCGTTCGGGGAGGGCGCGGTGGATACGGAGTAAGATACGGCGTGCCCCAGGCTGCACGTGCCCGTGCCCTGTTTTGGGCCTGGCCCAACAGCGCTCGGCACCGTGTATGGCCCAGGCCCGGGGGCTCCTGTCGGTGTACTAGAGTAGGGGTACCCTAGTATCCCGAACTTGTGCACGGGCAGTCGCAGCACCCCGCGGGAAGGCTTGCCGGGCGACCGCCAAGGTCCTCTGTGGTTCCTTTGGAGCCATTCAAGAACAAAGTATTCAAGCCAACGAGACAAGGCCCCAGCAAGAGGAGCTTGCCGGGAAGGCCACTGAAGGCACAAGACCCCGGCAAGAGGAGCTTGCCGGGAAGGCCAACCAAGGCATCTCAAGGAACTCGCCGCGACGCGCCACGGGTCCCGGCGAGGCCCGGTGAGCGGCAAGCCTCCGGACGCGACAAGGCAACGACCGCGGCAAGACGTTTGCTACGGCAAGTTACCACTCCGTACCCACGCTCCAGCACATCCACCAACGTGTCGCTCTGGGGCCTTTCCAGGCGTACGTGGCGGGAGGCTGTGCAGCCAGTGGTACACGGTGGCAAGCGGCGCTGACAAGATTGCCATCATGGCGAACGGTGGCGTCCCTAACGGTCCCTTTTCTGCACTGTTTGGGCGACGCAGATGGGCATTTAATGCCCTTGTCCCCTGCCGTCAGGGTTAGGTATGATACACTGTACAAGTAGGTGTACCAACTGCAACACCTTTCCATTTTTATCCTTGTATACGTTGCCACCTGTCGGTGACCCCTTGAGCATATAAAAGGAGGCCCATGCGCAACGTAGAGGGGGGAGGAGAACACTCACGCTCGGTCTCGTTAGCTGCTGGTGTGTACTGTAGCACTCAGCGCTCCCGAGCAAGAACTCAATACAAACCACAATGCAGCAGTAGGAGTATTATCTCTCCGGAGAGCTGTGAAGCTGGGTAAACTGCTCGTGTGCTCCGCCTCTATCTGCTCTTCGTGCGACCTCCGCCCCCCGCCGAACCGAAAGGGGCTCGGACCCCATAGGTGCTCGTGGATCAGTTTCCCCGACACTCAGTGATCCTCTCTGCTCCATAAGATTGGCTGTTCAGACCAGCGTAAGTAACGGGGCACCGCCGGTTCAATAGAATTTACCGCCCGCTTATGAAGCTTTTGGTCACACTTGTCCAAACAAGTGGTGAAAACATGATATTGCCAACTATTCAACTGCTTCGGATGACTCTGATACCCCGACTGCTGCTGCTGTTGATTGTGACCCCCTGGCTACTTTGGTTACCTTGATTGCTTTGTCCGCCCTGGTTGCCATTGAAGCCTTAACCGGAATTTCCTCTGCCGTAACCCGGCACATGAGATCCGGACCCTGAACCGCCACCTGATCCGTTATCATACCGGAAAGTGTTAGAATTTTTGAACTCTTGCATGATGTAGCAATCCTTCCAAAGGTGCCGACATTTCCTTCGTCCCATGCTTTGGACAAGGCTGGTTTAATAGGTAAGCCAAGCGGTCCGGGTTGGGATTGGGTGCTCCACTACGATTCGGCGCTTTACCCTTTCGTCGCTGGCCTTTGTCCTGCGCGTTGGTATTAGCCACGAAGTCCATGCTGCTATCCACTTTACGCTTGCCGCCGTTTCCATGACCCGTCGTGCTGTGTTGCTGCCCCTTGGAGTTGCTGCTCTTCCTTCCGTTCCCTGCTTTGTCATCGTCAGACTCGGGATCCTTGGTACTATCAGAGTCAGCATACTTCACTAAAGCGGTCATGAGAGTCCCTATATCATTGCAATGGCGCTTCAACCGTCCCATTTTCAACTTCAGAGGCTCAAACCGGCAGTTGCCTTCCAAGGTTATAACCGCTGAATCAGCATTGATGCGGTCTGACGAGTGCAAGATCTTCGAGACCCGACGCACCCAACGGGTTGTCGATTATCCTTCTTCCTGGACACAGGCTGCTAAGTCTAATATCTACATAGGCTGCTTACATGTATCCTTGAAATTCTGGATAAACCGGGATCTCAACTCAGCCCATGAACTGATAGAATTGGCCGGTACACCTTTTAACCAAGTACGGGCCGTTCCTTCAAGCATCATGGTGAAGTACTTTGCACACGCCGCATCATCCACATCAAGCATCTCCATGGCCATCTCATAGCTCTCCACCCATGTTTCTGGAGACAAATCGGCAGTGTAATTTGGCACCTTGCGCGGGCCCTTGAAATCCTTGGGCAGGCGCACATTGCGTAGAGCGGGGACAAGGCACGACACCCCTAAAAAGCTAGAAGTAACTCCTGGCTCGACCGATGTGGCCAGACGAATCGGCGTAAGCTTACTGCGCTGCTAACTCGGCCTCCCTACGCGCTCGGGCCCGGTCCACCACTTCCTGGGCATCACCAATACCACCTGCCGGGTTGTTGCCACGAGGCGCTTCATGGTTTCGTGCATTGCTTGACACGGCCGGTTCATCCATATGCCTGCTGTAACTCCGGCTTGGGCGAGGGGTAGTGTGAATCCGGTCGCGGCTGTATGAATATGCTTCCTGTTGAATCAAAGCTGTTCGGAGAAGCTCCTTAACCCGGCACGTCTCCACCGCCTGCGGAGAATCACCTTCGATCAGGATGGCCTCCAGTCGTGAAGCGGCAGCAACGAGTTTGTCCATCGGATTAGAATAATGACCCGGAGGCGTCGGGACATGCTGTGGTACAATATTATTCCGACGAGGCGGGTCCATCAAGCGTGGCTGAATCGGCGCATCAACTCCAGGAGCTTCCGCCCTGTTGGGGATATTACTACTGGGCGTAAACCGGCCTACCAGGGCCGGGTTAACTTCATCAGTAGTCCCAAAGTGTTAAAGTCCAAGAAGACAGATGAAGGCCCAAGGCCGTAGTCGGCAAGAGTCGTCGCGGCAAGATCTACATCGACGATGCAGGTTGGGGCCCCGAGGCCGGCTCGATTGAGTACGGGTACCGGGTCCCCTTTGGTGGCATACACGTCTTCATCGGCAAGATCGGTGAACCGGGCCCTGAGCTGGACACCTGCACCGACCTTGTCGAGACAGCTCAGCGTGCGCGACCTGCCCGGGTTAAGCCGGCCGTGAAACGTGCCTTCGTGGGAGTCATCCATGGAGGAAGCTATGAGGATGGATAGGGATCTTGTGGCGAAACCGTCGTTTATTCTGGCGACGAGTCATCAATCGGAGAAACCGAGTCTTTGTATCAGTTACAAGATGGCCGGATTGGGGGCTGTTCCGATGGCGACAGTATTCTGGACCCCTCCGATCTGCCCAACCGGGTTGGAATATTCATGGCCGGTACGCAAGCAGCGCTTCATTCATCAACTGCTACAGCGATGGTTCCCGGTTCAGCAGCGGCAACGGCTGCCGCGGCAGGAGGCTCTGTGCGCCCGCCGGTTCAAGTCTTATCAGATCTGTTCGATGCGTTGGCCATGCTTATGGCGGAGGCTAACCCGGCGGATCAAGACGCTCACAACGCGGAAATTGCAAAGGTGAGGGAGCAGATCACTCAAGCCAAAGCGGATTTAGCAGCTGAAGAGGTCAGGATGACTGCAGAGCGAGCCGCATTGGACGCGCAAGCTTACAAACTCATGCTGGACCAGAACGCACCACAGGAAGTCATGAGGAGGAAGTACCGATCTCGTTTGCCTTTAGTTTTCGAAGCAAGGGACCTTTTCAACACCCCTGGAGTGGGCACCAATAATCCGCCGATGGTAAACCGGGTGGAGGCACCTGCGACAAGCGTGCCGATCCATTGGCTCTGCATATCAGAAGAGGAGACCAACAGGCCGTGGATCATAGCTCATCTTTGGCCTTACTATACTTGAGCCATTGGCTCTGCTTATGTATATATTATGACAATGTACATATTATAAATACAATAAACCGGATCCTCAGCTAAAGCGGGGTATCTGTTATTTTACATCATGCGTGGTTACATGGAGTTGTTCTGTCTTAAAGCGGCCTCCGGTTTACCCCTTGCGAAAATTATAAATATCACTAGGGGGCTCGGTCATGTCTGAACCTGTCGGAGTATTGGGCCACGGGTAGGCTAACCCGAGACCCAGAACCTTTCAAGACATCGGGGCAGGCTACACCCCTCAAAGAATCCCAAGACGATCAGCCGACTCTGGGAGTCGGCCGCAGCATCGCCGACACCCACGCACGGCTGAGTCCCAGAGACGGCTGTGACTCCCGATCGGCGACTCCAGGGAGGCCGACTATGGGGAGTCGGCCCGCGACTTCACCACTCTCTGCCTTCGAGAAAAAGGACGAGACCGGGGATGGCCGGAGTACGGCCCTCCCTTACGTTGGTTACCAGGGGAAGGTATGGCTACAGTAGGCCGTACTGGAGGAGAGCTCCGTCCGGCGCGGCACTATCGCCACACTGGCCCTGACAACCGCCCTGACGACGGAGCACTGTTCCCACGTCGGCCTGTATGTACGGCCTGGAGACGGCGGGCCCCGCTAGTCAGCAGGAGGGGCGAAGACGGCGAGAGCACCCGAAGACGGACGCCATGGGAGTCGGCCTCCGAGAGTCGGCTCGTTCCTCCCACGGGCCCCACACGCCATTAACCAGATAAGACGGGGAGTGGCGACAGTGATCGCCCGCCAGGCGGCGGCACTGTTGGCACGCCCCCACGACCCAGCCAACGTCATCAGAGGCGCGACTACAGTGGCCAGGTCGGTCGGCGGGGCCCACCAGAGGTGGCCCCCAGGAGTCGGCGGAGAAGACGGCGGCCTAAGAGACAGACGGCTGGGACCCGTGCCCAGTCGGATTACCATTGTACCCCTAGGGGGGTAGGCCTATATAAACCCCCCGGAGCACCCATGCAAAGGGTTCGATCCTTTTACCACTAGACAGAAGCATAGAAGGGAGAGAGCTAGCCTTGCCTTCTCCTACCACCAGAACACAGCTCGAGGAGCAACTTTGTACACATATCACCATAGTGACCATGCGGAGACCCCGCAGAGCAGCAGTAGGGGTGTTATCTCCTCGGAGAGCCCCGAAGCTGGGTAAGATCCGCCGGCGTGCATGTCTACGCCTCATCCCGCTTCCAGGCACCGGCGCCGTTCTACTCGCCCCCACCATGATAAGCCATCCTTTGGCATATGTCGCTTCCAACCCCCGACATTTGGCGCCCACCATGGGGCGAGGTGCACTGTCGTCCGGAGATCTGTTCTGGACGGGAACCCTTTTCCTCCTTGGCGAGCGCAGCCAGCCCGACACGCCAGAAGAAGTTCACGCCGACGCGCTGCGCGACGTTGAGACCGTTTGTGCGGCCAGCTGCCTCGCCATCTTGTCGGCGAGGTTAGCCTCTCCGACGAGCCTGCATCCGACGCAGGCACCGGCGACCCCAAGAGCCTTCTCGCGGGCCTCCTCGACGACCTGCACGTTGCTGGCGAGCCTGCCACTGACCTGGAGTCCGTAGGCTCCACCGACCCGATGCTGGTCGATTCCGACACCGCGTCGCTCGACGCCTTCCCCACCAATGTGGTGGTCTACGACGAGCCGCTCCCTCGCGCGGAGGGCAGCGGGAGCACCGTCACAGAAGTGCTCGTCATCGACCATGGCGAGCGCTCCGACGGACAAGCTCGCGACCCGCTTGATGCAGCGCTACAAGACCTGGATGCGCCCATTCCAGAGGGCGCCGACGCTGAAGCGCTGGAGGCACGCCGCCTCCAGCTCGTCGAAGGCGCGAAGAAGCTGGCCAGCATGAGACGCTTGTCAGAGGCCTACCAGCGTGAGATGGATCGCGCTGTGGGCGGCTCGCCGGCTCCGACGGCGCCGAGCCGCCTAGGCGCGGTCCGGCAACGCGATGCGGACATCGGCAACATGTTCGGGGCCAATCGCCCCGTATACGTCACGCCCGCCGAGAACATTCGAGCTGCCCAAGCGGCGGCAGACGAGTTAGATGGACTCGAAGGCGAAGAGCGCCGACTGATGACGGAGAGAGTCCAACAACTCCTCGACGCGGCCGGCGCGCAGAACGCGGCCAGCTGCCGAACCGAGGGGCCGCAGCAGCAGAACGATGACCCGCCGCCCCGCCGAGACCAAGGCGCAACATCTCAGACGCCGATTGGCGGGGTTCGCGGAAGAAAAGACAAGGAGCCGGCTGCGAGCCGCAGTCGGACTCGCCTCACCATCGAGCGCGACCAAGACGGCCGCCCAAGAGCAGTAGAGCGGCGGGACGACTATGTGCCTCCTCCACCCCGCAGAGAAAGGCGAGTCTCCCCGCCGCCTGTCGACCATCCGACTCTCGGAGACCGCCTCGGCCGCCGAGAGGGATTCAGAGAGAATGATGCCCGCCACCGGATCGACCGACTCCACCGATCCCTGGCGCTCGAAGAAGAAGACGAGCTGGGACCGCCTTGTTTCGGCCCCCGCATCCGAGATGAGCCCTTCCCCAAAGGGTTCACTCTCCCTAGAGACACTCCCAAGTACACCGGCTCCGTGAAGCCAGAGGACTGGCTGGTTGACTACTCCACAGCCGTCAACATAGCGAACGGCAACAAGCGTGTTGCCATGAAGTATGTTCCGCTCATGCTCCAGGGCACAGCCCGGACATGGCTGAACAGCCTGAAACACCGCAGCATCAACGGCTGGTCCGACTTCACCGAGGCTTTCATCCGCAACTTTACGAGCACGTACAAGCGACCTCCCAAGCCTCTCCAGCTCTCCTTGTGCGTGCAAGGCCCCGACGAATCGACTCGTGACTACCTCACGCGTTGGGCCGAGCTTCGAAACTCCTGCGAGGGCGTGCACGAGGTGCAGGCCATCGAGTACTTCACCGCCGGGTGCAGAGAAGGCACCCTCCTCAAGCATAAGCTCCTCTGCGACGAGCCGGAGACCCTGGATGAGCTGCTGATCATAGCAGACAAGTACGCCACAACCGACTCTTCTACGAAGACGGAGATCCAAGTCAGCGCGACCGGCAAAATGGCCCCTCAGGCTCCCAGAACCCCGGCTGGAGACGCCAGTCGGCGACTACAGCAGAACGATCACAAGCGCAAGGCCCCGCAGCCGGCTTCCAGTAGCCGGCAGGTCGCGGCGGTCGAAGACCAACAGCCGGAGGAGCAGCCACCGCCCAAGCGGCAGAAGGGCGGCAAGCCCAATTGGTTGCCGGCTTTCTCCTACGAGCAGACTCTGAATGGTCCCTGCAAGTTCCACAGCGGCGCGAAGCCGTCGAACCACATCACCAGAAAGTGCCACTGGCTTATTCGGACTGCCAAAGGAGACGGTCTGGCGCCTCCCCCACCGGCTGGGCAGCCATCTCCGCCTCTGCCCCAGCAGCCGGCTGCCAGGCTAGTCGGCGCAGTACAAGACGAGTACCCGGAAGAGCATGGAGCCTACATGGTGTTCACCAGTGTGGCAGATGACAGACGCAGCAGGCGGCTGCAGCAGCAAGAAGTCAACGCAGTGGCGTCAGACACTCCAGAGTTCATGCACTGGTCCGAGAAGCCTATCAGCTGGAGCAGAGCTGATCACCCAGAGGTGATGCCGAATCTAGGGTCCTATACCCTGGTCCTGGAGGCCACATTTGCCTCTGATAGGCGGGTAGCTTGCTTTTCGCGAGTTCTGATAGATGGAGGTAGCAGTATCAACATCCTGTACAAGGATACAATGGAGAAGCTGGGAATCAAGCAAAGACAGCTCCAGAGCGGCCGAACCGTGTTCCATGGGATCGTCCCTGGCCTTTCCTGCTCCCCAATCGGCAAGATTCTGATAGACGTCCTCTTCGGGGATAAGGAACATTTCCACCGAGAGCCGGTCTGGTTTGAAGTGGTAGACCTCAGAAGCCCATACCATGCGCTGCTTGGCTGACCTGCTTTGGCCAAGTTCATGGCGGTCCCCCACTACGCCTACCTCAAGATGAAGATGCCGAGTTCCAAGGGAATTCTGACTGTGACCGGCGACTACAGGAAGTCATCCGCTTGCGCAGCCGAGAGCAGTCGGCTGGCCGAGTCCCTGGTCATTGCAGCAGAGAAGCAGCTTCTTGATCGGGTTGTGGCGATGGCCGACAAGCAGCCTGAGTTGTTGCCCAACCCCAAGGAGTCGGAAGCTGAGGGCTCGTTCAAGCCAGCGAAGGAAACGAAGAAGATACCCTTGGACCCAGAGCACCCGGAGAGGTACGCTGTCATAGGTGCAAACCTTGACAGCAAATAGGAAGGCGGGCTCGTCGATTTCCTCCGTGAGAATCGGGACATCTTCGCATGGTCCCCCAAAGACATGCCAGGTGTGCCGACGGAATTTGCCGAGCACAAGTTACATGTCCGGTCCGATGCGAAGCCCGTTAGGCAGCCCTTGCGCCACCTGTTAGAAGAGAAGAGAAGAGTTGTTGGTGAAGAGATAGCCCGGCTCCTTGCAGCCGGCTTTATCATGGAAGTATTTTTCCCAGAGTGGCTAGCAAACCCAGTCTTAGTGCTGAAGAAGAACAAGCAGTGGCGAATGTGTATTGACTACACAAGCCTTAACAAAGCCTGCCCCAAGGACCCGTTTGCTTTGCCGAGAATTGATCAGGTGATAGACTCCACAGCCGGATGCGAGCTGTTGAGCTTCTTAGATGCCTATTCAGGATATCACCAGATCAAGCTGAACCCGGCAGACCGATTAAAGACCGCCTTCATCACGCCGTTTGGAGCCTTCTGCTACCTGACCATGACGTTCGGCTTGAGGAATGCCGGCGCCACCTTTCAGCATTGCATGCAGAAGTGCCTCCTCAAGCAACTCGGCCGAAATGCCCATGTTTACGTGGATGATGTGGTGGTGAGGACAGAAAAGCGCAGAACTTTGCTGGAAGACCTCAAAGAAACCTTTGAGAACCTGCGCCGATTCCGGATCAAGCTGAACCCCGAGAAGTGCGTTTTCGGAGTACCAGCCGGCCAGCTACTCGGATTCCTGGTCTCCGAACGCGGCATAGAGTGCAACCCTATGAAGATCAAGGCCATCGAGAGGATGGAGGTACCCAGCCGACTGTTGGATGTGCAGAAGTTCACTGGCTGCCTGGCATCCATCAGCCGTTTCATCAGTCGGCTGGGCAAGAAAGCTCTCCCGTTGTACCAGCTCATGAAGAAGACCAATTTTTTCGAGTGGAACCACAAGGCGGATGAGGCCTTTCTGCAGCTGAAGAAGATGTTGGTTACTCCCCCCGTGTTGGCGGCTCCGACTTCCAAGGAGCCCATGCTCCTGTACATCGCCGCCACCAGCCGAGTAGTCAACACAGTCATCGTAGTAGAGCGCAAGGAGGAAGGCAAGGCACTGCTAGTCCAGAGACCGGTATATTACCTGAGTGAAGTACTGTCGACCTCCAAGCAGAACTACCCCCACTACCAGAAGATGTATTACGGCGTGCACTTCCCGCTTCGCGATCGGCCTCGATGGCTTGAACGGCGGCTTGCGCATGGCTGGGGAAGAAATCTACCAAGACGGAAAAAAGAGAAGCAAGTCAGAAAGGGCAAGAGTCGGCCTACAGTTGGCTGCCCAAAGGATGCGTGTAAAGAAAACTTACCATCAACGATATCTTCAATTTCGTGGAAGACGGAGGTCAGAATCGCCTCCTTATCGGTCCAGGAGGAGCGCTCGGCTTCGAACTCAGCTTGGAGCCCAGCCTCCCTCTCCTTCGCCTCCTCCTGTGCCTTCTTGAGCAGCTCCTTCTGCTCCGCCAGCTGCGCGGCCAGCAGGTCGCGCTCCGCGACGAGCTTGCCACACTCCACCTCCTTGGTGCGCAAGGCGGTGTTGGCTTCGCCCAGCTTCTGCTGAAGAACGACGTTGGCCTCTGAAGAAAGAAGAAAAAGTACACAAGTCATCAAAAAAGGTCACCAAGAAGATCCGGCCCGACTGCGCAGCAGTCGGCCCGAATCTCGGGGACTACAGCCCGCGGGTGCGCCAGCGCGCCCCCGCAAAAGAAGGAAACTCACTCCGGCTCTCCGACAAGTCGGCAGTCCGCTTGCCCAGCTCTTCAACATTGCGGTTGAAGACGGTGACTTGGAGGTTGTGGTAGTCCTATGATAAGCATTTTCAAAAAGAATAATCGTCTGGAACTCGCCAGTAGAGTTCCAACCCGCCTGCTCAGTAGCCGGCTCGGAACTCGGGGACTACACCCAGTGGGTGCGCTGGCGCGCCCCCACAAAGAAGAGCAAGAAAAACAAAAACAGAAGAAACATACCCGGACGGCCGCACGCGACGCCAGATGCGCTTTGGTGCAGTTCTGGAGGGCGTCGCTCTCGGCCCGCAGCTTCGCCTGGACGTCCAGGAGCGCCTGGTTCAGCGGGCCGGTGCCGCCTCCTCGCACCCACCCGACGGGCGCGGCGCTCATCACCTCGACGTCTGGGGCGGCCGAGCTGGCTGCCCCAGTCTCCAGAGGTCGCGGCGCTGAAGTCGCCTTCTCCGGACGGCGGCGTGTCGGCGAGGCGACTTGGAGAAGCAAGTTCGCCTCGGCTTCGTCCGTGGTCGGCGGCACCGGCGGGTCCGCCGACCATTCTTCCCTCACGCCTCCCGATGGCGGAGGAGGCGGTGGTGGCGGCACCACAGTGTCCAGACCGGGGGCATCACCGCCCTCCCTCTCCACGACGGCGTGTTCCCCGCCGGCCTCCCCAGACTGCTCCATGGGATCCGAAGGCGGCGCCGAGCGCAATGGGATAACGAGCAGCGCCGACTGCCGGCGCACGGCTTCTTCGGCCCGCTCTTTGGCCGCGGCGGCGGCTTCGGCTCCCTCCAGCCCCTCCTGGGTGGAGGCGGCCGCCTTCTCGGCCTCCACCTTCTCCCGGCGGGCGGCTTCGTCCTCGTCGTGCTTCTCCTGCGCGTTCCGTTCCGTCGCTTCCCGGAGGTCGGCAGCGGGGTCGATACGCCGAGTCGTGGCGGACGACTCCACCGACCCCCTGATGGAGGCGGCGGCGACTCTCCCAAGGGTGAGGGGAGCGCTGGAACAGGAAGACACGTAAGGACTCAGACAAAATCCACCAAGAGATAAAACAAGACTAGGAAGATAAACACGTACCCAGAAGACAACGGCGCCTTCTTCACTTCCTTGCGGAAGCGATGGGCCCTCACGACCGCCTCTTCCCGTTTGGTCGCGGCGGCCGCCCCCTTAAACTTCTTTTCTCGGCCTCCGAGGGAACTCGGCCCGGCCCGACGCTTCCTCGCGCCGTCTTGCCTCGGTTGATGGCGCGGGGCGACTCCCCCATCTTCGCCGGCGGGCCAGTCGGCGAAGGTGGCCGAGGGCCCGGGGCCGCCTTCCTCTCCTTCGCCGCCCCCTTCGTCGTCGGCCTCCATCGCCGCCGCCCCCAAGTCGGGGTCGTCGATGTCGCTCTCCGCCCGATCAGGGGCGAACTGGCAGGGCGGTCCCGTGGCGCTGGCCGCGTGCTGGAGGAGAGGGTTCTGGTTCAAGAGATAAGAATAAAGAGGTCAGGAGTCAGATTCGGCTGAAGAAGAAGAAGAAGAAGAAGAAGAAGAAGAAGAAGAAGAAGAAGAAGAAGAAGAAGAAGAAGAAGAAGAAGAAGAAGAAGAAGAAGAAGAAGAAGAAGAATCACTTACCACCGGCGGGGGGTTGGCGCGCGAGTACGGCTCCAGGCTGAACTGCCAATCCTTCGAGAGGCCGCAGTTCGCGATGTAGTTCACTGTGTCGGCTACCTCCGCGTGAGGCATGTCCTTGGTGCACGTCCGACTGGGGTCCCGGTGGCCGCTCATCTGACAGATCAGATGAGGCCGGCCTTGGAGCGGGAGGACTCGGCGAACCACGAAGGCGGCCATCAAGTTGGCCCCAATCAAGCCGGCCGACTGCGTCAGCACTCGAAGTCGCGATACGGCGGCGGCTCCAGCCGGAGTCAGCGTCTTGGCGCAGTAGGACCAGCTGGGCTGCCTCCCGGCTGGTGCGCCGGCTGCATAAGCCGGCAGGTTAACCCAGTCGCCGTCTGAGGCGACGTTCTTCACATAGAAGTAGGAGCGCTGCCACATCTTCACCGATTTGATCAGCTGGATGGCGGGGAACGGGTTGTTGGCCGTCGACCTCCGCAGCGCGATTAAGGCACCACACTGAGCTGGCACGCCGGCGACATGCGTGCCGAGCTTGGAATGAAAGAACTCTCCCCACAGCTCGATGGTGGGGAGAACGCTGAGGAAGCCCTCGCACAACAAAGTGAAGGCCGCCAGCAGCACCACCGTGTTTGGAGTGAGGTGGTGCGGCTGGACGCCATGAAATTCCAGGAACGAGCGGAAGAACCCGCTCGCCGGCAGCCCCAGCCCGCGCATGAGGTGGGAGCGGAACACGAGCCGCTCCCCCTCCTCCGAAGCCGGCGTCACCTCCGTCGGCGGCATAGCGCGGGCCTGCACGAGGTGCACGCCGGGGATGCGGCGCGTCTTGCGGAGGAAGTCAATCATGTCATCGTTGATCTCAGAGCCATCCCATACGCCAGAGCACACGGCGGCGGGCGCAGCGGCGGAAGAAGAGCTCATCGCTGCGTGCAGGGCGCTGTCCGGCGCGGCAGCGGTGGGAGAAAGGAGGAGGAGAAAAGAAGCAAGGGGAGCAGAGGGGAGCGGGCGCGCGTGCTTCGCCGCCCCGTTCCCTCCGCCTACTTATAGGCCTGCGGGCTGAAGAGCCGAGGGGGCGTCGTGGGATTAACTGCACCCACGCCCCCACGACCCCCATGATTTACCACGGAAGTTACCACACGCATTTACTGCGCTGAGAAGCTCAACCGCCCGCGCGGCCGCAATGAATCCGTTCGAGGGCCGAGGCGCGGTAACGGCGGGCCCCACCCATGGGCCTGTCCCGTCGCGCGCGTGGGCTGGCAGACTGGCTCGGCCACGTGGCGTCCCTCGGCGGGTCCGCAACGGGGGGCGGCCGTGTGGCTTATCAGGCACGCCGCCTGAATCCCGCCACGACTTTCAAACTCTTTGAAGAGCAAAAGGACCTTCGACGAGTCTGGCTTCCCATAGTCGGCTTGTCGAAGGCGGCTTCAACGAAGATCGCCACCCTCACGATCCACTTGGATAAAGAAGCTGTTGAGGCTCCTCGACAGGTCTCCCTCGGCGCCTCACCAGCTTCGGGGACTACTGTCGGAGTATTGGTCCACGGGTAGGCTAACCCGAGACCCAGAACCTTCCAAGACATCGGGGCAGGCTACGCCCCTCAAAGAATCCCAAGACGATCAGCCGACTCTGGGAGTCGGCCGCAGCATCGCCGACACCCACACACGGCTGAGTCCCAGAGACGGTTGTGACTCCCGATCGGCGACTCCAGGGAGGCCGACTATGGGGAGTCGGCCCGCGACTTCACCACTCTCTGCCTTCGAGAAAAAGGACGAGACCGGGGATGGCCGGAGTACGGCCCTCCCTTACGTTGGTTACCAGGGGAAGGTATGGCTACAGTAGGCCGTACTGGAGGAGAGCTCCGTCCGGCGCGGCACTGTCGCCACACTGGCCCTGACGACCGCCCTGACGACGGAGCACTGTTCCCACGTCGGCCTGTATGTACGGCCTGGAGACGGCGGGCCCCGCTAGTCAGCGGGAGGGGCGAAGACAGCGATAGCACCCGAAGACGGACGCCATGGGAGTCGGCCTCCGAGAGTCGGCCCGTTCCTCCCACGGGCCCCACACGCCATTAACCAGATAAGACGGGGAGTGGCGACAGTGATCGCCTGCCAGGCGGCGGCACTGTGGCCACGCCCCCACGACTCAGCCAACGTCATCAGAGGCGCGGCTACAGTGGCCAGGTCGGTCGGCGGGGCCCACCAGAGGTGGCCCCCAGGAGTCGGCGGAGTAGACGGCGGCCTAAGAGACAGACGGCTGGGACCCGTGCCCAGTCGGATTACCATTGTACCCCTGGGGGTAGGCCTATATAAACCCCCCGGAGCACCCATGCAAAGGGTTCGATCCTTTTACCACTAGACAGAAGCATAGAAGGGAGAGAGCTAGCCTTGCCTTCTCCTACCTCCAGAACACAGCTCGAGGAGCAACTTTGTACACATATCACCATAGTGACCATGCGGAGACCCCGCAGAGCAGCAGTAGGGGTGTTATCTCCTCGGAGAGCCCCGAAGCTGGGTAAGATCCGCCGGCGTGCATGTCTACGCCTCATCCCGCTTCCAGGCACCGGCGACGTTCTACTCGCCCCCACCATGATAAGCCATCCTTTGGCATATGTCACTTCCAACCCCCGACAGAACCGATGCAACACCTTTTGGTAGGCGAAAGCCACCAGATCACTTGGGGGTTCGGTCGTGTCCGAACCGATGCAACACCTTTTGATAGGCAAAAGCCACCAGATCACTTGGGGACATGGTCAAGTCTGAACCAGTCACGCCTCTTGATCGGCCTAAAGGCCATAGAATCACTTGGGGGCTTGGTCGAACCCGAACCATTGCCATGCCACTTGATCGGCGTAATGCCACGGTTTCATTTGGGGACCTGGCTGACTTGAACCATAGCTACACCTATCGGGAGCTTGGTCGTGTCCGACCATGGTAACACCATTTGATCGGCTCAGTAAAGCCTCTTTTTGCAAACGGTTTTATCATTGCCTTTGCTTTAATAATTTTTCTTGATAAACTACTATTTTATCTTGGTTGCGTTTTTAAACCGACAATGTTTTACGCCGGTTCAAGCTGCCAATTTGGCAGAACACGGTCCATTTTGAACCGGATATTATTTACCCGGTTTTTTCTGTTAACATTCTATTTTGGAGTAACAAAGTGTTTATTATGACCAAGCACGGTTTACATAGTAAACCGGCATTGTATATACAGGAGCTATTTTCTCCCATGACGGTGCAGGTTTGTCAAACCGCCGTGTCAAGATTGGCTAAGCCTACTTCGCGCCTAATGATGGCAGGTATTTTGTATCACAAAATTTGATCATATATGTCAATCTCCTTGCATATATATATATGAAATTCATAAACCGGCTGGCGGCACAACCGCCCTGGTATTTTAAGATTTTATGATTGCAGAAGGTATAGATCGGCAGTTTCGATCTTTCAACCAAGCGTATTAGTTCAGATGCACGAAGGCATCTCAGAAGAAAAAGTAACGGCTATCCTATTACAAGGCAACATGGTGCCCGAATAAGATCATTGTTTTCTGGCAAGTATAACAAGGCAGCCTATTAAACCAGTCTCTGGTTTAAGCTTGGTCACCGCCTTGGTCTGATGGCCGCGGGTCGCCCTGCGCCGCTTCAGTTTCTTCTGCCCTACCCAGCGGCTGGAAGTCAATAGTGGTCCAGTCGATTCCCATTAACGCTTGAAAAACAGCTTCATCATGGATCAGTGAAGACGGTTCAATATCAGGAGCGTAAGTATGCTTACGGATTGGCGGGATCAGATTTTCTGCTTCGGGAACTGGTGCAGCCACTCGTTTGTTCTGATTATTATATTGGGCTTGATAATGGGTCAAATCTGCCTCTTCTACCAATTGACAAACCAGAGGGCGCACTGCCCGGTTTATTGCCCTCAGATCCTCTTCATTGAACTCTGACCCGTCTTCCTTCAAACCGGGATAGCCCTGAGCTGCTTCAACGGGATCGAAGTCTCGCACCCATGCCTTTGCTCGGATTAAAGCATTGATGGCACCGGTTCGAGCAGCAGATTTTTTCAGCTCTTCAATCCGGGCAGGAAGCATTGATAATCTCTTAAGAGTATCTTGGATTAACGTGGGTGCCGGATTGTTATGTGACGCAGTCGTGATGACCCGCTGCGCTCCAGTATACAGCTGTTCGATTAATGTGTAGGCAGCCTTCAACTTCATTCGAACATCTGACCCCAAGTCGTTAATGCGGGTGCCTGCAACATGATAGAGTAGTTCACAAACCGGATCTATCATAGGAAGACTGGAATTATCACAGGAGTCAAAGAACGCTTACCAAAGATGGCGGCAGTCATTGCATGCACTTGTCGCTTTACGCTGGTCAGTTCATCTGTCACCGGTTTAAGGGCAGCTTCAGCAGTTTCAATTTTCTTGATCAAAGCATTTTTCTCAGTGGCCCAATCCGTCTAATCTTTCTTGAAGCCCTCCTTCAGCTGCTCCATGACGCTTAAAGCGCTGGTCAACTCCTCTTTTGCTTTGGAGGTTTCAGCTTGTTGAGATTTTAAGTTCTCTTGAAGATCGGCGAGTTGGTTTTCTTTGGTCTTCAGCTGAGCCTGCATTCAGACAGTTATATGGTTTAACAAAACAGTATGGATGTTAAAGTACCAACCACATAACGAGTTATGCACTTGGCACTTGGGGGCTAATGCCTATTTGATCTACAACTGTCAACTAATCGCAAAGTCCCAAGCTCAATACAAGTATTCAACTTGGCACTTGGGCGCTAATGGCTATTCGCTCAAAAATTATCAGTGGAATTCGAGACATTCAAGTTTATATTATTAAGTCCCGGTTTAACTACAGTAAGTTGAACCGACCCTTGGGGGCTACATCAGCACATTCTGAAGTATGCAGCTTTATATTTTACAAGTTCCGGTTTGACAGAAGATTACAAACCGGCCCTTGGGGGCTAGGGGAATCAGCAAGGCTAAAAGAATATACAAGCAGGAAGAGGCATATGAAAGTTACCTCAAATTTCTCCTTCATCATGTTCACTAGGCCAGCTTCATGATCGCGACTGGTATATAGCCGGTTCAGATAACCAGAATGAAGATCTTGAGCACTCAGCGCAACATAAGTCGCCAAATCGACATTCCACTTGCCCTTGCCCATTGCGGCAAATTCATCCTTGGCAGTATGTCGGGACAAAGCGACAGGGTTGCTGGGTTCAGTATGACCAATGCCAGTGATGACAACTTCATCATCCTAGGCGTCACCAGTTTGCACTGTGGTGGTCGGTTTACCAGTAGCTTTGGATGGATTTGCGGATTTTTCATTCCGGACGGGACTTCCAGGTTGGTCAGCAGGGCAAGAAGCATCAACAGGCCTCTCTTCATCAATAAAAACTTCATCTTGCACTAGCAGGTCATTCGGCATGTATTCATGAATGGCCGCTTCAACATCTGGAGTGGCGCCCGGTTCAGGGGCAGTTTCTTGTTCGGCCGCTTTATCCAGGCGAGCTTTCTTGCTCGGCCTCGGTTTGGCCCTGAAAGGAGCGGCAAAATCAAAAACAGTATAGGTTGAAAGTTACAATATCAGGAATATTATGATAAGTACAAGATTACCCAAGCACGGTCTTAAGCGGTGGCAGCTGAGTACCCGTTGACTCGCCGGAGGATGAGTGGGAGGTAAACTGATAATCAGAGTCAGATGGGTTAAGCGGTTGACGAAAACAGCCCGCTTTAGGACAAGTACTGACAAGCAAATTAGAGACCTCTGAACGGCGTCTCCGAACCGGGCTGTTTGGTAAACCGGCGGAGGTAACTACCTGGCCGCTGTGCCGAGTCATGCGGCGCACTTCATGCTGTTGGGTCTTCATAAGAATTTTGGGATCCAAATGAGCAAGAGGATGAGAAAATTTAAGTTTCCGGATTGCCTGACGAATTTTTAGTGAAGGCAAAGAGTTCGAATCAGAAGAGAGAATAATTACCTCTGCATCATCAGCATCACTAGCTTCGGCATCATCCTGACAAGTATTATCATCAATAAGGCGTGTAAAAGAAAGCCAAGTAAATCGAGTTCTACCTTAAGGTCCGGATTACTCACATCATCATCAGCAGGCGGATCAGAGGATGTAGTGGTTTTCCTCTTATGAGCAGGTTTCTTAAGGACCTTTGTCTTTGGACGGGTCGTCCTCTCTGGTTTGTCTGCCTTCTCCTGCGAAAGCTTCTTGCTCCAAAACGGATCATCGCCCTGTTTTAACAGATATTGGTATCAAGTATTAAGCAGATGTAACATTGTCAGAGTTAATGAAAGGGGAAATTCACACTCACAGCTGGCGGCTTGTTGGTAGCACAGAAAGGAAGCAGGCTGGTTCGGGCACAGACATATTCCGGTTCGTTCAAAATTTTCTTCACAGCTTCTGTGACTTCTTCGTCAGTAAACTGGATGTTCACGTGCCGGAGAGGGTCGTTAACACTGCCCGTATATTCGCACATCAAACCGGAGCGTTGGCTGAGAGGCAGTACGCTCCAGGATATCCAGCAACGAGCAAGATCCACTCCTGTTAAACCGTTGGCCATAAAGGCTCTGAGCTTGGACAGTTGGGGAGCATATTTACTCCTCTCTTTGGCCGTCAGCCTCTGTTGAAAGGGGTGTGTGTTGCTAAGCCGTTCCGTATGATAGTCGGGCAAGTGATTTTCATTGGCAGGAGAGGTGTCTTTGCAATAGAACCATGACTGATTCCATTCTTGGGGATGGCTGTGCAGCTTTGCGTGAGGATAAGTGACCTCTTTCCGCTTTTGAATCGCCATGCCACCCAATTCCATATTGGAACCATCAGTAAATTCTTTGCGACGGTTTAGTTGGAACAAATCACGGAATAACTCGATTGAAGGTTCCTCTTGAAAGAACACCTCGGAGAGCACTTGGAAATGACATATGTTGGTGACAGAATTGGGGCCAGTGTCTTGCGGATGAAGTTGGAAGTTGGCCAAGACGTCCCGATAAAATTTCGAACTGGGTGGATTAAAGCCTCGGGCTAAGTGATCCGCAAAAACTACAACCTCTCCTTCTCGGGGTGTGGGAGGACATTCTTTTCCTGGGACCCTCCAGTGGATTGTTTTCTTGCTACTCAAAGCGCCAGTCAAGACTAAGTTATTCAGTTGTGTCTCTGTAACATGAGAAGGAGCCCAGTTGCACTCATATACTTGCTTGGCCATGGTGGAGTCTACAAAATAAGCAATCCCGGTTTGAGATTGTGTTGGGTATAAAATATACACTGATATGATCAGGATAAAACTGAGGATAATTACATTCAAACCGAAGCTTTGTGAAGCGATGGGCTATAACTAAGGGATCCTGGCGGTTCAATAAGGGGACTAATGGTATATACCATTTATTGATTTTTCCTATGGTAAGTTAAACCGCCTGATCTAAATATTGAAAGCATTGGAGGTTCTGAAATGGCTAAGTATGCAGAAATAGGTTTCACAAATGTTCTAGTACAACAATGGATCTAAGGTAGCTTCAGAAAAACAGAAAAAATATTCAAAGGCGTTAAAGCAGGGCGGAAGTGAATCAATGAGCAGATATATAGATGAGATCCACGGACTTTAAACACGAGGCTATATGTGGATGCGGAAAGCTACATGGCATTCAGAACAAGGTGTTACAGATCCATACAGAGGCTAATACACGAGCAACAACAGTCGACGAACATCGCAAGAACAGGGAACCCTAGAACAGATCTAGGGTAAGAAGAACAGAGGACTTACCAGAGCTGAGGAGAGTGCGGAAGATCACCGCAGTTTTCTGGTGCGTTCAGGTCGATGCAGCGGCCAAGGTCGAAGATGAAGGTGACGACGGCGGCGGAGCTTCGAAGACGACGACGCGAGGAAGACAAAGATGAGAAGGCAGGAAGGGGAAAAAGGAAATGACCCTTCGGTCCTATTTATAAGGCAAAAAGACATGTGTCAGGCGCGACAAACCAGGGGCCACCGAACGGAGCTGTCGCCTCGATTTTCGCAGCCTTATTAAAATGATGAGGCATTACGAATACCTTCTTTATGACAGATGATGTCACCCCGGTTTAAGAGCAATTGGAGAAGATGACGTCAAGACAGTTCAACAACTACCAGAAGATGATAAAGATGAAGATTTCTGCTAAGGATTGACATGAACACGTTCAAATCAATCTGGGGCCTAATGTTGGGGATATTACTACTGGGCGTAAACTGGCCTACCAGGGCCGAGTTAACTTCATCAGTAGTCCCAGAGTGTTAAAGTTCAAGAAGACAGATGAAGGCCCAAGGCCGTAGTCGGTTCAACAATTATGGCCGTAAACCGGCCTTGTATGTAAACTTGTATTATAAGTTAGGAATAAGGAGAGACCAACCCGGGTACGAATATGAACCGGAGATTGGGACTCTGTGAACCGACGGGCGTCACCCATGTATATAAGGGGACGACCCGACAGTGGTTCAAGGACAGACAACCACAACTCGAGACTTAGGCGAAGCTTGTTTGCTCCCTAGTCATCGAAACCCCATCAATTCCATCACAACTAGACGTAGGCTTTTACCTTCATCGAAGGGGCCAAACTAGTATAAACCCTCTGTGTCCCTGTGTCCGATTTAACCCCTTCGAGTTAACCCGTCGCGATGGCTCCACGACTAAGTCCTTTGGCTAGGACATCTGCCGTGACAAAACCACGACATGCTCGGTTTAATACCGGTGGGTTACTGGCCCCTTCTCCTAGAGTGTTGAAAAGGCACCTCGCGTCGTAAACCGGAGGCAGGCGAGACCGGTGCTTTCTTTTCAAAACTTCATGTGATGCGTTCTGATCCAGCATAAGCCGGTAAGCCTGCGCATCCAGAGCGGCCCGCTCTGCAGTCATCCTGGTATTCTCAGCTGCTAGTTCGGCCTTGGCTTGAGTAATCTGGTCCCTCACCCTTGCAATCTCCGCATTATGAGCGTCCTGATCCGCCGGATTAGCCTCTGCCATAAGCGCAGCCAATGCATCGAATAGATCAGATAGTACTTGAGCCGGTGGGTGCACGGGGCCTCCTGCCCCAGCCGCCGTCGCTGTTACTAACCCGGAAATCATTGTTGCCGCGGTCGAAGAGTGGATCGCCGCTTGCGTACTGGCCATGAATATTCCAACCCGGTTGGCAGATCGGAGGGGTCCGAGATACTGTGGCCGTCGGAATAGCCCCCAATCCGGCCATCTTGTAACTGATATAACGATTCGGTTTCTCCGGTCGAGGACTCATCGCCGGAATAAACGATGATCTCGCCACCAGATTCTGAACCGCCCTCGTATTCCCCTCCATGGTTGAACCCCACGAAGGCACGCTTCACGGCCGGTTTAACCTGGGCGGAGCATGCACACTGAGCCGTTTCGACGAGGTCGGTGCAGATGTCCGGCTCAGGGCCCGGTTCACCGATCTTGCCAATGAAGACGTGTATGCCACCAAAGGGGACCCGGTACCCGTACTCAATCGAGCCGGCCTCGGGGCCCCATCCTGCATCGTCGATGTAGAGCTTGCCGCGACGACTCTTGCTCATCCGGACCACAGCGTAGCCCTCGAGTCCTTCGAAGTTGCCCTCCAAGAACTTGAAACCATCGTGCGATAGCCCCATGGTGGGCGCCAACTGTCGTGGTTTTGTCACGGCAGATGTCCTCATGAAAGGACTTAGTCGTGGAGCCATCGCTACGGGTTAGCTTGAAGGGGTTAAAGCGGACACAGGGACGCAAGAGAATTTATACTAGTTCAGCCCCTTCGATGATGGTAAAAGCCTACGTCTAGTTGTGATGGAATTGATGGGGTTTCGATGAATAGGAGCAAACAAGCTCCGCCTAAGTCTCGAGTTGTTGTCTGTTGTCCTTGAACCGCCGCCGGGTCGTCCCCTTATATACATGGGTGACGCCCGTCGGTTTACGGAGTCCCAACACCGGCTCATAGACGCGTCCGGTTTGGTCTCTACTTATTCCTAACTTACAATACAAGTTACATACCATCGTCGGTTTACGGCTACAGGACTTAAACCGATTATGGGCCTTAAGCCCTCATCTACCTTCATGTGCTTTAACATACTTAACTACTGATGAAGTTAACCCGGCCCAGATAGGCCGGTTTGCGCCCAGTAGTAATATCCCCAACAATTTGCATCCCTAACGGTACTCCATTATTTTGCAGGGACCAGTCATCCCCCGATCAAAATAAGATCGCCGATCCTGGATGTGCATTTGCATCCGCGATTCGGTCTAACCTGGAACCTTGTAGCTAACTTTGGCATATTGGGATCAACTATCTTAGCAGCCGTTACCCATGGTACCACTGATGTGCAACATGGTCACACCATCTACCACGATCGGACCGTCACCATCTACCCAGGTATTCCATTTTGTAACCCTCTCGCCTTCTCTTTCATTATTGTACTAGTAGTATACTTTGTAGTACTAGTATGAGTACTTTTTACCTTGGAGGACACATATAGCTAGCTAGGCCCTTGAAGACTTGAACCCACTAGCTGCCACCATTTTTGTTTTTCCATGTCTTACTATCTCATCCATGTAGCCAAGAGTGGCTATATATAATAAGTCGGTTATTTTACTTCCTCTATACCGGAGTAGTACTATTTGCCGCACAGTATTACTGACCGCCACATTTGAGCACAACATTATTATGCATGGACCTTGACTATGTACGTCACCATGTGTCTAGATCTAGGATGCCGCGTGTACCAGATGAACGGCGCCGAGTTCGACCCCCGCGATGCTACGTGGGTGCCGAGGAACACTCTTGGAGAGTACTCGCTTTTCATCGGGGACAGCTACCCCATTGTGAAGCGGATGCCACCTTCCGTGCACGACACGGAATGCCTGCCGTTCATGAAGCATGGTTGTGTCTTCAGTGTGCACCGCCGGATGAACGACATGCTGGGACATGCTATCCCTGATTTGTGCCGCTTCAGCTTGGATGAGTATCCATCGTGTGGAACCGAACTAGAAAGCTGCGACAATGATTCTCATTGCCCACTGCTATGGATCGTGCCATCCATGAAGAACACCTGGGACTGGAACCTGGAGGAGGACATGTAGCCCATCTATAACATGTAAGTGGAGTACGGTAATTGTGAACGGTAGCGTTGTGAATATATGTAGACTAGTCGTGCACAAATTTGTCACATGAGTTGGAGATGAACTTGTGTGGCATACTGGCATTTGTCCTTTAGAATTTATTACTAGTAAATGTGTTATGTGTATGTGCAACTTGTGTGGTTGTTGCACGGGCTCCAACACGCTCTTTGAGAAAAAAGGTGGCACAACTTTGGATATACGTGACGTGGCGGCATCATACAGTAGCATCGTTCGCTATAGTTGTACTAGTACACTCCTACTAGGACGACAACTCCTATAAAACCTTGCGCTTGGCTCTTTGCCTCTTTGGGAGGTTCAACTGTTCGTACTCATGTGAACCTTGCACTTGGCTCTTCGCCTCTTCGGAAGGTCCAACAATGATGATACTATAGTACAATATGCTTCTGGCAATCTGACACCTATTGAACTGCTGCACGTCCACCGCGAGGGCGAGGGAGAGGGAGAGGGAGAGGGCGCTGTAGTCAAAACCCTCTCCTCGTCCCACGAACCACCGTGCGCATGGACGAGGGAGATGCGTAGTAAGCAAGCTTCTCCTCGTTCGGCGAGTTGACGGGACACATCAAAGCAGTACTAGTACTAGTAGTAGTAGTCCATACTGCGTCCTTTATGATTAATATGGCTTAATTTGAAACGATAAAAATAGACTAGCGGTCAACGTATGTAACAGTACGCTCTTTACGGTCACTATATATAGTTTTGTGGCGATTATACGATCACTAGCTCATCGTAGAGCACCGTATTGCACCCTACTTACCGGCTACATAGTCGGCGTGGCACTTTGTTGACTGGTTAAATTGTCACCTGGTTTCTGGGTCCCCCCTGTCAGTTGGCAGAGCAAAGAAATCAGTTAAACTGTCAGTTGGCAGAGCAAAGAAATCAGTTAAACAAAACTTTACGCAGGCGCGACACGAGTCCAACCCTTGCGCGCGAACCGCCCTGGTTGTGTTTGTGAGTGCATGCACGTGTCCTCCCTCGGTCTTCCAACAAAGAGTGTACTACATGATGTACATCTACACTTCCAATGCATTTAGCCTTTAATCTAAATCGATATTGATTGACTAATGCACCAACTTGTGCTGTAGGTATAGGCTACATGTCTATCCTTAATTACAGCATGCAAGGGCCTTCATTTAATCTTCTTATCTCAATGGTCGCATGCACACATAAGTCTGCTACTTTTGGGCATTAATTATGCCCTGGTCAATGTGTAAATCTCTAAATGTACAATCTTTCACGGACGTAGGGAGTAGGTTGAGCACTTGAGCGTGAGCGTGTGTGTTGCGTCGTGTGCTGTGTGCCGCATGGGTGCGTGAGTGTTGCGTGCGTCCATGTGTACGTGTGAGTGTTGCATGTTGCATGCATGGGGCTTACTCCCTCCCATTGACATGTTCATATTTCAAGCTTCCTCTGTTCCCTCCATATGGTGATACTCCCTCTGTTCCCAAATAGTATTGAGTAAAAGCCTCCCTCTGTTCCCAAATACGGAGTATTTGTCTTTCTACAGATTTCAACAAGTGACTAGGTACGGAGCAAAATGAGTGAAGTGAGCATAGAGGCATATGGATACTGTAGAAAGGAAGTCCTCGCGATCCATTATTCCCCATCTCGGTCAGAGAGAACTATTCAACTAGTCTTCGCAGTGAAGTGACAATACACACTGCAGCAGATGGGACACGTAATTAATAAGCTGAACCAGCGTGTTGGTGTAACTAAATCAGCCTTACCCAGTACTGCCATCATGTTTGCCAGTAGAGCACGCTTCCGCAAATACACCTACGCACCTCTGTCCTCCATTAACTGACATATGGGCCCTGTTGTGGTAGACCCACATGTCTTTGGTGTAACTATTTACACTCTAAAGGACGGTATATCTTAGTAGTAGTACTAGTAGAATTGAGATTGAATGCACTTTCTTCCCCGTCTTCCACTCTTCTTCCTCCTCTCTTCTTCTTCCTCCTCTCTTGCCCATCGTCGGCTGCACACCATTTACCCCTGCTCACTGCTCGCCCGCCCGCGCCATCTTCCTTGGTAGCTCGCGCGTACCATATCCCCCCCGCTCACTACTCGGCCACACGAGGAAAAGCTTCTTCACTCGCCCGCCCGAATCCACTTCCCCGCTGGCTCGCAGGCACTGAAACCCCCAATGGCAGAACCGAGTGACACGCAGAGCCGCGATTGGAATTCCCTCCCCGATGTTCTCTTGGAGCAGATCTGTAGTCGTATGGACCTACTCAGCACTGTCCGTTTGGCCGCATGCTCGGTGTCTTTGTACCGTCTACTCGTCTGCAACCGGCCAGCTCTTCTCAAGACACCCTGCTTGCTGATGCCCGATCCTCACAGGTGGCCCAGACACCGACTTGAAGATCCTACGGAGGTTGCCATGGTGCCCCTCGACATGCTACCACTACCCGTCCACCTGTCTTTCATGCACGACCACTACTGGACGGGCATGAAGGCCAACTAGATCGTCCTCATCCACCACACCGGTAGTCCGTGGCGTCTCGTGGATATCTACACCCAGCGAGAGATCACCCTTCCATCATCGGATACCGCCGCCATCGAGCCTCGCGGCCCGCCGGACACTCCTGCCTACTAAGCACGAGACGCGTCAAGCTTTTGGCTCGACCTCTGTTTGCAGAAAGTTGTAATCTGCGAAGTGCCCACTCCATCAGAAGACTACAAGGATTACAAGCTCATTGCCTTGTTCAACAAGGGATTAGTCTATCTGGAATCCGGTCGCCATACATGGTTATGGCTCATCATCAATCCTGTTGAGGAAACATTTCTGTCTGATGCTATAGTGCACGATGGCATCGCTTACGCGGTAGACGCACAGATTGGCTACCTATACTGGTGGAATCTATTGTCGTGTAATTGTTCTATCTCATCTCATCTTTACCTTATGAATACGACTGCCTGTTCATTTGTTACAAATTTAGAATGCATAGCATGTCTATAGCCACATCATTGCTATATGTTCCTATCATTTCCTAGATTTTTATGACCACACATGTTATTGCTAGAGTTGATATGAGAACAATTGGCATCTAATGATTGTTAGAATACATATTATGAGCATAACATCATGATTGCTATATGTTACTCTCGTTTACAAGATTTTTATAACAACGCATGTTATGGCTTAGAGTTAATATGAGAACAACAGTAGTAAGTGCTATGGTAGAATATGAGTAGGCGCTGTCATAGCTGTTTTCCTCTCATTGTTACAGGATGTTTGAACAATGACATATTGCTAGAATATGAAAGCCATTGGCTTATTTTTTTAAACTTGGGGTATGATTATGACCACAGCATTGCAATTCTCTGTCTATGATATGTGTCACTATTATAAATCTTAATTCCACACATACTCTGAACATGATTGTTTATTTTTGTCCTTTTGGTCTCCAATTTGAATTGTTGCAGCAGATGCAAATGCGCTGGCCTTCATGATTCCAGGACCTGGAATCATACCAACCGATGGGTGGTGGTTTATCGCTCGTTCAGCTGAAGACGGTCATTTGATGCTCATTTGCACGTACCAAATTGACCAAACCATTACATCAAACCACATGCAGTACAATGCGTGGGGCGTTCGTGACATTGATGGCTATGGCTGCTTCGTGTTCGAGAAAGATCACAGCTCCGTTGGGCCAGGCGTATTCAACTGGAGGCGGGTTTACAGCCTCGGCAACCACTCCTTGTTCCTCGGGCTCAATTATCCGATCATCCAACCAATCATTGATCATATCACCGGCGATGATTACTGTGCTATGCAACTTCCATTCGCGAGGAGGGGCTGTGTTTACACATCATACCATGGGTTTCATGAATCACCATATCCAAAGATTCGTTGACACAGCTTGTTGCCAGATAATCTTTAGTGTGTGAAAGGCATCAAGCTTCCATGCGATGGATGGCTTTTGCAAACCCGACATGCGTCGATGTGGTTCATGCCAATAGAAAATATGCACAACTTGATTCGTGCTGATATCTAGACTGAGCCATGTATTCTGCTGCTATAGCACGACCCTCTTTTGTTGTATATTATGTACTGTTGTTAGTTTGAAGCACTCCTCTGGTTTGAAGGATAGATACCTTCCTATGATCAAGTGCATCCTGACTCACCTGCGTAGGATGTACTGATAATGATGATGGAGATGCTGTGTAGAAGCCATATATATATATCAGTTATGCTTCAAGTGCGTACTTGTAAGTTAAACCTATCTATAAATTGTGACACTAAATACGACTAGTAAGTAGTACAGTAGCAGTACTAGTATACGTCGGTCAAATTATTCATCATGTCCACACATTGAATTGACGTGACAACACGCTGCGCGTGAGGTGACACAAGAATCCCGGCGGCATGTTCGGGTATTCTGGACTTCAGATTTGGAGTACCACTTATCTGTCGAAATCTTTCATCATTCACTTAAAACAGCCGATTGATCATACATTGAGTACCATATAACTGGAATTACCGATGCAAGTCGAAGAAGGATCGGCCGGTGCTGCCGGCTGGCGTCAAGTTCGATCCCATGGATCAGAAGCTGATCGCGCACCTTGAGGCCAAAGTGAGTGTTGACAGCGCGAGATTTCAGTCTCTCATCGATTTGTTCATACCAACCATCGACAGCGAGCACGGCATATGCTACACCCAACCTGAGAAACTTCCAGGCAAGACACTGATCGGCCGTCTACTTGCACAAACATATTCCTTTGTTTATAGCTCTATTTTTCTTTTTAGACACAGACCTGGTGAAGCAATTACAATTTGACAGTTAATAAAAAGTGAAACAAGTGACTGCAACATGCCAAAGATGTTATGAAAATGCCAACTAGGTACACTAAAACCTGTATTCCACAATACTGCAGGTATCACACTGAGTGGCCTAAGGAAGCATTTCTTCCAGCGCAATTCCAGGGCGTTCAAAAGGGGCACGTGGACACGTCACAAGATACAGTCGAAGTGCGGCATGCACGCGATGTGGATATCTCGTTCTCAGGGCAACACCGGATAAGACAAGCTACGACTAAAACTAGACCTCGGGTTTCCACGAGGGGGCCCCGCAGGCTGCTCGGTTCGGACCAACACTTAGACAAGCATTGGCCCGGGGGGGCTAAATAAAGATGACCCTCGGGCTGATCAAACCCAAGGGAAAAGGGATAGGTGGTAGGCAAATGGTAAAACCAAGGTTGGGCCTTGCTGGAAGAGTCTTATTCAAAGTGAACTGTCAAGGGGGTCCCATAAATCACCCGACCGCGTTAGGGACGCAAAATCCGGGAACATAACACCGATATGACGGAAACTAGGGCGGCAAGAGTGGAACAAAACACCAGGCATAAGGCCGAGCCTTCCACCCTTTACGAAGTATATAGATGCATTAATTTAATAAAAGGTATTGTGATATCCCAACAAGAAAACACGTTCCAACAAGGAACAACAAGTCCATGTTCCAACAAGGAACAAGCTTCATCTTCACCTGCAACTAACAACGCTATAAGAGGGGTTGAGCGGAGCGGTAACATAGCCAAACAACGGTTTGCTAGGACAAGGTGGGTTAGTGGCTTGGTTTAACAATATGGGAGGCACGATAAGCAAGTGGTAGGTATCGCAGCATAGGCATAGCAAAAGAGCGAGCAACTACCAAGCAAAGATAGAAGTGATTTCGAGGGTATGGTCATCTTGCCTGAGATCCCGCAAGGAAGAAGAACGAGTCCATGAAGAAGACAAAAGGACGTAGACGAACGGATCCTCACAATCGCAACGTTATCGGAACTAACCCGAAGAAGCAACACCGGAAAGAAGCAAACAACAAAGTAAACAACCACCACATAAACATGGCATGATATACAAGATGTGGTATGCAATGCATATGCATGCGCGGGAAGGGAAAAGATGAACAAGGCATAATCTTGGCAAACCAAGTATGCCACTAGAAAGGTGAGGTGATTTTGGTTGACATCGATATAAAGATCACCGGAATCGGATGCACGGTTTGCACATGACAAGCAAAACAAGAAAGACAAAATCTGCTATTAACAACATGATGCTGCTTAGCAAGCAACAAGCAATTAAGCTACTGCACCCAAACATACCAGCAAAGCATATGACAGTGATCTACTCAAGATGCTTGACAAAAGATGAACACTGAGCTACGGCTAAATCACATCATAACAGGATCAAACAATCATGGCAAAGGTGCAAAAGATAACAGGTTCACAGACTTAGTGAAAATACCAGCATGCCAGGAATTAATATCAGGATGACATGTTTAGAGCAAGGAAACAACATGCTACACGAACACAATATAGCAAGGCAAGGCATGGCATGAATATGCTCAAAGCATTGAACAAAAGTCCCTTACTGACCATGAGCCAAAAGGGATCAGAAAATATAATAACACCCATGTCAAATAAGCAAGTTTCGTTACAGGTTCCAGACTTAGCAGAAAAACTGGACATGTCAAAAACAGATCGCAAGTAGGCATGTTTACGAGCTCGATGCACTCACTACAGAGCGTTGCATGATAAACTAAGCATACACCCATCAAGAAGACATGGCATAGAAGCTATACATGGCAAGAACAACAGTATATCATGGAAGGATCAACTACAACAAGCTTGGCAAAATCGAATAACATGTAAACCATCTGCCAGCAACATTTTATAGCAAAAGTAGAGCTCGATTGACTCAAGCTATGGCACTCCATAATTATAAACAAAGGCATGTATGGATATAGGAAATCCATATGCTCAAAACACCCTTACTGATCATGCTCAAAAAAAGCATAGATCTCTCTAAAACAACAAGAACACATGGCATAAAAATAACAGCAGGCAAGTCTCTGAAATCAGCAACATTAAGTAACCTAGTTTGCATGCTTGTGCTAGTCACCACAAAGATCACAAAAATACATGGCATAAACCTCTGGAAATATAGCATGGCATATTACAAAACACATGTAGGACTCAACTTCAAAGGATGCACACATCAATCATGGCAAAAATGAGAAAAGTGCATCTACTGAAACAGATCTGAAACTAACATCACATAGCCCTCTTCTATCAGAATTTCGGGCATCAAGATGAACTCAAATGAAAATGATGCAATGAGACGAAATGATTTACTCATCGATACGAACAATTTGATATGCTACACGCCCAAAACGGAGCCACGGGTGCAAAGTTATGATGCGATGAACATGTAACAAAATATTCATAGAAAAGGACTTAGACGAAAACTCGGGGCTCGGGGAAAGTCAACCTTGCACGGAAATCGAGGCACGCCGGAGTGGGGATCGCCGGAGATGACGGGGAAGGAGGCGGGGATCGCCGGAGATGACGGATCCGGGCCGGATCTCGCCGTATCCGGCCGGATCCCGGCGCGGGACGAGCGGAGGAGCACCCTCGGACGCGGGAGGCGGCGCGCCACGGCGGGGCGAGCGGGCGGCGGCTCGCCGGCGAAGGCAAGGCGATGGCGGCGGCGAGCGGGCGGCACGCCACGGCGGCGGCTGCGAGCGGGCGCACTAGCGCGGGGCGGCGGCGGACGACGCGGTGACCGGCGGGGAGGGCGAGCGGGCGGCGCGGGGCACGGGCGCGCGGAGGCGGCGCCGGCGGGAGGAACTCCGGCGACGGGGTCTGCGAAGCGGGGCGGCGCCGGCGCGGTGGAACTCGCCGGCGGCGAGCGGCGCATGGCGGGAGGAGGCGCCGGCGGCTGCGGGCTCGCGCGGGCCCGCGATGGACTCCGCGGGCCGCGGCGGGAGGAGAGAGAGAGAGAGGCGGGGGCCGGCGGCGAATCTGGAGGCGACACGTGGCGGCGGAGCTGAGGTGGCGGGCTCCCATTGGCCGGAGTGAGGTGGCGGGGCGGGGTGGACATGTCCGGCGCCGGGCGGACGTGTCCGGCGGCGCGAGGGGAGCGGGGCTAGGGTTCATCTGCGCGAAAATCCGGGGAGGGGGGGGAGCACATATTTATAGGTAGAGGGGGCTAGGAAGCTCCAAATGGAGTGCGGTTTTCACCCACACGATCGTGATCGAACGCCCGATAACATGGAGATGACTTAGATGGGTTTTGGGCCACTTTGAAGGGGGTGTTGGGCTGCACACCAAAGAGGCCTTTGCGGATACCCGGTTAACCGTTGGAGTATCAAACGACCTCCGAATGACCCGAAACTTGACAGGCGGTCTACCGGTGCTATAGCAAGGCCGCTTGACAAACCTCGGTCCATTCCGAGAAGGTTTAATACCTGCTCACAGAAAAAGGTAAAAGGGGACGCCGGCGGACATAGGAGCGCCGGATTGCAAAACGGACAACGGGGAAAATGCTCGGATGCATAGACGAACACGTATGCGAATGCGATGCACATGATGACATGATATGAAATGCAGATGATGATATGGCAAAGAGCGACACGCAAGCACATGACATGGCAAGGATGGTGAATAACTGACAGACACCTGGCGCATCAGATCCGGGGCGTTACACAGCTCGTACCCACCGGAAGTGCCTCCTTATTACGCACAAAAAAATGAATACTCCCCCTGCTAGCTGGGACCTACCATGGTGGGAGGCTGACTTGTGGGCATACTAAGTCGACGAGGACGGAGGGCTTTGTCAACTTAGTCAATATGAATGATTCTAGCTCCAGTGACCGTACGATGTCCATCCAACGGCCATAGTGCTTCTTCAACCTCTGGTCTTCTTGCTCCAGCCGCCCAAAGCAGCGCCGGTCGTGCTATGTGCTCCTGCCTCTCGTGGCCGGCTGTGATGCCGCGGAGGCCTCACCGCCCCCTACTACTCCCACCGCTGGCCCAGGGTATCCCTCTACTCACCCACACCCCCTGTTATTCTGCGGCGACGGCAGCCTCACGCCGCAGCCGAACAAGTGAACCCTCGTACTCCTCTCCGCGTGGGCATCCACTGCCGCGTCTTCCCCGGCTCCATGTCGTCCCCTTCCTAGGCCTCGCCGTCGTCCACCGCCTTGGTGCTCTCGGCGCGGTGTGGTCAATCTGGTCAACGACCGACTTCCATCGAAAGAGGATTGTACGTGGAGAGGGTGACAGCTGGGTCCACGGCCACAGCCTAGTTTTTTTGTGATTTGCCAAGTAAGTCACTTTGTCACGCCTGTTGGGCTGCAAATCTATGAAGATGAGGAGAGCTTCATTCGGCTGGCCGAGAAAATGGCCCATCAGTAATGAGAAATGGGTTGTACATTTTTAAAACACATCAAACCGGCAATTAGTTTCAAATATCTTTTTTTTTCATTTTGAGATCTTAAATTACATTAATTTTTATGCGTGGAGAATTTGTTGGATTTTATATTGATATACATTTACTTTTAAAATCAGTTTGAATGTGAGTCGAAATTTCAGGATTAAAAATAGTTCGGACCGCACCGAAATATGCAAAATTTCGTATAATTTTTTAACCATGGCCACAATATGGCCTGTAATGCTAACAAAAAGAATATGGGCTCCAAAAACAACTTTAATAATTAGCAAATGGGCTGTAAATTATTAGAAATAATGGCAGATGGGTTGTATGCTGTTTTCCACAGATTTGAGGCTTTCCTAAAAAAAGGTTGACGCACAAGCAGTGACTGTTGTATGGCCATCCAACGGCCATCGTGCTTCTTCAAGCTCTGCTCTTCCTGCTCCAGCCGCTCAAACATGCGCTGGCAGGACTGCCTGCTCCCCCCTCCCCGCGGCCGGCTCTGCTGCCGCGCAGGCCTCGCCGCCCCACCGTACTCCCATCGCTGGCCTAGCCATCCCTCTACTCACCCACACCTGCTGTTATTCTTCGGCGACGGCAGACGAACCAGTAAAACCCTCGTACAGTCGTACTCCCCTCCGCGTGGGAAACAACTGCCGAGTCTTCCCTGCCTCCGTGTCGCTCCCTTCCTAGGCCTCGCCGTCGTCCAGCGCCCTGGTGCTCTCGGCGCGGCCTGGTCAACGTGGTCAATGACCGACATGCATCTGAAGTGGACTTTACGTGAAGAGGCCGACAGTTGGGTCCACGGCCGCACGTAAGGAAATGCCTCCTTATTACACGCAAAATAATGATTCCTCCACCTGACATCAGGGACCCATCGAAAGGGCCTCTGTATTTCATGAAAAAAATGTTACCGTCGCTGACAGCTCGGACCCACCAGCTATATCTTCGCACGCAAGGAAGTGCCTCCTTATTACGCACAAAAAAATGAATACTCCCCATGCTAGTTGGGACCCACCATGGTGGGAGGCTGACTTGTGGGCCTACTAAGTTGACTGGGACGGGGGCCTTTGTCAACTTTAGTCAATATGAACGATTCTAACTCGAGTGACCGTACGATGTCCATCCAACGGCCGTAGTGCTTCTTCAACCTCTGGTCTTCTTGCTCCAGCCGCCCAAAGCAGCGCCGGTCATGCCGCATGCTCCTGCCTCCCGTGGCCGGCTGTGCTGCCGCGGAGGCCTCACCACCCACTACTATTCCCACCGCTGGCCAGGCCCTGCGGCGATGGCAGCCTGACACCGCAGCCGAACAAGTGAACCCTCGTACTCCTCTCCGCGCGGGCTTCCACTGCCGCGTCTTCCCCGGCTCCCCGTCGTCCTCTTCCTAGGCCTTGCCGTCGTCCACCGCCCTGGTGCTCTCGGCGCGGCATGGTCAACGTGGTCAAGGAACGACTTGCATTGGACGTGGGCTGTACGTGGAGAGGCTGACAGCTTGGTCCACGGCCGCAGCAAGGAAGTGCCTCCTTATTACGCGGAAAATAATGATTCCTCCACCAGACAGCTGGGACCCACCGGACGGGCCACTGTATTTCGTGAAAAAAAACGTTTCCCCTGACTGCTGGGACCCACCAGCTACATCTTCGCACGCAAGGAAGTGCCTGACAGTCGGGACCCACCTGGTCGAAGCGTATGTAGCGTTGTCATTCTGGTCGCGAACGTGTACGCACATATATACTGGTCGATGTAGAGGCGTGCACGTAGCATGTACACATACGTACAGCGGCCAGGGTGCAAGAAAGAAAATATGGCCACATATATGTACATACGGGCGGGGTCTCGAACGCCTACTCGCGCATACGTACAGCCAGGGCTCGTGTACATGGCTGGGTCGGAACGGAGAAACAGCGTCGTCGTCGTGTTCATGGGGAGGCAACGGAATGCGTTGTGTTCATGGGGAGGCAACGAAATGCGTCGTGTTCATGGGGAGGCAATGGAATGCGTTGTGTTCATCGGGAGGCAACGGAACGCGTGGGAGCCATGGTCGTGTTCATCGGGAGGTCCTGGACGGAACAGGCAATGGAAACGAGGCCTGGTGAAAGCACAAGTGCTCCCTAGGTGGTTTTGGTAATTAATGTCAACATATCTCTTGTTGGACTAACGTTTCTATCTAGCATGTTTCAGATAAGTTCAACAATGGAGTGGCATGAACTAAAGGTTGTGGGAACTCTCAAGATGCTAAGGACAAAGGATTGGCTAAAGCATCATGCTCAAGACTCTTCATTTTACATTTTAGTGATCCAAGATCACATTGAGTCCATAGGAAAAACCAATACTATCAAGGAGGGATGAGGTGTTGCTTAATGAGCCTTTTGCTTCATGTGCTTAATGATATGCTCCAAAATCCTCATCTACCTTCCCACTTCCACATATGACCTAAACCCAAAGCCAAACTTGGACCTACCGATTCTTTCTACCCGGCACCACCGAGTTTCACTTGTCATAGCCACTGCCAAACCCTAAGCAAATCGGTTCTACCGATAGGGATCTCGTTCTCACTAAGATGGGATTGTAATCTCACTGTGTATGACCATTACCAAAATCGGTCTCACCGAGTTTAGGTAATCGGTACTACCGAGATTACAATGCAAACTCTCTGGTTAACTTATTACCAAAATCGGTCCAACCGAGTTTAGTAATCGGTCCCACCGAGTTTGCCTGACCAACTCTCTGGTTAGCTAATTACCAAAATCGGTCTCACCGAGTTTGAGTAATCGGTCTTACCGAGATTACGTTATGCCCTAACCCTAACCATATCGGTCCTACCGAGTTGCATATCAGTCCCACCGAAGATCTCTAACGGTCACTAGGTTTACTATTTCGGTCCGACCGAGTTTGTTGATTCGGTCCCACCGAGATTGGTAAATTGTGTGTAAAGGTTGGATTTTGTGTGGAGGCTATATATACCCCTCCACCTCCTCTTCACTCATGGAGAGAGCCATCAGAACACATCTACACTTCCAACTCATATGTTCTGAGAGAGAACCACCTACTCTTGTGTTGAGGCCAAGATATTCCATTCCTACCATATGAATCTTGATCTCTAGCCTTCCCCAAGTTGCTTTCCACTCAAATCTTCTTTCCACCAAATCCAAATCCTGTGAGAGAGAGTTGAGTGTTGGGGAGACTATCATTTGAAGCACAAGAGCAAGGAGTTCATCATCAACACACCATTTGTTATTCTTGGACAGTGGTGTCTCCTAGATTGGCTAGGTGTCACTTGGGAGCCTCCGACAAGATTGTGGAGTTGAACCAAGGAGTTTGTAAAGGCAAGGAGATCGCCTACTTCGTGAAGATCTACCGCTAGTGAGGCAAGTCCTTCGTGGGCGATGGCCATGATGGGATAGACAAGGTTGCTTCTTCATGGACCCTTCGTGGGTGGAGCCCTCCATGGACTCGCGCAACCGTTACCCTTAGTGGGTTGAAGTCTCCATCAACGTGGATGTAGGATAGCACCACCTATCCGAACCACGGGAAAAACATCCGTGTCTCCAATTGTGTTTGAATTCTCCAAACCTTTCCCTTTACATTCTTGCAAGTTGCATGCTTTACTTTCCGCTACTCATTTACTCTTTGCATGCTTTCTTGATATGTATTGTGTATGTTGAAATTGTGCCTAAAACTCCACTCAAACTAAAATAGTGTAAAAACTGCAACTTTAGCACTAAGTGTCTAATCACCCCCCTCTAGACACATCTACTTCAAGGTGCTACAAGTGGTATCAGAGCTTTGGTCTCCATTGCCTTGGTTTAATCACCATTGGAGGAAGATGGATGTGTCTACTTTAGGGAGTCTTAGACATAAACCGTTGAGCTCATCATTAGAGGATTGCCCAAAAACTGGTTGCTAGTTTACCTACTCTTAATTGTGCCTATGCTATATGGAAATTTCTTGAGGAACGATTTCCGGATTATTCCTTGAAAAATCTAGATGAAATTCTCCATAAATCTATTTCCTTGAGTAAGATGAACTCTAGTGATCCTAGTTTTGGTGATTGTCTATTTGAGCTTACTAATCTCATGCACGCTAAAGGAAATGTTGGAATCATCAGTGATATTATATCCGAAGCTATAAGAATTTATAAAAGTGACCACTTTGATGATCATTTATCTAACGAATTACTCTCTCTAGGAAATGATGAGTCACAAGATCATGTTGAACATGGATACTATGATGAGGATGATAATAGTGACTTCGATCTTGATGATGCAATGAGACATTTTGGTCTCATGGCAAATCTTCGGGGATACGTGTCAGGAGGAAAGGAATGGGTTCTCGACAGTGGATGTACTGATCATATGACCGGAGACGAAGAGATGTTCCGTGAGCTTGTTGAAAATGACGACCCTCGAAAATATATCACCTTTGGTGATAATTCAAAGGGTAAGGTGGTTGGCCTTGGTAAGGTGGCCATCTCACATGATAGCTCCATTCAAAATGTCATGCTCGTTGAATCTCTCGGCCACAATTTACTTTCAGTATCTAGACTTGCTGATTTCGGTTTGAATGTCCTATTTACTGAGGTAGATTGCCAAGTATTTCGTCGAGACAATCATAAAATGGTCTTTACCGGTATACGTAGAGGTGATCTTTACATTGTCGATTTCTCTAAAAAGGCACAACCTAAAACTTGCTTTATTGTTAAATCCTCAAAAGGTTGGTTATGGCATAGACGACTAGGTCATGTTGGCATGAGAAACCTTGCCAAGCTTTTTAAAGGAAATCATATCCTTGGAGTCAATGATGTCATATTTGATAAGGATAGACTTTGCAGTGCTTCTCAAGAAGGTAAACAGGTTGGAGGAAGGCATCCCGTGAAGAACATCATGACCACAAGGAGGCCACTCGAGCTACTTCATATGGATCTTTTTGGTCCCAACGCCTACAAGAGTCTCGGTGGAAATTCTTTTGGTCTAGTTATAGTTGATGATTTTTCAAGATTTACGTGGGTGTTCTTTCTTGATGATAAATCGCAGGTTCAAAAGATCTTCAAAAACTTCGCTAGGAAGGCCCAAAATCAGTTTGACGTGAAGATCAAGAAGGTTCGGAGTAACAACGGAACGGAGTTCAAGAACGCAAATGTGGACACCTTTCTTGATGAAGAAGGGATTTCACACGAGTTCTCGGCTACGTACACACCTCAACAAAATGGAGTTGTTGAGAGGAAGAACCGGACGCTCATCGAAATGGCGAGAACGATGCTCGATGAGTACAAGACGCCGAAGCACTTTTGGGCAGAAGCGGTTGAGACAGCTTGTCATGCAACAAATCGCTTTTATCTTCACAAGCTACTCGGCAAGACGACATACGAGCTCCTCACCGGTAACAAACCCCAAGTTGGATACTTTCGAGTATTCGGCTCAAAGTGCTACATTCTTGATAAGCATCGTCGTTCAAAGTTTGCTCCTAAATCTCATGAAGGTTTCCTACTTGGTTATGGCTCAAACTCTCACACTTACCGTGTCTACAACAACTTCACCCGAAAGGTTGAAGATACGGTAGATGTGAAGTTTGATGAATCTAACGGCTCGCAAGTAGAGCAATTGCCAATTGATGTAGGAGACAAAGACCCTTCAGAAGCAATCCAAGACTTGTCCATTGGCAAAGTTCATCCAACGGAGGTGAAGGAGAGTACTTCATCCGTCCAAGTGGAAGCTTCTACTTCACGACAAGGTGAACCAAGAATTGATACGGAAGCATCCACAAGTGGGACACACCAAGAAGAAGACGAGGAAATGCATCAAGACGAACATCAACAACCTCCTTCTCCACCACGACAAGAGAACGACAACGTCAACAATGAAGAAGGCCAAGAAGAAGAACAAGATGAAGAAGATGTTCAACGAAGACCCAAGCAAAAGCTCTCACGAGTTCGAGCAAGAATTGCCAAAGATCATCCCGTCGAGCAAATCTACAATGATATTCAAACCGGGAGAATCACTCGCTCTAAAACTTGTTTAGCTAAATTTTGTGAAAACTATTCATTCATCTCTAGCATTGAACCTATGAAGGTCGAAGAAGCATTGGACGATCCGGATTGGATAAACGCTATGCATGAAGAGCTACACAACTTTGAGAGAAACCAAGTTTGGACATTGGTTGAGAAGCCCGACAACAACCACAACATCATTGGTTCCAAATGGGTGTTTCGCAACAAGCAAGATGAAGATGGACAAGTGGTTCACAACAAAGCACGTCTCGTCGCCCAAGGGTACACACAAGTCGAAGGTATGGACTATGGTGAGACATATGCTCCCGTTGCTAGACTTGAGTCCATTCGCATCTTACTTGCCTATGCTAATCACCATAATATCACCTTGTACCAAATGGACATTAAAAGTGCTTTTCTAAATGGTGAAATAGAGGAGGAAGTTTATGTCAAACAACCTCCCGGCTTTGTCAATCCTAAGAAGCCAAATCATGTTTACAAACTTCATAAAGCACTTTATGGTCTTAAACAAGCTCCTAGAGCATGGTATAAATGCTTGACCAAGTTCCTTATTGCAAGTGGTTATGAAATTGGAAAAATTGATTCCACACTTTTTACTAAAAGAGTTAATGGAGAACTATTTGTATGCCAAATTTATGTTGATGATATCATATTTGGTTCAACTAACCCTCTTTTTAGTGAAAAGTTTGGAAAGCTAATGTCGAAGAAATTTGAGATGTCTATGATGAGTGAACTCAAATTCTTTCTCGGTTTGCAAATCAAGCAAACTAAGGAAGGTACATTTGTCTCTCAAGTGAAGTACACGAAAGACTTATTCAAGAAGTTCAATATGCAAGAATGCAAAGGTTGAGAGGTGAATTGAACATCATTGATGCTTCGAACTTGGAGTAGAAACTCCATTTGATACATGCAAGACATGAGCTTATGACTAATCCATGATATATCTCTTATGATGACTATCTTATGTCTTGGATATATTTGTACCTTGCATGTTATCTAACCCATGTAGGTACTTCGTTGAATCTAATTCTATGAGATTGCAACTGTCGGTGTCAAAACCGGTGGATCTCGGGTAGGGGGTCCCGATCTGTGCGTCAAGGTCGGATGGTAAAAGGAGACGAGGGACACTTTATTTTACCCAGGTTCGGGCCCTCTCGATGGAGGTAAAACCCTACTCCTGCTAGATTAATATTGATGATATGGGTAGTACAAGAGTAGATCTACCACGAGATCAAGGAGGCTAAACCCTAGAAGCTAGCCTATGGGTATGATGATGGTTATGATGTGTTCGTCCTATGAACTACAACCCTCCGGTTTATATAGGCACCGGATAGGGTTAGGGTTACACAGAGTCGGTTACATTGGTAGGAGATCTTGAATATCCGCACGCCTAGCTTGCCTTCCACGCCAAGGAAAGAACCTTCCGGACACGGTACGAAGTCTTCAATCTTGTATCTTCATAGTCCTGGAGTCCGGCTGAAGATATAGTTCGGCTATCCGAACACCCCCTAATCCAGGACTCCCTCAGTAGCCCCTGAACTAGGCTTCAATGACGACGAGTCCGACGCGCAAATTGTCTTCGGCATTGCAAGGCGGGTTCCTCCTCCAAATTCTTCAAGAAGATAATAAACACCAAAAAATAGTGTCCGGCTCTGCAAAACAAGTTTCCACGTATTGCCATATAGAGAATAATACAAACACAAATCAAATCTGCCGACGTATTCCGCAGTGCATCATAACACTGCGACCAAGCCTTCTGTATGGATTATTTTTTGTTGTTCCACCGTAGCACGTTCAACGAGGCGGTTTCCTTGGCACGTCTTGTCAAATCAAAGATCGTGTGCCCCCTTTAACGGGATTCTCATTAATACGGACATGTGTAACCCAACCGCGCCATTTACCACGCGTGTGAGCGGCACAAGAGTTTTATTAGGTAGGTGGGGACGCATAACGGCATCAGCCTATATAAGGGGATAAAGATCCACCTCTTTCACCTACGCCTTCTTCCTCCTTTGCCCATCCATCTCCTGCGCACTCAAGCTCCAACGCCCAAGTTCGCTCGTTCTTCCCCAACCTGCTCCAGCGATGTCTGGAGCGGGTGGCAAGTGGATGGCTTCCTCCGTTACGAAGGGTCAAATCAAAAAGCTTAGGAAGGCCGGATATCTGTCCAAGGACATCCCGCACCGGCTTCCCGAGGCGGGGCAGCTTCTTCCCACCCCAAGGCCCCATGAGAGGGTAGTTTTTCTCCCCCATTTCCTCCGCGGACTGGGTTTTCCACTTCACCCTTTTGTCCGGGGGCTCATGTTCTACTACGGCCTGGACTTCCACGATCTGGCCCCGAACTTCATCCTCAACATCTCGGCGTTTATCATCGTGTGTGAGGCCTTTCTCCGCATCTGCCCCCACTTCGGCCTCTGGCTCCAGACCTTCAACGTCAAGCCCAAGGTGGTGTCCAGCACCCAGGCGGAGTGCGGAGGTGCTATGGCCGGCAAAATGGCCAACGCACTCTGGTTCGATGGCTCCTTTGTGGAGTCCTTAAAGGGGTGGCAGGCAGGGTGGTTTTACATCACCGAGCCACGCGACTCGAAATGGGTCGCGGCCCTTGAGTTCCGATCCGGACCTCCCACGCGGCTCATGTCCTGGAAAGAGACGGGCCTATCGTGGGGCAATGAAGAAGAAGTGACCGGACTGCAAACTTGCATCCGGTCCCTGATGAAGAAGCCCATCTGGCATGTCAACATCATCCAGGTCATGTTCATTCGTCGGATCCTCCCGTGCCAAGAACGGGAGTTCACTTTGTGGGAATTCGACCCGGCGCAGCACAAAACCCTCAATAGGCTCTTCGACACGACGTATGAAGACGTCTGGAAGGTGCTAACCAAAGGCGCTGAGTGCCCCACATCCTCTTCCGAGGACCGCGGATATAGCTCGCAGCGCAACGCTGGTGAGGTAGGCTATTTATACCTTTCACAGGTTCGTTAAGCTTTTCTACATAGATTAACTCTATGTGGGATCTAAAAACTCCCTTTGCCTTTGATAGGCGTGGCTGAAGATAGCCGGACCAATCAACTGTCCGGCTCCTCTGCCCGAAGACCCAGCCCCAGCTCTCTTAGAGAAGCTGCTGGCTTCGGCGCCCTATGTGGTGCCGGAGAAGAAGGTCAAGAAGAAGAAGACCACCGGGACTCGAAAGAGTGCCCGCAATGTGGTGGTATCGAGCTCGTCATCTGGCGAGTCTGCGACGCCCTCCTCTCGTGAAAACGAGGAGGAGGAACAAGGAAGCTCTCCCCCTCCAGCGAGGGGAGCGAAGAAGAAGAAGGACGCCCCAACAGGGGAGGCCGAGGGGTCGAGGAAAAGGAAGACCCCTCCGCCGGACTACTCCCCAACGCCGAAGAGGGCGGAAAGGAGTGGCCGGACAGAACCAAGCGTCCGGCGACATCGTAAGTATTTACATACCAGAATGACTCATAGTATCTTCAAGTGCGCAGCTTAATCTAATGTCAAATGCTATTTGCGCAGCCCGCCCCGAGCCGCACTCGATGATTCATCGAGCGGCTCCGTGGATTAGTCGGACATGAACTCTGTCCCGCCCGCAGTCTCCCCCAGCGGGGTGGACGACGCCGAAGCGGCGTCCCGCCGAACAGGGCAGGAGGAGGTGGTCCCGGAGGAGCCGCAAGGCAATCCTCTGGACCCCAGGAGTAAAGGGGATGAAACCCCCCAGGGCTCCCAGTCCGGCTTTGTGCCGGACACCGCGCCAGACTCAACCGTCCTGGCTCGCGGTGGGCGAACTCCTTCCAAGAGGAGTAAGCCGTCTGAGCCGGCGACCTCTGTCCAACCAGAGGCGCCGGATAGTCTGTTGGAGGCGCTTGAAGGCGCCACCATCGACGAGGAGCACCGTACTGTTATGAGTGCGGTGGTCCAAAGGGTTCAGTCCGCCAAGAGCGGACTGAATGAAGCTTGCGCTAGCCTTCTAACAGGCTTCCAGGTAAGCAAAAAATATGCTAAATTCATTACCGCATAGACAGTAGCCCCTGATGCTCTGTTCGGTGTTCGGAAAGAAAAGCCGAATAGAGGATCCAACAATTTTTGCAGGAGTCTAATAAAAAGTCTAATATGCGTATGCAGGCTTCCCTGCTGTCCACCGCCGCACTGACTGCGCAGGTGGAAGTCCTGAAAAAGGACCTCGAGCGGTCCGAGCAAGAGCTCGGCCTTGCCAAAAGGCAGCTCGTGGAAAAGGAAGGTAAGAAATACCCCTTAGAAAAAAAGGTGCCTATAGAGAGGCTTCATTGCAAAAAGAAATAACAGGATTGTACTACTTATTGTAGGGGCCACAACCGAGGTGGCAACCCTGAAGCAGGCGCTGGCTGAGGCCGAGAAGAAAGCGGCCGAGGAGCGCGCCGAGCGAGCAAAGTTTGGGGTCCAAGTCGGCGAGGTGCAGCAAGAGCTGCAAGCTCTCATGAAGAAACATGAGGGTTTGGAGCTTGAGGCAAAACGCAAGCATCCGAGCTCGCGTCGGCTGTTGAGGCCACCAAGAGTGCCAAGGCCGAAGCCCAAAAGGCCCTCCAAGAGTTGGAGGATGTGAAAAAGATAGCAGCGGGTAAGGCATTCTTAATGCAAAGTAGGAATATAAGGGTGAAATACCTATTACTTACCTGAATCCGGAGTTCTCCAGGGGCGTTCTTCGATCTTCCCCGCAGCGCATCCGATGCCGCCGCATTCTACCGAGCTGAAGAGGACAGCTCGACGGAGAGTGTGTTCTGGTCTCAGTATTCTGAGGCCGGACACCCTGTGCCCTTAAGCGATCAGCTGAAGCAGCTGGCCGAGCTCCACAAGGCGGCCGAACAGGCCATGAAGGGCTTACTAGTTCGGCTGTGGCCTGGAGAGGCCCTGCCTGGGAGCTACTTCGGGCTGGTGCGGCGGCTGGTGGAGGCCTGTCCACGGCTTGAGGTCATCAAGCGCTCCGTCTGCATAGAAGGTGCGCGGAGGGCCCTTGCCCGTGTAAGGGTACACTGGGGCAAGCTGGACGGAGAGAAGCTGGTGAAGGACGGGCCGCCGCAGGGGAAGGAGCATCGCAAGCCCGAGAACTACTACAAGGAAGTTCTCGCTGGAGCTCGCCTTGTCGCGGATGAGTGTGCCAAAGATGTAATATTTCAATGAACTCGCTCGTTTGTATCCTGTGCGCTGAAAACTTGTTCATATGCGCTTAAGCAATGCTTTCTGAATTTAAAATATTATTTTCTGTGCGGCCGTTTATCAATAACTGAGAGATGGCGAGTCGTCGGCTTCTGCCCCCATGCAACTAGTGCTGGGGTGTTCGGGATAAACCTGAGGGCTCTTGTTCCCATAGTTGGGTCCTTCGAGGGAGGCGCTCAGCACAGCGAACCAGGCAATCGGACTATAATGCTTGAACACTCTCACTTAGCCATAGAACGTTATAATTTTAAATTTCGGCGAAGCCCCTAGTTCGGAAGGCCGAATTCGGGGCACTATCCACGCCTTTAGCCGGACTTAACCAGCTCTCCGCTCGAAGCGGCATAAGCCTTTAGGGACTCGAAAAACCTCTCGAACAGCGACCGGTCTCGCGCCTTATCATGACAGTTTGTTTTAGCTTTCTCCACTGAGGTGCTCACCCACCTGATCTGGGGCACAATCGCAGTGGTTCTCCTAGTGCTACCTTAGCCGATAGAGCGGAACGTAAGGCACCAAAACATAGGAGCCGGGCAAACCCAACATATGACCAAAATCATGACTCGGAGCCGATGCATATAATGCTATAAGTTCGGGGTGCCGCACTTGTGAAAGTGGACGGACTTCTCACACCAGATAGAAGGGTAATAAAGCCCCTGGCGTGGTTTGCCGTACCATGGTGTACGGGTGCGATCATGTTATTTGAGTAAACATATGTATATTAAAAGAAGATAATGCAAAAAATAGACGAAAAGCTATGCATTATTTATGAGGAGGCTGTTTATTCAAGCCGAACGATACAAGTAGTGCGAAAAAAATTTAGACTATTTAACATGTCCTGACCAGGCGCAGGCCGCGGAATTTAGAAACAGATATATCGCTCGAAATAGAGACCACCTGAGAGTTCCATGATGCGGCGTTGTTTTGTCTGCTTTCCTGGGTCCTGTATCGTCTGTGCGGCAGCGAGGCCGAACACTGTATCCAGAGTATGGAGTCCTGAAAGAAAAGAAGAACCCGGCAGCCCCTAGTACGTTTGACGCCGTATTGTTGGCATGCCGTTTTATCTACCCCTTCCCCTATGCCCATGGAATTGTAAGGGCGTAATTGTGTACTCGAGGTACTAGCTCCGCTATGTAGCGATGGCTGGGGTTGGGGCCGTATTGCTACGCGTGCTCTGAACGCGCCAGTCGGTCTTGCTGCGGGTTACTCCGGGCGCGTTTTGCTTTGTCCTGCTTTGTAGCGGCCGGACTCAAGAGCTGCCTTAACAGGCTGCTTTGTACCTCTGCTGCGAGGGCCATCGTGTGTTCCTCCATACGGATGGAGCGTTCGGTGTTTCCGCTGACCGTGATTACACCTCGAGGGCCTGGCATCTTGAGCTTGAGATATGCGTAGTGCGGCACCGCATTGAATTTAGCGAATGCGGTTCGTCCAAGCAGAGCATGATAGCCACTGTGGAACGGAACTATGTCGAAGATTAACTCTTCGCTTCGGAAGTTGTCCGGAGATCCGAAGACCACATCAAGTGTTATGGAGCCTATGCAATTGGCCTCTACACCTGGGATGACGCCTTTAAAGGTCGTTGAGGGAGTCCTGGATTAGGGGGTGTTCGGATAGCCGAACTATACCTTCAGCCGGACTCCAGGACTATGAAGATATAAAGTTGAAGACTTCGTCCCGTGTCCGAAAGGATCTTTTCTTGGCGTGGAAGGCAAGCTAGGTGTGCGGATATTCAAGATCTCCTACCAATGTAACCGACTCTGTGTAATCCTAACCCTATCCGGTGCCTACATAAACCGGAGGGTTGTAGTCCGTAGGACGAACACATCATAACCATCATCATACCCATAGGCTAGCTTCTAGGGTTTAGCCTCCTTGATCTCGTGGTAGATCTACTCTTGTACTACCCATATCATCAATATTAATCTAGCAGGAGTAGGGTTTTACCTCCATCGAGAGGGCCCGAACCTGGGTAAAATAAAGTGTCCCTTGTCTCCTGTTACCATCCGACCTTGACGCACAGATCGGGACCCTCTACCCGAGATCCGCCGGTTTTGACACCGACAGTCGTCCTTGTGGGCTTGATCCTTGATGGATCTATGCCCATTTTCCGCACTGTATCCTGGTAGAGCAGGTTCAGGCTACTGCCGCCGTCCATGAGGACTCTTGTAAGGTGAAATCCGTCAACGATTAGGTCAAGAACCAATGCGGCAAAACCGCCGTGACGGATGCTAGTGGGGTGGTCCCTTTGATCGAAGGTGATCGGGCAAGAGGACCATGGGTTGAACTTTGGGGCGACTGGCTCCATCGCGTATACGTCCCGTAGCGCACGCTTCCTCTCCCGCTTGGGAATATGAGTGGCGTATATCATGTTCACCATCCGCACTTGTGGGGGAAACCCCTTCTGTCCATTGTTGTTCGGCGGCCTAGGATCCTCTTCGTCATTGCTGTCTAGCCCCTTGTTTTTGTGTTGGGCTCTTAACTTGCCTGCCTGCTTGAACACCCAACAATCCCTGTTGGTGTGATTGGCTGGCCTTTCGGGGGTGCCGTGAATCTGGCACGAGGGGTCGAGTATTCGGTCCAAACTGGACGGGCACTGGGTATTCTTTTTTAATGGCTTTTTCCGCTGACCGGATTTATGGCCTCTGAATCCGGCGTTTACTGCTGTATCTTCATTGCTGTCGCTGCTGACGCGGCATTTCTGTTTATTCCGTCGCGACCTGCCACTTTTGTCCTTGGTATCTAAATTACCTTGCTTCTTCGATAAGTTGTTGCTGTGAGCTAGCCAGCTATCTTCGCCCGCGCAAAAGCGGGTCATGAGTGTCGTGAGGGCTGCCATGGATTTCGGCTTTTCCTGTCCCAGGTGCCGGGCAAGCCACTCGTCACGGATGTTATGCTTGAAGGCTGCTAAGGCCACTGCATCCGGACAATCGACTATCTGATTTTTCTTTGTTAGGAACCGTGTCCAGAATTGCCTGGCCGATTCTTCTGGCTGCTGGATTATGTGGCTTAGGTCGTCGGCGTCCGGTGGCCGTACGTAGGTCCCCTGGAAGTTGTCGAGGAATGCGGCCTCCAGGTCCTCCCAAGAGCCGATCGAATCTGCGGGGAGGCTGTTAAGCCAGTGCCGGGCTGGTCCCTTAAGCTTAAGGGGTAAATATTTGATGGCGTGCAAATCATCGCCACGTGCCATGTGGATGTGGAGGAGATAGTCCTCAATCCATACTGCCGGATCTGTCGTACCATCGTACGACTCGATGTTGACGGGTTTAAAACCCTTTGGGATTCTATGATCCATTACTTCGTCTGTGAAGCATAGTGGGTGTGCGGCGCCCCTGTACTGGGCTATGTCTCGACGCAGTTCGGAGGAGCTGTGCCTATTGTGTTCGGCCCGGACGGATTTATTGTGTCCGGAGTGAAAACTATCACGTGCTGTCGGGCGTCCGCGCGATCCATAGATCGATCTTGTTTGCCTTGCTTTGTCCTCCAGGACGTCTCGCAGGTCTGGTTCGTGTTCCCGTGCCTTGGTAAAGCGGCTGCGGGGCATGGCTTGTTTGGATGTTCGACAGGCTTCTCTGTCGCGGCCGCGAGGTGGCCGATCTACCATGTCTTGGGCTTCCTCCTCTGATTGGGGTAGCGGCCTGCGCTTAGGATAGTTTTGGGAGGGGCGTCCGAGCTCGTGCTCTTCGGCCGCAAGGACTTCAGTCCATCTGTCAGCTAGCAAATCTTGATCAGCTCTAAGCTGTTGCTGCTTTTTCTTTAGGCTGTTCGCCGTGGCTAAAAGCCTGCGTTGAAAGCGCTCTTGTTCGGCGGGGTCTAATGGTACGATGAATTCATCGTCGCCGAGGCTTGCCTCATCTTCGGAGGGAGGCATGTAGTTATCGTCCTCGACCTCTCGCTCTGCTGCTCTCTCATGAGGGCGGCCTTCTCCATCTTCCTGTGCCGAATCCTGCTGGTTTTTGTGTTCTTCGGCGCTGTCCGGGGTAGTATTATCTCCCGTGCCGGAATCACCGTTTCTGCTGTGGCGGGATTTGGAGCGGCGCCGCTGACGTCGGTGTTTTGGAGGCTTTTTCGAAGTGCCATCCTCCGCTGTTCCATCGCCATCTCCATCTTTTGGAGCATCCACCATGTATATGTCGTATGACGAGGTGGCGGTCCAGCGCCCTACAGGTGCTGGTTCTTGCTCGTCTCCTCCTTCGTCGTCCATACCGTCGAAGTCTTCGGAGCTGAAGTCGAGCATGTCGGATATATCGTCGACAGTGGCTATTAAGTGGGCGGTGGGTGGGCTTTGAATTTCTTCGTCGTCCGAATCCCAACCTCGCAGGCCATAGTTCGGCCCGGGCTCTCCTGACAAAGAGAGAGACTTGAGAGAATTCAGAATATCACCAAAAGGTGAATACCGAGTGATGTCCGCGGCGGTGAACTCCATTACAGGCGCCCAACCTGATTCGATCGGCGGGGGCACGGACGACCCGAAGTTTGGAGAAGAGTCCGGCTCCTTGGAGTCACAGGCCATGCGGAGCATGGGGCTCGCGTTCGGCTCAATGGCCTTTAAGATTGCAGCCCCCGAGGTGACGTCCAACCATTCATCTTCAAAGAACGCAGCGGGCTCCGAATCGAGGATCGGGGCCGGAGCGTATGCGGCCTCCAGGACACTGTTCGGAGGCAGAGCTATATCATGCCCCTCGAGATAGTGCGGCGCGCTTGGCTGTGGCTCGAATCCGTCGAAGATCAAGTCTCCGCGGATATCTGCCGTGTAGTTCAGGCTTCCAAACCTGACTTGATGGCCAGGGGCGTAGCTCTCGATCTGCTCCAGATGACTAAGCGAGTTGGCCCGCAGAGCGAAGCCGCCGAAGACGAAGATCTGTCCGGGGAGAAAAGTCTCACCCTGGACCTCATCGTTGTTGATGATCAAAGGAGCCATCGGGCCTAAAGGCGACGACACAGAGGAACTCTCAATGAAAGTACCAATGTCGGTGTCAAAACCGGCGGATCTCGGGTAGGGGGTCCCGATCTGTGCGTCAAGGTCGGATGGTAACAGGAGACGAGGGACACTTTATTTTACCTAGGTTCGGGCCCACTCGATGGAGGTAAAACCCTACTCCTGCTAGATTAATATTGATGATATGGGTAATACAAGAGTAGATCTACCACGAGATTGAGGAGGCTAAACCCTAGAAGCTAGCCTATGGGTATGATGATGGTTATGATGTGTTCGTCCTATGGACTACAACCCTCCGGTTTATATAGGCACCAGATAGGGTTAGGGTTACACAGAGTCGGTTAAATTGGTAGGAGATCTTGAATATCCGCACGCCTAGCTTGCCTTCCACGCCAAGGAAAGAACCTTCCGGACACGGGACGAAGTCTTCAATCTTGTACCTTCATAGTCCTGGAGTCCGGCTATCCGAACACCCCCTAATCCAGGACTCCCTCAGCAATTAACTCACATCTTGAGCAATCTCTACATCACCAAGTCTCTACACAACGGTGGTTGACGACAAGGAAGCACACAACTATTCAAACATATCCTTTGACAAATTCTATGTTGAGCTTCATGATTGTCATTCTTGGATACACAAGTGCTCTTCCTTGCAAGAACTAACCCATGTAGGTAGAATGGACTTAAGTTCCAAGTGGTGCTCCAAATTCTTGATAAGCTACATCAACCTTGAGCACCCACACAAGGTCAACTACATGAGCAAGATCCACACCACCACCCAAGGTATGTTATTCCATCTTAGAGAAGCTTTACTCCAAGTCATGAGTCAAAGCAACTCCACAAGATGTGAATACATCAAGATGCTTAAACGAAAAATGGTAACCCCATTTTGAGCTTAAACGATGAGTATGACCTATGATCAAGTGTTCTCACTTGACTCCTAAGTCAATATACTCTAACATAGGTGACTATGTCACCACCCAACTCTAGATGAAGTTCTCTTGTGTTCTTTTCTGTGTTATTGCATTTGTCCCTTGCATATTTGTTTCCCTCTTTTTCAAACAACAACAAAAAAACTTCATCTAGAACCTTCATTCTTTTCTTTTTGCTTCTAGTTCTGCATATTTCTACATCTAATTCCTTGCAAATCGTTCAGTTAATTCATTGCAAATCTTTGTGAGATCTTATTTGACTAGCGAGCTGAGGTGACAAGTGTTTTTCTCTGTGATGAACCCGGTTTCACCGAAGTGTAGTTTTCGGTCCAACCGAATCCTTTCGGTACCACCGAAACGTGCCACTCGGTGCCACCGATTTCACAACAGGAAAAACAGTTTGCCACTCGTTCCATATTTCTTCTGATCCAGCTCCACTCAATGAATCTTGTCCTCTACAAGCATCACATTTTTATCCATTGCTTTGTGCTGAGTCTCAAGGACCAAACCCATTCGACAGATTCCAGAAAGCCCTTCTTGGAAATTGATGTCAAAGGGGGAGAGAGATATCACATCAAAGCTTATCACCTACAAGGGAGAGAGTATTAAGGGGGAGAAAGAGTACTCAAGGATCCCAGATGCTTGATGTTCAAGAGGAAAGATGCCACATGTCTCTTTGGGGGAAAGACATGTTCATATGTGCTTATTTGCATTAAGTTCTATCCATTTATACATTTCAGCTCTGATTTTCTGTTCCCTATCTTCTCCCAATATCCCATGTCAGATTCAGGGGGAGCAAGACATCTAAGGGAAAGAAATCATTCAAATTTATTGCATATATTTACTCTTGGGGACATGTCTAATCCAATGTGGTACCTTGTACTCACTCTCTACATGTCATCCCAGTCTTGGTATTCTTGTGGTTTCTTTTGGTTTGCTCTGGCTAGTGGATGTACCTGTGTTATCTAACCTTGTTTGTGGAGGTTCATTCCATCCTAAGCCAACTCAAGACTACAAGGTAAGTATATGCATCAGAATCATGAGGATGAGGAATTCTTGCTTATGTACATACTGTTTGCAAGAAGGACTCATGAGCATGAAGGTATTTTCCTTAATGATCTTTTGCTCTGATGCATATGGCCAAGATATATGTAACACATTGCCTACTCTGTCATGATTATGCTCTCACATGCTTCTATATTTTATATTCATATGATTGCATACATGTAGGGGGAGCCTATGTTTGTTACATGTCCTTCCAAAGCTTTACTTGCTATTCTCTGTATCTTTACCTAAAGCTTTGATGTATGTTGCCATCAATTACCAAAAAGGGGGAGATTGAAAGCACAAGTGCTCCCTAGGTGGTTTTGGTAATTAATGTCAACATATCTCTTGTTGGACTAACGTTTCTATCTAGCATGTTTAAGATAAGCTCAACAATGGAGTGGCATGGACTAAAGGTTGTGGGAACTCTCAAGATGCTAAGGACAAAGGATTGGCTAAAGCATTAAGCTCAAGACTCTTCATTTTACATTTTAGTGATCCAAGATCACATTGAGTCCATAGGAAAAGCCAATACTATCAAGGAGGGATGATGTGTTGCTTAATGAGCCTTTTGCTTCATGTGCTTAATGATATGCTCCAAAATCCTCAGATACCTTCCCACTTCCACATATGACCTAAACCCGAAGCCAAATTCGGACCTACCGATTCTTTCTACCCGGCGCCACCGAGTTTCACTTGTCATAGACACTGCCAAACCCTAAGCAAATCGGTTCTACCTATAGGGATCTCGGTCTCACCGAGATGGGATTGTAATCTCACTGTGTATGTCCATTACCAAAATCGGTCTCACCGAGTTTAGGTAATCGGTACTACCGAGATTACAATGCAAACTCTCTGGTTAACTTATTACCAAAATCGGTCCAACCGAGTTTAATAATCAGTCCCACCGAGTTTGCCTGACCAACTCTCTGGTTAGCTAATTACCAAAATTGGTCTCACCGAGTTTGAGTAATCGGTCTTACCGATATTATGTTATGCCCTAACCCTAACCATATCGGTCCTACCGAGTTGCATATCAGTCCCACCGAAAATCTCTAACGGTCACTAGGTTTACTATTTCGGTCCGACCGAGTTTCTTGATTCGGTCCCACCGAGATTGGTAAATTGTGTGTAACGGTTGGATTTTGTGTGGAGGCTATATATACCCCTCCACCTCCTCTTCACTCATGGAGAGAGCCATGAGAACACATCTACACTTCCAACTCATATGTTCTGAGAGAGGACCACCTACTCTTGTGTTGAGGCCAAGATATTCCATTCCTACCATATGAATCTTGATCTCTAGCCTTCCCCAAGTTGCTTTCCACTCAAATCTTCTTTCCACCAAATCCAAATCCCGTGAGAGAGAGTTGAGTGTTGGGGAGACTATCATTTGAAGCACAAGAGCAAGGAGTTCATCATCAACGCGCCATTTGTTACTTCTTGGAGAGTGGTGTCTCCTAGATTGGCTAGGTGTCACTTGGGAGCCTCCGACAAGATTGTGGAGTTGAACCAAGGAGTTTGTAAGGGCAAGGAGATCGCCTACTTCGTGAAGATCTACCGCTAGTGAGGCAAGTCCTTCGTGGGCGATGGCCATGATGGGATAGACAAGGTTGCTTCTTCGTGGACCCTTCGTGGGTGGAGCCCTCCGTGGACTCGCGCAACCGTTACCCTTCGTGGGTTGAAGTCTCCATCAACGTGGATGTAGGATAGCACCACCTATCCGAACCACGGGAAAAACATCCGTGTCTCTAATTGCGTTTGAATTCTCCAAACCTTTCCCTTTACATTCTTGCAAGTTGCATGCTTTACTTTCCGCCGCTCATTTACTCTTTGCATGCTTGCTTGATATGTATTGTGTATGTTGAAATTGTGCCTAAAACTCCACTCAAACTGAAATAGTTTAAAAACTGTAACTTTAGCACTAAGTGTCTAATCACCCCCCCCCCTCTAGACACATCTACTTCAAGGTCCTACACCTGGCGTACCGCAAAACGGAGGAAACAGACCTCCTACATTCGAAACGGGGTCCCGTTGATCGGGAGGGGTGTGCGTACCACAAAACGGACGAAACGGACCTCCTACGGTCGAAACGGGGGTCCAGTTGATCGGGAGGGGTGTGGCGTACCGCAAAACGGACGAAACAGACTTAAAGGGGGTCCTATTCATCGGGAGGGGTGTGGCATACCGCAAAACAGGACTCCACGGGATACTGTTGATCTCCACTGTCGACCTCCTCCAGCCTCCACGGGCTCCTGTTCATCCAGCCTCGACGGGCTCATGTTCATCCAGCCTCCACCGCGCGCTACTCCACCGGCTACTGTTCACCACCCCTCCACCATCTACTGTTCATCCAGCCCTCCACACCACAGGGTCCTGTTCAACCACCCCTCCACGGGCACCCCTCCATCGTATACTGTTCATCCAGCCCTCCACACCATGGGGTCCTGTTCAACCACCCCTCCACGGGCACCCCTCCACCGTCTACTGTTCATCCAGCCCTCCACACCACGGGGTCATGTTCAACCACCCCTCCACGGGCACCCCTCCACCGTCTACTGTTCATCCAGCCCTCCACACCACGGGGTCCTGTTCATCCACTCCTCCACGGGCACCCCTCCACCGTCTACTGTTCATCCAGCCCTCCACCACACCACGAGGTCCTGTTCATCCAGAGGCAACACCACCACACACTGTTCATCCAAACCCCCCGCAACGCTCACTGTTCATCCCATCGATCGGCTTCAGTTAGCAGCAGTAGCGAAGGAATCGCTCGATCGGGTTCAGTTAACAGCCATCGATCGATCGCTCGGGTTCAGTAACGCGTAGCCTGCAGTGCAATCGCTCGGGTTCAGTTAGAGCCCAACGCCTCGCTCGGGTTCAGTTAGAGCCAACGCCTCGCACACACGCGCGTACGTGTACGAGAGAAACGCGCATCGCTCGGCCCCCGACCTCCCACCGTAACTTGGAACTCCCCGAAATTTTCCTCCCCCTCGCTTCTACCACGGTTTTTCCGTCATGGACGGCCCAAAGAATGTCATGCAGCTGCGTCTTTGGCCCGCCCAGGACGAAAAGCCCATTTTCTGTCATGATTTTTTCTCATAGAAGTAGGAGCCCACCACATCTATGATGATACCGGGTTTTGTCACAATTATCGTCATAGAAGTTTCATATGTATGACAGAAAAAAAATTCGTTCGGCCCAAAATATCGCGGATGTGTCTTTTTTTTGTAGTGTATACCTTGCTCCATCAAAAGAAACTATGTTAAAACTGCTTTGTGTGATTTAGGAGCTGCTGTTAGTGTTATGCCTTTCTCCTTATATAAAAGACTTGATTTGAATAAACTCACACCTACCGAAATATCTTTATAAATGGCTGACAAATCAACTGCTATACCTATCGGTATTTGTGAGGATGTGCCCGTTGTTGTTGCAAATGTTACTATCTTATCTGACTTTGTTATACTTGAGATGCCCGAGGACAACAACATGTCGATTATCCTTGGTAGAGCCTTCTTGAATACTGCAGGGGTTGCTATTGATTGCAATAAAATCAAGGTCACTTTTCATATCAATGGCAATGAGCATATGGTGCATTTTCCGGATAAACAATTCCAAGTGAATGGTATTAATGTTATTGAAAACATCTCCGACAATCACTATTGGAAGTTTTCAACTACCTCTACCTACTGCCAAAAATAAATATGAAATCCTTATTGTTGGGGACATGCATATCCCCGTTGAGGTAACTTAGTGTTTTACGAAAGTTCTTCAGTTTCATGCTATCGAAAGTGGTTGTTTATAAGACTTGATCAACCTTATTAATGGACCATTTTTTAGAGGTATGAAGTTGATGAATTTAGTAGTCACTACCTTCTGTCCTTACCTTTTGTTTTATGATTTCCTTAGTTACATAAAATAAAATGCCATGTTTTGTCTATTTCCTGAGTTTCTCGTGCAATAAAAAATGACAATAAAAGTTCTTAGAATACCCTGGAAATTTAATATGATTTTTTCTGAATATTTAAGAATTTTTTATGCAAATAACATCAGAGGGGGTGCACCAGGTGGGCACAACCTACCTGGGCGCCAGCAGCCCCAGGCGTGCCTAGTGGGTTGTGGTCCCCACATGGGCCCCCTCACTTATCTCTTTAGCCCATGTCATCACCTACCACCAGAAAAAATCCACCATTGCTCTCTCTCCCGTGTTCTTGCTCTCAAACCCGCGGATTTCGATCTCTTTGATCAAAGCTCCATTTCCAAAACTGTTTTGGTGGATTGCTACTTGGTATGCGACTCCTCCATTGGTCCAATTCGTTTTTGCTTTAGTGGATTATATTTTGAATAATTAGCCACTCTTGGTGCTACTGTAGATAAGCTTGCATGTTGAATTCTTAGAGTTCTAAGTATTTTGAATGCTTGATATGGCCTCTATGCATCCCTATGAGTAGTTGCTATCAATCTTGTGAAGTTTTGTTGACAATTTTTTATGGACTAAAAATTTCAGAATTTTGTTCATAGGAAAAAGATGAGTTTCTTTAGGAAGTTTGCTTCCAAGAAGAGCTCTAAGGGAGTCAGTGGTGAGTCATCGGACAATGACCTCTGCACCCGGAGAATGGCGGAGGGGCAGCCGTGCGAATGGACACACAACCCCTTCATGGATGGAGCTGGAATCCATCAAGAGTTCGCACAATTTGCTGCTAATGCTGGCCTCACCGACTTCATCGCAGCTGAGTGTGAACAATACCATCTCCTTACTAATTCCTTCGTGTAAAATTTCCATTTCCTGAGTAGGAATAATCCTCCTGAGGTGCAGTTTAATCTTTATGCTGAACCCCGTCAGATACCACTTACTAAATTTTGTGATATATGCTTGATCCCTTACGACGGGGAAATTAAGGAGACTAGGCCTGCAGAGTTCGAGGACTTTTATCGTACTCTGTCAGTGGGAGATGGGAGAGGGGTGTCGAGTGTCACCGCCACTAGCTTGCAGTTTCCTTCTGTGCATTATTTTGCTCTATTCATTGGTAAGTGTTTAATTGCTAGGGAGAAGGTCGGTGCACCCTGTGCTCCGGACCTCATCATCTTACGTCATGCACTATACAGCGACAACACCTATAGCCTAGGGGCTATTATCGCATGCCGCCTGCACCTTAACAGATCCAAAGGTTTAATTCATGGCGATATTTATGCGACTCATTTAGCGAGCCACTTTAATGTTCAGATATGCCAGCATGATTGCTTGCCCAAGGTTTACTTAGATCGCCAGGCTATGGAAGATCATCAGTTCATTGATAGCGAGAACACTGACATTCCTGTTCCCTACAACCTTGTTTTCAGTGAGAATACCCGTGATATTATTCTGTTGCCTGCACCTCCTTTGTTTGATTCTATTGCCAGGGGCGGATACAGGATCATGCCAGATGACATCATCGCCTACCGGAATGCCCAGGCGGTAGCAGAGGAGGAGCCTCAGGACTGGGACGCTCAGGTGCCCGCTCCCCAGCACTTCAACGTGGGACCTGATGGCTACTTCGAGTGGTGATTACCAAGCTAGGCCAAAAGCCTAAGCTTGGGGAAGTACGTGTTTCCACCGACATTACATTCATGTTTACACATTTCACTCCAGTTGTCGGTGTCCACACTTTTTCATTGTATTATGCTGGATTTATTTTATCGCTTTCTTCTTGTGTGTGTTGAAAATCTTTGAGAAAACCCCAAAAAATGTTGCTTACTTCTTTTTGGTTTATCTTTCTAGTGTAGTTAGTTGTAGTATTAAAAAGAAAACCCAAAAAGATTTCTCGAGTCTTCTTTTGCTTGTTGGGAGCTCTCCCGTGTAAATAGTTTTTCTAGTTTTTGTTTTTCTTTCTTTAATTTGCTTCCTTCAAGAAAAACTAAAAAAACTCCAAAAATATTTTAGTGTGTTTCTCTAAAATTCTTTTTCTTTTATTGAGTCATACCGAGGAGAAGACCACAATGAAAATGTTGAGTGGCTCTCATATACATTGTTATTAATCTAACAAAGAGCCCATATTACCTTGTCTTCTCCTTTTGAATAAAATTGTTTGCAGATTCCATCTTATTCCACAACACTCTTGCACTTTTATTATTTTCATATCATTCAGTCGTGCAAGTGAAAGGCAATAATGATGATATTTGATGAACTGGTTGTGGCAGAGAGAAACAAGTATGAACTCAACTTGTTTTGTTTTTGTAAATATGTTTAACCTAGTATCCATGATTCAGCCTACCATGATTAAACATGTTTGCAATGACCATTAGATATTCTTAAGTAGCTAGAAGTGGATAATGATTTATCTTGGATGCCAACATGCATTAAAATGATTGTGATGTGGTATGATGATATGGTATCCTCCTCCGAATGTTCTAGTGGCTTGACTTGGCACATGTTCATGCATGTAGTTGAATCAAAGCCAACATAGACTCTGTGATATTTATGTTCATGGTGTTCATATCCTAATCATGCTGGTATCCAATGTTACTTATGCATAATGCATGTTCATGACCGTTTTCGCTCTCCAGCTAGCCGCTTGTCAACCTATTTGCTAGCCTTCGCCTGTACTAAGCGGGAATACTACTTGTGCATCAAAATCCTGAAACCAAGTTATTCCAGAGGAGTCCACCATATATCTACCTATATGCGGTATTACCCTACCATTCCAAGTAAATTTGCATGTGCCACCTCTAAAAACTTCAAATAAACATCCGTTTTTGTGTGCCTGGATTGTTCATAGAGTGACAGGAGGTAGTCAGTATCTTCCATGCTAAGCGGGTTATTCTCATGATGAGTGTTTATTCAATTGTCGTTGCGCGAGAGGGGAGGTAATAGGGACTCCCAGCCCCGAATTCAAAGTTGCTAATAATTAAACAAAACTCCCACAGGATTGTTGTTGGTATGGATGGTGTGGATTCGGCTAGCTGTGGAGGGGGAGTAAACCTTTACTTTATCACTTGGGGACCGCCACTAATGTGTTTAGCATGGAAGATACTAATAACTAATGGTCACGAAGTAAACAGGAAGGGTGCATTTCTCAAAATGTCATTTATCTCTGTTTTAAAATTTTGAGCTCTGGCACCGCTGCAAATCATTTCTTCCCTCTGCGAAGGGACTATCTTTTTTACTTTTATGTTGTGTCATCACCTTCTCAAATAAGCGCCAGATCTGAGAGCACTATTCTCATCCTCATGCATTGTGTATAGCTAATGTTGGGTGCATCATGACTGGATCTTTTCTACCATGAATTACAAAGTCGCTGCTTGAACTTTGGAGGTGCTCTGCATTTATGTTTTGCGGTCTCAGAAAGGGCTAGCGAGATACCACTATTGTCATATTATATCATGGTTGTTTTGAAAAAGTGTTGTCATTTGAGATATCTTATTATTGCTCGCTAGTTGATTATGCCATTGATATGAGTTAATATAATCTTAAAGAGTTATTGTTGACATCGTTAGTCATGATCTTTGTTGAAAACTTGGGTGCTACTTAAGATTATTTATGTAAACAAGAGAAAAAGAGTTCGTAAAACTTTTTGTTTTTCACTTTCAGTTTATCAACTGAATTGCTTGAGAACAAGAAAAGGTTTAAGCTTGGGGGAGTTGATACGTCTCCATCGTATCTACTTTTCCTAACACTTTTCCTCTTGTTTCACCATGTTGGTTCGATTCATATTCGCTACTTTGATAATTTCATATGTGGGTGGACCGGTGCTTAGGTGATGTTATTACTTAAAAAACCTCCTACTTATGATTAACCCCCTCGCAAGCATCCCCAACTAGGAGAAAATTATTAAGAATAAATTCTAACCATAGCATTAAACTTTTGGATCCAATCGGTCCCTTACGAAATAGCGCATAAACTAGGGTTTAAGCTTCTGTCACTCTCGCAACCCATCATCTAATAACTACTCCACAACTCATTCCCTTAGGCCCAAGTACGGTAAAGTGTCATCTAGTCGACGTTCACATGACACAACTAAGGGTGTGTTTGGTAGCATGTATGGACCTAGCCTAGCTGTTCTCCTCTAATACATGCTGAGTGTAGACATGCTGAGTCCATGCATTTGCTGTTGTTTGGCAGCGGTATATGCACTGAGACATGTTGAGCTGAGACTTTGTTTGGCAGCCTGCATGTGTTTAGACAGGCTGAACAATTTTGAATTCCGAATAATTTTTTTGAATGGTGAAAAAAATTTAAACATTTTTTGAAAATTTAAACAAATTTTGAAATTCTGATTTTTTTAAAAAATTTAAACATATTTTGAACATTAAAAAAATGAAATTCTGAACATTTTTTGAAAATTTAAACATATTTTGAAATTCTAATTTTTTTTTATTTTTTTTAAAATTTTGAACTTCTTTTGAAAATTTAAACAAAATTTGATATACTAAATATTTTTTGATAATTTAAATATATTTTGATATTATTAATATTTTTGAAATTTTAAATATTTTTTGAAAATTAAACAAATTTTGAAATTATGAACTTTTTAAAAATTAAAACAAATTTTGAAATTCTTAACTTTTTTTTGAAAATTTAAACATATTTTGAAATTCTAAACATTTTTTGAAATTTTGCATCAGACGAAGGTCGGGGCGAGCATGGCTGCCTCCATGCACCCTGTCTGGGGTGCATGAGATGGGCATGGCTGAGGGCCTTTTTTGCATTAGATGAGCATAGCCCAAGTGAGCTCATGCACTCTACCAAACAGCAAAAAGTGGGTCGAATAGGGAACTTTCAAGCTCATGCACCCTCCGTGCAGGCTACCAAACCTCAAGAACAAAAGTAACTACTCACAAATGATAATCATTGAGGGAGTCCTGGATTAGGGGGCGTTCGGATAGCCGGACTATACCTTCAGCTGGACTCCAGGACTATGAAGATACAAGATTGAAGACTTCGTTCCGTGTCCGGAATGATCTTTTCTTGGCGTGGAAGGCAAGCTAGGCGTGCGGATATTCAAGATCTCCTACCATTGTAACCGACTCTGCGTAACCCTAACCCTATCCGGTGTCTATATAAACCGGAGGGTTGTAGTCCGTAGGACAACCATCATCATACACAATCATACCATAGGCTAGCTTCTAGGGTTTAGCCTCCTTGATCTCGTGGTAGATCCACTCTTGTACTACCCATATCATCAATATTAATCTAGCAGGAGTAGGGTTTTACCTCCACCGAGAGGGCCCGAACCTGGGTAAAATAAAGTGTCCCTTGTCTCCTGTTACCATCCGACCTTGACGCACAGTTCGGGACCCCCTACCCGAGATCCGCCGGTTTTGACAGCGACATTGGTGCTTTCATTGAGAGTTCCTCTGTGTCGTCGCTTTTAGGCACGATGGCTCCTTTGATCATCAACAACGATGAGGTCCAGGGTGAGACTTTCCTCCCCGGACAAATCTTCGTCTTCGGCGGCTTCGCTCTACGGGCCAATTCGCTTGGTCATCTGGAGCAGATCGAAAGCTACGCCCCTGGCCATCAAGTCAGGTTTGGAAGCTTATACTACACGGCTGATATCCGCGAAGACTTGATCTTCGACGGGTTCGAGCCACAGCCAAGCGCGCCGCACTATTTCGAGGGGCATGATACGGCTCTGCCTCTGAATAGTACCCTGGAGGCCGCAAACGCTCCAGCCCCGAGCTCTGACTCGGAGCCCGCTGCGTTCTTCGAGGATGAACGGTTGGACGTCACCTCAGGGGCTGCGATCATAAAGGCGATCGAGCCGAACGCCAGCCCCGCACTCCGCACGGCCCATGACTCCAAGGAGTCGGATTCTTCTCCGAACTCCGGGCCTTCCGCGCCCTCGCCGATCGAATCTGATTGGGCGCCTGTAATGGAGTTCACCGCCGCGGACATCTTTCAGTGCTCACCTTTCGGTGATATCCTGAATTCTCTCAAGTCTCTCTCTTTATCAGGAGAGCCCAGGCCGGACTATGGTCTGCGAGGTTGGGATTCGGACGACGAAGAAATTCAAAGCCCACCCACCACCCATTTAATAGCCACTGTCGATGATTTAACCGACATACTTGACTTCGGATCCCAAGACTTCGACGGTATGGACGACGAAGAAGGAGACGAACTAGGACCAGCACCTATAGGGCACTGGACCTCCACCCGACCTAACGATGTATTCATGGTGGATACCCCTACAGGAAACGACAACAAGGAAAAAGGGGGCGGAAAAAGGGGTAAACCCTCCGAAAAGCAGTCAAAGCGGCGACGTAGACGCCAAGCCAAGCCCCGCCTCGATCAAGACACAGCCGTAGAGCAGGATGAGCCGGTAGACGACGAGCATGCCTCAGCAGCCGTCCGAACAGGGCAACACGGATGGAGAGGACAGACAGCCCTCCCCCGGCCATAACAGAACTCCGGACGATCTCACGCCGGATAAAACCACGGAGCAGAAGAATCTCCACGAAAGGCTCGTTGCCACAGCACGCGGCCTGAAAAAGCAGAAGCGGAAGCTAAAGACGGCAGAAAATGCACTCAGAACAAGATGGAGCAAGGCAATCAAGACCGCAAATAAATACAGTGGCAGCCACCGCACTAAAAGCTATCCGAAGAGAAAACTACTGCCCGAATTCAACCAGGAGGCCCTAGAGCCCCCACATTCAAAAAATAAAAAAGCCACACGGTCGGATAGACGACCCCACGACCACCATAAAACGGCAAGCGGCGCCGCACTCAAGGCGGCATGCGACCCAATTAAAGACTCGCATCATGGCCCAGCCAGGTCCATTTACGGGCCAAGAAAGCAAGCTGTCGCAAGCAATGCAAACAATCCATCATCAGAATCCGGCACACCCAAATATAGGGGCGCCGCACACCCCCTATGTTTCACCGATGAGGTCTTGGAATATGAATTTCCAGAGGGATTCAAACCCGTCAACATAGAGGCGTATGATGGAACAACAGACCCTGGAGTCTGGATCGAGGATTATATCCTCCACATACATATGGCTAGAGGAGATCATCTCCACGCCATAAATATTTACCCCTTAAGCTTAAAGGGCCAGCCCGGCACTGGCTTAAAAGCCTTCCCGAAAACACAATTGGAACTTGGGAAGAGCTCGAGGATGCTTTCCGAGCAAACTTTCAAGGGACCTATGTCCGCCCCCGGACGCAGACGATCTCAGTCACATAACTCAGCAGCCCGGAGAATTAGCTCGACAGTTCTGGAACAGATTCCTCACTAAAAAGAATCAGATAATGGATTGTCCGGACGCCGAAGCCCTAACAACTTTCAGGCATAATGTCCGAGACGAATGGCTCGCCAGACACCTCGGCCAGGAAAAGCCAAGAGCAATGGCTGCACTCACAAGCCTCATGACCCGCTTTTGCGCAGGAGAGGACAGCTGGTTGGCACGATGCAGCCCCAGCGACCCAAGTACATCAGAAATCAGGGATGGAAACGAAAAACCGCGGCGAAATAAGGATCGTCGCAGAATCAAAGGAAAAAGTCCGAAGAGCACGGCAGTCAACGCCGGATTCAAAAGCTCACGGCAAAATCAAACAAAACCACCCCCTCAGGATAATAGGGATGATCCGTCCAGCTTAAATAGAATCCTGGACAGAATATGTCAGATACACAGTACTCCTGGGAAGCCTGCCAATCACACCCACAGAGATTGTTGGGTTTTTAAACAATCCGGACAGCTTAACGTCGAACACAAGGGGCTCGATACACCAAGTGAAGAAGAGGACGAACCCCAAAGGCAGAATACCAGGAAACAAAAGAACTTCCCGCAAGAAGTCAAAACAGTCAACTCGCTTCACGTAACAAAACGTGTGGCACCCATAAAGGTACGCACAATCAAACCTACCCCACAGGAGTCCCGCCACTGGTCACTAAAGCCAATCATTTTCGATCAGCTAGATTATTCTAGAAATATCAAAAACGCAGGCCGGACTGCCCTGATATTGGATCCAATAATCGATGGATTCTAGTTTACCAATGTCCTTATGGATGGCGGCAGTGGACTAAACCTGATATATCAGGATACAATCCACCGCATGGGCATAAACCAAGCAAGAATCCGCCACAGCAAAACCTCCTTTCAAGGGGTAGCACCAGGCCCGGACACCCATTGTATGGGTTTTGTCCGGCTTGTAGTCATATTTGGCTCTGCCAATAACTTTCGTCGCGAAAAGCTGACCTTCCATGTAGTCCCGTTTTCAAGTCGCTATCAAGCACTAATGGGACGCGGAGCTTTCGCTCGCTTTAACGCAATACCGCATTATGCATCTCTCACGCTTAAGATGCCCGGTCCTCGAGGCATCATCTCTTTAAAGGGAGAGCACTAAAATACGCCTCCTCCAAACGGAGGATTGCGCGGCCGCTTAAACAGCCGCACAATAAAGTGGCCTCGCCAGCCAAAGGACTTTTTTATAAGTCATAAAAGGCCACGGACCCGGACTCAACGAGTTCGGCACAGGTCCATCATTAACGCAGGCTTAGTACGCCATATACCCCCATACCAGGGGCTGTACGCAGAGACAATAAAACTCAACCTTATATATTCTTTACTTTATATTTTGTTTATTATCCGTTTTTTCGCACGACCCATTTTTCAATTTAGTTCCTTTCTTTTACAGATGAACGTCGTGTGGCGCCCGTCCAGGACACGGCACAGCGGAGACACCGGCGCAGACATGCAGTAGGGACCCGTTCTAAAGGATTGTTTTTAGATTAAGACCCTACGTAAACCTTTTTTACTGTCTCTTGCTGCTATACATCCCCTGGTTTTTTTCCTTTCTGCTATAACCAAGGAGGAGGCTGGCGTCTTGGCATGTGGCCACGCCAGAATTCTTGCTCGTACCTGGACACTAAGGGCTCTTTTCTTTTGTTTAAGGGTGTTGTTTCACACGCACTCACAAAGACCGAACACCTTAGGGAGTGTTCGGCGTCGCGAGTTTTGGCACTATATGCATCAACTCCGAATCATGATTTTGGTCACATGTTGGGTTGCCCGGCTCCTGAGTTCGGCTACCTTACGTTCCGCTCTATCGGCTAAGGTAGGACCAGGAGAACTACTGCGATTGTGCCCCGGTTCGGCCGGGTGAGCACCTCAGTAGAGAAAGCCGAAAACCGACTGTCATGATGTAGCGCGAGACTGGTCGCCACTCGATGACTCATAGGAATTTATCAAATTCCTCCGCTTTGACGAAGGGTCGTTTCCCGGTCAGGCACGTACGCGCTCCGAATTCGGGCAAGCGCAGTCGCCACTAAGGGGCTACCTAAAGAATCCCACTGTCAAGCTCCTATGGCTAAGTGAAAGAGTTAAAGCATTATAGTCGAGTTGCCTAGCCCGCTGCGCTATCACCTCCTTTATAGGACCAAGACGTTGGGCTAAGTGTGAAAATGCGTCTTCTGCGTGCACCCCCGCACTATGTGCATGGGGGCTGAAGCCAACGACTGCAATCTTTCAGAATTTATATATTTAAACGGCCGCACAGGAGGTGTTCCTAATAATTGAAGGCACAAGTCTAAATATATGCCCCTAAAATTTATCTAAATACTGTTTCATGATTACATATGCTATCATAACATAGCATCCTTCGAGCACTGCGTCTCTATTATGCGAGCGCCTTCGAGGACTTCCTCAAAATAGTGCTCGGAAGGTATTCGGCTTTTATCCGAATCCCGGGACGCAACAACGGTGGGCTCCATATCTGCCCAGTATGTCTTGACACGGGCAAGAGCCAGCCGAGCGCCCTCCGTGCACGCTGACCTCTTCATAGCATCGATACGTGGCACAACGTCGAGAAATTGCTGCACTAAGCTGAAATAGCTTTTCGGCTTCGATCTCCCCGGACACAGATGATCCGTGACGTACTTCATGGCGAGTCCGGACAACCTATTCAGTTCGGCCCATTGGGCCAGGCGACCGTCCACTGCAAGTGGACGCTCTAGATTGATGAATTGCGACCAGAAGAGCTTCTCCACTTCATGACCCTTCTTATCTTGAAAGTGTTTGGTCGCATCAGCAGCACTAGCTGCCAAATCCAGATAGGTGTCCTCTACACTCCACGCTCGGTCCAACGGGGCAAACCTCGGGTCGCAAAATTTTCTCCGCAGCAAGAAGGGCTTTCCATCCGCAATTAGTCCGGCTTGACGTAGCTCCTCCTTTGCCGCTCTCATTACAGAGCGGGCGTCCTTGGCGTCGGTAACAGCCTTCTCTAAGCTCATTTGCCTCGCCCGGCCTTCTTCTTCAAGAAGCTTGCAACGGTCAGTAGCACTTTTTAACATTACGGCCATATCAGCCACCTCCTCCTTGCTTCGGCAATGGGCAGCCTGTTCGGCTTTCAGCTCTTCAAGGGCTTTCACGGCAGCCGCATCGCTTTTTCTGGCTTGTTCCTTCGCTCGGGCGAGTTCGGCCCTAAGACCTTCCACGGCGGCCGCACCATCTGCGTCAAGCACACACACGGTAAGATATTGATATAAAGCTCCTCTTACTCACAATCGCCTAATGATTTCAATACCTTGAGCACCATCAAGCCGCTTGTTAACAAGCACGATGTCGGCTTCTGCCTCATCCAGTTGTCGCTTTAGTTCGGCAAATTCACGAGTCTGGCTTGACTCCGGACAATCAGCCACCTACGTATAAAGGTGCCACTTAAAGGACCTGGGATTAAGATCCTCTGCGCGCCGTACATCTTTACGACGCATAGAGTCTCAGGGGCTACTATCTACACAGGGCGCACTTTATTTATGCGCAATTAATACAAATATACGTTATTTAAAACGTACCTCAAGGCCTGCCAGTAAACTCTTGACGGACTCGTGCAGTCCGCTTTCTGCGGATGAAATCTTTTCAATCACCATGCTCATTAACGCGCGATGCTCCTCTGAGACAGAGGCTCGCCCCAGCAGAATCTTTAGCTCCTCCGACCGAACACCAGATGGTGCCGGACTTGTCCCATGGCCTTCCTCAAAGGCCGGACACGGAGAACCTCGAGGGGCTGCACCATCCACCCCTAGCGGATCCGGAGAAATCCCCCGCGACGACACTTCAGCGTCGCCCGCCTTGCTAGGCAATACATAAGGAGGAGGCGTTCCGCTCTCCATCATCTTCGGAAGAAGATCCCCCGAGGACGAGTTCTGCTGAGAAGGGATGAGGTCCGAACTACAAAGTAAAGTTTCGGTTAAAACTTCTCAGATATAAATCAAGGATTTCTCTTAAAAAAGAATAACTCTTCTTCTATTTACGGCTCGCTGGAGAGCCGTTCCCTTTGAGTGTTTAGTTCGGCCGAGGGGCTCCCTGGCGTCGGGCCCTCTAACAAGGATTCTTTCCCCCGCTTCGAAGCTATGGTTTCCGGGTTGTCAGAGGCGGCCCTTTTCTTTCCCTTAGGAGGATAATTATCGATTCCCCCCTTCGGAATGGTCTCTTTCGGAGAGGCCACGATCTCCTTGTCTGCTCCCTTATTTCCCTCCAAAGGCACTACCTCTAGCATCCTGACTAGCACAGGATCCAGCCTGGTTTCGGGAAGGGGAGCCGGACACCGGATCAGCTTCGCCTTCGCTATCCACTCCTGCTTAAAAGGAAAAGTGCTGTTAAAAACAAGTTAATTATGCGGATAGAAGGTCCGGTCACAAGGTCACCTACTTGAGTATCCGGGCAATTGCGGCTTAAACCAGCATCCTTGGTCAAATCCGGACTCACTTCTTGTGATCCGAAGAACAGTTTATACATCTCCACAGGCGTCACGCCCATAAAATTCGGGAGAGCTCGTGGTCCCTCCGGATTGAATTCCCACAAGCGAAGGGGGCGACGTTGGCCGGGCAGTGTCCGGCGAATCAGCATGACTTGTGTCACCTTGACCAGGTTGAGGTCTCCCTTCAAGAGATCCTTAATGCGGCCCTGCAGCAGAGGAACGTCTTTGGGCAAGCCCCGATCTAACCCTGTGTTAATCCACGATGCTAACCATGGTGGGGGACCCGAGCGAAAGGCCGGAGGCGCCACCCATGCGGTGCCCCGAGGAGCGGTGATGTAGAACCACTCTTGTTGCCATAAGCCAAGCTCCTCTTGAAAAGCACCCTCAGGCCATGGAACGTCGGCATTTCTTTTTATAGCAGCGCCTCCGCACTCTGCGTGGCGCCCCTCGATTATCTTCGGTTCTACTTTGAATGTCTTGAGCCACAATCCGAAGTGAGGGGTAACACGGAGGAACGCTTCGCACACAACTATGAACGAGGAGATATGGAGGATGGACTCCGGAGCTAAGTCGTGGAATTCCAGCCCATAATAAAACATCAGCCCCCTTACAAAGGGATCCATGGGGAAGCCTAATCCCCGAAGGAAGTGGGATATGAATACCACACTCTCGCCGGGCTGAGGGCTAGGGATCACCTGTCCTTGAACAGGCAGCCGGTGCGGAATCTCCCTGGTGAGGAATTTAGCTTCCCTCAATCTTGATACGTCCTCCTCCGTAACAGAGGAGGGCATCCATTGGCCTTGGAGGTCGGAGCCGGACATTGTCGAAGATTCGGTGCGCTCGGAATCTGGAAGCCTAGGGTGTTGGAACTCGAGGCGATGGGCGAGCTCGTTTCGAGAATAGAAGTGGGAAACAGGGCCTTGGTCTCTTTAGAAGAGGCAGAATATCAAGCGCCCTCCCCGTAACCGTCTTGTACTAGCCTTTAATTAAGGCAAGACATGCTAACAGGCACGATTGGGTTATCCACGTCCGTATTAATGAGAATCCCATTAGAAGGGGCACACGATCTCTGCTTTGACAAGACGTGCCAAAGAAATCGCCTCGCTAAACGCGCCGAGGTGGAACAATGAAAGCAATTTATATAGAAGGCTTGGTCGTAGTGTTATGACGCACTGCGGAATATGTCAGCAGATTTGATTTGAGTTAATATTATTCTCTATATGGCAATATGTGGAAACTTATTTTGCAGAGCCGGACACTATTTTTGGTGTTTTTAATCCTCTTGAAGAACTTGGAGGAGGAACCCGCCTTGCAATGCCGAAGACAATCTGTGCGCCGGACTCGTCGTCATTGAAGCCTGGCTCAGGGGCTACTAAGGGAGTCCTGGATTAGGGGGTGTTCGGATAGCCGGACTATACCTTCAGCCGGACTCCAGGACTATGAAGATACAAGATTGAAGACTTCGTCCCGTGTCCGGAAGGATCTTTTCTTGGCGTGGAAGGCAAGCTAGGCGTGCGGATATTCAAGATCTCCTACCATTGTAACCGACTCTGTGTAACCCTAACCCTATCCGGTGTCTATATAAACCGGAGGGTTGTAGTCCGTTGGACAACCATCATCATACACAATCATACCATAGGCTAGCTTCTAGGGTTTAGCCTCCTTGATCTCGTGGTAGATCCACTCTTGTACTACCCATATCATCAATATTAATCTAGCAGGGGTAGGGTTTTACCTCCACCGAGAGGGCCCGAACCTGGGTAAAATAAAGTGTCCCTTGTCTCCTGTTACCATCCGACCTTGACGCACAGTTCGGGACCCCCTACCCGAGATCCGCCGGTTTTGACACCGACAATCATGCTCAAGATCAGAGGGGTATTAAATAGCATATTGGATCTGAACATATAATCTTCCACCAAATAAACCATATAGTAATCAACTACAAGATGTAATCAACACTACTAGTCACCACAAGCACCATTCTATAGTTCCGGTACAAAGATTGAACACAAGAGATGAACTAGGGTTTGAGAGGAGCTGGTGTTGTTGAAGATGTTGATGGAGATTGCCCTCCCCAAGATGAGAGAGTTGTTGGTGATGATGATGACGATGATTTCCCCCTTCGAGAGGGAAGTTCCCCCGACGGAATCGCTCTGCCGGAGGGCAAAAGTGCTCTTGCCCAAGTTCCACCTCGAGACGGCGGCACTCCGTCTCGAAAGTCCTCCCCTTATTTTTTTAGGTCAAAATGACTTATATACCAGAAGATGGGCATATGAGGTGGGCCGGGCTGAGCACAACCCACAAGGGCATGCCTGGGGGGGCCCCTCCGGTGGTTATTTGCTCCAGTATTTCTTATTTATTCCATAAAAAATCCTCGTGAAGTTTCATCTTGTTTGGAGTTGTGCAGAATAGGTGTCCTGACATAGCTTTTCCATGTCCAGATTTCCAGCTGCCGGGATTCTCCCTCTTTGTGTGTACCTTGCATATTATGAGAGAAAAGGCATTAGAATTACTCCAAAAAGCATTATTATGCATAAAAACATTATAAATAATAGTAGGTAAACATGATGAAAAATGGACGTATCAACTCCCCCAAGCTTAGACCTCGCTTGTCCTCAAGCGAAAACTGAAATCGAAAAACATGTCCACATGCTTAGAGAGAGAGAGGTGTCGATAAAAACAAAATACAGACATAGAAACATCATGTGAATTATTATAACAACAACAAACTTTAACATAAAGCTTTTATCATAGAAATTTTATCTTAGACTTTTCATGAATAAGTAATAATTCATCACACTATCGAAGTATAAAGCATAAACTTTATTGGCAACTAACAAACTATGTTCTCAGTCAACTTTGCAACTACAATTCATCATCTTTTCAGGAAGGGTCACGTATCGGAGCCTTTAGGCATGTCCAAATACTCAACCATCATATAGTCTTCTATGATTGCTAACACTCACCGCATACACATGAGCAAAATGTTTGAACCGGACACATAGAAAGATAGGGGCTTATAGTTTCGCCTCCCCATGTATTCACCTCAAGGGTGATGTCAACAATAATAACTCATGATATCCATATTCAACTGGACATATGTGCCTAGATCTTTCCTCATCACATGATGCTTGCCAAAGGAGAAAAATAAAAAGGAATAGATAGAAAACTTCGACTCTTGCATAAAAGTAAAAATATAAAAGTAAAAGATAGACCCTTCGCAGAGGGAAGCAGAGGTTGCCATGCGCTTATTTGTTTGTATGCTCAACCCCTTAGTGCAAAAGAATGTCACATTATATTTCCCCTTATGATAGCAACCTTTATTATGCAGTCTGTCGCTTTTATTACTTTGCTATCACAAGTTCGTACAATGCTCAATTTTCTCTTACAGCAAATGATCTAACAGTTTTAGAAGCAATTTTTATTGCCTTATTGCACCGATGACAACTTACTTGAGGGATCTTGCTCAATCGCTAGGTAGGTATGGTGGACTCTTGAAAATAAGATTTGGGTTTCAGGGTTTTTGGATGCACAAGTAGTATCTCTAGTGCGGAATTTTTGGCTAGCAAAGATGGGGGCAAGCACCACATGTTGAAGGATCTATGACAATATATCTTCTATGTGAATATGAACAAACATAAAACATTACGTTGTCTTCCTTGTCCAACATCAACAATTTTGGCATATAATATTTTGATGGGGGCTCACAATCACAAAAGATTTCTTGGATAGTGTATTTGTATATGAATCTTATCTTCCCTTATTAATTCTTTCATGAGTTGCATCATTGACCAATGCTATGTTTGCCAATCTCTAATAAAAATTTCTACTTATGATTTTCCGTATGTGGTGTCATCACCTACCATAAGATTAGCATATGATATTCTTTCATTTATTTCCTTTCTTTTTATTGAAAGATGAAAGTAAAGAAAGCAAAAACTCAAACTAAACTTTATTATATATCTCGCACACGATTACAATGATAGATCACTAAGAAAACTCTCGAAAATAAAGGATCGAACTAAACTTTTATTCCTCTAAAGCAAAAGATAACTATGGACCGAACTAAGATAAGTAAATGCAAAAGATAGTGGAGGTTATACGATACCGGGGCACATCCCCCAAGCTTGGCAGAAGCCAAAGGGAGTGCCCATACCCGATACTCAATTTTCTTTTGATGATGAAGAAGGTGGTGATGAAGTAGAAATCTTGTCCTCGTGTTTCCATGGCAGCGGTTCACCGTCATAAGAGGAGGAATGAGTCTCACGGGTCCTGCAAATGGCAACCAAACTCATACCTTTAAACCTGATACGTCTCCAACGTATCTATAATTTATGAAGTATTCATGACATGTTTAAAACAATTTTATATGGTTTTGGTATGATTTGCATGGAACTAACCCGGAATGATGTTGTTTTCAGCAGAACTACCGTGGTGTTGTTTTTTGTGCAGAAATGAAAGTTCTCCAAATGAGCTGAAACTTTTTGATGATTTTTTTCAAACAAAAGAGACCCCCAAAGCTTTGTGGGAGGGCCAGAAGAGCCCCGAGGAGGGCACAACCCACCAGGGCGCGCCTGGCTTGCCCCGGTGGGTTGTGCTCACCTCGAGGCCCATCTTAGTGTGAAACCAACGCCAAAAATCCTATAAATAGGGAAACCATCATAAGTTAACCTAGATCATAAGTTCCACCGCCGCTAGGCTCTGTAGCCACCGAAAACCAATCTAGACCCCGTTCCGGCATCCTGCCAGAGGGAGGAATCATCTCCGTGGCCATCTTCATCATCCCGGCGGCCACCAGGATGAGGATGGAGTAGTCCACCCTCGGGGCTGAGGGTTTGTACCAGTACCTATGTGTTTAATCTCTCTCTCTCTCTCTAGTGTTCTTGAGATGTCATGATGTTGATGTATCGCGGGCTTTATTAATATAGTCGGATCATATGGTGTTTTCCCCTCTCTATTTTGATGTGATGAATTGAGTTTTCCTTTTGAGATTTCGTTGTTAACGGATTAAATACTTTTATGGGCTTGAGAACACTTGATATATGTCTTGCAATTGAATACTCGTGGTGAAAATGGCGTATCGTATTGATTCACTTGATATATGTTTTGGCACTCAACTCGCGGGTTCCCGAGGTGACATTGGGGTAATCTATGCATACGGGTTGATGCACGTTCTTGTCTTTGTTTCTCCGGTAGAAATGTTGGGGCACTCTTTGAAGTTCTTTGTGTTGGATTGAGTATTATAAATATGAATTTTCTTTGGTGTTATTTTAGTATGAACTCCAGGATAGATCGAATGGAAAGAATAGCTTTGTGTTATTTTAGTAAGGACTCTTGAATAGATCGAACGGAAAGAATAGCTTTGAGGTGGTTTCGTACCCAGAAACAATTTATTCTTATGTTCTCCGCTAGATAGGAACTTTGGAGCGATTCTTCGTTGCACGTTCAGGGATGGTTATATGATCCAATTATATTAGCATTGTTGAGAGATTTCACTAGCGAAAGTATGGACCCTAGGCCTCATTTTCAAGCATTGCAATATCATTTTTGTGCCTGTTTACTATTTTCTACCTTGCTGTTTTTATTTATTCAGATTATAAAAATATATTTCTACCATCCATATTACACTTTTATCACCATCTCTTCACCGAACTAGTGCACGTATACTATTTGCCATTGTATTGGGTGTGTTGGGGATACAAGAGATTTCTTGTATTTGGTTGCAGGGTCTTTTGAGAGAGACCATCTTCATCCTACACCTCTCACGGATTGATAAACCTTAGGTCACCCACTTGAAGGAAAATTGCTACTGTCCTACAGAACTCTGCGCTTGGAGGCCCAACACGTGTCTACAAGAATAAAGTTGCGTAGGAGACATCAAGCTCTTTTCTGGCGCCGTTGCCGGGGAGGTGAGTGCATGAAGGTATATCTTTATATCTTGCAATCGAATCTTTTAGTTTCTTGTTTTATCACTAGTTTGGTTTATAAAAGAAAACTACATAAAAATGGAGTTGAGGTTGCATCATATTATTGATCAGCTTTATAATATCTTTCTTGAAAATGATGGCTCGGAAAATTGTGCTCAATTGTTAGAAGAAGAAGTCAATAAAATGTTTGGCACAAAATATTTGAATTATTTGAATACCCATGATGCTAATGATATGCAAAGAAACAAGCTTGGGGACGCTATATTTCATGAAGATGATATTTTTACTCCCCCAAGTTTTGATGAGCAAATTTATTATGATGAAAGCATGCCTCCTATTTATGATGATTATATTGATAAAAGTGGGTTTGGAAGAGTGTCAACTCTAGGTACTAATGATCCCACTATTTTGGAGGGTGTTGAATCTTATTGCAATAATTATGAATGTGGATTTGGAGAGGTCATGACTTTATTTAGTGATGAATCCACTATTTCAGAAGAGGTTTCAATTGATTATTATGAGAACAAATTTGCTATCTATGATGATTATGGTGATGACATGTATGCTATAAAGAATAATGATAACCATGAAACTTTTCATCATGATTTTAATTTTCATTCATGATAGTTATTTTGTCGAGTTTGCTCCCACTACTATGAATGAGAATAAATTTTCTTATGTGGAGAGTAAAAAAATTTCTATGCTTATGTATCATGAAAAGAATGCTTTATGTGATGGTTATATTGTTGAATTCATTCGTGATGCTGCTGAAAATTATTATGAGGGAAGAACTTATGCTTGTAGGAATTGAAATAATATCAAGTTTCCTCTCTATGTGTTGAAAGTTTTGAAGTTATGCTTGTTTTGCCTTCCTATGCTAGTTGATTCTTGTTCCCATAAGTTGTTTTCTCACAAAATCCCTACGCATAGGAAGTGGGTTAGACTTAAATGTCCTTGCCATGTGATTCATGATGCTCTAATTGTGTTTCAATTCTTATCTTTTATGCGAGCATCATTGAAATCATCATGCCTAGCTAAAAAGGCATTAAAGAAAAACGCTTGTTGGGAGACAACCCAACACTTGTAACTATATGTGTTAAAATGATTAAGATACTGTATTAATCATGTTTTATTGCTTTTGTTTCAATAAAGTGCCAAGTAAAGCCTTTGGGATCATGTTGTGTGATAGTTGATTTCATCTTGCTGAAAAACAAAAACATTTGCGCTCACAAAAATAATTCTTGTTTTTAATAGAAGAGTGCTTTTGAGTTTATTCTTTTTGCAGAAGTTTAATATAAAAAATTTCACGTGGTCCTATTTTTTTCAAATTTTTTGAAGTAGCAGAAGTATGGTTTGAGTACAGATTACTAATGACTATTCTGTTTTTGACAGATTCTGTTTCCAATGCATAGTTTGCTTGTTTCCTAGTTTCTACGGCTTATATTGCTCAATATAAATTGTGGAAATGATATGCTACAGTAGGCATTGTGTGGAAACAACTATGAATTTTGTTTTTGACATTACCAAAGTGAAATGGTTTGCTCTTTATCATACTAACCTATCTCACGAAGTTCCATTAAGTTTTGTGTGATTGAAGTTTTCAAGTTTTGGGTGAGATGACGATATCAGGAGAATAAGGAGTGACAAGACCCTAAGCTTGGGGATGCCCAAGGCACCCCAAGGTAATATTCAAGGAATATCCGAGCAACTAAGCTTGGGATGCCCCGGAAGGCATCCCCTCTTTCGTCTCCAACATTATTGGTAACCTCACTTGGAGCTATGTTTTCATTCATCATATGCTATGTGTTTTGCTTGCAGCATCATTTTTTTGTTAGGATTTGCTTACTGTTATTTAGAATAATGTTTTGCCATGCTTATTTTGCAAGTATATATGTTGCTGTTTGAAAACAGAAAGTTTACCGCTGTTGCAAAAATTCCCTAGAAAAGTCAGAATGTGATAAAATGTTTTTTTTATAATAAGCTCTGGTAAATTTTATACAATGTGGTAAAATTTTCATAATTTTTGGAGTTAGGGAAGTATGATGAATATTGCATTCTTTATAGACTATACTGGTTTGGCAGATTGTTGTTATGGTTGAATTGTTTGCATATGTTTGCTTGTTTAATGATTCTATTTGCGGATAGGAGTATTAAATATGCAGAGGCATTTAGTATGCAATGTTGAATAATAATTTTAGTGATTTTCTAAAGTAGAGAATGATAAAGTTTTTGCATTGGTTTATACTAATTTATCTCACGAGTTCTTGTTGAGTTTTGTGTGGATGAAGTTTTTAAGATAACCGTGACATAAAAAGAATTAAGGAGACACAAAAGCTCAAACTTGGGGATGCCAAAGGCATCCCAAGATAACATTTCAAGAAGTCTCAAGCATCTAAACTTGGGGATGCCCCGGTAGGCATCCCACCTTTCTTCTTCAACAATTATCAGTAAGTATCGGTTGAGCCTAAGTTTTTGCTTCTTCACATGATGTGCGTTATCCTTGAAATGTCATTTTATTTTGTTTTGCTTGCTGTTTTAATAAAGTACTTAGATCTGAAAGTTTTTAAATAAAATAGAGTCCTCAAATAGTTGCCAGGGAGGCTAGGTAAGCGGCACACATATCCCGTCAATGAAGCTCTTTTCTATGGAATTGCTCTAGTGCTTCACTTATATCTTTTTTAGCACAGTTTGCTTTAGTATTTTTTAAGAAATTCTCTCTTGCTTCACTTAAATTAATTTGAGATAAATAAATATTATGCTCATGATCTTCACTTATATTTGTTTGAGCTTATCAAAAGCAACACATGAAAATTAGTTCCAAAGTGATAGATATCCAAGAAGGATATAATAATAACTTTCATGAAGATCATTGGACAAAATAAACTTGATTCCTAGTAATAGTTTTGAGATATGATGATGTTATATGTGATTCATGCTGATGAGTAATTATGCTTTAGTAAGAATATTGGTGTTAAGGTTTGTGATCCCCTATGCAAGCACGAAAGTCAATAGTTGTGCAATGAAAGTACATCCTACTTGTGGTGCATTGTTCGATGTTAATTATGCTCAATGATCGCTTATGAGATTATTCGTTTCTTGGTTGTCCGCTTCCCAATCTTTTACTAGCCTTCATTTTGCACTAAGTATGATCACTACTTGTGCATCCAAACTCCTTTAAACCAGTTTTGCCACATGAGTCCACCATATGTACCTATATGCGGTATTCTTTTGCCGTTCTAAGAAAATTTGTGTGTGTCATATCTAATTTTCAATATAATTTTCTCTTTTGTGTGCTCGTACCGCTCGCGAGGCGGTGAGGGGTGCCTAATATTTTCCATGCTAGATGTGTTATTCTCACGATGAGTGTTTATTCAATTGTCATTGCACAAGAGTAAGGCAAAGGTATTAGGGATGCCTAGTCCCGAAATGAAAAATTAATTTACTTTATGTTTTCAAACAATAAATTCCTTGGAAAGTGTTGGTATCGAGGGCACCCGTGGATACGGTTAGCCATGGAAAGTGAAAGTATGGTGGAAAAAGGAATAAACTTTATTTTCTGTTTGGGAACTTCCTATGATATACCTAGAATGGTAAGTGTTGGGAGCTCTAAGTCGTTTTCGTTTATGGGAAAAGTATGCCTCTCAAAATGTTTTCTATCTCTCAATTTTTGCCTTGAGCTTTGGCACCTCTACAAATCCCTACTTCCCTCTGCGAAGGGCCTTTCTTTTACTTTATGCAATTTTTATTTTTAATTTGAGTATCCATCTTCTCTTATAAAGCACCAACTAGGAGGCACTATGATCTTACTTGAGCATTGGGTGTAGCTAATATGCAAGTGTGTTTCATGAATTGATCAATGGTTGAGCATGATGGGCCAGGGATAACTTATTTTAGCATTGATATTTTGAAAGACATGGTTGCTTGTTGGTATGCTTGAGTATTAAAGTCCTCATGTCAAAACTAGACTATTTCTTTGAACCATATAAAAGTCCAAATGTCCATGCTACAAAATAAAAGAGTTTATGATGAATATGATAGGTAGCATTCCACAAGAAAAATTCTATTGTCAATTGCTACTTTATTGTAGCGACCCGACCTCAGATGGTGAAGTCTCTGTGCTCCGGTGTCATCCCTGGATCAGTAATGCTGACACCACACAGTACTTCGAAGGATTTATAGCAGAGTAGCAATCACACACTTATTACATCGATGTCTCAAAGAGAACTTATTACAATAAATATGGCTTAAGGCCATCTAATAATGATAACAGCGGAAGACTTGGATGATAAGTGAGTCCATCAACTCCAACGGTATCACTGAGTATAGAACCACGACCTAAAAGCACCTTACTCGTCGTCTGAAAAGTCTGCAACATGAAAGTTGCAGCCCGAAAACGGGTCAGCACATGGAATATGCTGGCAATGTAACACATATAGAATAATGAATGTTAAGCCTATACTAAATGCATATATGGCTGGTGGAAAAGCTCTATGGTTACAGTTTTGCGTAAAGCCAATTTTTCCCTACTGCAAAGGAATAAATTTATTTAACTATCATGGTGGTTGAAACATCGAGAATGGTTGACAGCATTCCGATCCCAATTAAGTGAACCATTAAAACCCAACAATATTAATTAGAGTAACATGATGAGATTCACGTGATATTCAAGTACTAGATACTCAAAACGTCCATAACCGGGGACACGGCTAATCATGATTAGTTTGTACACTCTGCAGAGGTTTGCGCACTTTTCCCCACAAGATTCGATCGCCTCCGTTGGTTTCTCGCACTACATGGTGTTTGAGAGACGGATGACTGAGACATAGTTTTTCAGAAGCACTCACACCTTACGTTGTGATAGACCGTACCAACCTACATCCCCGACATCTGCTAGTCTACCACTGTAAGAGTTCGCACGACTTAGTCAGCTATGCCAGAGCCCATAATGGCTTGTGGCTGCACACGGAAGTTACTAGCATGAATGATCTTATGATCCCTTTGAGCCTGGGTGGCGGTCCAAAAAGAAACAGGCAAGTCCTGATAGAAACCAGGTGCCTCAATCCACCTAGATGTGTGTTTAAGTTGCCACCTTAAATAAAACCATTAATTAACAATACTCACATCGGTCATGGATATCACTCACCCAATCCACGTCTACTAGCATAGCATGGCATAATAAGCAAACGTAGAAGTAACTCCCAAAGGTTTCATAAGTAAAACATGTGATAGGTACTACCTCAACTACTTCCCATCCCACAGTTTAATTAGATCCTAATCATGCAATGTGTGAGGATTGGTCTAATGCAATAAAAACTGGGCAATGAGAATGTATGATCAAAGTGTTACTTGCCTTGCTGAGGATCCGCGAAACCTAGAGCTTCGAAATAACAGGCGGCGCACTCCGGGTGATCTATCGCAGACAAACAACAAGCATACAATAAGTAATCATCTAATGCACAGGTAAAACTCGAACAAGAGATCGAACCAAAAGTTCAACTTAAGTACTCCGGTTGCAAAAGAAAACGAACCGAACAAAGCAACGGAAAACAAACGGCGGAAGAAAACAACTCGGTTCTAGCAAAGTGAAACTAGGTCAAATTTTACCATAGCAAAACTTTGTTTAAGTTGATTATTCGGAACGGCGGTTTCGAAACGAAACTCCAGACGCTTGAATCACCTGATTCCGATAAACGAGCGAGAAGATAAACTAGAACGAGGATCGGATCTGAGATCGCGATCGCGGAATAAATCCGACGAAAAGAAAAACGACGAACAGTTAAACGAACGGACGTTCGTTAACCGGAAGAATTCGGTGATCACGTTCGTTAGAATGAACGGTCCGGCGAACGGTCTCTAGGTAACTAAATCGGAAAAGAAAACGAAACCGATCTAGGAAAACCGGAACGGTTTAGAAAAGAACCGGAAAGAAAACGAATCATAAGAGAAGAAAAGAATCGTAACGGTTTATAAGAAAAACCGAACCAAGGGAAAAAAAGAGACGTGGCGCGGCTACCTCGGCGAGGTTCCGGCGAACGGGGCTCCGGCGGCGTGGGCGGCGGGGTGCGGCGGCGGCGGTGTAGGGCGGCGGCGGCACTAGGACGGCGGCGCGGGTGAGGGGCGCGGGTGTGTGAGGCGTGGTGGAGGCTTGGGGGCTTTGGGTTTGATGTTTAGAGGGGGGGTGTTGGGGGATTTATATTGGGGAGGGGAGGGGGTTTCTTGGGAGAGGAGGCAAGAAATAGAGTAGGAATAGGAAAGAAAAAGAGGAAACGGAGTAGGACTAGAGTCCTACTAGGGCTCCAAAAGGGGCGGCGGCGGCGGCCTCCTGGCGCCTGGCGCGCGCGGCGCGGGCGATGGCCTGGCCGGCCGGCTGGGCCTTTGGCCCAGGGCGCGCGGGATTTTTTTTAAATCGGTTACGCGCGCAGAAAAACAAAAGAAAAGAGAACTAAACGAACTCCAAAACTAATAAAGTAAATTTTCCCCGACTCCTAAAAATGAGTCGAACAAAATGAACTTTTCTCCGGGCCTAAAATGCAATTTTTGAAAACGCACATTTTTCCCTAATGCAAATAAAATGCAAATGAACTCCGAAGAAAATCCGAAATTTGATTTATTTATTAAATCTTCATTTTTCCTAAAATTTGGGAAGTCATATTATTCCCTCTCATACATTTTGATACTAGAAAAATATTTGAAGATGAATAAATAAAAATCAAATGATCCTCTTTTCAAAATTTGAGAAAACTCAATTATGAAAATAACGAAATCTCCAACTCTCTCCGAGGGTCCTTGAGTTGCGTGAAATTTCTAGGATCGACCAAAAATGCAAAAAAAAATTGTTATGCATGATGATCTAATGTATAACATTCCAAATTGAAAATTTGGGATGTTACAAACCTACCCCCCTTAAGATGAATCTCGTCCTCGAGATTCGGGTTGGCTAGAAAATAGGTGAGGGTGGTCCTTGAGCAAATCTTCTTCTCGCTCCCAGGTGGCTTCATCCTCTGAGTGGTGGTTCCACTGAACTTTGCAAAATTTGATAACCTTGTTGCGGGTAACTCTGCTGGCATACTCGAGAATCTTGACTGGTTTCTCTTCATACGTTAAGTCATCCTTCAACTGAATCGCTTCAAGCGGCACTGTATCTCTTAGCGGTACCTCCGCCATTTCGGCGTGACATTTCTTCAGCTGAGAAACATGGAATACATCATGAACTCCTGACAGTCCTTCTGGTAATTCCAACTTATAAGCGACTTCTCCCATGCATTGCAAAATCTTATACGGTCCAACGAATCGCGGTGCTAACTTTCCCTTGACTCCAAAGCGCTTAACTCCTCGAAGTGGGGATACTCGAAGATAAACTCAGTCTCCAGTTTCGTAAACTGTCTCCTTGCGCTTAAAATCTGCGTAGCTCTTCTGCCTTGATTGGGCTACCTTGAGCCTATCGCGAATTAACTTAACTTTCCGTTCAGATTCCTTGATCAGATCGGGTCCAAAGAACTGACGGTCTCCAACTTCGTCCCATGACAACGGTGTCCTGCACCTCCTTCCGTATAAGGCTTCGAAAGGTGCCATCCTCAAACTGGTTTGGTAACTGTTGTTATAAGAAAACTCCGCATATGGCAAGTTATCGTCCCAACTAGAACCATAATCTACTGCACAAGCTCTCAGCATATCTTCCAAAATCTGATTGACCCTCTCAGTCTGTCCATCTGTCTGCGGGTGAAAAGCTGTACTAAACTCTAGTCTGGTTCCCAAAGTTTCATGCAACTGATTCCAAAATCTTGAGGTAAATTGGGTTCCTCTATCTGATACGATACTCCTCGGAACTCCATGCAAACAAATGATCCTAGTCATGTATATCTTTGCCAACTTAGCACTGGTGTAAGTGGTCTTAACTGGGATGAAATGTGCTACCTTCGTCAAACGATCAACTACTACCCATATCGAGTCATAGCCTGTTTTTGTCCTGGGTAGTCCTGTGATAAAATCCATGCCTATCTTATCACACTTCCATTCGGGTATCGGCAATGGTTGTAACAATCCGGCTGGCTTCTGATGTTCGGCCTTCACTCTATGACACACATCACAAACTGCTACGTATGCTGCAATATCCTTCTTCATTCTGGTCCACCAGAATGTTTCCTTCAAATCCAAATACATCTTGGTATTTCCTGGGTGAATCGAGTAGGGTGAATCATGTGCCTCTTGCAGAATCAACTTCCTGATCTCCGGGTCATTGGGCACATAAACACGGTCCTCAAACCATAGGGTATCGTGCTCATCCTCACGAAATCCCTTTGCTTTTCCTTCACTCATTTTCTTCTTTATGTCTGCAATTTCCTTGTCAGATTTCTGAGCCTCTCTGATTTTATCCATCAATGTTGATTGAATCTCCAACGCTGCTACATAGCCTCTCGGAACTATTTCCAAACATAGCTCTCGAAGATCCTCGGCTAACTCCTTTGGTATTTCTCCCGTCATCAATGTATTGACATGGCTCTTACGTCTCAATGCGTCAGCTACTACATTAGCTTTTCCTGGATGGTAATGCAACCTCATATCATAATCCTTGATGAGCTCCAACCATTTCCTTTGTCTAAGGTTCAAACTCTTTCTGCGTGAAAATGTACTTCAAACTCTTGTGATCCGTGTACACCTCACAGTGATTTCCAATGAGGAAATGTCTCCATGTTTTCAATGCATGCACTACGGCTGCTAACTCCAAATCATGCGTAGCATAATTTAGTTCATGAGGTTTTAGTTGTCGTGAGGCATACGAAACAACTCTTCCTTCCTGCATAAGCACTGCTCCAAGTCCTCGACGTGAAGCGTCGCAATACACCTCATAATCCTTGGTCTGATCTGGCAGAATCAACACTGGTGAGGAAACCAATCGTTTCTTCAACTCCTGAAAACTGTCCTCACATTCCTCAGTCCATATCAACTTGGTATCCTTCTTTAACAATTCAGTCATAGGCTTTGCGATCTTTGAGAAATTCTCAATGAATCTCCGATAGTATCCTGCGAGTCCAAGAAAACTCCGGATCTCTCCAACTGTCGTTGGCGCTTCCCATTCGGTTACGGTCTCAACCTTGGTGGGGTCAACTGCTATACCTTCTCCGGATATAACATGTCCAAGAAATCCAACTTCCTTTAAGCAAAACTCACATTTGCTGAATTTGGCATATAACTGATGTTCCCTTAGTTTCTCCAAAACCAAACGCAAATGTTCCTTATGCTCTTCTTCATCCTTTGAGAAAATCAGAATGTCATCAATGAACACTACGACGAACTTATCCAAAAACTCCATAAATACTTTGTTCATCAGGTTCATAAAATAGGCAGGTGCGTTAGTCAGTCCAAATGACATAACGGTATACTCATACAATCCGTATCTCGTGGTAAAAGCGGTCTTGGGTATGTCCTGCTCTCGAATGTTCAGCTGATGGTACCCTGATCGCAAGTCAATCTTGGAAAACACTTTAGCTCCCTGCAAACGATCAAACAGATCATTTATCATTGGCAATGGGTACTTGTTCTTGATGGTTACTGCATTCAATCCACGGTAATCGACCACCATCCTTAACGATCCATCCTTCTTCTCCACTAGAAGTACTGGTGATCCCCAAGGCAAAGAACTTGGGCGAATGTAACCTTTATCCAGTAACTCCTTGATCTGCTTCTTAATTTCCACCAAATCCTGTGCGGGCATCCTGTACGGTCTCTTCGATATTGGCCTAGTGCCTGGCAAAAGCTCAATCAAGAACTCAATGTCTCTATCTGGTGGCATGCCTGGCAATTCTTCAGGAAATACATCAAGAAAATCCTTCACTACTGGTACTTCCTCGTGTACAACTCCTGATAAGGAATTTAATTGTGTCCTGTTGGGCGCATGTCGAGATACATACTGGATCCTTCTTCCTTCTGGCGTTGTGAGCAAAATTGTCTTACTAGCACATTCAATGTTTCCTTCATACTTTGACAACCAATCCATGCCTAATATCACATCCAATCCTTGAGATTCCAATACTATTAGGTCTGAGGGAAACACATAGTTGCCAATCCTTAATGGTAACTGATCACACCATTGGCTAGCCAGGTACTCTGCTCCAGGCGAGGTTACTAACATGGGTGACCTAAGGGCTTCGGTTGGCAGGTTATACTTGTCCACAAATCCCCTTGATATGTATGAATGCGATGCACCAGTATCGAAAAGAACGAGTGTAGTAAATGACTTAACCAAAAACTTACCGATTACTGCATCAGGCTGAGCTTCAACCTCCTCCACGCTAACGTGGTTCACCTGTCCCCTGTTGAAAGGGTTTGGATTCTTCCCAGAGCTTCCATTGCCATTCTGGCCTTCAGGACATTCATTAGCGTAATGTCCGGTCTTGGAACACTTGAAACAGGTGACTTGACTTAGATCTCTCTTGGCTGGGGTTGATGGGGTGGTACGGTTCTGGCCGTTGCTTCCTCCATTCCCGTTACCATTCTTGTGGCCATTATGGTTGTGTGAACTACCTCCTCCATGGGTATGCTGAAACTGAACTCCCGGTTTAGGGGTAAAACGGGGCTTCTGCTGGGCTCCAGAGTTATACTTCCCTTGTCCATACTTCCTCTTGCGGTTCTCAATCTGATGTTGCTTCCCTTCAATCATGATGGCACGATCTACCAACTCCTGGTAGTTGTTGAAACTTGCTACCATCAACTGCATGCTTAGCTCATCATTCAGGCCTTCTAGAAACTTCTCCTGCTTAGCGGCATCCGTAGCAACGTCATCTGGGGCATAACGTGCTAACTTGTCGAAGTCGTCAACGTACTGGCCAACTGTCCTTCCCCCTGGCGTAAGTTGCGAAACTCACGCTTCTTCATGGCCATAGCTCCTGTTGAAACATGGGCAGTGCGGAAAGCTTGCTGAAACTGATCCCATGTGACAGTGCCAACTGGGTATGTGGCTGTGAAATTCTCCCACCATGCTCCCGCGGGTCCGTCAAGCTGATGTGCGGCAAACTTCACTTTCTCAACATCTGTGCATCCTGCAGTGGTCAACTCCCTTCCTATCTTGCGGAGCCAATCGTATGCTACTATCGGCTCGGTGCTACTGGAAAACACCGACGGATTTAGCCTAAGGAAATGGGCTAGGTGATCAACAGGTGGCGGCGGCAGAGGGTTGTTGTTGTTGTTGTTGTTCTGCTGATTCTGGACTAACAACTGCATCAATTGGTTCTGCTGCTGGATCAACTGAGTGAGCTCCGGTGGAAATCCATTGTCACGTCTCGAAGGCATCTGAGGGTTTAGAAAAGACGAGAATTAAGAATAGACTGAGGTCTAAAGAGAAAACACTACCCCAATGCACATGAGCAAATGCACACAAAATCACTTCATTCAATTCAAACAAGGGCATACAAACGGTCTAGAACTATCGCAAAAGTGCTCGAACTATAATATATACATGGGGGAAATATTACTAATATTTGGTGGTCATCTAGAAATTTGAATCGGTGGAAGACTCCATGATGTCTGCTCCAGCTTCGTCTTCAAAGTCGGGTTCACTTGGATCCGAATCGGTGTCGTCGATGATGATGTAGTTGTCTGGACATGCGACATACTTTTCTTCCTTCTTGGATGCTAATTTCCCCTTGAGTTCTTCAATCTTCTGCTTAAGATCGCGATTGTACCTTGCTAGAGCTACGATCTCGTCCATGTAGTCCTTGCGTGTACCCTTCAGTTCTCCTTCTAGCTCGATGATCCTTGCCTTCGCATTCTTCAACTCTATCATGTCATGGCACATCTGATTCTCTTGGCGTCGAATGTGCTGGTTCAACTCCTGGATGTAAGTTGCAATGGATCTATCCTTCTTGATGCTGACTATCTCCCATTCTTCATCTCGGCGTCCGCAAATCTGGTAGATAGTGTCCTTGAGGTCTTCTTGGTAAACTTCTCCAATGCGTCCCATGGTGATATGAGCTGCCATGCTCTTTCCCAGACTCCAGGTTGGTGCACTGAAAACACTATCTATGGGCTTCGTGATTGGCGCGAATGTCCTTCCTGGAACGTGAGCTTGAATCTTCCAGCGCTCCTCTTCAGGCAGAGTGGCGTTGAAAGTCCCGGTGAAGCTTGGTAGTCCAATGTTCAGGTACTTGGTGACTTCCTTCAAGTGAAATCCAAAAGGTGTGCCTTCATCCGGTTGAGCGTACTTGATCTTCGCGTCCGTCATCCTAAAAGAGTAGAAAAGATGAGGAGTTAGAAAATGAGAGGAGAATAGTGATCTATGGCTTTAACTTAGTGGTCGTGTCCTACAGTCAGCGTATGCTCTGATACCATCTCTGTAGCGACCCGACCTCAGATGGTCAAGTCTTTGTGCTCCGGTGTCATCCCTGGATCAGTAATGCTGACACGACATAGTACTTCGAAGGATTTATAGCAGAGTAGCAATCACACACTTATTACATCGATGTCTCAAAGAGAACTTATTACAATAAATATGGCTTAAGGCCATCTAATAATGATAACAGCGGAAGACTTGGAAAATAAGTGAGTCCATCAACTCCAACGGCATCACTGAGTATAGAACCACGACCTAAAAGCACCTTACTCGTCGTCTGAAAAGTCTGCAACATGAAAGTTGCAGCCCGAAAACGGGTCAGCACATGGAATATGCTGGCAATGTAACACATATAGAATAATGAATGTTAAGCCTATACTACATGCATATATGGCTGGTGGAAAAGCTCTATGGTTACAGTTTTGCATAAAGCCAATTTTTCCCTACTGCAAAGGAATAAATTTATTTAACTATCATGGTGGTTGAAACATCGAGAATGGTTGACAGCATTCCGATCCCAATTAAGTGAACCATTAAAACCCAACAATATTAATTAGAGTAACATGATGAGATTCACATGATATTCAAGTACTAGATACTCAAAACGTCCATAACCGGGGACACGGCTAATCATGATTAGTTTGTACACTCTGCAGAGGTTGCGTACTTTTCCCCACAAGACTCGATCGCCTCCGTTGGTTTCTCGCACTACATGGTGTTTGAGAGACGGATGACCGAGACATAGTTTTTCAGAAGCACTCACACCTTACGTTGTGATAGACCATACCAACCTACATCCCCTACATCTACTAGTCTACCACTGTAAGAGTTCGCACGACTTAGTCAGCTATGCCAGAGCTCATAATGGCTTGTGGCTGCACACGGAAGTTACTAGCATGAAGGATCTTATGATCCCTTTGAGCCTGGGTGGCGGTCCAAAAAGAAACAGGCAAGTCCTAATAGAAACCAGGTGCCTCAATCCACCCAGATGTGTGTTTAAGTTGCCACCTTAAATAAAACCATTAATTAACAATACTCACATCGGTCATGGATATCACTAACCCAATCCACGTCTACTAGCATAGCATGGCATAATAAGCAAACGTAGAAGTAACTCCCAAAGGTTTCATAAGTAAAACAGGTGATAGGTACTACCTCAACTACTTCCCATCCCACAGTTTAATTAGATCCTAATCATGCAATGTGTGAGGATTGGTCTAATGCAATAAAAACTGGGCAATGAGAAGGTATGATCAAAGTGTTACTTGCCTTGCTGAGGATCCGCGAAACCTAGAGCTTCGAAATAACAGGCGGCGCACTCCGGGTGATCTATCGCAGACAAACAACAAGCATACAATAAGTACTCATCTAATGCACAGGTAAAACTCGAACAAGAGATCAAACCAAAAGTTCAACTTAAGAACTCCGGTTGCAAAAGAAAACGAACCGAACAAAGCAACGGAAAACAAACGGCGGAAGAAAACAACTCGGTTCTAGCAAAGTGAAACTAGGTCAAATTTTACCATAGCAAAACTTTGTTTAAGTTGATTATTCGGAACGGCGGTTTCGAAACGAAACTCTAGACGCTTGAATCACCTGATTCCGATAAACGAGCGAGAAGATAAACTAGAACAAGGATCAGATCTAAGATCGCGATCGCGGAATAAATCCGACAAAAAGAAAAACGACGAATGGTTAAACGAACAGACGTTCGTTAACTGGAAGAATTCGGTGATCACGTTCGTTAGAACGAACGGTCCGGCGAACGGTCTCTAGGTAACTAAATCGGAAAAGAAAACGAAACCGATCTAGGAAAACCGGAACGGTTTAGAAAAGATTCGGAAAGAAAACGAATCATAAGAGAAGAAAAGAATCGGAACGGTTTATCAGAAAAACCGAACCGAGGGAAATAAAAGAGACGCGGTGCGGCTACCTCGGCGAGGTTCCGGCGAACGGGGCTCCGGCGGCGTGGGCGTCGGGGTGCGGCGGCGGCGGTGTAGGGCGGCGACGGCACTAGGGCGGCGGCGCGGGTGAGGGGCGCGGGTGTGTGAGGCGCGGTGGAGGCTTGGGGGCTTTGGGTTTGATGTTTAGAGTGGGGGGTGTTGGGGTATTTATATTGGGGAGGGAAGGGGGTTTCTTGGGAGAGGGGGCAAGAAATGGAGTAGGAATAGGAAAGAAAAAGAGGAAACGGAGTAGGACTAGAGTCCTACTAGGACTCCAAAAGGGGCAGCGGCGGCGGCCTCCTAGCGCCTGGCGCGCGCGGCGCGGGCGATGGCCTGGCCGGCCGGCTGGGCCTTTGGCCCAGGGCGCGCGGGATTTTTTTTTAAATCGGTTACGCGCGCAGAAAAACAAAAGAAAAGAGAACTAAACGAACTCCAAAATTAATAAAGTAAATTTTCCCCGACTCCTAAAAATGAGTCGAACAAAATGAACTTTTCTCCGGGCCTAAAATGCAATTTTTGAAAACACGCATTTTTCCCTAATGCAAATAAAATGCGAATGAACTCCGAAGAAAATCCGAAATTTGATTTATTTATTAAATCTTCATTTTTCCTAAAATTTGGGAAAGTCATATTATTCCCTCTCATATATTTTGATACTGGAAAAATATTTGAAGATGAATAAATAAAATCAAATGATCCTCTTTTCAAAATTTGAGAAAACTCAATTATGAAAATAACGAAATCTCCAACTCTCTCCGAAGGTCCTTGAGTTGCGTGAAATTTCTAGGATCGACCAAAAATGCAAAAAAAAATTGTTATGCATGATGATCTAATGTATAACATTCCAAATTGAAAATTTGGGATGTTACATTTATCCTGATAAGTTTTATCAGAAAGAGTTGTTGTTATGATGCTAGGAAAAGTGATTGAAATTATCATTGATCATACTTACACACTTTGCTAGCATTCACACTTCATAAATTATTTCTTTTATCATTTACCTACTCGGGGACGAGTAGTAATTAAGCTTGGGAATGCTGATACGTCTCCAACGTATCTATAATTTATGAAGTATTCATGCCATGTTTACAACAATCTTATATGGTTTTGGTGTGATTTGCATGGAACTAACCCGGACTGACGTTGTTTTCAGCAGAACTACCGTGGTGTTGTTTCTTGTGCAGAAATGAAAGTTCTCCAAATGAGATGAAACTTTTTGATTATTTTTTCAAACAAAAGAGACCCCCGAAGCTTCATGGGAGGTCCAGAAGAGCCACGAGGAGGTCACAACCCACCAAGGCGCGTCTGGCTTGCCCCGGTGGGTTGTGCTCACCTTGAGGCCCATCTTAGCGTGAAACCAATGCCAAAAAATCCTATAAATAGAGAAACCATCAGGAGTTAACCTAGATCAGAAGTTCCGCCGTTGCAAGGCTCTTTAGCCACCGAAAACCAATCTAGACCCCATTCCGGCACCCTGCCAGAGGGGGGAATCATCTCCGGTGGCCATCTTCATCATCCTAGTGGCCACCATGATGAGGGGGGAGTAGTCCACCCTCGGGGCTGAGGTTTGTACCAGTAGCTATGTGTTTAATCTCTCTCTCGTGTTCTTGAGATGTCATGATCTTGATGTATCTCGGGCTTTGTTAATATAGTCGGATCATATGGTGTTTTCCCCTCTTTATTTTGTTGTGATGAATTGAGTTTCCCCTTTGAGATTTTGTTTTTATCAGATTGAATACTTTTATGGATTTGAGAACACTAGATATATGTCTTGCAATTGAATACCCGTGGTGACAATGGGGTATCGTATTGATTCACTTGATATATGTTTTGGCACTCAACTCGCGTATTCCCGAGGTGACATTGGGGTAATCTATGCATAGCGGATGATGCACGTTCTTGTCTTTATTTCTCCAGTAGAAATCTTGGGCACTCTTTGAAGTTCTTTGTATTGGATTGAGTATTATGAATATGAATTTGCTTTGGTGTTATTTTAGTACGAACTCTAGGATAGATCAAACGGAAAGAATAGCTTTGTGTTATTTTAGTACGGACTCTTGAATAGATCAAACGGAAAGAATAGCTTTGAGGTGGTTTCGTACCCTACAAACAATTTATTCTTATGTTCTCCGCTAGATAGTAACTTTGGAGTGATTCTTCGTTGCATGTTGAGGTATGGTTATATGATCCAATTATATTAGCATTGTTGAGAGATTTCACTAGCGAAATTACGGACCCTAGGCCTCATTTTCAAGCATTGCAATACCGTTTTTGTGCCTGTTTACTATTTGCTACCTTGCTGTTTTTATTTATTCAGATTATAAAAATATATTTCTACCATCCATATTACACTTTTATCACCATCTCTTCGCCGAACTAGTGCACTTATACAATTTGCCATTGTATTGGGTGTGTTAGGGACACAAGAGATTTGTTGTATTTGGTTGCAGGGTCATTTGAGAGAGACCATCTTCATCCTACACCTCTCACGGATTGATAAACCTTAGGTCATCCACTTGAAGGAAAATTGCTACTGTCCTACAAAACTCTACGCTTGGAGGCCCAACACGTGTCTACAAGAATAAAGTTGTGTAGTAGACATCAAAAACTTGCCTCATATGCAAAGACTTGGTTTTGGAGATCGTAGATCTCGCTTTGGAGGAAGTTGATTTGCTCGTTGAGGGTGAGGACGATGTCCTTCATGGACTTGCCATCCACCTTGAGATCACGGGTGAAGTCCGTGATCATGAGGTGATTGGCATTGAGTCCATGCTCCACCATCCCCTTGCATCGAAAGACCTCCTGCTCCATAGCTTCAAGCCTGGTATCCACGGTCCCCGTTCCTTTGGGTCCTTGCACATCGCAGATGTGAAGCACCCCCTCATGCATCTGGATGACCTGAGGGTGCTGAACCACCTCCCGCTAATATGGGTTGATGACGTTCTTGAAGAACTTATCCTTGGAGGAGCTTGAAGTGGCCGTGGTAGATGGGATCTATCAGGAAACAGCAAGGAAAATAAAACAGAAGATTTTTCCATGATACGGTGGTCAATAGGTTCGGGGGTTATATAAAGATTTTTTATCTTGGGGAACAAGCTGATGAGGACATCCCAACCATGGGCACCACACACCAATCATCAACGGTCCAATCACAAGAAGTCGCACAATGCAAATACATGATCAGGTGAATGCTAACTTAAGTCTATATTTTGACCTTGAAAACATGGTTGTGTCTTCACCTCCTTTGTTGTTGGTTGAACTCAGGTGCGATATAGAAGAAGGCCAAACACATTACAGTCTGTGCAAACCAATGTTTTATGGCGAAGAAACAAAGTTAGGAGTTCATGAAGAAATAAGTTATCTGCTGAAGAAACATTGTTTCGATTCTGACAAAACAATGTTTTGCACGAGTTTGGATATCCCAACTTGCGAGAGGTTCCCAGAACTCGAGTTTTCTGCTGAAGGAAACATTGTTCGACCCTAGTGAACAATGTTTGGTCGGGAACTGCCAACCACCTCCAACGAGAGATTTCCAAAAGCTACCTCATTAAGTCTTGAAGCCATTTAGTCAAACCAAAGCTGCTTCACTTTCACACCTAAGCTGATTCCAGAAGCTAGTTTTATTTCACACCTAACCGGGGGGGGGGGGGGGGTTGTCCCTAATATAAATAGGCTAGCTCTTCCCTTTGTTGGGTACTTTTGCCATTTCTACACCAAAGACATAGACTCCTCCTGAGATTTGAGAGATCTTGTTATCCCTATTCTTGTGATTCCTTGAGAAATTGCTCCTAATTCGTGCTCCACGACTAGATCGTGTTGTGTGGGTTAGAGTTCGTGGTTTCCCTTGCGGATTGCACCTATCCCGTGCTCCACGACTTGAGCGTGGTTGTGTGGGGTATTATTGCGGGTGTGGATCGGCGAATGTTTGGATTGCAAGCTTAGATGAGCATCCTCCTCGTCGGGTCATAATCTCTTATTTTCCATTTTCCGGCTGCTTGCAGCTAGTTATCCCCATCCTTTTATCGATCCTGCGCTGTGAAGATCGGACCTCCCCTTGTACTCCCTCTTCTCCGAAGACGGGGTCGCATCATCTGGTATTTAGAGCAAGGTTTACACAGTAGGATCTGCATCTTTGTTGCTAGATCTATCCTTTTTTTAGTTTGATTTTCCCCGTCCTAGAGTCCAAAGCCAAAAAGCCACAAAAAAATCCAAGCCTTTGTTGCTGGGATCTAGTTGTTTGCTTTCCTCTTTGTGTTTGCACCAAGTTCTATCCAAAATTGCTGCTGTCTTTCTTTGAGTCTTGTTGTTGGATCTATTGTGCTGCAAAAAAAGAGCAAAAAAAAGAGAAAAAAGTGTGAAAAGAAAGAGGAAAAAAAGAGAAGATAAAGTGTTGAGCAACTGTGCAATCATATTCAGTTTGGTGAGACATTTCAGAAGTTGAAGTGGCAAGTGTTGCAGCTCAAATGTGGTGCAAGGATCTACAAATTATTTTCTTATTCATTTGGTTTGCATCGATTGGATCTCAGCACTAGCCCTCCCTTTTTTTCCCACCCAGATCCACCTAGAAACCGCCAGCTTCCTTCCTTTCATTCGCCCGTCCACTCCTGATTTGCTAGTTCCACATAGCCGCCAAGGAATCATTAGAATTTGGGTAAGCAAGAAGGTGAGCTGAGTGTTTTCCACATATATTTTTCTATTGTCCACTTGTTTACAAGAGTTAACATGACAGGATCCAACTCGAGTGTACATGGACATCAACATGTGGAAGATGATCTCCCAAAGACTCGGGTTGCGCTTGATGATTTTATTGAGGAAACTATAGTTGCAGCTTTTCAAAGGTTGCTCGGAGGTCGTCTTCCTATTGCGGGTAATGGGGACCAACACCGACACGGCCCTGCTACCTCGCTGGCCACCAACAACCGCCAACGCCACAACAACCATGACCCCCATGGTGGTCATGGATGGGCTGTTGATGCCACAACCAACGGTGCCCCGGTCATGGGAGTTATATGAGGCCGTGGAAACTTCACCAAGCATAACTCCTGTGGGTATGTTGCTACCACAAGGAGTTTTCTTACCACGAAGACAAGAAAGGAGAGTTGAGTGGCTCCACAAAATATGTGCGAGAGTGTAAGCATCCCAAATTGCCACCACTTGAGAGTGGCAAAAATAGAGAGTTGAGTGGCTCCGCAAAATATGTGCGAGAGTGTACACATCCCAAATTCCCACCACTTGAGAGTGACAAAAATAGAGAGTTGAGCGACTCCACTAAATATGATAGAGTGTGTACACAAGCCAAAATTCCAGAACTTGAGAGCTATAAGAAAAGTGAGTTGAGAGACTCCACAAAATATGTGAGAGAGGGTCCCCTACCCCAAATCCCACAATTTCAGAGTGACAAGAGAGGTGAGCCGAGTGACTCCACCAAATGTGAGGGAGAGTGTTCAATCCCCAAAATTCCACAAATTGAGAGTGAGATGAGCGGTGAGTTGAGTGACTCCATGAAATGTGAAGAAGAGCGTCAATATCCCAAAATCGCAGAATTTGAGAGTGACAAGAGAGGTGAGTTGAGTGACTCCACCAAATGTGAGGAAGAGTGTTCACTTCCAAAAATTCCACATACCGAGAGTGAGAAGAGAGATGAGTAAAGTGACTCCACCAAATGTGACGAAGAGCGTCCATATTCCAAAATCCCACATATTGAGAGTGATAAGAGTGGTGAGGTGAGTGATTCCACCAAATGTGAGGATCAAATTGTTCAACATGGTATTAGAGAGATAAAAGATCTCCACCCAAATATACCACACAATCAGCAAGAGAGGTTTAGTGAATTGTGTGAGTCCACCAAGTGTGAGGTTGAGGTCGTAGAGAGACGAGTGAACCACAACATACTATACCACATCATCAAAGTGAGAGGATTAGTGACTTGTGTGAGTCCACCAAATCTGAGCTTGTGGTGTTTACACACAATATCAAAGAGCTGAGTTATCCACCAAATGAAGGGAGAGAAGACTATTCAAATACTAACCATTCGCAAAGTTCTCTTTATTTGAAGTATGTGCAGATGCAAAAATCATACTTAGCTGCCCTGCTATAGCGATAGGAGGACGAGATCCATGAACAATTTTGGCGCACATGGAGTACCATCAAAGAAACATCATGTAGGGTAAGTGATCTTAAAGGGCATGAAAGTACTCGGTGAGGTAAAATAAAAGAGTTCATTCATCTTGAAGCACCTAGAGGTATGCACTTATGAACTCTTGAAGCATTGGCGCGATGAATTCAGAGAAAAGATGTTTGGTATATCTTCAATGCAACAACACCATTTTGTTACTCTTGTAGAGAGTATAAAACAAACAAAACTAAAACTTGCACATCAATATTCAACTCTTACTTTGCCAAGATATTTTGTATTATCATCGTGCTGTTATTTTGTAGACCAAAGGAAATCGAGGGCGACTTTTCTTCAAGAGAGGGAGGATGATATGAACATGGATGTGCCTGATTACAAGTTTGTACTCCATGGAAATGTTAGTTGGAAGGAATTGCTGAGTCGAACCAAGCTTTCGAAGTTTGCAAAGGTGAAAGCTAAACTTATGCATTTGATAAAACATTTGCATTGTTTCTTTGTACTGGCCAATTTTATTTTGTGTGATTACCAGCTACAGTCAAGGACGACTCCTTCTCAAGAGCGGGAGGATGATGAGGACATGAGAACCATTGAACCTTTAGAGTCGAGGATGACTCCTTCTCAAGAGCGGGAGGATGATGAGGAAATGAGAACCCTTGAACGTTTAGAGTCGAGGACGAATCCTTCTCAAAAGGGGGAGGATGATGAGGACATCCCAACCATGGGCACAACACCACCAATCATCAACGGTCCAATCACAAGAAGTCGCACAATGCAAATACATGATCAGGTGAACGCTAACTTAAGTCTATATTTTGACCTTGAAAACATGGTTGTGTCTTCACCTCCTTTGTTGTTGGTTGAACTCGGGTGCAACATAGAAGAAGGCCAAACACATTACAGTCTGTGCAAAACAATGTTTTATGGCGAAGAAACAAAGTTAGGAGTTCATGAAGAAATAAGTTATCTGCTGAAGAAACATTGTTTCGATTCTGACAAAACAATGTTTTGCACGAGTTTGGATATCCCAACTTGCGAGAGGTTCCCAGAACTCGAGTTTTCTGCTGAAGGAAACATTGTTCGACCCTAGTGAACAATGTTTGGTCGGGAACTGCCAACCACCTCCAACGAGAGATTTCCAAAAGCTACCTCATTAAGTCTTGAAGCCATTTAGTCAAACCAAAGTTGCTTCACTTTCACACCTAAGCTGATTCCAGAAGCTAGTTTTATTTCACACCTAACCGGGGGGGGGGGGGGTTGTCCTAATATAAATAGGCTAGCTCTTCCCTTTGTTGGGTACTTTTGCCATTTCTACCAAAGTACAAAGACATAGACTCCTCCTGAGATTAGAGAGATCTTGTTACCCTTATTCTCGTGACTCCTTGAGAAATTGCTCCTAATTGGTGCTCCACAACTAGATCGTGTTGTGTGGGTTAGAGTTCATCGTTTCCCTTGCGGATCACCTATCCCGTGCACCATGACTTGAACATGGTTGTGTGGGGTAGTATTGCGGGTTGTGGATCGGCGAATGTTCGGATTGCAAGCTTCGGTGAGCATCCTCCTCGTCGGGTCATAATCTCTTATTTTCCATTTTACGGCTACTTGCAGCTAGTTATCCCCATCCTTTTATCGATCCTTCACCGTGAAGATCGGACCTCCCCTTGTACTCCCTCTTCTCCGAACACGGGGTCGCATCATAAGCGAACGGAACAAAAAACGGAGTCCGGAAGGTACCCGAGGTGGGCACAACCCACCTGGGCGCGCCTGGCTTGCCAAGCCAGGCGCGCCCTGGTGTCTTGTGCCCACCAGGGTCACCTTCCCGGTAGTTTCTTATTTTCCTAATTTTTGTTATTTTGCAAAACGGACAAAAAATATTTTTGCAGATATTTCAGAGTCTGTTTACTTACCGTATCACGTACCTCCTCTTTTTTCACGATTCTAGAGTGTTCCGGAAGGTTTCCTTTATGTGATCTTCCGGTGTCATAGTTTGGATAGTATTGCTTTCAACATTAATGGGCATACCTGAGACATAGTGTTTTATTCTTTGCCCATTAACAACCTTCGGGTTAGTACCTTCGACACTATTTATTTTGATAGCTCCAGATCGATAAACCTCCTCGATAACATTGGGCCCTTCCCATTTGGAGAGGAGTTTTCCTGCAAAGAATCTGAAATGAGAGTTGTACAAAAGAACATATTCTCCAACTTTGAACTCACGCTTTTTGGATTCTTTTATCATGCCATCTTTTAACTTTTTCTTTAAATAACATGGCATTTTCATAAGCTTGGGTTCTCCATTCATCTAATGAGCTAATATCAAATAACCTCTTTTCACCAGCAAGTTTGAAATCATAGTTGAGTTCTTTAATTGCCCAATAAGCTTTATGTTCTAACTCAAGAGGCAAATGACAAGCTTTTCCATAAACCATTTTATAAGGAGACATACCCATAGGATTTTTATATGTTGTTCTATAAGCCCAAAGTGGATCATCTAATTTCTTAGGCCAATTCTTCCGAGACCTATTGACAGTCTTTTGCAAAATTAATTTTATTTCTCTATTGCTAAGTTCAACTTGACCACTAGACTGAGGATGATAAGGTGATGCAATTCTATGGTTAACATCATACTTGGCAAGCATTTTACTGAAAGCACCATGAATAAAATGTGAACCACCATCAGTCATTAAATATCTAGGGACTCCAAACCTTGGGAAAATAACTTCTTTAAGCATTTTAATAGAGGTGTTGTGATCATCACTACCGGTTGGAGTAGCTTCTACCCACTTAGTAACATAATCAACATCAACCAAAATATGTGTATACCCATTAGAGGAGGGAAAAGGTCCCATGTAATCAAATCCCCAAACATCAAATGGTTCAATAGCAAGTGAATAGTTCATAGACATTTCTTGACGCTTACCGATATTACCTATTCTTTGACATTCATCACAAGATAAGACGAACTTATGGGCATCCTTGAAGAGAGTAGGCCAATAAAACCCAGATTGCAATACCTTGTGAGCAGTTCTGTCTCCCACATGATGTCCTCCATAAGCTTCAGAGTGACATTTCCATAGGATTTGTCCCTGTTCATGCTCAGGTACATAACGTCTAATAATACCGTTTACTCCTTTATAAAGACGTGGGTCATCCCAAAAGTAATGTCTTAAATCATAGAAGAATTTTTTCTTTTGTTGGTATGTAAAGCTAGGTGGTAAATATTTAGCAACAATGTAATTAGCATAGTCAGCATACCAAGGAGTGTTATGATAAACATTGCAGCTAACTGCTCATCAGCAAAGCTATCATAAATAGGAAGTGGGTCATCAAGAACATTTTCAAGCCTAGACAAGTTATCGACTATGGGGTTCTCAGCTCCTTTTCTATCAGTGATATGTAAATCAAATTCTTGTAGCAAGAGAACCCATCGAATAATCCTAGGATTAACATCTTTCTTTTCCATAAGATATTTTATAGCAGCATGATCAGTGTGAAAAATTACTTTTGAATCAACAATGTAAGATCTAAATTTATCACAAGCAAACACCACTGCTAGAAATTCTTTTTCAATAGTAGCATAATTTTGTTGAGCACTATCTAGAGTTTTACTAGCATAATGAATAACATTCAGCTTCTTATCAACTCTTTGTCCTAGAACAGCACCAACAGCATAATCACTAGCATCACACATAATTTCAAAAGGCAAGTTCCAATTGGGTGGTTGAACAATAGGTGCAGAAATTAAGGCTTCCTTGTGTGTTTAGAAGGCTTCTAAACAATCATCATCAAAAACAAAACGGACATCCTTTTGCAAAAGATTTGTAAGGGGCCTAGAAATTTTAGAAAATTCTTTGATAAATCTCCTATAGAAATCAACATGACCTAGGAAACTACGAATACCTTTGATATCTTTAGGACATGGCATTTTCTCAATTGCATCAACCTTAGCTTTTTCCACCTCAATACCTCTTTCTGAAATTTTATGGCCCAAAACAATACCTTCGTTAACCATAAAGTGGCACTTCTCCCAATTCAAGACAAGATTTGCTTGCTCACATCTCTGCAAAACTCGATCAAGATTGCTTAAACAATCATCAAAAGACTTCCCATAAACAGAGAAATCATCCATGGAAACCTCAACAATCTTTTCACAAAAGTCAGAGAATATAGCAGTCATACATCTTTGAAAGGTAGCAAGTGAATTGCATAAACCAAAATGCATACGTCTATAAGCATAAGTTCCAAAAGGGCAAGTAAAAGTGGTCTTTTTCTTGATCAGATTGAGAAATAAATATTTGTGAGAAACCAGAATATCCATCAAAGAAGAAAAAATGTGTGTGCTTAGATAATCTTTCTAGCATTTGATCAATAAAAGGCAGAGGGTAATGATCTTTCCTAGATGCTTTGTTTAATTTTCTAAAATCAATTACCATTCTATAGCCTGTAACAATTCTTTGTGGAATAAGTTCATTCTTATCATTAGGAACAATAGTAATACCTCCTTTCTTAGGGACACAATGAACATGACTTACCCATCTACTATCAGCTATAGGATAGATTATACCTATTTCCAAAAGTTTTAATATTTCCGTTCTTACCACTTATTTCATCTTTGGATTTAACCTAAGTTGGTGATCAACAACGGGTTTAGCATCAGGTTCCATATTAATCTTGTGCTGACATAGAGTGGGACTAATGCCCTTTAAATCATCAAGAGTATATCCAATAGCAGCTCGGTGCTTCCTTAGAACTTTCAATAATCTTTCTTCTTCATGTTTTGAAAGGTTAGCACTAATAATAATAGGATATATCTTCTTCTCATCAAGATAAGCATATTTCAAACTATTTGGCAATTGTTTTAATTCAAACACAAGATCACCTTTAGGTGAAGGTGGACCTCCTAGAGTTTCAATAGGCAAATTGTGCTTAAGCAGAGGACGTTGTTCAAAGAAAATCTTATCTATTTCATTTCTATCATGCATATGTAAATCATTTTCATGGTCTAGCAAATATTGTTCTAGAGGATCAGTAGGAGGTACAGCAATAGAAGCAAGACCAACTATTTCATCCTTACTAGGCAATTATTTTTATGAGGTTTTCTATAAACTTGGAAAAATTAAACTCATGAGACTCATCACCAAAACTAACACTGATAGTTTTCTTCTCACAATACATTTTAGCATTAACGGTGTTCAAGAAAGGTCTACCAAAAATGATGGGACAACAATCATCTTGTGGGGAACGAAGAACAAGAAAATCAGTAAGGTATTTTATTTTCCCACACAAGACTTTCACATCTCTAAAGATCCCAGTTGGTGAAATGGTGTCTCTATTAGCAAGTTTAATAGTAACATCTATGTCCTCTATCTCAGCGGGTGCTATGTCATTCATAATTTCTTGACTGGTCTCCTATTTTAACTAAGACAACGAGCATGCCAACAACAGGTCTATGTTTATCCTTTTTATCAGGGTTGGCAATTCTAGCAACTTCATCACAGAAGTAAATAACATGCCCATCTATATTTTGTTGCAGGAGATCCTTAACCATACAAACACTAGGTTCTACTTTGAATTGTTTCTTAGGTTTAGGTGTTCTAATATAACTTTTGTTGACGACAGTTGAAACTTTAGCATGTTCCTTCATCCTAACAGGGAAAGGTGGTTTCTCAATATAAGCAATAGGAACAACTGGATCAACATTATAAAGTATAGTTTCCTCTTTAGCTAGTACGCGTTATTTAATTTCTACTTTAATAGGTGGGTGATATTTAAACCACTTCTCCTTAGGGAGATCAACATGATGTGACGCCCCGATTTAATCGTACACTAATCATGCACGCAAATGTGTACGATCAAGATCAGGGACTCACGAGAAGATATCACAACACAACTCTACAAATAAAATAAGTCATCAAAGCATCATAATACAAGCCAGGGGCCTCGAGGGCTCGAATACAAGTGCTCGATCATAGACGAGTCAGCGGAAGCAACAATATCTGAGTACAGACATAAGTTAAACAAGTCTGCCATAAGATGGCTAACACAAACGGGGATACAGATCGAACGAGGCGCATGCCTCCTGCCTGGGATCCTCCTAAATACTCCTGGTCGTCGTCAGCGGGCTGCACGTAGTAGTAGGCACCTCCAGTGTAGTAGGATTCGTCGTCGATGGTGGCGTCTGGATCCTGGGCTCCATCGTCTGGTCGCAGCAATCGGGTAGAGAAAGGGGGAAAAGGGGAAACAAGGCAACCGTGAGTACTCATCCAAAGTACTCGCAAGCAAGGAGCTACACTACATATGCATGGGTATATGTGTAAAGGGCCATATCAGTGGACTGAACTGCAGAATGCCAGAATAAGAGGGGGATATCTAATCATGTCATAGACTACGCTTCTGGCAGCCTCCGTCTTGCAGCATATAGAAGAGAGTAGACTGAAGTCCTCCAAGTAGCATTGCATAGCATAATCCTACCCGGCGATCCCCTCCTCGATGCCTTGTTAGAGAGCGATCACCGGGTTGTATCTGGCACTTGGAAGGGTGTGTTTTATTAAGTATCCGGTTCTAGTTGTCATAAGGTCAAGGTACAACTCCAAGTCGTCCTGTTACCGAAGATCACGGCTATTCAAATAGATTAACTTCCCTGCAGGGGTGCACCACATAACACAACACGCTTGATCCCATTTGGCCGGACACACTTTCCTGGGTCATGCCCGGCCTCGGAAGATCAACACGTCGCAGCCCCACCTAGGCACAACAGAGAGGTCAGCACGCCGGTCTAAACCTAATCGCGCAGGGGTCTGGGCCCATCGCCCCGAGCACACCTGCACGTTGCGTGGGTGGACGGAAGCAGACCTAGCCTACTGGCGTTCCAGTCCAATCCGGCGTGCGCCGCTCAGTCGCTGACGTCACGAAGTGCTTCGGCTGATACCACGACGTCGAGTGCCCATAACTGTTCCCGCGTAGTTGGTTAGTGCGTATAGACCAAATGGCCAGAATCAGATCAAATACCAAGATCTCGTTAAGCGTGTTAAGTATCCGCGAACGCCGACCAGGGCCAGGCCCACCTCTCTCCTTGGTGGCCCAACCTGCCCTGTCGCTCCGCCATAAAGATCCACTCGCGGGTACTCCTACGAGCCGACCCGTCTTTAGTCACCACATGTATCATGTATTATGTATATAAGTATATTCCCGTGATCACCCCCGAGTGATCACGGCCCGATAGTATAGCATGGCAGACGGACAAGAATGTAGGGCCACAGATGCAATACTAGCATCCTATACTAAGCATGTAGGATAGCAGGTAAAGGTAACAACAGTAGTAGCAAGGACAGGCTATGCATCAGGATAGGAATAACGAAAGTAGTAACATGCTACACTACTCTAATGCAAGCAGTATAGAGGAGAGTAGGCGATATCTGGTGATCAAGGGGGGGCTTGCCTGGTTGCTCTGGCAAGAGAGAGGGGTCGTCAACTCTGTAGTCGTACTGGGTAGCAGCGGCGTCGTTCTCGCTGTCTAGCGAGAGAAGAGGGGAAAGAAACAATAAATATTTAAGCAAGCAGATGCATAGCGATGCATGAGATGACAAGTATCGGTGCTAAGGGTGCCCTAACACGGTATGAGATGATACCGATGAAGGGGGGAAACATCCGGGAAAGTATCCCCGGTGTTTCGCGTTTTCGGGCAAAGGAGCCGGAGGGGGAAAGTTGCGAGTTCGATAGGTTAGGGATGCGTGGCGGACGAACGGGCTGCGTATCCGGGTTCGTCTCGTCGTTCTGAGCAACTTTCATGTACAAAGTATTTTCATCTGAGCTACGGTTTATTTTATATTAATTTTAAAAGATTTAAATCATTTTAGGATTAATTTAAATATTTTAATTCACATTATCCAGAACAGTGTTTGCTGACGTCACCATGACATCAGCAGTCAACAGAGGTGTTGACTGGGTCGTTGACGTGTGGGTCCCACTGGTCATTGACTGTTTAGCCGAATTAGGATTTAACTAATCTAATTAACGTTTAATTAACCTAACAAGTTAATTAGATTAATTTAAACAGGATTAATTAACTTAAATAATTTAGTTAATTAATCAGTTAATTAATGAAATTCATTTTTATTTTTATTTATTATTTATTTTTCTAATTATTTTTCTAATTCTTTTTTTCTAATGGGGGCGTGGGGCCCCGCTGGCAGTGGCACATCTGGCCACTGGAGCGGGCAAACGGGGCTGCGGGAGCGGGGCTAATCGGGGCAGAGCCCCGATGGTGCCGGCGCGGGCACCGGGCGCCGGAGCGCTGGCGAGCAGCAACAGCAGCCGCGGGGCGACGGTGGCGCGGCTCGCGGCCAGGGCGGCAAGCGGAACAGCGCAGCAGGGAGCACGGGGATGCGGCGAGGGTGTGGGCGGTGGCTGGCGAGGCGGGAGCTCCGGCGAGCGGACGGCATGGGCGCGGAACGGCTGCGGGGAGTAGTAGATAGAGCAGCAACAGAGGGAGGTGAGGCCGGGGCGAGACTAGCAGCGGCAGCAGCGCTGAGGCGGGGCGGCGCGGTGGTCGTGGTGACGCGCGCGCAAGGAGGAGAGGTCGGGGGAGGTCGACGCGGCCGCGGGTCGAGGTCGCGTCCAGGGTGGATGGCGGGGAAGGCAGAGAGGCTCCGGCCAGGAGCGGCGATGCGTGCAGTGGCGTGCCGGAGCATCAGCGGGCGTGGCTACGGGACAACGACAGCGGCGAGGCCGCGAGTGGCAAACGGGGGGCGCGGCGACGTGGTCGCACGGGCGAACCCCAGCGTAGCGGGCGGCACGCGGTGGCATGGACGAGCCATGGGTCACCGGCGACAGATGGGGAGAAGGGGAGAGGGAGGCTGTGGCCGTGGCCTCACCGTGCGGAGTAGGGTCGAGGCAATGGGCTCGGGGAAGGTTGGGGGGGGACGACGTGGACGAGCGGCGGAGCGGGGGCAGTCCTGCGAGGCGGCGGTGTCCTGGCGTGGGGGGGCGGCGAGCTCCGGGCGCCGGCGGGCGACGGCGACATCCTCCTCGATCCCGATCCAATCGGGAGAGAGGGGGAGGAGATATTTTATGCGGGGGGAAGTGGGGGTGTCGGTGGAGTGGGAGTGGGGTGGCGAGTGGATAAGGGCACAACGGTGGTGGCCGGCTGGGCCAGTGGGTTGGCCCAGTGGGGTTGTGGCCTGCTGGGCCAACCCAGTGGGGGGGGTTGCTTTATCTTTCTTTTTTTGGTTAGTTTGTTTTCTATTAATTTTGTATTTTCTTTTATTTATTTCTTTACTGTTTTATTTCATTTTAAATCATTTAGGCATTTTATAAAATTGTGCTTGCTGCACTATAATTACCTATGCCATTTTGGCACAGCCCGAACGTTTTAGTCTAATATTTTGAAAACTTTTGTCGTTTGACTTATTTAGGATTTAAATTTGAAACGGTTTCGAATTAACCCGAGATTAACTACAGTGACAGAGGTGACGTGTCACCATTAACGTGAGATTACTGTAACATGATTATCCGGGCGTTACAAATCTCCTCCACTACAAGAAATCTCGTCCCAAGATTTAGGAGGTAGAAGGAAACAGTGCGGGGTATTCATCACGTAGGCGATCCTCGCGTTCCTAGGTGGCTTCATCTTCAGAGTGATTCGACCACTGAACCAGGAACTTGATTGCCTTCTGACGTGTGCAGCTTTCAGCTTGGTCAAGAATGTGGACCCGATGCTCTTTATAGGAGAGGTCCTGTTGCAATTCGAGCACTTCATGGTCCACTGCTCGATTTGGGTCCTTGAAGCAACGTCGAAGTTGCGACACGTGGAACACATCGTGAACCTGAGAAAGGTTTGACGGAAGCTCCAGTTGATATGCCACTTTTCCACGCCTCTCAAGAATAGTGAAAGGACCAATATAGCGGGGAGCTAGCTTTCCCTTGATCCCGAAGCGGTGAGCACCCTTCATTGGTGTAACTCAAAGATAAGCCTTTTCACCAGGTTGATAGACCATGTCTTTATGATGACGGTCATAATTACTCTTTTGGCGTGACTGAGCAGTCTTGAAATTCTCGTGAATAATGCGAACTTGTTCTTCGGCATGTTGGATAATATCCGGACCAAAGAGTGGACGTTCCCTAGTTTCTGACCAGTTCAGAGGGGTTCGACATTTTCGTCCATATAACACTTCGAAGGGGGCCATCTTCAGACTAGCTTGATAGCTATTATTATAAGAGAACTCAGCATAAGGGAGAGATTCCTCCCATTTCTTGCCGAAGGAAATAACACAAGATCGAAGCATGTCTTCGAGAACTTGGTTGACACGTTCAACTTGCCCTTGTGACTGCGGATGAAACGCAGTACTGAAAGATAAGTGAGTCCCCATAGCTTCTTGGAAACTTGCCCGGAATCTTGAAGTGAATAAGCTGCCACGGTCCGAACTGATAACCAGTGGAATACCGTGAAGTGAAACAATTCTGGACATGTTGAGAGTTGCAAGCTGACTAGCAGTGATAGTTTCTTTGACCGCCAGAAAATGTGCAACTTTAGAAAGTCGGTCAATGACGACAAGAATAGCATCACTACCTTTCTGCGATTTGGGAAATCCAGTGACGAAGTCCATTTTAACATGGTCCCATTTCCATTCAGGAATAGAGATAGGTTGCAGAGTTCCAGCAGGCCTTTGATGTTCTGCTTTGATACGACGGCAAACATCACTCTCAGCAACATAGCGAGCAATGTCTTGCTTCATGTTAGACCACCAGAATCTTTGACGAATGTCGTGGTACATCTTTGTACTACCAAGATGTAGGATCGGAAGTATGTCTAGAGGGGGGGTGATTAGACTACTTGACCAAATAAAAACTTAACCTTTTCCCAATTTTAGTTCTTGGCAGATTTTAGCAACTTTTAGGACAAGTCAAGCAATCATCACACAATTCAAGCAAGCATGCAAAGAGTATATAGGCAGCGGAAAGTAAAGCATGCAACTTGCAAGAATGTAAAGGGAAGGGTTTGGAGAATTCAAATGCTATTGGAGACACGGATGTTTTTCCCGTGGTTCGGATAGGTGGTGCTATCCTACATCCACGTTGATGGAGACTTCAACCCACGAAGGGTAACGGTTGCGCGAGTCCACGGAGGGCTCCACCCACGAAGGGTCCACGAAGAAGCAACCTTGTCTATCCCACCATGGCCATCGCCCACGAAGGACTTGCCTCACTAGCGGTAGATATTCACGAAGTAAGCGATCTCCTTGCCCTTACAAACTCCTTGGTTCAACTCCACAATCTTGTCGGAGGCTCCCAAGTGACACCTAGCCAATCTAGGAGACACCACTCTCCAAGAAGTAACAAATGGTGTGTTGTTGATGAACTCCTTGCTCTTGTGCTTCAAATGATAGTCTCCCCAACACTCAACTCTCTCTCACAGGATTTGGATTTGGTGGAAAGAAGATTTGAGTGGAAAGCAACTTGGGGAAGGCTAGAGATCAAGATTCATATGGTAGGAATGGAATGTCTTGGCCTCAACACAAGGGTAGGTGGTTCTCTCTCAGAACATATGAGTTGGAAGTGTAGATGTGTTCTGATGGCTCTCTCCATGAATGAAGAGGAGGTGGAGGGGTATATATAGCCTCCACACAAAATCCAACCGTTACACACAATTTACCAATCTCGGTGGGACCAAATCAACAAACTCGGTCGGACCAAAATAGTAAACCTAGTGACCGTTAGAGATTTTCGGTGGGACTGACATGCAACTTGGTAGGACTGATATGGTTAGGGTTAGGGCATAACGTAATCTCGGTGAGACCGATTACACAAACTCGGTGAGACCGATTTGGTAATAGGCTAACCAGAGAGTTGGTCAGGTAAACTCGGTGGGACCGATTTGCTCTTTCGGTGAGACCAAAAAGTTACAAAAGGGAAACAGAGGGTTTACATTGCAATCTTGGTGGGACCGATCCGATCTTTCAGTTAGACCGAAAAGTTACGAAAAGGAAACAGAGAGATTGCAACCCCATCTCGGTAAGACCGAGATCCCTATCGGTAGAACCGATTTGCTAGGGTTTGGCAGTGGCTTATGACATGTGAAACTCGGTGGCGCCGGATAGAAAATATCGGTAGGAACGAGTTTGGCTTAGGGTTTAGGTCATTTGTGGATATGGGAAAGTAGCTGAGGATTTTGGAGCATATCATTAAGCACATGAAGCAAAAGGCTCATTAAGCAACACCTCATCCCTCCTTGATAGTATAGGCTTTTCCTATGGACTCAATGTGATCTTGGATCAGTAAAATGTAAAATGAAGAGTATTGAGCCTTTGAGCTTGAGCCAATCCTTTGTCCTTAGCATTTTGAGGGTTCCACTTTCACCATCCATGCCATGCCAATCATTGAGCTTTCCTGAAATAATTGTCTTGGAATAGCATTAGCTCAATGAGCTATATGTTGTTATGAATTAGCAAAACCACCTAGGGATAGTTGCACTTTCAATCTCCCCCTTTTTGGTAATTGATGACAACATATAGATCAAAGCTTCGACAAATGATAATAAGAATGAATTATATCGTCGCTTTGAGAAGTATGTGATAAGTAAGAGCTCCCCCTAAATTTGTGCATATTTAAAATTTGCTTTGGACTGCAAATGCACAAAGAGTTAGAATTATGGGTTACTCTTCCATGTCACATACATCTTGGTGGAGCGCTCAGAATGATAATAATGAAATACATGCACTCATCACCAAGGAAAAGTGAATGATCACATAAGATAGATAAGATATATCAAGCATGCATAAGTGTAGCTTATGATCAAACACATGATCATCAATGTCTCACAAGCATATCAAAGTATCTCGACCAAAAGCAAACAATGTTTGAAAAAACACCAAATAAAGCAAGAGAGAAAAACAACACTCTCTCTCTCTCAAAGCCTATGATCTATACATTTTTCTCCCCCTTTGGCAACAAGTTACCAAAAAGTTCCTTGAAAATGCATAGTGCTAAATCGACACTCAGGCTTGATCTTCTGGTGGTGGTGGAGTCTGGATCACTCCAAGGACGAAGGCTTCTGTAGACATGGTTGGAGCTGGAGCTGAAGTGGATGCTGGAGCTGGTTGGGCTGGTGCTGTGGCTGGAGCTGAGGCGGTGGCTCTTGTGTCAGGAACTGGCACTGCACTGGACCTCTGAGCTCGTGGCACTCTGGCAAATGCATCAGTAGTAATGTTCCCTTTCCTCTCCTGCATATCATCTTGAAGTTGCTCCACTGCAGACTGAATTTCTGTCACTTTGACATCCAAGTCATATAACTTTTGTTCTACAATCCTCTCTAAGCTCTCCTGATTCTGATTGAGGGTGGCCAGTCCTTTCTCTATCCTTAGGGTGGATGCAATCAAGTAACTGAGCTGCTCTTGCTTGGTTTTCAAGAAATATTCAGATGCCTCCTCTTGAGTTGGCATCTTTGCAGCTTTCTCCTTCCTTGCCTTCTCCTTCTGTGCTTGTGCATCGGCTGAAGATGGTTCATCCTTGTTCATCACAACTTCATTATCTTCAAAATCTGGATGAATAGGCAAATGTTCCTTGTCCAAGAGGTATATGCTTGTGCCCATCTTGGAGTTAATCAGCTCCTGGATCTGAGGGGCATATCCACAGCTCCTCTTCTGGTCTGCTACAGTCCTCTTGATTGTTTCTACCATGAGGCTCATGACTTTGAATTTTTGTGGCACATCAAAGATATGAAGCAAGTTGATTGCATGGCCTCTGATCATCTTGTGATCACCTGACTTGGGCAACAAGGTGTGCCTCAGTATCCAATTGATGGTTGGCAATCCTGACAGAAGATAATGTACTGATCCAAACTTGAAAGTGTCAAGTTCCTTGTTTGGGATCTCTTTGTACATATTTGACATAGAGTTGTGGTCCATCTTCTTCTTGGCATATATGTCCAAGTCATCATCATGCTCCTCTGGGGCATTGATGAGCTGTGCCCACTCAGCAACTGTTGATTGGTACCTCGTACCTTCAGACATCCATACAATTCTGCCATCTGGATAAAAATGTGTCGTGGAGTAGAACTGCATGATCAGCTCTTCATTCCACTTTGTGAGCTTCTGCCCAACAAAGTCAGCTACTCCACATGCCTTGAAGCTGTCTTGCACTCCAGGGTAGTACTCTTCATTGTCCTTGATGTATTCCCAGTCGACCCATCTCATATCACACACAATGGGCTTCTTGTCCAACAAGACTGTCTCATAGAAGTCCTGCTGTTCCTTAGTGTGGAACCTGTAGTCAACAGCAGTCCTCCTCCTGGTAGCATATGGATCCTCTGCTCTCCACTTTCTCAGTAATGAGTCTCTTCTGATCTTCATATCCTCAGCCACAGGATGAGCATCATTGTGGTCTAGGATCTTGGGCTTCAACTTTCTGAGAACTTGGCCTTCCTCTTCTTCTGCAGTGTCAGGCACTGGGGCCTTGTTCTTCTCAGCAGCTGGGATGCTCCTTGTATTTCTCTTTGGAGCTGTCTTGGCCTTTGATGCTTCCTTGGGTGCTTCCTTGGGCTTAGATGTAGTAGCTCCTGATTTGATAGCATCACCCATTAGCTTGGGTGCCTTAGGTGCTGGTGCAGCAACCTCTTCTTCTTCTTCCTCATCAGAAGAATGTTGTTCAAATTCAGCCATGGGATCAACTTTCTTGTACCATCTACCTCTTTTCCTTTCCTTCTTCCCTTCAGCAGCAACTGACTCTTTGGGTGCAGGCTTCTCAGGAATCTTTGTTGAGGCTCTGGCCTTTGGCATGGGCTGCCTACCTGCTGGCCTTTTGACCTTTAAGCCTGGCTTGGTGCTCTGTCTTGAGCCATGCTCTTTCTTGAGCTCAACTTTCTTGGAAGTTGCTTCCTCTTCTGCCACATAGTCCTCATCCTCTGATTCTGAGGTTCTTTTCTTCCTTTGTCTTGTTGCAGCTTTTGGCAGGTTGCTAGGGGTGCTCCTGCTGCCTTCATCTGAAGAATTGGAGGGACTAGTGCCCTCACTCATCTGCACTGGCTGTTCTGACATGTTTTGGCTATCACTCTGGTCTGACATGATGAACAAGCTGACTGCTGACCCTGTGAATAGTTTATAGATGAGGTAGAGTGGATGAGCATCACAAAATGCAGAGATTTTTGCAAAAGAATGATTCAAAAACTTAGTTTTAGTTTCCCACAGAAATCATTTCGGATCTACCGATTTTTAAACTCAGTGATACCGAAGCAGTTTTTGGAACCTAAACTGGTGAACTCGGTCAGACCGAGTCACAGTTCGGTGGCACCGAGACTGCTAGGGTTTCACAAAGTTCCAAAATCAGTCACACCGATTAGCAATACTCGGTCAGACCGAGTCTCACTTGTGCAATGGCATAAGCCAAATCGGTGGGACCGAGTTTTTCAACTCGCTGGGTCCGAGATGGTTTCGGCGGAAACCTAACCCTAAAATATGCGAATCAAACCTATTCTACGAATTCATTTACTGGATAGGAGTATATCAAACGTGGCTAGAATCAATATGATCACAATGTGCTAGGAATCGGATTGGGGAATAGCAAAAAGATCGAGTCCATACCCTAGTTCGGCGGAGACTCGCTACGGCGGCAACGGCGGGGTTGAATCCCGTTGACGGCGATGGAGACCAGCGACTGGAGGCGGATGGCGGTGAGGAGACGATCCGGAGACCACGTTGGCAGAGCGAGCTATCCCGCGGGCGAAAGGGTTCGGAGAAATTTCCAAATTTTTGCCCGTGTCTATATATAGCCCGACCCTGTCGGTGTGACCGAGTGGAACAACTCGGTGGCACCGAGATGCAAAACTGTATACAGTTATTGTAACTCGGTGTGACCGAATGGTTCGAATCGGTTGCACCGAGATCGAAAACATAGATCAACTTAATGATCTCAGTAAGACCGAAAGTGGGGTATCGGTCAGACCGAGAATCACAAAGAGGTTTTGGAAGTTTAAGTCTATGACGAATCGGGGACTCCGAGTGCTCCTCACACAGAGTGGTTCAAATCTGACTTGATCAATTTTGTGATGTAGCATGAATAGAGTTTGAGACGAGAAAAGCATAGATAGCAAGAGAAGGTTCTTAGGCATTCTTGTCCATCCACTTGGCAAAAGAAAATAAAGCCAAACAATCAAAACAACAAGTGGATGTCCTCGAATGTATAAAATATGAAACCAACATGCTCACACAATAAAATGGCAATTGAAATATGTGACAAAGCATGCACAACCAATTCTAGCATCTATCAAGCAATTGGCGATGACTAGGTCATCTATATATGAGTATATTGACTTAGGAGTCAAATGAGAACAGTTGATCATAGGTCATACTCATCGTTTAAGCTCAAGTGGGGTTACCACTTTTATATAAAGCATTGTTGTGTTCACATCATTAGAGTTGATTTAACTCAAGTCTTAGAGTAAAGCTCCCCCTAGATGTGATATCCCCCCTAAGAGGGATGAACTAACCTTGGGTTTTGTCGATGATGACTTCATGTAGATGTTGAAGATGTGGATGCTCAATGTTGATGTAGATCACTTGGAGCTATCCTTTTGAGTGAATTGCACTTTCAATACCTACATGGGTTAGTCCCACAAGGAACAAACAAGGATATCCATAGACATAGAGTGATGCACACACAAGATGATGTCTATGAAAGCTTTTAGGTTACCTTGTTCCTTGTCTTACCAACAAGAGGGTTTGTGACTCCTTGAACTAGTGCAAGATGTGGAAGTTGATTGCACTTGTTCTTGCCAATATGATAAGAGTGAAGTATGTTGGGGGAGTCACCCTCAAGAACTCTCTAGTTCTTCTTCTTTTGGATCCACACCATCTTGATGGGAATCCTTGGAGTTGTAGTCGTACTTGATGAAGTGGAACTTGAAGTAGTCTTGGGAATCCACTTGACTAAGGTCTTAGGAGCTTCTTCAAATGCATCAATTTCCTCTTGAAGCTTGTCCTTGCCTTTTTGCTTGTAGTCTTGTAGTGGAAGATCATCTTGAGTTTGTGTCCCCTTGAAAGAAGTAGGATCATACTTCTCTTGTTGTGGAACAAACTTTGTCTTGGGGTATTGATCTTCTTCCCACTCAACTCCATTGGCATTGAACTTTCGTTCAAAACCAACACCTTGATTCTTCCGGTGCCGTCCTTGTTTGCGTACAATTTCCTCGAATTGCTTACTTCCGGCAAGGCTTTTGTACACTCCTTTCTCTATGATTCCCTTCAATAAGCTATTTTCTTGCTCAAGTGTAACTTGGCTAAGAGAATCATTAGTGGAATCAAGAGAACTACTAGAAGCAACAATATTGGATTTAACATGATCATTGTTACTACTAGAGGAAGAATCTGTTGGGGAACGTTGCAGAAAATTAAAATTTTTCCTACGGTTTCACCAAGATCCATCTATGAGTTCATCTAGCAACGAGTATTCAGATTAGATAGCATCTACATACCACTTTGTAGATCGCAACGGAAGCGTTCGAGTGAACGTGGATGAGGTAGTCGTACTTGCCGTGATCCAATTCACCGATGATCTAGTACTGAACGGACGGCACCTCCGCGTTCAACACACGTACGGGACGGGAGACGTCTCCTCCTTCTTGATCCAGCAAGGGGGAAGGAGAGGTTGAGGAAGATCCAGCACGACGGTGTGGTGGTGGATGCAGCAGAACTCCGGCAGGGCTTCGCTAAGCAACTACGGGAGGAGGAGGAGGTGTTGCAGGGAGGAGGGGGCGCCAGGGCAATAGGGTTGGTTTGCTCCTCCTTTTCCCCACTATATATAGGGCCAAGGGAGAGGGGGAGGCGCAGCCCTTGCCCCTTCCTCCAAGGAAGGGTGCGGCCAAGGGTGGGGAGGAGTCCATCCTCCCCAAGGCACCTCGGAGGTGCCTACCCTTGTAGGACTCTCCCCTTTTTTTCTCTCTTGGCGCATGGGCCTCTTGGGGCTGGTGCCAAGGCGCACCCCCTAAGGCCCATTTGTCCCACCAAGGCAGGTGGCCCCACCTGGTGGACCCCGGGACCCCTCCGGTGGTCCCGGTACAATACCGATAACACCGAAACTTGTCCCGATGGCCAAAATAGCACTTCCTATATATAATTCTTTACCTCCGGACCATTCCGGAACTCCTCGTGACGTCCGGGATCTCATCCGGGACTCCGAACAACATTCGGGTTACTGCACATACATATCTTCACAACCCTAGCGTCACCGAACCTTAAGTGTGTAGACCCTACGGGTTCGGGAGACATGCAGACATGACCGAGACGGCTCTCGGGCAATAACCAACAGCGGGATCTGGATACCCATGTTGGCTCCCACATGCTCCACGATGATCTCATCGGATGAACCACGATGTCAAGGATTCAATTAATCCCGTATACGATTCCCTTTGTCAATCGGTATTTTACTTGCCCGAGATTCGATCGTCGGTATCCCAATACCTCGTTCAATCTCGTTACCGGCAAGTCACTTTTCTCGTTCCGTAATGCATGATCCCGTGATCAAACACTTTGATCACATTGAGCTCATTGTGATGATGCATTACCGAGAGGGCCCGGTGATACCTCTCCGTCAAGCGGAGTGAGAAATCCCAGTCTCGATCCATGTCAACCCAACAGACACTTTCAGAGATACCCGTAGTATACCTTTATAGTCACCCAGTTACGTTGTGACGTTTGGCACACCCAAAGCACTCCTACGGTATCCGGGAGTTACACGATCTCATGGTCTAAGGAAAGGATACTTGACATTGGATAACTCTAGCAAACGAACTATGCGATCTTATGCTATGTTTAGGATTGGGTCTTGTCCATCACATCATTCTCCTAATGATGTGATCCCGTTATCGATGACATCCAATGTCCATAGTCAGGAAACCATGACTATCTGTCAATCAACGAGCTAGTCAACTAGAGGCTCACTAGGGACATATTGTTGTCTGTTATTCACACATGTATTACGATTTCCGGTTAACACAATTATAGAACGAATAAAGACAATTATCATGAATAAGGAAATATAATAATAATGCTTTTATTATTGCCTCTTGGGCATATTTCCAACAGAATCTTTCTTGTTCTTGTTACTAGACTTGACTTGAGGCATGTAAGTGGATAAGAGTAAACGCTTGGCAATGTAAGAAGAACTTTTCTTGCGGAGATCATTATTGATTGCCTTTAAAAACTCATGCTCTTGCTCAAGATTGAGCTTTTCAAAGCGTAACTTCTCATCAGCTCTTAAAAGTTCTCGATGATCTTCGAAGATAGTTTCATGAGCTAATTTAAGAGTGTTTAGTTCTTTAATTAGAGCCTCAATTTTCTCCTTATCATTGTCATTTGTTTTATCTTGATTAGCATGATTAATTGACGTTTCATCATAGTATTCATCACTAGAGTTGTCAACAAGTAAATCATCATCACCTAACAAGTCATCTTCATCACTATTAAAATCAACATACTCAGGGTGAGTTACCTTAGGACATTTGGCCATGAAGCATCTTCCAATTCCTTCATTTGGTGAGTCAAATATGTCATAGGAGTTGGTTGACACAAGTGCTAGACCGGCAACACCTTCATCTTGAGTATATTCGGAATCGGAGTGATAACTTCTCTCGGAGTGGTTGTCGGAGTCGGAGCCAGATACCCATTCACCAACATGAGCTTGATGTCTTCGTTTTGTGTAGCTCCTTCATGATTTATCCTTTCTTTCTGAATCCTTGCTTCCCCGTGAGTATCTTCGTTCATAACGATCATCTCTACTCCTTCTCTCTCTTGATGGTGATTCTTCTCTTTTGCTTCTTCTTTTTGGAGAATACTCTCTTCTTTTGTAGGGAGCCGTACACTCATTGGAATAGTGTCCGGGTCTTCCACAATTGTAGCAGTTTCGCTCTTGACTAGAAGATCTTTTGTCATTGTAGGACCTTGACTTGGAGCTTCTATCTTTGCTTCTACTCTTGTAGAACTTGTTTAAGTTCTTCACCATTAAGCTCAATTCTTCATTGAAGTTTTGTTTCTCACTTGATGATGTGGGGGCTTCACATGAGGCTTTGTAGGCACCACTTGATTTGTTATGAAGTTCCTCTTTATCCTTGAGCGACATCTCATGAGCAACAATTCTTCCAATGACCTATGTTGGCTTGAGATCTTTGTAATTGGGCATCATTTGGATCAATGTGCACACGGTATCATATTTTCCATCCAAGGCTCTTAGGATCTTCTTGATGATGAATCTATCGGTCATCTCTTCACTCCCTAAGCCGGCAATCTCGTTTGTGATGAGAGCAAGCCTAGAGTACATTTCAGCGACACCTTCACCATCCTTCATTTTTAACTTGTCAAGTTGACTTTGAAGCACATCCGATTTGGATTCCTTGACGGAGTCGGTACCTTCGTGCATATCAATCAAAGTATCCCAAATTTCCTTTGCATTCTCAAGACGGCAGATTTTGTTGAATTCTTCGGGGCACAATCCGTTGAAGATAATATCACAAGCTTGAGCGTTGTATTGTAGCATCTTCAACTCATCTGCGGTAGCTTCACGGTTTGGTTCTTTCCCATCAAAGAAGTCACCTTGCAAACCAACACACACAATAGCCCAAACGGCGGGGTTATGTACAAGAATATGCATTTTCATTTTATGCTTCCAACTAGCAAAATTAGTACCATCAAAGTAAGGACCTCTACGGTGATAATTTCCCTCGCTAGACGCCATACTCTCCTAGGTTCTGAAACCAAGGCTATGACCACCAAAAGCTATGGAAATCAAAGCAAATGGAGACCAAAGCTCTGATACCACTTGTAGGATCGGAAGTATGTCTAGAGGGGGGTGATTAGACTACTTGACCAAATAAAAACTTAACCTTTTCCCAATTTTAGTTCTTGGCAGATTTTAGCAACTTTTAGGACAAGTCAAGCAATCATCACACAATTCAAGCAAGCATGCAAAGAGTATATAGGCAGCGGAAAGTAAAGAATGCAACTTGCAAGAATGCAAAGGGAAGGGTTTGGAGAATTCAAACGCTATTGGAGACACGAATGTTTTTCCCGTGGTTCGGATAGGTGGTGCTATCCTACATCCACGTTGATGGAGACTTCAACCCACGAAGGGTAACGGTTGCGCGAGTCCACGGAGGGCTCCACCCACGAAGGGTCCACGAAGAAGCAACCTTGTCTATCCCACCATGGCCATCGCATACGAAGGACTTGCCTCATTAGCGGTAGATCTTCACGTAGTAGGCGATCTCCTTGCCCTTACAAACTCCTTGGTTCAACTCCACAATCTTGTCGAAGGCTCCCAAGTGACACCTAGCCAATCTAGGAGACACCACTCTCCAAGAAGTAACAAATGGTGTGTTGATGATGAACTCCTTGCTCTTGTGCTTCAAATGATAGTCTACCCAACACTCAACTCTCTATCACAGGATTTGGATTTGGTGGAAAGAAGATTTGAGTGGAAAGCAACTTGGGGAAGGCTAGAGATAAAGATTCATATGGTAGGAATGGAATATCTTGGCCTCAACACAAGGGTAGGTGGTTCTCTCTCAGAACATACGAGCTGGAAGTGTAGATGTGTTCTGATGGCTCTCTCCACGAATGAAGAGGAGGTGGAGGGGTATATATAGCCTCCGCACAAAATCCAACCGTTACACACAATTTAGCAATCTCGGTGGGACCGAATCAAGAAACTCGGTCGGACCGAAATAGTAAACCTAGTGACCGTTAGAGATTTTCGGTGGGACTGACATGCAACTCAGTAGGACCGATATGGTTAGGGTTAGGGCATAACGTAATCTCGGTGAGACCGATTACACAAACTCGGTGAGACCGATTTGGTAATAGGCTAACCAGAGAGTTGGTTAGGTAAACTCGGTGGGACCGATTTGCTCTTTCGGTGAGACCGAAAAGTTACAAAAGGGAAACAGAGAGTTTACATTGCAATCTTGGTGGGACCGATCCGCTCTTTCGGTGAGACCGAAAAGTTATGAAAAGGAAACAGAGAGATTGCAACCCCATCTCGGTAAGACCGAGATTCCTATCGGTAGAACCGATTTGCTAGGGTTTGGCAGTGGCTTATGACATGTGAAACTCGGTGGCGCCGGATAGAAAATATCGGTAGGAACGAGTTTGGCTTAGGGTTTAGGTCATTTGTGGATATGGGAAAGTAGCTGAGGATTTTGGAGCATATCATTAAGCACATGAAGCAAAAGGCTCATTAAGCAACACCTCATCCCTCCTTGATAGTATTGGCTTTTCCTATGGACTCAATGTGATCTTGGATCACTAAAATGTAAAATAAAGAGTCTTGAGCTTTTGAGCTTGAGCCAATCCTTTGTCCTTAGCATTTTGAGGGTTCCACTTTCACCATCCATGCCATGCCAATCATTGAGCTTTCCTGAAATAATTGTCTTGGAATAGCATTAGCTCAATGAGCTATATGTTGTTATGAATTACCAAAACCACCTAGGGATAGTTGCACTTTCACAGGATGGATACATAGGGCGTATCATGAGCTTCTTTCATAACTTTCTGAGTCATATCCAAGTTTTTCTCCTTATACGGCACCACTAGGCGGCCTTTGAAGTACAAGGCGCCATCATCAGCAATAGTGAAGAATGAGGGCTTCCCTTCTTTGAGGTAGCGCTTAATCTTGTGGGCTTCAGAGTCATATCCCTGTATTGTCTTGATGGAGCTCACGAGATCGGGTTCGACAGCCAGGGTATAGAGGGAACCCTTGGAAACAACACGGAGGTTCATCTTGCGAAACTCCTTAGGAGGGGGAGCGAGTGCACCCGGAGGAACAATATGGAGGTTCAGCTTTCTGAATTCTTCCACAAGCGAGGCCTGAACTTTATGAACCTGGAGGTGGTTGCAGTAAGACTTGCGGCTTAAGGGATCAGCCATTACATTAGCCTTGCCTGGTGTATAGGAAATACCCAAGTCAAAGTCTGCTACAGTCTCCATCCATCTCTGCTGACGGAGGTTCAGGTCTGGCTGAGTAAACAGATACTTCAGACTTTGGTGGTCAGTGAAGATCTCGCAACGATTACAGAGAAGGTAATGTCGCCACTGCTTCAGTGCATGGATGACAGCAGCAAGCTCGAGGTCGTGAACTGGGTAGTTCTCTTCGTGAGGGCGCAATTGACGAGAGGCATAGGCAATCACTCTGCGCTCTTGCATTAGGACACAGCCTAATCCTTGACGGGAAGCGTCGCAGTAAATGACGAAGTCCTTCTTAGTATCAGGTGGAGCTAGCACTGGGGCAGAATTCAACTTGTCTTTGAGTGCCTGGAAACTTTCCTGACATTTGTCTGTCCATTGGAACTTGACGCCCTTATGCAACAAGTTAGTCAGAGGCCTGGTGTCGGTGCCAAAACCGGCGGATCTCGGGTAGGGGGTCCCGAACTGTGCGTCTAGGCCGGATGGTAACAGGAGACAAGGGACACGAAGTTTACCCAGGTTTGGGCCCTCTCGATGGAGGTAAAACCCTACTTCCTGCTTGATTAATATTGATGATATGGGTAGTACAAGAGTAGATCTACCACGAGATCAAGGAGGCTAAACCCTAGAAGCTAGCCTATGGTATGATTGTTGTATGATGAAGTTGTCCTACGGACTAGAACCCTACGGTTTATATAGACACCGGATAGGGTTAGGGTTACACAAAGTCGGTTACAATGGTAGGAGGTCTTAAATATCCGCATCGCCAAGGAAAGTCCCATCCGGACACGGGACGAAGTCTTCAATCTTGTATCTTCATAGTCCAGGAGTCCGGCTAAAGGTATAGTCTGGCTACCCGGACACCCCCTAATCCAGGACTCCCTCAGTAGCCCCTGAACCAGGCTTCAATGACAACGAGTCCGGCGCGCAGATTGTCTTCGGCATTGCAAGGCGGGTTCCTCCTCCAAGTTCTTCATAAATGATTGTAAACACCAAGAGTAGTGTCCGGCTCTGCAAAATAAGTTTCCACATATCGCCATAGAGAGAATAATATTAACACAAATCAAATCTGCTGACGTATTCCACAGTGTGTCATCACACTACGGCCAAGTTTTTTACTCGAATCGTTTTTACTTCTCTGCCTCATCGTGCTTTGCGAGGCGGTTTCCTTGGCACGTCTTGTCAAAGCAGAGATCGTGTCCCCCATTTACGGGATTCTCATCAATACGGACGTGGGTAACCCAACCGCGCCATTTATCACGGCGCTTGGGAGGCAAGCGAGTTTTACTAGGCTGGTGGGGATGCATAGCCGCATCTGCCCATGTAAGGGGATAAGGATCCACCTTTTTACCTACGCCTTCTTCCTCCTTTGCCTATCCATCTTCTGCGCACCCGAGATCCAGCGCCCAAGCCCGCACTTCCCACCTCAACCTTCTCCAGTAATGTCCGGAGCGGGAGGCAAGTGGATGGTCTCCTCCGTCACGGAGGGCCATGTCAAAAAGCTAAGGAAGGACGGATACTTGTCCAAAGACATCGCGTACCGGCTTCCCGAGGAGGGGCAGCTTCTCCCCACCACAAGGCCCCATGAGAGGGTAGTATTCCTTCCCCACTTCCTCCGCGGACTGGGTTTTCCACTCCACCCATTTTTCCGGGGGCTCATGTTCTACTACGACCTGGATTTCCATGATCTGGCCCCGAACTTCGTCCTCAACATCTCGGCGTTTATCGTCGTGTGCGAGGCTTTCCTCCGCATCTGCCCCCATTTCGGCCTCTGGCTCAAGACATTCAACGGCAAGCCCAAGGTGGTGCGCGGCAGCCAGGCGGAGTGCGGAGGCGCCATGGCGGGCAAGATGGCCAACGTCCTATGGCTCGAGGGCTCCTTCGTGGAGACCCTAAAGGGGTGGCAATCCGGGTGGTTTTACATCACCGAGCCACGCTATCCGAAATGGAACGCAGCCCCTGAGTTCCGATCCGGACCCCCCACGCGGCTTATGTCCTGGAAAGAGACGGGCCTGTCGTGGGGTGACGAAAAAGAGGTGACCGGACTACAAACATGCATCCAGTCCCTCGTGAACAAGACGATCAAGCTCGTCAATGTAGTCCAGGTTATGCTCGTCCGCCGGATCCTCCCGTGTCAACAACGGGACTTTAATCTGTGGGAGTTCGACCCGGCGCAGCACCAAACCCTCAACAGGCTCTTCGACAAACCGTATGAAGACGTCTGGAAGGTGCTAACCAAGGGCGTCGAGGCTCCCGCATCCGCTTCCGAGGACCGCGGATACAGCTCGCAGCGTCACGCTAGCGAGGTAAGCTATTTTCACCTTTTACAGGATGTTTAAGTTTTTTCATAGTTTGACTCTATGCGGGATCTAAACTCCCTTACCTTTGACAGGCTTGGCAGGCGAAGTCTGGACCAATTAATTGTCCGGCTCCCTTGCCCGAAGACCCAGCCCCTGCTCTCCTAGCGAAGCTGCTGGTTCCGGCGCCTTATGTGCTGCCGGAGAAGAAGGCCAAGAAGAAGAAGGCTACGGGGACTCAAAAGAGTGCCCGTAATATGGTGGTGTCGGACTCGTCATCCGACGAGTCCGAGACGCTCTCCTCTCGTGAGAACGAGGAGGAGGAATAAGAAACCTCTCCCCCTCCAGCGAGGGGAGGAAAGAAAAGGAAGGCCCCCCCAACAGGGGAGGCCAAAGGGTCCAAGAGGAGGAAGACCCCTCCGCTGGGCTACTCCCCCAACGCCGACGAGGGCGACGAGGAATGGCCGGACAGGGCCAAGCGTCCGGCGAAATCGTAAGTATTCGGATACCAGAGTAACTCATGATGTTCCTTTGTTGCACAGCTTTCCCTAATGTCGAACATAATTATGCAGCCCGCCCCGGGCCGGACTCGACGAGTCGTCGAGCGGCTCCCTGGATTCATTGGACGTGAACTCAGTTCCGCCCGCTGTCTCCCCCCGCACTGCGGACGACGCCGAAGTGGCGTCGCAAAAAGCTCCGGGGCAGGAGGAGGTGGTCTTGGAGGAGCCGCAAGGCGACCTCTCGGACCCCATGAGTAAAGGGGACAAGACCCCCCAGGGCTCCAAGTCCGGCTTAGAGCCGGACACCGCGCCGGAATCTTCAACGGTTTCGGACCGCGGCAGGCGAACTCCTATCAAGAGGAGCAAGCCAAATGAGCCGGCGGCCTCCGTCCAACCGGAGGCGCCGGGTAATCTACTGGAGGTGCTTACGGGCACCTCCATCGACGAGTATCACCGTACTATCATGAGTACGGTGATCCAGAATGTTCAGTCCGCCAAGAGCGGACTGACTGAAGCTTGTGCTAGCCTTCTAACAGGCTTCGAGGTAAGTAAAAATATGTAAAAATATTACCCCATAGACAGTAGCCCCTGATGCTCTGTTTGGCGTTCGGAAAGAAAAGCCGAATAGAGGATCTAATAAATTTCGCAGGAGTCTAACAAAAAAGAGTCAATATGCGTGTGCAGGCTTCGCTGCTTGCCACCGCCGCACTGACTGAGGAGGTGGGTGCCCTTAAACAGGGCCTCGAGCGGACCGAGCAAGAGCTCGGCCTTGCCAAGCAGCAGCTCGAGGAGAAATAAGGTAAGAGATACCTTACAGAAAAGTGTCTATAAAAAGACGCAATTGCAAAAAATGACAGGATTGTAATACTTATTGTAGGGGCCACAACTGAGGTGGCGACCCTCAAGTAGGCGCTGTCCGAGGCCGAGAAAAGAGCGGCCTTGGAGCACAATGAGCGGGAGAAATTTGAGGCGCAGGTCGGCGAGGTGCAGCAAGAGCTTCAGGCTCTCATGAAAAAACATGAGAGTTTGGAGCTTGACTCTAAAACGCGAGCGTCCGAGCTCGCCGCGGTCGTCAAGACCGCCGAGTCTGCCAAGGCCGAAGCCCAGAAGTCCCTCCAAGAGTTGGAGGAGATGAAAAAGATAGCGGCGGGTAAGGCATTCTTTATGCAAACGAGAAATATAAAAGTAAACTACTTGTTACTTACCCGAATCCGGAGCTCTTCAAGGGCATTCGCAGATCTTCCCCGCAGCGTATCTGATGCCGCCGTATTCTACCGAAACAAACAGGGCAACTCGACGGAGAAGGTGTTCTGGTCTCAGTATACTAAGGCCGGACACCCTGTGCCCTTGAGCGACCAGCTGAAGCAGCTGGTCGAGCTCCACAAGGCGGCCGAACAGGCCATGAAGGGCTTCATAATTCGGCTGTGGCCTGGAGAGGCCCTGCCTGGGAGCTACTTCAGACTGGTGCGGCGGCTGGTGGAGGCCTGTCCAAGGCTCGAGGTCATCAAGCGCTCTGTCTGCATCGAAGGTGCCCGTAGGGCCATTGCCCGTGCAATGGTGCATTGGGGTAAGCTGGACGGTGAGAATCTTGTGAGGGACGGGCCGCCGCCGGGGAAGGAACATCGCAAGCCTGAGAACTATTACAAGGATGTTCTTGCAATCGCCCGCCTTGTGGCGGATGAATGTACCAAGGATGTAATTTTTGAATGAACCCGCTCGTGTTTATCCTGTGTGCTCAAAAATTGTTCATATGCGCTAAGCAATGCTTGTTGAATTTAAAATACTACTTTCTGTGCGGCCGTTTATCAAAAATTGAGAGATGGCTAGTCGTCGGCTTCTGCCCCCATGCCACTAGTGCTGGAGAGTTCGGGATAAACCTGAGCGCTCTTTTTCCCATATTTGGGTCCTTTGAGGGAGGCACTCAGCACAACGAACCAGGCAATCGGACTATAATGCTTGAACACTCTCACTTAGCCATAGAACTCTATAATTTTAAATTTCGGCGAAGCCCCTAGTTCGGAAGACCGAGTTCGGGGCGCTATCCACGCCTTGGCCGGACAAAGCCGGCTCCTCGCTCGAAGCGGCATAAGTCTTTAGGGACTCGAAAAACCTCTCGAACAGCGACCGGTCTCTCGCCTCATCATGACAGTCAGTTTTAGCTTTCTCCACTGAGGTGCTCAGCCCAGCTTAACTGGGGCACAATCGCAGTGGTTCTCCTAGTGCTACCTTAGCCGATATAGCGGAACGTAAGGCACCTAAACATAGGAGCCAGGCAAACCCAACTATTGACCCAAATCATGATTCGGAGCCGATGCATATAGTGCTATAAGTTCGGGGTGCCGCATTTATGATGTGTTCGGACTTTTTACACCATATTAAGGGGTTCTGAAGCCCCTGGTGTATTTGCCGTACCACAGTGTACGGGTGCCACATGTCATTAATGAACATATATATAAAAAGAAGATAATGCAAAAAATAGACAAAAAGCTATGCATTGTTTATAAAGAGGCTGCTATCAAAGCAGAACGATACAAATAGTGCGATAAGCAAAAGATATTGGACTATTTAACATGTCCTGGCCAGGGGCATGCCGCGGAATTGTATTCAAAACAGGTATACTGCTCGTAACAGAGACGACCTAGGAGTTCCATAGTGCGGCATGGCTTGTCTGCTTCCCTGGGTCTTGCATCGTTTGTGCGGCAGTTGAATTGCCGAACAGGTCGTCCGAAGTATGGAGTCCTGAAAGTAGGACGAAATTAAAAAAAGAATTGGGCAGCCCCTAGTACGTTTTAGGCCGTATTTTTGGCTCGCCGTGATTGTGCCCCTCCCCCTGTGCCCATGGTATTTCAAGAGCGTAGTTATGTACGCGAAGCACTGGTTTCGCTATGTCGCGAGGGCTGGGGTTGGGGCCGCATTGCTACGTCTGCTCAGAACGTACCAGGCGGTCTTGTTGTAGGTTACTCCGGGCGCGCTTGGCAGTGTCTGGCTTTTTAACGGCCGGACTGGAGAATTGCCTAAGAAGGTTGCTTTGTACTTCCGCTGCGAGGGCCGCCGTGTGTTCCTCCGTTCGGAGGGAGCGCTCGGTGTTTCCGTTGACCGTAATTACTCCTCGAGGGCCTGGCATCTTGAGCTTGAGATATGCGTAGTGCTGCACCGCATTGAACTTTGCGAATGCGGTTCGCCCGAGCAGGGCGTGATAGCCACTGCGAAACGGGACTATATCGAAGATTAACTCTTCGCTTCGGAAATTGTCCGGAGATCCGAAGACCACTTCAAGTGTTACTGAGCTTGTGCAGTTGGCCTCTACACCTGGTATAATGCCTTTAAAGGTCGTTTTTGTGGGCTTGATCCTCGAGGGATCGATGCCCATTTTCCGCACTGTATCCTGGTAAAGCAGGTTCAGGCTGCTGCCGCCGTCCATGAGGACTCTTGTGAGATGAAATCCGTCGATAATTGGGTCAAGAACCAATGCGACAAACCCGCCATGACGGATGCTAGTGGGATGGTCCCTTCGATCAAAGGTGATCGGGCAGGAGGACCATGGGTTGAACTTTGGAGCGACTGGCTCCAGCGCGTATACGTCTCGTAGCACCCGCTTACGCTCCCTCTTGGGAATGTGGGTTGCGTATATCATGTTCACCGTCCACACTTGTGGGGGAAAACCCTTCTTTCCACTTCTGTTCGGCGGCCTGGGCTCCTCCTCGTCATCGCTATGTAGCCCCTTGTCTCTGTTTTTGGCTCTTAACTTGCCTGCCTGCTTGAACACCCAACAATCCCTGTTGGTGTGATTTGCTGGCCTTTTAGGGGTGCCATGTATCTGGCACAAGCGGTTGAGTATTCGGTCCAAACTGGACGGGCCCTGAGTATTCTTTTTGAATGGCTTTTTCCGCTAACCGGATTTATAGCCTCTGAATCTGGCATTTCTACCGTGTCCTCGTTGCTGTCGCTGTTAATGCGGCGCTTTTGCTTGTTCCGGCGCGACCTGCCGCTTTTGTCCTTGGTATCCAAATTGCCATGGTTCTTGGTTAAGTTGTTGCTGCGAGCAAGCCAACTATCTTCTCCCGCGCAAAAGCAGGTCATGAGTGTCGTGAGGGCTGCCATAGATTTCGGCTTTTCCTGTCCCAGGTGCCGGGCAAGCCACTCGTCGCGGATATTATGCTTGAAGGCTGCTAGGGCCTCAGCGTCCGGACAGTCGACTATATGGTTTTTCTTTGTTAGGAACCGTGTCCAGAATTGCCTGGCCGATTCCTCTGGCTGCTGAATTATGTGGCTTAAGTCATCGGCATCGGTGGTCGCACATAAGTGCCCTGGAAGTTGTCGAGGAATGTGCCTTCCAGGTCCTCCCAAGAACCGATTGAGTCTGCTGGAAGGCTGTTGAGCCAATGCTGGGCTGGTCCCTTAAGTTTGAGTGGGAGGTATTTGATGGCATGTAGATCATCACCGCGGGCCATGTGGATATGAAGGAGATAATCCTCGATCCATACCGCAGGATCTGTTGTGCCATCGTATGATTCGATGTTTACGGGTTTCAAGCCCTCAGGGATTTTATGATCCATTACTTCATCTGTGAAGCATAGTGGGTGTACGGCGCCTCTATACCGGGCTATATCATGGCGCAGCTCAGAGGACCTTTGTCCATTGTGTTTGGCCCGGCCGGATTTATCGTATCTGGAGTGACGATCACCGTCACGTGCCGTGGGGCGCCCGCGCGATCCGTAGATCAACCTTGTTTGCCTTGCCTTGTCCTCCAGTATATCTCGCTGATCTGGCGTGTTTTCCTGTGCCTTAGCATGTTTTGAGCGGCGTCGGGGCATGGCTTGAGTGGAGGGCTTAGAGGCCTCTCTGTCACGGCCACGAGGTGGCCGGTCGGCCATGTCATGCGCTGGTGATGTAGGTGCTTCCTCCTCTAATCGGGGTAGCAGCCTGCGCTTTGGGTAACGCTTGGAGGGGCGTTCGAGTTCATACTCTTCGGCCGCAAGGACTTCAGTCCATCTGTCAGCTAGCAAATCTTGATCAACTCTAAGCTATTGTTGCTTTTTCTTGAGGCTGCTTGCCGTGGCTAAAAGCCTGTGTTTGAAACGCTCTTGTTTGGCGGGGTCTGATGGTACGACGAATTCGTCGTCGTCGAGGCTTGCCTCGTCTTCGGAGGGAGGCATATAGTTATCGTCCTCAACCTCTCGGTCTGCCGCCCTTTCATGAGGGCTGGCTTCTCCATCTTCCTGTGTTGATTCTTGCTGGAGATGGTGTTCTTCAGCGCTATCCGGAGTAGTATTATCTCTGGTGCCGGAATCACCGTTTTTTCTTTGGCGGGATTTAGAGCGGCGCCGCTGACGTCGGCGTTTGGGATGTTTCTTAGAAGTATCATCTCCCGCTTTTCCATCGCCATCTCCATCTTTTGGAGTGTCCACCATATATATGTCATACGACGAGGTGCCCTTCCAGCGCCCTACAGGTGTTGGTTCCTGTTCGTCTCCTGCATCGTTGTCCATACCGTCGATGTCTTCGGAGTCGAAGTCGAGCATGTCGGTTAATTCGTCGACAGTGGCTACGAAGTCGGTGGTGGGTGGGCTTTGAATTTCTTCATCGTCCATATCCCATCCTTGCTGACCATAGTCCGGCCAGGGCTCTCCCGATAAAGAGAGAGACTTTAGCGAGTTCAGGATGTCGCCGAAGGGCGAGTGCTGAAAGATGTCCGCGGCGGTGAACTCCACGATCGGCGCCCAATCGGATTCGATCGGCAGGGGCGCGGGGGGTTCAGAGTCCGGAGGGGAATCCGGATCCTCGGAGTCACGGGTCATGTAGAGTGCGGGGCTGGTGTTCGGCTCGATCGCCATTGAGATCGCAGCTCCTGAGGTGGCGTCCAACCGCTCATCCTCGATCGGCGCCGCAGGTTCCGAATTAAGGGTCGGAACCAACGCGCGTGCGGCCTCCAAGACACTGTTCGGCAGCAGAGCTAGATCATGCCCATCGAGACAGTGTGGCGCGCTTGGTTGTGGCTCGAATCCGTCGAAGATCAAGTCCCCGCGGATGTCAGCCGTGTAGTTCAAACTTCCAAACCTGACCTGATGGCCAGGGGCGTAGCTTTCGATCTGCTCCAGGCGGCCAAACGAATTGGCCCGCAGTGCAAAGCCGCCGAAGACGAAGATCTGTCCGGGGAGAAAAGTCTCACCCTAGACTGCATCGTTGTTGATGAGCAAAGGAGCCATCGCGCCTAAAAGTGACGACAAGAGGAACTCTCAATGAAAGCACCAATGTCGGTGTCAAAACCGGCGGATCTCGGGTAGGGGGTCCCGAACTATGCGTCTAGGCCGGATGGTAACAGGAGACAAGGGACACGAAGTTTACCCAGGTTCGGGCCCTCTCGATGGAGGTAAAACCCTACTTCCTGCTTGATTAATATTGATGATATGGGTAGTACAAGAGTTGATCTACCACGAGATCAAGGAGGCTAAACCCTAGAAGCTAGCCTATGGTATGATTGTTGTATGATGAAGTTGTGCTACGAACTAGAACCCTCCAGTTTATATAGACACCGGATAGGGTTAGGGTTACACAAAGTCGGTTACAATGGTAGGAGGTCTTAAATATCCGCATCGCCAAGCTTGCCTTCCACGCCAAGGAAAGTCCCATCCGGACACGGGACAAAGTCTTCAATCTTGTATCTTCATAGTCCAGGAGTCCGGCTGAAGGTATAGTCCGACTACCCGGACACCCCCTAATCCAGGACTCCCTCACCTGGCAATCTTGGAGAAGTTCTCGACGAATCGACGGCAATAGCTGGCGAGACCGAGAAAACTTCTGACTTGCTTGACATTCTTCGGAGGAGTCCAATCAAGAATAGCCTGAACTCGTTCGGGGTTACCATCCATAGAGATGACATGTCCAGGATAGGTTACTTCGGGAAGCCAGAATTCACATTAGGAGAACTTGGCGTATAGCTGATGCTCTCATAGCTTTTCCAGCACAAGACGCAGATGTTCAACATGTTCTTCTTCGCTCTTGGAAAATACCGGGATATCATCCAGATAAACAACGACGAACTTGTCGAGGTAATCCATGAATATATAGTTCATCAGGCGAGAGAAGGTGGCTGGAGCATTGGTTAAGATGAAAGACATGACCGTGTACTCGTATGAACCATATTGAGTCACAAAGGCGGTCTTTGGGATATCCTCTTCATGAACACGGATCTGGTGGTAAGCCAACCTCAAGTCAAGTTTAGAGAACACTGATGAACCAGCCAGTTGATAATACAGATCGTTGATCCGAGGAAGAGGATACTTGTTCTGAATGGTAGCTTGGTTTATAGGACGGTAGTCTTGTACCAGTCGGTTTGTCCCATCCTTCTTCTTGACAAAGAGAGAAGGTGCTCCCCAAGGAGAGCAACTTGGGTGAATGAAACCATTTTGAAGAGACTTGTCGATTTCCTCCTTAAGCTCAAGGAGTTCATGCGGCGTCATCTTGTAGGGTTGCTTGGCAATAGGAGTGGTGCCTGGTTTCAAGTCGATGACGAATTCGACAGCCCTAGCGGGGGGAATCCCTGGAAGTTCTTCAGGAAAGACGTCGAGGAAATCACGCATGACGGGAATGTTTTCAATGCCCTCGAGTGGTGCGGCGTTCAATGCATTCAAGGCATAGAGCTTTGCCTCGGCATTCTGAACCAGACGAGCATTGTAGCTTATTATTTCATCGGAAGGGTGTAGCAGATGGACGGTCTTGGTTGCGCAAACGATAGAAGCAGTATGCGCTTTTAACCAATTCATTCCCAAAATGAGATCAATGCTACAGGACTTCAGTACGATGGGAGAGACAAGGAATTCCAGTCCTTCGATTTCTACGGGAACGTTGTTACAAACCATGGAGGTTCGACATTGGCCCGCAGGGGTGTGCACTAATAGTGAAGTGTTCATGTCCTCACATTTAATGTCGTGCAGGCATGCAAAATCTTCTGACATGAATGAATGCGATGCACCTGTATCAAATAAAACGGATGCTGGTACTAAATTTACGAGGAGTGTACCCATCACGGTAGCAGGTTGGTCTTGAGCTTCGTTCAGATCAACGTGGTTGGCATGAACACGACCATAGGACTTGGCATTGTTGTTGCGGTTCTGGTTGCTTCCACGGCCAGTTGCTGGAAGGGTCGGTTGATTCTGGTTCTGGTTGCATTCCCTAGCACGGTGCCCTCGTTGTCCACACCTGAAGCACAACCCATTATTGGGAGTGGGAACAGGAGTTTGGGGTGGCGGTGCTGGAAGCCTTGGCTGCCTAGTTGGAGCAGTAGGCAGACGAGGTGCAGCATAGTACTACCTTGGGGCAGGTGCATTTGGCTAGTACATGCTGTTGGGAATCCATATCTTGCGCTTCTGCGAGGACGGGCCCGAAGATGAGCCCGTGTCACGGTTGCGCCTGTGAGAGCTCTGGTATTCCTGCAGACCTGTTTCGACATTCATGGCCTTGTTCACCAAGGTGGCGAAATCATTAAAGTCGTGCACTAGAAGTGCGAGCTTGATGTCAACTTGAAGGCCGTCACGAAACTTCTCATGTCTGCGTGCATCAGTTGCAATGTCCTCTTCAGCATAGCGAGACAAGTCCAGAAACTCCCGCTGATAAGCTTCAATAGTTTTGTTGCCTTGGGTGAGGTTGTGGAACTCACGCTTCTTCTGGTCCATGACTCCCTGAGGAATGAAGCGGGCACGGAAAGCAGCTTGGAAGTCTGGCTAGGAGATGATTGTTCCAACTGGCAGAGTACACCTGTGGCTGTCCCACCATTGAGCTGCGGGCCCCTTCAGGAAAAAGGAAGAAAAGGTGACATAGCTGGCAGGGGCTACATCAGCAGACTCCATCTCATAGGTGATGTCACGGAGCCAGTCATCAGCATCCAGAGGCTGAGTTGAGCTGCGGTACACAGTTGGGTTCAGGCGCATGAAATCCTGTAGAGTTACTGGGGCTGGCTGCTGGTTCATATTGGGGCGAGGAAACTAAGCCATCATGTTCTCCATGAACTTGCGATTCATCTCAAGCTGTTGGATCATACCAGCCATGTACTCAGGCGGTGGTAGGAAGTTGCCACCATGACCACGACCACCTGGTCTAACCATCCTGCTAATATATAACAGGGGGTAGTTCAGCATTTGAGAAATTTGCAAAGAGAAGAATCATTCATGGTGAAACATGCATAATGAAAGCAGCACGATAGCTCCCACATAATAGTCGGCATATCTTACAAAAGAGATCATGCATAGATTTCGGTACACAGAGTTCAGTACATAGACTAAGACAACATAGGCGGCACGCAAGCTCGCGGCGAATGCATCTAATACTACTAAGCAAGTCTACATCAGTCCCACGCGGTACTGCGAAGCTAGCTGTAGCCTGAAAGCTGGTAGTGTGGCAACGGGTACACCACGTCAGCAACCTGGGGGCCGCGGGTACTCTGGTGCAGAACCTGACGCTCAAGTGGCAGAAGAGGACCAAGTGCGGGAGAGTAGCCTCCCACCTCTGGCCAACCGACACCTGGGGCATCACGGTCCTGGCGGGGTAGATAGCAGAACGCGGCAGCTCCCCAGATCCGACGAAGGGGTGCAACATCGTCAGAGCAAGGTAGAGGTGCTGACGAGTGGTGTACAACTCGTGGCGAAGAGCTTGGTTAGCTCGATCCATCCCATCAGCATGCAGAACTAGGTTCTGATGGTAGAAGGGCTCTCGGGTGACAGTGGAGTAGGCAGCAATGTAGTAGCCCTCCGCACCAACATCAGATGCGATAGCGATGTGCCTGAAGGGGGAGGTGTCCAACTCCCGGTACTCCCAACGAAGGCGTGTCAGAGCAGCATAGGCAGCATCGTGAACTGCCATATCGATGGTCACTCCAACACCATAAGCGGTGTGCAGCACAGTAGTGGAGTCATACTCCCGAGAGTAGAGGTGGACGATGGCACGGTACTGCTCCTGGTTAAAGTCCTGGTACTCCTCGTAGACGGTGTACTCGGGGTGCCAGCGATAACCCAGATAGGTCATCATCTCAGCTAGCACGGCCGCTGATCCCGAGGCACCAATGGCCGTCGTGTGGCGCACGACCTGCCTTGTGGGTTCCTATGTTCAGGTACCTAGTGACTTCCTTCAAGTGTCGCCCAAAGGGTGTATCTTCATCCGGTTGTGCAAACTTGTTGCTTGAGTCCGCCATCCTATAGAATAGAAAATGGAGATGAGTCATAAATGAGTAGAGAAGAGTGACCTATGTCTCATCTTAGTGGTCGTGTCCGACATTCAGCGTGTTCTCTGATACCATCTTGTAGCGATCCGACCTCAGACGGTCAAATCTCTGTGCATAAGTGTCATCCCTGGATCGGTAATGCTGACACACGCAATACTCGAATGGATTTATAACAGAGTATCAATCACACACTTATTACATCGATAGTCTCAAGAGAGAACTTATTACAATAAATATGGCTTAAGGCCATCTAAATAAGATAACAGCGGAAGGCTTGGTAGATAAAGTGAGTCCATCAACTCCAACGGCATATCTGAGTGCACGACAACGACCTAGCGCACCTTACTCTTTGTCTGAAAAGTCTACAACATGATACGTTGCATCCCTAAACGGGCCATCACATGGAATATACTGGCAATGTAACACAGTAGAGCAATGAACAGAATAAATGCTATCACTACATGCATATATGGCTGGTGGAGGCTCTACGGTTATAATGTTTTGCGAAAAGCCAATTTTTTCCTACAACAAAGGAATATACTTGATTTAACTATCATGGTAGTTGTTAAACATTGAGAAGGTTCCTCCAACTCAATCCCAATTAATCAGTATTAATAACCCAACAAATTAATTTTAGAGTGATGAGATCAACATGATAATCCAAGAACCAGATACTCAAGATGTCCATAACTGGGGACATGGCTAACCATGATTAGTTTGTACACTCTGCAGAGGTTTGCGCACTTTTCCTCACAAGACTCGATCTCCTCTGCTAGATTTCTCGCACTACATGGTGTTTGAGAAACGGATGACCGAGACACAGTCTTTCAGAAACATTAACTCTTTACTCTGGGTGGACAGTTACACCTACTTTCCCCTACATCTGCTAGCCCACAAGTGAAAGAGGTCATGCAACATACTCAACTATGCCAGAGCCCATAATAGCTTGTGGCTGCACATGGAAGTTTCTAGCATGAATAATCTTATGATCCCTTTGAGCCTGGGTGGCGAACCATAGGATGATCACACGGGTACTCCGGGATATCCTAGGATAACACTGGATTCTCTAGGTGCCCGCAACCAATCCACCCAGATGTATATTTAAGTTGCCACCTTAAGTTAACCATTAATTAATAATCTCACATCTGCCATGGACACACTCAAACCCAATCCACGTCTACGGGCATAGCATGGCAATATAAGCATAGCGTAGAAGTAACTCCCAAGGGTTTGATAATAAGAGGGCAATAGGTTCTACCTCATCTCTACTTCCCAAAACCCACATGTTAAGAGATCCTACTCATGCAATGTTTGAGGGTTGAAACTAATGCATAAAACTGGGTATGAAATGAGTATGATCAATGTGTTACTTGCCTTGCTGACGATCCGCAAACCCAAGAGACTCGTAGTAGCATGCTTCGCACTCCGGGAATTCTATCACAAACAAACAATAACATACATAAGCACTCAAGCAAAGATGCACAGGTAAAACTCAAATAAGAAGATCAAATCTGAAAGTTCAACTGAAGAGATTCGATCTGCAAAAAGAATCAATCGAATCGAAGCTACGGAACTGAAACCACGGTCAAAAGAACTTCAAAATCAAATCTACTTTAAACCCAATTTTTAAATTGCCAAAACCTTGTTCAGGTTGATTAAATAGAAAGAGGGGCTCGAGACGAAGATTTTGGCGTTGGTTTCACTGGATTTGGACAAACGGTTAAGAAACGGCGAGGGTTTGAAAATCAGGGGCTAATCTGCGATAAAAATAATCGCGAATAGGTCCCTAGCCGAAAATAAAAAGAGAAAGAAAAATCTATCGGACGAACGTCCGCTAACAGAGATGAACGGGCGAATTCGTTCGTTGAAACGGACGAACATTCACAAATGAACTAAACCGAGAAAAACCGAACCGATCTAAATAAAATAAAATAAAAACCCATCTAGGGTTTTGAAGAAAACCCGGGCGGTTTTTACCTAAACCGGAAAAACCGGCGGCGGATCGGATCGGATCGGTGGCAGTTCCGGCGGCGTGCGGTGGCTTCAGCGAGGCAGCGGGGCGGCGACGATGCGGTGGGGCGACGGTGACGCGGCACGGGGCGCGGCGCAGCAGCAGTGGCGGGTGACGCGAGGCGGCGGCGGCTCGGGCGGCGGGGCATGGTTGTGGCTGCGGCGCCCGACGGCGTTGGGTGGCGGGGCGGTGTGGGGTCGAGGCGGCGGCTCGGCCTTTTAAAGGCCCAAGGGGGGTGGTGGCGTGCAGGAGGGGCGACGCCGGCGGCTCGGGGTCGGACTCCCCGAGTTCGTCGCGAGCACGACGACGGGAGGCGGTGCGGGACGATGGGCCAGCTGGGCTTCGGCCCGACTCGGTCCAAATTTTTTTTTATATAAGATTCCACCGAGAAAAATCCTAAATAAATAAAAACAAAAATCTAAAATGCCAAAAATAATTTTCACCGTCTAAATAAAATATTTAGAACAAAGTGAACATTCTCTTGGCCTAAAAAGCAATTTTGAAAAATGCATATTTTTTCTAATTCAAATTAAATCCAAATAAAATTTGTTTATTTGATTTTAATATTTTCCTCCAATATTTCTTTTATTTTGGAGAAGTCATATTATCTCCTCTCATATATTTTAATTTGAAATATTTTTGGAGAGAAATATAATTAAAACCAAAATGATCCTCTTTTCAATATTTGAGAAAATTCAAATATGAAAATAGTAAAATCCCCAACTCTCTCCGTGGGCCCTTGAGTTGCTTAGGATTTTTAGGATCACAAAGCAAAATGCAAATAAAATATGATATGCATATGATGACCTATGTATAACATGCCAAATTGAAAATTTGGGATGTTACAGGACGAGCATGGATATCATAACTAGAATACTACTCATAGCATAACATGACCACTAGCATCAACAATAAATACCATGCAATAACATAATGATAAAACTACCATGTGAGTATTTAATCAACGGTGTGCAAAGGAACATGCATAACAACGGTGCTTGGAACAGACGATGGTCAGGCACCGAAGAGCATCACCAACATGTACTACTACCAAACATTGCCAATATTAAAGTAATACTAGCATGAGGAACATAATAACAGAGTGCATCGAAACATAGCATGACGGTACACACCGATCCATAAGCATAACCGAAATACCGACCGCATTAGCAAAACAAACAGATAGTTATTAAAGATTTAAGTTGAAAACCAATGCTTCTGCACGGATATCATGCAAATGGTGGTTGTGGCTTGCCTGGGGATGAAGAAGGCTCCGGGAAGAAGTGCGGTACGACCGCGGAAAGAATCGCCGGAAAGATTCTCTCTCGGAGGGGGCTGATTAGGGGCAAGGGTAAAATGGTCATTTCTAGTATGTCAAACCATAGTGAAAATGGTACCCAAAAGTTTGGGCTCGATGAGACGAAGAAGTGGGCTTTGGATTCACCTCATTTGTAGTTACGGGTAAAAAGATACGCCCGTTTAAAGTTTAGGGACCATTTTGTAGCAAAATATTTACCAACAGGTCCCTGCCTGAATAAACCGAACGTGCCTTTCCTCAGTAATACGCTTTCCGGATAGGAAAGCACATTATGGCCCAAAGAACAGGAGCAGTGCGCTTTCGGCTTAGGGAAGGCGTATTTTCGGAAATACGAGGCCACTTATCCACGTCAGCGATGGCGGGGCCGGGGCTTGTTTCACTGACGTGCGGGTCCCACCGGGTGGGGCCCGTCACTTATCCACGCTGGCCACCTCGGTCAACGGGTGCAGAGGTGGGGCCAGGCCGGAGTGGCTGCCAGGTGGGGTCGGGGAAAGGAGGGGGCCCGCCTGGCTTGAGTCTCCTTCAACCTCTCGCTCGCCCGATGCAGGGGAGGAACGACGTGCTCCAGCGATGAGCCCCGGCGACACGGGGCGACTCAGGCGACGCCCCGGTCACAGGAGTGGTCCACGCGGGGAGGCGCACCTGCCTGCAGGCTTCTCGCACGCCGGAGAGCACTGAGACGAGCGGGGCATCCTCCGAGGCGGACGACGGCGTCGGCCGAAGATAGAGACGAGTGCAGAGGCTTCCTGGAGTTGATCTGAGGATATGGGGAGGTTCGTGGTGCTCCGTGGAGTGATCTGGAGGTGGCAGAACAATGAGGGAAGGCTCACATGGACCGGATTTAGGCCGAAGGGGACGACGGCCATGGAGGGCAACGGGAGCTCCTCGAGCTCAGGCTGGTGGTGTGCTCGAACGAGCTCGGGGCTAGCCATAAATAGGCGGGGCGAGGCGGTTGGGTCGGATGCCGCTGCAGGAGGTCCGGCCAATGCCCTGGTGACAGCAGCGATCACGGGAGGGCACCGGAAGGCGACGAGGGAGGGCGCGGACGAGGCGCGGAGCTCACGGAGATGAGGCAGCGCTCGGGGACAAGGGAGGAAGAAGACACAGAGGAGGAAGGCGACGCAGTCACGGGCGCGCACTGTGCTGCGAGGGGGACGGCTCACCGGAGAATAAGACGGAGGGGGCAAGGGCTCCAGAGGGACGGCGACTGCTCGGGGAAGGCTCTGGACATAGCTAGGCGACGGGGGGACAAGCGAGCAACGAGGGAGAAGAAGACAGTGGCGCCAGAGCGCGCCGATGGCATGCCAAGACAGTGGTCACCACTGTGAACGGCAAGGAGGGGACGCGAGAGGCTGCAGCGAGCTGTCTAGTAACTAGTCCCTGCATAATAGAGGCCGAGGGAGTTGATGGATCGACAAAAGGAGCCAAGGAAAGGAGTTTGGCATCGCTGCAAGTTTGTTGCATCAAACTTGGACGTGCACTGATAATCAATAGGAACTTTATTGGGTCAAATGGTATTGTCTGGCGTGTTTAGATAAGGAGGGACTACGATCCTGTTAAGTGTGAGGGGAAATGGATCACAAAACAACAGGGTTGCTTCTAACCTCAAATTAGGTCCAGAAACTTGATCATGATGATGCTGTCACATGGAGTATCAACTCAATCTAAACTTGGGCAGGGCAGAGTTATTTGATCATATGAAGATGCTGAAAAAGGTTTCATACCATTGGATAAACCAAAATGGTACTTCCTTCACAAACATTTCCACTGACCAGAAACTTGCAAAAATTCTAGAGGGAAAATGGCTGGATGAAATATGCCCAAATTGGGTGGAGACAGGTTATATGGATAAGAGAAGGCCTAGGAAAATTTACAGCCATAATGGAGCAATATAAAATATACTTGCTTCATTAACTGAAAATTTGGATAGAACCAAAGAATTGATGCTCAGCTCACATGGACGCATTGCATGAGCTCAAATCTTGTGCAGAGCTTTTATTTGATGATATGAAATACCATGCAAAAATTCAACTCAATTGGATTGACCTAGCTAGTACTTCCTTCACAACCAATTCCCTCAGACAGGAACTTTGAAAAATTGCTCAGGAATATTTACTAGGCAAATTAAGTTGAAATTTGTCATGAGGCAATTATTTGGACATGAAAAGATGTCCAAGAAGTTTGGATTCAATGGCACTTGATTCACAATCTGCCATTCAGGACAGAATAGGAAAATAATTATTTGAGGATGATGGGAAACATGGCCAATGAAATATTTTGCCATATTTGAGAAAGATATGACCCAAAAAATTTATGAGAATTATTTGGGAATTTTAGGAGTGATGGAAATACAGGTTGCTTCGCAACCTAGGGCAAATTGGGTTATTCCTTTAATAGAAAATAAAGGAATATCCCCAACAAAAAGAATATTGGGATTTGGGCTAGGATGAAAATGGAAAGGCCTAGGGAAGGATTTGGGTATGACAAGCCACTTTGGAAGCAAAGAAAAGTTCATCTTCTTCAGTTTCTAGACCACAAAGCCACGGAAAAAGAAAACCCAGGCAAAAACCTCAGAAAATCAAAAGCAAAAGAAAGGGCCAAAAACCAGGCTGTTACAAACCTTACCCCCTTAAAGAAATCTCGTCCTCGAGATTTGGTTGCTCAGGGAACAAGTATGAATATACTGACTTAAGGAAATCGTTTCCAACTCGGGTCTCCTTTTCCCTTTATTGTTTTTCCCACTCAATTTTTACATGACTGGCTTTGGGTGGTCTGATTCACTGTATCCATATTTTGACAGATCTTACCTCGCTTGTTCATGCTTATACTGGCTCCAATTATTTTCATATCTGCTGACTTAGCTAAGCTTCCATGACTGAAATATGTGTCTGTCTCACAAATCCGAGAGTGATTTCCGATGGGTGTGTCATCCAGCACTGACAACCTTTCATGAAGTTGTGGCCACATTTTCCTGGTGAACACGCAAGCTTTGACTCCTTGCATTGGGTTTCTTTACTGAATGCAGGTTCTTTGGGTTCCAAATTGTGAGTTGAGGCATAACCGTTTTCTGACAGATTCTGACCCATCGCAGAAGTTGCTGAATCTTCTAACTGGATCCTTGGCTGAAAGAGCTTGGTCATGTTGCTTCTTCGTGTGTCCATGGACTCTGTCGGGTGCAATATTCTGACATGCGTACTCTTATCCTCATTTCCTGACATGGTAGCATTATTCAAATTGCCGGTTCATCACCTCTCAAGTTCTGACCGTAGGAAAAAGATCATCCGAACCCTTGCAAGAAATCGGCAAATAAATTAGTAGCCACCAGAACGGTCTTTACAACTTAGATCTGGGACATTACTGAGTTAACTCAACCATGGCTCAGGACGTCTGAAAAGTAGCTCAGCACATGAGACCGAGTCAATAAGAAGAAAGTGGCAGCTCCCTAAAATAGCCAAAAGCAGCTATAGGGCTACTGTCACAAAGAGAAACTCAACAGCTGTATGAGACGGCCGAAAAGCAGCTCAGAACTCATGAAAGTCGTTGACGAGAGAAATAAAAATCGGCATCCAACCCGGGTAGCTAAAAACGGCTCAGTTCACAGGCGTGGTCTTGAGAAAGAAGACAAGGGCTCATCAGGATCATCTTCCAGGTTCACAGGTACTTGTACTGAGCTCATTCCTTTGTCACACTGTGGTGTATAGCTGGCTTCCTTCTTTTAACAATCCTCATGTTCCTGTCAAATCTGCTTTCGAGTGACTTGCAAGACAGGATTACAAAACGTCGGACCTTCGTAACATCGTCGTACACGACAACTATCGCACACGCTATTATGTGGTGCAACGTTTACGATGCATACTTCATCAGAAACAATTCATGGTTGCAAATCATGTACGATAAGGCAACTAACACAAACGTTTAGTTTGCCCACACCATTTGTGATATTGTCTAACATTGCACACGCTTTGCAAATGGCAACTGTGTGCATGCTTGCACACGTTTCCTCTCTGTGAACCGTCTCGGATTCTGGTGTATATCGCAAACATTTGTGTTTTACCAACCGTGTGTGCCGTAACAACCTGGAGAGCGTAATTTCACTGTAATTTAATTGCTGCTATTTCAAATTGTACCGGATTTGAATTTGAATGTATGCTACAGCTTTATTCATATCCATCAGGTTCAAACAACCAATGCATTATTTGATTCATAGGTACATATGTTCAAGAATTACATAAGAACCAAATAAAGAATGATGAACCATAGTTGTATACTTGTACTATTAAATATGGTAAAGAAAGAGGCGAAATACATTCTGGTTGTTGAACAAGGTGAAGCGGAATGCCCATATTGTGCCCTCCTCCATGCAGAAGGCACGCACGACTCTAGTCCAACCCCTTGTGATGGCCGACCGCCCATCCTTCACGGTCTTCATGAAAACATCTAGATAATCATTGTGTTTTGGTAAAAATACTTTAAACTTTGCATGCCCACCAATCATGTAGTTTGAGAGGTAATCTTGAGTAAACTGCTTTGGCAACCACTGCAAAGAAAAAAGATTCAGACATTGTCATCTAACACAACTCAGTATGGGCAGTAAAAAGAAGACTGCAGAGTTCTTACTTATTACCATCCTGCAATTCGTTGTTGTCTTGGATAAAGTGTAAACAAATAGTTTAATTGCCATTTTTGGACCCATTTTACTAACAATCTTTAGCAGCTTCCTCACTTGATGCTGGTTCATCGATATCTCATTGCCCCATACGCAGAAAGGGTCGAAGTGAGGATCTTTACCAATGACATATGTACCTAAAAGCAGTAAGTTAATATTAGAAGCTAAACAACCATTGCACAATGATGTAGTACAAAACTCTTTTATAATACTCCCTCCGTTCCTAAATATTTGTCTTTCTAGCGATTTCAACAAGTGACTACGTACAGAGCAAAATGAGTGAATCTACACTCTAAAATATGTCTATATACATCCGTATATGGTAGTCCATTTGAAATCTCTAAAAAGGAAAATATTTAGGAACAGAGGGAGTATCTTATAACATCCAATATACTCACACATTAGATGAATTAACATCTTATATTATGGGACGGAAGGAGTTTAGTGCATTCTTACAAATTATTGGCTGATTGACTACTGTTGTATCCATGGGTTACAGTTAGTTTGAGCTAGTTTGGGCTCAAATAGCCCTAAAGTATATCTAAAAATGAGGGCTAGTTTGAGCTAGTTGCATCTATAACCCACCCAAAAAAACTATCCAACCCAAGAGGTGCTAATTGGAGCTAGTTCTCCTAGTGCATTTATTGTGAATCTAACCCTGCCATCCAAACAACTCTTTGGATGGAGTTAGTTTAGGGTTAGTCATGAGCTAGAAACTAACTCTAACCTATAGCTAAGTTGAGTATCCAAACAGGGTTGTATTGTTGTTGCTGCTGCTCTTTTATGTATATCTAGACATCATTAGAACATTAATGTAACACTCTTCCTTACTGCTATGTAGCCTAGCATTGCATATTAAACATTAAGTACAGGGCATGTTGCTATGTAGCCTCAGATATATTACATATGGCCCTAGTTAACCTAATGATAAATGGGTTGCAGATATATTCAGTTAAAAGTCCGATTCACCAATTAGTCCCTTATCAGCCCCCGGCCTATATGGTACCAGCTACCGATATCCTGAACAGTGAGCAGATATAAGCCATGGGATGAAACTAACCTCGATGGAAAACAACAGTTGTTCCCAAAATTATCCTGTGTAGGTACATCGAGAAGCATGTTAAGCACAACAGGCTAAACATCAACCAAAAGTATCCATGGCAGACAAAATAATCTCCAAAAAATAGCTCCAGTGTGCAGGTTTAAGCATGCTAGTAAAGCAAAACAACTGGAAAGGTGTGTTAACGGCAACAGGCCTAACATTTAACAATAAGCAAACATAGTCATTCAAACTGGTATTTTCCCGGTCTAAGTACACTGGTTATTGTTAAATAAAAATGGAAAGGCGTGTTAACTACAAGATGCAGCAACCAAATGTAGTCATTCATAGTGGTATTGTTGAAACTGGTACTGATGAAATTGAACTGCACAGTTCATACTTGCACATATAGGACATCACGTTGTGTATAACTGGTATAAACAAGGCATACTACGAACAACCAAAGATAGCATTTGAAACTGGACATATGCTAACTACAAACCACCGAACAATCAAAAAACTTTAAAAGAGGCATATGCTAGCTATAACAGGCTTAACAACAAGCAAATATATGCATTCCTATCGGTATTTCTAAAACTGGATTGATGAAATGTAGTGCATAGTAAATAATTGCACGTATAGAACATCACATTGTGAACAACTGAAATAAACAAGGCATACTGCAAACAACCAGATATAGCAATTAAAACTGGACATATTCTCACTACACTACAAACGGGACTCAACAAAACAAATCATGGTTTTCCCCCTGTGAAGAGGCACGAAAAAACAAATCATGGGTTTCCCCACTTGTCACAGATGAGCTCGTTCTCGTCGGAAGAGCACGGACCCTGGATGCGCTCCATGTTATCGCAGATGGGCTCCTTCACCTTGGAAGAGCACGCGGTGCCCTCCCTGATGTTGCAGACGGGCGCTTTCCCCTTAGAAGAGCAGATGGGCTCTTTCCCCTTGGAAGAGCCGGAGAGGGTGCCCTCCTCGTGGTCGACGTCGATGAGGTCTGACTTGGAAGCTATGGATCCCAAGCCAGCTTCGCAGAACATGCACTTCATAAATGACAAAAGGGGCTCGATGGCGATGTAGGATGGCAAATTGTTGACAGCAAGCCAGAGAGATCAGCGGTGGGGCCATGGATGAGATCGACGGTGGTTGAACCCGAGGGGTTGGGGGTGGGCCACTTAACCTATGACATAGCCCGCCTCAGGCCTTGCTGTCGATGACCTCGATGTCGTAGCCAGTGGCCGAGACATGCCTGCATACTCTAGCCCGCTACTTGAGTGCCTGCCGCCAGTAATGGTCGTCATCTTCCTCGGCAACGTCGGGCGAAGAGACTGTGATACACCTCTTTTGGGACAGTCGCTCCTCGAGACCCATGGGAAGCGTAGCCGGGCTTAGGCTGCGATGCTCTGGAGTGGGGGATGGGGATCTATGGGAAAGGGGGCGTTTGGCAGGCGTCATCTAAGAAACTCAGGGTGGCCTGGGTATGGAGATCGGTGGGTAAGCTGCACGGGCAAACCGGCAGATGTTGACAATGGAGGCCTTGCGGCGCCGGCGGCGGGGACCTTGCTAGGGTTTCGAGCGAGGGAGGGGTGTGTGTGCGCACACCTGAGGAGGTTTTGGTGTGTGTGTGTGTGTATGTGTGTGTGTGGAGGGGGGCGGGGGGTGTTTGAGGAAATGACGCGGGTACTGAAACTTTTACTACGCGCTAGTCAAACACGGGAGTGAAATGCCGGGGATATTGAAAATTTCGACGACAGTGCATCGCACATGGTCCGGAGATAACAACCATGTGTTATGAAACAGAAAAACCCTCGAGGCGGGCATATATTTTCTAGTGATGCAAGCGGGATTGGGAACAAGAAACATCGCACATGGTCCAGAGATAACAACCATGTGTTATGAAACAGAAAAACCCTCGAGGCGGGTAGATATTTTCTAGGGATGCAGGCGGGATTGGGAACAAGAAACATCTCACACGGTCCGGAGATAACAACCGTGTGTTATGAAACAGAAAAACCCTCGAGGCACGCATATATTTTTGAGAGGGGGAGCCTCCTGGATCCCTATGTACTGTGTGGATGTGTGCGTGACAGGGGCACCGGCGTGGCACACGGTTAGTTTGAGTGAACCGTGTCTGTTGCATCATCCGACTTGTCTAATGTTCATAAATTTGGCAAAAAAAGATGTGGGAGAGGGTCAGAACACGAACACACTTGCATGTGGACCAAATTTATGTATGAAAAGGGTGGTTTGATTTTCAAATACCAAAGGCAACTTCGATGGGGCACCTATCTCGCAAAGCGCACGGTATTGCTTGCCCTCACCCCCCTTGTGTTGGCACGAAGGGAATCCTAAGCTATGAATGCATGCCCCCTCCCCCCCAACCGAGGTTCACCTAGCAAAGTGCGAAGTAACTATCAGCCCCCTCCTCCCTTGTGTTGGCACGAAGGGAATCCTAAGCTATGAATGCATGCCCCCCAACCGAGGTTCACCTAGCAAAGTGCAAAGTAGCTAGAACCCCCCCTCCCTTGTGTCGGCACGAAGGGAATCCTAAGCTATGAATGCATGCCCCCCCCTCAAACGAGGTTCACCCTAGCAAAGTGCGAAGTAGCTAGCAGCCCCCTTCCTCGTGTCGGCATGAAGGGAATCCTAAGCTATGAATGCATGCCCCCCCAACCGAGGCTCACCTAGCAAAGTGCGAAGTAGCTAGCAGCCCCCTCCCTCGTGTCGGCACGAAGGGAATCCTAAGCTATGAATGCATGCCCCCCAACCTAGGTTCACCTAGCAAAGTGAGAAGTAGCTAGCAGCCCCCCTCCCCCGTGTTGGCACGAAGGGAATCCTAAGTTATGAATGCATGCCCCCCCAACCGAGGTTCACCTAGCAAAGTGCGAAGTAGCTAGCAGCCCCCTCCTCTCGTGTCGCCACAAAGGGAATCCTAAGCTATGAATGCATGCCCCCCAACCGAGGTTCACCTAGCAAAGTGCGAAGTAGCAACCCCCCCCCCCACACACACACACACTTTCAGTCGGCGGGCCAAAGAGGCATATCTCACCAAGATGTATCGTAAAACGGACCAAGAATAATCCACCTTTGTCGTACAACCTCTCTCTTGTTGTTGGTCAAAGTGATGGCCGTCCATGCGACCCCAGATATGGGCTAGCTCGCCAATAATCACGCAAGTAGCTAGTCCCTGAAGACAACCACTGCATGCGTGTGGCCCAAACATATGTATGGAGCGGTGTGTTTTTGAGTAACAATGGAACAACTTTGATGTGGCATCGTGGTTTTGAACTAGAAATCCCCACACTGAGTGAGGGTTAGGTTGATGATGCATATGTATGTTACACCACACTTCAAGCCAACGACGGGGATTCATGCATGCATGCATGCATAGTATATGCGCTCAAACTTAAGGTCTAAATCTCGCCATGACCTATACTACGATAACACGAACCAAATGAAGAATCCTCCATGGTAACCTATCTTGTTGTTAGTCAAGGTGATCATGGATGTCCACGCGGGCCCACGAATACATAGGCTTGTCACCGATAACCATGCGAAGGAGTGTACCGTTCGAAGGCAACCACTACATGCATATGTATGGAGGTGATGCGTGCATGCATGTTTGAATACCATTTTACAACATTGATGTGGCGCGTGCGTCAAAAATCATACACTAGCTCCCCACACAGAGCGAGATTGTTTCATGACGTGTCGTTGTACTAGCCACTTCGACTCGATGGGAGGGATTCATGCGTTCATGCGTACACACGCATGTGTGTGTGCTCAAACTGTATCATGCATGTCATCCCAGAGCATGACCTATATATATATATAGTATTACAAGAAAAATAATAATCCCCTCCTAAGTCAAATTAGCCTCTCTTGTTGTCAGGCAAAAAGTAGCGATGGACCAAGCGTGCCCATAGATGTAAAGCATCGATATCGCTGATAACCGCTTAAGTGGGTGCGAGAGGACAACCACCACCACTTTGCATGTGGGCCAAACATATATATGTTGAATACCCAAAGTGCACAACTTTGATGTGGCACATGCCTCAAAAACCGTAAACCATGCACCCACACAGAGTGAGGTTCATGAAGCGTACTACATATGATGGTCCCCTTTCCCCCTCTTCACCGCATAATATATGCTCCTGCCGTAATATGTACAACCCAAAAGAATCATCATAGATGGTGAAATTAATTAACCTCTCCCGATGTAGGTCAAAGTGATGCATGCATGCATCGACGATGGCCTCGTGGGCCCATAGATGGAAGCGTCACACGTGAGTGTCCTAGCTAGGATAACCACCGCGTGCATGCATGTGGCCCAAAAAGGTGTTGTGTGATGTTTGAATAGCCAATTTCACAATTTTGATGTGGCACGTGCCTCGGAAACCAAAAAGTCCCAACACTGAGTGAGGTGTACTTGTTCACGGATGTGTTTGTATAGTATATATGCTAGTCCCCTCCCACCTCTTCGACACGTACTATATACCACCATAACACAAACAAAAAAGCATCACACGTGAGTATCGAGTGTCGTGTAAGACAACCATCGACTGCATGCGGCCAAAACATGTATGTATGAAAGGGTTGTGTAATGTTTTAAATAACGATTTCACGACTCTGATGTGGCACCGACCTGCCTAACAAAACGGCCAACCCACATGGTGGCTCACAACTCGTAGTGTACTGCGAGCCACCCGCCACCCCAGACGCACACAACCACCCACACACACCGCGAATCCACCGCAACTATGATGCATGTTAAATTAATTATCCCGTGGTGAACATATATTACCAAAGGAGGGATGTTTTAATTTTGAAAAAATCACAGAGATCATTAAGACGTTTTAGTACATTAACTGATTGATTTTCTATGGGTATAATGTGCACAAATCAAATCTGAGCTACATGCACACATGACAGTGCACCTAAATGGATTGCAAAAACACATGTGTCTCACTGGGTGTATGTTTACTCCCTGTGCAACAAATTTCAAACATTGAGAATCCTGATTTTTAAATTCTAGTACATCCAAAACTTATTTGAAGTTCATGGAACTTGTTGTCGGTGTCAAAATCGGCGGATCTCGGGTAGGGGGTCCCGAACTGTGCATCTAGGCGGATGGTAACAGGAGACAAGGGACACAATGTTTTACCCAGGTTCGGGCCCTCTTGATGGAGATAAACCCTACGTCCTGCTTGATTAATTTTGATTATATGGGTAGGACAAGAGTAGATCTACCGTGAGATCAAGGAGGCTAAACCCTAGAAGCTAGCCTATGGTATGATTGTTGTATGTTGGGATTCTCTCCTACGGACTAAAACCCTCTGGTTTATATAGACACCAGAGAGGGTTAGGGTTACCCAAAGTCGGTTACAATGGTAGGAGATCCGCATCGCCAAGCTTGACTTCCACGCCAAGGAAAGTCCCATACGGACACGAGACGAAGTCTTCAATCTTGTATCTTCATAGTCCAGGAGTCCGGCTGAAGGTATAGTCTGGCTATCCGAACACCCCCTAATCCAGGACTCCCTCAGTAGCCCCTGAACCAGGCTTCAATGATGACGAGTCCGGCGCGCAGATTGTCTTCGGCATTGCAAGGCGTGTTCCTCCTCCAAGTTATTCATAAAAGTTTGTAAACACCAAGGGTAGTATCCGGCTCTGCAAAATAAGTTTCCACATATTGCCATAGAGAGAATAATATTAACACAAATCTAATCTGCTGTCGTATTCCGTAGCGTGACATCACACTACGGCCAAGCCTTTATTCGAATCGTTTTTACTTCCCCACCTCAGCGCATTCTGCGAGGCGGTTTCCTTGGCACGTCTTGTCAAAGCAGAGATCGTGTCCCCCATTTACGGGATTCTCATCAATACGGACGTGGGTAACCCAACCACGCCATTTATCACGGTGCTTGGGAGATAAGCGAGTTTTACCAGGCTGGTGGGGACGCATAGCCGCATCCGCCCATATAAGGGGATAAGGATCCACCTTTTTACCTACGCCTTCTTCCTCCTCTGCCTATCCATCTCCTGCGCACCCGAGCTCCAGCGCCCAAGTCCGCACTTCCCACCTCAACCTTCTCCAGCCATGTCCGGAGCGGGAGGCAAGTGGATGGTCTCCTCCGTTACGGAGGGCCATGTCAAAAAGCTAAGGAAGGCTGGATACTTGTCTAACGACATCACGCACCGGCTTCCTGAAAAGGGGCAGCTCCTCCCCACCCCAAGGCCCCATGGGAGGGTCGTATTCCTTCCCCACTTCCTCCGCAGACTGGGTTTTCCTCTCCACCCATTTGTCCGGGGGCTCATGTTCTACTATGGCCTAGATTTCCGCAATCTGGCCCCGAACTTTGTCCTCAACATCTCGTCGTTTATCATCGTGTGTGAGGCTTTCCTCCGCATCCGCCCCCATTTCGGCCTTTGGCTCAAGACTTTCAACGTCAAGCCGAAGGTGGTGCGCGACAGCCAGACGGAGTGTGGAGGCGCCATGGCAAGAAAGATGGCCAACGTCCTTTGGCTCGAGGGCTCTTTTTTGGAGACCCTGAAAGGGTGGCAATCGGGGTGGTTTTACATCACCGAGCCGCGCGACCCTGAATGGTCGCAGCCCCCGAGTTCCGATCCGGACCCCCTACGCGGCTCACATCCTGGAAAGAGACGGGCCTGTCATGGGGCAACGAGGAAGAGGTGACCGAACTGCAAACATGCATCCAATCCCTGGTGAACAAGCGGCTCAAGCTTGTCAATATAGTCCAGGTCATGCTCGTCCGCCGGATCCTCCCGTGTCAACAACGGTCTTTCACTCTGTGGGTGTTCGATCCGACGCAGCACCAAACCTTGAGCAGGCTCTTCGACACGACGTACGAAGATGCCTGGAAGGTGCTATTCAAAGGCGCCGAAGCTCCCGCATCCACATCTGAGGACCGCGGATTCAGCACGCAGCATCCAGCCAGTGCGGTGAGTTATCTTTACCTTTTACAGGAAATTTGTTTCTCATAGTTTGACTCTATGCGGGATCTAAACTCCCTTACCTTTGATAGGAGTGGCAGGCGAAGTCCGGACAGGTCAACTGTCTGGCCCCTTTGCCCGAAGACCCAGCAGATGCTCGTTTATCGAAGCTGCTGGCTCTGGCACCTTATGTGGTGCCGGAGAAGAAGGCCAAGAAGAAGGCCACGGGGAACCGAAAGAGTTCCCGGCGCCGGGAGGTGTCGGATTCTTCGTCCGACGAATCCGAGACGCGCTCCTTCCGTGAAAACGAGGAGGAGGAAGAAGAAGCCTCTCCCCCCCACCCCCCACAGCGGGGGGAGGAAAGAAGAGGAATGCTGCCCCAACAGGGGAGGCCGAAGGGTCCAAGAAGGGGAAGACCCTTCCTCCGGACTACTCCTCCGACGCCGACGAGGGCGAAGAGGAGTGGCTGCAAAGGGCTAGGCGCCCGGCGGGATCGTAAGTATTCGAATACCAGATTAACTCATAGCATTCCTTCGTTGCACAGCTGTTCCTTATGTCGAATGTAATTATGCAGTCCGCCCAAGGCCGGGCTCGACGAGTCGTCGAGTGGCTCCCTAGATTCATCGGATGTGAACTCAGTTCCGCCCGCTGCCTCCCCCTGCACTGCGGACGACGCCGAAGTGGCGTCGCGACAAGATCCGGGCCAAGAGGAGGTGGTCCTGGAGGAGCCACGAAGCGACCTTCCGGACTCCGGGAGTAAAGGGGACAAGACCCCCAGGGCTCCAAGTCCGGCTTTGAGCCGGACACCGCACCGGAATCTTCAACTGTTCCGGACCGCGGTAGGTGTCATGGTTCTAAGTCTGACAGTAATGTACGGGGGTTAGTATGGAGAGGCTAGATCCTAGCTATGCTGGAGCTGTAAGCACACAAAGATGTACAAGTTCAGGCCCTTCTCAGAGGAAGTAAAAGCCCTACGTCTCGGTGCTGGAGGCGGTCGACTGGATTATGTGTGTATGAATAACAGGGGTGCGAACCCTTGATACTGAGGAGGGTGTGGCTTATATAGAGTTCGCCAGCCCTCTCCTGCTCTCAGTAATGCCGGGTTTAAGGTATATTAAGGTTAGGCGTTACTGGTAACGCCTCTAATAAAGTGTTATAATGACCATAAAGACTACTGAATGACCGGCCGTTTGCCTGCGGAGTAACTTTAGGTCTCCTGACGGTCGAGTGGTTGGCTTCGTGGTCGAGTGGTAGCTTCTTGGTCGAGTGTCTTGAACCCGTCGAGTGGGTACCTTCAAGTCGATTGAAAGGTGACTTCTTCTAAGGATGTCCTTGGGCAGGGCTCTTAGGACAGGTCCGTACCCCTACCCCAGGTACATAGCTTCATCATTAGCCCCCGAATGGATCGAGGTTAGAGTAGAGAAAGAGTTAGGGATCTTTCCGACTGGTTCTTTGCGCTGCATGAGCATCTCGTTTTGGATCAATCGTCATGGATGACGTTATCAACTTTTTTCAGTCGCCTTGATCCATTCCAAGTCTTTCGTCGAGTGAATTTCCTTGCTCGTGGAGTTCTGAATGACGATGTGAAAGGGATCTTCTGTCTGACGAATTGTTCTGCAACCCGCGGATTTCGCGGGATTTGATTTTCGGGAAGCGCGCGGGACGGGAGCGGCCGCAGTAATCGGACGTGATAAGGCAGAAGCTCCTCGATCCCCGCGCCACCTTTTTAGCCACGTACCGCGCGCGCGTCTGCTGCGGGATTTGACGGGATAGCCTGGGCCTACCGGTCAGGCACTCGGAAGCAGCCCCTTATAAGCTCCCGGATCGGGGTTTCCAACAGTGTGTTCTCTTCTTTCCTTCTCTCCTCGCAAAGTTCTCCGCCGCCCCCGCTCTCGCCCTAGCATCACAGGCCCGTTCGAACTTTCCCGCGACGATGGTGAAGGACAAGACGTCCGCCCTAGAGCGCGCGAAGAAGGCGGCGGTGGCGCAGGGAAAAGGTAAGAAGTCCGCTCGGGGCGGATCTTCCTCAAGGACTTCTCTGCCCAGAGGCTGGATGCAGGGCGACTGGATGCCGACGGTACTGAGGCAGGAAGATCTCGACGATATGGTTGAGGGAGGAGTCATCCCTCATGAAGCTGCGCGTCTCCCGGGGAGAGAAGTCGAGCCCTAACCTCTTGATGGTGAGTGTGTGCTCCTCGCCACCCATATCGATCGCGGGTTTTCTCTGCCTCCTCATCCCTTTTTCTGGAGTTTCCTGAATTTCTTCAAAGCGCAGCTCCACCACTTCACTCCCAATTCTATTGTGTATCTGGCTGCTTTCATTTCCTTGTGTGAGGGTTTCTTGGGCTGCCGCCCCCATTGGGAGCTCTTTAAGCATATCTTCACCTCTCGTTCCCAATCGGTCAAAAAAGCCAAGTCAAGTGACGAGAGGACGCAGGTGATCCAGCTGTGCGGGGGCCTGGCGATCCAGACGAGGGGAAAAAGTTCCTTTCCATCCATCACTTTCCCTGAGTCGGTCCATGGTTGGCAGGCGGCCTGGTTTTACTGCAAAGACCAGTCGACTCCAGGCCAGTCGACTGGACTTCCCCCTTTCTCTCTGGAACGAGCCCAAAAACCTGCTTCTCTGAAAGTGACGCCGGAAGAAAAGGCCCAAGTCAAAGTGCTGGTTGGTCGAGTGATTCAGCTTGTCCGCGACGGCGTGACTGGCATGGACTTGCTGGAGGTCTTCCTTAGGAGGCGCATCCAGCCTCTCCAGGCTCGCGACCATCCGATGTGGCTGTATTCGGGTCTTGAAGACACCACTCGGATCCAGCCGGAGGAGGTCACTGATGAGATGCTAGAAGGATGGCTGTCGAGCATCACAGGAAACAAAGACAATCCCCGAGGAGCCAGGAGGGTTCCTCCACTCGACAACACATACGGAGTGGACCAGGTCTAACCTTATGCACCTGACTGTGATCTTGCTTTCTTCATTGGTCTTCTTTGAATTGGTCGACTGACTTTTGTTTTGTCTTTTGTTTCCCAGGAAACTACTGAGATGTACTCGACGACCAACGGGGCACAGGAGCCGACTGAGGAAGGGGAGGCGAGCGGAGGTGAAAGTGGAGACGAACACGGCGAGTGGGAATCCGATGGTGAAGGGGAAGGAGACGACGACGTTGACTCCAGCGAAGAGGAGGAGGAGGAAGTTGAACCCCCCCCCCCCCGCTCGGAGAGGCGATCCAAGCTTACACACGATTCCGCGAGGGAACGTGGTAAGGCGACTGCTCCTGTTGGGCAGTCGTCGAAACACCCTCGGACCTCTTCTCCTACGCCGACTGAGAAGGCTCCCAAGCACCCATGCGTGACGCCATCCAAGCCGCCCAAGGCTCTGCCCAAGATGAAGATGACTGTCCCCACCATTTCTGGGTAATAATAATACTTGTTTTCCTTTGTCGATTGTGGAAGGATCCTTGGTCGATTCATTGAGCCAGCTGACTGACTTCCGAAATTTGTAGTGCTGCTACTTCTGAGATCTCTGCCAAGGACGGAGATCAAGAGATGGAAGATGCTGTTACTTCCAATCCAGGTACAATTACTGATGTTCTGTCTTCGGTCGACTGAATATTTATTGTAACTCTGGTCGATTGACTTTTCTTTGTAGCTCCCCCTCATGTTATCAACCTACTAGACGATGAAGACGACGAGCCGCTGAGAGTAAGAAGGAACTGGAGGGCATCGACTGGCAAGACCCCCCAATCTGCTCCGGTGTCTGAGGCTGTAGCTCGGGACGGTGGTGATACCACTCGCACTTCCGTGACTTTTGCTGAACCTCTGACGAGCGTGCGGCCTTCGGCATCGACTGTAAATCCGCCTTCGCTTTTTGCTACATACCCTGTCCCAGAGGACCAAGTCGGTGCCGCAAAAGAGGCTATACGCCAGGCGGGTATCATGATGGAGCAAGTGAAAGTGGTTCGAGACGCCAGCCAAGCAGCGTATGACGCGAGTTCGGCTCTTCAGAGCAACGTCCAGGTCAGTCAACTCAACACTTGGTCTGTTGCAATATGCTGTTCAAAGAATCTATTTTCCGAAGATCTTTATATCTGTACACCCACTGGGTGTGTCTGTCAACCTTTGGTCGAGTGGGGGCACGCTAAGTGCACCCACTGGGTGTAGTCCCCGAGACTACGGTGGACTGCTGGCAGTCAACTGTAGTCTTTATATTGCGTTGCTGTAGTTGTACTTCTTCACTCGGTCTGGTCCGGCCATGTCGAATGGAACTGTATGCGGTCGACTGCGGGCAATCGACTTTTTTTTGGTCGAACCAGTGGGGGCACGCTGAGTGCACCCACTGGGTGTAGTCCCCGAGACTGCTGTCGAATGTTTTGATTCGGCTGTAGTCTTAGAAACGCTACTATTGTCTCTTGGTTACTCGGAAGCAACCTATTCTTGACGTTTGTCGACTGGTTTTTTCGCAGAAATCCTGTGAACTTGCGGCTCGCTTCACTGAGTTGAAGGACCAACAGATCCAGCTCAACCTTGACTTAAAACTTGCTCAAGAGAACTTGCAGAAGGCTCGAGAAGAGGCAAAAGGTATGGCTGGTGAGGTTACCATTCTTGACGAGTGACTTTTTCCTTTTTGCCAATCCTTGATGTTGATCGCACTCGACGTGCCGCAGATCAACTGGAGGAAGCTCTGAAGAAGAAGGATCAAGATCTTGCCGAAGCGCAGAAGGAGGCCTAGAACAAAACAAGGCTTGCTGAAGAAAAGCTAGCTTCAGCCTCTACTCTTGAACAGGAGAACTCCAGACTGAAAGCTGCTCTCGACGCAGCTAATAAGGAGGTCAGTTGACTGAAGAACGACAAGATTGCTCTGAATGAAAAGGCAGGCGAACTGGCGGGGAAGAAGAACGATCTTGAGGTTTATCTCGGGGGACTTGCCAAGAAGTTGTTCATTGTGCTCGAAGGTACCAATTTTCACCCGACTGGCTTGCAGTAACCAAACTCGTGTAGATCCGCTACCTTATACTTGAATTGTTATTTGTAGAATTCTGCCAGAACTTTGAAGAGGAGACCAATCGACTGGAGCCAAGCTTGGACCCCACCAATTCACTCGTGAAGGACGAGGCCGCTATGAATGTGCTCCGCCTGGAATCCCGCATTGCCAGCGTGGCTGATTATCTGGCTCGATTGAAGGTTGCAGTGTCGCGGATCGACACGTCCCTCTGGCCCAGGGTGACGCTTTCGAATGATCTCGAGTCCCTGATGACTCGACTGAACGACGTCCTTGGTCGAGTGACAGAATGGAAGAAGTCCTCTGCGAGGTGTGGCGCTGATGTTGCCCTGTCTCTGGTTCGCGTCCACTGTAAGGGGGTGCGAGAGGAGAAGTTGGCTGCCATTCAGGTCGCCAATACCAGGAAGCTCAGCTTTCAAGACTTCATGGAGACTTTCATTGCTGTTGCCACTCGTATTGCAGACGGGATCGACTTGGATGAGTTCGTTGCCCCTTCCAGTCCTCCGCCGGAGGAGTAAAAAACTTTGATGCTTCACTTTAAATTTGCCTCGGGATGCCGAGTGGATTTTGTAATCATTAAACTTTGTCGAGCCGAGGGCTCGAGTACTTTGATCCGTCGTCTGGGACCTTTTGGGTCTTATCCGAACTTGATTCATCGTTGAATATCTTCGTGAATTATCTGTCGAGTGGAACTTGATCTTCACTCGAAATAACTTTGTATTTGTGGTGCAGCTCCGAAGGAGAAGGTAATGGTCGATTCGCATCTTACCGCCCTTGTGGATTGGGACGTGTTCTGTACTTAGGCGAGCGCTGGGCTGCAGCTAAGCCCCCGAGTGAGAGGTTTGCTCTCCACTCGGTAGGATTTTCTTATACTTAGGCGAGCACTGGGCTACAGCTAAGCCTCCGAGTGAGAGGTTTTCTCTCCACTCGGTAGGATTTTTATATACTTAGGCGAGTGCTTGGACTGCAGCTAAGCCTCCGAGTGAGAGGTTTGCTCTCCACTCGGTAGGATTTTTATATACTTAGGCGAGTGCTTGGACTGCAGCTAAGCCTCCGAGTGAGAGGTTTGCTCTCCACTCTGTAGGATTTTTATATACTTAGGCGAGCACTGGGCTGCAGCTAAGCCTCCGAGTGAGAGGTTTGCTCTCCACTCGGTAGGATTTTTATATACTTAGGCGAGCACTGGGCTGCAGCTAAGCCTCCGAGTGAGAGGTTTGCTCTACACTCAGTAGGATTTTTATACACTTAGGCGAGTACTTGGACTGCAGCTAAACCCCCGAGTGAGAGGTTTGCTCTACACTCGGTAGGATTTCACGTACTTAGGCAAGCACTAGGCTGCAGCTAAGCCCCCGAGTGAGAGGTTTGCTCTACACTTGGTAGGATTTCACGTACTTAGGCGAGCACTGGGCTGCAGCTAAGCCCCCGAGTGAGAGGTTTGCTCTACACTCGGGAGGATTTCAAACACTTAGGCGAGCACTGGGCTGCAGCTAAGCCTCCGAGTGGGAGTCTGGCTCGCCACTCGGTAGGATTTTTATAACTTAGGCGAGTACTTGGACTGTAGCTAAGCCTCCGAGTGAGAGTCTGGCTCGCCACTCAGTAGGATTTCAAACACTTAGGCGAGCACTGGGCTGCAGCTAAGCCTCCGAGTGAGAGTCTGGCTCGCCACTCGGTAGGATTTTTATAACTTAGGCGAGTATTTGGACTGCAGCTAAGCCTCCGAGTGAGAGTCTGGCTCGCCACTCGGTAGGATTTCAAACACTTAGGCAAGCACTGGGCTGCAGCTAGCCCCCGAGTGAGAGTCTGTCTCGCCACTCGGTAGGATTTCAGATACTTAGGCGAGCACTGGGCTGCAGCTAAGCCTCCGAGTTAGAGTCTGGCTCGCCACTCGGTAGGATTTCAAACACTTAGGCGAGCACTAGGCTACAGCTAAGCCTCCGAGTGAGAGTCTGGCTCGCCACTCGGTAGGATTTTTATAACTTAGGCGAGTACTTGGCTGCAGCTAAGCCTCCGAGTGAGAGTCTAGCTCGCCACTCGATAGGATTTCAAACACTTAGGCGAGCACTGGGCTGCAGCTAAGCCTCCGAGTGAGAGTCTGGCTCGCCACTCGGTAGGATTTTTATAACTTAGGCGAGTACTTGGACTGCAGCTAAGCCTCCGAGTGAGAGTCTGGCTCCCCACTCGGTAGGATTTTTTTTTGCAAACTTAGGCGAAACGGATTCGTAGCTAAGCCACCCACTGGGGGATTTCGTACACAAACAAAAGTGACAGCAAATACAGCAAGAACTGGAACACTCTTGCCTTAGATAAACATAAACTATAGAAGTTTTTCCTTATTACATCTCATCCGAGTGAGGATTCAAGTGTAAAATGGACGGAGTAGTTCCACATTCCAAGCTCGTGGCTCGTCAATCTTGCGATCAATATTGTAGAGATGATATGCTCCATTGTGGAGGACTCTGGTGACGATGAAGGGACCTTCCCAAGTAAGAGCAAGTTTGTGTGGTTTCTGTTGATCCACTCGGAGGACCAAATCTCCTTCTTGGAAGGCTCGACTCTTCACATTTCTGGCATGAAATCGACGCAAGTCTTGCTGATAAATGGTCGATCTGATCATAGCCATTTCCCTCTCCTCCTCTAGGAGGTCGACTGCATCTTGCCGGGCTTGCTCTTCTTCGTCTTCGTTATAAAGCTCGACTCTGGGTGCATTGTGAAGTAGATCACTCGGCAGGACGGCTTCGGCTCCATAAACCAGAAAGAATGGCGTTCTCCCAGTCGACCGGTTCGGGGTGGTCCTCAGCCCCCACAAAACTGACGGAAGCTCGTCGACCCAAGCGCCTGCTGCATGCTTGAGATCATGCATCAATCGAGGCTTCAGTCCTTTGAGAATCAGACCATTTGCTCTTTCAGTTTGTCCATTCGACTGGGGATGCGCGACCGACGCGTAGTCGACTCGCGTGCCTTGAGAAGCGCAAAAAGCTCTGCACTTGTCTGAATCGAAGTTTGACCCATTGTCAGTGATGATGCTATGTGGGACTCCATATCTGAATATTAATTCCGTGATGAAACTGATTGCAGTGCAAGCATCAAGATTCTTGATAGGTTTGGCCTCGATCCTTTTGGTAAACTTGTCGACTACCACAAGCACATGTGTGAATCCGCTCCTGCCTGTTCTCAGTGGTCCAACCATGTCCAGTCCCCAAACAGCGAAGGGCCAGACGAGTGGAATGGTCTTGAGGGCTGACGCTGGCTTGTGCGACATGTTGGAGTAGAACTGGCAGCCTTCACACTTGTCAACTATGTCACGACCGGTTTTCCAATAAAAATATTTATTGAGAAACCAATATTTTGGGTCCAGTATGAGAGAAAATCCTCCTCACTAGTAGACAAACTCTTGATACAATAAGCCAGTAGCATAGGATATGTTACAGGGTTGAGCTAAGGGTGCTCAACAATTTATTACAAGCGCGCCAATAATTATACATAATGGCGGTTATGACACAATGGTGTGGTGGCATACTACTAACTCGAGGATAAAGCGATGGTGGAATAATACAGAGGGGAGTGAGATAACATGGCTCTCAAACTAGATTCTCATCGAGCGTCGAGGTAAGGCTCGATGTACTTTATTCGGGTTGCAGAAGCGGATATAATATAGTGACCAAATCCAGGGTCGCGTGTGCCTGACTGGGATTCCTCTAGGCGTCGGACTCGCTATCGAACTCTTCATCCATGAGATCACCTTCGTCAGCATCTGGCCAAATCAACAAGCCAGTGAGTACTTTGAAAGTACTCGCAAGACAGTTCGGACGTAAGATATAACAAATGCATGCATGAATGCGTCATGATTAATTTACCAATGCATAATTGAAATAATAGCAGGCATGGTAAGTAAAAAGGGAATCGGCGGTAGTCCGCCTGAAATCCCAACAATAAAGTAAAGGAAACCAATCGAGTGTCTGGAGCGACGCCACGAAAGGTGAACATATAAGTAAAAGGAGAATCATGCCACAGTCAGGCGTCTATGCGACACCACATAAAGGGCTTAAAAAGAAATGCCGCAGTCGGGCGTCTAAGCGACACCACTTAAAGGGCTTAAAAGAAATGCCACAGTCGGGCGTCTAAGCGACATCACATAAAGGGCTTAAAATAAATGCCGCAGTCGGGCGTCTAAGCGACACCACATAAAGGGCTTAAAAGAAATGTCGCAGTCGGGCGTCTAAGCGACACCACATAAAGGGCTTAAAAGAAATGCCGCAGTCGGGCGTCTAAGCGACACCACATAAAGGGCTTAAAAGAAATGCCGCAGTCGGACGTCTAAGCGACATCGCAGAAAGGGCTTAAAAGAAATGCCGCAGTCGGGCGTCTAAGCGACATCGCATAAAGGGCTTAAAAGAAATGCCGCAGTCGAGCGTCTAAGCGACACCACATAAAGGGCTTAAAAGAAATTCCGCAATCGGACGTCTAAGCGACATCGCATAAAGGGCTTATGAGGAAAATAAATAACAGCACTGCCGCAGTCGGACGTCTGAGCGACATCACAGAAAGGGCTTTCTTCATAATGAAAATAATACACATGTTAGATTAATCAGCTCAGGTCAATATACGGGTTAGTCCATCCACAGGAATAAACATTTAACCGGACTCAGCGTGCTTATGATTCACCGGAGTATCTGTCACCAAAACTAGCACTTGTCAGAATAAGTTAGCACAGAACTTGGATATGGATAGGATGATTTGAAGAATTTATGACTCTGCAGAGTTTGTACAAAAATTTCCCACAGCCAACGGATTTCCGTAGTCACGAAGGACTAGTTCCGTTTACGGTATTTCGGAAGAAAGCACAGCAAACTAGTACACACCCATCCAACCTCTCAATGCCAGGAATCACCCTAGATATCGTCCATGAAAAACTTTTGAGACGGGGAGATCACAATCTCGAATAGCATGGGATCAAATTTATATACGCGCGCTCTAAGGGGTGCCCCCCTCTCGGTCCCAACCGGAAACACCCATGCCCCCTGACCGGATGACTGGCTTTAATCCAGGGCCATGGAACCATCATCCCAGCCTCTCCTTTTGGTGTGTACCAGGAAAGCGGTTTGCAACTTACTAAACCGTATTCCTTGCGGAAAACATGTGGTAGTACAGGGAGGGAATGTGGACGGAAATCGAACCGATACGGGCTGACACTGAAGTCAATAGTATGGCATAAGACTGGCATGCTACAACACTGCCGTCTTATCCATCCTCATGCCAACACATGGCCATGCATACTCACATCCAACAACGTTTGGATCATCGAACTCACTTGCTTTAACAATGCATGGAAATAACATTCCTCAATATGCTCATCAATATACCATGCAACTAGCTAAATGCAAAACATGCCAAGACACTCATCATATCAAAATTTCAAACATGCTTGCCTGGTTCAGAGTAGTCGGAGCCTAGCTCGGTGAAGTTTGCGGTCCCGTCACCTCCGTCGGTATCTATGGTATAAAGAGAATACACGCACTATCGTAAATACCAAGAGGTGCACAGAAATTAATCCAAATATTTTTCAAATAAATCTGATAAAAAAACTAGGCAAAATTTTGAAGAGAACAGAAAAAGAATCACTCAAAAATATGCTTCTGTTAAAAAGTTATAAAGGTTTTTGTCCAGAGACCCATCTATAATGAAACAGAAACTTCCCAGGGTTCTTTTTATAAAAACAGAAAACGCTTCAGTCCTGAATACGCCGGCTCAGAGGAGAAAGCGTATTTTGCCTGAAGGCGTCTTCAGAAAACGATTCGACAAGAACAGAATCTGACGGGGCAGTCCCACCCGTCGGGTTTGAAAACGGCGGCAGAGCTCTTGGCGCCAGAGAGCCGCGGAGATCGCCGGCGGCGATCCACGGCGATGCAGGGGGATCGGAGGTTACGTACGCGCTCAGGGTGCTATTCCGCATCGATCGGTGGTGGTGGTGGCTGTCGGCGAGCACCAGGTCGGCGGTGGCTTCTGCTCCGGCGGACGGTGGTTCGGGCGTGGATGGAGTTCACCGGAGAGGGCTGCAAGTTGCAAGTTGATGAGGGGGTTAGAGTGCTAGGTGTGGCAGAAGGCTGCAGACGAGGTTTGGTCGCCGGAGATGGCCTCACCGCGGTGAACGCTGCTGGAGCCCGAGGCGGATGGAGGTGGCCGGAGTCGAGGAAGAAGGGCTCCTCGAGGCCCCTCCAGTGGCCAAGCAGGGTTTAGCGGGGTGGTGGAGTCGTGTGGGAGTGAGAGCAGGCTCGGGGGCGCTATATATAGCCGCCCCGAGGCGTTTGCCGAGAACGGGGTTCTCCGGCGAGGTGATTACGGCGGTGCGGTGGTTGCACAGGAGGGTTCAGAGGTTGAGCGTCGTCGTGGGTGCTCCCTGGTTCCGTTTTTGTGCTAACAGCGTCGGGATTAGGTTGCTTAGGGGGAGCTCGACGGAACGGGGCGGCACGGGCCCGTTGGCGGCAGAGAGCACGCTCTGTGCGTGCCGCGCCACGGCGATGGTGCTGCATGCGTGCGCTGGCGAGGAGATGGCCACGCGGAGCCACCAGGGGGTTTGGGCGGCGCTGAACGGTGTTATGCTGCCGTTCTGCTCCCTGTCGGCCGCTACGGTGGTTCGGCCGCCGCAAGACACGCCGGCGCAGGCGGGCCAGGGCGCCACCAACGCTAGGAAGGTGCCAAGAGCGCGTGCGAGGCTCCGGACAAGCAGGCCAGGCGACGAGCAACGTGCCAAGGGCACTGTGAGCATGTGACTGAACTAACTGACGAAGATCGACACTGAATTCTGAATTTAACTGAAAATGGCTGAAATAGTGCCTGCAAGGTGTTCGATAGAATGATCTAGGCATGTAGGGATTTTTCCTTGAGCTGATCTTTGGTGGAGTGGCTCCTCATTTCTCCAGTAGGCTGCCTGATTTTTGGTGGAATTTTTGGGTAAGTGGAAATATGAATTTCACCAAATTTGGCAAATCTGGTCCAAACTTGCACGGAGTGAAAGTTGAAATATTTGAAAATAAGATGAGTGGATTAAGATGGTTCCAGGTTAAGGGTACCAAGGACTAGCCAGTAGAGTTGGTTTGAGATCCAAATACAAATGCTATAGGGTACTTGCTTTGTAAATGACTCAGGCTCAAAATAAAGATCAGAAAAGATTTGAGAGGTGAAATAATTAAAATGAAATCCAAAACTTGTTTGGTTTAGAAGGGATAGAGGACTTAGGTTGTTTTCAAGGAGGAGGGGAGGTTTTGAATGGGTTTTACCACATGGGCAAAAATACAAAGTCATGGGTGGTTTTCAATATATGAAAATCCCCAATTCTCATAGAGTTTTCTTATAAAAAGAAAAGATTAAACTCCAAAAGTAATTAGAGAGGGATTCAATAGAGAAGTAGTTTTTAAAAGATCAAACCCAAAGTTTGAAGAGGGAAACAGAAATAACAATCCTTGCCCATAAAAAAAGGTTTTTAAGAGGAAGGTTTTTTTTCTGAGAGAAAGAAAATTTAAATGCCCTCTTTTCAAAACCAACAAATGTTTTGCTGAAGACCAAATGAAAAATTTTGGAGTGTCACAACACCTACCCCCTTAGGAAAAATCTCGTCCCCAAGATTTCAGTTATTCCATAAATAAGTGCGTATGCTCTGCTCGAAGAAAATCCTCTCTTTCCCAAGTTGCTTCGCTGTCAGTGTGATTGCTCCACTGAACTCTGAAAAATTTAATGGTCTTCTGTCGGGTCCTCCTTTCAGACTCCTCTAATATCTTCACGGGACGTTCCCTATAAGTGAGGTCTTGTTGCACGTCAATGCTCTCATTGGATACTTGTTTCTCTGGGTTGCTTACGCACTTTCTTAACTGCGAAACGTGGAACACGTTGTGGATATCTGACAGTTCCTTAGGTAAGTCTAGCTGATACGCTACTGTGCCTTTTCGGGCCACTATACAGAATGCCGATGAATCTTGGCGCTAGCTTCCCTTTTATTTTGAATCGTTGTAACCCCCTTATAGGGGATACTCGTAGGTATACGAATTCACCGGGTTCGAAGTTCACCCTACGATGCTTCTGATCGTAATAACTCTTCTGTCGGCTTTGAGCGGTCTTGAGTCTATTTCTGATTAGCTTAACCTTTTCCTCGGCTTCTCTGAGCATGTCTGGTCCGAAGATACGGCTGTCTCCAGTTTCTGACCAATTTAACGGGGTACGACATCTCCGTCCATACAAAGCCTCAAATGGTGCCATTTGCAGGCTGGCCTGGTAACTGTTGTTGTACGCGAACTCGGCATATGGTAGGCTCTCTTCCCAACTGGCTCCATATGTGAGGACACATGCTCTCAGTGAAGGAAATATGCCCTAGAGGCAATAATAAAGTTATTATTTATTTCCTTAATTCATGATAAATGTTTATTATTCATGCTAGAATTGTATTAACAGGAAACATAATACATGTGTGAATACATAGACAAACAGAGTGTCACTAGTATGCCTCTACTTGACTAGCTCATTAATCAAAGATGGTTATGTTTCCTAACCATGAACAAGGAGTTGTTATTTGATTAACGAGATCACATCATTAGTTGAATGATCTGATTGACATGACCCATTCCATTAGCATAGCACCCGATCGTTTAGTATGTTGCTATTGCTTTTATCCATGACTTATACATGTTCCTTTAACTATGAGATTATGCAACTCCCGTTTACCGTAGGAACACTTTGTGTGCTACCAAACGTCACAACATAACTGGGTGATTATAAAGGTACTCTACAGGTGTCTCCGAAGGTACATGTTGGGTTGGCGTATTTCGAGATTAGGATTTGTCACTCCAATTGTCGGAGAGGTATCTCAGGGCCTGCTCGGTAATACACATCACACAAGCCTTGCAAGCATTGCAACCAATGAGTTAGTTGCGAGATGATGTATTACGGAACGAGAAAAGAGACTTGCCGGTAACGAGATTGAACTAGGTATTGGATACCGACGATCGAATCTCGGGCAAGTAACATACCGATGACAAAGGGAACAAACGTATGTTGTTATGCGGTCTGACCGATAAAGATCTTCGTAGAATATGTAGGAGCCAATATGGGCATCCAGGTCCCGCTATTGGTTATTGACTGGAGACATGTCTCGGTCATGTCTACATTGTTCTCGAACCCGTAGGGTCCGCACGCTTAAGGTTTCGATGACAGTTATATTATGAGTTTATGAGTTTTGATGTACCGAAGGAGTTCGGAGTCCCGGATGAGATCGGGGACGTGACGAGGAGTCTCGAAATGGTCGAGACATAAAGAATTATATATTGGAAGCCTATGTTTGGACATCGGATGCATTCCGGGTGAAATCAGGATTTTACCGGAATACCGGGAGGGTTACCGGAACCCCCCGGAAGCATAATGGGCCAACATGGGCCTTGGAGGAAAGGTGAGAGGGCAGCCCTAGGGGCTGCGCGCCTCCCCCCCCCCTTCCCTAGTCCTATTAGGACTAGGAGAGGTGGGCGCCCCCTCTCTCTCTTTCTCTCCCCCTTGGAGCAATCCTAGTCCAACTAGGATTGGGGGGGGGGAATCCTACTCCCAGAGGGAGTAGGACTCTCCTGGCGCACCAAACCTGGCCGGCCAGCCCCTCCCCCTTGGATCCTTTATATACGGGGGCAGGGGGCACCCCAAAGACACACAAGTTGATCTACGGATCTTTCCTTAGCCGTGTGCGGTGCCCCCTTCCACCAAATTCCACCTCGATCATATCGTTGCAGTGCTTAGGCAAAGCTCTGCGCCGGTAACACATCAAGATCGTCACCACGCCGTCGTGCTGACGGAACTCTTCCCCGATGCTTTGCTGGATCGGAGCCCGGGGATCGTCATCGAGCTGAACGTGTGCAGAACTCGGAGGTGCCGTACGTTCGGTGCTTAGATCGGTTGGATCGCGAGGAGAACGTACGACTACTTCCTCTACGTACGACTACTTCCTCTACGTTGTGTCAACGCTTCCGCTTCGGTCTACGAGGGTACGTAGACAAACACTCTCCCCTCTCGTTGCTATGCATCACCATGATCTTGCGTGTGCGTAGGAAATTTTTTGAAATTACTACGTTCCCCAACAGTGGCATCCGAGCCTAGGTTTTATGGTTGATGTTATTTGCACGAGTAGAACACAAGTGAGTTGTGGACGATACAAGTCATACTGCCTACCAGCATGTCATACTTTGGTTCAGCGGTATTGTTGGATGAGACGATCCGGACCAACCTTACGCGTACGCTTATGCGAGACCGGTTCCCTCGACGTGCTTTGCACAGAGATGGCTTGCGGAAGACTGTCTCTCCAACTTTAGTTGAACCGAGTGTGGCTACGCCCGGTCCTTGAGAAGGTTAAAACGGAGTCTATTTGACAAACTATCGTTGTGGTTTTGATGCGTAGGTAAGATGAGTTCTTGCTTAAAGCCCGTAGCAGCCACGTAAAACTTGCAACAACAAAGTAGAGAACGTCTAACTTGTTTTTGCAGGGCATGTTGTGATGTGATATGGTCAAGACGTGATGCTAAATTTTATTGTATGAGATGATCATGTTTTGTAACCGAGTTATCGGCAACTGGCAGGAGCCATATGGTTGTCGCTTTATTGTATGCAATGCAATCGCGATGTAATGCTTTACTTTATTGCTAAACGGTAGTGATAGTCGTAGAAGCATAAGATTAGCGAGACGACAACGATGCTGCGATGAAGATCAAGGTGTCGCGCCGGTGACGATGGTGATCATGACGGTGCTTCGAAGATGGAGATCACAAGCACAAGATGATGATGGCCATATCATATCACTTATATTGATTGCATGTGATGTTTATCCTTTTATGCATCTTATCTTGCTTTGATTGACGGTAGCATTATAAGATGATCTCTCACTAAATTATCAAGAAGTGTTCTCCCTGAGTATGCACCGTTGCGAAAGTTCTTCGTGCTGAGACACCACGTGATGATCGGGTGTGATAGGCTCTACGTTCAAATACAACGGGTGCAAAACAGTTGCACACGCGGAATACTCAGGTTTAACTTGACGAGCCTAGCATATACAGATATGGCCTCGGAACACGGAGACCGAAAGGTCGAGCGTGAATCATATAGTAGATATGATCAACATAGTGATGTTCACCATTGAAACTACCCCATCTCACGTGATGATCGGACATGGTTTAGTTGATTTGGATCACGTGATCACTTAGAGGATTAGAGGGATGTCTATCTAAGTGGGAGTTCTTAAGTAATATGATTAATTGAACTTTAATTTATCATGAACTTAGTCCTGGTAGTATTAGCATATCTATGTTGTAGATCAATAGCTCGCATTGTTGCTTCCCTGTGTTTATTTTGATATGTTCCTAGAGAAAATTGTGTTGAAAAATGTTAGTAGCAATGATGCGGATTGGATCCGTTATCTGAGGTTTACCCTCATTGCTGCACAGAAGAATTTTGTCCTTGATGCACCGCTAGGTGACGGACCTTTTGCAGGAGCAGATGCAGACGTTAGGAACGTTTTGCTAGCTCAATATGATGACTACTTAATAGTTTAGTGCACCATGCTTAAACGGCTTAGAATCGGGACTTCAAAGACGTTTTGAACGTCATGGACCATACAAGATGTTCCAGGAGTTGAAGTTAATATTTCAAGCAAATACCCGAGTTGAGAGATATGAAGTCTCCAACAAGTTCTATAGCTAAAAGATGGAGGAGAATCGCTCAACTAGTGAGCATGTGCTCAGATTGTCTGGGTACTACAATCGCTTGAATCAAGTGGGAGTTAATCTTCCAGATAAGATAGTGATTGACAGAATTCTCTAGTCACCATCACCAAGTTAGTAGAACTTCGTGATGAACTATAATATGCAAGGGACAACGGAAAATATTCCCAAGCTCTTCGCGATGCTAAAATCAGCGAAGGTAGAAATCAAAGAAAAACATCAAGTGTTGATGGTTGACAAGATCACTAGTTTCAAGAAAAGGGCAAAAGGAAAGAAGGGGAACTTCAAGAAGAACGGCAAGCAAGTTGCTGCTCAAGTGAAAAAGCCCAAGTATGGTCCTAAGCCAGAGACTAAGTGCTTCTACTGCAAAGGGGCTGGTCACTGGAAGCGGAACTACCCCAAGTGATTGGCGGATAAGAAGGATGGCAAAGTAAACATAAGTATATTTGATATACATGTTATTGATGTGTACTTTACTAGTGTTCATAGCAACCCCTTAGTATTTGGTACTAGTTCAGTTGCTAAAATTTAGTAACTCGAAACGGGAGTTGCAGAATGAACAAAGACTAGTTAAAGGACAAGGTGACGATGTGTGTTGGAAGTGGTTCCAAGATTGATATGATCATCATCACACACTCCCTATACTTTCGGGATTAGTGTTGAAACTAAATAAGTGTTATTTGGTGTTTGCGTTGAGCATGAATATGATTTGATCATGTTAATTGCAATACAGTTATTCATTTAAGTTAGAGAACAATTGTTGTTCTGTTTACATGAATAAAACCTTCTATGGTCATACACACCAATGAAAATAGTTCATTGGATCTCGATCGTAGTGATACACATATTCATAATATTGAAACCAAAAGATGCGAAGTTAATAATGATAGTGCAACCTATTTGTGGCACTGCCGTTTACGTCATATTGGTGTAAAGCGCATGAAGAAACTCCATGCTGATGGGATTTTGGAATCACTTGATTATGAATCACTTGATGCTTGCGAACCATGCCTCTTGGGCAAGATGACTAAAACGCCGTTCTCCGGAACAATGGAGCAAGCAACAGATTTGTTGGAAATCATACATACTGATGTATATGGTCCGATGAATATTAAGGCTCGCGACAAGTATCATTATTTTCTGACCTTCACAGATGATTTGAGCAGATATGGGTATATCTACTTGATGAAACATAAGTCTGAAACATTTGAAAAGTTCAAAGAATTTCAGAGTGAAGTGGAAAATCATCGTGACAAGAAAATAAAGTTTCTACGATCTGATCGGAGAGACGAATATTTGAGTTACGAGTTTGGTCTTCAATTAAAACAATGTGGAATAGTTTCACAAACTCATGCCACCTGGAACACCGCAGCATAATGGTGCGTCCGAACGTCATAACCGTACTTTATTAGATATAGTACAATTTATGATGTATCTTACCGATCTACCACTATCGTTTTTGGGATTATGCATTAGAGACAGCTGCATTCACATTAAATAGGGCACCATCTAAATCCGTTGAGACGACACCGTATGAACTATGGTTTAGCAATAAATCTAAGCTGTCGTTTCTTAAAGTTTGGGGCTGCGATGCTTATGTGAAAAAGCTTCAACCTGATAAGCTCGAACCCAAATCGGAGAAATGTGTCTTCATAGGATATCCAAAGGAAACTGTTGGATACACCTTCTATCACAGATCCGAAGGCAAGACTTTTGTTGCTAAGTTCGGAAACTTTCTAGAGAAAGAGTTTCTTTCGAAAGAAGTGAGTGGGAGGAAAGTAGAACTTGATAAGGTAATTGTACCTTCTCCCTTATTGGAAAGTAGTTCATCACAGAAAACTGTTCCTGTGACTACTACACCAATTAGTGAGGAAGCTAATGATGATGATCATGTAACTTCAAGATCAAGTTACTACCGAATCTCGTAAGTAAACCAGAGTGAGATCCGCACCAGAGTGGTACGGTAATCCTGTTCTGGAAGTCATGTTACTAGACCATGACGAACTTGCGAACTATGAGGAAGCGATGATGAGCCCAGATTCCGCAAAATGGTTAGAGGCCATGAAATCTGAGATATGATCCATGTATGAGAACAAAGTATGGACTTTGATGGATTTGCCCAATGATCGGCAAGCCAAAGAAAATAAATGGATCTTGAAGAGGAAGACGGACACTGATAGTAGTGTTACTATCTACAAAGCTAGAATTGTCGCAAAAGGTTTTCGACAAGTTCAAGGTGTTGACTACGATGAGAGTTTCTCACTCGTATCTATGCTTAAGTCTGTCCGAATCATGTTAGCAATTGCCGCATTTTATGAAATCCGGCAAATGGATAAACAAAACTACATTCCTTAATGGATTTATTAAATAAGAGTTGTATACGATGCAACTAGAAGGTTTTGTCGATCCTGAAGGTGTTAACAAAATATGCAAGCTCCAGCGATCCATCTATGGACTGGTGCAAGCATCTCGGAGTTGGAATATACGCTTTGATAAGTTGATCAAAGCATATAGTTTTATACAGACTTGCGGTGAAGCCTGTATTTACAAGAAAGTGAGTGGGAGCACTACAACATTTCTGATAAGTATATGTAAATGACATATTATTGATCGGAAATAATGTAGAATTATTCTGTGAAGCATAAAGGAGTATTTGAAAGGAGTTTTTCGAAGAAGGACCTCGGTGAAGCTGCTTACATTATTGAGCATCAAGATCTATAGAGATAGATCAAGACGCTTGATAAGTTTTTCAATAAGTACATACCTTGAAAAGATTTTGAAGTAGTTCAAAATGGAACAGTCAAAGAAAGAGTTCTTGCCTGTATTACAAGGTGTGAAATTGAGTAAGACTCAAAGCCCGACCACGGCAGAAGATAGAAAGAGAATGAAAGTCATTCCCTATGCCTCAGCCATAGGTTCTATAAAGTATGCCATGCTGTATACCAGACCTATTGTATACCCTACCCTGAGATTGGCACGGGAGTACAATAGTGATCTAGGAGTAGATCACTGGACGGCGGTCAAAATTATCCTTAGTGGAATAAGGATATGTTTCTCGATTATGGAGGTGACAAAAAGGTTCGTCGTAAAAGGTTACGTCGATGCAAGCTTTGACACTAATCTGGATGACTCTAAGTCTCAATCTAGATACATATTGAAAGTGGGAGCAATTAGCTAAAGTAGCTCCGTGCAGAGCATTGTAGACATAGAAAATTGCAAAATACATAACGGATCTGAATGTGGCAGACCCGTTGACTAAACTTCTCTCACAAGCAAAACATGATCACACCGTAGTACTCTTTGGGTGTTAATCACATAGCGATGTGAACTAGATTACTGAATCTAATAAACCCTTTGGGCGTTGGTCACATATCGATGTGAACTATGGGTGTTAATCACATGGTGATGTGAAATATTGCTGATCACATGACGATGTGAACTAGATTATTGACTCTAGTGCAAGTGGGAGACTGAAGGAAATATGCCCTAGAGGCAATAATAAAGTTATTATTTATTTCCTTAATTCATGATAAATGTTTATTATTCATGCTAGAATTGTATTAACAGGAAACATAATACATGTGTGAATACATAGACAAACAGAGTGTCACTAGTATGCCTCTACTTGACTAGCTCATTAATCAAAGATGGTTATGTTTCCTAACCATGAACAAGGAGTTGTTATTTGATTAACGAGATCACATCATTAGTTGAATGATCTGATTGACATGACCCATTCCATTAGCATAGCACCCGATCGTTTAGTATGTTGCTATTGCTTTTATCCATGACTTATACATGTTCCTTTAACTATGAGATTATGCAACTCCCGTTTACCGTAGGAACACTTTGTGTGCTACCAAACGTCACAACATAACTGGGTGATTATAAAGGTACTCTACAGGTGTCTCCGAAGGTACATGTTGGGTTGGCGTATTTCGAGATTAGGATTTGTCACTCCAATTGTCGGAGAGGTATCTCAGGGCCTGCTCGGTAATACACATCACACAAGCCTTGCAAGCATTGCAACCAATGAGTTAGTTGCGAGATGATGTATTACGGAACGAGAAAAGAGACTTGCCGGTAACGAGATTGAACTAGGTATTGGATACCGACGATCGAATCTCGGGCAAGTAACATACCGATGACAAAGGGAACAAACGTATGTTGTTATGCGGTCTGACCGATAAAGATCTTCGTAGAATATGTAGGAGCCAATATGGGCATCCAGGTCCCGCTATTGGTTATTGACTGGAGACATGTCTCGGTCATGTCTACATTGTTCTCGAACCCGTAGGGTCCGCACGCTTAAGGTTTCGATGACAGTTATATTATGAGTTTATGAGTTTTGATGTACCGAAGGAGTTCGGAGTCCCGGATGAGATCGGGGACGTGACGAGGAGTCTCGAAATGGTCGAGACATAAAGAATTATATATTGGAAGCCTATGTTTGGACATCGGATGCATTCCGGGTGAAATCAGGATTTTACCGGAATACCGGGAGGGTTACCGGAACCCCCCGGAAGCATAATGGGCCAACATGGGCCTTGGAGGAAAGGTGAGAGGGCAGCCCTAGGGGCTGCGCGCCTCCCCCCCCCTTCCCTAGTCCTATTAGGACTAGGAGAGGTGGGCGCCCCCTCTCTCTCTTTCTCTCCCCCTTGGAGCAATCCTAGTCCAACTAGGATTGGGGGGGGGGGAATCCTACTCCCAGAGGGAGTAGGACTCTCCTGGCGCACCAAACCTGGCCGGCCAGCCCCTCCCCCTTGGATCCTTTATATACGGGGGCAGGGGGCACCCCAAAGACACACAAGTTGATCTACGGATCTTTCCTTAGCCGTGTGCGGTGCCCCCTTCCACCAAATTCCACCTCGATCATATCGTTGCAGTGCTTAGGCAAAGCTCTGCGCCGGTAACACATCAAGATCGTCACCACGCCGTCCTGCTGACGGAACTCTTCCCCGACGCTTTGCTGGATCGGAGCCCGGGGATCGTCATCGAGCTGAACGTGTGCAGAACTCGGAGGTGCCGTACGTTCGGTGCTTAGATCGGTTGGATCGCGAGGAGAACGTACGACTACTTCCTCTACGTACGACTACTTCCTCTACGTTGTGTCAACGCTTCCGCTTCGGTCTACGAGGGTACGTAGACAAACACTCTCCCCTCTCGTTGCTATGCATCACCATGATCTTGCGTGTGCGTAGGAAAATTTTTGAAATTACTACGTTCCCCAACACTCAGCATGTCCTCTAAAACCTGGTTTACGCGTTCTGTCTGTCCATCGGTCTGGGGGTGGTATGCTGTACTGAAGGCTAGTTGAGTTCCCAGAGCCTGTTGTAAATTATTCCAAAATCTCGAGACGAACTGAGTGCCTCTGTCAGATATTATGGTCTTCGAAACACCGTGCAAACAAACTATACGGGAGAGATATATCCTGGCAAGCCTCTGAGTGGTGTGGGTCGTCTTTACTGGAATAAAGTGTGCCACCTTGGTTAATCTGTCGGTGATGACCCATATGGCATCATTTCCGTGTCGTGACCGAGGTAGTCCGACAATGAAATCCATCCCTATTTCATCCCATTTTCACTCAGGTATTTTGTTTGGTTGCAGTAATCCGGCTGGTCTCTGATGCTCAGCTTTAATGCATTGGCATGAGTCGCAACATGCAATGAAAGTGGCTATGTCTCTCTTCATACCGAGCCACCAAAATCTTTCCTGAATATCTTTATACATTTTGGTTCCTCCTGGGTGGATTGAATACGGGGCGGTGTTGGCTTCAGCTAAACTTTGCTGTTTAAGGTCTTCTATGTCTGGCACGCAGAGTCTCTCCCCGTACCATAATATTCCTCCATCGTCTACGACGAATTCCGAGGCTTTGCCCTTACTCACCTTTCTTTTGATGCCTTCGATCCTGGGGTGACTAGGTTGAGCTCCTTTGATTTTCTCCACAAGGTCGGGTTGTATTGCCAAGTTTGTCATGGTGCCTTCCGCTACCATTAATAAGTTGAGTTTGGCAAATTCCAGTTGGAACTCGGTTCTCAAGCTTTGCAGACTGCTTTCGTCGGAGCCGGGGTTCCGACTAAGGGCATCGGCTACTACATTTGCTTTACCTGGATGGTAGTGGATACCAACATCATAATCCTTTACCAATTCCAACCAGCGTCGTTGCCGTAAATTCAGTTCTGGCTGCGTGAAAATATATTTGAGACTTTTATGGTCCGTATATATTTCACATCGATTTCCAAGTAGGAAGTGCCTCCATTCCTTAAGTGCATGAATGACGGCTGCCATCTCTAAGTCATGAGTGGGATAATTTTCCTCGTGCTTGCGAAGCTGCCTTGAAGCATAGGCGACAACCTTGCCTTCTTGCATCAATACACATCCGAGACCTTTTCTGGACGCATCACAATATACTTCAAAATTCTTGTGTATGTCCGGCACAATTAATACTGGTGCTGTCGTTAATTTCCGCTTTAGCTCTTGGAAACTTTTCTCGCAGGCTTCTGTCCATTCAAACTTCTTGTCTTTCTTGAGTAACTGTGTCATAGGCTTGGCGATGGTGGAGAATCCTTCAATAAATCTGCGGTAATATCCTGCCATTCCCAAGAAACTTCGTATGTCCGTTACACTGGCTGGTGACTTCCAGCCAAGTACGGCCTTGACTTTTTCTGGGTCTACTATGATACCGTCTTGGGTCAGCACATGGCCTAGAAAGCCTACTTGCTTTAGCCAAAATTCGCACTTGCTGAACTTGGCATACAATTGATGTTTCCTGAGTTCGCCTAGTACCATTCTAAGATGTTCCGCGTGCTCTTCTGGTGTCTTAGAGTATACCAGAATATCGTCGATGAATACCACGACGAATTTGTCCATAAATTCATAAACACTTTGTTCATGAGGTGAACAAAATATACGGGGGTGTTCGTTAATCCAAATGGCATTACCGTGAACTCATACAGTCCATATCTGGAGGTGAAGGCTGTCTTGGGGATATCTTTGGTTCGCACCTTCAATTGATGGTATCCTGACCTTAAGTCAATTTTTGAGAATACCTTGGCCTGTGCGAGTTGATAAAACAAATCGTTTATCCTTGGCATTGGGTATTTGTTCTTGATTGTGACCATGTTAAGTGCTCGATAGTCAATACACAATCGCAGGGTTCCGTCCTTCTTTTTGGCAAATAAAATTGGTGATCCCCAAGGTGAGGAACTGGCTCGAATGTATCCTTTGTCCAGCAATTCTGTTATTTGTTTTTTCAACTCAACCAACTTGGATGGTGCCATTCTGTATGGTTTCTTGTATATGGGAGTGGTTCCTGGTGCGAGCTCAATGTTGAACTCTATCTCTCGATCTGGTGGCATGCCTGGTAGCTCTTCGGGGAATACGTCTGGAAATTCACATACTACTGGAACCTTGTTTAACTCAGAAACGTCCACCTTATTTAATCTTGGTTGTCGGGGTATTTCTCTTTCCTTGGCGGATACCCTTATTGTCTTCCCGAGGTGGTGTGTGAGAATTATGGTCCGGTTGAAACAATCAATGAAACCCTTCTTGGTGGTTAGCCAGTCCATCCCGAGGATGACATCTTGTCCTTTATTTTCCAACACAATGAGATTGGCGTGGAACTTCAATCCTTTGAACTCAATAACCACATCCTGACAGTAACTCTGAGTGACTTGCTGAATCCCAGGGAACTTGATGGTCATGGATTTCTCCAAAGGAAGCATCGAAAAATTATTTTGCAAAGCAAAACTTTTCGAAACAAAATAGTGAGAAGCTCCAGAATCAAACAAAACCATTGCAGGTATTGTGTTGACAGGAAACGTACCGAGTACGATATCCGGAGCATTTTGTGCCTCCTCTTTGGTTACGTGGTTCAGATGACCCTTCCTGTGGTTGTTGTTGGGATTGAAATTGTTTCGCTTGGGCGCTGTATTATTGCTGCTGTTGTTCGGCTTTGGTGCTGAGTTTCTAGGCTTGGGACACTGCTTGGCATAGTGACCTTCCTCTCCACAGGCGTAGCAAGTAATGCCGGGGCGATATGTGAACTCCTTGTCCCTTGCATGGAAATTCTTGATTGGGCGTGAAACGTTGGACACGGACTTGTGTGTTCCACCCTTTTGAAAATCTGTCTTGCTTCGATGATTGCGAGCATAGTTGGTCTGGTCCCTTTTTCGCTTGCGGATATCTTCCAAGCTGCATCTTTCATTTTCCAGAGTAATCGCCTTGTCCACTAGTGTTTTAAAATCTGGAAAAGTGTGTAAGACCAGTTGGCATTTAAGCGCGGGCGCTAGACCATCAAGGAATTTTTCCATCTTCTTGCTTTCAGTCATACGATCTTCATTGGCATAGCGAGACAATAAAGTAAATTGACCGTTGTAATCTGACACTGTCATGTTCCTCTGTTTGAGGTCATCGAACTCTCTCTTTTTGATTTTCATAATACTCTTTGGAATGTGCGCGCCACGGAAGCCTTCCTTGAAATCATCCCAGGTTATATTATTTTCGTTGGGATGCATGTGCAGGAAATTTTCCCACCAAGATGCGGCTGCTCCTGTGAGATAGTGCGGAGCATATAGTACCTTTTCGAGGTCTGAACATTGTGCAATACTTAATTTTCTCTCCACGTCTCGCAGCCAGTCTTCGGCCTCAAGAGGCTTATCAGTATGAGAAAATGTTGGAGGACGCGTCTTCTGTAGCTCAGATAACTTGGAATGCTGTTGATACTGCCCATGGTGATTTTTCATGTTGATGACTTGGTTCATCATTTCCCGATGCTGCTGCTGACTTTGTTCATAAAGGCGGCACATTTGAGCAAGTGCCGTTTCACTGCCCTGTTGACTTGATTGACCTTGAGTGAAATTGTTGCCTGGTTGAGTGTCATGATATTGACTCGACTGCTCTTGTGCAAAATTGTTGTCCGGTTGAGTGCCATAATTTTCCTCTGGCGGAGCTGGCATGGAGCGAGTCCAAGGACGAGACATTTTTTTCACTCTGGGGATATATTTTGTAAAACCCATAAGAAAAATGAAAAGGGGTGCCAAAAATTTAATTCCATAAAAACACAAGGTTGGCAAATAAATCAAAATAGCCAAGATTCCTTAAGGGAAAACAATTTAATTTGCGCACGGAGAAAGACTGCTCATTACGTATCTTACACGCGGGCGATAATTATACAATACACCACTCAGGATATGCGTACATAACCCTGACATGTTATTTAGGCTAGTGCACTCCTCCACTTCCTACATGATGCGCAAACAGGCTACTTCCCATATCTTACGTGGCGATACATCGCGGGACGGCTAAGCGTACTTAGTTGGAGATGTTGATGATGTCCTTGGCCCTGCCAAGGGTGAGGCGTAGCGAGGCTGGGGACTCGACTTCCTCCTCGCTAATAGGCTCCATACGAGTAGTGCTGCGCCGAGTAGATGGAGCGGGAGCCAGGGGTGGAATAACACGAATAGGACTCGGCGTGAGTGGCGGTGCAGTGCGCGCTGGAGTGGGCGCAATGACTTGGTTGAACTCCTTAGTAGAAGGCAGGCGACGAGTAGGCGCATAAGATGCAGATGATGAGGCATAAGTCAATGGCGGTGCTGTGGGCAGGAGCTCCCTCCTGTTGGCAGGACAGCCATGGACTGAGTCCATGCGGGCGGCCACGAAGTCCTCCACCAAGTTATCGAAGGCGGCCTCCAGGGCCCGAAGATACTCAATAAGCATCTCAAAGTCCTCGTCTCGCTCTCCTCTGGGGCAGGAGTATGCGTAGTGACAGGTGTAGGGCACGTGGCATGGAAGATAGCGGTAACGACGAGCCTTCATCACGGGAAGGACATCCCTGAGGCGAGCTATCGACTCGCGGGCTGCCATCTGGATAGCATGCTTCTCCGTGGGCATGGCTCTTCCCACGAACCGGAAGCGGCGTAACTCACCACGCCCTCCCCTGAATTGCACCGAGGCCTGGTGCATGGTCAGAGTGTCATTGACTTTGTGCTGGCAGAGAGAGACGACTGGGCGCACAGATGGCCCCATCGCGACCTGAACGATGAAGGATAGAAGCTTGACGAACCCATCGGGTACGTTGGCGAAGGACTAAGACTCGCAGCTGTTGTCGGCCATCTACAAAAGTAGGCAAGAATTCTGAATGGTCAGATCATAAATATATGCTGACTGTCAGAAAAAAAATGACTACAATTGCAAAGATACCAATTAGCTCTAACATGCTAATAATCAATTAGCGATCGCACCTAGTGGCTTCCTACAGTCAGCCTGGCTCTGGTACCAAGCTTGTCACGACCGGTTTTCCAATAAAAATATTTATTGACAAACCAATCTTTTGGGTCCAGTATGAGAGAAAATCCTCCTCACTGGTAGACAAACTCTTGATACAATAAGCCAGTAGCACAGGATATGTTACAGGGTTGAGCTAAGGGTGCTCAACAATTTATTACAAGCGCACCAATAATTATACATAATGGCGGATATGACACAATGGTGTGGTGGCATACTACTGACTCGAGAATAAAGCGATGGTGGAATAATACAGTGGGGAGTGAGATAACATGGCTCTCAAACTAGATTCTCATCGAGCGTCGAGGTGAGGCTCGATGTACTTTATTCGGGTTGCGGGAGCGGATATAATATAGTGACCAAATCCAGGGTCGTGTGTGACTGACTGGGATTCCTCTAGGCGTCGGACTCGCTATCGAACTCTTCATCCATGAGATCACCTTCGTCAGCATCTGGCTAAATCAACAAGCCAGTGAGTACTTTGAAAGTACTCGCAAGACAGTTCGGACGTAAGATATAACAAATGCATGCATGAATGCGTCACGATTAATTTACCAATGCATAATTGAAATAATAGCAGGCATGGTAAGTAAAAAGGGAATCGGCGGTAGTCCGCCTGAAATCCCAACAATAAAGTAAAGGAAACCAATCGAGTATCTGGAGCGACGCCACGAAAGGTGAACATATAAGTAAAAGGAGAATCATGCCACAGTCGGGCGTCTATGCGACACCACATAAAGGGCTTAAAAAGAAATGCCGCAGTCGGGCATCTAAGCGACACCACTTAAAGGGCTTAAAAGAAATGCCGCAGTCGGGCGTCTAAGCGACATCACATAAAGGGCTTAAAAGAAATGCCGCAGTCGGGCGTCTAAGCGACACCACATAAAGGGCTTAAAAGAAATGCCACAGTCGGGCGTCTAAGCGACACCACATAAAGGGCTTAAAAGAAATGCCGCAGTCGGGCGTCTAAGCGACACCACATAAAGGGCTTAAAAGAAATGCCGCAGTCGGACGTCTAAGCGACAATGCAGAAAGGGCTTAAAAGAAATGCCGCAGTCGGGCGTCTAAGCGACACCACATAAAGGGCTTAAAAGAAATGCCTTAGTCGGACGTCTAAGCGACATCGCAGAAAGGGCTTATGAGGAAAATAAATAACAGCACTGCCGCAGTCGGACGTCTGAGCGACATCACAGAAAGGGCTTTCTTCATAATGAAAATAATACACATGTTAGATTAATCAGCTCAGGTCAATATACGGGTTAGTCCATCCACAGGAATAAACATTTAACCGGACTCAGCATGCTTATGATTCACCGGAGTATCTGTCACCAAAACTGGCACTTGTCAGAATAAGTTAGCACAGAACTTGGATATGGATAGGATGATTTTAAGAATTTATGACTCTGCAGAGTTTGTACAAAAATTTCCCACAGCCAACGGATTTCCGTAGTCACGAAGGACTAGTTCCGTTTATGGTATTTCGGAAGAAAGCACAGCTAACCAGTACACACCCATCCAACCTCTCAATGCCAGGAATCACCCTAGACATCGTCCAAGAAAAACTTTTGAGACGGGGAGATCACAATCTCGAATAGCATGGGATCAAATTTATATACGCGCGCTCTAAGGGGTGCCCCCCTCTCGGTCCCAACCGGAAACACCCATGCCCCCTGACCGGATGACTGACTTTAATCCAGGGCCATGGAACCATCATCCCGGCCTCTCCTTTTGGTGTGTACCAGGAAAGCGGTTTGCAACTTACTAAACCATATTCCTTGCGGAAAACATGTGGTAGTATAGGGAGGGAATGTGGACGGAAATCGAACCGATACGGGCTGACACTGAAGTCAATAGTATGGCATAAGACTGGCATGCTACAACACTGTCGTCTTATCCATCCTCATGCCAACACATGGCCATGCATACTCACATCCAACAACGTTTGGATCATCGAACTCACTTGCTTTAACAATGCATGGAAATAACGTTCCTCGATATGCTCATCAATATACCATGCAACTAGCTAAATGCAAAACATGCCAAGACACTCATCATATCAAAAGTTCAAACATGCTTGCCTGGTTCAGAGTAGTCGGAGCCTAGCTCGGTGAAGTTTGCGGTCCCGTCACCTCCGTCGGTATCTACGGTATAAAGAGAATACACGCACTATCGTAAATACCAAGAGGTGCACAGAAATTAATCCAAATATTTTTCAAATAAATTTGATAAAAAAAACTAGGCAAAATTTTGAAGAGAACAGAAAAAGAATCACTCAAAAATATGCTTATGTTAAGAAGTTATAAAGGTTTTTGTCCAGGGACCCATCTATAATGAAACAGAAACTTCCCAGGGTTCTTTTTATAAAAACAGAAAACGCTTCAGTCCTGGATACGCCGGCTCAGAGGAGAAAGCGTATTTTTCCCGAAGGCGTCTTCAGAAAACGATTCGAAAAGAACAGAAATCTGACGGGGCGGTCCCACCCGTCGGGTTTGAAAACGGCGGCAGAGCTCTTGGCGCCAGAGAGCCGCGGCGATCGCCGGCGGCGATCCACGGCGATGCATGGGGATCGGAGGTTACCTACGTGCTCAGGGTGCTATTCCGCATCGATCGGTGGTGGTGGTGGCTGTCGGCGAGCACCACGTCGACAGTGGCTTCTGCTCCGGCGGACGGCGGTTCAGGCGTGGATGGAGTTCGCCGGAGAGGGCTGCAAGTTGCAAATTGATGAGGGGGTTAGAGTGCTAGGTGTGGCAGAAGGCTTCAGACGAGGTTTGGTCACCGGAGATGGCCTCACCGCAGTGAACGCTGCTGGAGCCCGAGGCGGATGGAGGTGGCCGGAGTCGAGGAAGAAGGGCTCCTCGAGGCCCCTCCAGTGGCCAGGCAGGGTTTAGCGGGGTGGTGGAGTCGTGCGGGAGTGAGAGCAGGCTCGGGGGCGCTATATATAGCCGCCCCGAGGCGGTTGCCGAGAACGGGGTTCTCCGGCGAGGTGATTACGGCGGTGCGGTGGTTGCACAGGAGGGTTCAGAGGTTGAGCGTCGTCGTGGGTGCTCCCTGGTTCCGTTTTTGTGCTAACAGCGTCGGGATTAGGTTGCTTAGGGGGAGCTCGACGGAACGGGGCGGCACGGGCCCGTTGGCGGCAGAGAGCATGCTCTGTGCGTGCCGCGCCACGGCGACGGTGCTGCATGCGTGCGCTGGCGAGGAGATGGCCACGCGGAGCCACCAGGGGGTTTGGGCGGCGCTGAACGGCGTTATGCCGCCGTTCTGCTCCCTGTCGGCCGCTACGGTGGTTCGGCCGCCGCAAGACACGCCGGCGCAGGCGGGCCAGGGCGCCACCGACGCCAGGAAGGTGCCAAGCGTGCGTGCGAGGCTCCGGACAAGCAGGCCAGGCGGCGAGCAACGTGCCAAGGGCACTGTGAGCATGTGACTGAACTAACTGACGAAGATCGACACTGAATTCTGAATTTAACTGAAAATGGCTGAAACAGTGCCTGCAAGGTGTTCGACAGAATGATATAGGCATGTAGTGATTTTTCCTCGAGCTGATCTTTGGTGGAGTGGCTCCTCATTGCTCCAGTAGGCTGCCTGATTTTTGGTGGAATTTTTGGGTAAGTGGAAATATGAATTTCACCAAATTTGGCAAATCTGGTCCAAACTTGCAGGGAGTGAAAGTTGAAATATTTGAAAAGAAGATGAGTGGATTAAGATGGTTCCAGGTTGAGGGTACCAAGGACTAGCCAGTAGAGTTGGTTTGAGATCCAAATACAAATGCTATAGGCTACTTGCTTTGTAAATGACTCAGGCTCAAAATAAAGATCAGAAAAGATTTGAGAGGTGAAATAATTAAAATGAAATCCAAAATTTGTTTGGTTTAGAAGGGACAGAGGACTTAGGTTGTTTTCAAGGAGGAGGGGAGGTTTTGAATGGGTTTTACCACATGGGCAAAAATACAAAGTCATGGGTGGTTTTCAATATATGAAAATCCCCAATTCTCATAGAGTTTTCTTATAAAAAGAAAAGATTAAACTCCAAAAATAATTAGAGAGGGATTCAACAGAGAAGTAGTTTTTAAAAGATCAAACCCAAAGTTTGAAGAGGGAAACAGAAATAACAATCCTTGCCCATATAAAAAAAGGTTTTTAAGAGGAAGGTTTTTTTTCTGAGAGAAAGAAAATTTAAATGCCCTCTTTTCAAAACCAACAAAGGTTTTGCTGAAGACCAAATGAAAAATTTTGGAGTGTTACAAACTATCTCCTTCGCCATTTCATTTGCTCTGGGCCAGTAAAAACCCGCTCGGTATGCTTTAGCCACAATGGTCCGAGAGGACGCATGGTGACCATAGGTCCCCGAGTGGATATCACCAAGGATTATCTGACCTTCTTCTGGCGTTATGCACTTCTGGTCGATTCCAGTTGCGCTTTCTCTGTACAACTGCCCTTTTATGACTGTGAAAGCTTTGGATCGACAGACGGTCTGTCGAGCCTCCTCCTCATCTTCTGGGAGTTCTTTCCTCAAGATATACGCAATATATGGTACCGTCCAGTCAGAAGTGATCGTCAAGACCTCCATGATTAGGTCGACCACAGCAGGAACTTTGACTTCAGTCGGATCTGTGGCACTTTTCGGCTACGGGGCTTCTTCTATAAAAGGATCCTCCTGGACGGACGGGGAGCGGATGTGCTCCAAAAACACATTGCTGGGAATGGCCTCTCTCTTGGAGCCTATCTTTGCCAAATCATCAGCTGCTTGGTTTTTCAGTCGGGGGATGTGATGGAGCTCTAACCCTCGAATTTCTTTTCCAACTTTCTCACTGCATTGCAGTAGCCAGTCATAGCTGGGCTTCTGGCGTCCCACTCCTTCATCACCTGATTAACCACCAAATCTGAGTCGCCATAGACCATGAGGCGCCGGACGCCGAGTGAAATGGCCATGTGCAACCCATACAAGAGCGCTTCATATTCTGCTTCATTATTGGAGGAATCGAAGTGAATCTGGAGAACATATCTGAGCTTATCTCCTCGGGGGGAGACCAATACTACCCCAGCACCGGAACCATTCAGCATCTTAGATCCGTCGAAGAACATGGTCCAGTGCTCCGAGTGAACTTGAGTCGGAAGCTGCTGTTCAATCCACTCGGCGACGAAATCTGCAATTGCTTGGGACTTGATAGCCTTCTTTGCTTCAAACTTGATATCTAAGGGAAGGAGTTCAATCGCCCACTTCGCCACTCGACCAGTTGTATCTCTGTTGTGCAAAATCTCTGACAGTGGAGCGTCGCTGACGACTGTAATGGAATGGTCAGAGAAGTAGTGCGCAACCTTCTTCGTGGTCATGTAAATCCCATATACAAGCTTCTGGTAGTGGGGATATCTTTGCTTCGACGGAGTCAAAACTTCAGACACATAATATACTGGGCGTTGAACTCTGAAGGCCTTTCCTTCTTCTTCCCGCTCGACCGTGAGTACTGTACTGACAACTTGTCCCGTGGCCGCAATGTAAAGCAGCAGAGGCTCTTTACTGATTGGGGCAGCAAGCACCGGCTGGGTGGAGAGCAGAGCTTTGAGGTCTGCAAACGCTGCATCAGCTTCTGGAGTCCACTCGAACTTGTCAGATTTCTTCATCAGTCGGTAGAGAGGCAACGCCTTTTCACCGAGACAAGAAATGAATCGACTTAGAGCGGCCAAACAACCTGTAAGTTTCTGGACGTCGTGCACACGCACAGGGCGCTTCATCCGGAGTATGGTACCAACTTTCTCGGGGTTGGCGTCGATCCCTCGTTCGGAAACGAGGAAACCGAGTAACTTCCCACCTGGGACTCCGAATGTGCACTTTGATGGGTTGAGCTTGATATCATACCTCCTGAGGTTAGCAAAGGTTTCAGCAAGGCCAGTCAGCAGGTCGGAACCTTTCCGTGACTTAACCACAATATCATCCATGTATGCTTCCACATTCCGACTGATTTGAGTGAGTAAACACTTCTAAATCATCCTCATGAACGTGGCTCCGGCATTCTTCAGGCCGAAGGGCATGGTGACATAACAGAAGCACCCGAATGGAGTGATGAAAGCTGTTTTTATCTCATCAGGCCCATACAGACGGATCTGATGGTACCCGGAATAGGCGTCTAGAAAAGACAACCGCTCACACCCCGCGGTCGAGTCAACTATTTGGTCGATGCGAGGGAGAGGAAAATGATCTTTCGGGCAGGCCCGATTGATATGTTTAAAGTCGATGCACATGCGAAGCGACTTGTCCTTCTTGGGGACCATGACAACATTGGCGAGCCACTCGGAGTGGTAAATCTCTCGGATGAACTCCGCTGCTAAGAGCCGAGCCACCTCCTCGCCAATAGCTTTCCTCTTCTAGACGGCGGACCGTCGAAGATGTTCTTTCACAGGCTTGAACTTCGGGTCGACTCATAGACGGTGCTCAGCCAGCCCCCTGGGAACTCCAGGCATGTCAGAAGGTTTCCATGCAAAGATGTCCCAGTTCTCAAGTAGGAACTGGATGAGCGCTTCTTCCTATTTGGAGTCGAGCGTCGCTAAAATCTGAGTCGGAGCAGCACTGGGGTCGGTCGGGTGAATGTGAACTGGCTTAGTTTCACCGGACGACTGAAAAGCTGATTCTGAAGCTGGCTTCTTGGCTCGCAACAATTCACTCGGATCAGTTGTCTTCTTGTACTCTTGCAGCTCGACTACTGCCATCTGAGCATCAGCAATTTTTGATCCTTTCTGGAAACACTCTTCTGCTTTCTTCCGATTACCTGTAACAGTGATCACACCTTTGGGACCAGGCATTTTCAACTTAAGATACACATAGCATGGTCGAGCCATGAAGCGTGCATAGGCTGGCCTGCCCAGAATAGCATGATAGGCACTCTGGAAGTCCACAACTTCAAACGTCAACTTTTCCTTGCGGTAATTCTTTGAATCACCGAAAACCACATCGAGAGCAATCTGGTCGAGTGACTCGGCTTTCTTTCCAGGAATGACACCATGGAAACTCATGTTGCTGGCACTGAGTCTGGATATCGGAATGCCCATCCCCTTCAACGTTTCAGCATACAATATGTCCAGGCCACTGCCACCATCCATCAGGACTTTGGTTAGTCGAGTGCCTTCGACAACTGTATCGACCACCAGAGCTTGCCTCCCAGGGGTGGCAATGTGCGTAGGATGATTGGACTGGTCGAACGTGATGGCAGTCTGAGACCACTTTAGGTAGTTGGGTGTTGCTGGGGCAACCATATTTACTTCACGGTTAATGACTTTCAGTCGACTTTTGCTCTCGACATCAGCAAAAATCATCAAGGTGGAATTGACTTGGGGATACCAGTCGTCACTGTCTTCCTTATCCTCAACTTTGTCTGACTCTTTTTCCTTGTCCTTGGACTGCCTGCCCTGGAACTGCTGAATCAGGAGCCGACATTGTCGAGTGGTATGCTTGGGGTAAATGAGTTTACCCTCTTCATCTTTCTTGGTGTGAATGTGACACGGCAGATCCAAAACATCGTTCCCGTCTTGATCTTTTACTTTCTTGGGGTTCCAGGGCCCCTTAGTTTTCCCCTTGAATTTTCCCTGGGTTACGGCCAGGGCCTCCCCAGGAGCGGCTGGCTCGGCCTTCCGCTTCTGCTTCCGACTGGAATTGCCTCCGGTTTCCTGGGCGACTGCTTTCTGTTTGCCACTCCGGAGTCGATCTTCATCTTCACCATTAGCATATTTGGTGGAAATTTCCATCATCCGATTTAGAGACATCTCTCCCGTCCGACCAAACTTCAGGTTCAACTCTCTGTTCTTGACGCCTTCTTTAAAGGCATAAACTGCTTGATGATCTGGTACATTCTCAACTGTGTGATGCAGAGTGATCCACCTCTGGATGTAATCTCTCAGTGTTTCATTCGGCTTCTGCACGCAAGACCACAATTCCATAAGGCCTGCCGGTCGTTTGCATGTTCCTTCGAAAGTCGTGACAAACACTCGGGAGAGGTCCTCCCAAGTGTAGATGCTGCTGGGTGCTAGCTGATTCAGCCACGCTCTGGCTGAGCCCTCTAGCAAGAGAGGCAAATGCTTCATAGCCACCTCATCATTGCGGCCACCAATCTGGACAGCCACTCGGTAATCTTCGAGCCAAGTGCCAGGCTTAGACTCACCAGTGAACTTGCTGACTCCAGTCGCCAACCTGAAGTTGGGAGGAATCACTGCGGCCCTGATGGCTCGACTGAAACACTCTGGCCCTGAAACATGTACTCTGCTGCTGGTAGGAGCATCTCTGTCAGGTCCTTCTCTGTGAGCCCTGTTCCTGTCGACCAAACCTTGAACGAGGATGGACCTTGCGTCAAAGCCTGGTTCTCTGGGATCGACTGGAAACCTCCGCCCAACACTATGAGGGCGTATGTCGTCCTGCTTTCGAGGCGCATATGACCCACTCCTCGGGGGAGGGGTTGGCACTCGACGTCGATCATCATGATCGAATTGGTGATCATACTGCTCATTTCTTCTGTACTGATCTGGCCGATCTCCACGTCCTTCACGCCTCGGGGGCGATCTTGGGCTGTGAGCCGACTGCACGGTATCCGCCGCAACGGATCAACTGTGGATCCTATTCCGCGACCGAGAGCCAACAGAATTCTGGTTTCCCGCCGCCCGGAGCAATGCTCTGATTTGCAACAAGCCTCTGCCAGCTTCTGACTGTGAGGGCTGAATTGATTCCGCTATCCGAGCTGCAGCTGCCAAATTCTGAACAGGAGTTCAATATACCTGCGTAGGCGGGAAGAGCTGACGTCGACAAGACTCGGGAGCCCGCTGACGCGCTTGCTCGTCGAGTGCTTGCTGGAGATTCTCCAGTCGAGTGCGCTCGGCCAAGTTAGCCAAGTGCGCGTCCTACAAGGCCCGGGCCTCGGGGGTTTCTCCAATGATAGGAGTGTGGAGTGCATCCATGTTCCGGCGGCGGAGTTCTTCTTGCTGCAGCGACGTGAGAGGCTCAGGGAGATATTCTTCGTGGGGGTGTGACGGATCGCCCCCATCCGCGCCTCCACCGGTACGAGCAAAACCGGGAGGGCTGCGTGTTCCATCGATTGCCAGAACCTCCGCCGCAGGGTCACTGCTGTCGCATTCGGATGCGGTCTCTGCGGAGCCAGTCAAACAGGCCGTAGAGAGATTCGTCGGGCTCGATTGCCGCGTCTTGTGGGGTGGCTGACTGGCGAGCCACCGCATGCCTCACCCACCTCTGAAGTCTCGATCGACCAGAGCGCTTGCGTTGGCGAGAGACGAGGCGGGGAGATGAAACGGGAGCCGATTGATACTAGGTCGACGGCTGTCGTAGGAGAACGCCGCGAACACATGCGCGAAAGTGCGTCGCCCCGCGGACGGGGAGCGCGTCGATGTCGAGCGGAGCCTCCTGAAGCCAGGTGAAGTCGTCGGCGATGAACATGAGCGCGCCGAGTCGAATCTCGCGGCCCTCCACCAAAACTCCGCATGAAACCATGATCAAGGAGATCGGAACAATCGCAACTCCTACAATCAAGCACTAAGATTCCTGCCCCACGGTGGGCGCCAACTGTCGTGGTTCTAAGTCTGACAGTAATGTAGGGGGGTTAGTATGGAGAGGCTAGATCCTAGCTATGCAGGAGCTGTAAGCACACAAAGATGTACGAGTTCAGGCCCTTCTCAGAGGAAGTAAAAGCCCTACGTCTCGGTGCCCGGAGGCGGTCGACTGGATTATGTGTGTACGAATAACAGGGGTGCGAACCCTTGATACTGAGGAGGGGTGTGGTTTATATAGAGTTCGCCAGCCCTCTCCTGCCCTCAGTAATGCCGGGTTTAAGGTACATTAAGGTTAGGCGTTACTGGTAACGCCTCTAATAAAGTGTTATAATGACCATAAAGACTACTGAATGACCGGCCGTTTGCCTGCGGAGTGACTTTAGGTCTCCTGACGGTCGAGTGGTTGGCTTCGTGGTCGAGTGATAGCTTCTTGGTCGAGTGTCTCGAACCCGTCGAGTGGGTACCTTCAAGTCGATTGAAAGGTGACTTCTTCTAAGGATGTCCTTGGGTAGGGCTCTTAGGACAGGTCCGTACCCCTACCCTAGGTACATAGCTTCATCAGTAGGCGAACTCCTTCCAGGAGGAGCAAGCCTTCTGAGCCGGCGGCCTCCGTCCAACCGGAGGTGCCGGACAATCTGCTGGAGGTGCTTAACGGCGCCTCCATCAATGAGGAGGACCGTACTATTATGAGTACGGTGATCCAAAAGGTTCAGTCCGCCAAGAGCGGACTGACTGAAGCTTGTGCCAGCCTTCTAACAGGCTTCGAGGTAAGTGAAAAATATGTAAAAGTATTACCGCATAGACAGTAGCCCCTGATGCTCTGTTTGGTGTTCGGAAAGAAAAGCCGAATAGAGGATCAAATAAATTTCGCAGGAGTCTAATAAAAAAGCGTCAATATGCGTGTGCAGGCTTTGCTGCTTGCGACCGCCGCACTGACTGCGGAGGTAGGCACCCTGAAACAGGGTCTCGAGCGGTCCGAGCAAGAGCTCGGCCTTGCCAATCGGCAGCTCGAGGAGAAAGAAGGTAAGATATACCTAATGGAAATATATAAAAAGATGCAATTGCAAAAAATGACAGGATTATGCTACTTATTGCAGGGGCCACAACTGAGGTGGCGACCCTCAAGCAGGCGCTGTCCGAGGCCGAGAAGAGAGCGGCTTCAGAGCGCACCGAGCGGGCGAAATTTGAGGCGCAGGCCGGCGAGGCGCAGCAAGAGCTTCAGGCTCTCATGAAAAACATGAGAGTTTGGAGCTTGACTCGAAGACACGAGCGTCCAAGCTCGCCACGGCCATCGAGACTGCCAAGTCTGCCAAGGCCGAAGCCCAGAAGGCCCTCCGGGAATTGGATGCGGTGAAAAACATAGCGGCGGGTAAGGCATTCTTTATGCAAAGCAAACATACAAAAGTAAGCTACTTGTTACTTACCTGAATCCGGAGCTCTCCAGGGGCGTTCGCAGATCTTCCCTGTAGCGTATCCGGTGCCGCTGCATTCTATCGAGCCGAAGAAGGCAGCTCGACGGAGAAGGTGTTCTGGTCTCAGTATGCTGAGGCCGGACACCCTGTGGCCTTAAGCGACCAGCTGAAGCAGCTGGTCGAGCTCCACAAGGCGGCCGAACAGGCCATGAAAGGCTTCATAGTTCGGCTGTGGCCTGGAGAGGCCTGCCTGGGAGCTACTTCGGACTGGTGCGGCGGCTCGTGGAGGCATGTCCAAGGCTCGAGGTCATCAAGCGCTCCATCTGCATCGAAGGGGCCCGGAGGGCCCTTGCCCGTGCTAAGGTGCACTGGGGCAAGCTGGACGGCGAGAAACTTGTGAAGGACGGGCCTCCACCGGGGAAAGAGCATCGCAAACCCAAGAACTATTATACGGATGTTCTGAAGGGTGCCCGCCTTGTGGCGGATGAATGTACCAAAGATGTAATTTTTGAATGAACTCGCTCGTATTATCATGTGCGCTGAAAACTTGTTCATTTGCGCTAAGCAATGCTTGTTGAATTTAAAATATTACTTTCTCTGCGGTCGTTTATCAAAAATTAAGAGATGGCCAGTCGTCGGCTTCTGCCCCCATGCCACTAGTGCTAGGGTGTTCGGGATAAACCCGAGCACTCTTTTTCCCATGTTTGGGTCCTTCGAGGGAGGCGCTCAGCACAACGAACAAGGCAATCGGACTATAATGCTTGAACACTCTCACTTAGCCATAGAACTCTATAATTTTAAATTTCGGCGAAGCCCCTAGTGTTCGGAAGACCGAGTTCGGGGCGCTATCCACGCCTTGGCTGGACAGAGTCTGGTTCCTCGCTCTAAGCGGCATAAGTCTTTAAGGACCCGAAAAACCTCTCGAACAGCGACCGGTCTCTCGCCTTATCATGACAGTCAGTTTTAGCTTTCTCTACTGAGGTGCTCAGCCCAGCTCAACTGGGGCACAATCGCAGTAGTTCTCCTAGTGCTACCTTAGCCGATATAGCAGAACGTAAGGCACCAAAACATAGGAGCCGGGCAAACCCAACTATTGACCCAAATCATGATTCGGAGCCGGTGCATATAATGCTATAAGTTCGGGGTGCCGCACTTGTGAAAGTGTTCGGACTTCTCACACCATATTAAGGGGTACTGGAGCCCCTGGCGTATTTGTCGTACCACAGTGTACGGGTGCAACATGTCATTAATGAACATATATATATATATATATATATATATATATATATATATATATATATATATATATAAAGAGAGTAATGGAAAAGATAGACAAAAAGCTATGCATTGTTTATAAGAAGGCTGCTATCCAAGCAGAACGATACAAATAGTGTGATAAGCAAAAGAAATTGGACTATTTAACATGTCCCGTCCAGGGGCAGGCCTGCGGAATTGTATTTAAAACAGGTATACTGCTCATAATAGAGACCACCTGGGAGTTCCATAATGCGGCATGGCTTGTCTGTTTCCCTGGTTCTTGCATTGTTTGTGCGGCAGTTGAATTGCCGAACAGGTCATCCGAAGTATGGAGTCCTGAAAGTAAGGGAAAATAAAGAAATAATTCGGTAGCCCCTAGTATGGTTTAAGCCATGTTCTGGGCGTGCCGTGATGGTGCCCCTTCCCCTGCGCCCATGGTACTTTGAGAGCGTAGTTATGTACGCGAAGCACTGGTTTTGCTATTTCGCGTGGGCTGGGGTTGGGGCCGCATTGCTACGCCTGCTCAGAACGTGCCAGGCGGTCTTCTTGTAGGTTACTCCGGGCGCTCTTGACAGTGTCCAGCTTTTTGAAGGCCGAACTGGAGAATTGCCTAGAGAGACTGCTTTGTACTTCTGCTGCGAGCGCTGCCGTATGCTCCTCCGTTCGGAGAGAGCGTTCGGTGTTTCCGTTGACCGTGATTACTCCTCGAGGGCCTGGCATCTTGAGCTTGAGGTATGCGTAGTGCGGTACCGCATTTAACTTTGCGAATGCGGTTCGTCCGAGCAGTGCGTGATAGCCACTGCGGAACGGGACTATGTCAAAGATTAACTCCTCGCTTCGGAAGTTATCCGGAGAACCGAAGACCACTTCAAGTGTGACTGAACCTGTACAGTTGGCCTCTACACCTGGTTTGACGCCTTTAAAGGTCGTTTTGGTGGGCTTAATCCTCGAGGGATCAATACCCATTTTCCGCACTGTATCCTGGTAAAGCAGATTCAGGCTGCTGCCGCCGTCCATGAGGACTCTTGTGAGATGAAATCCGTCAATAATTGGGTCTAGAACCAATGCGGCGAACCCGCCATGACGGATGCTAGTGGGGTGGTCCCTTCGATCAAAAGTGATCGGGCAGGAGGACCATGGGTTGAACTTTGGGGCGACTGGCTCCAACGCATATACGTCCCGTAATGCACGCTTCCGCTCCCTCTTGGGGATGTGGGTTGCGTATATCATGTTCACTGTCCGCACTTGTGGGGGAAAACCCTTCTGTCCACTGTTGTTCGGCGGCCTGGGCTCCTCCTCGTCGTCGCTACGCAGCCCCTTGTCTCTATTATCGGCATTTAACTTGCCTGCCTGCTTAAACACTCAACAATCCCTGTTGGTGTGATTGGCTGGCCTTTCGGGGGTGCCATGTATCTGGCACAAGCGGTCGAGTAATCGGTCCAAACTGGACGGGCCCTGAGTATTTCTTTTGAATGGCTTTTTCCGCTGACCGGATTTGTAGCCTCGGAATCCGGCATTGACTGCCGTATCCTCGTTGCTGTCGCTGCTAGTGCGGCGTTTTTTCTTGTTCCGGCGCGACCTGCCACTTTTGTCCTTGGTATCCGAATTACCAAGGTTCTTGGTTAAGTTGTTGTTGCGAGCTAGCCAATTGTCTTCTCCCGCGCAAAAGCGGGTCATGAGTGTCGTGAGGGCTGCCACAGATTTCGGCTTTTCTTGTCCCAGGTGCTGGGCGAGCCACTCGTCGCGGATATTATGCTTGAAGGCCTCTAGGGCCTCTGCGTCCGAACAGTCGATTATTTGATTTTTCTTTGTTAGGAACCGTGTCCAGAATTGCCTGGCCGATTCCTCTGGTTGCTGAATTATGTAGCTTAGGTCATCAGCGTCTGGTGGTCGCACATAGGTACCCTGGAAATTGTCTAGGAATGCGGCTTCCAGGTCCTCCCAAGAACCGATCGAATCCGCTGGCAAGCTGTTAAGCCAATGTCGGGCTGGTCCCTTAAGTTTGAGTGGGAGGTATTTGATGGCGTGTAGATCATCGCCGCGGGCCATGTGGATATGAAGGAGATAATCCTCGATCCATACCGTAGGATCTGTTGTGCCATCATATGATTCGATGTTCACGGGTTTGAAACCCTCAGGGATTTTATGATCCATTACTTCATCTGTGAAGCATAGTGGGTGTGCGGCGCCTCTGTATTGGGCTATATCACGACGCAGCTCGAATGAGCTTTGTCTACTGTGTTCGGCCCGGCCGGAATTATTATGTCCGGAGTGACGATCCCCGTCACGTGCCGTAGGGCGCCCACGCGATCCGTAGATCGATCTTGTTTGTCTTGCCTTGTCCTCCAGTATCTCTCGCAGGTCTGGCGCATTTTCCGGTGCCTTAGCATGTTTTGGGCGGCGCTGGGGCACGGCTTGAGTGGAGGGACGAGAGGCCTCTCTGTCACGGCCACGAGGTGGCCGGTCGGCCATGTCATGCGCTGGTGATGTAGGTGCTTCCTCCTCTAATCGGGGTAGCAGCCTGCGCTTTGGGTAACTCTTGGAGGGGCGTTCGAGTTCATACTCTTCGGCCGCAAGGACTTCAGTCCATCTGTCAGCTAGCAAATCTTGATCAGCTCTAAGTTGTTGCTGCTTTTTCTTGAGGCTGCTTACCGTGGCTATAAGCCTGCGTTTAAAACGCTCTTGTTCGGCGGGATCCTCTGGCACGGCGAATTCGTCGTCGTCGAGGCTTGCCTCGTCTTGGGAGGGAGGCATATAACTATCATCCTCAACCTCTCTGTCTGCCGCTCTCTCATGAGGGTTGGCTTCTCCATCCTCTTGCTGGAGGGGGTGTTCTTCGGCGTTATCCGGAGTATTATTATCTCCCGTGCCGGAATCATCGTTTTTGCTTTGGCGGGATTTAGAGCGGCGCCGTTGACGCCGGCGCTTGGGATGTTTCTTGGATGTGTCATCCCCCGCTGTTCCATCGCCATCTCCATCTTTTGGAGTGTCCACCATATATATGTCGTATGACGAGGTGGCCTTCCAGCGCCCTATAGGTGCTGGTTCTTGGTCGTCTCCTGCATCGTCGTCCATACCGTCGATGTCTTCGGAGTCGAAGTCAAGCATGTCGGTTAAGTCATCGATAGTGGCTACGAAGTGGGTGGTGGGTGGGCTTTGAATTCCTTCATCGTTCGTATCCCAACCTCGCTGACCGTAGTCCGGCAAGGGCTCTCCTCATAAAGAGAGAGACTTTAGCGATTTCAGAATGTCGCCGAAGGGCGAGTGCTGAAAGATGTCCGCGGCGGTGAACTCCATGGTCGGCGCCCAATCGAATTCGATCGGCAGGCGCGTGGAGGGCTCACAGTCAGGAGAGGAATCCGACCCCTCGAAGTCACAGGCCTTGCGGAGTGCGGGGCTGGTGTTCGGCTCGATCGCCTTTGAGATCGCAGCCCCCGAGGCGGCGTCCAACCACTCGTCCTCGATTGACGCAGTAGGCTCCGAATTAAGGGTCGGAACCGAAGCGTGGGTGGCCTCCAGGGCACTGTTCGGCGGCAGAGCTAGATCATGCCCATCGAGATAGTGCGGCGCGCTCGGCTGTGGCTCGAATCCGTCGAAGATCAAGTCCCCGCGGATATCAGCCGTGTAGTTTAAACTTCCAAATCTGACCTGATGGCCAGGGGCGTAGCTTTCGATCTGCTCCAGGTGGCCAAGCGAATTGGCCTGCAGTGCGAAGCTGCCGAAGACGAAGATTTGTCCAGGGAGAAAAGTCTCACCCTGGACCGCATCGTTGTTGATGATCAAAGGAGCCATCGGGCCTAAGAGTGACGACACAGAGGAACTCTCAATGAAAGCACCAATGTCGGTGTCAAAACCGGCGGATCTCGGGTAGGGGGTCCCGAACTGTGCGTCTAGGCGGATGGTAACAGGAGACAAGGGACACAATGTTTTACCGATGTTCGGGCCCTCTTGATGGAGGTAAAACCCTACGTCCTGCTTGATTAATATTGATGATATGGGTAGTACAAGAGTAGATCTACCGCGAGATCAAGGAGGCTAAACCCTAGAAGCTAGCCTATGGTATGATTGTTGTATGTTGGGATTCTGTCCTACGGACTAAAACCCTCCAGTTTATATAGACACCGGAGAGGGTTAGGGTGACACAAAGTCGTTTACAATGGTAGGAGATCCGCATCGCCAAGCTTGCCTTCCATGCCAAGGAAAGTCCCATCCGGACCTGGGACGAAGTCTTCAATCTTGTATCTTCATAGTCCAGGAGTCCGGCTGAAGGTATAGTCCGGCTATCCGAACACCCCCTAATCCAGGACTCCCTCACTTGTCGTGTTGTCATATGGACACCAATACAAAGTGGCATTGTACTATTTTTGCCAAATTTGAGACCAGTTTTGATGTAATTTTATATAATTACAAATGAGAGATTATTAATAATTGGGAACCAATATCCCAAACGGATTATTTATTCGAACTGTTAGCGTTAGACCTACAATGGATGCATGCCATGCTTCGGTTAAGCAATAAAGTGGCAGCATTAATCATCCAAATAGAAAAACAATATACGTGCCGTCGCGCGACCCGTTTGCCGTGCGAGCAGGCGTGAGTTGCGGGACGCATGCGACCAGTCCGTTGGGCAGGCAGGAAGGGGAGGTGTGCGTGTAGGTGTGTGAATTGACGGAGGCGTGCTCGCTATGCAGTGTCATCGAGAGGCGTGCGAGTAGCTATGTGAAACTTTGGTATGTATGCCAGCAGTCCGGTGTGCACGATCACCGGGAGGCAAGCCATCGGTTTGACCGCCGCCCGCCTCTCTCCCACAACTCCCACTACTCCATAGTAATGGTGCGCCCGAGAGGCTGCACCCCCCATCCTCGCCACACACACACGATCCTTTCTCTCCGCTTGCATCCTCGACGCCGCTCTCAGTCCTCAAAGTCGTCGGTGCATGAGGATGCCATCGAAGCGCCCCATCGGAGGGAGTGGCGACGCCGAGGCTGCTAAAGCACCAAAGCACGGCCTGGAGATGGAGATAGAGGTTGCCGTCACCGCCGGTGAGTTGTCACTGCACCTTAACGTCGTCGACGGCGTCGAGCTTCCACAGCCGGAGGCGGAGTTCCACACTGACTCTGGTGACGAGCCGGCAACGACTCTGACGACGACCCCGACGACGACGGATAGCTGGTTAGTCATCTATACTCATTTAAGTGTCAAATAGATCATATGGTTTCTCTGGTTACTCCTGCCTCCCCCTTTTTGGAATAGAAATCCTATGGTTATGTTCTCCCAATCCATGAAATCTGAGTAAGTTCCTTTAGATCCATGAGTGTATTGATTGTTTGAATGGTACAAGTGATAAGTGATTAGTTGTTTCATCTGTGCAAATGAATTTTGCTAGTAATCCGACTAGGGTTAGTGTTTGTGCTAATAATTCCTAGCCAGGACTTGACAATTGATTTTGAATGACCTACATATGTTTGTGCCATTATTTTCTTCAAGATTGGTCTGTACATAGATGACTGTGCTTAAAAATCAAACCATAATCTCTGGATATGTATAAATAAATAGCCATAAATTCCTAATCCTACTTCACGACATGTAATCATTGATTTGATGCCAAATTTGTTTTACTATTTGTATAGGTGATGTCTGACGATGTGGACAGCGAGGATGAAGATGGCCAGAGGAGGTACAAGAGGCAAATCCTGAGGGAGCTTTATGCGGGAATGCATAACAGGCATATTAGGACCTGGAACGGCGGCTATCGATGCCCATTTTGCAAGCTTCGTGACGCGTATCTAAGGCCCCGTCCTGATCCTCTCCGTCTCTGCGCTTCTCCTGCTCCGCGTGAGGAGCCAGCCCGAACGCTGCAACTCTAGGAATCCAGCTCCACGGAGATGAGCCCTCTCCAGTGTAATATCGCGGAGCACCAGAAGTGCAGCTCCCAGAAACAACGAAGTTGAAGTTTGACAAAATTACCTCAGGATTGCCACCGCCAAGTGAATAACGGTTCGCTCGATTAGAAAGACAAGTCGTACGATGCCTCGCCCCACGTTCTCCCAGGCAAACCACGCCATGGGCTGCTGCCCTTTTCAAAGAAACGGGCCTTAAGCCCACCACATGCAGCCCATCTTCACTTCCACAGATCTGAAAAGCATTTTTCGCAGCCGAACGCACCTAGCTCCGCGAGAGAAGTTGGCAGTGAGTACGAGAAGCTGGAATCTAGGATTTGGAGAAGCCAGACGAGTTCCGAACGGGGCCTAAGTGTTCCGGCGCATGCAAGAGAACAGGTCGTTGGCTCCTTCAAGCAGAAGTATTCTCGCAGGGTGGCACACAGCGCGTACGCCGAGTACCTGGAGAAGCTTCAGGATCGCGCCGGCATGTGAAATGAGATGTGGGATGGATCGAACTATGTACGCTTGAGTATGCTTATGTACGTGTGTACGCTTATTATCTATGTTTGAGTATGTTAAATATTTGGTCAAAATTTGGTAAAAATTACAAAGGGGGACCAATAAACCAGGGCGGAGGTAGTACGTCAATCACACACGGTTTCCAAAATTGAAACCATATGCAATGACTTTCATTTTGCCTGTTGTGTCAATCACACACGGTTCGCTCTAACAAATCGTCGCCTCCAAAATTCTTTGTGGGACAGAAAACCCTCACCACCCAATTAAATAAAAGAAAACCCTCACCATCCCCACGTCACAAAAACCCTCACCCCGCCCGCCACCCCCTCCGGACCCCATTCAAACATGCCAAGCTCCTCCGCGTCAATGCCATGGCACCGCCTATCGCGGCGGTAAACACTTAGCCGCCGCGAGGCTGCCGGCAAAGCCCACCGCATTTCGCCACTTCCGCTTGTCGTCGCCTATCGCCATCGACTTTCTCGATGCTGCTTGCGGTCGACCCAGCTCCGCTCAGTTGGGGAATCTGCCGTACTGAGGGTTCTTTCTCATGGACGACAAGGTAACTAATTTAATGAGATATTATCTCATCTCTTATCCTAGTTCATCTGCCTCCTTTAATCACCTGGCAGAAATCCCGTGAATTCATTTTTATTCGAGCTAATTTGAGGGTTTTCTTTCATTCATAGAATGTACAGTGCACCGACACATCAGGACTTCGCGACCTCCGTCAGACATTCCATCTCACTATACCAGATCACTTGAGGACGCGCATGGTATGTTCAATCTCACCCTAAATCGGTTGGCATGGACTACTTTCCTAAACATATTCTAAATATTGCTACATTTGGATAAAGGGTGCCACATGCACCATATACGTCAAAGGGGATTTTCCCCCCTCTTCTTTCCATATTAGGCAAATTAATGATGTATTGTTCTTTCGATTACTCTCATATTTCCATGACATCATGTTTACCCTATCTATTTAATTATAGATTTTTGTCCTTGATTTCAACTGTTGTACAGTTCTTTCAATTTGGGACCATATTTGCATGTTACCATATTTTATTTAACAATCCTGCCATTTTCTGCAGTGCATCCCTTGCTATGCAACAAATTATGCAGTGCACAATCTTTCCCTTTACATAGATCAAGACTGCACGGATGTCATACTGCACACAAACCATGGATTTACGGTCGTTGCTACTGTAAGACTTGATCAACGTGGTGACTCCTATTTTGGCACTGGCTTTTGGTAAGAAATTTCTAAGTTTTATGTACTGAAAGCTGGTACTAAAATTGCACTACACATAAAAGGGTCTGGTCATGAGATATATGCTAAGTTCCCCAACAAAATCATCCGTCTAGACTTTGTTCGAAGTAAGTTTTTTTTTCAACTATCTGCATGTTGACTTACCCAGCAATGTCAAATGAATCTATTATATTATTAAAACGATAAAAAACGAACGATAGAGATTTAATATTATGAAGTTATGATAAATGAACGGCAGTGATTCGTTGTCCTTATATTATTAAAACGATAGAAAACGAACGATGGAGATTTAATATTATGAAGTTATGATAAATGAACGGCAGTGATTCATTATCCTGAGCTTGGCAAGACAGTAGCGTATAGGCAAACGAAGACCCATAATAATCAGTTAAAAATAGAGAGTCCAGAGTCCATACGTCTACCTATTTTATCAGCGTTGACCTCAACTTGGCAAGGCAACACCGTATAGGCAAAACAAAATAGAGTCCAAAGTCCATACTACCTATTTTATCGGCATTGACCTCACCTTGGCAAGGCAACATCGTATAGGCAAAAGAAAAATAGAGTCCAAAGTCCATACGTCTACCTATTATATCGGCAAGGCCAGTGTATAGGCAAAAGGAGTCCACAAGCATTAGTACTCAGAGTCGTATTTTTGCGTCACCAAGGCACTACGTTTTTGGGGGGTACCAAGGCAGTACGTACACACATAACATTTGAGTGCATGTCCAGTTTCACTCCTTTGGCAAAAGAAAAATAGAGTCCAAAGTCCATACGGCTACCTATTATATCGGCAAGGCCAGTGTATAGGCAAAAGGAGTCCACAAGCATTAGTACTCAGAGTCGTATTTTTGCGTCACCACGGCACTACTTTTGTTGGGTACCAAGGCAGTACGTACACACATAACATTTGAGTGCATGTCCAGTTTCACTCCTTTGCATGAGTTCCTTTGCATCCACAAGGCAAGGCATGATGTAGCTCATACGTGCATGTATGTGGATTGTAACAAGAAACTCAGTGACATCCATGTAATTAGTCAACGAAAGCAAGTGTATTGCTTACAAATATCATGGTTGACGCCTGTTAAATTTTTTTACGGTTGATCGATCGAATGTGCTGATCAACAGTTGAGAGTACACAAGTGAAAACATGGGCAATTTGCTTACATGAAAAAGTATATATTTATTATTTTTATTTTTGCATGGCACACCATTCTCCAAACAGACCAAATACAAACTTAAGCAGACAGACACACGCACAACACTATTCACATACTCACACAACGCCTGTAAAAGAAAACGAAAAAAGAAGGGAAAAGATACGTAATATATTTGTTCGCACAACCATAGAAATTTTATACTCTCTCCGTTTCAAAATATTTAATGTTCTAGATTTGTCCTAGATGAAACTTAAGGTTGACCATGTATATAAATGATATAACAACATTTACAAAACTAATTTCGTTTCATTACATTTACAATAAAATATTTTTCAAACTATACATGTTGGATGTTTTATATATTAACAAATTTCAAATAAATTTGGGCAAACTTAGAATTGAATTACAAAAAAGTCAAACTTCAAATATTTTGGATTGTAGGACTAAGGGATGTCATTACTGAAGGAGTGATGATCTTCGGCACACAATGTAGGGAATGCACCACTGACAAGGCCGCAGACATGGAAGGTGGCAGTGGGCAACCCACCCATGTGCATTCATTCACTCAAAATCGGCTTTTGCCCCTGATTTATAGATAAAACATAAATCAAAGTATACGACTAAATGATACAAAGTGATGAGGAGGCTCTCTTGCAAAGCAGATCTCATGATAACTGGTCACAACGTAAAGTCATGCAACTACGTTGCCAACAGATAACATAGATAGGATTGTACATCCTCCACAACACCTAAGCTACATGACAATGCCCTCGGAAGGGGGAATAGTTATAAGCATCACCGTCGCCGAGTCTAGACGAACAAGGGCTTTCACCCAGTACCTTGATACAGAACTGTGCATCCATCCACGTCTTGCTAGCTGCCTACCGCCCTTTGCACCGGTAAAATCCACCGTATGACGATAAGCAAGAGATTCAGCGCGCCATGGCAGCAAGCCCAGCAGCCCCAAACCCACAACAAATTCATGAGCTACTGTCGCGCAAAAGAAAGAAGAAAATTAAAAGGTGTGAAAGAAATACTTTAATTAGTCATGGCCTATGCGATTGAGCTAGCACTATGCTTAGCGTGTGCTCCTCTACTCCACGGAAGTCCATGCTAATTTCACATGTCACAGATCAATTGGCTCTCAAAGCTAGAATAAACAAGGATAGACAGTTTTCCTAAAAAAACAAAAACAAGGATAGACAGTTTCCCTAAAAAAACAAAAACAAGGACAGACAGTTACTGCTCGGCACGAGCGATAAGCTATCTCAAAACCTATCAAAAAGACAAGGTTAGCCGGTTAATGCATGTATTTTATTATCACCCATAGAAGTATCCTTTTTACAGTGATTCATATAATTAATTAGAAACTAGAGACTGATAATATGTTGTATTGCTGTCAATCGTTTTATATAATCCATACCACACTGCATCATTCAAGAAATATATCGTATAAGGATGCCAAAGGAAGGAAAAAGTAACAGTGAGAAGATTTGGATCTTACACAAGCTACCCTTTTTATATATAGAGGAATTATATTCGTAATTTAAGTGACGAAACCAGCTAATACGATTTCTCAAGAAAAATAGAAGGTCCGTGCACGATGACTATACACGTGCCATGAAAATAAAATGCACCCAAATATTTATAAAAGAAAGCACCACTGCGTACATGTATTTTGTAGTTCCTTCACCAAATACATCGACATAACAAAAAAAGGGTTTAGTAGTTTTGCATGAATGCATGTGATTATTTTAATATTTTAGAGTGATATTAAATTCGGTTGGAAAGTTTTCTTTATTTTATGGATAAAAGACAAACACCAAATGAATAGAAAAATAGGAAAATGGAAGCTAAGAAATGAATCCAACCAGAATCCATGTAAATGGACATGGCACGCGCGGAGCACAGTGCTCTATTTTCTTTGTTCTCGCATCCCAAATCTTTGCCAACAACTTCATATACACAATAAAACAACAACAAACTATTTCCCGATGACCTCATAAAAAGTATTTCCTCATGATATACATATTGACTAAATACTTTTATTTTGAAAGGTATATCTGGGATAATCTCCATACAGGTTTTTTTGCGGGGAAATCTCCGTACAGGTTAGTAAGTAAAATAAAACCATTATCCTGCCAACAAATAAGTTAGTGAAAATGATGACAAATGATGAAACATGAGTTTCCACAATGTGTATTTGACAAGAAGTTTACTATATGTTTGTATAGGTATTAAAAAACATAAATATATAGCAAATCTAGCCGCGCAAATGCGCGGGTCACCCAGCTAGTTGTGTAGTATTTAAGCAACCAATTGTTATTCCATTTTCTTACTATATTCCTACCTAATAACTTCTAGTTACCAATACACTTTTCTATTGCCCTGTTTTAACTAAATATTCCCTGTACTCCCATTTCTATTAGAAAGCGCCGTTGACAAGGAGACTCCGGAGGTGGAGAACGGGGCTGCCAACAAGCGGAGGCGGGGCGAGCTAGATCCGCAAGCGACTCCAGCAAGCCTAGACTTCATCAGCAGCCTCCCCGATGATATGTTGACATTCGTCTCTCTCTCTCCTCCCAATCAAATATGCGGCGCGGACAACCGTCCTTTCCCGACGGTGGCGCCCCCTATGGAACTCCAGCCCTCTCGACCTCATCAACACCCATGAGCACTACCATGGCTATCGCAAAAGCTTGGATGCGTTCTCCAAGATCCTCGGCAGTCACCTTGGCCTAACCAGAGGCCTTAGAATGGGCAAGTTCGGTTCCAACGGCAAGGACCGAGCCAAGGTTGACGACTGGTTCTGATCCCCCGCCCTAGATCAGCTCGAGGAGCTCACTTTTGATGATGGGCATATGCGGTCGCTGCCAACGTCCGCACTCCGCCTCGCACCCATGCTGCGCGTCGCCAAGTTCAGGAACTGCCATTTCCCTCCACCCCCCCCCCTTAATGACGCGCCCGCTCTTATTCTACCACGACTGAAGCACCTCGAGCTCGTCGTCGTCTGCCTCTCAAACGGTTACATGGAGCGCCTGCTCCGTGGCTATACTGCGCTCGAGTACCTTCGTCTTCAGGCGATCAATGGGTCGAGTACCTTCCACATCACCTCCATGACTCTCCGGACTATTTATGTGTGTTGTTGGTGCGGCAAGAAGACATCACAAGATGTGTACCACAATATGGTCATTGAGGACACACCTGCACTTGAGATATTACTTGTAGTTGATCAAGAAGGTCCAACAAGAATCAATGTCATTTCTGCGCCGAAATTGACAGTGGTGGACTACTCGTCTGACAAATACTCCGAACTTGTTATTGGATCCACACCCGTTCAGGTACAACAGCCACCTTCTACCTCTCCTTCTACAAATTAACATTATTTCTAATTTTGAAGATGTTTGTTCGTCTGTCATTTAGAAAATGATTCCGATAAGCTTGACCCCGAAACTGCACACAGTGAAGGTCTTGGCACTAGAATCTATTGGCCCCAACCTGAAGCAAGTTGTCAGTTTCCTGAGATGCTTTCCGTGCCTAGAGAAGCTATATATCGAGGTGATATTCCTTTCCTGTTAAATGTTAACCATAAGGGAGTTCAATTTGTGACACCTTTTTCCAAGTTTACAATGACAATGTACTACGATTTCTGAAGGATTCTTTTGGAGGTTTTCAGTACATACATGCCCCCCCCCCACCAACATATTGGTTGCTTGATCCATATGGTTACAATCAATAATCATTTCTCCTTTGGATTCATCTATACTAGTTTTCTTAGGGAACTTTTCATCCACTCCAACCTCTTGTGAAGAAGGCTACATTTTTCTAGAATGTAATCAAATGCCCATGTTAATCATGTCAGGTCGAAGATGGCATGTTAGTGCATTTTACAAATCCTGCAAACCAAATAGGCCTGTAGTAATGCTCAAAACTGCATGTAGGCACTAACACGTTTTCTTCTTTTGCAGACAAAATTAGGCCCAGTGGTGGATAATGTGACACAATATAACAATCACGTCGAATGCCTAGATCTGCATCTCTCAGAAATTACTTTGAACTCCTACCGAGGGACCTTACCGGAGATTATATTCGCCAGGTTCTTTGTTCTCAGAGCAAGGGTGCTGAAGGAAATGAGGTTTGCCCTACATTTATTTTGCAAAAATGAATGGTTTGTTGATTAGCGCCGGCGCCTGCGGCAGAATGGAATAGGATCCAAAAATGCTGAATTTCATTTTGTAACTTCATATGACAGAGTAATCGGAAGTCATCGTGTCAACCCCATACATGACTTCTCAGTGGCTGACCCCTTTGCAAAAATTGTGAAGTTTCGAAACCAGACTTAGAAGTGGTAATATTAGTTTGAACCTCTCTGATATCCATGTTCAGCGGATCAGCATGAGCGTTTGCAGCTGATGAGCTTAATTTCCTTTCTAATATTAGTTTGAACCTTGTAATCTTCGAATTTGAGCCATATAACTCTGGAATTTGAACCTTGTAATATTTTGAGATTTTGTGGTACAATCGTTGAAATGGCATCGTATGAGACTCGTATATTGGTAGCACTATTTTGACCTTAATATGCAATGGTCTTAGATTTTATTAACCATTCTCGAATCTGTTTACCTTGTTGATCTCACAGCACACGATCTGTATAGCTAACTCGACTGCAATCTTCGACATTATTGCACACAGTTGGTTTCTTCCATCGTGTGCCCTGTAGAGTGCAGAATTAATCGTCGCACTCGAGTGTCCATCATCACCCTTATGTGTAATTTTGACCTTATCACCCACGGGTAAACTTATGACCGAAGTCATTCCACACACTTCGTTTTTACAAAGCTTTTTGCCAATAAACGCCCACGATTTGTCCCTCTTCTAGCCGACGCGTGGCCAAACTAGCCGGGCGGGAACCTTGCATGGTAAACTGCGCGGTAGCGCGGGAACAGGCTCACTGACGATACATCTGGCGCCTCTTCGAGCCCACGCGTGCGGTGTTGTCAAGTGTGCACTAGAATCCTCCGGTATGAACGTCGTGACAAGACGTGACGATTACAGGTCGGCCGGCCCTCATTCATTACAGCGGCCAACCTTTCGATCGCGCCCATCATTGCAAGAAGCACACCCACCACGAGAAATTCTTAGAGGGTATCCTGCGCGGCTCCAATGGCGTTCCGAGCGGCTGTCGACGACGAGCAGCAGTTCACCATGCGTGCCGTGGTGGACACCCACAGAAGGTTCATGGACCTCTGTTGGTGTACACCAACGATTCGGTTTGGGTGGAGCACTCCATCCGCATCATGGAGCTATTGCTTGCCGAGGAGAAGTACAAGGTGGTCGGGTTTGACCTCAAGTATACCCGCGCTCGGGCCGGGTCTCGTCCAAAGGCCACGGTCGCCCATATGTGCATGCGCCACCACGTCCTCGTCTACCACTACTACCTGGCCACAAGGCCTTGCGAGCGTTTCGCCAGGTTTGTCAACAGCCCCCACTACATGTTCGCTACGGTGGACATCACCAACGATGTAAAGGCGCTCGAGAATTCGGGCATTGCCTGCCAGAATCTTGTTGACATCCAGGGCCAATACAAGATCTGGGGCAGCAAGGAGAATGAGAAGGACTCACTGGTTCACCTCGCCGAGGCCATCATCGACCCCTACTACAGAGACATGAAGGATTCGTGCAACAAGGATAAGCGTGCATGGCACTCGTCCTGGATGGAGAAACTTGACGAAGCTCACGTCGTGTACGCGATCAAGGAGGCGTACACGAGCTACGACATGTACAGGCGGATCGTTGACACGAGGAAGTGACTCCTTCCCCAAAACGGCCAGGGATCCAGCCGGAAGCAAAGCAATGGCAAGCGTCGTCGCAACAATAAGTAGGTGATTAGATCCTCGTTTCTCCTACTTTAGTATGCATGTAATTGCTTGCTTTCGTGTGTGGAAATGTTATGTGTGTAGTCACTTGTGTAATTGTATTCTTAATTTGGTTATGCAATATTGTCTTTTTAAGTATATATATGTTGATGCTCTGTAGACAGAGCGTAGATGTTGTGCGAACAAAGAAAATCACATCACACACGACTAAACAATGAAACCCGTCGGTGATGTTTTCATCAATCACTCACAATTGTATACCAGCAACCGTTTGCTCACAACACACACGGCTTGTTAGCAGTAATCGTCTGTATTGTTATCGGTCTTCACACACATTTCCGATTACAAACCTGTTTGCTGCGTATCACACATATCTTGTTAAGTTGAACCGTTTCTGTTCTCATGTCTCAACGCAAACAGTTCATCCGAGTGAATCGCATGTCGTATATCGCACACACCTTGATCTGGCTGACCGTTTTTTTTGTGTTGCCTAATCACAAACAGTTCATCCGAGTGAACCGTATGTTGTATATCGCACACACCTTCATCTGGCTGCCCGTTTCTTTTGTTCCTCCTCACCACAAATAGTTAATTGAGCTGAACTGTATGTCTGCATCGCACACGCAACTAAAATCTGAACTGTGTTTGATGCATCCTCCATCGCAAATGTTTTGCACCTTTTTTGATGTTTTTTTACACCACCGCTTGCTATTATGGCATCGCACATAGTTTCGTCGAAGGGTCTCTGATCGTAGTGTCGCGTTAGCAGCATCCTGCAGTAATGCATGGCCCCGACACCATCCTCAACCGAAGCTTGCAGCCATGACTGGCAAAGAGACAGGCGGGAAGGCACCTCCTTCCCTGGCCCTGGACGGCCCCAGGTCCAAGGCCCACCCCTGGGCCGGCCACACTCGGCCGCCACTGCCCCGTCCTGCCAGGCCGTGCAAGGACGAGCTCCCCGGTGCGCCACCTGACGGGAGGCAAGGATGGTTCCATGGCCCTCCCGGCCTCGGATCCATCCCTCAACGGTGGCCATCGCTGGGAAAGGTCCAGCCCTATGCCGCAACATGTGTAAGCTCAGCAGGGGCTGGATTGGAGCCGCACTCGGACCGGCGTCGTGGCTGGACAAGACCTTACCAGCGGCCGCCATCCACCACCAGCATCCACGTAGCCGGATGACGAGGTGCAACGGCGACCCGAGCCGCCACCCGTCGAGCTCCCACGCGCGCCAAGCCACCCAGGTCGACGTTGAGCCCACGCCACCCATGGCGCAGCCACCACTAGCAACACTGCAACCACCTCCGCCGCTGCAGAGCCGCCCGCGCGAGCACCTAGCCAGGTCGTCGACGCCCCGCGCCCAAATGCCACGCCGCCGGGCCCCCTGCTCGCGCCGCGCCTCCGCCGGCCACGCCATCCCGCGCCAGACGCGACCACCCCCCACCGCCGGAGCTGATCGGGCTTCGCCTGGTCGAGCTCACTGGCGGCGGCGGCGGAAGGGAGAAGGGGAGGAGGAGGGGGTCCCGGCGCCGGCGGCGCTAGGGTTTCTCTCGTGACACGCGTCACGGGAGGAGAGAGGCCCTCAACTCCCTTTGTTTTGAAACTACCGGGTATACTGATTACTGACGCAGGTATGAGACATCCATGTACATGTGTTTCTTGAAAATTAAGAAGTAACAAAGGACACCCGGTGGAGTATATATCACAGTGTAAACATTCTTTCCTTCCAAGTTTGTCCTGTTAAAATGGAATCTTGACCCTTATATTAAGCATGCAAGCTTGCCTGTAACTCTGTGAGCTTTTACTGGGGTATGAATTAAAAGGTCAACCATTAAATAAAATTCTCTTCCTATTTGTTTCTTCAACAGTGTGCACATAGTTTTTAAAAAATTGTGAACTTGGACACTGTTGCCACAGAAAATTACCCAATTGATTGAACAATACAGAACGTATATTTACACAAAATAAATAGCAGGGGGTAATGTTTTATTTTGGCACTAAGATCAAAGTGCTCCGCGCTACGCGTCGGCCGACAGATCGTTTTAAAAGATCCACCGCCTCATGCGTCGTTGGATTGAACTATAATTAGCCGTCTAATCTCCCAAATGAGGCATGTCTGGAATTGCAACAGGGGAGATGTTGTGCAACTCGCTATGCAATAATTGCTTCATTGCAAAACCACCGAAACGTTATTTTTCGCCTAAACTTTTTTTATTTTTGTCTTCAACTTTTTTGCAACATAGATAATATTGCGGGAAGACTTTTGCAACAGTGATGGTGTTGCAGAATTACTTTTTTCGTCTTCACCTTTTTTGCAACCTTAGATGATGTTGCAGAAATTTTTTCACTAAAAAGATGATGTCGTCTGCGGTGTGAATTAAAAAAAACTTTGCAACATAGATGATGTTGCAGAAACCTTTACAATCGAGTTTATGTTGCAGAAAAACTTTTGCAACGAAGAGCGTGTTACAAAATTTTTATTAGAAATAGAGATCATGTTGCGGAATTTTTTTGCAAACAAGATCATGTTGCGGAATTTTTTTGCAAACAAGATCATGCTGCAGAAACGTCCGGGTCGCAGCAGCACTAGCACATTTGTCGTTCGCCGTCGCCGTTCGCACTGGCGACACATCTTGTTGCTAGCACCACAGGACCGACGTTTGTGCCGTCAATGGCTCACGTGGCGAGCAGGTGGTCGATGCTTCTTGTTGTAGCAACCCGCGGCACATATATGCCCGGCTTGCAGCGGAGGCCATGGCCGGCTCATAGCCTCGCCGGTTTACAGCGCCCCGCGCGGCCGACACGCAGCACGCCGACGGACGGCTCGCAGCAGACCTCGTAGCAAGCTGCAGCCGGTATGCAGCGCTCGGTCTGGGCGAACCTCCTTTGCAGCGGCGTCGCTATGGCCTTTGCATGCATATGGCTATTGCCTAGAGCAACATCGCCTTCAAGCAGCACACATTGGAGAGACGAGAAGCTATGGGAGGAGCGGCACACTGGTGGAGCGAGGCGAAGAAGACAGAGATGTGGTTGCAACTGAGAACGAAATGAGTGAAGGGGAGCGTTTGGATAAGATTTCGGGAAGGCTCCTGGACGACAGTGATGGACAGACCCACAGGACATGCGTCAGCTGATGGGTCGCGATTTGACGGCCGCACGAGTGACGGATGCAGCGAGAAGATCCGCGGGTTGATCGGAAGCTTTTTCCAAGATGAAACCAATCATAAAAAACTGACTATTCTGTGGTTGTTGCTATTCCAGTAGGGTTTGTTTAATTCTTTCTCTTTTACCTTTTGCCCTTCCGCCCATTCAGGACTCATCTGCACGTAACATCAATTCCTTTGGTCACTTAGCACCCATGCCAGCCTCCATGCGTTAGTTACCGTGTCCCTCAAAATCATGCCGAATCAGATACTCCCTCTGTCCCGAAATTCTTGTCTTAAATTTGTCTAGATACAGATATACCTAATACTAAAACGTGACTTGATACATCTGTATTTAGACAAATCTAGAATAAGAATTTTGGGACGGAGGGAGTACGAGACAGATTCGAAGACCGTGACTTTGTTCGAGCAGCACTAGCTGCTGGTACTTAACGTGCCAGGGTACAAAACAGTGACAAAGGTGATGTCCGAGCGGTGGCATGCAGCTGCAACTTCGGGAATCGTGTAATGATGACCACCGTGAGCAGATTTCTTGCAATTAGCTGGTTCTTCTAGATTAGTTTAGGCAATGCCATAACCATTCTGTTGGTTAATCAATATCAAAAATGGCAAGTACGTACTCCCTCGGTAAGTCTATTCAGAGATTCCAATAAAAGATTACATACGAAGCAAAATGAGTGAATCTATACTTTAAACTACGTCTATATACATTTGTATGTTCTTTCCGTTTTTGAACGAATATACCTCCAACTTTGTTGAAGGGTCAAACTATCTCAAATTTTAACCGAGTTTGTGAAAAGTATATCAATGTTTGTGAAATCAAATAGGTATATGATGAAAATATATTTTATCATGAATCTAATGCTATTAATTTGATGGCATAAATGTTAGTGTATTACTGTATAAATACGGTCAAACATAAAAAAACTGACTTTCCAACAAAATTGAAAATGAAGTAGTCCATAATGAAATCTCCAGAAAGACTTATATTTAAAAACGGAGGCGGGAGGGAGTAGTAGGTTCTATCTTATACAAATATTCATGCATGGGGAATCAGTGGCAATCAATGGCCAATGGCCACGGAAGGGGGAATGTCGGCTGTAGCCTGTAGTGGTGGGAACCAATGACTAAGACAAAACTGTGGCCATGCCATCGAACTTCAAGGCTATAGCAGGATGACAATATCATCTTAATTAGTGGCAAAAACAAAAAGATTCGTTCAGGAAAGTGCATAGGACGAAAGAAAAATATAATGCTCAAATGCCAAACTTTCAATCAGTTTAAACTAACTAGCATATGTGTTGGGGATATTACTACTGGGCGTAAACCGGCCAGGAGAGGCCGGGTTAACTTCATCCGTAGTTATCATACCTGAAGTCCATGAAGACAGACGAAGACGCTTCAAGAAGGCCCAGGGCCCAAAGCCGGTTTAAGACCTGTAGACATAAACCGGTATTGACAATGTAACTTGTACTATAAGGTAGAAAGAGCAGATACCAAGTCGGACACGTTTATGAGCCGGCCTCGGGACTCTGTAAACCGACGGGCGTCAACCTATGTATATAAGGGGACGAACCCGGCGGCAGTTCAGGACAACACACAACAACCCGAGATCCAGGCAAAGAGTATTCGCTCCCTGGTCATCGAACCCCATCAATTCCATCACAACTAGACGTAGACTTTTACCTTCATCGTAAGGGGCCAAACTAGTATAAAACTCTCTTGCGTCACTTGTCCGCTTTAACCCCTTTAATCTAACCCGTTGCGATGGCTCCACGACTAAGTCCTTTCATGAGGACATCTGCCGAGACAAAACCATGACAGTTGGCGCTCACCGTGGGGCTATCGCACGATGGTTTCAAGTTCTTAGAGGGCAACTTCGAAGGACTCAAGGGTTACGCTGTGGGCCGGATGACCAAGAGTCGTCGCGGCAAGCTCTACATCGACGATGCAGGCTGGGACCCCGAGGCCGTCTCAATCGAGTACGGGTACCGGGTCCCCTTTGGTGGCATCCACGTTTTCATCGGCAAGATCGACAAACCAGGCCCTGAGCCGGACATCTGCACCGACCTCGTCGAGACGGCTCAGTGTGCGAGATCTGCCCGGGTCAAGTCTGTCATGAAGCGTGCCTTCGTGGGAGTCATCCATGGAGGGGAATACGAGGACATATCGGAATCTGGTGGTGAGACCGTCGTTTATTCCGGCGACGAGTCATCGACCGGAGAGACCGAGTCGTTATATCAGCTACAAGATGGCCGGATTGAGGGCTGTTCCGATGGCGACAGTATTTCGGACCCCTCTGATCTGCCAAACCGGGTTGCAATCTTCATCGCCGGTACATAGACGGCGCTCCACTCTTCGACCGCGGCAGCGATGATTTCTGGATCAGCAGCGGCGACGGCAGCCGGGGCAGGAGGCCCTGTGCGACCGCCGGCTCAGGTTTTATCTGATTTATTTGATGCGTTGGCAACGCTGATGGCGGAGGCTAACCCGACGGATCAGGATGCCCACAATGCGGAAATCGCGAAAGTAAAGGATCAGATTACTCAGGCCAAAGCCGACTTGGCAGCTGAAGATACCAGGATGGCCGCAGAGCGGGCCGCTTTGGACCCACAGGCTTATCGGCTTATGCTGGATCAGAATGCATCGCACGAAGTCCTGAAGAGGAGGCACCGGTCTCGCCTGCCTCCGGTTTATGATGCAAGGAACCTCTTTAACACCCCAGGAGCGGGGACCAGTAACCCGCCGGTAGCGAACCGGGTGGAGGCGCCTAGAGAAGGGGGGTCGGTTCAGCCATGTTTGGTGGATCCGCCTCGTCAGAACAACATTGTGACGCAGCCTGTCCCAACACCACCGGGTCATTACTCTACCCCGATGGACAACCTTGCTGCTGCCGCTTCACGGCTGGCAGCCATCCCGATCGAAGGTGATTCTCTGGCGCCGGTTGAGACGCGCTAGGTTAAGGAGCTTCTTCAGGCAGCCTTGGTCCAACAGGAGGCTTACTCATATAGTCGCGATCGGATTCATTCCACTCCCCGTCCAAGCCGGAGCTACAGCAGGCGTATGGATGAACCAACAGTGTCAAGCAACACGCGGAATCATGATCCGCCCTGTGGCAATAACCCGGCGGGTGAAGCTCAGGAGGTAGTAGATCGGGCTCGAGCACGCAGCGCAACATGAAGCCCGTCAGCTTACTCCGGTTCATCCAACCACGTCGGTAGAGCCAGGAGTTACTTCTAGTTCTTTGGGGGTGTCGTGTCTCGTCCCAGCGTTGCGCAACGTGTGCCTGCCCAAGGATTCCAAAGGCCCGCGTAAGGTGCCGAATTACACTGCCGATTTATCCCCTGAGACATGGGTTGAAAGCTATGAGATGGCCATGGAGATGCTGGATGTGGATGATGTGGCATGTGCAAAGTATTTTACCATGATGTGGGAAGGGATGGCCCGTACTTGGCTAAAGAGTTTACCGGCGAATTCTATCAGGTCGTGGGCCGAGTTGAGAACCCGGTTTACCCAGAATTTCAAAGATACATGCAAGCAGCCCATGTCAATTGTGGACTTAGCTGCTTGTGTCTAGGAGGAAGGAGAGTCAACAACCCGATGGGTGCGCCGGGTCTCGGAAATTTTGCATTCATGGGACCGCATCAACGCTGATACCGTAGTGTTAACATTGGGAGGCAATTGCGGGTTTGAACCTCTGAAGTTGAAGTTGGGACGGCTCAAATGTCACTGTAATGACATGGGAACCCTCATGGCTGCTCTGGTGAAGTATGCTGACTCTGATAGTACCAAGGATCCCGAGTCTGATGATGATAAGACAAGGAAGGGAAAAAGGAGTGGCAACGCCAAGGGGCAGCACCACAACCCGGCAGGTCATGGAAACGGCGGTAAGCGTAAAGCAGATCACAACTTGGACTTTGTGGCTAATACCAGCACACAGGACAAGGGCCAGCGACACAAGGGTAAACCGCCCCAGCGCGGTGGAGCGCCAAGCCCTAACCTAGACCGCCTATCTATCTATTGAACCAGCCTTGCCCGAAACATGGGACGAAGGAGATGCCATCCACACACCTCTGGAAAGATTGCTACATCATGCAGGAGTTCAAAAACTCTAATTCTTTCCGGTATGATAATGGATCAGGTGGCAGTTCAGGCCACGGTTCTCATGGGTCGGGTTATGGAGGAGGCGGCTCCGGTTTAGGTTTTCATGGTAACCAGAGCGGGCATGGCAATCAAGGCAACCAGGGCAATCAAGGTGGTTACAACAATCAGGGAAACCAGCAACAGCAGCAGCAGTAGTCGGGTTACTAGAGCAACCCAAAGCAGTTGAACGGCGGCCAATATCATGTCTTTACCACTAGCCTAGATAAGCGCGATCAGAAGCTTCATAAAAGGGCAGTGAATGCTGTTGAACCGGCGGTGCCCCGTTATTTGCGCTGGTCCGAGCAGCCGATTGTGTGGAGCAGGGAAGATCATCCACCTCGGTTGACAATCCGGGTCATCTGGCACTGGTAGTGGCACCTCAGGTGGGAGGTTATAAGTTCACGAAGGTACTCATGGATGGAGGGAGTAGTATCAATATCCTTTATTATGAAACATTCCGTCGCATGGGGTTAACAGATAAAAATCTTAAACCGTCCAATACGGTGTTCCATGGTGTGGTGCCTGGTAAATCGGCATACCCTGTTGGTAAGATAGCTCTGGAGGTGGCTTTTGGAGATGAGCATGACTCGAGATCAGAAACTTTGACCTTTGAAGTGGTGAAAATCAAAAGCCCGTATCATGCCCTGTTTGGACGGCCGGCTTATGCTAAATTTATGGCACGGCCTTGCTATGTTTATCTGCAGCTCAAGATGCTGGGTCACAAGGGAACTATAACCGTCCATGGGAGCCGCAAGATCGCTCTGGAGTGTGAAGAAGGTGATGCGGCTTATGCTGAGTCGGTTTGTGCCACATAAGAGCTAAAGTTTTACAAAGATAATGTTGATCCGGCAGATATGACTTCATTGAAGAAGCCGACTACAGAGCATGATTCGGCCCTGAAGTTTAAGTCGGCTGATGAGACTAAGCTTGTGGACTTCGTACCTGGTGATTCGTCCAAGCAGTTCGGCATCAGCGCTAACTTGGATCCGAAATAGGAAAGCACGCTCATCGAGTTCATCCATGAGAAGCGGGACATCTTTGCGTGGAAGCCTTCTAACATGCCAGGTGTACCGAGAGAACTCGCTGAGCACACTCTTAATGTTGATCCTAAGTATAAACCGGTCAAGAAGTTTCTCCGCCGGTTCAATGAAGAAAGACGCAAGGCCATTGGAGAAGAAGTGGCCAGGCTCTTGGCGGCGGGATTTATCGTTGAAGTTTTTCATCCTGAGTGGTTGGCTAATCCAGTGCTGGTCCTTAAGAAGAACGGCACTTGGCGTATGTGTGTGGACTACACAGATCTCAACAAAGCTTGTCCATCAGATCCTTTTGCCCTCCCCCATATCGATCAAATTATTGATGCTACGGCGGGTTGCGAGCGTTTGAACTTTTTGGATGCATATTCTGGTTATCATCAGATTAAAATGGCAGTTAAGGACCAGGAGAAGACGGCCTTCATAACCCCTTTTGGAGCCTTCTCCTATGTGTCCATGCCCTTTGGGCTCAAGAGTGCCCAGGCGACTTATCAACGGTGTGTGCAGAATTGTCTTCATAAACAAATCGGCCGTAACGTTCATGCCTATGTGGATGATATTGTGGTCAAATCAAGTAAGAAGGAGACATTGATTGATGACTTGAAGGAAACCTTTGATAACCTGCGGGTTTACAAGATGATGCTTAATCTGGCCAAGTGCATTTTTGGTGTACCGGCAGGCAAGCTCTTGGGCTTTTTGGTGTCTAACAGGGGCATTGAAGCTAATCCGGAAAAGATCAAGGCTATCACCTCCTTAGCAAAACCAAGGTGTATCAATGATGTTCTACGCCTGGCAGGTCGGATTGCCGCGTTGAGCCGGTTTATCAGCCGCCTGGGTGAGAAGGCCATCCCTTTGTATCAGATGTTGAAGAAAACAAATAACTTTGTTTGGAGTGACGCCACAGATAAGGCGTTTGAATACTTAAAGCGACAGCTGGCTAACCCACCGGTTCTTGCTGCTCCGATAGACAAGGAGCCATTGTTGCTATATGTGGCAGCTAACACTCGGGCAGTTAGTGTGGATATTGTGGTGGAGCGCAAGGAGGCAGGAAAGGAATATCCGGTTCAGCGTCCGGTTTATTACATCAACGAGGTACTTATTGAGTCCAAGCAGAGGTACCCGCACTGGCAGAAGCTGGTATATGGGGTTTTCATGGCAAGCTGGAGGCTCAAGCAATATTTCCAAGGTCATCCCATCACGGTGGTCAGCTCTGCTCCTTTGGGAGATATAATCCAGAACAGGGAAGCAACTGGCCGGATTGCCAAGTGGGCTATCGAGCTCGGGCCTCACGGGTTGAAATACATACCCCGAACGGCGATCAAATCTCAGGCACTTGTCGATTTCATCAATGATTGGACGGAACTACAAGCACCAGAAGAGAAGCCGGATCACACTTATTGGACTATTCATTTTGATGGGTCCAGGCAATTGGAGGGCTCGGGGGCTGGAGTCATATTAACTTCCCCGCGAGGTGATAAGTTTTGTTATGCTCTCCGTTTAATGTTCCCTTGCACTAACAATGCAGCTAAATATGAGGCCTTACTCCATGGTCTTCGGATGGCTAAGGAGATGAACCTGAGCTGAGTTAAGTGCTTCGGTGACTCGGACATGGTGGCTCAACAAGTATCTGGCACTTGGGATTCCAAAGACCCACTCATGGCAGCATATCATTGTGAGGTGGATATTGTTGCAGGTCACTTTAAAGGTTATCAGGTGGATCATGTGGACCGGCGGAAGAACGAAGCAGCAGACGCTTTAAGCCGCCTGGGTTCCCAATGTAAACCGGCTCCGCCTAATGTCTTCTTGGATGTTCTACATAATCCGTCCGTCAAGCTCCCTGGTGAAGAGGATCTGGCTATTCCTAATTCGGAAGCTCAGTTGGTGGCGGCTCTTCATGTTATCCCGGATTGGACGGTTCCTTATCTGGCGTATATGAACCGGGGCGAGTTACCAGAGGATGAGACTCTGGCCAGGCAGATAATCCGGGGATCCAAGTCCATGACCATTATCAATGGAGAATTGCATCATTGCAGTGTGACAGGGGCATTTCAACATTGTGTGTCTCCTGAAGAAGGATGTGAAATTTTGTGTGAGATCCACGAAGGAGACTGTGGTCACCATGTTGGTTCAAAAATTTTCGTGGCCAAGGCGTGTCACGGTTTCTATTGGTTGACAGCTCATGCTGATGCCGAGGACTTGGTCAGACGATGTGATGTCTGTCAGAAATTTTCAAGGCGCGCTCATGTACCGGCTCAAGAATTGAGGATGATTCCAATCACTTGGCCATTTGCGACTTGGGGGCTGGATATGGTTGGGCCTTTCAAGTGGTCCAAGGACAAGAAGACCCACCTTTTGGTGGCGGTTGACAAGTTCACAAAGTGGGTGGAGGCAGAGCCAGTCAGTAAGTGTGATGCGGCCACGACGGTTCAATTCATCAAAAAGGTGATCTTCCGATTTGGTTTTCCACACAGCATTATAACAGACAATGGTACCAATCTGTCAAAGGGTGCCATGAAGGAGTTCTATCGACGTGAGCACATCCGGCTTGACGTGTCATCAGTGGCTCACCCACAGTCCAATGGTCAAGCGGAGAGGGCCAATCAAGAGATCTTGAGAGGCATCAAACCCCGGCTTATGGTTCCTTTGCAACGGACGCCGGGTTGTTGGGTTGAGGAGCTACTTTCTGTATTATGGAGCATCAACACCACACCCAACAGGTCGACAGGATACATGTCGTTCTTCATGGTTTATGGAGCAGAGGCGGTTCTTCCTTGTGACATACGTCATGACTCACCTCGTGTAGCGGCATATGTTGAAGCTGACAACGAGAAGGCATGGCAAGAGGCTCTTGACTTGTTAGATGAGGAGCGTGACATAGCGGCAGCCCGTTCGGCGATTTATCAGCAAGATCTGCTTCACTATCATAGCCGTCGGGTTAGATTCAAAACCTTTCAAGAAGGAGATTTGGTGCTTCGGCTCATCTAGGATCAAACGGATATGCACACGTTATCCCCCCTTGGGAAGGACCTTTTGTGGTCAGCAAGAATCTGCACAACGGGTCATACTACCTAATCGATGTTCGAGAGCGCAAAGACTCACATAAATCGGAGGAGGAGACCAACCGGCCGTGGAACATTGCTCATCTTCGGCCCTACTATACTTGAGCTATAGGCTCTGCTTATGTACATATTATGACAATGTATATATTATGATCAATACAATAAACCGGAACCTCAGTTAAAGCGGGGTATCCGTTGTTTTCTTCCATCATGTGTGGTTACATGGAGCTTATATTTCTAAAACGGCGTCCGGTTTACCCCTTGATTTAGCTTGTTAAAGCTTTATATCACATCACTTGGGGGCTTGGTTGTATTCGAACCATAGCTACACCTCTTGATTGGCGTAATGCCACAACATCACTTGGGGGCTTGGTTGTCTCTAAACCACAGTCACACCTCTTGATCGGCTTAAAGCCAAATTAAACCGGGGCCGAAGAGAGTGTTGTAAAAACAACAACTCAAACATAGGCACCCACTGAGCACTGCTCAAAACGTTACTTGGGGATTCTTTGCTATCGCAGTGAACTTAGAATCAATAATTGTAATTGGGCTATCAAGCCGTGCCTTGGAAGCCTGGTGTATACACCTAAAACCCCGGGTTAACCTGCCTCTTTAAGTAAGTCACAACGCCCAGGTAAACCTGGTATGACCCTTCGAACTTTGACAAGTTACTCTAAAATACAGACCCTGAACTTGTCAAGTTAAAACGATGATTGGTTAAGGATTGCGGACCATCTTAAAAGGCTTTGCAAAAATGGTTTAACTTAGTGGCCTGGCAGCCCATGAAAAGCCTCGAATTTGGGGCCTGGCAGCCCGTGAAAAGCCTCGACTACAACGGTTTTCTTTGCCTTTGATTGAATTTTGCTCTCCTTTTTGATAAGATTTATGATGTTTTTTAAACCGGTGTTATCAACACGGTTAGAGTGCCAATTACAAATTGACAGTACACGATCAAATCATAATCCGGAGACTATCAGCCCGATCTGGTTTTGAATCGAAATTCCAGTATGGAGTAAACCGGTGTTTATCATAACCCGGAACGGTTTTACTATAAACTAGCCTTATATAAACAGGGGTTATTTCTCCTCCAAGAGTTGGGTTGGTCAGCCAACATCATGCCTAAAGGTTGCAGGTATTATATATTTCCATATTTGGTTATATTTCACAACCTAGGTTATAATCCTTGGTCATATATATATATATATATATATATATATATATATATATATATATATATATATATATATATATATATATATATATATATATGTATCTGTGTGTGTGTGTGTGTATGTGTGTGTGTGTGTGTGTATCATGACCCGCCTGGCGGTAAACCGCCAGGGCGCTTTAAGTTTCTTGTCTGCAGGAACAGCTTGAACAAAGGAATATGGATATCATATCTTACGTAGGTCGAATCAAGCAAGCATCAATTGTAGATAAATATGCGCGAAGGCATATCAGAACAAGTATTTTAACTAAGCCTATTACAAGGCTTTCAAGTGCCCAAAAGGATAATTGTTTTCTCAAATACATGTTGCAGCATGTGGAAGATTAAACCGGCCTCCGGTTCATGGTTGGTCACCAGCTTGGCCTGACAGTTGCGGATCATCTCGCGCCAGTTCAACTTCCTCTGCTCTACCCAGCGGCTGGAAATCAACAGTTGCCCAGTCGATCCCAGTTAGGGTTTGGAATACAGCTTCATCACTTATCAGCGTGGACTGTTCAATGTCAGGGGCATAAGTGTGCTTACGGATTGGCGGGATAAGATTTTGAGCTTCAGGAATCGGCGCAGCAACCCGTTTGTTCTTGTCATTACAGTTTGCTTGATAATGGGAAAGATCCGCTTCTTCAACCAGTTGACAAGCCACTGGGTGCACTTCCCGGTTTATGATTCGGAGATCGTCTTTGCTAAATTATGTTCCGTCTTCCTTCAAACTGGGATAGCCTTGGGCCGCTTCAACAGGATCAAAGTCAGGCACCCATGCTTTTTCCCGGATTAGTGCGGCCAAAGCGCCCGTTCTAGCGGCAGACTTTTTTAGCTTGTCTACCCGGGCAGGAAACATAGATAACCTTTCAATGGTATCCTTGATCAAAGTGGGAGGCAGATTGTTGTGGGAAGCAGTGTAGATGATACGTTGTGCGCCAGTATACAGCTGCTCTATCAGAGTGTAGGCCGCTTTTAACTTCTTCTGAACATCAGATCCTAAGTGGCTAATACGAGTTCCTGTATCATTGCAAGGATTAGTAAACCGGCAACTACATGAAAGGATATGGTCAAATTGGGAGCCAAGGATGCTTACCAAACACAGCTGCAGTCATGGCATGAACCTGCCGCTTTACGCTGGTCAGTTCATCAACCACCTGTTTAAGAGCGGCCTCTGCTTTCTCAGCCCTTTTGATCAAATCGTATTTTCACTCTCCCAATCCGTCCGCTCCTTGTTGAAGTATTCTTTCAGTTTCTCCATAGCGCCTAGAGCGCTGGTCAATTCTTCTTTCGCCTTGGAGGTTTCAGCTTGTTGCGATTTCAGGTTCTCCTGCAGATCAGCGGTTTGGCTCTCTTTCTTGCTCAGCTCAGCCAACAAAGAGACAGTCATATGATGAGGTGACAGTACATACTTGAAGTACCAAGCACATAACAAGTTATGCCCTTGATACTTGGGGGCTAATGCATATTTGCTCTTCATCATACATTTTTTACTTGGCACTTGGGGGCTAATGGATATTTGCTCAAAGAATGTTGATACAGGAATTTTCTTCTACATAGCCCCGGTTCATCTTCATAAAGTTAAACCGGCACTTGGGGGCTACTTCAGTGAAGTTCAGATGCATTGTTGCAAAGCGTATTTTTTTACTAAGTCCTGGCTTAGATTGATATCTTAATCCGTCACTTGGGGGCTACTGAAGTTGATAAACTGAAATTAAACATGAGGGAAAAACATTTGTGGAGTTACCTCATATCGCTCCTTCATGATATTTACCAAGCCGGCTTCATAGTCATGACTGGTATATAGACGGTTCAGGTAGCCGGAATGAAGTTCTTGAGCATTCAGATGGGCGTAAGTGGACAGATCGGCATTCCATTTGCCTTTGCCAATTGCAGAGAATTTTTCTTTAGCGGTATGCCTTGACAAAGCGACAGGATTTCCTGGGTCTGTATGGCCAATGCCAATAATCAGAGCGTCATCATCCTTCTCCTCAGCAGCTCGTACTGGAGTTGCCAGTTTGTCAGTATTTTTTGCTGGACTGACCGGCTTGTCAGTCCAGATAGGGTTTGTTGGCTCGTGGGCATGGCCAGTGGCATCAACTTCTGCCTTCTCAGCAACGAAGTCATGATCTTGAGGCGGTGGATCATTCAACATATCATCAATGTTGGCCTCTTCAGGATCTGTAGTTTTCTCCGGTTCAGCAGTCGTGTCTTCCTCTGTCGGTTTATTCAGACAAGCCTTCTTGCTGGATCTGGGCTTAGCCCTGAGAAAAATAAAAATAAGCATCAGTATAGTATATATTAAGTAACATATCAAGGATATAAGTAAGAGTATGGCTCACCCAAGCACTGTTTTAAGCGATGGAAGTTTTGTGGCAGACGACTCGCTAGAGGATGAATGAGAAGTGCCCTGATAATTTGAGTTAGATGGATTAAGAGGTTGACGAAAACAACCCGCTTTGGGGCGTGAAATGTCAAGTGACTAAGAGACCTCTGATCGGTGTTTCTGAACTGGACTATTCGATAAACCGGCGGAGGTAACTACCTGGCCGCTATGCTGGGTTGTGCGGCGAGCCTCGTTCTGTTGTGTCTTCACAAGAAAGTTCGGATCCAAGTAAGCAAGAGGATGAGAAAATTTAACTTTCCGGTTTGCTCGACGGATTTTTTATGTTGGCAGAGGATCTGAATCGGAGGAAAGAGTAATTACCTCTACAGCTTCGGCTTGGCTGGTCTCAGCGTCGTCCTGACAATAATCATCATCAATAAGGTGAACGAAAAATGAACCAAGCGAGTCAAGCTCTACCTCTAGTTCCAAGTTACCCACATCATCGTCAGCTGGTGGATCGGAAGATGCAGTGGTCCTCTTCCTATTGGCAGGTTTCTTCACAACTTTGGTTTTTTGACGGGTTGGATTCACCGGTTTGTCTTGCAAGGGTTTCTTGTTCTAGAACGGATCATCGCCCTGTCAAGAAAATAATCACACTTTTAGAGAATATTGGGACAGAAGCAATTTCAGATAAACAAGTTATATGATTCTTACAGCTGGCGGACTGTTGGTGGTGCAGAAAGGGAGTAGTCCGGTTTTGGCACAGACATCCTCCGGTTCATTCAACATCTTTTTTACAGCTTCAGTGACTTCGTCATATGTAAGCTGAATGTCAATGTGCCGCTAAGCATCCTTCAAGTTCCCTGTATACTCACACATCAAACCGAGGCGCCGGCTTAAGGGCAAAACGCTCCAGCTTATCCAGCAGCCTGCAAGATCAACTCCTGTCAAACCGTTTGCTATAAAGGCCCTGAGCTTTGATAGTTGAGGAGCATATTTGGCCCTTTCTTTGGCGGTCAGCCTTTGAGGAAGAGGATGTGTGTTGCTCAGACGTTCAGGACGGTAACCCGGCAGGGGGTTTTCGTCAGCTGGAGACGTGTCCTTGCAATAAGACCAGGTCTGGTTCCACTCTTTGGGGTGACTGTGGAGACTGGGGTGAGGAAAGGTGACTTCTTTTCTTTTCTGAACCGCCATTCCACCCAATTCTATGTTGGGTCCGACTTTGAATTCTGTGCGACGGTTTAGGTGAAAGAAATCCCTAAACAGTTCTACTGTAGGTTCCTCTTGAAGGTAAACCTCACAAAAAACATGGAAGTGGCAGATGTTGGTCACCGAGTTAGGACCGATGTCTTGTGGGCGCAGTTGAAAGCTGGCCAGTACATCCCGGAAATTTTTTGAACCGGGAGGGTTGAAGCCCCGGCCTAAGTGATCAGCCAATACAACAACCTCTCCGTCCTTGGGTACAGGAGGACATTTCGGGCCAGGGACCCTCCAGTGAATGACATCTTTCTTGGTTAAAGCACCCGTTTTGACAAGGTTGTCCAACTGTTCTTCAGTCACTCGAGAAGGGACCCAATTGCATTCATACACTTGCTTGGCCATGGCAATGAATGATCTACAACATGATAATTACCGGTTTAAGATTTACAGTGAACAACTATGCGGCGGTACAAGGATATAAGCATGTTGTTAAACCGGAGTTGGTAATCTTAAACCAGAATTTACTAAATAAAGGCTATAAGTTGAAGTACATTGGCACTTCAACAAGGGGACTAATGGTATATACCGGGTCGTCATTCTTTTAAAGTTAAACCGCTTAGTCTGACATTGAAGATGCAAGTGTACAGATGTGTAAGTGAAGGAAAAATAGGTTTCACAAATTGGCATTATAATTTTGGATCTGTCGTATATCAGAAAAGGGAAATATATTCAGACCTAAGAAGTAGTACCGAAATAGTGGATGAAGGTTCAGATGGGATCTTCTATTTTAACGAGGTGCATTAGATGGAAAAGAAGGGCTACAATTACCATTGAACAGGATGAATATCAATGTCCGGATCAAAACCCTATTATACAAGCAATGAACACCGACGAACAATGAAGAACACCGAAACCCTAGAACAGATCTATAGTGGAAGAACAGAGAACATACCAGTGCGGATGAGAGAGCGGAGAAGCACCACAGTTCTCTGGTGCGTTCAGGGTGATGCAGCGGCCAGAGTTGAAGCAGAGGCGACAGTCAACGGTGGCGGCGGATCTCCAGAGGTTGAGCAGCGCGAGGAAGACGATGACGCAGAGAGGAACGAAGGGGAAAAGTCAAAATGACCCCTTGGCCCTATTTATAAAGGCAAGGGATAAGTGTCAGGCGCAAAAATCAAGGAGCCAGAAATTTGGAAATTAGGCGGAGATGTCGCCTCAATTGTCGGAGGCCCATTAATGAAGATGGGTTATACACAGTTTTTAATAACAGATGATGTCACGGCGGTTTACCACGGTCCGGGAAGATCACGTCCCAGCGGTTTACAAATTTTTGAGAAGATGCTGAAGACGAAGTTTTATTAAGCGCTAAGGATTGACATGAACCTGTTTAAATCAATCTGGGGCCTAATGTTGGGGATATTACTACTGGGCGTAAACCGGCCAGGAGAGGCCGGATTAACTTCATTAGTAGTTATCATACCTGAAGCCCATGAAGACAGACGAAGACGCTTCAAGAAGGCCTAGGGCCCAAAGCCGGTTTAAGGCCTGTAGACATAAACCGGTATTGACAATGTAACTTGTACTATAAGGTAGAAAGAGCAGATGCCGGGTCGGACACGTTTATGAGCCGGCCTCGGGACTCTGTAAACCGACGAGTGTCAACCCATGTATATAAGGGGACGACCCGGCGGCAGTTCAGAACAACACACAACAACCCGAGATCCAGGCAAAGCGTATTCGCTCCCTGGTCATCGAACCCCATCAATTCCATCACAACTAGACATAGGCTTTTACCTTCATCGTAAGGGGCCGAACTAGTATAAAACTCTCTTGCGTCCCTTGCCCACTTTAACCCCTTTAAGCTAACCCATTGCGATTGCTCCACGACTAAGTCCTTTGATGAGGACATCTGCCGTGACAAAACCACGACAATATGCAAATGCATAGGCTGTCAGCTTCTACTACTTATGCCGTCTATTAAACAAACAAAAATTAAGAAAAATGTATATGTTGCCTATTGATCTCGCGAATTATCAATCAAGCTAGCAATGGAAATAATATTGGATAACTAACCCAAAATAGACTAAAACCAAAGGAAGATTGATTGAAACTTAAAAGAACAAACATGCAGTTTATTGACTAGCATTTGAGCAATTGTGATAATGAGAAAATGTGGAGTGGACAAAAAAATTAAACTGCACTTGGCTTAATCCATACAACAAAAAAGTCTTAGCAAGAGGATGGTCAAGGATGCACGCCAAATAATTTTGTTGTCACAATCTCTTGCTGTCTAATCTCACATGGAAGCAAAGTTGTAGGCATGCCCCTCTTAGTAACTGAAATCAAGCGACATGCCAAATAAATATTATGTTTGGTTCATAATACTCACTGATATTACCATGCTTCCCCTTGGAACTACACTGCTTTTAATTGTATTTTCTTACATTTTACATGATTTCACAAAGCCATTTGGAGATGCTTGCATTGTTTTTTGAAAAAGAGGATAAACTCCCGGCCTCTGCATCTGGACGATGCAAGGAGATGCTTGCCTGATGTCCTTTCTCTAGATATTAGAATCATTGACCAGATCGTAAATTTGTGAATGATACCTTCATTTAATTTCTCCTAAAAACATGATGAACTTAGCATGTTCAAATTAAATCACCCATCAAAACTTAATACTGCAGAACATTGACCCAATACAAGGTAAATCAATCAATGTATAAAAACCAATCATTAGGGAAATTGGAAAATTGTGGGAAGCACATCAAGCTTCTTTGGATACAACCTACAAGTCAAGAGATGTGAGTAAAAAAGGAGAACAGAGGTATAGGAGATTCTTACGAAATAAACCATGGTTTATATGCAGAACAATGCAACGTAAAAATAATGAAATAAAACCAAAGGTTACATATGGATAAGTGGGTATTAACTTGAGGGTTCTAAAGGAATGACTAACTTAGCAAATTAAGTATAAATAGATATGTGATACACATGAAATAAATCATTACATCTCAGATCACACGAAAGTAGAAAGAATCAAAGATATGGACATAATAAAATTGACCTTCAAATAAGTATGCATCAACACAACAGCCATTCAGTTTATGATTTACAGGGGAAAGGAACAAACAACTGCATCGCTTGAACAAACAACGAATGCCCATACCCTGTTCTCCGGGACCATCAGCATGGTGGCGTTGGATGCGCTCGGCTCGCCGTCGCTGGACGTGCGTACAGCTCCCCAAGCCACGCCTATGGTCGCCACTCCTGCCGCTTGTCCAGTTCGCTGCACCATGCACCGCACTCACCGGTGCTCGTCATCGGCCGCATCGGTCGAGGCACCGCCTGGATGCTCAATTTTGGTCGAGGCACAGCCAGGACGCTCGATTTCGCATGGGTCTCCTTTTCCTCATCTAAATCCCAGTCAGAAGCTTCCCTAGAAAGAGAGAAAGAAGGGGCATGGGGAGGTCGAAGGCAAGGGCCGCCGAGGCCGTGGCAGCAGCGAGGATACGGGAGAGGAGACGAAGATGGCAAGCGTGGGCTTCGTCAAGGGGACCCTGCTTCTCCGCTACTTTTTAACTTCGTGGATGATGCCCTGGGCGCCATGTTAGATAAAGCCCGTGTTGCTGGCCACATCAGGGGAGTGGTCGGTAACTTGATCCGGGGGGTGTGTCGCACCTGCAGTACGCGGACAACACACTCCTTCTTTTTGAGCCGGACTCGCACAGTGTTGAAACGGTTAAGGACATTCTCTTGTGTTTTCAACTTATGTCCGGGCTAAAAATAAACTTTCACAAGTGTGAAGTGGTGTCTGTAAGGATGGACGCGGCCGAAAGTTTATGTGTAGCTAACCTGCTCAATTGTAAGCTTGGGAAACTACCGCTTACTTACCTAGGCCTCCCGATCGCTGAGAAAAAGTGCTTGATCTCAGATTGGGAATCTCTCTGCAATAAGGTGGCGGGTAGACTCTGCCCGTGGAGAGGGAGATTTATGTCTTCAGGGGCAGGACTAATCTTAACCAACTCCAGCCTATCGTCCCTGCCTATGTTTGTCATGGGGTTGTTCCTGTTGGCTGACGGGGTGCACTCCAAACTTGACACCCCTAGGGGCCGCTTCTTTTGGGAAGGGGCGGGGCCGAAGCGAAAATACCACATGGTAAAATGGCAGGCCGTTTGCCGGCCCAAAGCCCAGGGGGGCCTTGGGATCATCAACTCTAAGTTGATGAACATTGCAGTCATGTGTAAATAGATTTGGAAGCTGTCTCAGGGCGAGCTTGGCCTCTGGATGGATCTCCTGCGTGCCAAATACTTCTTGATGTGAATTTGTTTGAGGCTGCAATTCATGGGTCACCCTTCTGAAACTCCATCCAAACCTTAAAACTGTTCTTTGCCAGACGGGTGAAATTTACGGTTAATAATGACAGCTCCACGCGATTTTGGCTTGACTTTTGGATCGGCCACAAACCCCTTTGGTCAGACTTTCGTGATCTCTATTCCATTGTAGTGGATCCCAATCAATTGGTTGCCACGGCCTTTAGTTCCTCCCCGCCTTCTATTTTCTTTAGAAGGGAGCTCTCAGGGCCTCAGGCAAATAGTTGGGACCGCCTGTGGGCCCTGATCGCCGACGTCCACTTGTCGACTGCTGCGGATACGGTATCATAGAGGCTCACGGGCTCTGGCAAGTTCTCTGTCAACTCTCTCTATAGAGAGCTAGCTTGCGACCCTGCCCTACAGGCTGCCTCGGGGCTCTAGAACGCACGAATTCCACTTCAAATCAAGGTTTTCCTCTGGCAATTATGCCAAGATCGCCTTCCTACCTCCATCAACGTAGCCAAACGCAATGGGTCGGCCACCGGGCCCCGCGCTCTTTGTGGTGTCCCGGAAGATGCGGATCATGTCTTCTTCCGGTGTCCTCTGGCGCGCTTCGCCTGGAGTGCGGTCCGCGAGGCCGCGGGCGTGGATTGGGATCCACGCTCTCGCTCCGAGCTGGTGTCGTCTCTGTCCTCGGTTTAGGGCTCCTCACACCATATTATGTGGACTTGTGCGGCTACAATGTTGTGGGCCCTTTGGCATACTCGAAACAAGTTCAATATTGAGGGTGTTTTTCCATCTCACCCCGCTGACGTAATCTACAAATGTATCATTTTCTTACAGCAGTGGGCAGCGTTGTGAAGGCATCGGGACGTTGATCTACATCGCCATGCTCTAGACCGCCTCTGCCTCGTCTACTCGGCTTCTCGAGCTCCGTCCTCTGCTACCTAGGGATGTGTAGCTCCTTTTGGAAGTGTTCTCTCTGAGCCTGCGCGCTCTTTTGTTGGCTGGCAATGCCTTGTACCGCACTATGCTCTCTGGACCAGTCGTCTTTGTGTTTGTTTGGGTCCCTGGACTTTGTTTACTAGTTATGTGCATGCTGCCTATGTTGTGGGCTTTAGTAATTTAAAGCCGAATGCCCCTGGCGTCTTCGTTCTAAAAAAAAAAGAGGCGACGCGGGTCGAGAGGGAGGAGGAAGAGAGAGAGGAAAGGAGGCAGCTAGGTCGTTCGCTTCTCGTTCTTCAGTGCTCATCTAGGGTTGCTTTCAGCCAAACCTTGTCTATGACCGAATGAGCAAACGAGCCTTTCACTGCGTTGTGGGCCAATAGTTACATGAGTCCACTGGCAAGCAGCCCACGGAAGAATTCAGTGTCACAGAATCTACCGCATGATAGTGAAATCAAACGGTTAAACTGATCTATGATCGGACGGCTTGGAAGGCATGCGTGCGGCACGAGTTAGTTTAATAAATAGGATCAAAAAGTTCACTACCAATTGGTGTGTGAAAACCACGGGAAGAAATAGAAGCATTGTATTAGTGCGTGAAACTTTTCCGCGAAAATAGAGTGCAAATAAATCCTTATGAAATTTTTCTAAGAATTGAACCTACAACGCAAATCAAACAAATTAGATAGGACTTTTTTATGAAGTTTCAAATCCTCCCAAGAAAATCCTACTAAATTCGGTTGAATCCAAGAAGCCTACTGTGAAGGAATCATTCGGGGTGTGTGGGGGGGGGGATCCTAAAATAATCTTGACATGTAAATCAAAACCAACAAATAAGAAAAGGAAAAGGTTTAAAAACAACTGGATGATTTCTTATGAAAATCATCCGCGTCGCTCGGGCGCCACGCGTCACGGTGGACCAGGCACAACGCGCTCGCTCCTACCTCTCTCCTTCTCTCACCTCTCTGCTCAGCTCCCCCAACCACTCGCGACGCAAGGCTGCGCCCAGCTCCTCCTACCTCTCTCCTTCTCTCACCTCTCTGTGGCAGCTCCTCCGACCACCGGCGTCGCGCGCTGCTGCTGCTACCCGGCGTTTGCAGCGCTCACCATGCTGCACGCACCCGTGTTTTGCAGCCATTCATGGAGGAGCTCTTCAATCCCTTCACAGCAGTAGCAGCTGATGACTCGGCATCGCACACTCGTCACCGGCCTGGCAGCGTCGGCATTTTTGCTCGTCGCCATGAGCTGCGTCGCAGGCGCTGCAATGCAGCGCCGCCGGGGAGTGGTTGGTGCTCAGCCGCGGCTGCAATCCAGCAAGCCCGGGGCTGCAATGGAGCGCTTTCGGTGTCATTGGAGCGTCGCCTAACTGCAATAGAGCACGCCCCGGGCTGCAATGGAGCTTCGCGGGGGGTCGTCGACTGTGCTGCAATAAAGATTATTTTTGCGCCGCGGTGCAGCAGCAGTCGGTCTGCAACTGACCACATGTCGTAGCATCGCCGACGGGAGACGTTGAGCTCTGTCGGTGCTGCATCAAGCCACCGGAGCTCCGTCGGTGCCGCATGGGGACTCCGCTGGTGCTGCAAGGGTGCGGTGTTGAAGGCTCACCGACGGGCTGCAGCAGCCGATGAAGCAGAGGGGGCTCGCCAGAGTTGTGATGAAGCATCAGCGGGGCCGTCGGAGTTTGCAGTGAAGCGCACGTGGTTGTAATGAATCGCTGCCGGAGCTCCAACGAAGCGTCGTGGGAGTTTCAATGAAGCGTCATTGGGACGTTGAAGCTTCGCCGATGCTGCAATCAGTAGTAGGAAAAGGGCCATTTGTCCCGGTTCGTAAGACCCATTTGTCCCGGTTGGGAACCAGGACTAAAGGGTCGGTACTAAAGCTCTATACCTTTAGTCTCGGTTCTTATACCAACTGGGATAGATGGGGCTCCACGTGGTCGTTGCGGCTTGCCCTGGCAGGGGGGCCTTTTGTCCCGGTTGGTAGCATCAACCGGGACCAATAAGCTACCACGCGTCAGTAGTTCAGGGCTAGGGTTTTTGTTTTTTTGAAGAGAGGGGGGTTGTAGGGTTAATTTTGGTGTTTCATATATTGTGTTAGCTAGCTAATAGAGAGAAGTGTCCTCTCTTATGTTCGTGCTTGGTCGACGCTACGTGCTATATGTATAGAGAGGACTCGACATGCTAGCTACTAAGCAAATGAAGGAAACCATTAAGTACAGAAGATCGTCATGAACATATGCATACAGAGAGAAGTGATATCGACCTCTCCTTCTTCGAGAGATTGGTCAAACAACAAGTTTTCGTATATCTATCTGACGCTACTACTGGCTACATATATACAATATAAGATCTCTTACAATCCCCTAATATTTGTACTCAACTTCCACATGGTATTCTCTGGCTTTATTGATGACGTGATTGAGGGAGTCCTGGATTAGGGGGTCCTCGGACAGCCAGACTATATCCTTTGGCCGAACTATTGGACTATGAAGATACAAGATTGAAGACTTCGTCCTGTGTCCGGGTGGGACTCTCCTTGGCGTGGAAGGCAAGCTTGGCAATTCGGATCTGTAGATCTCCTCCCTTGTAACCGACTCCGTGTAACCCTAGCCCCCTCCGGTGTCTATATAAACCGGAGGGTTTAGTCCATAGGACGACAACAATCATACCATAGGCTAGCTTCTAGGGTTTAGCCTCTATGATCTCGTGGTAGATCAACTCTTGTAATACTCATATCATCAAGATCAATCAAGCAGAAAGTAGGGTATTACCTCCATCGAGAGGGCCTGAACCTGGATAAACATCGTGTCCCCCGCCTCCTGTTACCATCCGCCTTAGATGCATAGTTCGGGACTCCCTACCCGAGATTCGTCGGTTTTGACACCGACATTGGTGCTTTCATTGAGAGTTCCACGGTGCCGTCACCATAAGGCTTGATATGGCTCCTTCGATCATCGGTAACGATGCGATCCAGGGTGAGGTTTTCTTCCCCGGACAGATCTTCGTATTCGGCGGCTTCGTACTGCGGGCCAACTCGCTTGGCCATCTGGAGCAGATCGAGAGTTACGCCCCTGGCCATCAGGTCAGGTTTGGAAACTTGAAGTATACTGCCAACATCCGCGGAGACTTGATCTTCGACAGATTCGAGCCAATGTCAGGTGCGCTGCACAGTCACGACAAGCATGACTTAGCTCTGCCGTCGGACAGTGTTCGGGAAATCACACCTACAACTACTCCGGCCCTCAATCTGGAACAAATTACACCACCTGAGGATGGGTGGATGGACCCACGAAGGTCGCGCACTCAGCGGCGATAGAGCCGAATACTAACTGCACCACCTACGAGACCCGTGTTGCCGAACCGTTGGATTCGTCCCCGGCCATGGGCTCCGAGCCGCCCGCGTCCGTGCCTATCGAATCCGATTGGGCACCGATCATGGAGTTTACCTCCGCGGATATCTTTCAGCACTCGCCCTTTGGCGACGTACTAAACTCGTTGAGGTCTCTCTCCCTGTCAGGAGACCCTTGGCCGAACTATGTACGGCTAGAATGGGATGCGGACGACGAAGAAATTCGCTCCCCACCCACCACCCACTTAGTAGCCACTGTCGACGATTTAACCGACATGCTCGACTTCGGCTCCGAAGACATTGACGGCATGGACGACGATGCAGGAAGCGCACTAGAACCACCGCCCACAGGGCGCTGGACTGCCACCTCATCATATGACATATACATGGTGGACACCCCCAAAGAAGGCAATGGCGATAAGACGGCGGAGGATAATCCCTCCAAGAAGCAATCCAAGCACCGACGTCAGCAGCGCCGCTCTAAGTCCCGCCATAGCAAAAGCAGCAATACTAGCACAAGAGACAATAACGCTCCGGATAGTGCCGAAGACGACGACAATCCCCTCCAGCCAGACCACGAGCGGGAGGATGAACAAGCTAGCCCTCCGGAACAGGCAGCGGACGGAGAATCAGAGGATGACAATTACATGCCTCTCTCCGAAGATGAGGTGAGCCTCGACGACGAAGAATTATCATGCCTGAGGATCCCGTCGAACAGGAGCGCTTCAAGCGCTGGCTTATAGCCACAGCAAACAGCCTGAAGAAAAAGCAACAACAGCTTCGAGCTGATCTGGATCTGCTAGCGGATAGATGGACTGAAGTCCTTGCAGCCGAGGAATATGAACTCGAACGCCCAACAAAGAGTTACCCAAAGCGCAGGTTGCTACCCCAACTCGAGGAGGAAGCATTAAAATCTACATTACCAGCGTATGATGCGGCTGATCGGCCACCTTGTGTCCGAGACAGAGGGGCATATCAGCCCGAAGTCCAGCCCGCACCCCGTCGCCAGACAAACAAAAACACCAAGGCCCGGGGCAACACGCGGGACTTGCGAGACGTATTGGAAAACAAAGCAGGACATACAAGATCGATCTACGGATCACGGGGTCGCGCCCCAACGCATGACGATGATCGTCACGCTGGTACGCTAAAAGCAAATCCGGCCGGGCTGAATACAGCAGACAAGACTCATATGAACTGCGTCATGACATAGCCCGACACAGAGGCGCCGCACACCCCCTATGCTTCACCGATGGAGTAATGGATCATGAATTCCCAGAAGGGTTTAAACCCGTGAACATTGAATCATATGATGGTACTACAGACCCTGCGATATGGATAGAAGACTTCTTCCTCCACATTCACATGGCCCGCGGGGATGATCTACACTCCATCAAGTACCTCCCGCTAAAACTCAAAGGGCCGGCTCGGCATTGGCTGAATAGCTTGCCGGCAAACTCCATTCGAAGTTGGGAGAGCCTGGCAAACCCATTCCTGGAGAATTTCTAGGGCACTTATGTGCGACCGCCGGATGCTGACGATTTAAGTCATATAACTCAGCAGCCAGGGGAATCGGCCAAGAAATTATGGACTCGGTTCCTAACTAAGAAGAACCAAATTGTCGACTGTCCGGATGCAGAGGCCTTAGCGGCATTCAAGCATAACATCCGTGACGAGTGGCTCGCCCGGCACCTCGGTCAAGAGAAGCCAAAATCCATGGCAGCCCTCACGACACTTATGACCCGCTTTTGTGCGGGTGAAGATAGGGGGTTGGCTCGTAGTAACAACACAACAAGCAAACCTGGCACATCAGAGGCTAGGGATAGCAACGGCAAACCACGACGCAACAAACACAAGCATCATAAATATGGTGAAAACGCTGAAGATATGGCAGTTAATGCCGGGTTTAGTGGCTCAAAGTCCGGTCAGCGGAAAGGCCCCCTCAAAAACAACAATTCGGGTCCATCCCGTCTGGACCGCATACTCGATCATCAATGCCAAATTCATGGCACCCCAGGGAGCCAGCCACCCATACCAACAGAGAATGCTGGGTCTTCAAACAATCCGGCAGAGCAGGCGCTAAAAACAGTAAAGGAGGGTCTCAATGCGATGATGACGACGAAGAGCCCGGATCACCGAACACAGGAGGGCAAAAGCAATTTCCCCCGCAAATCCAAACTATGAACGTGGTAAACACCACCCCAAATTCCCAACCTGGACTGGATACGCACCCCTCAGGATGCCGACCTAACGGAACTAGTTGTCCCACAAAATAAACTAGGGTCGGTCACCTTCAACCGCACGGATCGTCCGGTTAACGCCAATCAGGGCAACCCAGCCGCACTAGTGCTCGACCCAATAATTGACAGGTTCCACCTCACACGAGTCCTTATGGACGGAGGCAGCAATTTAAACCTGCTTTACCAGGACACAGTGCGCAAGATGGGCATCGATCATCCGGCAATCAAACCCACTGAAGCCACTTTCAGAGGCATCATACCTGGTGTGGAAGCCAGCTGTACAGGCTCCATCGCCCTCGAGGTAGTCTTCGGATCACCCGACAATTACCGTAACGAAGAGTTAATCTTCGAAATCGTCCCCTTCCGCAGTGATTATCAGGCACTGCTCGGACGACCCGCTTCGCTCGATTCAACGCGGTGCCACATTATGGCTACCGTAAGCTCAAAATGCCCGGTCCACGCGGCGTCATCACGGTTAATGACAAAGACAAACTTTACTTCGGCATCAACGAGTACAAAACTGCCTTAATAGCAGAAGCAGCGAGCAGCGCCTCGAAGCCGAACCTCAAGTCAACGGCCAGGCTCCCGGACACCGTCAAAGGACTCCGAACTACTTCACGGAAGGATAGCCCGGCTCGTCGGGAGCTCAGCTAAACACTCCGGCGAAGGCCAGGACAGGCCGCACTCAGCGACTCAACCGCTCTCCGGCACGCAAACATTTCTTACACTTCCTTCGTAGGTTCACCTTTGCGCCGACCAGGATGGGCGATACGGAGGCAGCCCGAAAACGCAAGGGAATCCTTAGATATTCCCCGCGATGACCATCCGATTATACTCCGGATCCGCACGCAGCTTCTTCCTCCCTGGTCTCAGCAGGTTCCACAGTCATATTTCTTTTTCATTATTACATGTCTTATACGCATCGACGTACCATTCAAATAAAATATGTGGATTTGTATGAAGCTTTTATGCTGTCATTTCTTATTAAAATTCTTTTGTCGAGTGGCATCCGTACACCACGATATGCCTTTAAACGTGTCAGGGGCTTCGGTTTACCCACGGTACGGCAATAAAGTCCAAACACCTTCGTGGAAGTTCCGCACCCCGAACTTATAGCACTATATGCATCAGCTCTGAACCATGTCTTGGGTCAATAGTTGGGTTTTCCCCGCTCCCGTGTTTTGGTACCTTACATTCCGCTATATCGGCTAAGGTAGCACTGGGAGAACTACTGCGATTGTGTCTCGGTTCTTCCGGACGAGCACCTCAGTAGAGAAAGCTGAAAAATGACTGTCATGATACGGCGAGAGCTGGTCAGCTGTTCGAGAGATCGTAAAATCTTTAAGGATTTCTCCCGCATAATGCCATAACCAATGCAGCATGCGATGGATCCGTTTTTCCTCCGATCAGGTGCTTATAGAGCCCCTAGTACGGTCTTCCGAACACTAGGGGTTGCGCCTACCTTACTAAAGCTCCTATGGCTAAGTGAGAGTGATAAAGCCCTATAGTCCGATTGCCTGGTTTGTTGTGCTGAGCACCTCCTTCGAAGGACCCAAAACTAGGATAAAGAGTGCTCAGGTTTATCCCGAACACCCTCGTACTTCTTACGTGGGGGCAGAAGCCGACGACTGGCCAACTCTCAGGTTTAACATATAAAACAGCCGCACAGGAGGGTAAACTTTTATATAACAAATAATAAATAAATGACCTTGTTCAAACATTACAACATGATTGGCATTCATGGGAATATAATGTCCTTGGTGCATAGCTCCGCTGCAAGGTAGGATCCTTTCAGGACACTTTCATAGTATAATTCGGGCTTGCGGTGCTCCTTCCCCTCTGGCGGCCTTCGGTCATCAACTTCTCAGCATCCATCTTCCCCCAGTGCACCTTTGCGCGGCCGAAGGCCATTCGCGCACCCTCTATGCAGACCGACCGCTTGATAACGTCAAGTCGAGGGCAAGCACTTACAAGCCGCTTCACAAGCCCGAAGTAACTGCCTGGAATCGGCTTGGCAGGCCACAACCGGATAATCAAATCCTTCATGGCTAGTTCCGCCGCCTTATGCAGTTCGATCAGCTGTTTTAGTTGGTCGGCAAAAGGCACCGGATAAGTCGGTGCCAAATACTGCGACCAGAAGAGCTTATCTGCAGTGTTCCTTTCTTTGGCCTAGTAGAATTGGGCGGCATCCGATATGCTGCGGGGCAGCTCCGCAAATACCCCTGGAGAAATCCGAATTCAAAATTAGAAACATAATCTTCTCCTCAAATACTTGCTTTACAAGGAAAAAAGCCTTACCCGCCGCGATCTTCCTCGCCTCTTGGATCTCCTGCAGGGCACTTTGGGTTTCCCCCCGGGCATCGCTCGTGGCCTGATGCGCCTTGGTGAGTTCAGATTCTTTCTCCATTAAACTCTGCTCCATGGTCTCGCATTTCTTCACTGCCTCTTGCAGCTCCTGCTCAGCTTTAATAACCCTGGCCTCGTACTTCTCACGAAGAGCCTGCTCTGTGGTTGCCTTTTTATCAGCCTCGGCCACAGCCTTCTTAAGGGCCTCGACTTCGGTCACCATCCCTAGTGCAGATCATGAAGCCTATTTCAGCATACTGAAAATTCATTCGCAATAAACGCAAATAAGACTTGTGCATACCTTGTTTATCTCCCAACTGCATTTTCAACTGGCCAAGTTCTTCTTCGACCAGCTCCAGACTTTGATTCAGTCCGGAGATCTCCGCAGCATGAAAGGCAGCAGCCGCTATAGACGACTGCTTATAACAGAAGAGAAATAGATGTCATGCAACGAGTCTTCCTGCGAACATAAATTTGATCCTCTCTCCGGCTTTTTGTTCCACCGAACAGTGTATCAGGGGCTACTATCCATACCATTACACTCTTCGAAATACATACCTCAAAATCTTTCATAAGGCTGATACAGGCTCCATTCAGTCCACTCTTAGCAGACTAAATCTTCTCAATCACCGCACCCATAAGGACACAGTGTTCATCGACAATGGAGGCGCTCTTCAGCGCCACCAACAAAGCATCTGATACCTCTGGTTGGACAGAGGTTGCCGGTATGCCCCCTCTAGCTGAGAGAGGTTGCCTGCCTGATTCTGAAACCGTATTGGTCTCCGGAACGGCATCCGGCTGGGAGCCGAATTCAAGATGGCCCCCGCCGTCAGCTCCCATGGGAATTTTCTCCCCCATGTGTTCGGCCCCTGAAGTTTGACCTCCAGGCGCCACCTTCACGGTCTTTTCCTCTCCTCCTTGGCCGGGTTCCCTCTGGGACAAAGCCTCGGTGGTATTCACCTATACGAAGGAAGGGGCCTTTGGGGGCGTCCCGCTCTCCATAGCATTCGAGCTCAGCAAATCCTCTGATGAGGATTGTTCGGTACGGGACCTCGCCGGGCTACAAAAAAAATATAGCTCAGGTTAACATATTATGCCATGATGAGTCTGGATGCATAACCGTATTCGGACTGTATATACTCACGAGTTCACCAGGGGTTGGGCCCTGGGATCCCATGCTGGGCCGCTGTCGGCAGCGGCAGGGGACTCCTCTGGGGGAGGATCTTTACCGCTTTTAGGCGACTCGGCCTCCAACTGTGCGGAGGCCGTCCTTTTCTTTCTTTCCCCCATAGGGGATCCATCTTCCTCCTTGTCCTCTTCGGAGGCGGAACGGGCATCGGAGCCTTCAGATATTGTGTCCGAAGTGCCGCGGCGACGAAGGCCGCCCTGGGTCTTTTTGGCCTCCTTCTCGGCCGTCTTCTTCGGCACCTTATAAGGCGCCGGGACCAGCATCTTCGTCAGAAGTGGGACGGCCGGTTCTTCAGGCAGCGGGGCCAGACAATGGATCCGCTTTGCCTTCTTTGTCCAGCCCTAGGAGAATTGTGGAAAACACATTAAGCGCTTCCCTTGGGTTACGCGGATAAAAAATACGAATACTTACCGCACTTGCAGGGTGGGACAGTTGGTACCCGCGGTCTTCGGCGGAGTCTGGCCATGATTTGCCGGACTTGAAAAGCATCTTCCAGATGTCCTTGTGTGAGGAGCTGAAAAGCTCTTGCAAGGTTTGGTGCTTGTCCGGATAGAATTCCCATAGATTGCAAGTCCGGTGTTGACAAGGCAGGATCCGGCGAACTAACATCACCTGGACTACATTGACAAGTTCAATGTTCCTGTCTCCCACATCTTTAACACGCGTCTGGAGCACCGACAATTCGTCGGATGAGGACCAGTTCAGGCCCTTCTTAACCCAGGATGTAAGCTGCAGGGGGGCACCGGATCGAAACTCGGGAGTAGCGGCCAATTCCGTGCCGCGTGGCTCGGTGATGTAAAACACACTGCTATTGCCACTCCATGACGGAATCGTTAAAGGTGCATGTTGGCCATGTGACATTGGGCATTTTGCTCACCATAGCACCTCCGCACTCGGCATGCTCGCCCCCCACTACCTTGGGCTTCACATTAAAAATCTTCAGCCATAAGCCAAAATGTGGTGAGATGCGGAGAAAAGCCTCGCACACGACAATGAATGTCGAGATGTTGAGGAAGGAATTAGGGGACAGATCGTGAAGATCGATCCCATAATAATACATGACGCCGCAAACGAACGGGTGGAGGGGAAACCCTAGCCCGCGGACAAAGTGGGGGAGGAATACAACCCTCTCATGGGGTTCCGGAGTAGGGACGATCTGTCCCGCCGTCGGGAGACGATGGCTGATTTTCCTGGCCAGATACCCGGCCTCCCGAAGCTTTTTGATATCCTTCTCCCGGACGGTAGAGGCCATCCATTTGCCTCCTCCTCCGGATTCAGACATTTTCGGAAGGCCTTTGCGGGCAGAGAAGATGAACCCTTGGGCGCTGGAGCTTGGGCGGAGGGGAATGGATCGGGAAGAAGAAAGCGTGGGTGCGAAAGGGAGTCCTTATTCCCTTATAAAGGCGGCATGCCTTCTGCGCCTCCCCACTTGCCTGGTAAAACCGCTTATTCCCCAAGCACCGTAATTGATGGCGCGGTTGGGTTACCCGCACCCGTATTGATGAGAATCCTGTGATAAGGGGACACGATCTCTGCTTCGACAAGACGTGCCAAGAAAACCGCCTCGCAATATGTGCAGTAGCTGGTTGAGAAAAACGGTTCGGATAATGACCGGGCCATGGCCTGATGCCACGTTATGAAAAATTGTCAGCGGATTAGATTTGTGGAAATATTATACTCTCTACGGTGGTATGTGGAATTTGTTTTGCAGAGCCGGACACGATCCTTGTGTTCAAAACCTTCTATGGAGTATTCGGAGGAGGAACCCGCCTTGCAATGTCGAAGACAATCTGCGCGCCGGACTCACCGTCATTGAAGCCTGGTTCAGGGGCTACTGAGGGAGTCCTGGATTAGGGGGTCCTTGGACAGCCGGACTATATCCTTTGGCCGAACTGTTGGACTATGAAGATACAAGATTGAAGACTTCGTCCCGTGTCCGGGTGGAACTCTCCTTAGCGTGGAAGGAAAGCTTGGCAATTCGGATCTGTAGATCTTCTCCCTTGTAACCGACTCTGTGTAACCCTAGCCCCCTCCGGTGTCTATATAAATCGGAGGGTTTAGTCCCTAGGACGACAACAATCATACCATAGGCTAGCTTCTAGGGTTTAGCCTCTACGATCTCGTGGTAGATCAACTCTTGTAATACTCATGTCATCAAGATCAATCAAGCAGGAAGTAGGGTATTACCTCCATCGAGAGGGCCCGAACCTAGGTAAACATCGTGTCCCCCGCCTCCTGTTACCATCCGCCTTAGACGCACAGTTCGGGACCCCCTACCCGAGATCCGCCAGTTTTGACACCGACAGTGATCAAGAAAGAATCCCGCCAATTCCTCTTGAATTGCTTTCATGCGATCTTGTGGTAGGAGTTCATACCGCATCTGCCACGTCTAATTTGAAGAAGGGGGTCAATACATATATATGAATGAAACTCAACACAAATGATGGTAATAAAATGAAATTGTGAATATTATTGCTTACGCACTTCATATTGTCTTTTAGAGTAGCCCCGCTTATTCTTGGCGTCGCGTTGTAGATGAACTCGCAAACGTAGTATCCACAGTAATTACTCCCGGGTTCCTGCCACAAGCATTTTACGAGAAATAGAGGTCAATCAAACTAATAATGGAGCATTATAAATGGCAGTGATGAAAGTAGCTAGAATCAACGGGAGATGCGCGGAACTAGCTAGATAGTAGTACTTACTTTTGGGTATTTAAATCGCAGCTCCCCCGACAGTCCCGGAGCGTGTGGGGTGAATACTTTCCAAACCCTGCGAGACAGAGAAAACAATTACTTGATATCAGGAAATGAACAAAGTTGCTGATATGGTGCGATAATGATCGATTGAACTTACTTCCTGAGCATTTTAGTCATGTCCGCATAGTTCTCAAGATCTTTTCGTCTCGAGTCTAAGACGATTACTAGTCCCTGCTCAAGCTTAATCTCTAGGATAATATATTGGAACCCGCGCACGCATGCATAACTCATCAATTACATTATTATAACCTCGAGTAATAAGGGAAATCGAATATGCACAAGACAGTAACACTCACTTGAAGTTGTAAGGAAAGAGTATTTTATCTTTGTTTTGATTTATTAGCAACGATTTGAGCAAGCTGGCCTCGGTTTCTTTGGCATGAAATCTAACCGTAAATTCATCTATGAGATTTGTGTTAATGAACCCAATATCATAGATTTCTGCTTTTCTGCATTCGACGATCTTCGATCTACATAATATAGTGAGGATAATTATATGTACATGCTATGAAAGAGCTTAGCTATATATAGAGACTCAATGACAGAAGTAGTACTTACAGACAGTAGCAAGTGACCGTTAATTTATCGAGGGCCTTTTGATTGAAAAACTGGAAGAACTCCTCAAATGGAACAGACAACAGATCAATTCCAACGAGGTCGTGCTCCTCTTTAACTCTTGGCGTTAAAGTATCCTTCCCCCCAGACTCTCTGCAGATTTTCATGTACCAATCATGGAATCTTCGCATCATCGTTGTTAGAGGACTTCCATCTTTGACGAGAGGCTTCCCATACTGGTATTTGTGTTCGTCCACCTCCATTTTATCATAATGTGCATCGTCGGGCAGGTAATCTCCAAGATTGGTACCGGGCAAAATCCCCGGATGATTAACGACGATATCGCTAGACACCTTGAGTGGGGGGGCACAATTGGTTCGCTTGTTCGCCGAGCTGGGCAATTTTTTTCCCAGCTCGTCATTCTACTAACCTTCGATCACTGCAAGTACTTCCCGACCACTCCGCTTTGATATATGACCTTCCAATAATGCGCTCATAGTTGGTTTTCGACGGAGACGGTGGTGGTTTCTTCAGGGCGTCGATAGTGCGCTTTGCTTTCACCGCATCTATCTTCTCCTCTGGAGGTGAATGTTCCTTAGCTCTTTGCGTTCCAAAGAAGTCCTTCACATAGGCTTGATATATCTCCTTGTTTTCCTCTGCGGTCATCTCATATGGTAACTTCTCTATAGGCTTGAGAGATGGACCGAATCTGTATTGCCTCCCGGCTCTGGCTATACTGCTAGATGCCGGAGCAGACGGAGTGGCTGCAGCTATCTTCTTTCCTTGCTTACTAGGCGGAGGAGAAGGACTACGACGCGCCGGAGCAACCGGATCAGCGGCAGCTCTCTTTCGCCCTTGCTGACGAGGCGGAGGAGGAGGCGGGCTGCTCGGATGCGCCGGCGCAGGCTAAGAAGGAGGCAGAGTGCCGCCACGCGCCGGAGAAGGAGGCGGAGTGCCCTGATCACTTGCCGGAGGAGGAGCCGAAGGAGGAGGTTGAGTGCCCTGACTCATTGGAGGAGGAGGAGGAGGAGGAGGAGGCGGAGGCGTCCAGTTAGGAAGGTTGATGAACTCCTTCCGCCATAGCATGGAGTCTACAGAGCAGAACCCAGCCGAGTCTCCCCTTCACCGGTAGGGTGGTCAAGCTAGAGCTCCTCAAATCCCTTCGTTGTTTCATCCACCATCACCCTAGCATATCCTTCCAGAATCGGCCGGCAGTGAAAAGTTGCGCCGGGTTCAGGAGGTGCAACAGAGCCGACAGCCGCCTTGACTTTGAATTGCTCCCATTGCGCCATAAGGTGGCAGTGTTGAGACTCCCTGATAGCATCCACGGGGTAGCTAGCAGGAGCCGTGGAGACAGGCTCCTGAAGCAGCTCGGTGGAAGCCACGCTGCTTCTCCGCTGAGATGGCGGGGTAGCTTCGTCAAGTCGCTTGCTATGAGCTGCTTCTCGTTCCTCTAGCGCTTGTACCCTTTCGTGTAGCTTCTGCAGTTGGGTCAGCTCCACTTTCCTCTTCCTCTCTCGGCCTTTGTAACCGCCTACGTCGGGAAACCCAGCCTTCCAAGAAATGGAGCCTGGCGTGCCTCGTGTCTGTCCAAGGTGCTCAGGATTCCCGAGGGCCTGTGTGAGCTCGTCGTTTTCTCTGTCGGCAATGAACGTCCCTTCCTGCGCTGCGGCGATATAGTCCTGAAGCCTCGTGACAGGTATTCTCAGTTGCTCGTTCGTCCAAACGCACTTCCCTGTTTTAGGGTCCAATGATCTTCCAACCCCGAAGAACCAAGTCCTTGAACGGTCTGGCCAGTGCAATGTCTCTAGTTCGACCCCTTTATCAAGCAGGTCATTCTCAGCCTTGTCCCACAACAGCCGGGCTCTGAGGTAGCCACCTGACCCCGTGCAATGGTGATGCTCCTTTGCAGCATTTTTCTTGTTTGTCGCTGACATCTTCTTACTCTTCTCCGATGTCTTGTGGGCGACAAATGCGTCCCAGTGATCTCTGATCTTCTCAAATCGGTCGGTGAATTCTGGAGTCTTGTCTCAACCAATGTTGATTTCAGCTCATTCTTCCACCTCCTGAATAGATCTACCATCTTCTTAAGAGCATGAACCTTGATCAATGGCTCTAGAAATGGCTTCTCCAGATACTCCTCTGGCGGTAGGGTGAAATTTGCCTTCAGCGCGGTCCAAAGATCAGCTTTCTGCCTATCGTTCACATAAGGCACCTTAGGGTCTTCGTTCTTAGGCTTATACCATTGGTGGATGCTAATCGGGATCATGTCCCTAGCAAGAACCCCTCACTGAGCAGAAAATGCTTCCTTGGTCCGAATGGGTGCAATCGGTTGGCCATCGCGCGAGATTTCTGTGATCGTGAACCTTTCATCCGAGCGCAACTTATTCTTCAGGCCTCATCTCGTTACCGAAGTTTGGTTTGATCCGGAGGGCTAGAAAAAAGAAGAAAGAAGAGAGTTAATATGTGTACATACCAAAACAATCAATGCATCAATTAGCTATAGTTAGCACAAGAGAAGAAGAAGAAGAAGAATAAGAAGATGATGATGATGATGATGATGAAGAAGAAGAAGAAGAAGAAGAATACGAAGAAGATTATCCTTCTTCTTCCCATCTATGCCTTCTTCTTCTCCTCTTTTTTTCTTCTTCTTCCTCTTCTTTCTCTCCTCGTCTTCTCCTTCTTCTTCTCCTTCTTCCTCTACTTATTTTCCTTTTTCCTCTCCTTCTTTTTCTTCTTCTTCCTTCTTATTTCTTCCTCTTTTCTTCCTTTTCCTTATTTTACTTTTTTCTCTCCACTAACCTAAATTGCACTAACCTAAAATGCAACAAACCTAAAATGCACTAAATCGATATCTACTAAAAACTTAAATAAAAAAATTAATACATATATTAAAAAATGCATATATGAAAAAAAACATCATCATATCATCAACATGAACATCTCGTCAACACATTATATCATCAACATCATCATATCATCATCAACATATATATGAAAAAAATGCATATATATGAAGAGGAGGGCCGGCCGGACCGTAGCGCGGGCGGCGCGGACCGGGGCGACGATGACGCGGGGCGGGGCGGCGACGGCGTCGGGGCAGGAGCAGCGCGCAGTAGGGTAGGGGTGGCGCATGGCGACGGCGTCGGGCGAGGGTGGGGGAGACGGTGACGGCGCGGGCGACGGCGCGGGCTGCAGGCAGCGTCGGGGCAGCCTGGCAGCGTCGATGTCGTCGAGGTGTCGTCGGGGGCTACTGCGAGATGAAAACTAAAAATTTCTAAGTGCTTTCTTATATACCCAGAGCATTGGTCCTGGTTCGTGGCACCAATCGGGACCAATGCCCCCCTTTAGTCCTGGTTCGTGCCACCAATTGGGACCAAAAGCCTTGTACTGGCGTGGTGCGGTGGGAAGTTTAGTCCCACCTCACTAGTTGAGGAGCTCCGGCACGTGTTTATAAGAGCCGCTGCCTCTTTCCTCTCGAACTCCTCACTATTGCAGGTCTATCACTACTAGGGAAAACCCTAGCAGTAGCGCGAGTATTTTGCCTATCAGTAGCGCGGGACGATGCGCTACTGATAAGGCGCTACAACTAACGTGTAGCAGTAGCGCGTGTCGTCCCATGCTACTGCTATACATGGGTAGCAGTAGCGCGCTTTAGTGTAGAGTTTTGCTGCTAATATCTGCTGCGCTTTTTAGCAGGAAGCGCTACTGGTAAGGGAGCGCTACTGCTAACTTTGTTCCCCTCACTACTGCTAGTTATATTAGTTTCTATTTTTTTTGCATATTTGTTTTGTATTTGAATAGGCTTTATACAATATCTTTAGCATATCATACACATACAAATGTAATCATAGCATATACATACAAATAGTCTCATCAAATCATGTCATCATCATAATCATCATCCAACACAAAGTGGTCTCTCACCATCATCTCGAAAATAGTGATACAAGTCTCGATTACTTGCAACTACATCGTCATCCATCTAAACAATGATATACGCGAGAAGAGCTATCACTATGAGTGAGAGCGGAACTATGCAGTACATGAGTCCGTATCCCTCTCTCGCATTAGCGTGAACCTAAACTAACTACTGGTTGTCGCTCGGAAACCGGAAACCGGTACACCTGGGCCTGACACTCCGGCCACTCGTCGTATACTCCTGGCGTAGCACTTCTTCGCCATCGATGATCTATGCACCTTCATCGTCACATGAGTCGATGATATGCAACATATATAGTTGAGCAACAGAAAGAGACAGACTTGGCAAAAATAGAAGCAATATATCATGAGCATAAATAACAAAGTTCATCGTACCCAAAATGCCCTAACTAGAGTGATCTTCGCTAGTTGAGGAGGACGGTTTAATTACATCAGAAATAAAGTTTCGCCATGCATAACTCAAAGTTTTGTCATACAGAAAGTATGGACTAAAGGGACACATTGTCATATATCGACAATCACTCCAACATGTCGTGCCATCCATCCATGTCAGGGAGATAGTCCCCAAGCTTAGTGAAAGGCTTCATGTCCAGACACTGAGAGAGGCTACGCGTGTCCGGACGTCTTCCCATGACATTTTTCCTTCTTCGTAGAACATCCCTATTTTTTCGATGACCTCCTTCATGATGATTTGGGCAAGTTCGCACTGGATGTGATAGAACTCAGCTCGAAGTCGATGATCCTCGATATCTCCTAAGTCCTTTGCCCATTGCAGAATATGGGAATCGCCAGATTTAGGTGACATGTGAAGGTTCTGGTGATCCCGTCTATACTCCAGCATGTGGTGTAGGACATAGAATCCATCATTAAGAAAATCACTCAGTTGCTAGATGCAGCAGAAGTCGGTCTTATGGCTGAAGGCGGGCCTGTCGTCCCTTGTCTTCTTGTCGTTGACCTCTCCACCCCGTTTGCTGTAGTAAAAGATAGCACTGTCGAGAATAGAGTTGATGTGGGTGTAATCCTTTTTGGTAATGTTCTTTGACGAGTCCAAGTAAAGAGCGTGGGAGTATCGGGGGTAGAGGATGATGAGGACGGCGCGCCTGCCGCTGCGCAAAATAAGTACACCTCAAATTAATTAGCCTCCACCGTGCAAATGAATGATTGAAATCGAAGGAAGGATATCCACGCGGATGACTTACAGGGTATGATAAGGCACGATAATCGCCTCCTTGTCCTTATTGGCGAGCATGAAATTGACGAGGTAGTCCCTCGCGTATTCACAGTGCTTTGCGCAGACTGCCAAGAAGCCCTCGTGCATGAAGTACGGGTCAGCGACACAGATAAAAGGTATCTGCTCAACCCTGATGAGGTAGTTCATGTGCAAGGCATAAAGGCGGACAAACGCAAAATCCAGCTTCTTCTAGTGAAACATGTCGAAGATGTAATCGAATCGAAGGAAGAACTTCTCCGCGGGGAATGTGTCAACGTACGACAATCTCCGCGGTACGTTAACCACGTAGAGTGGGTATCCTGGATTTTCCGAGGCAAGGAGGCCTTTCTCTCTCTGCAGCACATCGTCATGAAGTCTCCTTACATCGCCGAATATGGCCCCTATCGCTGCTTTAGGTAGGATTGGTTCACCGGCGATATGCCATTTTGCCGCACCGGGGATATCTATACGATCTTGAACTTGAGGCTGCTGAGGTGGCTGGATCATAGAAGCAGCTTTTTTGCCTTTCCTCGGTCTCTTCCTAGACTTCTTTACTACCGGAAGGTTTTCCATAATACGTTCAGACTCCGGAGGCGGCAATTCAGGCACCGACTCATGACGCTCAAACCCTAAGTAGGCGCCAGTATTGACATACTGTTGACTGTCATCGTCATCCTCATCCACATCTACGGCGACGTCGCCAGCGACTAATGGAGCCTCTTCCTCACCCCTCCGCTATCACCCAGCACGACAGCTGACCCTAATTGGGTAGGTGAGGTGTTGATGTTCATACCTAACTGCGTGCTCGTGGGTGTGCTCCCGGCCGCCTCTAGACGAAGCAGACTCTTTGGCCACAACAGGACCCACCCATTTCAACAATCACCAAGCTGCCGCGGGGTCTCGTCGTCATCCCCCACTAGTACCAGAGGAGCCAAATTCTCGTGGCCCGGTTTGCCACTGGCCACGGAAACCTTGAAGACGTCCGGGGGGATCGGCCGGCTATGGAACAATGGTTCCTTCGGCTCCATTATCGTCGCCTTCCCCACGTCCACCTTCTGGTCGCCGACGGTGTACAATATGGTGCACAGGGTTTCGTCAGCCTGCAAAGAAAAGTCTACGACGTGAGACATCCAAAAGGCAATGAAAACGGGAGATTATACATTTATTGAAGGGGGCCGGTGTGACAGATACCGTGAGGGCGTCGAGCTCAGATAAAGACAAAGCATCACCGAGCACGTCCGGTGCTGGAGCCGGTGCCGGAGCAGGTGCGGGAGCCGGTGCAGGAGCAGGTGCAGGAGCCGGTGCGGGAGCAGGTGCAACTGTTGGTGCTGGTGCAACGCTAGTCGAGCTGCTCCCGAAGAAGTTAGCAAGGGGAAAGTCCGCTGCATTTTTTCTGGATTTTGCCTGCTCCAATTGAAAACGGCCGGAACCAAGGTAGTAGACATATCTACAAGCACCTGTTTTGCGGCAGCTACCGCTGTTGCGACTATCTCAGATGATTTCTTCTCAACCGCAATCTCAACCTTCTTGTCGATGTTTTCTTCAGTTAACCTCTGTCTTTCCTTTCTCTCCTCCGTGGTCTCATGGTAGTATTTCTTCCACGTGGTGCCGTCTCCGACACCGTGCACGCGTCCATACGACGGTCGAGTCTCCACCGGGAGTCCTTTCAATATGTTCAACGCCTGGTTGAATGGAGTGCCCCACTTGGGCCTCGCCAATGCCTCAAACGGCGAGTCGCTTTCGTCCGCAATCCTGTGCTACTCTCACTGCAAAAGGCACAAGGATAGTTTACAAATATGACTAACATGCAGTCGAATTGATCAGAAACTAAAATTACCAGCAGTCTCATGAACTCCGTGACCGCGTTCGTCTCGAAAACCTTCTTCACTGGATCCCAACGGTGCCGGTCCCTGAGGACGTCACGCTCCTGCGGGACGGTGAACTCCTCCAGGGGGTCTGGGATGCCCAGACTCGCGGCTTCCGCGTCCTCCTTGGCCCATATGGACCTCTTCCCGCCGTAACCACGGCTTCCGAGGTGGTGGCACCCAATGTTCCTCTGTTGAAGCCCCTTCATGTACTTCGACTTTTTTTGGCAGCTTCGGCCTCGCAAGCCGCCTTGAATATTTGAAAGTGCTCTGCCGTGATTGTCGGATTATCCTTTACAATCTCGGAGTAGGGTTCCTTTTTGTTGACGATCCGATATTTCACACTTGATTTCCAGGCGGCCAACGCGTCGCTAAACTTGGTCATGGCGTGTTTGTTTATCTTCTTCATTGCCAGGTCCTTATCTCGATCTTTATAATCATTTTCATTCCGGCCCGGGAACAAGAATATCTGGTGCAGCTTCTTTAGGAGGGAGGGCATCATATTATCTATCTTCTTTAGTTTCTCATCATTCATGGTGGCGGTTGTCCGTATGATGCAGCCTATTTGATTGTCGTAGCACGCGCGCGCTTCCTCGGGCGCGTTTGGCTCAAAATTGCCGTCGTCCACCTTCGTGACCACCAGTCTAGTAGTCCTGAGCTTGTTAGGAAGTCGTTGCCTCTTTTCTTTCGGTTCTATACCGGCTCCGCTAGTCTCGACACCGGTCTTAGTCTTAGTGCCGGTCTCGATGCCGGTCTCGATGTCGGTCTCAATCTTCGATGTGATAGGTGGACCCAGCAACATCAACTCTTGATCGTCGGCTTCCCTCAAAAATCCTTCTGGCACTAGGTAGATGTTGTCGCAGTCACTAGTACCCTGTCCTTCACGTTGCTAGCCATGTTTCATACGATTAAATCTAGTCAATTAATTCTAGACCTAATAAAATGAATAATGACATAAAAAAAAGGCCTATGCTTTGCAGGAACGTTGACTCCTTCCCGGTGCGGCAAATCCCGGGCACTCGATATGTCCTTGTTTGTAGCACAAGTCATGCCGAAATTCACGGAAAATTTTGGCATGACTTTTGCTAAAAAGTGGACAAATCGAGAACCTGAAATTTGCCGGAACGGAAATGAATCAACATTCTGGCAAAAGATAGGTCACTCGGCTTCAATCCCTGGAAACAACAAAGCCACTTGGGCACAATCAAACCACTTTAATGAAAAGATATAACATGAGCAAACACTATTAAGGAATTTGCATATAACATGGCCACTTCAATGAAAAGATATAATCAACAATACTGGAATATGCAAATGAACATCAATGACATATATCATATAACAACAATCTTGTTTTTTGTTTACATAGCAACAATTAGTTTAACCAAGTTTTTCAAAATAAAAACAATTCTGTTTTTTGTTTATAGCTAAATGCCATAGCTACTGTTTTTTATATATAGCTAAATACTTTTGTTTTTTGTCTAAAGCTAAAAGTCTAGGAACTTCATTTTCTCTAACCCTTCTGACCTCACCAAAATTTCCACAACAAGACCTTAGTACCTACACCCAATTTCTTCAAAAATATTCAGGTCCATAGTCCAAATAATTCAAATTTCATTTGAATGAAATTTGGAACAGATTCAGGTCCATAGTCCAAATGATTTTTTATAGCTAAGTTTTTTTTGTTTATAGCCTCTATTAATTTAAATCTAAATGCTACTATTATTTACATACCCTCTATTAATTTAAAGATAAATGGAATTACTGTTTAGGCATTTTCATAAAAATTTGCCCTAGCTAATTTCCTAAAAAAACATGCTAATCATTTTTCCTAAATGCTAAAAAATGCCTACTGCCCTAAACAAATCTAGGGTTCATATGAACATCAACACAACATCAACATATATATGAATTGCCCTAGCAGAGAGAGAGAGGAGGGTAGGGGAGAGGAGAGGCAGAGCCTTATGGTCGGCGGCGAGGGCAGGCTCTGGCTCGGGCGGCGGAGGTCCTGCGCGGGCTCGGGCGGCGGTGGTGAGGTCAAGGGCGGCGGTGGTGAGCTCGAGGGAGGCGACGGTGAGGTCGAGGGCGGCCTCGGGCGGTGGCGGTGTGGTCGAAGGCGGCCTCGGGCGGCAGCGGTGTGGTCGAAGGCGGCAGGGCAACGGCGGTGATGGAGAAGTTGGGGGAGAGGGGAGTGGAGGGGGAAGGACTTAGCGAAATTTTGGGCCCGCACGGCCGGGGGTTAAGTCAAACTAGCAGTAGCGCGTTTTGCCGAAATGCGCTATAGCTAAGTTAGCTATAGCATTTTCCAACGACGATGAAGGAGAGGCGCAATGCTCACCTGCATGTTGCTTAGCTTCAGGCCTTGAGGAAGTGGTGTAGACTGCATGGAGCTATCAGGGTTTCGGACGAAAACTACACATAGCTCTGTGCGGTCTACACTATTTCCTCAAGGCCTGAAACTAAGCAACGTGCAGGTGAGCATTGCGCCTCTCTTTTATTTTTAATAACTTATTACAACTCCGGACTTTTTTTGCGTTCAGTATGCACCATTCAAAGCCATGTCATCAACTTTCAACCCTTTCTGACTTCATTTGTTATTTTTCATTTATTTACTGATTTGTTTAGAGAGCTAAATGACCGTGAAATTGAAAAGCACTGCAAAATGAAATCTGAAAAGATTGAAACTTGGCATGGTATCATCATTTCACCTACATAGCATGTGCAAAAAAGTAGAGAGGGTTACGGCAAAAACTGGATGCACTTCGTGTACAAAACGGACAATCTCTTTCGAAGTATCAGGGTTTTATACAGAAACTCATCTGTTACAAAGGGATTTCATTTTTTTGAACTTATTTGAACTCCAGACTTTTGTGTGTTCAAAATGCACCATTCAAAGCCACATCATCAATTTTCAACCCTTTCTGACTTCATTTGTTATTTTTCATGCATTTATTGATTTTTTTTGAGCTATAAGACCCTGAAATTGGAAAGCATTTCAAATGAACTCTGAAAAGTTTGAAAGTTGGCATGGTATCATCATTTCACCCACATAGCATGTGCAAAAAAGTAGAGAGGGTTACGACAAAACTGGATGCACTTCGTGTACAAAACGGACAATCTCTTTCGATGTATCAAGGTTTCATACAGAAACTCATCTGTTACAGAGGGATTTCATTTTTTTGAACTTATTTGAACTCCAGAATTTTCGTGTGTTCGAAATGCACCATTCAAACCCACATCAAAATTTTCAGCCCTTTCTGACTTCATTTATTATTTTTCATGCATTTACTGACTTTTTTGAGCTATAAGAACCTGAAATTGAAAAGCATTTCAAATGAACTCTGAAAAGGTTTAAAATTGGCATGGTATCATCATTTCACCCACATTGCATGTGCTAAAAAGTTGAGAGGGTTACGACAAAAACTGTTGGAAATATGCCCTAGAGGCAATAATAAAAGCATTATTATTATATTTCCTTATTCATGATAATTGTCTTTATTCGTGCTATAATTGTGTTATCCGGAAATCGTAATACATGTGTGAATAACAGACAACAAACATGTCCCTAGTGAGCCTCTAGTTGACTAGCTCGTTGTTCGACAGATAGTCATGGTTTCCTGACTATGGACATTGGATGTCATCGATAACGGGATCACATCATTAGGAGAATGATGTGATGGACAAGACCCAATCCTAAACATAGCATAAGATCGCTTAGTTCGTTTGCTAGAGTTTTCCAATGTCAAGTATCCTTTCCTTAGACCATGAGATCGTGTAACTCCCGGATACCGTAGGAGTGCTTTGGGTGTGCCAAACGTCACAACGTAACTGGGTGACTATAAAGGTATAGTACGGGTATCTCTGAAAGTGTCTGTTGGGTTGACATGGATCGAGACTGGGATTTGTCACTCCGCTTGACGGAGAGGTATCACCGGGCCCTCTCGGTAATGCATCATCACAATGAGCTCAATGTGATCAAAGTGTTTGATCACGGGATCATGCATTACGGTACGAGAAAAGTGACTTGCCGGTAACGAGATTGAACGAGGTATTGGGATACCGACGATCGAATCTCGGGCAAGTAAAATACCGATTGACAAAGGGAATCGTATACGGGATTAATTGAATCCTCGACATCGTGGTTCATCCGATGAGATCATCGTGGAGCATGTGGGAGCCAACATGGGTATCCAGATCCCGCTGTTGGTTATTGCCCGAGAGCCGTCTCGGTCATGTCTGCATGTCTCCCGAACCCGTAGGGTCTACACACTTAAGGTTCGGTGGCGCTAGGGTTGTGAAGATATGTATATGCAGTAACCCGAATGTTGTTCGGAGTCCCGGATGAGATCCTGGACGTCACGAGGAGTTTCGGAATGGTCCGGAGGTAAAGATTTATATATGGAAAGTCATCATACGGACATCGGGACAAGTTTCGGGGTTATCGGTATTGTACCGGGACCACCGGAGGGTCCCGGGGGGTCCACCGGGTGGGGCCACCTATCCCGGAGGGCCCCATGGGTTGTATGAGGGAGGGAACCAGCCCATAGTGGGCTGGTGCGCCTCCCCCCAAGGGCCCATGCGCCTAGGGTTTGGGGGGGAAACCCTAAAGGGGGCGCCCCCCTTGCTTGGGGGGCAAGCCCCCCTCCCTGGCCGCCGCCCCCCTAGGAGATTCCATCTCCTAGGGTCGGCGCCCCCCCCCCAAGGGGTTATATAAAGGGGGGAGGGGAGGGGGGCTGAGTACCCTATGCCCTGGCGCCTCCCTCTCCCTCTCCAACACCTCCTCCTCCTCCGTAAGAGCTCGGCGAAGCCCTGTCGGAGTACTGCGGCTCCACCATCACCACGCCGTCGTGCTGCTGCTGGAGTCTTCTTCCCCAACCTCTCCTTTGCCTTGCTGGATCAAGAAGAAGGAGACGTTACGCGGACCGTACGTGTGTTGAACGCGGAGGTGTCGTGCTTTCGGTGCTAGGATCTCCGGTGATTTGGATCACGGTGTGTACGACTACTTCATCCCCGTTCGTTGAACGCTTCCGCTCGCGATCTACAAAGTGGTATGTAGATGCAATCTCTCTCTCCCATGACTCGTTGCTAGATGAACTCATAGATGGATCTTGGTGAAACCGTAGGAAAAATTTTAATTTTCTGCAACGTTCCCCAACAAAAATTGGATGCACTTCATCTACAAAACGGACAATTTGTTTTGAGGTATCAGGGTTTCATACGGAAACTCGTCGGTTACAACAGGCATTTCATTTCTTCGCATGTAACTGCAGTGATATTCTAGATCAAAGGCATCATCATAATAGTTGTGGAGAGAAAGTCTTCACTTTTTATTCGTTTGTGTCCTTTCCTTATTGGGCCGTAACCATGGATATTCTTCATCGCTTAACAGGGTGCTTGGGTCAGCCTTGACTTTGAAGGGAGGAATTTCATGAAACTTTTCGTAATCTTCAGACATGTCTGTCTTGCCCTCCAATCCCATGATGTCTCTTTTTCCTGAAAGAACTATGTGGCGCTTTGGCTCATCGTATGATGTATTCGCTTCCTTATCTTATCTTTTTCTCGGTTTGGTAGACATGTCCTTCACATAGAAAACCCGTGCCACATCTTTGGCTAGGACGAACGGTTCGTCTATGTACCCAAGATTGTTCAGATCCACTGTTTTCATTCCGTACTGTGGGTCTACCTGTACCCCGCCTCCTGACAGATTGACCCATTTGCACTTAAACAAAGGGACCTTAAAATCATGTCCGTAGTCAAGTTCCCATATATCCACTATGTAACCAAAATATGTGTCCTTTCCCCTATTGTTTGCTGCATCAAAGCGGACACCGCTGTTTTGGTTGGTGCTCTTATGATCTTAGGCGATCGTGTAAAATGTATTTCCATTTATCTTGTATCCTTTGTAAGTCAATACAGTCAAAGATGGTCCCCTAGACAACGAGTACAGCTCGTCAGAAACAGTGTTGTCACCTCTGAGATGTGTTTCCAACCAACTGCCGAAAGTCCTGATGTGTTCACAAATAATCCAGTCGTCACGCTGCTCCGGGTGTTTGGAGCGCAGACTGTTCTTGTGTTCATCGACATACGGGGTCACCAAGGTAGAGTTTTGTAGGACTATGTAGTGTGCTTGAGACCAAGAATGACCGTCCCTACATACTATTGAGTCCCCTCCAAGCGTGCCTTTTCTAATCAGTCTCCCCTCATACCGGGATTGAGGGAGACCAATCTTCTTAAGGCCAGGAATGAAGTCAACACAAAATCCAATGACATCCTCTGTTTGATGGCCCATGGAGATGCTTCCTTCCGGCCTAGCGCGGTTACGGACATATTTCTTTAGGACTCCCATGAACCTCTCAAAGGGGAACATATTGTGTAGAAATACGGGGCCCAGAATGACAATCTCATCGACTAGATGAACTAGGACGTGCGTCATGATATTGAAGAAGGATGGTGGGAACACCAGCTCGAAGCTAACAAGACATTGCGCCACATCACTCCTTAGCCTTGGTAGGATTTTTGGATCGATCACCTTCTGAGAGATTGCATTGAGGAATGCATGCACATAGCTTCACAATGGCTAATCGAACGTTTTCCGGTAGAAGCCCCCTCAATGCAACCGGATGCAGTTGCTTCATAATCACGTGGCAGTCACGAGACTTTAGGTTCTGAAACTTTTTCTCTGGCATATCTATTATTCCCTTTATATTCGACGAGAAGCCAGACGGGACCTTCATACTGAGCAGGCATTCAAAGAAGATTTCCTTCTCTTCTTTGGTAAGAGCGTAGCTGGCAGGACCTTCATACTGCTTTGGAGGCATGCCGTCTTTTTCGTGCAAACGTTGCAGGTCCTCCCGTGCCTCCGGTGTATCTTTTGTCTTCCCATACACGCCCAAGAAGCCTAGCGGGTTCACGCAAAGGTTCTTCATCACATGCATCACGTCGACTGAAGAGCGGACCTCTAGGTCTTTCCAGTAGGGTAGGTCCCAAAATATAGATTTCTTCTTCCACATGGGTGCGCGTCCCTCAGCGTCATTCGGAACAGATAGTCCGCCGAGACCCTTTCGAAAGATTACGTGTAAGTTATTGACCATAGCAAGTACGCGATTACTGGTACGCATGGCGGGCTTCTTCCGGTGATCTGCCTCGCCTTTGAAATGCTTGCCTTTCTTTCGACATTGATGGTTGGTCGTAAGAAATCGACGATGCCCCAGTTATTCCTGCATTTTTTCAGGTATATACTTTCGGTGTCAGCTAAACAGTGCGTGCACGTGTGGTATCCCTTGTTTGTCTGTCCTCAAAGGTTACTGAGAGCAGGCCAATCATTGAAGGTTATAAACAGCAACGCATGTAGGTTAAATTCCTCCTGTTTGTGCTCATCCCACACAAGTACACCATTTCCATTCCACAGCTGTAAAACTTCTTCAACTAATGGCCTTAGGTACACATCAATGTCATTGTCGGGTTGCTTAGGGCCTTGGATGAGAACTGGCATTATAATGAACTTCCGTTTCATGCACATCCAAGGAGGAATGTTATACATACATAGAGTCACGGGCCAGGTGCTGTGATTGCTGCTCTGCTCCCCGAAAGGATTAATGCCATCCACGCTTAAACCAAACCATACGTTCCTTGGGTCACCTGCAAACTCAGCCCAGTACTTTCTCTCGATTTTTCTCCACTGCAACCGTCAGCGGGTGCTCTCAACTTCCCGTCTTTCTTACGGTCCTCACTGTGCCATCGCATCAACTTGGCATGCTCTTTGTTTCTGAACAGTCGTTTCAACCGTGGTATTATAGGAGCATACCACATCACGTTTGCAGGAACCCTCTTCCTGGGGGGCTCGCCGTCAACATCACCAGGGTCATCTCGTCTGATCTTATACAGCAATGCACCGCATACCAGACATGCGTTCAAATCCTCGTACGCACTGCGGTAGAGGATGTAGTCATTAGTGCATGCATGTATCTTCTGCACCTCCAATCCTAAAGGGCATACGACCTTCTTTGTTGTGTACGTACTATCGGGCAATTTGTTATCCTTTGGAAGCTTCTTCTTCAATATTTTCAGTAGCTTCTCAAATCCTTTGTCAGGCACAGCATTCTCTACCTTCCACTGTAGCAATTCCAGTACGGTACCGAGCTTTGTGTTGCCATCTTCGCAATTGGGGTACAACCCTTTTTTTTGATCCTCTAACATGCGATCGAACTTCAACTTCTCCTTTTCACTTTCGCACTGTCTCCTTGCATCAACAATGACCCGGCGGAGATCATCATCAGGCACATCGTCTGGTTCCTCTTGATCTTCAGCTTCCCCCGTTGCAGCATCACCGTATTCAGGGGGCACATAGTTGTCATCGTCCTCTTCTTCTTCGCTGTCTTTCATCATAACCCCTATTTCTCTGTGCTTGGTCCAAACATTATAGTGTGGCATGAAACCCTTATAAAGCAGGTGGGTGTGAAGGGTTTTCGAGTTCGAGTAAGACTTCGTATTCCCATAGCTAGGGCATGGACAACACATAAAACCATTCTGCTTGTTTGCCTCAACCACTTCGAGAAAATTATGCACGCCCTTAATGTACTCGGAGGTGTGTCTATCATCGTACATCCATTGTCGGTTCATCTGCATGCATTATATATAATTAAGTGTGTCAAAAACCATTACAGAACTTCATGAATAGATAAGTGACCAAATTAATAGAAGTTCATCATCACATTAAAACCAAAGTACATACATAGTTCTCATTGAACAACATATAGCTCTCGAGAGCATCTAATTAAACCATACATTGAAACTATGTAAAATATTTCAATGAAACAACAAATGCGATCATAATCACAACAGGGGTAACAATTGATCCAACGACATAATGATACCAAGCCTCGGTATGAATGGCGTATTTTCTAATCTTTCTAATCTTCAAACGCATTGCGTCCATCTTGATCTTGTGATCATCGACGACATCCGCAACATGTAACTCCAATATCATCTTCTCCTCCTTAATTTTTTTTATTTTTTCCTTCAAGTAATTGTTTTCTTCTTCAATTAAATTTAACCTCTCGACAATAGGGTCGGTTGGAATTTCCGGTTCACATACCTCCTAGATAAATAAAATCTATGTCACGTTGGTCGGCATAATTGTCATAAACAATAAACGAACCAAATAGTTATAAAAGATAATATATACCACATCTGAATCATAGACAGGACGAGGGCCGACGGGGGCGGATACCAAAACCATCGCACTATATAATAACAAGCAATAATAAAAGTAAGACAAATTTAATAAGTATTTATCTAATCATACAAGTAAGATTTTTTTTCTTTCACAAAGAAGATAAGAACAAGAGGCTCACCACGGTGGTGTCGGCGACAAGATCGGCGCGGGCGATCGACAACCGTGAAGACGGGGACGGGACGTGATGGACCGGTAAACTTAGACAAATCTTGAGGAAAATGGAGTTTGGAGGTCGAGCTTCAAGAGGAGAAAGCTTAACTAGCTAGTGTGGCTCGGGCATTTCATCGAACACCTTAACTAGCTAGAGCACCACAAAGCTCTCCCCTCGCCGGCCAGAAAAACAGAACAGTATGGAGTGCTCTGCTCGCCGGCGATGGGATATATATAGCCACCTCATTGGTTCCGGTTCGTGGCTGGAACCGGGACTAAAGGCACCCCTTCTGTCCCGGTTTCAGCCACGAAGCGGGACCAATGGCTGTGGGCCAGGAGCGGGCCAGGAGCGAGGACCATTGGTCCCGGTTCATGCCTGGAATCAGGACAGATGGGTCCAGACGAACTGGGACAGATGCCCCACGAGGCCCGGCCGGCCCCCTGGGCTCACGAACCGAGACGTATGCAACCATTGGTCCTGGTTTATGACTGAACCGGGACTAATGGGCTAGCCAGGCCTTAACCTAAGCCCTGTTTTCTACTAGTGAATGAAGCGCCGCCGGGCGCCATCGATGCTACCATGGAGCTGTTGCATGGGACTACAATGGCGTTGCAACGCAGCAACGTTGGTGATGGCCGCCGGAGTTGAGGGGCAGCAGCACGGCCTCCTTGCCGCAGGGAAAGATTTCAGAGAGAAGCTGGTTTGTCAAACTGAAGGGGTCAGAGGAGAGAAGTCGCGAGCCGCTTGGTGAGATCAAAACCGTTACCTGCTCCAGATCATACGGCTAGCTAGGCAGATGATTTTCTAGGAAATCATCCGCCTGATTTGTAGCAGCCGCCATAAAAAAATCATATTGATTCCAATACATCTTACATGATGTAAAAACTTCGGTACCAGATTTTCTAGGAAATCATCCGCCTGATTTGTAGCAGCCGCCATAAAAAAATCATATTGATTCCAATACATCTTACATGATGTAAAAACTTCGGTACCAATGAGCGTTTGAAAACCTAGGAAAAATAGAAGAACTGTACCTGTGGATGAATGTTTTCCTCCAAATAGAGTGCAAATAAATCCTCATTGAAAATTTCTATGAATTAAAATCACGTGATGGAAATCAAACAAACTACACTTTTTTCCTAAGGATTCAAATCCCCCAAAAAATCTTGCGAAATTGGATTAAACCAAAGAAGCCTAGAAAAGGAATCCTGAAAACCGACGTGTTGTGAGGAACTTGGGAGCCTGGTGCTCCTTTATTCGAAGAACAAAACACACGACTAAAAAAAAGGTATAGAACTGACACACATACAGAATAATAAGGTCATAATGCCTTAGAGAGGAAGATAATATGTACTAGAAGTCTGGAAACCCATTAACGAATGGGACTAACCAATGCCACAAGAACCCTTATTACTTATAATACTGTTCACCAGTCTTAGATTATTATATTATAAGATAAAAGCAGTTCTTTAGTTGCCCCTCTTCTGGCGGCCCTAGAACGGCATGCCGTAGTCATCACCCGCAAACTGGGGGCTCGAGACCCAGAACAAGTTGCCGGCGACGCCAGACTGGTTCGCAGGATCGTACACCGGGGCGTCTCCAGTGGCGAGTTCTTCAGCTATGGGCGCGTTGTTGACGACGTTCGCCGGGTTTGCTGGCTGAAGCGCCTGGTTCCAAGCTTCGTCTTCCTGGAGCAGTTCATCTGGCGCAATGCCGTCTACCAGGAGCAGATCCAACGGTACGAGGCCTTGCTGCTCCTGGCCCTGTCCTTCCATCTGGTTCATCCAGAATTTCTCCAACTCATCCCAATCCGAGTCACTGAAAGGCTCAGACTGCGCATTCTCTGCACTGGGGTGGTAGTTGTCCATACCGTCAAGCAGGGCTTCGCTCCCAAGGTCCATCAGATCACCAGCGCCCATGGCTGCAGCAGGCACCTCGTTCACTCCATGCAGAATAGCTGCGGCGTGCACCTCGTCCATGGCATCTTTCTGCTGAGTAACTGCAGCACGCACCTTCTCCATGGTATCTTTCTTAACTGCAGCATGCACGTTGTCCATGGTGCCTTCGCGCATGTCATCGCTCTCCAGGCCGATGACAATCTTGCCTGCTGCTTCAGTACGACTGGTCTCCTCTCTCTCCAGGTTGATGAAAATCTTGCGTCCATATACATCAGGTGTTTTGCTCTTCACAGGCAGCACCTCACGTTTATTTGCCGGGCTCCCATTATAGTACTGCAGGCTCTCCTCGTACCGGTCCCAAATGGACTTGGTACCATGAATCAGAACAGAAGGTGGGCCTGCATTAATCTGGGAAACTTCTGCTCTGGCCGAACCCTCCCCCACTTGTCCCCACGGCTTTCCGGGGTAATTGTACCACATAGCAGAGGCAGCTGAACTTCCCTCCACATGTGGCCACACGATCCCAGGGTACTTGTCCCAGATAGAAGAGGCAACCCCATGTGTGAACTGCGTCTGGGTTGTTGCCGAATAATTATTGGGTTTAGCACTGGCTAACTTGTATGACGATGAAATCATCTCAGATAATTCTTTCATGCTGGCATAATGTTGATAACCCTGAGATAACCTCTGTGCCCGCAGCCGGTGTTTCTACATCAAAATACAGAACAGAACAGTCAATACAGGGATCATACATCACAATATAGAAAGTGAGAGAATGCAGAAATTTTAGCGCTTTATCATAACAACGCTGAAATAGATGAACTTGAAACTTGTAGAGTATGCACGCTTTTCTCTCTCGAACACAAGCCCAGACGTGTTTCGCTTTGTATTAGAAGGAGAGTGCCAAGAAAGCACGAAGAGTACAAACAAACACTAGCAACAAGGACAAAAAGAAGCCAAAACCCTACTGCTAGCATCAGCTGACCAAAGTCACGTCAATAAGGCCCCAATTTAACAGAATCAAGGAGAAAATACCAATAAAGTAGTAGTACATTGTTCACAAAATTCCAATTAACATGATAACAATTATTAATCCATCGATTTGGTAAACTGGGTTATAATAATGCTTTGGATAGTCTGATTATTTACGAATTAGGACAACTTGCTAACATGCAAAAAGTTTTTTTTTTCAATTCTGATTGGTTCTGTAACAAAATCTACTTCTGAAGCTGCATGGTTTGGAAATTTGTAATCTGATCTAGAGCACCATACAAAACTTAAACTCCATGGCATGCAGAGACAGAGTACTGACTACTAAGTACTGACGCAAGTATAAGACATCCATGTACATGTGTTTCTTCTGGAAAATAAAGAAATAACAAAGGGGACACAGTAGAGTATCATGGTGGAAACATTCTTTCCTTCCAAGTTTATCCTGTTAAAATGTGATCTTGACCCTTGTATTTAGCATGTGAGCTTGCCCGTAACTGTGTGAGCTTTTACTGGGGTGTGAATTAAAAGGTCAAAAATTAAATAAAGTTCTATTCCCATTTGTTTCTTCAACAGCGTGCACATAGTTCTTTAAAATTTTGTGAACTCAGACACTGTTGCCACAGAAAATTACCCAATTGATTGAACACTGCAGAACCTATATTTACACAAAATAAATAGCAGAGTGGAATGTTTTATTTTTCGCACTAAGATCAAACCAATCATAAAAAATTGATTATTATGTTGTTGTTGCTATTCCAGTAGGTGTTTGTTTCTCTTTTACCTTTTTCCCTTTCACCCAATCACTGTATGTTAATGAGCACATGAGTTGATAAAAGGACTCATCTGCATGTAACATCAATTTCTTTGGTCAGTCAGCATCCATGCCAGCCTCCCTGTGTTAGTTACCGTGTGTCCGTGTCCCTCAAATCCTTGCCAAATCAGAAATCCGAATCCGAGCCAGATTCGGAGACCGTGACTTTGTCCGAGCAGCACTAGCTGCTGGTACTTAACGTGCCAGGGTACAAAATGGCGACAAAGATGATGTCCAAGCGGTGGCATACAGCTGCAACTTCGGGAATCGTGTAATGATGACCACCGTGAGCAGATCTCTTGCAATTAGCTGGTTCTACTAGATTAGTTTAGGCAATGCCGCAACCATTCTGTTGGTTAATCAATATATGTGTGTAGAAATGGCAAGTACGTCGTAGGTTCCATCTTAAACAGATATTCATGCATGGGGGATCAGGTTGGCAGTGGCAATCAGTGGCCAATGGGCCACGAAAGGGGGATTGTCAGCTGCAGTGGTGGGAACCAATGACTGGACAGAACTAAGGCCATGCCATCGAACTTCAAGGCTACAGCAGAATGACAATATCATCTTAATTAGTGGCAAACACAAAAAGTTTCGTTCAGGAAAGTGCATAGGACGAAAGAAAAATATAAGGCTCAAATGCCAAATGTTCAATCAGTTTAAACTAACTAGCATATGCAAATGCATAGGTTGTCAGCTTCTACTACTTATGATCGTCTATTAAACAAACAAAAATTAAGAAAAGCGTACATGCTGCCTATTGATGTACTGGCAAAACCACAGTTGCAGATAAACTAAATCCATCACCCACCTGGATATGGCTTGCGACATGCTGTCTGGTCAAATTCAAATCCTTGGCATTCATGTACAGGTGAATTTTTCCAGCCGTGGCAGCTGTTGATGCCAAAAAGAAAACACACACTCAAAGGTCATGTTTTTTAGCTTCTAAACATAATAAATGACTGATTTATGCCAAGTGCAGATAGCCTTACACGCCCCAAGCACTTCAACAGCCTGCAAGAACTTTTCGTGGAGCTCACTGCTCCACGTGAACCCACCCAGATTATCGGAATACACATTTGCGTTCAACACATCTTGTTCTTCATCCTCAGTTTCAGACCTGTGATTTTTTATAGACCTGTGTTGCAGTGCTCTCATCCTCAGAAAATTGATGGTTTCAGTATCCAACGGCTTAACCACATTGAAGCATGTTCCAAGGGTCATGTGTGCAGAGACTGCCTCATCATAGGCACACATAGCTGCAGCCAAGAAACAACACTCCTAGATTATGAGTTTGGGATGGAAGAAAAATTTCTTAAAACAATACAGCTCTCAATACAAATGCTTACTGATGAGAGGCACTTCAAGTTCATTCAGGATGTGGTAAAACAGCACCAAGGTGCCCAACTCTGTATTGCCAGGATGAACTTCCGCTACTATCAAATCAAGCTCCTCATCTTTAGCAGCCCCCCTTTTAAGGGAATCTAGGGCCTCTTCCGGTGTATGGAAAGGAAGAACTACAAAACAAACTTTGGAGAGTAAACACCGTGTTATCATGTCCAAATATAGTTATATTAATATCCCAACCTGCACGTACTATTGCAACAAGTGAGTATCTTCTAAGGACTAATATAGCTACTTGGTATGTGATTTTTCTCATTTGACCACATAATCCAACACTTTCAATCTAATACTAGCACTTGGAAGGGTGGCCCAGTAACTAGCCGCTAGCTATATCCCATTACAAACTACATATGCTGCCTCTGTTTAAACTGTGAAGTTCACACGATATATTACACACATATATGCTATATAATCTAATGTCCTTTGGAAGGGTGACGCACTAACACTATATCCTATATGGAACTGCATCTGTTTCCTTTCTGTTTAAAAATGTCATATATGTACGGAAATGCTCCGCGTGTATGATGGTTGTACAATCTATACATGATACCGAGGACAGGTTCACTGCCATGTGGGGCCATAGCTCGCCAAGCTTCACGTCATGAGAAGCGTTCTATATCCACACACGCAAGCCATCCAACCGTTAATTGGTGGTCCAGATCATGATGGATAGAACCTATAAATATTCCCACCGGACGACCGTACACCCGAACTTCACGCCAAGCAACCGTACACCCAAAATTCCCGCCAAACAGCCGTACACCCAAACTTCCAGCCAAACAGCATACACCCAAACTTTCCACCAAACAGCAGAAATATGAAATATCTGAAATTCGATCAGATGTGCCTGTGTGGATAGAAGACACCAACAGGCATCAAATTGTGCCTTATATAGTAGCCCCATGAATATGCAAAATCTTGTACCTACTATCTTTCATTCTCCCTCGAAACACAACTTCCTTTTTGGACAGGAAAGGGAAATTTTGAAATGGAGATGCTTGGGAATTGAAGTGCGCACCTTTGAAGTTGAATCTAGCAAGCGTATTGGAGATGGTCCACAGGGAAACCGGATCCTGATCAAGAACTAAAACTGAAAGATTTTCCATCAGGTCAGTGAGACCCTAAGAGGAAGAAACGAAGGCTACCAATGTTTTTTGACGCTGAAAGGCTACCAATGTTTGTGATGGATCTAACCATATATGGATCTAATACCTTCTTTTGGCGTGAGACCTTCACCAAAGCCAAAAGATACACACTATATACCAGACGATGTCAGAAAAGGACAAGAACTTAAGGAGTACAGACCATCTAATTTTTTATTCAAAAAGTGACCTGTATTTGGATAGGGAGGTTGAACAAGATATACTTACTTGAGAAATAAAAGTTAACATCATCATTATTTTGTCCTCTTGTGCTTCTTCCGTTTCCAATGTAAGAACATGCAAGACCATGTACAATGCAAGCCGGTGCTTATCTGTAGAGAGCAGATGCTTAATTAGGCACCCCTGTCACAGACATAAGCACTGGTGCTTAAGAAAAACACGGTTTATTTTACTAAGCACCTCTCTAAGATTGTACATGGTCTAAGAAGGTTATCTGTTCTCTATCATCACGCTTGCTTTTGCACACCCTTTGATGTGACCCAACCTGCATTTCGAATAGTCAATGCAGAAACAAGTTCAAAAAAAGACAAACAGATTGAACAGATGCATGAAAACCTAATTGTTCTATTTACTTCTGTTTCGAATTTTGTTGTCAAATTTACCTAAGGCGCATATAGGACACATACATGTTCTCCCTAGCTCTCACCCACAGTAATATTTTTTTTCTTCATTCAGTACCTAGTGTTAATATCAATACTTCAGTTGCAACCATTAGAACTTCCAAGTCCTAAAGGGTCTCAAGTCTCAACTTTCAAATGTCAAAACAAACCAAATGGTGACATGCTGCTTTAAGATGATTCCTCAGGAAAAAGTCTGGAGAGTAAATAAGGCAATTTCTTGGCCAGCTTCATTACTTATAGCATGCAACAGTTTCACTGATTTATAGCATATGCTGCCATGCATACCAAGAATTCTACTACAAGGAGTCTTCCTGTGCAGAGGTGTCGTGACAATATATCATATAATCAATGGGTTAATTCATGCCGGTGAATTTGATCTTGTGGTGGTACCTGGCGCATGGCAGGCAATGTTGCGAGCACGCAATCCTACATGATGTATGCATGAGCACTAATTGCACCGATGTACAAGATAACTTCACAAAAGACAAAAACCAGTAGTTGTAGCCGTGATTGCATGCTATCTTAATACCGCAATAGACACTCACCCTAGCCCCAATTGCATCACCACATCTGCTCTTTTTAGGCATCAAACCTACATATCTATCCACATGATAATGTACCAACAAAAATAATGAGACGAGCGGTTGATTTCTACAAAGAAAAAAAGGTATATAACTTATTCCTTAACAAGGAAGATATGCGAATGATGTTAAACATTGATACAGCCTCTAAGTGGGATGGGACAAACTGAGGAAGAAACAACCAGGGCCAAGCCTAAAATCAATAAAAACTTCTAAAAGAGAGAGTATCCACGCTACGGGCGACCGCCCTGGGTTCCAATGCTTGTCACCACCCCTATCCCAAAAGATATATGACATGGCCTGTGCCCAGTGTGGTGCATGTGTTTCTTGAAGGAACTGATTGCACATATATTATTTTTGAAGGAACTGATTGCCCATCTCGAAAACACCAGGAAGAGATCCCAGACGAAACGCCCTTCAAATCGAAACCTGGAAGGCAGATTTTCTTCAGATAATCGAATCGGGATCCACATACGCTGAGCAACAATCCAAGTAGGCGCAACACAGATGCTTTAATAATAACCAAACCAAATCAAAGTAGGCAGACGCTTCGGAATGGTGCGCGCTTACTGGGGGAGGGAAGGCCAGGGTCGAGGGCAGCGGCGCCGCCGGCGAGCGCGAGGCGTAGGAGGAGGCGCCTCGCCTCCCGACCGAGCGACGTCGGGATCCCTCTTCTCTCTCGCCGGCGGTCGCCGCCTCGCCATGCGCCGCCCCGCGAGTAGAACGGTCGGGGCCAACGGGGGGTTTGGGACGGAAACGGATGGGCCTGACTGCTGATGGGCTCAAAATGTTTTGGCAGAGTGGGCCGCCTGGCACGGCACGGCCCGTATCAGGTCGAAGGAGCTCAAGGATTAGCCCAAAATCACTAACTCACGAGTACTCTTTCCAATAAAAAAAACCCCACCTTTTCAGGTCGTGACAAATGTGATGTGCTTCATGTGCGTTACTTGTCGCAACCTGAGAGTTTTTTTTGTAAATTCATTTATTTAAAATGTTTTATCCCTTAAATCATGTATCTCTCAAATCGTGTTCACCGTTGAAATCCTCGCGTCAAGATCTTCAAAACTAAATCCTATGTTGATACCTTCAAAAAAAAGATCCTATGTTGATACATTTTTACGAACTTTTTTATGTAAAAAGTTGGACAAAAAAATTGAACCGGGAGCACGTTTTTCTTTCTTTCCGAAAGCCGTTTCCGCGAGGCACGGCGGCGCCTCTCACGGAAGCAAAATCGTGTCTCTCACACAAAAAAGAAAACGTATTTCTTTTTCGTTTCTGGGTGCCTCTCGCGGAACCAAAACTGTGCCTCTCGCGGAAGCAAAATCATGCCTCTCACGAAAGAAGAAAAAATGCATTTTTCCGTAGGCAAGGCCTCTTGCGGAAGCAAAATCGTGCCTCTCACGGAAGAAAAAGAAAGATAAAACACTTTTTTCTGTTTCCACGTGCCTCTCACGGAAAAAAAAGAGAAAATGTGTTTTTTTCGTTTCCGAGAGACACGGTCGTGCCTCTCGCGAAAGTAAACTCGTGCCTCTCGTGGAAGCAAAACCATTTCTCTCATGGAAAAATACCGTGTTTTTTTGCTCAAAACAATTTCCTCGGATTTTTCTGTCCAAAAGCTAAGAAAGACCGGTAAAAACCCGCAAAGTCAAAAAAAGAAAAAAAAACATCTAAAAAGCTGAAAACGCGTGTGAACAAATAAAAAACGGAGGGAGTGCCTAGAGCGTGACACGTGGCGGTGGCTGAGAGCACGCCACAGCCCCCCCCCCCATGTGATCGTTGGAGAGGCTTCCGAAGGAGCGCTCATCAACTAGTTGCTCCAGGATTAGCCTAGCACCCGGGCGGCCTTAAAAAAAGCCTGGCACTGAGCTAAAAGGGGCGGCTCGCAAATAAAAGTGTCGTGTTGGGCCAGCCTTAGGTGAAATTACTAAAGGGTACTCATTACAAAAGTCACTTCCCTTCTTCTTTGATGATGACTAGATATATGCATGTGCGTTGCCACGGTAGTCGAATATTTTCAACACAATAAAAACGTGAAAAATCATGGTATTATGTTATCACAAGACACTACAATCCACCTAATCTTACAAACATTTTGTTTTCAGCCAGACTAAGACAATAAGCATCAAATATACATAACTTCGCCAAAGCAAGCATGAACAAAGGAATCTAAACATATAATTCAAATACATCATTTGAATTAAAAATTAGCTTCATGTTGATGTAACTCTTCAGAGTATGCAACAAAAGAGCGATTCATGCCTTACCACAACAATAAAAGACAATTGCTAGACAGAAAAAGAAAATGGCATAACCAGCAGGCACACCTCAAATTTCCAAACTTTAATCAAATGGATCTATATGGGTCATGCTCACTAGTCACTTCCCATTGTGAAAGTGCAACTAATCTCCGGGTGGTTAACATATAGCTCATTGAACTAATATCCTTTTAAGATAAATATTTCAGGATGTTCAATGATTGGCATGGCATGGACTAGAGATGTGGACCCCTCAAAATGCTAAGGACAAAGATTGGCAAAAGCTCAAGACTATTCATTCTATTTTAGTGATCCAAGATCACATTGAGTCCATAGGAAAGCCAATACTATTAAAAGGGGATGAGGTACTGCTTAATGGCTTACTTGCTCAAGTGCTTAGTGATATTACTCCAAAACCCTCAGCCACTTTCTCCATCCAAATATGTCCAAACCCAAAACTCCAACTCGGCCCCATCGATTCTTTCTATCCGGATCCATCGAGTTCATATGACATAGCCACTGCCAGAAACCCTAACATTTCGGTCTCATCAATACGGATCTCGGTCTCACTGAAATGGCCTTACAAATTCTCTATGGCTTGTTATAATTATTTCGGTCTCACCGAAATGTTGCAATTGGTCTCACCGAGTTTGCTTGACAAACTCTCTGTTGCTTATTGCTTCACTTCGCTCCCACCAAGTTGATGCAACCGGTGCCACCGAGATGATGTTTGCCCTAAGCCCTAGCACATGGGTCCCACCGAGTTGTTCCAGTCGGTCCCACCAAGATTCATAACGTTCACATTTTTGAACTAATCGGTGCCACTGAGTTTAACCATTCGGTCCCATTGAGATGAGTCAAATGTGTGTAACGGTTAAATTTTGTGTGGAGGCTATATATACCCCTCCACCCCCGTCTCCATTTGTGAGAGAGCCATTATAACATGCCTACACTTCCACCATTCACTTTCTGAGAGAGAACCGCCTACTCATTGTTGGGGAACGTTGCATGGAAAACAAAAAAAATGCGCACACGCAAGATCTATCCATGGAGATGCATAGCTACGAGAGGTGGGGGCATCTACATACCCTTGTAGATCGCTAAGCGGAAGCGTTTATCATGCAGTTTATGTAGTTGTACTCTTCGCGATCCGATCACGATCCAACTGATCTAGTGCCGAATGAACGGCACCTCCGAGTTTAGCACACGTGCAGCTCGATGACGTCTCCTCTTTTTTGATCCAGCAAGCGGGAGAGGAGAAGTAGATGGGATCACAACCAACACGACAGTGTGGTGGTGATGGAGCACCGACAGTGCGTCGCTAAGCGTCGCTGGGATGAGGCGGTGGAACTACAGAGTAACGGGAGATAGAGGGGCGCCAAGGGCTTGGTATATCCTCTTGTGGCGCCCCCTCCCCTCTATATATAGGTGGAGGGGCGTGGGGAACAGCCCCTCCAAACCCTAGGGCGCAACCAAGGGGGGAGGAGGTGGAATCATAGTCTTCCTCCTTCCCTTCCATACAAAAGTGGACTTTCCACCTTTCCCATTTGCATGGGCCTTGAGGGACTTGTGTGCGCCTGGCCCAATAAGGTTCGGGTGCCACCCTGATGCGGCTTGAAGCTACGTTGGTATTTCCCCAAAGAGGAAGGGATGATGCAGCATAGCGGCGGTAGGTATTTCCCTCAGTTATGAGACCAAGGTTATCGAACCACTAGGAGAACCAAGCAACACAACGTAAACAACACCTGCACACAAATAAAAAATACTCGCAACCCGACTTGTAAAAGGGGGTGTCAATCCCTTTCGGGTAGCGGCGCCAGAAATTGGCAAACGGACGTGAATAAATTATAGTAGATTGATAGATCGAACGCCAAATAAAATAAATAATAATAAATTACAGCAAGGTATTTTTGTATTTTTTGGTTTAATAGATCTGAAAATAAAAGCAAAGGAAAATAGATCACAAAGGTGAATAATATGAGAAAGAGACCCAGGGGGCATAGATTTCACTAGTGGCTTCTCTTGAGAAAAATAGCAAACGGTGGGTAAACAAATTACTGTTGGGCAATTGATAGAACTTCAAATAATGATGACGATATCCAGGCAATGATCATTATATAGGCATCACGTCCAAGATTAGTAGACCGCCTCCTGCCTGCATCTACTACTATTACTCCACACATCGACCGCTATCCAGCATGCATCTAGTGTATTAAGTTCATGGAGAAACGGAGTAATGCAATATGAACAATGACATGATGTAGACATGATCTATTTATGTAGAAATAGGCCCCATCATTTTATCCTTAGTAGCAACGATACATACGTGTCGGTTCCCCTTCTGTCATTGGGATCAAGCACCGTAAGATCGAACCCACTACAAAGCACCTCTTTCCATTGCAAGATAAATAGATCAAGTTGGCCAAACAAAACCTGTCGTGGACTTAACACGGCAGATGCCCTAGCAAAATGACTTAGGTGTGGAGCCATCGCAACGTAGTTAGCTTGAAGGGGTTAAACGGGACAAAGGACACGGAGAGTTTACCCAAGTTCGGCCCCTCTCAACGAGGTAAAAGTCTACTCCTGCTTTAGGTTGTATTGCTTGGGTTTTGATTAGTAGGGAGCAAATACGCTGACCTAGCTCTTGATTGATCGCTATCTGCCCTAACCCGCCACCGGGTCACCCCTTTATATACGCAGGTTGATGCCCGGTGGCTTACAGAGTCCCGGCCGGCTCATACACAACGTGTCCGGCTCAGTAACTAACTAAACCTGCCTTTACAGTACAAGTTACTAGTTACATATATGGCGGTTCATCCTCTTGGGCCTCAAGTTGTCTCTGGGTCTTGGGCCTTCAATAGGCTTGCTTCATGATCCGCCATCTTCCTCTTTAAATCGCTAGTGGTATGACCCGGGCCCTCCTGGGTAGGTCATACCCAATAGTTATATCCCCAACATTAGGCCCCAGGTTGATTTGAACTTGTTCATATCAATATTCAGTGCTTGACTTGGCAAAATCTTGTATCGTCAATTTTCATGAACTTGCTATAACCCGCCACGACGTCAGCTCACAGAATCTCGTTAACCCGCCATGACGTCATCTTGCATTAACTTTGCACAAAGCCCCGAATATCTCAACAGATCTTTATCTTTAATGGACCTTCTGAAATTCGAGGCGCCCATGCAGCCACATAATCATTTTTTGGCCTCTTCGATTCCCGCACATGCCATCCATCCGTTGCCTTATAAATAAGTACAGGGGTCCTTTGTTTTCACTTTTACCCCCTGCTGCTACCTCTTCTTCTCCTTCCTCTCGACGCTACCACGACAAGAGCTCCGTTGTCGCCGTCGACCTTCTTCAATAACCTGAAGCCAGGCCGTTGCATCAACCTGAACGCGTCCAGAAATCGCAGCACTTCGCCGTTGTTCATCAGCGCCAACAGGTGTTCATAATTCCTTGCTATAGATCTACATTAGGGTTCCGCTATTCGTCGGAGTTCTTCTCTGTCCTTCCCCGTTCTTCTCTAGATCGTGTAGTTGATTCTGAACATGACACTGAAAAATGAACAGTAGTAGTTCTAGCATCTTTTTCCAATCGTAGCAGATACTTTTTTCTGCACAAGATCCATGTGAACACATGAGTTCTTCCACTGACCTTATTTTAGGTCTAGAATTTATTTTGTTTTCTGAACTGCCATAGATCCAAAATGATAGCACCAAACTTAGAATATGTTTATTCAACGCTTAGCAATTTCTCTCTTATAGATCTGAAATATGACAACTATTCGGGCGTCTTAACAGATAATCCATAACCCGTCATGTACTATTAGTCCCCTTTTAAGCCACCAGTATATGTAACTGTATAACTTAATGTTATTCTTCGGCTTAACACATAGACTCTTTGTAGTACCTTCTTTTAATCAATGGCCGTCTTAACAACATGATCTTAACCCGGTCGATATTTTCCTTTGTAGTCAAGAATGTCTAAAGCCAAAACCATCACATCATGCAACTGGGTCGTCTCCCTGGTTACCGAAGAATTTCTGAATGAGTACATCCAAACGGGCATCTTAGCCAATAAAGAGGCCATCCATTGGACGGTCCCAGGCACAAGAACCCCTCCTCAACCCAAGGAGGGCGAAGTTATCGTCTTCACTGTTCACATGCTCCAGGGGTTCAATCCGCCCAGCTCAAAAAAATTGTGATGTACTGCACTTCTTCCAACTCCATCCTCAAGATGTCGGACCCAATTCTGTCACAAATATCTACAACTTTCAAGTGTTTTGCGAAGTATATCTCCAGCAAGAGCCCACCGTAGAACTATTCAGAGAGTTCTACTATTTAAACCACCAGACTGAATTTACTGACGGGCCCAGCCTAGAATTAGGTGGTATTTCAATTTAGAGGCGAAAAGACGCCACCTTGCCAGCCGCCAAGCTGTCCAGTCACCCCAAGGATTGGAACCAAACATGGTTTTATTGCCAAGACACATCTCCTGAAGGGGAAAATCCTTTGCTAGGTTATCATGAGAGCCGGCTTAGCAACATGCACCCCTCCCTAATCGGATCAGCACAACAGAACGGGCCAAGTATATGCCCATATTTTCAAAGATCAGAGCCTTAATGGCCAATGGTTTGACCGGGATCGACCTAGTTCGATGCTGGGTCGCCTGGAGGATTATGCCCTTAAGCCACCGCACCGACTTGATGTGCGAGTACACCTGCGATTTAAAAGATCCACAGTGCCATTGCCAGATTCAACTAACTGATGATGACATAAACAACATGACCAAGTCTCTGCTGAATGGGAGCCTGGCAGACTGCAACAAAACTTAATTGAATCCTTTCTGCGCTCTTAACAAGCCACCAACTGTAAGCTTTCAACCAATTTTTCAGTTGAATCATATCTTCACTTAAATTGCCCTTTTACACCCATTTAATTTTTACAGGCTGATTCACCTTTTTGGAGCAAAAAGCTGCAAGATAAGCCGCCAAGAAAACCGGACGAAGAACAAGGCGCAGAAGAAGCCTACCAAGAAGAAAACCAACACCTCCGAGCTATTTGATTTGGAGGACGTTGAGTCGGAGGTAGACCTTGACTCCCTTGGCTCATTTTTTATACATCTTATTGACAATGATCACTATCAGGATGATGCGGAAGGCAGCCACGCAGATGGCGAAGAGGTAACTATCCTTTCCTCCGACTCAGAACCTCTGGCAAGACAGAAAGATTGTCAAGCAAGCCGGAAAGTAAGGTTTTCTCATCCTTTAGCTTATTTGGATCCAAACTTTATTTTGAAGAAGCGACAACATAAGGCTTGCCGCATGACCCAGAACAGTGGTAGCGGGATTCTCTCCTCCGGCTTACCAAACATACCTGCTCCTCGCAACCACCGTCCATAGGTTTCAAATATTTCTGACTTAACTTACCCCAAGGAGGGTCTTTTTCGAGAACCTCTTAACCCATCTGATTCAAACTATCATGGGACTTCTCATTCTTCCTCTAGCGACTCAACCGGGACTCAAGTCCCTCTTTTCAAAACTGTGCCTGGGTAAGAAACGCGTTTAAGCTTATTTTCCTTTAATTATGAACTCCATTGTCATATCAACCCTGTCTTATCTCTTGTTTTCAGCGCTATGGCCAAGCCCAGCAAAAAACTGAAGGTTGACAAACCGGCCAAAGATGCTGACCCGGAGAAGACCATATCTGAGTCTTTGAATCAAACTTCAGAGGCAGCCACGGATGATCCGCCATCAGAACACCCGATCACCGCGGATCCCATGAATGCTGACCCGAAACCAGCCAAACCGCCCAATCCTGCTTGATACGTCTCTAACGTATCTATAATTTTTTATTGTTCCATGCTATATTATATTCTGTTTCGGATGATTAATGGGCTTTATTATGCACTTTTATATTATTTTTGGGACTAACCTATTAACCGGAGGCCCAGCCCAAATTGCTGTTATTTTGCCTATTTCAGTGTTTCGTAGAAAAAGAATATCAAACGGAGTCCAAACGGAATGAAACCTTCGGGAACGTGATTTTCGGAACAAACGTGATCCAGAGGACTTGGAGTGGACATCAAGGAACATACGAGGAAGCCACGAGGTAGGGGGGCGCGCCTACCCCCCCCCCCCCCCCCAGGGCACCCTCCCCCCTCGTGGGCCCCTCGTTGGTCCACCGACCTACTTCTTCCTCCTATATATACCTACGTACCCCCAAACCATCAGGGGCATCCACGAAAACTTAATTCCACCGCCGCAACCTTCTGTACCCATGAGATCCCATCTTGGGGCCTTTTCCGGCGTCCTGCCGGAGGGGGCATTGATCACGGAGGGCTTCTACATCAACACCATAGCCTCTCCTATGATGTGTGAGTAGTTTACCTCAGACCTTCGGGTCCATAGTTATTAGCTAGATGGCTTCTTCTCTCTCTTTGGATCTCAATACAAAGTCCTCCTTGATTCTCTTGGAGATCTATTTGATGTAACTCTTCTTTTATGGTGTGTTTGTCGAGACCGATGAATTGTGGGTTTATGATCAAGATTATCTATGAACAATATTTGAATCTCCTCTGAATTCTTTTATGTATGATTGGTTACCTTTGCAAGTCTCTTCGAATTATCAGTTTGGTTTGGCCTACTAGATTGATCTTTCTTGCAATGGGAGAAGTGCTTAGCTTTGGGTTCAATCTTGCGGTGTCCTTTCCCAGTGACAGCAGGGGCAGCAAGGCACGTATTGTATTGTTGCCATCGAGGATAAAAAGATGGGGTTTATATCATATTGCATGAGTTTATCCCTCTACGTCATGTCATCTTGCTTAAAGCATTACTCTGTTCTTATGAACTTAATACTCTAGATGCATGCTGGATAGCGGTCGATGTGTGGAGTAATAGTAGTAGATGCAGAATCGTTTCGGTCTACTTGTCACGGACGTGATGCCTATATACATGATCATACCTAGATATTCCCATAACTATGCTCAATTCTACCAATTGCTCGACAGTAATTTGTTCACCCACCGTAATACTAATGCTATCTTGAGAGAAGCCACTAGTGAAACCTATGGCCCCCGGGTCTATTTTCCATCATATTAATCTCCCGTTATTTCCATTACTGTTTACTTACTTTCTTTACTTTTAGTCTTTATCATAAAAATACCAAAAATATTATCTTATCATATCTATCAGATCTCACTCTCGTAAGTGACCATGAAGGGATTGTCAACCCCTTTATCACGTTGGTTGCGAGGTTTTTATTTGTTTGTGTAGGTGCGTGGGACTTGAGCGTGGTCTCCTACTGGATTGATACCTTGGTTCTCAAAAACTGAGGGAAATACTTATGCTACTTTACTGCATCACCCTTTCCTCTTCAAGGGAAAACCAACGCAGTGCTCAAGAGGTAGCAAGAAGGATTTCTGGCGCCGTTGCCGGGGAGGCTTACACCAAGTCAAGTAAAGATTTGATCTCCCGTCAACGAGCGATTTTTGGCGCCGTTGCTGGGGAGTCTACGCACAAGCGAAGACATACCAAGTACACATTATTTGCCATTTGCCTCTCATTTTCCTCTCCCCCACTTCACCCTTGCCGTTTTATTCGCCCTCTCTTTTCCGTTCGCCTCTTTTTCGTTTGCTTCTTGTTTGCTTGTGTGTTGGATTGCTTGCTTGCTACGATGGCTCTACCTAGATCTGGTGATCTTTACCTTAAAAGGTTAGAAGAGATCGAAAGCAATGTCAGGAGTTTTGTGACTTTACAATTTGAGCATAATAATTTCTTTAGAAACGAGCTTAAGGAACAAAAAAGCTTTATGGGATATATGAATAAAGAACTCGATGATATGTCTAAGGAATTTTATGGTTTGAAATCTCAGATTGCTCATCTCGAAAAATTAATAGCTGAAGTTTCGGATAAGCAGGCCACCTTAGTTAATAAGATGGCCGCTAAGCCGGATTTTTTTGTGAGAATAAAGATGAAGATCTAAAAGTTATTGATGTGTCCCCTATTAAATCTTTGTTTTGCAATATGAATCTTGATAATGATGGGACTGGAGATGAGTCAACTTTAGCTAGAAGGCGTCCCAAAAATTCGGAGTTTTTAGATCTTGATGCAAAAATTGGTAAGAGTGGGATTGAAGAGGTCAAAACTTTAGATAACAATGAACCCACTATTTTGGATTTCAAGGAATTTAATTATGATAATTTTTCTTTAATAGATTGTATTTCCTTGTTGCAATCTGTGCTAAATTCTCTGCATGCTTATAGTCAAAATAAAGCTTTCACTAAACATATTGTTGATGCTTTAATGCAATCTTATGAAGAAAAACTTGAGTTGGAAGTTTCTATCCCTAGAAAACTTTATGATGAGTGGGAACCTACTATTAAAATTAAAATTAAAGATCATGAATGCTATGCTTTGTGTGATTTGGGTGCTAGTGTTTCCACGATCCCAAAAACTTTGTGTGATTTCTTAGGTTTCCGCGAATTTGATGATTGCTCTTTAAACTTACACCTTGCGGATTCCACTATTAAGAAACCTATGGGAAGAATTAATGATGTTCTTATTGTTGCAAATAGGAACTATGTGCCCATAGATTTTATCGTTCTTGATATAGATTGTAATCCTTCATGTCCTATTATTCTTGGTAGACCTTTCCTTAGAACGATTGGTGCAATTATTGATATGAAAGAAGGAAATATTAGATTCCAATTTCCGTTAAGGAAAGGCATGGAACACTTCCCTAGAAAGAAAATAAAATTACCTTATGAATCTATTATGAGAGCCACTTATGGATTGCCTACCAAAGATGGCAATACCTAGATCTATCCTTGCTTTTATGCCTAGCTAGGGGCGTTAAACGATATCGTTTGTTGCGAGGCAACCCAATTTTATTTTTAGTTTTTTTTGCTTTTTGCTTCTGTTTAGGAATAAATATTTGATCTTGCCTCTGGTTATATTTGTTTTTATGTTTTAATTAGTGTTTGTGCCAAGTTAAACCTATAGGATCTTCTTGGATGATAGTTATTTGATCTTGCTGAAAATTCCAGAAACTTTCTGTTCAGGAAAACAATTGTTAATTATCACCAGAACGTGATAAAATATTGATTCCGATTGCAGCAGATCAATAAACAAATTATTTGGTAGAATTTTTGGAGTTCCAGAAGTTTGCGTTACTTACAGATTACTACAGACTGTTCTATTTTTGACAGATTCTGTTTTTCGCGTGTTGTTTGCTTATTTTGATGAATCTATGGCTAGTAAAATAGTTTATAAACCATATAGAAGTTGGAATATAGTAGGTTTAACACCAATATAAGTAAAGAATGAGTTCATTACAGTACCTTGAAGTGGTGTTTTGTTTTCTTTCGCTAACGGATCTCACGAGATTTTCTGTTGAGTTTTGTGTTGTGAAGTTTTCAAGTTTTGGGTAAAGATTTGATGGATTATGGAATAGGGAGTGGCAAGAGCCTAAGCTTGCGGATGCCCATGGCACCCCAAGGTAATCTAAGGACACCAAAAAGCCAAAGCTTGGGGATGCCCTGGAAGGCATCCCCTCTTTCGTCTTCGTCCATCGGTAACTTTACTTGGAGCTATGTTTTTGTTCACCACATGATAAGTGTTTTGCTTGGAGCGTCTTGTATGATTTGAGTCTTTGATTTTTAGTTTACCACAATCATCCTTGCTGTACACACCTTTTGAGAGAGAGACACATGATCCGGAATTAATTAGAATACTCTATGTGCTTCACTTATATCTTTTGAGCTATATAGTTTTTGCTCTAGCGCTTCACTTATATCTTTTAGAGCACGGTGGTGGATTTGTTTTATAGAAACTATTGTTCTCTCATGCTTCACTTATATTATTTTGAGAGTCCTACAAAACAGATGGTAATTTTCTTAAATTGGGAAATTAGTCCTAATATGCTAGGTATTCAAGATTTGTAAAAACTTTCTTATGAGTGTGTTGAATACTAAGAGATGTTTGATGCTTGATGATTGTTTTGAGATATGCAGGTAGTGATATTAAAGCTGTGCTAGTTGAGTAGTTGTGAATTTGAGAAATACTTGCGTTGAAGTTTGCAAGTCCCGTAGCATTCACGTATGGTAAACGTTATGTAGCAAATTTGAAACATGAGGTGTTCTTTGATTGCCCTCCTTATGAGTGGCGGTCGGGGACGAGCGATGGTCTTTTCCTACCAATCTATCCCCCTAGGAGCATGCGCGTTGTGCTTGGTTTTTGATGACTTGTAGATTTTTGCAATAAGTATGTGAGTTCTTTATGACTAATGTTGAGTCCATGGATTATACGCACTCTTACCCTTCCATCATTGCTAGCCTCTTCGGTACCGTGCATTGCCCTTTCTCACCTTGAGAGTTGGTGCAAAGTTCGCTGGTGCATCCAAACCCCGTGATACGATATGCTCTATCACACATAAACCTCCTTATATCTTCCTCAAAATGGCCACCATACCTACCTATTATGGCATTTCCATAGCCATTCCGAGATATATTGCCATGCAACTTTCCACCGTTCCATTTATCATGACACGTTCATCATTGTCATATTGCCTTGCATTATCATGTAGTTGACATCGTATTTGTGGCAAAGCCACCATTCATAATTTTTCATACATGTCACTCTTGATTCATTGCCCTTCCCGGTACACCACCGGAGGCATTCATGTAGAGTCATATTTTGTTCTAGTATTGAGTTGTAATCATTGAGTTGTAAATAAATAGAAGTGTGATGATCATCATTCATAGAGCATTGTCCCAAAAAAAAGAGAAAGGCCAAAAGAAAAAAAAGGCCCAAAAAAGGGGCAATGCTACTATCTTTTTCCATACTTGTGCTTCAAAGTAGCACCATGGTCTTTTTGATAAATAGTCTCTTGTTTTGTCACTTTCATATACTAGTGGGAATTTTTCATTATAGAACTTGGCTTGTATATTCCAACAATGGGCTTCCTAAAATGCCCTAGGTCTTCGTGAGCTAGCAAGTTGGATGCACACCCACTTAGTTTCTTTTGTTGAACTTTCATACATTTATAGCTCTAGTGCATCTGTTGCATCGCAATCCCTACTCCTTGCATCGACATCAATCGATGGGCATCTCCCTAGCCCGTTGATTAGCCGCGTTGATGTGAGACTTTCTCGTTTTTTGTCTTCTCCACATAACCCCCATCATTATATTCTATTCCGCCCATAGTGCTATATCCATGGCTCACACTCATGTATTGCATGAAAGTTGAAAAAAGTTTGAGATTACTAAAAGTATGAAACAATTGCTTGGCTTGGCATCGGGGTTGTGCATGATGAGAACATTCTTGTGTGACGAAAATGGAGCATGACCAAACTATATGATTTTGTAGGGATGAACTTTCTTTGGCCATGTTATTTTGAGAAGACATAATTTCTTAGTTAGTATGCTTGAAGTATTATTACTTTTACGTCAATATTAACATTTTATCTTGAATCTTTCGGATCTGAATATTCATACCACAATTAAGAGGGTTACATTGAAAATTATGCTAAGTAGCATTCCACATCAAAAAATCTGTTTTTATCATTTACCTACTCGAGGACGGGCAGGAATTAAGCTTGGGGATGCTTGATACGTCTCTAACGTATCTATAATTTTTTATTGTTCCATGCTATATTATATTCTATTTTGGATGATTAATGGGCTTTATTATACACTTTTATATTATTTTTGGGACTAACCTATTAACCAGAGGCCCAACCCAAATTGCTATTTTTTTTTGCCTATTTCAGTGTTTCGCAGAAAAAGAATATCAAATGGAGTCCAAATGGAATGAAACCTTCGGGAACGTGATTTTTGGAACAAATGTGATCCAGAGGACTTGGAGTTGACGTCAAGCAACAGACAATGAAGCCACGAGGTAGGGGGCGCACCTACCCCCCCTCCAGGCGCGCCCTCCACCCTCGTGGGCCCCTCGTTGGTCCACCGACCTACTTCTTCCTCCTATATATACCTACATACCCCCAAACAATCAGGGGCATCCACGAAAACCTAATTCCACCACCGCAACCTTCTGTACCCATGAGATCCCATCTTGGGGCCTTTTCCGGCGTCCTGCTGGAGGGGGCATTGATCTCAGAGGGCTTCTACATCAACACCATAGCCTCTTTGATGATGTGTGAGTAGTTTACCTCAGACCTTTGGGTCCATAGTTATTAGCTAGATGGCTTCTTCTCTCTCTTTGGATCTCAATACAAAGTTCTCCTCGATTCTCTTGGAGATCTATTCGACGTAACTCTTCTTTTGCGGTGTGTTTGTTGAGACCGATGAATTGTGGGTTTATGATCAAGATTATCTATGAACAATATTTGAATCTCCTATGAATTCTTTTATGTATGATTGGTTATCTTTGCAAGTCTCTTCAAATTATCAGTTTCGTTTCGCCTACTAGATTGATCTTTCTTGCAATGGGAGAAGTGCTTAGCTTTGGGTTCAGTCTTGCGGTGTCCTTTCCCAGTGACAGCAGGGGCAGCAAGGCACGTATTGTATTGTTGCCATCGAGGATAAAAAGATGGGGTTTATATCATATTGCATGAGTTTGTCCCTCTACATCATGTCATCTTGCTTAAAGCATTACTCTGTTCTTATGAACTTAATACTCTAGATGCATGTTGGATAGCGGTCGATGTGTGGAGTAATAGTAGTAGATGCAGAATCGTTTTGGTCTACTTGTCACGGACGTGATGCCTATATACATGATCATACCAAAATATTCTCATAACTACGCTCAATTCTACAAATTGCTCAACATAATTTGTTCACCCACCATAATACTAATGCTATCTCGAGAGAAGCCACTAGTGAAACCTATGGCCCCCGGGTCTATTTTCCATCATATTAATCTCCTGTTATTTCCATTACTGTTTACTTGCTTTCTTTACTTTTACTCTTTATCATAAAAATACCAAAAAAATTATCTTATCATATCTATCAGATCTCACTCTCGTAAGTGACCGTGAAGGGATTGACAACTCCTTTATCGCATTGGTTGCGAGGTTCTTATTTGTTTGTGTAGGTGCGTGGGACCTGAGCGTGGTCTCCTACAGGATTGATACCTTGGTTCTCAAAAACTGAGGGAAATACTTATGCTACTTTACTGCATCACCCTTTCCTCCTCAAGGGAAAACCAACGCAGTGCTCATGAGGTAGCACTGCTCAGCCGGCTCAAGAGACTGAAGATATAATGATCACTGGCACAGCTTATAGAGCCCTAGGCAACCCCACTGCCCTATCCAGACATAGCACCAAAGAGGAGTTCTCTGCCGTTGACAAAGGCAAATGGAAAGTGGACTTGGAAAGCTATGCTCAGTTCAGTGCTCAAGAGATTCACTCTGGCTATTTAAACCGCCTTCACTGTTAGAGTTGTGTCGAATGTTATTGTACAAGTTAGGTTACAGTTGGACTTGGAGTCGTACGGTGTGTAGACAGGATATGGAGTTGTGTCCAAGTAGGACACTTGTATCCTAGGCCTCTCATTTATAGCGGGGGTAGACACACGATGTAGCCTATGCCAACATAATAGCACAGGCATGCAAGGGGAGCCGGCGCGTGTGCCGGCGCCCGGGCGGCCTGAGGTGCGGTATTGTAGCGGTGTCATGGGGAGGAGCGCCCGTAGTCATGCCCCGGGGATGTAGCCATATCCGTGAACCTCGTTAGCAAATCTTGTTGTCATGCCTTGTGTGATTGCTTGGTCCTAGGATGGGTGCCGGTTGATGGACAGGAGTTGACCATGGAGAATCTAAGAAAGTGGCGGAAAGTCAGAAATTGTCAAAAGCTGGGAGAGTACATGGGCATATATTCTGTGGTGTTCAGTGCACATGGCAAAGTGCAGATGACAAGTACTGAAGGAGGTGGAGTGCTATAGCTATGGGACATGTTAAAGACTATCCGGGAAAAAAGGATGAGACAACTGTGAATTTGACTCAAGGTGACACAGGGCGACGGTGAAATTCCTTCAAGTTTTAGACAGACGGTCAAGAAAGAGCGGTGATGTTGAGTTCAGGTAACTCTTGTATGTGACATCCAATATGTGAGTTGTTCATTTTCACGGAGATAAGTTATCGGTGTGTGATGGCATTGAACGGAAACTCCGGAAGTTGGGAGCATAAAGTAGAGTAATGAGAAACTTAATTTTGCTCGAGTGTTGACTGTGAAGAAGACGAGAAGGGACTACATTTGCAGGTGGAGTCACATGGAGTCTGGGAGTAGTAGCGGTGCTCATGGCGTATCTCAAGTCCAATGTACATGGAGGTTCGACGCACGGATGAATTCAAGGTGGTGGAGAATATTAGCCAAGGTGGAGTTTGTTAGAGTTGTGTCGAATATTATTGTACAAGTTAGGTTACAGTTGGACTTGGAGTCGTACGGTGTGTACACAGGATATGGAGTCGTGTCCAAGTAGGACACTTGTATCCTAGGCCTCTCATATATAGCGGGGGTAGACACACGATGTAGCCTATGCCAACATAATAGCACATGCACGCAAGGGGAGCCGGCGCGTGTACCGCCGCCCGTGCGGCCAGAGGGGCGGTATTGTAGCGGTGTTATGGGGAGGAGCGCCTGTAGTCATGCCCCGGGGATGTAGCCATATCGGCGAACCTCGTTAACAATTCTCGGTGTCATGCCTTGTGTGATTGCTTGGTCCTAGGATGATAGACGGAGCGCATCAGACTTATTCTAATATTCACACCAGCCGTGACTTCGAAGCCGGCCTAGTCAATCTTATGAAGGAACACTTTGAGGTAAATACCACCCTCTTATCTATATAAATATATCAATGTCAGCCACCAAGTCTACTGGATATAATAAACTTGAATATGCTATAGACTTTAAACATTCGTGTGGAATTTGATATCCATGTCATAGTCTGGTAGAATTGTAGAATCAACGAGTAGCCTCCAAGGGTCGGCTTAAGCTGTATAGCTAAAGCCGGGTCATCAAAACATAGCTTTGAATCTCCCATATACAGCTCACAAGGGCCGGCTTAAACTGACAAGATAAATCGGAACTTCAAATATCCGTGATCAAGTTTGCACATGTAGCCCCCAAGGGTTGGTTTAATCAGCATGGATAAACTGGGACTTTATCATTATAACTATGAATAAATTCCAAGTATGTAGCCCCCATGAATTGGCTATATAAGTTTTGCCGGGTCATCATAGAATTGTCTTGAAAAAGAGCAATATGCATTAGCCCCAAGTGCCAAGTAAAATACTTGTATTGTGCTTGGGACTTCAAATAATATGATCATAATGCGTCTTATCTTGTTCATGTTGCAAGCTGAATTGAATATGAAAGAAACTCAAGTCCAGGATCTGAGGGCCAATATTCAGACCCAGCAATCTGAGACTTCAAAAGCCAAATCAGAATTGAAGAGTGCCTTGGAAAACATCGAGAAACTTAAACAAGACTTCAGTGCTGACAAAGCCAGCTGGGAAACCGAGAGGAGAACACTTGTGAAAAGAGCAGAAGATGCCGAAGCAGCCCTTAAACCGGTGACTGATGAATTGTCCGGTTTAAAGCATCAAATCAACAGCATGACAGTGGCCATCTTTGGTAAGTAATAGTATACTTCAGTATTTCATCATCAATTATTGAGCCGGTTTATAATCATACGTGTTAATACAGGTTCCAGAAGCTCCAAGCTTGGCGATGACATGCGCATAAAGCTGAGAGCGATATATACCCTTATGGAGCAGCTGGACACTGGTGCTCAACGGGCTATTACTACAGCTTTATATAAGAAGAAAGCACCTTCCCTCATCAAGGAAATATTGGAGAGGCTGTCTGTGTTACCACAAATGGTGGAAGAACTAAAACGATCAGCCGCAAGAGCCGGTGCTATTACTGCCTTAAGCCAGGCAAAGGCGTGGCAGGCTGAGCTTGACTCGGAAGAAATACCAGTCGGTTGTCCCACTGTCAAAGAAGACGGATCTCCGTTCAGTGCTGAAGACTTCTCTCAAATAGCAAGAGAGATGCGTCCATGGGCAAGCAAACTGGCTGAGTAAACTGATCTTTCCAAATATCATCCGGTTTATGATGCCACAAATTCCAAAGTAAAGGCGCCGGTTCATGAGTCCATGGACCTTATCCCACCAACACGTAAGCATACCTTCACTCCTGACATTAACCCGTCTACCCTTATAGACGATGAAGCTTTTTTCAAAGCTTTGACTGGGATCGATTGGTCATCGCCTAACTTCCAGACAATAGAGGAAGAAGAGCCAGCGCAGGATGATCTGGAAGCCTCGACTCGCCAAGACCAGGAGTCTTGATCCATGAGCCGGTCTATCAGCCACAGCATATGAATGCTATGTGTCTTAAAACACTTATTCTTTTGTGGCCACATGATGCCTTGTAATAGGCTAGTTGAAAAACCATGATCTACCTCGCCATGGTGCGTGTTTATTTGCATAAAACTTATGAGCCGTTCGATCTGATTTGAAGATCCAGTGTTTATGCTCATAATCATTGTCAACCTTGCTGATCATGTTATCATAAGCCCTGCATACAAATAGATAACAAGTACCCTGGCGGTTTACCCTAAGGCGGGTCATAATGCCCCATATAAAATCCACTTGTGATTGTATCGTCCATAACCAGGGCGGGTTTATCAAAACCTCATATAATCATAACAAAGTATATATCATACCTGTGATACTTGTTCATACTGCCGGCTTACGACGCCGCACGTAATAAGGGTAACAACCCAAAATCCTAGAGCGCAGCGCCCTGTGCAATTTATTCATACTGCCGGCTTACAACGCCATAGACAGCAAAGGGTAATATCCCAAAACTCAGAGTGCAAAACTCCAAGCTCATAATCATCACACACTGGCGACTTAACGTCCAAAGCTAGGTCGGGTTTAGCTAAACACCGGATATATTCAAATATAAATCATAAGGATCAGGGCAACATGGCCCTAATCAATGTTCAACCATATATCAATATGGTACAAACAGAAACCTTAAAAAAGACAAAGCAAATATAAACCAGAAAAACAAGGCGTTCATAGGCTGCCAAGCCTTAATGTCAAGTGTTATTCAAGGGCTTCACAGCCACTGAATTAAACCTTAATTCAAACCTGTAAGCCGGACCTCACATGACCAATCGCCATTTTAACTTTGACAAATTCACGGTCTTTTTTAGAAGATTGATTGTCAAGAGTACGACGAGTCATTCCAGGATTACCTGGTCGGAGTGGCAGGCAAACAAAGGCAGGATAACCCGGATTTTTGGTGAATACACCTGGCGTCCAAGCCTATCACAAGGGACTACAAAGCTCTGTTCATTAACAGAGAGCCCCGAAGTAATATTTCATTCCAAGCATATAAGCCAGATCAGTAGGGTAGTCATAGATATGCTCAATGAGCAGGAAGCCCCCAAGTTTTTTGCAATCAAGGCATACAAGCCGGATCAAGAGGGTAGTCATAGCTATGCTCAATAAGCAGGATTCCCCCAAGTGATCTTATGAAGAGACAATAAAGACTCAGATTCTCATAAATGAAACGAAAGAGGCCCTGAAATATCAGGGATGCCATCTTTATTATACTAGTCATAATATATACATTGGTAGAAATATGTACATCATAAGAGCCGGTGGCTCAGCTGTAATAAGGCTGAAGATGAGCAATATTCCATGGCCGGTGGGTCTCCTCCTCAGACTTGCGTGAGTCCTTGTGCTCTCGAACATCAACGAGGTAGTATGATCCGTTGTTCAGATTTTTGCTGACCACAAAAGGCCCTTCCCAAGGTGGGGATAGCTTGTGCATGTCAGTTTGATCCTGGATGAGCTGGAGCACCAAATCTCATTCTTGAAAGGTCCTGGTTTTAACCCGTCGGCTATGATAACGACGCAGATCTTGCTGGTAAATCGCCGAACGAGCCGCCGCAAGGTCACGCTCCTCATCCAGAAGGTCAAGAGCATCCCGACGTGCTTTTTCATTATCAGCTTCAACATAAGCCGCCACACGGGGCGAGTCATGACAGATGTCACTAGGGAGAACCGCCTCTGCACCGTAAACCATGAAGAAAGGCGTGTAAGCCGTAGATCTGTTGGGGGTAGTATTGATACTCCATAGCACTGAGGGCAAGTCCTCCACCCAACAACCCGGAGTCCTCTGTAAAGGGACTATAAGCCAGGGTTTGATGCCTCTCAAGGTTTCTTGATTGGCTCTTTCAGCTTGACCATTGGACTGGGGTGAGCCACAGATGACACATCAAGACGAATATGTTCACATTGACAAAATTATTTCATAGCACCTTTAAATAAATTAGTGCCATTATTAGTGATGATACTGTGAGGGTAGCCAAAACGGAAAATCACCTTTTTGATGAATTGATCTGCCGTTGCCGCGTCACATTTACTGACCGGCTCTGCCTCAACCCACTTTGTAAACTTGTCAACCACCACCAAGAGGTGAGTCTTTTCGTCCTTGGATCTTTTAAAATGCCCAACCATATCCAGCCCCCAGACTGCAAATGGCCAAGTAATTGGAATCATCCTCAATTCTTGAGCCGACACATGAGCTCATCTTGAAATTTTTAGACAACCATCACATTTACTGATGAAATCCTCTGCATCTGCATCCACATGAGTCATCGGCCAATAGAACCCTTGACGAAAAGCCTTAGCCATGAGAGACTTAGAGCCGGCATGATGGCCGCAATCTCCTTCATGAATCTCTCAAAGAATCTCATGGCCCTCTTCAGGAGAAACACAACGTTTAAACGCCCCTGTAACACTGCATCAGTGCAACTCTCCATTGACAATAGTCATTGACTTAGACCGCCGGGTTATCTGCCTGGCCAAAACTTCATCTTCAAGTAACTCACCCCGGGTCATATAAGCCAAATATGGAACTGTCCAATCAGGAATAGCATGAAGAGCCACCACCAGTTGTGCCTCCGGGCCAGGAATAGCAAGATCTTCCTTCGTGGGCAGTTTAACTGAAGGATTATGCAAAATATCAAGGAAAACATTAGGTGGTATCGGCTTACATTGGGATCCAAGTCGGCTTAAAGCATCAACCACCTCATTTTTCCCGCGGTCAACATGTTCCACCTGATAACCTTTGAAATGACCAGCAATAGCATGAACCTCTCGGTGATAAGTAGCCATGAGTGGATATTTGGAATCCCAAGTCCCCGAAACTTGCTGAGCCACCAAATCTGAGTCGCCAAAGCACCTTACCCGGCTTAGATTCATCTCTTTAGCCATCCGAAGACCATGGAGCAGGGCTTCATACTAAGATGCATTGTTAGTACAAGGGAACATCAACCTTAAGACATAACAAATTTTATCACCTCGTGGGGAGGTCAAAATAACTCCAGCCCCAGAGCCTTCCAATTGCCTAGATCCGTCAAAGTGAATAGTCCAATATGTGATATCCGGCTTCTCCTCAGGCATCTGCAACTATGTCCAGCCATTGATGAAATCCACAAGTGCTTGAGACTTGATGGTTGTCCAAGGCACGTACTTCAAACCATGGGGTCCAAGATCAATAGCCCACTTGGCAACCCGACCTGTGGCTCCTCTGTTTTGAATAATATCTCCTAGGGGAGCAGAACTGACCACACTGATGGGATGGCCAAAGAAATACTGCTTCAGCTTACGACTAGCCATGAACACTCCATACACCAGTTTCTGCCAATGTGGATACCTCTGCTTGGATTCAATAAGTACTTCACTGATATAATAAACCGACCGCTGAACCGGATATTCCTTGCCTGCTTCCTTCCGTTCCACAACAATTTCCACACTGACGGCTCGGCTATTAGCAGACACATATAACAGTAAGGGCTCCTTATCAATAGGAGTTGCAAGGATCGGCGGCTCAGCCAACTGCTTTTTCAACGCCTCAAATGCCTGATCAGCAGCATCACTCCAAACAAAGTGGTCTGTTTTCTTCATCATCTGGTACAGAGGGATAGCCTTCTCACCCAACCGGCTTATAAACCGGCTTAAGGCCGCAATTCGACCTGCCAGACGCTGGACATCATTAATACATGCCGGCTTAGCCAAGGAAGTGATAGCCTTAATTTTCTCCGAGTTAGCTTCAATGCCCCTTTCAGAAACCAAAAAACCCAAGAGCTTGCCTGCTGGCACACCAAAGACACACTTGGCCGGGTTAAGCATCATCTTGTAGACCCAGAGATTGTTAAGGGTCTCTTTCAAAACATCTATCAAGGTATCTTTCTTCCTGGATTTCACAACAATATCATCCACATAAGCATGAACACTGCGCCCAATCTGGTCATGGAGGCAATTCTGAACACACCGTTGATAAGTCGCTTGGGCACTCTTGAGCCCAAAGGGCATAGGCACATAGGAGAAGGCCCCAAAGGGAGTGATGAAAGTCGTCTTCTCCTGGTCCTTGACTGCCATCTTGATTTGATGATAACCAGAGTAAGCATCCAAAAACTCAAACACTCACAACCTAGCGTAGCATCAATGATCTGATCAGTATGGGGAGAGCAAAAGGATCATTCGGACAGGCCTTGTTAAGGTCTGTGTAATCCACACACATATGCCAAGTTCCGTTCTTCTTGAGTACCAGCATCGGGTTAGCCAACCACTCAGGATGAAAAACCTCAATGATAAACCCAGCCGCCAAGAGCCGCGCCACTTCTTCACCAATGGCCTTACGCCTCTCTTCATTAAAACGACGAAGGAATTGCTTGACCGGTTTAAACTTTGGATAAATATTAAGAGTGTGCTCAGCGAGTTCCCTCGGTACACCTGGCATGTCAGAAGGTTTCCATGCAAAGATGTCCCGGTTCTCACGGATGAACTCGATGCGCGGCTTTCCTATTTCGGATCCATATTCGCACTGATACTGAATTGCTTGGATGAGTCGCCAGGAACAAAATCAACCATCTTAGTGTCATCTGCCGACTTAAACTTCATCAGAGGGTCATGCTCTGTGGTCGTCTTCTTCAAAGGTGCCTGATACGTCTCCAACGTATCTATAATTTTTGATTGCTCCATGCTATATTATCTACTGTTTTGGACCATATTGGGCTTCATTTTTTCCACTTTTATATTATTTTTGGGACTAACCTATTAACCGGAGGCCCAGCCCAGAATTGCTGTTTTTTTGCCTATTTCAGAGTTTCGAAGAAACAGAATATCAAACGGAGTCCAAACGGAATGAAACCTTCGGGAACAGAATGAAACCTTCACCGAACATGATCTGGGAGACTTGGACCCTACGTCAAGAAACCTCCGAGGTGGGCACGAGGTAGGGGGCGCGCCCTACCCCCCCAGGCGCGCCCCCACCCTCGTGGGGCCCATGAGGCTCCACCGATGTACTTCTTCCTCCTATATATACCTACGTACCCCCAAACGATCAGATACGGAGCCAAAAACCTAATTCCTCTGCCGCAACCTTCTGTACCCACGAGATCCCATCTTGCGGCCTGTTCCGGAGCTCCGCTGGAGGGGGCATCCATCACGGAGGGCTTCTACATCAACACCATAGCCTCTCCGATGAAGTGTGAGTAGTTTACCTCAGACCTTCGGTTCCATAGTTAGTAGCTAGATGGCTTCTTCTCTCTTTTTGGATCTCAATACAATGTTCTCCCCCTCTCTCATGGAGATCTATTCGATGTAATCTTCTTTTTGCGGTGTGTTTGTTGAGACCGATGAATTGTGGGTTTATGATCAAGATTATCTATGAACAATATTTGAATCTTCTCTAAATTCTTTTATGTATGATTGGTTATCTTTGCAAGTCTCTTCGAATTATCAGTTTGGTTTGGCCAACTAGATTGGTTCTTCTTGCAATGGGAGAAGTGCTTAGCTTTGGGTTCAATCTTGCGGTGTCCTTTCCCAGTGACAGTAGGGGCAGCAAGGCACGTATTGTATTGTTGCCATCGAGGATAACAAGATGGGGTTTTTATCATATTGCATGAATTTATCCCTCTACATCATGTCATCTTGCTTAAGGCATTACTATGTTTTTAACTTTATACTCTAGATGCATGCTGGATAGCGATCGATGAGTGGAGTAATAGTAGTAGATGCAGGCAGGAGTCGGTCTACTTTTGTCGGACGTGATGCCTATATACATGATCATACCTAGATATTCTCATAACTATGTTCAGTTCTGTCAATTGCTCAACAGTAATTCATTCACCCACCGTAAAATACTTATGGTCTTGAGAGAAGCCACTAGTGAAATCTATGGCCCCCGGGTCTATCTTCATCATATTAATCTTCCATCACTTTATTATTGCTTTTGCTTTTTTACTTTACTTTTATTTTACTTTGCATATTTATCACAAAAATACCAAAAATATTATCTATCATCTCTATCAGATCTCACTCTCGTAAGTGACCGTGAAGGGATTGACAACCCCTTATCGCGTTGGTTGCGAGGAGTTATTTGCTTTGTGCAGGTACGAGGGACTCGCGCGTAGCCTCCTGCTGGATTGATACCTTGGTTCTCAAAAACTGAGGGAAATACTTAAGCTACTTTGCTGCATCATCCTTTCCTCTTCGGGGAAATCCAACTTAGTGCTCAAGAGGTAGCAAGAAGAATTTCTGGCGCCGTTGCTGGGGAGTCTACACAAAAGTCAGCATACCAAGTACCCATCACAATCCCTTATCTCCCGCACTACATTATTTGCCATTTGCCTCTCGTTTTCCTCTCCCTCACTTCACCCTTGCCGTTTTATTTGCCCTCTCTCTTCCGTTCGCCTTCTTTTTCGCTTGCCTTTTGTTTGCTTGTGTGTTGGATTGCTTGTTTGTCATGATGGACCTACCTAGATTTGACGATCTTCACCTTAAAAGGTTAGAAGAGATCAAAAGCAACATCAAGAGTTTTATGGTTCTGCAATTTGAGCATAATAATTTCTTCAAAAACGAGCTTGAGGAACAAATTTTTTTATGAGTTATATGAATAAAGAGCTCGATGATATGTCTAAAGAATTTGATGGTATAAGATCCCAAATTGCTCGTCTTGAGAAGTTGACTGCTGAAATTTCGGATAAGCAGGCTACCTTAGTCAATAAGATGGCCGCTAAACCGGATTTCTATGAAAATAAAGATGAAGATCTAAAAGTTATTGATGTGTCCCCTATTAAATCTTTGTTTTGCAATATGAATCTTGATAATGATGGGACTGAATATGATCCACCTTTACCTAGAAGGCGCTCCAAGAATTCAGAGTTTTTAGATCTTGATGCTAAAATTGATAAAAGTGGGAAAACCCTAGATGTTGCTAAACCCACTATTTTGGATTTCAAGGAATTTAATTATGAAAGTTGCTCTTTAATTGATTGTATTTCCTTGTTGCAATCCGTGCTAAATTCTCCTCATGCTTATAGTCAAAATAAAGCCTTTACTCAACATATCGTTGATGCCTTGATGCAATCTTATGAAGAAAAACTTGAGTTGGAAGTCTCTATCCCTATAAAACTTTATGATGAGTGGGAACCTACTATTAAAATTAAAATTAAAGATCATGAGTTTTATGCTTTGTGTGATTTGGGTGCTAATGTTTCCACTATTCCCAAAACTTTGTGCGATTTGCTAGATTTCCGTGATTTTGATGATTGCTCTCTAAACTTGCACCTTGCGGATTCCACTATTAAGAAACCTATGGGAAGAATTAATGATGTTCTTATTGTTGCAAATAGGAATTATGTGCTCGTATATTTTATCATTCTTGATATAGATTGCAATCCTTCATGCCCTATTATTCTTGGTAGACCTTTCCTTAGAACGGTTGGTGCAATTATTGATATGAAGGAAGGGAATATTAGATTCAAATTTCCATGAAAGAAAGGCATGGAACACTTCTGTAGGAAGAAAATAAAATTACAATATGAATCTATCATGAGAGCCACTTATGGATTGCCTACCAAAGATGGCAATACCTAGATCTATCCTTGCTTTTATGCCTAGCTAGGGGCGTTAAACGATAGCGCTTGTTGGGAGGCAACCCAATTTTATTTTTAGTTTTTTTGCTTTTGCTTCTGTTTAGGAATAAATCTTTGATCTATCCTCTGGTTAGATGTGTTTTTATGTTTTAATTAGTGTTTGTGCCAAGTTAAACCTATAGGATCTTCTTGGATGATAGTTATTTGATCTTGCTGTAATTTCCAGAAACTTTCTGTTCACGAAAACAATTGTTAAAAATCACCACAACGTGATAAAATACTTATTCCAATTGTTTCTGATCAATAAACAAATTTTATAGGTCATCCTATTTTTGTAGATTTTTTTGGAGTTCCAAAAGTTTGCGTTAGTTACAGCTTACTACAGACTGTTCTATTTTTGACAGATTCTGTTTTTCGCGTGTTGTTTGCTTATTTTGATGAATCTATGGCTGTGAAGTTTTGTGCTGTGAAGTTTTCAAGTTTTGGGTGAAATCTTTTGATGGATTATGGAACAAGGAGTGGCAAGATCCTAAGCTTGGGGGTTCCCATGGCACCCCCAATATGATCTAAGGACACCAAAAAGTCAAAGCTTGGGGATGCCCCGGAAGGCATCCCCTCTTTCGTCTACTTCCACGGTAACTTTACTTGGAGCTATATTTTTATCCACTACATGATATGTGTTTTGCTTGGAGCGTCTTGTATGATTTGAGACTTTGTTTGTTAGTTTACCACAATAATCCTTGCTGTACACACCTTTTGAGAGAGCCATACATGATTTGGAATTTGATAGAATACTCTATGTGCTTCACTTATATCTTTTGAGCTATATAGTTTTGCTCTAGTGCTTCACTTATATATTTTAGAGCACGGTGGTGGATTTGTTTTATAGAAACTATTGATCTCTCATGCTTCACTTAGATTATTTTGAGAGTCTTAAATAGCATGGTAATTTGCTTAATAATCTTAATATGCTTGGTATTCAAGATTTGTAAACTTTCTTTTGAGTGCATTGAATACTAAGAAAAGTTTGATGCTTGATAATTGTTTTGCGATATGAAGATGGTGATATTAGAGTCATGCTAGTTGAGTAGTTGTGAATTTGAGAAATACTTGTGTTACAGTTTGTGATTTTCGTAGCATGCATGTATGGTGAACCGTTATGTGATGAAGTCGGAGCATGATTTATTTATTGATTGTCTTCCTTATGAGTGGCGGTCGGGGACGAGCGATGGTCTTTTCCTACCAATCTACCCCCCTAGGAGCATGCACGTAATACTTTGCTTTGATGACTTGTAGATTTTCGCAATAAGTATATGAGTTCTTCATGACTAATGTTGAGTCCCTGGATTATACGCACTTTTCTTCCTTCCACCATTGCTAGCCTCTCTAATACCGCACACTTTTCACCGGTATCATACACCCACCATATACCTTCCTCAAAACAGCCACCATACCTACCTATCATGGCATTCCCATAGCCATTCTGTGATATATTGCCATGCAACTTTCCACCATTCCGTTTATTATGACACGCTCCATCATTGCCATATTGCTAGCATGATCATGTAGTTGACATCGTATTTGTGGCAAAGCCACCATTCATAATTCTTTCATACATGTCACTCTTGATTCATTGCATATACCCGTACATCGCTGGAGGCATTCATATAGAGTCATATTTTGTTCTAAGTATCGAGTTGTAATTGTTGAGTTGTAAGAAAATAAAAGTGTGATGATCATCATTTTTAGAGCATTGTCCCAAGTGAAGAAAAGGATGATGGAGACTATGATTCCCCCACTAGTCGAGATGAGACTCCGGACGAAGAATCAAAAAACAAGAAAAAAAAGAGAGAAGGGACAATGTTACTATCCTTTTACCACACTTGTGCTTCAAAGTAGCACCATGATCTTCATGATAGAGAGTCTCTCATTTTATCACTTTCATATACTAGTGGGAATTTTTCATTGTAGAACTTGGCCTGTATATTCCAATGATGGGCTTCCTCAAAATGCCCTAGGTCTTCGTGAGCAAGCGAGTTGGATGCACACCCACTTAGTTTCTTTTGTTAAGATTTCATATACTTATAGCTCTAATGCATCCGTTGCATGGCAATCCCTACTCACTCACATTGATATCTATTGATGGGCATCTCCATAGCCCGTTGATACGCCTAGTTGATGTGAGACTATCTTCTCCCTTTTTTGTCTTCTCCACAACCACCATTCTATTCCACATATAGTGCTATATCCATGGCTCACGCTCATGTATTGTGTGAAGATCGAAAAAGTTTTGAGAATGTCAAAAGTATGAAACAATTGCTTGGCTTGTCATCGGGGTTGTGCATGATTTAAATACTTTGTGTGGTGAAGATAGAGCATAGCCAGACTATATGATTTTGTAGGGATAACTTTCTTTGGCCATGTTATTTTGAGAAGACATGATTGCTTTGTTAGTATGCTTGAAGTATTATTATTTTTATGTCAATATGAACTTTTGTCTTGAATCTTTCGGATCTAAATATTCATACCACAATTAAGAAGAATTACATTGAAATTATGCCAAGTAGCACTCCGCATCAAAAATTCTTTTTTTATCATTTACCTACTCGAGGACGAGCAGCAATTAAGCTTGGGGATGCCTGATACGTATTGTCGGTGGGAAACGACACCTATGGGATCACAAGAATCCCTACTGCAATTGCGGGGCGCGGGGTTGAGAGAAGAGCGGGTCAAACAGAGAGCACGCGGTTCGTTTATCCAGGTTCGGGCCGCGAGGATGCGTAAAACCCTACTCCTGCTTTGGTGGATGTATTCTGTGTTCTTGAGCTAGCTACGGAGTGTAACGAGCTCCAAAAAGCCGAATCCTTCTCCTGGTCGCCTCGGGCCTCCTTTTATAGGAAAAATGGGCTGCCACAGTGGCACACAGGAGGTGGAAAGGTCTACAGTGGCACGAGGTTATCCCTCGTATTACAGGACAAGGTGCATTTAATGCATCGCTTAGGTGTCCTCTTGCTTTATCGGGGACAGGGGTGAGGCCCGTCTCGTCCGTCGCCGCTCCTCCAAGCTTCGACACGCGCCCTGGCCAGTGATGCATGCGGTGCCATGTAGGCAGGCAGGCAGCTGAGGTGGCGCGGTGGTGAAGCCTCCACGAAGGGCTGCATGTTGCCACGCAAGTGCCTGCCCAGCTGGTTGGGCTGGCAGCTGCATGGGAACGGCGGTGGAAGCTTGGTTGGCATAGGCCTGGTGGTGGTCCCGCTGGCGTCCTTTGTGAGGGCCTTACGGGTGGCCCGGCAAGGGTCTTGCCGTGGCGCGCTGTCGTCCTTGGCAAGGATCTTGCCGGGGGTTTGGCGACCTTCCTCGGCAAGGATCTTGTCGAGAGTCGTCGTCTTCTAATCCTCATCTGATCTTGAAGATGTCTTCACAAAGATCTGCATGCCACCATAGAGGTGCCTTTCCGAGCCCTGGCCCCATGCTAATGATGGCGCTGGGGGCCGTGGGCTAAAGGGTGGTTCACTCCGTTGGTGTGGGGCGAGCTGCCCCGGCAAGGGTCTTGCCGGGGCTGCCGAGGCTGCCCGGCAAGGGTCTTTCCGGGGGGAACCTGCTTTGTCCCTCTGCTCTTTGTGGCCTTGGCCTTGGCGTTGCTCTGGCTATCTTGGGCTTCGGTCTTACCTTGGCTCACCTCCCTCGCTCTGCTTGGTGTGGTCGCAGGCGTGGCTCTGACTGCCCGTGCACAGGTAAAGGGGTGCAAAAATGTGCCCCTAGTTTTGCACACCGACAGGAGCCCCCGGGCCTGGGCCACACATAAGCGCGACACGTTGTTGGGTCAGGCCCAAAATGGTGCACGGGCAGGCGGGGTGCTTTTTGCTGCGGTAAGATTCTTCGCGCGCTGTGCTTCCCACGACCCGCGCGCGTGGCGCGGCGTGGAGGGACGTGCGTGACATGGGCGGCATGCGTGGGACGGTTCTCACACGCATGCGTCACATCGTAGTAAAGAGGCGGCTCGCGCCTTCCCCGTAAAGGGAAGGAGGCATGGAGGCGCGGCTCATTTACTGAATGGGGCCGGGGCACGGTCTTCAAGGCGTCCACTCCCCCACGATCATGGGGTGGGGAGAGGTCGCCTCACCTGTCTCCTCGGTTCTGCATGTTTTCCATGCGTCCTTCATGCGCGCGGGGTGGCAAACGGTGGAGGCGGGAAACCGGGCCGTCGCTGGTTGGGGCAGCGGGTCGGTCCTGGTTCCCTGCGCCTCCCGTGTCTTGACTGGCCGAGCGGGGCGGCCGAGCCCCAACCCCGTTCCTTTATAAAGAGCAGGAAGGGGAGATGGCATCCCGCATTCTTCCACCTTCTACCTCCCTTTGCTTCCGCTCCCTCCTTTCATTCATCATGGAGAAAGGGAATCCCGGTCTTTCGATGGTGGCGGCGAGGGTCGCCGCTCGACAACGCGTCCCTCCTCCTTCTGCACCCGTGGTGGCAGAGCCGGCCGCGAGGGGAAGGGGGAGGGGGCAAGGCCGGGGCAGAGGTCACAGTGCCCAGGGAAGAGGAGGGCGGGGCGGCGCGCCAGCTTCGCCCCCGCCCATGGTGCCGTTCCCGGTGGAAGGCCATGTCAGAGACCAGCCCCGCGAGTTCTTCATTAGGCTGCGCCGGCCCCCGCATCGCCGTCTTCGTCTTCCCGCCCTGTTTGCTCGGGAGATGGAGCGTGACCGGCCCCAATCCCTCAGATTGCACACGAGGGGTTGCGGGAACGGGGGCATGCGGGTCGACGTCGACTTCCCGGCTCCTCGAGTCATGTACCTCCGTCGTGGGTGGAAGATGTTCGCTCGCATCCACAAACTGATGGCGGGGCTCGTCTTCTACTTCAAATTGATGGAGGACGGCCTACTCTCCGTCAAGGTCTTCGGGGAGTTCGGGACTCGCCTGAAGTGCTGCGTGGAGAGCTCCTCCGATGGAGATTCTGACGATGGAAGATCATCCTCGAGCGAAAGTGACGAGGAGGACAGCAAGGCGGATAGCGGGGATGAGTCCGACTAGGCATCGGACGCCCCGCGCCTGGGCGGGTGCGACAGCAGTAACATCTGCACCTGGCCTCTCCTTCGACAGGGGTTTGCCGGGGGCGGGGCCAGCTCCTTGAACTCCTCGGGGCCGTCTCCTTGGGCGGCTGGCGTCGGGAGGCTGCGGAAGAGGAAGAGGGCGGGCGGCAAGGCCGTCAACTCAGAGTACGCGGGCACCGACGCCTTTGTCGCGTACCGCCGGTCCTGCCGCCTCGTCTTCCAGCTCTTTTCCCAGCACCGTCATCACCGGCCTGCCCATGGGTGGCCGCCGAGGTGTCCTCTCGGTGTCTTCTGCAGCTCATAGCTCGCCTAGGCACCCCTTTTGCCCTTTTCGCCTCCTTGACCTGCCTCCTGAGGAGAGGGACAAGAAAGGGATTACGGGCATCTTATCTCTTTTTAGTCTTGTAAGCCTTCGGGCCTTTGTTAACTTTAGAACTTGTAATCCCCTTGTTCATGTTTTTCATTTCGTATGAACTGTACCTATACGGGTTGTTTTTTTAATGAAAAAGGGATGTTTGCCGGGTTTTTCGTTCATAGGTAAAACCCACGACAAGGAGTAAATCCTTGTTACCTTTAATATAAACGTTTTCTCACCCGGCAACAGGCCTTGCCGTCCCCCCACTTCGCTCGACCTTTCTCACGCCCTTGGAAGAGGCAGGGATGAGGTGGGCTTAGGCTCCTCGTTTCATTTCCTTGCTGCCGTGACTACGACCAAACTCGGTCCCAGGAAACGAGTCCTAGGGTCCGGAATGAGGGGAGCACGGTAGCCTAAGGATAAAACGAGGTTTCACATACCTCAGTCCATAACGAAACACATGATAAGGGATAGAGAACTTATCTGAATCTGCAGCCCCCCGCAACCTTGAATTGCCGTGGGTGGATCTTGGCTCTTGCCGGTTCATCCCCTTTCTTCCAAGGTAGCTCGGCAAGGATATTCATGTGTCCTGCGAACCAAAGAAGACAGAGAAGAACAAAGAGACGCGCACTCGACCTCTAAGCTAGGGGTTAGCCGCCGCTAAGCACTATCAACCCTATCCGAGGACGAGACTCGACCTAGCATGCATGCTATAACTTAGGGCGCCAGCGCTTCATTTATCTGTGCTCAGGGTGTGTGCCTGGCTTTGTACAAAGGGTCACATGCCTTGCCGGCAAAGCTTGTACAAAATGGTGGCTTGCCGGGAGGCCCGGCCAACCGCGCCTTATGGGTAAAACTTGCGAAGATGCTCGATGTTCCAGGAGTTGCTCACTGGGACGGCATCTTCGGTCTCCAGGTGGACTGCGCCGGGTCTGGTGACTCGTATTACCCGATAAGGGCCTTCTCACTTCGGCATCAACTTGTTGGTATTCTTGACCGACTGAACGCGCCGAAGAACAAGGTTGCCTTCCTCAAAGCTTCGGGCATGAACCCTGCGGCTATGGTAGCGGCGCAAGGCTTGCTGGTAGCGTGCCGCTCTCACAGCCGCCCGAAGACGATCTTCCTCAAGGAGCATCGCATCATCTTGGTGCAACGGCTCTTGCTCAAGCTCATCTTAAGCGAGCACTCGAGGTGACCCGTATATGAGTTCCGTGGGGAGAACTACTTCTGCCCCGTATACCAGGACAAAAGGTGTCTGGCCGGTGGCTCGATTTGGCGTCGTTCTGATCGACCAAAGAACCACCGGCAACTCATCAATCCAGCGCCTTCCACTCTTGTGCAGCTTGTCAAAGGTCTTCCTTCTCAAGCCTCGCAACACTTCAGCATTTGCCCTCTCCGCTTGGCCGTTGCTCCGTGGATGTGCCACGGAAGCAAAACAGACCTTGATGCTGATGTCTACTACACAACCTTCTTCTTGTAGACGTTGTTGGGCCTGCAAGTGCACAGGTTTGTAGGACAGTAGCAAATTTCCCTCAAGTGGATGACCTAAGGTTTATCAATCCGTAGGAGGCGTAGGATGAAGATGGTCTCTCTCAAGCAACCTTGCAACCAAATAACAAAGAGTCTCTTATGTCCCCAACACACCCAATACAATGGTAAATTGTATAGGTGCACTAGTTCGGCGAAGAGATGGTGATACAAGTGCAATATGGATGGTAGATATAGGTTTTTGTAAACTGAAAATATAAAAACAGCAAGGTAGCGAGCGGTAAAAGTGAGCGTAAACGGTATTGCAATGATAGGAAACAAGGCCTAGGGTTCATACTTTCACTAGTGCAAGTTCTCTCAACAATAATAACATAGTTGGATCATATAACTATCCCTCAACATGCAAAAAAGAGTCACTCCAAAGACACTAATAGCGGAGAACAAACGAAGAGATTATGGTAGGGTACGAAACCACCTCAAAGTTATTCTTTCCAATCAATCCGTTGGGCTATTCCTATAAGTGTCACAAACAACCCTAGAGTTCGTACTAGAATAACACCTTAAGACACAAATCAACCAAAACCCTAATGTCACCTAGATACTCCAATGTCACCTCAAGTATCCGTGGGTATGATTATACGATATGCATCACACAATCTCAGATTCATCTATGCAATCCAACACAAAGTACTTCAAAGAGTGCCCAAAGTTTCTACCGGAGAATCATGACGAAAACGTGTGCCAACCCCTATGCATAGGTTCATGGGCGGAACCCGCAAGTTGATCACCAAAACATACATCAAGTGGCACTTGATATCCCATTGTCACCATAGATAAGCACGGCAAGACATACATCAAGTGTTCTCAAATCTTTAAAGACTCAATCTGATAAGATTACTTCAAAGGGAAAACTCAATCCATTACAAGAGAGAAGAGGGGGAGAAGAAACATAAGAACCAACTATAATAGCAAAGCTCGCGATACATCAAGATCGTGCCAAATCAAGAACACGAGAAAGAGAGATCAAACACATAGCTACTGGTACATACCCTCAGCCCCGAGGGTGAACTACTCCCTCCTCGTCATGAAGAGCACCGGGATGATGAAGATGGCCACCGGTGAGGGATCCCCCCTCCGGCAGGGTGCCGGAACAGGGTCCCGATTAGGGTTTTGGTGGCTACAGAGGCTTGCGGCGGGGAACTGCCGATCTAATCTCTGTTCTGGAATTTTTAGGATACATAGGTATATATGGGTGCGAGGGGTACGTCGGTGGAGCTGCGGGGGCCCCACGAGGCAGGGGGCGTGCCCTAGGGGGCTGGGCGCGCCCCCACCCTCGTGGCCAGCTCCCATACCTTCTGACGTAGAGTCCAAGTCTACCCGGTAGGTTTCCTTCCAAAAATAACTTCTCCAGTTGATTTCGTTCCGTTTCGACACCCTCTGATATTCCTTTTCTTCGAAACACTGAAATAGGCATAAAAAAGCAAATGTGGGTTGGGCCTCTGGTTAATAGGTTAGTCCCAAAAGTAATATAAAATTGGATAATAAAGCCCAATATTGCCTAAAACAGTAGATAATATAGCATGGAGCAATCAAAAATTATAGATACGTTGGAGACGTATCAAGCATCCCCAAGCTTAATTCTTGCTCGTCCTCGAGTAGGTAAATGATAAAAAAGATAATTTTTGATGTGTAATGCTAGTTGGCATAATTTCATTGTAATTCTTCTCAATTGTGATATGAATATTCAGATCCAAAAGATTCAAGACAAAAGTTCATATTCACATAAAAATAATAATACTTCAAGCATACTAATAAAGCAATTATGTCTTCTCAAAATAACATGGCCAAGTCTGGCTATGCTCCATCTTCACCACAAAAAGTATTTAAATCATGCACAACCCCGATGACAAGCCAAGCAATTGTTTCATACTTTAACATTTTCAAAACTTTTTCAATCTTCACTCTATACATGAGTGTGAGCCATGGATATAGCACTATATGTGGAATAGAATGGTGGTTGTGGAGAAGAAAAAAAAGGGGAAGATAGTCTCACATCAACTAGGCGTATCAACGGGCTATGAAGATGCCCATCAATAGATATCAATGTGAGTGAGTAGGGATTGCCATGCAACGGATGCACTAGAGCTATAAGTATATGAAAGCTCAACAAAAGAAACTAAGTGGGTGTGCATCCAACTTGCTTGCTCACGAAGACCTAGGGCATTTTGTGGAAGCCCATCATCGGAATATACAAGCCAAGTTCTATAATGAAAAATTCCCACTAGTATATGAAAGTGATACCATAGGACACTCTCTATCATGAAGATCTTGGTGCTACTTTGAAGCACAAGTGTGGTAAAAGGATAGTAACATTGTCCCTTCTCTCTTTTTCTCTCATTTTTTTGATTCGTCCGGAGTCTCATCCCGACTTGTGGGGGAATCATAGTCTCCATCATTCTTTCCTCACTTGGGACAATGTTCTAAAAATGATGATCATCACACTTTTATTTTTCTTACAACTCAACAATTACAACTCGATACTTAGAACAAGATATGACTCTATATGAATGCCTCCGGCGGTGTACCGGGATATGCAATGAATCGAGAGTGACATGTATGAAAGAATTATGAATGGTGGCTTTGCCACAAATACGATGTCAACTACATGATCATGCTAGCAATATGACAATGATGGAGCGTGTCATAATAAACTGAACGGTGGAAAGTTGCATGGCAATATATCTCAGAATGGCTATGGAAATGCCATGATAGGTAGGTATGGTGGCTGTTTTGAGGAAGATATATGGTGGGTCTATGATACCGGCGAAAAGTGGGCGGTATTAGAGAGGCTAGCAATGGTGGAAGGATGGGAAAAAGTGCGTATAATCCATGGACTCAACATTAGTCATAAAGAACTCATATACTTATTGCAAAAATCTAGAAGTTATCAAAGCAAAGTATTACACGCATGCTCCTAGGGGGATAGATTGGTAGGAAAAGACCATCGCTCGTCCCCGACCGCCACTCATAAGGAAGACAATGAATAAACACCTCATGCTCCGACTTCGTTACATAACGGTTCACCATACGTGCATGCTACGGGAATCACAAACTTCAATGCAAGTATTCTTTAAATTCACAACTACTCAACTAGCATGACTCTAATATTATCACCTCCATATCTCAAAAACAATTACCATGCTTCAATCTTTTCTTAGTATTCAACACACTCATAAGAATTTTTCTTTTATTAGTATTGTATGCCTAGCATATTAGAATTAAGCACATTACCATGCTATTTAAGACTCTCAAAATAATATAAGTGAAGCATGAGAGTTCATCTATTTCTACAAAATAGAACCACCACCGTGCTCTAAAAGATATAAGTGAAGCCCTAGAGCAAACGACAAACTACTCCGAAAGATATAAGTGAAGATCAATGAGTAGTCGGATAATTATGCAACTATGTGAAGACTCTCTAACATTTAAGAATTTCAGATCTTGGTACTTTATTCAAACACTAAGCAAGGCTAAAGAAAATAAAACGACGCTCCAAGCAAAACATATATCATGTGGTGAATAAAAATATAGCTCCAAGTAAAGTTACCGATGAACGAAGACGAAAGAGGGGATGCCTTCCGGGGCATCCCCAAGCTTAGACGCTTGGTTATCATTGAATATTACCTTGGGGTGCCTTGGGCATCCCCAAGCTTAGGCTCTTGCCACTCCTTATTCCATAGTCCATCGAATCTTTACCCAAAACTTGAAAACTTCACAACACAAAACTTAACAGAAAACTCGTAAGCTCCGTTAGCGAAAGAAAACAAAACACCACTTCAAGGTACTGTAATGAACTCATTTTTTATTTATATTGTTGTTAAACCTACTGTATTCCAACTTCTCTATGGTTTATAACTTATTTTAGCCATAGATTCATCAAAATAAGCAAACAACACACGAAAAACAGAATCTGTCAAAAACAGAACAGTCTGTAGTAATCTGTAACTAACGCAAACTTCTGGAACTCCAAAAATTCTAAAATAAGTTGGTGGACCTGAGGAATTTGTCTATTAATCATCTGCAAAAATCATCAACTAAATAGCACTCTCCAGTAAAAAGTTATAGCTAATCTCGTGAGCGCTAAAGTTTCTCTTTTTTACAGCATGATCATAAAGACTTCACCCAAGTCTTCCCAAAGGTTCTACTTGGCACTAACACTAATTAAAAAATAAAACCACATCTAAACAGAAGCTGGATGGATTATTTATTCCTAAACAGAACCAAAAAGCAAAGAACTAAAATAAAATTGGGTTGCCTCCCAACAAGCGCTATCGTTTAATGCCCCTAGCTAGGCATGATGATTTCAATGATGCTCACATAAAAGGTAGGAATTGAAACATAACGAGAGCATCATGAAGAATATGACTAGCACATTTAAGTCTAACCCACTTCCTATGCATAGGGACTTTGTGAGCAAACAACTTATGGGAACAATAATCAACTAGCATAGGAAGGCAAAACAAGCAAAACTTCAAAAGTTTAAGCACATAGAGAGGAAACTTGATATTATTGCAATTCCTACAAGCATATATTCCTACCTCATAATAATTTTCAGTAGCCTCATGAATGAAATCAACAATATAACCAGCACCTAAAGCATTATTTTCATGATCTACTAGCATAGAAATTTTATTACTCACCACATAAGCATAATTCTTCTCATGAATAGTAGTGGGAGCAAACTCAACAAAATAACTATCATATGATTGAAAATTAAGATCAAGATGACAAGTTTCATGGTTATCATTATTCTTTAAAGCATACGTGTCATAACAATAATCATCATAGATAGGAGGCCTGCTTTCATCATAGTAAATTTGCTCATCAAAGCTTGGGGGACAAAAAATATCATCTTCATCAAACTTAGCTTCCCCAAGATTGTGGCTTTGCATATCATTAGCATCATGGATATTCAAGGAATTCATACTAACAACATTGCAATCATGCTCATCATATAAACATTTAGTGCCAAACATTCTAATGCATTCTTCTTCTAACACTTTGGCACAATTTTCCTTCCCATCATACTCACGAAAGATATTAAAAAGATGAAGCGTATGAGGTCAACTCAATTCCATTTTTTGTAGTTTTCTTTTATAGACTAAACTAGTGCTAAAACAAGAAACAAAAAGATTCGATTGCAAGATCTAAAGATATACCTTCACTTACCTAGCCTCCCCGGCAACGGCGCCAGAAAAGAGCTTGATGTCTACTACACAACCTTCTTCTTGTAGACGTTGTTGGGCCTGCAAGTGCACAGGTTTGTAGGACAGTAGCAAATTTCCCTCAAGTGGATGACCTAAGGTTTATCAATCCGTAGGAGGCGTAGGATGAAGATGGTCTCCCTCAAGCAACCCTGCAACCAAATAACAAAGAGTCTCTTATGTCCCCAACACAACCAATACAATGGTAAATTGTATAGGTGCACTAGTTCGGCGAAGAGATGGTGATACAAGTGCAATATGGATGGTAGATATAGGTTTTTGTAAACTGAAAATATAAAAACAGCAAGGTAGCGAGCGGTTAAAGTGAGCGTAAACGGTATTGCAATGATAGGAAACAAGGCCTAGGGTTCATACTTTCACTAGTGCAAGTTCTCTCTGTTGGGGAACGTAGTAATTTCAAAAAATTTCCTACGCACACGCAAGATCATGGTGATGCACAGCAACGAGAGGGGAGAGTGTTTGTCTACGTACCCTCGTAGACCGAAAGCGGAAGCGTTATATCAACGCGGTTGATGTAGTCGTACTTCTTCACGATCCAACCGATCTAAGCACCGAACGTACGGCACCTCCGAGTTCTGCACACGTTCAGCTCGATGACGATCCCCGGGCTCCGATCCAGCAAAGCGTCGGGGAAGAGTTCCGTCAGCACGACGGCGTGGTGACGATCTTGATGTGTTACCGGCGCAGGGCTTCGCCTAAGCACTGCAATGATATGATCGAGGTGGAATTTGGTGGAAGGGGGCACCGCACACGGCTAAGGAACGATCCGTAGATCAACTTGTGTGTCTTTGGGGTGCCCCCTGCCCCTGTATATAAAGGATGGAGGAGGAGGAGGCCGGCCAAGGCAAAAGGTGCGGCCAGCATATGGAGTCCTACTAGGACTCCAAGTCCTAGTAGGAGTCCACCAAAAGGGGAGGAAGGGAGAAGGAATAGGAGGAGAAGGAGAGGTGGCCGGCCCCCTTTTCCCTAGTCCAATTCGGACCAAAGGGGAGGGGGGGCGCAGCAGCCTTTTCCTCTTCCCACTAAAGCCCATCAAGGCCCATTACTTCTCCCGTAATCCCGTAACTCCCCGGTACTCCCGAAAATACCCGAATCACTCAGAACCCTTCCGATGTCCGAATATAGTCGTCCAATATATCGATCTTTACGTCTCGACCATTTCGAGACTCCTCGTCATGTCCCCGATCTCATCCGGGACTCCGAACTCCTTCGGTACATCAAAACTCATAAACTCATAATATAACTGTCATCGAAACCTTAAGCGTGCGGACCCTACGGGTTCGAGAACAATGTAGACATGACCGAGACACGTCTCCAGTCAATAACCAATAGCGGGACCTGGATGCCCATATTGGCTCCTACATATTCTACGAAGATCTTTATCGGTCAGACCGCATAACAACATACGTTTGTTCCCTTTGTCATCGGTATGTTACTTGCCCGAGATTCGATCGTCGGTATCCAATACCTAGTTCAATCTCGTTACCGGCAAGTCTCTTTACTCGTTCCGTAATACATCATCTCACAACTAACACATTAGTTGCAATGCTTGCAAGGCTTATGTGATGTGCATTACCGAGAGGGCCCAGAGATACCTCTCCGACAATCGGAGTGACAAATCCTAATCTCCAAATAAGCCAACCCAACATGTACCTTCGGAGACACCTGTAGAGCACCTTTATAATCACCCAGTTACGTTGTGACGTTTGGTAGCACACAAAGTGTTCCTATGGTAAACGGGAGTTGCATATTCTCATAGTTAAAGGAACATGTATAAGTCATGGATAAAAGCAATAGCAACATACTAAACGATCGAGTGCTATGCTAATGGAATGGGTCATGTCAATCAGATCATTCAACTAATGATGTGATCTCATTAATCAAATAACAACTCTTTGTTCATGGCTAGGAAACATAACCATCTTTGATCAATGAGCTAGTCAAGTAGAGGCATACTAGTGACACTCTGTTTGTCTATGTATTCACACATGTATTATGTTTCCAGTTAATACAATTCTAGCATGAATAATAAACATTTATCATGATATAAGGAAATAAATAATAACTTTATTATTGCCTCTAGGGCATATTTCCTTCAGTCTCCCACTTGCACTAGAGTCAATAATCTAGTTCACATCGCCATGTGATTTATCAGCAATAGTTCACATCGATATGTGACCAACACCCAAAGGGTTTACTAGATTCAGTAATCTAGTTCACATTGCTATGTGATTAACACCCAAAGAGTACTATAGTGTGACTTGTGAGAGAAGTTTAGTCAACGGGTCTGCAACATTCAGATCCGTTATGTATTTTGCAATTTTCTATGTCTACAATGCTCTGCACGGAGCTACTTTAGCTAATTGCTCCCACTTTCAATATGTATCTAGATTGAGACTTAGAGTCATCCAGATTAGTGTCAAAGCTTGCATCGACGTAACCTTTTACGACGAACCTTTTTGTCACCTCCATAATCGAGAAACATATCCTTATTCCACTAAGGATAATTTTGACCGCCGTCCAGTGATCTACTCCTAGATCACTATTGTACTCCCGTGCCAATCTCAGGGTAGGGTATACAATAGGTCTGGTATACAGCATGGCATACTTTATAGAACCTATGGCTGAGGCATAGGGAATGACTTTCTTTCTATCTTCTGCCATGGTCGGGCTTTGAGTCTTACTCAATTTCACACCTTGTAATACAGGCAAGAACTCTTTCTTTGACTGTTCCATTTTGAACTACTTCAAAATCTTTTCAAGGTATGTACTTATTGAAAAACTTATCAAGCGTCTTGATCTATCTCTATAGATCTTGATGCTCAATATGTAAGCAGCTTCACCGAGGTCCTTCTTCGAAAAACTCCTTTCAAATACTCCTTTATGCTTTACAGAATAATTCTACATTATCTCCGATCAATAATATGTCATTTACATATACTTATCAGAAATACTGTAGTGCTCCCACTCACTTTCTTGTAAATACAGGCTTCACCGCAAGTCTGTATAAAACTATATGCTTTGATCAACTTATCAAAGCGCATATTCCAACTCCGAGATGCTTGCACCAGTCCATAGATGGATCACTGGAGCTTGCATATTTTGTTAACACCTTCAGGATCGACAAAACCTTCTAGTTGCATCGTATACAACTCTTATTTAATAAATCCATTAAGGAATGTAGTTTTGTTTATCCATTTGCCGGATTTCATAAAATGCGGCAATTGCTAACATGATTCGGACAGACTTAAGCATAGATACGAGTGAGAAACTCTCATCGTAGTCAATACCTTGAATTTGTCGAAAACCTTTTGCGACAATTCTTCCTCTTCAAGATCCATTTATTTTCTTTGGCTTGCCGATCATTGGGCAAATCCATCAAAGTCCATACTTTGTTCTCATACATGGATCATATCTCAGATTTCATGGCCTCTAACCATTTTGCGGAATCTGGGCTCATCATCGCTTCCTCATAGTTCGCAAGTTCGTCATGGTCTAGTAACATGACTTTCAGAACAGGATTACCGTACCACTCTGGTGCGGATCTCACTCTGGTTTACTTACGAGATTCGGTAGTAACTTGATCTTGAAGTTACATGATCATCATCATTAGCTTCCTCACTAATTGGTGTAGTAGTCACAGGAACAGTTTTCTGTGATGAACTACTTTCCAATAAGGGAGAAGGTACAATTACCTTATCAAGTTCTACTTTCCTCCCACTCACTTCTTTCGAAAGAAACTCTTTCTCTAGAAAGTTTCCGAACTTAGCAACAAAAGTCTTGCCTTCGGATCTGTGATAGAAGGTGTATCCAACAGTTTCCTTTGGATACCCTATGAAGACACATTTCTCCGATTTGGGTTCGAGCTTATCAGGTTGAAGCTTTTTCACATAAGCATCGCAGCCCCAAACTTTAAGAAACGACAGCTTAGGTTTATTGCTAAACCATAGTTCATACGGTGTCGTCTCAATGGATTTAGATGGTGCCCCTTTTAACGTGAATGCAGCTGTCTCTAATGCATGATCCCAAAACGATATTGGTAAGAAACATCATAGATTGTACTATATCCAATAAAGTACGGTTATGACGTTCGGACACACCATTATGCTGTGGTGTTCCAGGTGGCATGAATTTGTGAAACTATTCCACACGGTTTTTAACTGAAGGCCAAAACTCGTAACTCAAATATTTTACCTCTGCGATCATATCGTAGAAACTTTTTATTTTCTTGTTACGATGATTATCCACTTCACTCTGAAATTCTTTGAACTTTTCAAACGTTTCAGACTTATGTTTCATTAAGTAGATATACCCATATCTGCTTAAATCATCTGTGAAGTTCTGAAAATAATGATACTTGTCGCGAGCCTTAATATTCATCGGACCACATACATCAGTATGTATGATTTCCAACAAATCTGTTGCTTGCTCCATTGTTCCGGAGAACGGCGTTTTAGTCATCTTGCCCAAGAGGCATGGTTCGCAAGCATCAAGTGATTCATAATCAAGTGATTCCAAAATCCCATCAGCATGGAGTTTCTTCATGCGCTTTACACCAATATGACCTAAACGGCAGTGCCACAAATAGGTTGCACTATCATTATTAACTTCGCATCTTTTTGGTTTCAATATTGTGAATATGTGTATCACTACGATCGAGATCCAATGAACTATTTTCATTGGTGTGTATGACCATAGAAGGTTTTATTCATGTAAACAGAACAACAATTGTTCTCTAACCTTAAATGAATAACTGTATTGCAATTAACATGATCAAATCATATTCATGCTCAACGCAAACACCAAATAACACTTATTTAGTTTCAACACTAATCCCGAAAGTATAGGTAGTGTGTGATGATGATCATATCAATCTTGGAACCACTTCCAACACACATCGTCACCTTGCCCTTTAACTAGTCTTTGTTCATTCTGCAACTCCCGTTTCGAGTTACTAAATTTTAGCAACTGAACTAGTACCAAATACTGAGGGGTTGCTATGAACACTAGTAAAGTACACATCAATAACACGTATATCAAATATACTTATGTTCACTTTGCCATCCTTCTTATCCGCCAATCACTTGGGGTAGTTCCGCTTCCAGTGACCAGTCTCTTTGCAGTAGAAGCACTTAGTCTTAGGCTTAGGACTAGACTTGGGCTTTTTCACTTGAGCAGCAACTTGCTTGCCGTTCTTCTTGAAGTTCCCCTTCTTTCCTTTTGCCCTTTTCTTGAAACTAGTGATCTTGTCAACCATCAACACTTGATGTTTTTCTTTGATTTCTACCTTCGTCGATTTTAGCATCGCGAAGAGCTTGGGAATATTTTCCGTTATCCCTTGCATATTATAGTTCATCACGAAGTTCTACTAACTTGGTGATGGTGACTAGAGAATTCTGTCAATCACTATCTTATCTGGAAGATTAACTCCCACTTGATTCAAGCGATTGTAGTACCCAGACAATCTGAGCACATGCTCACTAGTTGAGCGATTCTCCTCCATCTTTTAGCTATAGAACTTGTTGGAGACTTCATATCTCTCAACTCGGGTATTTGCTTGAAATATTAACTTCAACTCCTGGAACATCTGGTATGGTCCATGACGTTCAAAACATCTTTGAAGTCCCGATTCTTAAGCCGTTAAGCATGGTGCACTAAACTATTAAGTAGTCATCATATTGAGCTAGCAAAACGTTCATAACGTCTGCATCTGCTCCTGCAAAAGGTCCGTCACCTAGCGGTGCATCAAGGACAAAATTCTTCTGTGCAGCAATGAGGATAAACCTTAGATTACGGATCCAAACCGCATCATTGCTACTAACATTTTTCAACACAATTTTCTCTAGGAACATATCAAAATAAACACAGGGAAGCAACAATGCGAGCTATTGATCTACAACATAGATATGCTAATACTACCAGGACTAAGTTCATGATAAATTAATGTTCAATTAATCATATTACTTAAGAACTCCCACTTAGATAGACATCCCTCTAATCCTCTAAGTGATCACGTGATCCAAATCAACTAAACCATGTCCGATCATCACGTGAGATGGAGTAGTTTCAATGGTGAACATCACTATGTTGATCATATCTACTATATGATTCACGCTCGACCTTTCGGTCTCCGTGTTCCGAGGCCAACGTAGAGCCTATCACACCCGATCATCACGTGGTGTCTCAGCACGAAGAACTTTCGCAACGGTGCATACTCAGGGAGAACACTTCTTGATAATTTAGTGAGAGATCATCTTATAATGCTACCGTCAAACAAAGCAAGATAAGATGCATAAAAGATAAACATCACATGCAATCAATATAAGTGATATGATATGGCCATCATCATCTTGTGCTTGTGAGCAGCACCGTCATGATCACCATCGTCACCGGCGCGACACCTTGATCTCCATCGTAGCATCATTGTCGTCTCGCCAATCTTATGCTTCCACGACTATCACTACCGCTTAGTAATAAAGTAAAGCATTACATCGCGATTGCATTGCATACAATAAAGCGACAACCATATGGCTCCTGCCAGTTGCCGATAACTCGGTTACAAAACATGATCATCTCATACAATAAAATTTAGCATCATGTCTTGACCATATCACATCACAACATGCCCTGCAAAAACAAGTTAGACGTCCTCTACTTTGTTGTTGCAAGTTTTACGTGGCTGCTACGGGCTTTAAGCAAGAACTCATCTTACCTACGCATCAAAACCACAACGATAGTTTGTCAAATAGACTCCGTTTTAACCTTCTCAAGGACCGGGCGTAGCCACACTCGGTTCAACTAAAGTTGGAGAGACAGTCTTCCGCAAGCCATCTATGTGCAAAGCACGTCGAGGGAACCGGTCTCGCGTAAGCGTACGCGTAAGGTTGGTCCGGATCGTCTCGTCCAACAATACCGCTGAACCAAAGTATGACATGCTGGTAGGCAGTATGACTTGTATCGTCCACAACTCACTTGTGTTCTACTCGTGCAAATAACATCAAACCATAAAAACCTAGGCTCGGATGCCACTGTTGGGGAACGTAGTAATTTCAAAAAATTTCCTACGCACACGCAAGATCATGGTGATGCACAGCAACGAGAGGGGAGAGTGTTTGTCTACGTACCCTCGTAGACCGAAAGCGGAAGCGTTATATCAACGCGGTTGATGTAGTCGTACTTCTTCACGATCCAACCGATCTAAGCACCGAACGTACGGCACCTCCGAGTTCTGCACACGTTCAGCTCGATGACGATCCCCGGGCTCCGATCCAGCAAAGCGTCGGGGAAGAGTTCCGTCAGCACGACGGCGTGGTGACGATCTTGATGTGTTACCGGCGCAGGGCTTCGCCTAAGCACTTCAATGATATGATCGAGGTGGAATTTGGTGGAAGGGGGCACCGCACACGGCTAAGGAACGATCCGTAGATCAACTTGTGTGTCTTTGGGGTGCCCCCTGCCCCTGTATATAAAGGATGGAGGAGGAGGAGGCCGGCCAAGGCAAAAGGTGCGGCCAGCATATGGAGTCCTACTAGGACTCCAAGTCCTAGTAGGAGTCCACCAAAAGGGGAGGAAGGGAGAAGGAATAGGAGGAGAAGGAGAGGTGGCCGGCCCCCTTTTCCCTAGTCCAATTCGGACCAAAGGGGAGGGGGGGCGCAGCAGCCTTTTCCTCTTCCCACTAAAGCCCATCAAGGCCCATTACTTCTCCCGTAATCCCGTAACTCCCCGGTACTCCCGAAAATACCCGAATCACTCAGAACCCTTCCGATGTCCGAATATAGTCGTCCAATATATCGATCTTTACGTCTCGACCATTTCGAGACTCCTCGTCATGTCCCCGATCTCATCCGGGACTCCGAACTCCTTCGGTACATCAAAACTCATAAACTCATAATATAACTGTCATCGAAACCTTAAGCGTGCGGACCCTACGGGTTCGAGAACAATGTAGACATGACCGAGACACGTCTCCAGTCAATAACCAATAGCGGGACCTGGATGCCCATATTGGCTCCTACATATTCTACGAAGATCTTTATCGGTCAGACCGCATAACAACATACGTTTGTTCCCTTTGTCATCGGTATGTTACTTGCCCGAGATTCGATCGTCGGTATCCAATACCTAGTTCAATCTCGTTACCGGCAAGTCTCTTTACTCGTTCCGTAATACATCATCTCACAACTAACACATTAGTTGCAATGCTTGCAAGGCTTATGTGATGTGCATTACCGAGAGGGCCCAGAGATACCTCTCCGACAATCGGAGTGACAAATCCTAATCTCGAAATAAGCCAACCCAACATGTACCTTCGGAGACACCTGTAGAGCACCTTTATAATCACCCAGTTACGTTGTGACGTTTGGTAGCACACAAAGTGTTCCTATGGTAAACGGGAGTTGCATATTCTCATAGTTAAAGGAACATGTATAAGTCATGGATAAAAGCAATAGCAACATACTAAACGATCGGGTGCTATGCTAATGGAATGGGTCATGTCAATCAGATCATTCAACTAATGATGTGATCTCATTAATCAAATAACAACTCTTTGTTCATGGCTAGGAAACATAACCATCTTTGATCAATGAGCTAGTCAAGTAGAGGCATACTAGTGACACTCTGTTTGTCTATGTATTCACACATGTATTATGTTTCCAGTTAATACAATTCTAGCATGAATAATAAACATTTATCATGATATAAGGAAATAAATAATAACTTTATTATTGCCTCTAGGGCATATTTCCTTCACTCTCAACAATAATAACATAGTTGGATCATATAACTATCCCTCAACATGCAAAAAAAGAGTCACTCCAAAGACACTAATAGCGGAGAACAAACGAAGAGATTATGGTAGGGTACGAAACCACCTCAAAGTTATTCTTTCCAATCAATCCGTTGGGCTATTCCTATAAGTGTCACAAACAACCCTAGAGTTCGTACTAGAATAACACCTTAAGAAACAAATCAACCAAAACCCTAATGTCACCTAGATACTCCAATGTCACCTCAAGTATCCGTGGGTATGATTATACGATATGCATCACACAATCTCAGATTCATCTATGCAATCCAACACAAAGTACTTCAAAGAGTGCCCAAAGTTTCTACCAGAGAATCATGACGAAAACGTGTGCCAACCCCTATGCATAGGTTCATGGGCGGAACCCGCAAGTTGATCACCAAAACATACATCAAGTGGCACGTGATATCCCATTGTCACCATAGATAAGCACGGCAAGACATACATCAAGTGTTCTCAAATCTTTAAAGAGTCAATCCGATAAGATTACTTCAAAGGGAAAACTCAATCCATTACAAGAGAGAAGAGGGGGAGAAGAAACATAAGATCCAACTATAATAGCAAACTCGCGATACATCAAGATCGTGCCAAATCAAGAACACAAGAAAGAGAGATCAAACACATAGCTACTGGTACATACCCTCAGCCCCGAGGTGAACTACTCCCTCCTCGTCATGGAGAGCGCCGGGATGATGAAAATGGCCACCGGTGAGGGATCCCCCCTCCGGCAGGGTGCTGGAACAGGGTCCCGATTAGGTTTTTGGTGGCTATAGAGGCTTGCGGTGGCGGAACTCCCGATCTAATCTCTGTTCTGGAAGTTTTAGGATACGTAGGTATATATGGGTGCAAGGGGTACATCGGTGGAGCTGTGGGGGCCCCACGAGGCAGGGGGGCACGCCCTAGGGGGGTGGGCGTGCCCCCCACCCTCGTGGCCAGCTCCCGTATCTTCTGACGTAGAGTCCAAGTCTATCCGGTGGGTTTCCTTGCAAAAATAACTTCTCCAGTTGATTTCGTTCCGTTTCGACTCCGTCTGATATTCCTTTTCTTCGAAACACTAAAATAGGCATCAAACAACAAATCTGGGCTGGGCCTCCGGTTAATAGGTTAGTCCCAAAAGTAATATAAAAGTGGATAATAAAGCCCAATATTGCCTAAAACAGTATATAATATAGCATGGAGCAATAAAAATTATAGATACGTTGGAGACATACCAGCTGCCGAGGTCTCGGATGTACTGCATGAAGGTGTGGCTTGTGAACTGCGTGTGGTTGTCGGCGATGACTCTGTTTGGCACACCAAAATGGCAGACTAGTCCTTTGAAGAATTTGGCGGCTGACTGAGCAGTCACCTTCCTCACTGCTTCCACCTCTGGCCACTTTGTGAACTTGTCGATTGCAACGTACAAGTACTCAAAGCCCCCGATGGCGCAGGGGAAAGGGACCAGTATATCGAGCCCCCAGACCAGTATAGCGCAGGGGAAAGGAGAGAGGGATTGTTTGAAGGGCTTGAGCTGGTTGATGAAGCTTCTTTGAATGGAACTGGCACGCTTCACACTTGGTGACTAGTGTCGTCGCATCCTGGAGGGCGGTGGGCCAGAAGAAACCCTGCCGGAACGCCTTCCCGGCAAGGGCCCTTGACCCTATGTGGGAGACACATATGCCTCCATGTATCTCTGCCAACAGCTCTAGTCCTTCCTCCCGGGGGATGCACTTGAGTTTCACACCATTCGACCTTCTCCGGTACAGGACGTCATCGACGAACTGGTACAGGGCGGACCGACGGGCTACTTTCTCCGCTTCTTCCTTCTCCTCAGGAAGCTTCCCTGTTTGGAGGAATTGGACGGTGTGCTGTGCCCATGCCGGAGCCTGAGGCTCGACGGCAAGGACCAAAGGCATCTCTTCCGCCATGGGAGCGGTTGTCTCTACGGCCAGGGCCTGACGCCTCGCCGGAGCCAGCTGCTCTCGGGCAGGCTCAGCGTTCGCGATAGTACCCTTGCCGGCGGCCCCGGGGGGCTCGGTAGGAAAGTACTTGCCGGGACCTGATTTTCTCCGCTTGCTCTGCCCTGCTGATGGATCGACGGATGGTTGAGTTAACCGGAGCAAAAAGGTACCTGGTTCCACAGGTAGCTTGAATGCGGCACGCTTTGACAGGTAACCGGCGATGTCCTTCTCTGCTCGGGGGACGTGCTCCGCCTGGATACCGTCAAAGCGTTCCTCCAGCTTCCTCACCTCATCTACGTATGCTTCCATCAGTGGGCTTCGATAATCCTTGTTAACTTGCCTGACAACGAGCTGCGAGTCACCCCTGACGATGAGCTTCTTAACCCCGAGGTCTGCTGCGATCCTGAGACCGGCAAGCAATACCTCGTACTCGGCGGTGTTATTGGTGGACATCTCCCTGGGGAAGTGCATCTGGATCACGTACTTGAGGTGCTCTCCGGTAGGTGCGACGAGCAGCACACCGGCACCGGCGCCTTGCAGCGAGAAGGCTCCATCAAAGTACATGATCCAGTTGAGGTCTGCTTCCTTGTCGAGGAGAGTAGTCTCCTGGATCTCTTCGTCAGGCGTCGAGGTCCATTCCGTGATGAAATCCGCCAAGACTCTGCTCTGAATTGTCGAGGTACTCTCAAACTTTAAGCCGAAGCTTGACAACTCCAAGGCCCATTCCACAATCCTTCCGGTTGCGTCAGGGTTGTGCAGTATCCGTTGTAACGGGAGGGGGGTGACGACAGTGATATCGTGGGCCTGTAAGTAGTGACGCAGCTTCCTCGAGGCCATAAGGAGGCCGAAGAGCAATTTTTGCACACCGGAATACCTTGACCTAGCCCCCTGCAAGAGGGAGCTGACAAAGTAAACCGAGTGTTGCATCATCTTTTTCTTGGGCAACACTTCACTTGACCGCGCGGGCATCGCCTTGGTGGCACCAGACTCTGTCGGGGGCCGCGCCTTGTCGGCACCAGGCCCTGCCGGGGGAGTCTTCAGCTTGCCATCTGTTGGTCCTGCCGCCATTTCCGCTTCCTCGTCGACCTCCCTCTGTGCCACTAGTGCGGCGCTGACCACTTGATTCGTCGTTGCCAGATACAACAGTAACGACTCTTGTGGTTTAGGCGCAACTAGTATTGGCGTGGAGGAAAGGTACTTCTTCAGGTCCTGCAGTGCGGCCTCGGCTTCTGGGGTCCACTCTATTGGGCCCGCCTTCTTCAAGATCTTGAAAAAGGGAAGGGCGCGCTCGGCGGACTTGGAGATGAACCGGCTCATGGCGGCAACGCAGTCGGTGAGCCGACGCATATCCTTGATCCGCTTGGGCGCCTCGATCTACTCAATAGCCTTGATCTTGTCTGGATTTGCCTCGATCCTGCACTGTGACACGAAGAACCTGAGAAGCTTGCCGGACAGGACGCCGAAGACGCACTTCTCAGGGTTCAACTTGAGGTTGATCTTGCGTGGGTTGGCAAATGTCTCTTCTAGATCTTGCACAAGAGTCAGCCCGTCCTTGGTTTTGACCACTATGACATCCATGTAAGCTTCCATATTTCTATGGAGCTGGGGTTCAAAACCAATTTGGACAGCTCTTGCAAACGTTGAGCCGGCACTCTTCAACCCGAAAGGCATCCGTAAAAAGCAATACGTACCACATGGGGTGATGAATGGTGTCTTCTCTTCGTCCTCTCTTGTCATGAAGATTTGGTGGTAGCCTGAGTAGGCATCAAGTAATGATAACAGATCACACCCGGCCGTGGAGTCAATAATCTGGTCGATGCAAGACAATGGGAAGGGGTCCTTAGGACAGGCCTTATTGATATCTGTGTAATCAATACACAGCCTCCACTTCCCATTCGCCTTGCGCACCACTACGGATTGGCCAACCATGTCGGATGGAGTACCCTTCTCACCAAACCTGCCGATTCTAATTTCCTGATCTCCTATGTGATGAACTCCTGCCTCTCCAGAGCCTGCTTTCTGACCTTCCGCTTGACGGGCCGCGCGTGGGGGCAAACAGCTAGGTGGTGCTCAATCACCTCACTGGGAACACCGGGGATGTCGGATGCTTGCCATGCAAACACGTCGACATTTGCCCGTAGGAAGGTGACGAGCTTGCCTTCCTATTTGCTGTTGAGGGTGGAGCCTATGATGAAGGCCCCTCCTGTGCCGTCCTCCGCGACGGGCACCTTCTTGGTCTGTGGCGGCTCGGCTCTAGACCTCTTGCTCTTGTCGGCAGAGCTCTCTGGCACGTCCTCAACGGTAGCACAACACCCCGAGGAGGTGCGCTTGCCGGATGGGTGCGAGAGGTCTTGTCGGGCTCCTTCTTTCCTCCCGAGCCTTCGGTGGCAAGAGCAGGTGCCTTGACGGCAGCCGCTGCAACTGCTTCCTGGTAGAGTTGGTCTGCGCAGATCAGCGCGTCCTTCTTGTCGGAGGGGACGGAGATGATGGTCAACGGCCCAGGCATCTTTATCACGTTGTAGGCGTAGTGTGATGCCGCCATGAACTTGGCTAGTGCCGGGCGGCCGAGGATCCCGTTGTAGGGCAAGGAGATCTCGGCCACGTCGAAGACGATCCTCTCTGTCCAGTAGTTCAGCTCTCCTCCAAATGTCATGGGCAGTGTAACCTTTCCCTTTGGCTGGCTTCTCCCCAGATTAACCCCCTGAAACGTGCCCGTTTCCTCGAGGTCTCCGTCAGGGATTTGCAACTTTCTGACCACGACAGGCGAGATCAGGTTCAGGCTGGCCCCACCGTCAACCAACATCCTGTTCACCCTGAGGTTGCGTATTGTTGGCGAAACCAACAATGGCAAATACCCGACCACGGTAGTGCGATCAGGGTGGTCCTCGGCGTCAAAGATGAGGGGTGTGCTGGACCATTTTAGCGGCTTCTGAGCGTCGAACGACGACTCTGTTGCTGTAACCTCTCGCACCCACTGCTTGAGCTGGCGGTGAGAGGTATGTAGCGAGGCGCCGCCATCGATGCACATGGCCTCCGTAGCCTTCTGGAACCCTTGCTCACCGGACTCATCGTCCTCGTCATGATCGTCGTCTTCTTGTTTCTTGTCGCGGCCCCGGGCAGGCCTCTCTTGCTGGTTGTCCTTGCCGGGGCGGCCTCCTTGGCCGCCACGCTTCTTGTCGGATCCCTCGGCACCATCCTGGTCATTCTCCTCTTCCCGCCTTTCGTACTCAGCCTTTTGCTTCTCAGCAAGCAGCTCGACTTGTCGGCAGTTCTGGAGATTGTGGCCCTTGGTGCGGTGGATCTTGCAGTATTGCTTGCCGGAGCTTCCTGGCTTGTTGGTAGCCGCCAAGGCCCGGCAGGCGGCGCACCCGGCAATCTCCTTGCCGGGGGTTTCTACCTTGACCTTCTTGCCGACACCGGTATCGTCAGATCCCTCAATGGCAAGCATGGCCTTGCCTTTGCGTTTCTTGTTGCGACGCCGACCCTTCTTCGCTGGGGCAGCGGCGTCCTCTCCGGTAGAGTCGGTTTCCATGTCGGCGTCTTCGTCGGGGTACTTCCTTCCCTCTTCAGCCCGTGCGCACCTGTCGGCCAGAACGTAGAGCTCGGCCACATCCTTAACCTTGGTCATCACCAGCTCCTCACGCATCTTACAATTGTGCATGTTCTGATGGAACGCGCTAATCACAGCGGCAGGATGAACGTCGGGGATGTTGTACTGCACCCGGCTGAATCTCTGGATGTACTTGCGCAGGGTCTCCCCTTCCTTCTGGGGAATGATATGCAGGTCACTGTCCTGGCTATGAGCTTGGTGGCCTCCTGTGAAGGCGCCAACGAACTCATGGCACAGGTCTGACCAGGAAGCGATGGAGTCCGCCGACAAGTGCATCAGCCAAGACATTACATTGGGCTTGAGCGCGAGCGGGAAGTAGTTGGCAAGCACCTTGTCGTCATGAGCCCCAGCGGCCTGCATCGCGATGGTGTAAATGCTGAGGAACTCGGACGGATGGGTCTTGCCAGTGTACTTCTCGCCAACGTCGGGCTTGAACGTGCGGTGGGACGGCCACTGGAACTGCCTCAGCTCACGGGTAAAAGCCGGGCAGCCCACCTCGTAAGATAGGCCGCCGGGGCCCCCCGATGCCGGGTGGTCCGTAGCGGGTCCTGCCCGCTTGTCCGACTGGCGGTGCGTTTCGCATCGGCGCTCGACGGTGGTCCGAGCGTCTTCGTAAGCTTGCTCCCGAAGGACCTGGCGCTGGTCGCGGAGGGTCTGTGGATCGGGCGACGCTATGGATATGTTATCACCAGCGTCGTCGCGACGGGCCGACGCCTGCGGCGGCTGGCGAGGAGGAGGAGAGTGCACCATGACCGCAGCTCCCCCGGTCCTCCCAGTGCCAGCATGTGGTGGTTCGGTGGAGCGCCGACCCGAGGGCCCCGCCGGTCGCGGATCGTCTTTGTTCGCGACGGCGACGAGGCTCCAGATGGTGGCCCTCCACTCATCGAGCTTCTCCGCAGCAGGAGGGAAGTCGAGGAGCAGCTGTGCGCACGCCAAGGCTTCCGCTGGCATGGGTGGCGGTGACAGCTGAGTGGATCGCGGCGAGCTTCGACTTCTAACTATGTTAGAAGGAGCTTTGTCATGACCCAGCAGCTGCGTGTCATCCTCGCCAGTGCTTCGGCGAGCGTGTTGAACTCCTTCGTCTTGCCGACGATGCACAGGGCTCTTCCCACGGTGGTGCCCAAGGTCACCAACATGGTGACGCTATTCGGCGCGCACACCATAGGAAGAACGCGCGGTGGTCACCGGTGTATGCGTCCTGGAGGTCGTCGCGCTGCCCGGAGTCGGCGCAACGACACCCTCGGAGGGCCCCGCGCCGCCGGCAGGGGCCCCAGCTCCGTCTTTGGGTCCGGCGGTGTGGGGCCGATCGTCTGGCGCACGAACGACGCCGCTCGCCAGGCTCCGCCTGCCTGGGTGGTGCCGGTGTTCGCGGGCCACGGCACGGGTCCTGTCCGTGACCGGTCCGCTGCTTGTCCGCATCGGTATGGGCCGTTCGGCCCCCAACGAGCCGATCGCCGTGGTCGTCTTCTTCTTAGGGGCCTTGGCGACGAAGAGCCGCTAGGCTAACTACCAGACCAGATTCTCACAAACGCGCCCCCTACCTGGCGCGCCAAAGATGTCGGTGGGAAACGACACCTATGGGATCACAACAATCCCTACTGCGGTTGCGGGGCGCGGGGTTGAGAGAAGAGCGGGTCTAACAAAGAGCATGCGGTTCGTTTATGCGGGTTCGGGCCACGAGGATGCGTAAAACCCTACGCCTGCTTTGGTGGATGTATTATGTGTTCTTGAGCTAGCTACGGAGTGTAACGAGCTCCAAAAAGCCGAATCCTTCTCCTGGTCGCCTCGGGCCTCCTTTTATAGGAAAAAGGGGCTGCCACAGTGGCACACAGGAGGTGGAAAGGTCTACAGTGGCACGAGGTTATCCCTCGTATTACAGGACAAGATGCATTTAATGCATCGCTTAGGTGTCCTCTTGCTTTATCGGGGACAGGGGTGAGGCCCGTCCTGTCCGTCGCCGCTTCTCCAAGCTTCGACACGCGCCCTGGCCAGCGATGCATGTAGTGCCATGTAGGCAGGCAGGTAGCTGAGGTGACGCGGTGGTGAAGCCTCCACGAAGGGCTGCATGTTGCCACACAGGTGCCTGCCCAGCTGGTTGGGCTGGCAGCTGCATGGGAACGGCGGTGGAAGCTTGGTTGGCGTAGGCCTAGCGGTGGTCCCGTTGGCGTCCTTGGTGAGGGCCTTGCTGGGTGGCCCGACAAGGGTCTTGCCGTGGCACGCTGTCGTCCTCGCCAAGGATTTTGCCGGGGGTCTGGCGACCTTCCTCGGCAAGGATCTTGTCGAGAGTCGTCGTCTTCTAATCCACATCTGATCTTGAAGATGTCTACACAAAGATCTGCATGCCACCACAGAGGTGCCTTTCTGAGCCCTGGCCCCATGCAAATGATGGCGCTGGGGGCCGTGGGCTCAAGGGTGGCTCACTCCGTTGGTGTGGGGCGAGTTGCCCCGGCAAGGGTCTTGCCGGGGGGAACCTGCTTCGTCCCTCTGCTCTTTGTGGCCTTGGCCTTGTCGTTGCTCTGGCTATCTTGGGCTTCGGTCTTACGTTGGCTCACCTCCCTCGATCTGCTTGGTGGTCGCGGGCGTGGCTCCGACTGCCCGTGCACAGGTAAAGGGGTGCAAAAATGTGCCCCTAGTTTTGCACACCGACACGTCTCCAACGTATCTATAATTTTTGATTGCTCCATGCTATATTATCTACTATTTTGGACCATATTGGGCTTTATTTTCCACTTTTATATTATTTTTTGGAGTAACCTATTAACCAGAGACCCAGCCCAGAATTGCTGTTTTTTTTTGCCTATTTCAGAGTTTCGAAGAAACGGAATATCAAATGGAGTCCAAACGGAATGAAACCTTCGGGAACGTGATTTTCTCACCGAACATGATCTGGGAGACTTGGACCCTACGTCAAGAAAGCTCCGACGTGGGCACAAGGTCGGGGGACGCCCTACCCCCCCAGGCGCGCCCCCACCCTTGTGGGGCCCACGAAGCTCCACCGACGTACTTCCTCCTCCTATATATACCTACGTACCCCGAAACGATCAGATACAGAGCCAAAAACCTAATTCCACCGCCGCAACCTTCTGTACCCACGAGATCCCGTCTTGGGGCCTGTTCCGGAGCTCCGCCGGAGGGGGCATCCATCAAGGAGGGCTTTTACATCAACACCATAGCCTCTCTGATGAAGTGTGAGTAGTTTACCCCAGACCTTCGGGTCCATAGTTATTAGCTAGATGGCTTCTTCTCTCTTTTTGGATCTCAATACAATGTTCTCCCCCTCTCTCGTGGAGATCTATTCGATGTAATCTTCTTTTTGCGGTGTGTTTGTTGAGACCGATGAATTGTGGGTTTATGATCAAGATTTTCTATGAACAATACTTGAATCTTCTCTGAATTCTTTTATGTATGATTGGTTATCTTTGCTAGTCTCTTCGAATTATCAGTTTGGTTTGACCTACTAGATTGGTTCTTCTTGCAATGGGAGAAGTACTTAGCTTTGGGTTCAATCTTGCGGTGTCCTTTCCCAGTGACAGTAGGGGTAGCAAGGCACGTATTGTATTGTTGCCATCGAGGATAACAAGATGGGGTTTTTATCACATTGCATGAATTTATCCCTCTACATCATGTCATCTTGCTTAAGGTGTTACTCTGTTTTTAACTTAATACTCTAGATGCATGTTGGATAGCGGTCGATCAGTGGAGTAATAGTAGTAGATGCAGGCAGGAGTCGGTCTACTTGTCTCGGACGTGATGCCTATATACATGATCATACCTAGATATTCTCATAACTATGCTCAATTCTGTCAATTGCTCAACAGTAATTCGTTCACCCACCGTAAAATACTTATGCTTTTGAGAGAAGCCACTAGTGAAATCTACGGCCCTCGGGTCTATCTTCATCATATTAATCTTCCAAAACAGTATTATTGATTTTGCTTTTTACTTTGCTTTTATTTTACTTTGCATCTTTATCACAAAAATACCAAAAATATTATCTATCATCTCTATCGGATCTCACTCTCGTAAGTGACCATGAAGGGATTGACAACCCCTTATCGCGTTGGTTGCGAGGAGTTATTTGCTTTGTGCAGGTACAAGGGACTCGCGCGTAGCCTCCTACTGGATTGATACCTTGGTTCTCAAAAACTGAGGGAAATACTTACGCTACTTTGCTGCATCATCCTTTCCTCTTCGGGGAAAGGCAACGCAGTGCTCAAGAGGTAGTAGTGCCATATCTGCCGGGTTAACGTTATCTTTGTAAAACTTCAACTCCTCTGTTGCACAAACAGACTCAGCGTAAGCAACATCGCCCTCTTCACATTCCAAGGCTATCTTCCTGTTCCCATGCACTGTGATGGTACCCTTCTGACCCGACATCTTAAGCTGCAGATAAATATAACAAAGTCTTGCCATAAACCTGGCATAAGCCGGTCGCCCAAACAAGGCGTGATAAGGGCTCTTGGTCTTGACCACCTCGAAAGTCAACATCTCAGCTCTGTAATCATGATCATCACTGGAAGCCACTTCCAAAGCTATCTTGCCCACTGGATACGCCGACTTACCAGGCACCATGCGAAGCCAAGGGGCAAGTGCAGAGCGTCGCGGGCCCCAACCGCCTGCGGCCTTGATTGACGCGTGGCGATTGACGGGGCGTGGGCATCTCCGCTTCCCCACACTGCCTCGGCAACTACCCGACTCGATGATTCCCTAGTGCATGCAGAAAAACCATCATTACCTGCGATCATGGAGGTCAACGGTCGGCCTCCTCCTGGCTATAAATGAGGAGGGGGCGGAGCCCCCGTTGCCCATCTCTTTCTCCATTTTGCCTGCCTCCTCTTCTTCCTCCTTGCTTCATCGCCTGACATCGACATCCATGGCGCCGATACGGAGATTCTCCACCGCGGAGAAGGGGAAAACCCCCGTGAAGAGATAGGGCCGCTCCCGCCGAAGAAGAGGCTAGTCCGCTCCTGAGAAGTTGTCATGGGGCAAGGGGTGACGAGGCCTTGGTACGAGCGGCCTCCTCCCGGTTATCCTCTGCCCCTGTATGCCCAAGCGCATGGCCCCGGAGAGGGAGGCAGTGGCTCGCACCGCCGCGCCATGGCTGCAGTAGCTATGCTGTGGCGATGCGCGCCGCCGCCCCACGAACCCACGCCGAGGGCTCCTCGCGTGAGCTCGTGGTGTGGGCGACGATGCCACCGTGCACATGGATCCGATTCCCACCATTCTTCACCGCAGAGATGCCGCCGAGGGGGGCACTCGAGTTGTGGCTGCAGCACGCTGAGTGCGACACCCCGGCGACGGGAGCGGAGGTCGAGGTCATCTCCCTTGGCAAGATCTTCATGACTCGCGGATGGGGTGAGGTCGCCCGCGTCTGCGGCGTGGAAGGCGCCCTCGCCATCCATTTCGAGTACGACGACGCCTCCACACTATTCTTCAAAGGTCTTCGATGAGGAAGGCCGCCGGCTAGAATGCTGCTCGGGAGGGAGTCACCGAGACGGCGCGGTGACTAGCGCTGGCCCTGCCATTGGTCCTGCTGGCAGCCCCTCTAGTAGCAGCAATGGTGCCTGGGAGTCCAGCAGTTCTCCAGAGCCTGACGAGACTCCAGAGACGAGCGATGACAGCTACGTGCCCCCGAGCTCCCGCCGTGCCTGGAGCGCAGCAGCGACGTCTGCTAGTCGTCGCTGCTGATCTGGATGGGGTTGGTGTCGGCCTCCCGTGGCCCACTATTGATGATGGCGTCGGTGGCGACGCCCGTAGATATAGTTCCTGATAGCCTTCTCCTTTTGTTCCCTGCGAGGAATCGAGATGAACCCCACTAGGGTGTGTAAGGAATCTGTAGTGCCTTTTTTGTCAATATCATCCTTATTTGTGAAATTCTATGATTGCGTGTCTTGCGTCGGCTTGTCCCCCGCCCCCTTTCCAACCTCGCGGCAGCTTGGCGCTCTATGCTGACAGGTCCCGGTCCCCAGGCAGGCTCCAGTCGTCACTGGTATGCCAGGTCGTGACACCGTGGCCATGGCCAGGAGGTGAGCGGCCCGAGGTCCGGTGAGAGCTCCTGAGGCGCGATGCTCAAGAGGTCCCCTTTAGCATGCAAGCAACTCCCTAAAGATATGAAAGGTAGGTGGCATTGCCGTAGCAGGGCCGCTGGGCTAGGAATTCTGTGTCACAGCACCGGGCTGGCTCGAATGTGTGACTTATCTTTAGCGATCCTGGGTCGAGTCCCTGTGCCGCGCCTGGCTCGTGCGTCGGTGGTGGTACTACTAGGTCAGGCCCACGTTAAATCCTTCCTCCTCTCATGCTCTCCTGAGTGCTCTGCGTTCTCGGGTCCCGACCCTCGAGCAAGGCTCAGCCATCGGTGGTATGCCAGGTCGCGGTTCCATGTTCAAGGCCAGGGGGTGATGTCGGCGTTCTGGGAACGGGGGTCCCCAGACTTGCCTGCCTGCGGCCTGCGGCGTGGCTTAAAGGGGGCCCAGCACGGCCCATCTTCATCAACACAGACCCAAGACCCTCGCGAGGGGCCAAGCCTCGTGGGGCGGACGACATGGAGCTTCCTCAGGCGCGGCCTCATCAGGCTGGCTCGCGAGGAGGCGGAGAGATCAAGGCGGGGTACCTCACGAGGTGCCCGTGACGCAGGCCATGAAGACCAAGGGCGCCAGGCGGGCGCCAGCCCGCGCAGTGTCCTCCTTTCCTCTTTGGTGCAAAGGGAGCAAGCGCAGGCGAGAGCATCAAGCAAAGGCACCCGTTTCGGTGCCACGAGACCAAGACCAGCCCTACGGCAGGGAGGAAGTCATTGTGGAGCCCAAGCCAACGTCACCACCAGAGCCTTTGGCAGGCGAGGACCAACTTTAGTCAGGATAAGTGTACCAGATGTTCCCCTTCAAAATGGTCAATTGTTGGCGCCCTTCCCGCTCAATATTTGGGAAGAGGCCCAGGGCCTTTGCCTATAAATAGGACTAGCCACCCCCAGGGTAGAAGAGATCGGCCAATCCAGAAACAAGTTGGGATCGGATCGAGTAGCATCACACACACAGAGAGAGAAGGGTGACTGAACTCCTCCTAGCAGTTCATCGCCCCAGCCAAGAACAGACCCTCGCGAGGCTGTTCTTCCTTGTATTGCTCATCATCATCAGCCCAAGAGGCAATCCACCACACCACAAACTAGAGTAGGGTATTACACCACAATGGTGGACCGAACTAGTATAAACCCTGTGTCTCTTGTGCTGTTCTTTCCATAGCTTAGATCTTAGCGAGGCGGTGGGGTGCAGGTAGGTAGAAGGCGAAATCTCCGCGTGCACCCCAGTGTTCGAACCTCAAGGGTCTGCCGGAACCCGAAATCCGACATTTGGCGCGCCAGGTAGGGGTGCGCCGGAATTCGTCTTCCACTGCCCCGTTCTCCTCCGACCATCGCGTCCATGTCTGACGCTCGTCTGGCCCGCGCCGAGCGCCGAGCCCCTCTCGCTTCCCGCGTCACCCAGACGGCTCCTGTCAGCGGGCGTCCTCGCCGTTCCCTGTCACCCGCCGTCAACGCCGCCATCGGCCCGGCGGGAAACGAGCAGCAAGTGTCGTCTCAACATGCGTCCGTGCGGCAAGACGGCCGCACCGCTACTCCCTCGCTCACCCCAGCTGGTTCTTTGTCCCGTGCGCTCCGTGCACCCATGCAGGCTCGAGCTGCGCTCATCGCAGCAAACGAGCTCCCGCGCTACTGTCCCGTCGACGACGTCTATGAAGAATGGCTCGACCGCGTCGCCGAGCTCGTCCGCGCCGCGGGGGGCTCTCCTGCGCCATCCTTTCAGCTGCACCGCACCCCGCCCTGCGCGGGCGACGAAGCTCCGGGGGCGCCCCAGCCGCCTCCTCCTCAAGAAGGCGCCCTGGATTCAAGGCGCGTGGCCCCTGGGCCGAACCCGCTCCGTCAGGCGCCAACACGGCAAGAGCAGAGCTGCTAAGAAGTCCCTTGCCCGTGAGAAGCTGCCCGGGCGCTCCCTGCTCCAGCACGTGGCGACCATGCTCCTGCTCCCGCACGTCAAGACCCCGCGCTGCTCCCAGCTGCGGCGCATGGGGACCTGCAAGACGAAGAACTCCATCACCCAAGGCCTCCCGTGGCCACAGCAGGCTGCCGTGCCTTCACCACTGAGCTACGCAGCGTCACGTGGCCCGATAAGTTCAAGCCAGACCTGCCTCCTCGTTACGACGGCACGGCCGACCCTGCGGAGTTCCTCCAGCTCTATGAGCTGGGCATCGAAGCTGCCAACGGAGACGAGAAGGTCATGGCGAACTGGTTTCCCATGGCGCTCAAGGACGGGACCCGCACCTGGCTCCTGAACCTGGCTCCGGGCACGATCTCCTCCTGGGACGAGATGTGCACCCGCTTCATCGCCAACTTCCAAGGTACTCGCGACCGGCCACCCGCCGTGAGCGACATGCGCCGCATCAAGCAACAACCCGGAGAGACCCTGCAGAAGTACATCCAGCGCTTCAACAACGCACGCATCAAGATTCCCAAGGTGACTGAGGAGGCCATCATCTCAGCCTTCTCCGACGGCGTGCACGACGTCAAGATGAAGGAGGAGCTGGCGATGCATGAAGACCTGTGCACTTCCTTGGAGCTGTTCAACTTGGCGACCAAGTGCGCCAGGGCTGAGGAAGGGCGTCTCTCCCTCCTCGAGCTGCCTGCCATAGACCCAGAAGAGAATAAGCCCAAGGCCAAGGATGTGAAGCGGAAGGGGGCTGCTGTGCTCGCGGCAGAACCAGACACCAAGCGGGGCAGAGATCAGCCCGAGTCTTCCAAGGGCTGTCGGTACTGTGTGTACCACGACCTCCACACCCACAACACCAACGAATGTCAAGAGCTCCGAGCCGTGCGAGAAGGAAGGATCGGCCGTCGTCCCGACCGCGGTGACCGGGGCTACGGTCGAGGAGGAGGAAGGAACGCAGGACGCTGGGAAGACCGCGGCCCGCGCCAAGGGTGGCGCGATCGACCTCGCGAGGACCGCTGGCAAGACCCGCCTCGCGAGGGAGACTGGAGGGATCAGCCTCGCGAGGATCGCCCGCAAGGCAACGCAGGCCTCCCTCCGCTGCCGCCAAGGAGAAACGAGGACCGCCATCAGGACGAGGGGGCTGGGGGCTTCTAGGAGCCACGCGCGATCGCCTGCATCCTGGGCGGGGCTCAAGCCCCAGCCTCTCAGTGCATCTTCAAGCAGTTTGCCCGCGAAGTAAATGCAGTCCTCCCCAAGCTCGAAGCCATGCGCCTCTCAGGTGGTCGGCGTGCGCCATCACGTTCAGCTCAGCGGATCAGCTCAAGTGTGCGGCCACAGCCGGAGTCCTCCCAATGCTTTGTTCCCCAATCATCAGCAACATGCTGGTCACCAGGACCCTCATCGATGGCAGGGCAGGGCTCAACGTCCTGTCCGTGGAAATATTCAACAAACTCCAAGTGCCCTACAACCAGCTTCAGCCAACCAAGCCTTTTTCCGGAGTCACCGAAGGCTCCACGGTCCCGATTAGGCAGGTCCGCCTCCCTGTCACCTTTGGGGCACGCGACAACTACCGCACCGAGCTCATCGACTTCGACGTCGCTCACATTCGCCTGCCGTACAACGCCATCCTTGGGTACCCAGCGCTGGCCAAGTTCATGGCCGTAACTCACCACGGCTACAACGTCCTCAAGATGATGGGAAGTGGCGGAGTCATCACGGTGCCCTGTGAAGAGAAGGACGCGGTGTGTTCCCTGGAACGAGCCTTTCAGGCTGCATCACTGGAAGACCCGGATCGCGGAAGCAGGAGGCTTCTCGAAACCACCCCCAAGAAGAAGAAGACATCGTCCGGCCCGGCCCCTCAGGAGGCAGGCCCCTCAGGGCCCGCGCCTGCCCAGGGGGAACCTCCTTCCATCGCATAGGAAAGCACGCCCGGCGCCCTCCTCAGGCAGCGCTCGGGGGCTCTCCCCTGGATGGCCACCGACCTGGCTAAGGTCACGAGGGAGGCTCTTGGGCACCACATGGAGGCGTGTTTCGAAGCACGTTTCCGTCAAGAAGGAGTAAGGAAAGGAGGGCCAAACCCTCAGGAGTTCGTCAGCAAGGCCATTCAGGAGCTACTGGAGTCAAGAGTCATGAGAGACGGCCGCCGCCTACCAGCTGTGGCTCCCCATCCAGGCGAGGATGGTGGGCTGCGCGTCTGCATCGACATACCAGGGCTCAATCGAGTCGCCTCTCTGGAGCGCCTCTGGCCCTCGCGAGTGGGGCGCTGCGAAGGTCCACCCCACAGCTACATTCGCATGCCTTACGGCTTGCCGAATGCGGCTGCCATGTACCAGCGCCTCATGAGGGGCATCACGGAGGCTCAAGAGGCCAGGCATTCCGCAGCCTTGGCGGAGATGGAGATGGTCCGCGAGGAGCCACCAGCGCCTCCGGAGCCTCCCGAGGCCCCTGGGCCTGGGGGCTCGTGAGGATCGGCTTCCGCAGCCCACCAAGTCTGCTACACCAACACTCCTCCGTCCTCAACATCATCAGGTGACATCTTTCAAGTTTCATTTCCAGCTGGGAGCGCCCCCCAGGGCTGCATTATTCCCAGGCCGCGTGGGTCCGTCCCTGCGGCATGTATCCCTTTTATTTTCATGTTGTTAGCTTACTTTGTTGGGGGCACCCCTCGGGCTGCATCATCCCCAAGTCGCTCGGGCCAGACCCAGCGGCATGTATCCCTTTTGCATTTATTTTCGGCTATGCGTTCGACCCACCATGCTTGATTATTTGATGCCGGTCCACGGCACCTCTTCTTCTCCATGCCGACCACTTGCACGTTAAAGGGGGGTACCTGAGCATCGCGACTCAGGCCTCTTACTGGCTCTCCAGCCCTCACCCTCTGGCCTTGTCCACGGCATCGCGACCTGGCATACCAGCGACGGCTGAGACCAGCTTGAGGGCCGGGACCCGAGGACGTAGAGTGCCGGCATCTAACCAAATTTGCAGGAACACATCACAAGATAAGGCCCAGCGCCAGGCGCAACCCGCCTAGAGGTAGGGCCCCGTGAGTCCCGCGCTGGCTCACGGGTGCCCAGATACACCTTGCCAGGCCCTACCGTGCCAGCCACGTGTCAGGGCGGGGTTGTACACGCCCCGGGGGCTCCTCCCGGAGGGGAGCCCCCTCCCACGTACCAGTGGGAGCACCATGCTCCGCGCTGGCTCACGACACTGCCGAGGAGCGGCTATGCCCGTACACATACGGAAGCGCTATGCTCCGCGCTGGTGATAAACAACTGAGGGTGTCCCCCGGGCCGCATCAACCTCAGGGAGCCCAGAGCTCAGTGTCTAGCCTCATCGTAACGCCTCCCCTCGGGAGTGCCGCGCGAGGGGGCTGGGCACGGGGGCTGCGCCTGGGTCACGCCCAAACGCACGCCACCCAGCCAGGCCCCCCCCGGGCCTGGTTCGTCGCGCGTCTCTCCCCGAGCGGAGCCAAGCTACGAAGGCTGTTTGAGCGTCAAGGGGGACTCCTGAGCGTCGCGACTCAGGAGCCTAACTGGTCACGTAGCCCCTCACTCCTTAGTTCCGAAAGGCTAACGGCAGTTGAGGTATGCGCGAGGCTGGGCTCTGCAGACGTAGAACGGTAGATCCACCCACATCTCACCTCCCTACATGTTGTTCGTGCGCCAAGGGGGACTCCTGAGCATCGCGACTCAGGATCCTAACTTGTCACGTAGCCCCTCACTCCTTGGTCCCGTCCTAATTTCCGGTCGGGGCTAACGACGGCTGAGGTATGCGCGGGGCCGGGCTCTGCCGGTGTAGAACATAAGCAAGTAGGAAGGAAAAGCGTAAATTTCAAGGAATTCAAAAGCAAATATTATAGTCCACACTGTTATCTCAATGCCAAACGCAAGTTTAAACGCCTCCCCGAGGCATGATACATGTGCAGGAATTGAAGGCAGGACAGGAGCCACAACGGAATCACTTGACGGTGGTGGAGCAGCGCGGAGTGGGTTCGCCTCATGGAGCAGCAGGGTTGGCAGCGCCTCGCTTCGGCTTGGTGCTGAAGGCCCGGAACTTCCCCAGCAGAGCCTCCGCGCGACCCTTCACGGCCTCGGCAGCGACAGCGGCACGCTCGCCGCTTGCTGGCTCTAGCAGGCTGTCGAGGTCGACGCTGGGATCGCGAAGGTAGATGTGGGTGAGGACCCGCGTCAGCGCTGCAGAAGACAGGACACGCGCCTCGGCCTCGGCCGTGGGGCCAAGGCCAAGGGCGACATCTTCAAGAGCGCGAACCAGGAAGGGAAGCAGCTTGGCGGGGCCGTCCTCGGCGCCAACCAGCGGGCTCTCCAGGCCGCTGTCGTAAAGCGTCCTCAGCGAGGAGCGAGCCTTCGCCTCCATCCCCGCGAAGGCCACGCGGTCCTCGGCAAGAACCTGGGCCTTGTCGTCCAGCTCGACCTTCCTCGCCCCCAACTCCTGCTCCAGCGTGCCTAGGCGGTCACGGCGCTTCCTGAGCCTGGCCTCCCGGTCCTTGACGGCCGCCTCGCGAGCCTTCACGCCTTCTTCCTGCTCTTAGCGAAGGCGGGCCTCTTTCGCGAGCTGGTCCCGCAGGCCTTGCAACTCGTCCTCCAGCACCTTGCAGTGACCACGGACGTCGACCACCTCCCCCAGGGCTGCGTCACGAGCAGCCTTGGCCTCGAGGACGGCCTGCCTCTCCTCATCGCAAGCCGTCGAGGCCTGGACCAGCGCCGCTCGAATCGAAATGTCGGAGCGAATCCATCCTGAAGCCAGCTCCAAGCGCTCGGCCACCAAGCGAGGGTCAGCGCCAAGAAGATCCTGCCGTAGCCGGTCCAGCTCAGCAGCAGCACGATCCAGAACGGCAGGAGGAGTCGGAGAGACAGCAGTCGGTGGAGTAGGAGGAGAAGGCGGCAACACGACCACAGCATCCTGAGGCGGAGCCTGCTGCGCCCCAACGGTTGTGGTGGCGGTAGCTGGTAAAGGCACCTCGGGAGTCGCTTGGGCCATGGGGGCTGAGCTCGCCCCAGCCGGCTCAGCCAGGCCTCGGGAGGACGAGCGGGCAGGAGAGGCCCGTGCGTTGCGGTCACCTTCCTTCGCGGGCAGAGGCGCTGCCCCGGATGGAACCTCAGGAGCTCCCTTCGGCTTCTTTGCTGCGGGCGCCAGCCTATCCAAGAGACGCGGACATCAAGCCTCAGCAGCAGAACAAGAAATAAAGACAAGAATCAAGCACTTACGGGTCGTCGCCAGTGAGCTCAAGCAGCCTCCGGCCAAATTTGAAGCCCGAAAGCCGGCTGGAAGGATCAACCTCGGGAAGCTCAGGAGCGGAAGGCGCGTCTGCGGTCCGCCTCGGGGCCGGGGAAGACCCGCGGGAGATCAGCCCGGTCCTGTCCTTCTTCGGGATCGGGGGCAAGCTCCCGCTGCCCTGCTCGTCATCATCCTCGTCGTCATCGCTCGGAGAGAGGCAGAGAACGCGGGGCCTGCGCCGGGGGAGGGGAGCCCTCGACTCTCCGTCAGTCGCCTTGGAGTCAGGCCCTTTTTCCCACTCCCCTCCTTCCTCCTCTTCGCTGGAGTCGTCGGAGGACACGTCCACCGGTTCCTCGGGAGCTTCCGTGGGCACGGGCCCGTCCACGTTGAAGACAGGCATGGACTCCACTACCTGCTCCCAGTCGTCACGGAGGAACAAGGGCGTAGGAGCGCCCTCCAACCTCGCCACATCGCCCCCGACCAGAGATTGGAGGACCGCAGCCAGATCTTTGTCGGCCAAGGCCGCGGGGCTTGGATGGAGCCTCCACATCGGAAGTGAGTACTGCCAAAGCGGAGCCAGCTGGTGCTCTAGGAATTCCCTCAGCAGCGACGCGCCGGTCAGCTTCGCCGCCGCCATGTTGGCCGGCCTCAGATCCGCGTCCATCTTATCCAACACAAGCTTCGCGCGGGGGTCCGCGAGCTCCGCTCGACCCCAATCGCTGGAGCTCGTGGGTTGCTCCATGGGCAAGATCAGCCGAGGGTGGATGCGCCCAGCATCTGCCAAGACCCACTTGCTCCTGAAGCCCTCAATCCTTTTCCCGGGGTTTGAAATGGCAATGGCGCCACCGTACCCGACGAAGCTCGCGCACGCGGAAGCAGGACCGCGGGAGGTCCGGAGGTAGAAGTAGTGGCGCAGCAAGGCCACTGAGGGTTGCACGCCTACGTGAGCCTCGCAGTAATAGGTGAAGATTTCCAGGAGAAGGACGGAGTTGGGGTGGAGATGCAGAGCCTGTAGCTTATAATGGCGGAGGACAGAGAAGAAGAACTCGAAGAAGGGAGGCACCAGGCCAGCAGCAATGGCGCTTACAAAGAGCGGATAGAAGGTTCTCCCTTGGCCCTCAGGGGTGGCGGAGCCGGCCTTGAACACCTTCGCCCCGTCGATGCCCTACGCCGCCGCCATCCGGCGCAACCGGGCGAGGCTCGCCTCCCACACGTTCGGCGAGTCTAGGGCAGACGAGTACCAAGCTCCGGCCGGGGACTGACGAGGCGCCATGGCTACCTAGGTCACGCTGTCGAAGTAGATCTGGAAATTTTGGAGGAAGGAAGGAGAGGCGCAAGAAAGGGGATCTGAGCAGCAACCGGAGAAAGCAAAAAAAAAAGCAAAGCCTAGACAGATGCCACTCCTTTATCAACTCACGCGGTTGGTGAGGCGCTCATGTCCAATCAACCGCCACGCGGCGCCCAAGGCCGCAGTCTGTTAGGGCCCACGGCGCTTCGCCCTTGCCCTTTCGCCTCCCTGCACGGCCAAGTCCGGGCACGCCTTGGGCCCGGGGGCTATTGTCGGCGTTCTGGGAACGGGGGTCCCCAGACTTGCCTGCCTGCGGCCTGCGGCGTGGCTTAAACGGGGGCCCAGCACGGCCCATCTTCATCAACACATACCCAAGACCCTCGCGAGGGGCCAAGCCTCGCGGGGCGGACGACACGGAGCTTCCTCAGGCGCGGCCTCATCAGGCTGGCTCGCGAGGAGGCGGAGAGATCAAGGCGGGGTACCTCACGAGCTGCCCGTGACGCAAGCCATGACGACCAAGGACGCCAGGCGGGCGCCAGCCCGCGCAGTGTCCTCCTTTCCTCTTTGGTGCAAAGGGAGCAAGCGCAGGCGAGAGCATCAAGCAAAGGCACCCGTTTCGGTGCCACGAGACCAAGACCAGCCCAACGGCAGGGAGGAAGACATTATGGAGCCCAAGCCAGCGTCACCACCAGAGCCTTTGGCAGGCGAGGACCAACTTTAGTCAGGATAAGTGTACCAGATGTTCCCCTTCAAAATGGCCAATTGTTGGCGCCCTTCCCGCTCAATATTTGGGAAGAGGCCCAGGGCCTTTTCCTATTAATAGGACTAGCTACCCCCAGGGTAGAAGAGATCGGCCAATCCAGAAACAAGCTGGGATCGGATCGAGTAGCATCACACAGAGAGAGAGAGAAGGGTGACTGAACTCCTCCTAGCAGTTCATCGCCCCAGCCAAGAACAGACCCTCGCGAGGCTGTTCTTCCTTGTATTGCTCATCATCATCAGCCCAAAAGGCAATCCACCACACCATAAACTAGAGTAGGGTATTACACCACAATGGTGGCCCGAACTAGTATAAACCCTATGTCTCTTGTGCTGTTCTTTCCATAGCTTAGACTTAGCGAGGCGGTGGGATGCAGGTAGGTAGAAGGCGAAATCTCCGCGCGCACCCCAGTGTTCGAACCTCAAGTGTCTGCCGGAACCCGAAATCCGACAGGTGAGGGCTGGAGAGTCAGTAAGAGCTTCTGAGGCGCGATGCTCAGGAGCCCCCCATTCACGCATAAGTGAATCGCATGAAAGAAGGAACGAGCTGACACGGCCACCAGTAGCTGGTGCTCCGGAGATTCTTGTGAGTTAGTTGGAGAGGGAATATAGCCCGTGATCACGTTGGTTACCCAGCTGCTGATTATTCCAGAAGAAGACGAAGGCACCGAGGATCTGATGAGGTGACGTGCGCGGAGCGGACCACGAGCCAGAGCTCAATCTCTCAGGTTTATCAGCGTTGCAGGGACGGACCCGAGCACAAGCGTCGTGTCGATATGTGGAGGTCTCATTGCGGGGTAAACAGGAGATCGGTCAGCAACGCGGGAAGCCGCGAGATGTAATCAAGCAAGTGATAATCATAGGGAACTCAAGCAGGGGGACAAGCTAGTTCGAATAGACGCAAGAACGATACATGCCACTAGGACGGACCTGAGCGGCCTGGGGATGATGCAGCCCGAGGGGCGCCCCCAACAGAGTAAGCAAAGGATGCAAAGGGGTACATGTCACAGGGATAGGCCTGTGCAACTTCGGGGTAATGCTGCCCGAGGGGAGCCCTCAACTGAATGAACTGGAAAGAGTCACCTGGTACCGCAGATGGAGTCATGTTGGAGTAGCTGAAGAGGCGTGCCGAAGAAGTTGCTCCTCACGAGCCGCCAGGGTCCTGAGCCCCGGGAGGCTCCGCAGGCCCGGGTGGCTCCTGAAGAACTGTCACGATCTCCTCTAGGAAGGCGTGATTCCTGGCCTCTTGAGCCTCCAGGATGCTCCGCAGGTGGCGCTGGCAGGTGACAGCCGCGTTCGGTAGGCCAAACGGCATGCGAACATAGCTATGAGGTGGACCCTCGCTCCGCCCAACATGTGAAGGCCAGAAGCGTTCCTGAGATGCGGCCCTATTGAGCCCTAGAATGTCGACGCAGACATGCAGCCCGCCGTCCTCGCCAGGATGGGGGGCTGCACCAGGTGGTGGGCGGTGCTACCTCTTGAGCACTGCGTTGGTTTTCCCTTGAAGAGGAAAGGGTGATGCAGCAAAGTAGCGTAAGTATTTCCCTCATTTTTTGAGAACCAAGGTATCAATCCAGTAGGAGGCTACGCGCGAGTCCCTCGCACCTACACAAAACAAATAAATCCTCGCAACCAACGCGATAAGGGGTTGTTAATCCCTACGCGGTCACTTACGAGAGTGAGATCTGATAGATATGATAGGATAATATTTTGGTATTTTTATGATAAAGATGCAAAGTAAAATAAAAAGCAAAGTAAAAAAGCAACAGAAATAACTAAGTGTTGGAAGATTAATATGATGGAAAATAGACCCGGGGGCCATAGGTTTCGCTAGTGGCTTCTCTCAAGAGCATAAGAATTTTACGGTGGGTGAACGAATTACTGTTGAGCAATTGACAGAATTGAGCATAGTTATGAGAATATCTAGGTATGATCATGTATATAGGCATCACGTCCGAGACAAGTAGACCGACTCCTGCCTGCATCTACTACTATTACTCCAAACATCGACCGCTGTCCAGCCTGCATTTAGAGTATTAAGTTCATAGGAACAGAGTAACGCCTTAAGCAAGATGACATGATGTAGAGGGATAGATTCATGCAATATAATAAAAAACCCATCTTGTTATCCTCGATGGCAACAATACAATACGTGCCTTGCTGCCCCTACTATCACTGGGAAAGGACACCGCAAGATTGAACCCAAAGCTAAGCACTTCTCCCATTGCAAGAAAGATCAATCTAGTAGGCCAAACCAAACTGATAGTTCGAAGAGACTTGCAAAGATAACCAACCATACATAAAAGAATCCAGAAGATTCAAATATTGTTCATAGATAAACTTGATCATAAACCCACAATTCATCGGTCTCAACAAACACACCGTAAAAGAAGTTTACATCGAATAGATCTCCACGAGAGAGGGGGAGAACATTGTATTGAGATCCAAACAGAGAGAAGAAGCCATCTAGCTAATAACTATGGACCCGAAGGTCTGAGGTAAACTACTCACACATCATCGGAGGGGCTATGGTGTTGATGTAGAAGCCCTTCGTGATGGATGCCCCCTCCAGCGGAGCTCCGGAACAGGCCGCAAGATGGGATCTCGTGGGTACAGAAGGTTGCGGCAGAGGAATTAGGTTTTTGGCTCCGTATCTGATCGTTTGGGGGTATGTAGGTATATATAGGAGGAAGAAGTACATCGGTGGAGCTTCGTGGGCCCCACGAGGGTGGGGGCGCGCCTGGGGGGGTAGGGCGCGCCCCCTACCTCGTGCCCACCTCGGAGGTTTCTTGACGTAGGGTCCAAGTCTCCCAGATCATGTTCGGTGAAGGTTTCATTCCGTTCCCGAAGGTTTCATTCCGTTTGGTTTCATTCCGTTTGGACTTCGTTTGATATTCTGTTTCTTCGAAACTCTGAAATAGGCAAAAAAATAACAATTCTGGGCTGGGCCTCCGGTTAATAGGTTAGTCCCAAAAATAATATAAAAGTGAATAATAAAGCCCATAATGTCCAAAACAGAAGATAATATAGCATGGAGCAATAAAAAATTATAGATACGTTGGAGACGTATCAAGCATCCCCAAGCTTAATTCCTGCTCGTCCTCGAGTAGGTAAATGATAAAAACAGAATTTTTGATACGGAATGCTACTTGGCATAATTTCAATGTAATTCTTCTTATTGTGGCATGGATGTTCAGATTTGATATGATTGAAGATAAAAGTTTAATGTTGACATAAAAACAATAATATTTCAAGCATACTAACTAAGCAATTATGTCTTATCAAAATAACATAGCCAAAGCAAGTTATCCCTACAAAATCATATAGTCTGGCTATGCTCCATCTACCCCACACAAAATATTCATATCATGTACGACCCCGGTTTTAGCAAAGCAATTGGTTCATACTTTTAACGCGCTTCAGCCTTTTCAACTCTTACGCAATACATGAGCGCAAGCCATGGATATAGCAGTATGGTGGAATAAGGTATAATGGTAGGGGTTATGTGGGAAGACAAAAAAGGAGAAAGTCTTACATCAACGAGGCTAATCAACGGGCTATGGAGATTCCCATCAATTGATGTTAATGCGAGGAGTAGGGATTGCCATGCAACGGAATCACTAGAGCTATAAGTGTATGAAAGCTCAAAAAGAAACTAAGTGGGTGTGCATCCAACTTGCTAGCTCACGAAGACCTCAGGCATTTGAGGAAGCCCAACATTGGAATATACAGGCCAAGTTCTATAATGAAATTTCCCACTAGTATATGAAAGTGACAAAATGAGAGACACTCTATTATGAAGATCACGGTGCTACTTTTAAGCACAAGTGTGGTAAAAGGATAGTAACATTGTCCCTTCTCTCTTTTTCTCTCATTTTTTTATTTGGGCCTTTTCTCTTTTTTTTATGGCCTCTTTTTTTAGTCTGGAGTCTCATCCCGACTTGTTGGGGAATCACAGTCTCCATCATCCTTTCCTCACTTGGGACAATGCTCTAATAATGATGATCATCACACTTTATTTTCTTACAACTCATGAATTACAACTCAATACTTAGAACAAAATATGACTCTATATGAATGCCTCCGGCGGTGTACCGGGATATGCAATAAATCAAGAGAGACATGTATGAAAGAATTATGAATGGTGGCTTTACCACAAATACAATGTCAACTACATGATCATGCAAAGCAATATGACAATGATGGAGCATGTCATGATAAATGAAATGGTGGAAAGTTGCATGGAAATATATCTCGGAATGGCTATGGAAATGCCATGATAGGTAGGTATGGTGGCTGTTTTGAGGAAGATATAAGGAGGTTTATGTGTGATAGAGCGTATCATATCACGGGGTTTGGATGCACCGACGAAGTTTGCACCAACTCTCAAGGTGAGAAAGGGCAATGCGCGGTACCGAAGAGGCTAGAAAATTGCGGAAAGGTTGTGCGTATAATCCATGGACTCACATTAGTCATAAAGAACTCATATACTTATTGCAAAATTTTATTAGCCCTCGAAGCAAAGTACTACTACGCATGCTCCTAGGGGAAGGGTTGGTAGGAGTTAACCATCGCGTGATCCCGACCGTCACACAAAGGAAGACAATCAACAAATACTTCATGCTCCGACTTTGTTACATAATGGTTCACCATACGTGCATGCTACGGGAATCACAAACTCCAACACATGTATTTTTCAATTCCACAATTACTCAACTAGCACAACTATGATATTACCACCTTTATATCTCAAAACAATTATCAAGCATCAAATTTCTCATGATATTAATTAGAGCAATTTGCCATGCTATTTTAAGACTCTCAAAATAATATAAGTGAAGCATGAGAGATCAATAGTTTCTATAAAACAAATCCACCACCGTGCTCTAAAAGATATAAGTGAAGCACTAGAGCAATACTATATAACTCAAAAGATATAAGTGAAGCACATAGAGGATTCTAATAATTTCCGAATCATGTGTGTCTCTCTCAAAAGGTGTGTACAACAAAGATGATTGTGGTAAACTAACAAATAAAGACTCAAATAATACAAGACGCTCCAAGAAAAACACATATCATGTGGTGAATAAAAATATAGCTCCAAGTAAAGTTACCGATGGAAGTAGACGAAAGAGGGAATGCCTTCCGGGGCATCCCCAAGCTTTGGCTTTATGGTGTTGTCGGTGTCAAAACCGGCGGATCTCGGGTAGGGGGTCCCGAACTGTGCGTCAAGGTCGGATGGTAACAGGAGACAAGGGACACTTTATTTTACCCAGGTTCGGGCCCTCTCGGTGGAGGTAAAACCCTACTCCTGCTAGATTAATATTGATGATATGGGTAGTACAAGAGTGGATCTACCGCGGGATCAAGGAGGCTAAACCCTAGAAGCTAGCCTATGTTATGATTGTGTATGATGATGGTTGTCCTACGGACTACAACCCTCCGGTTTATATAGACACCGGATAGGGTTAGGGTTACACAGAGTCGGTTACAATGGTAGGAGATCTTGAATATCCGCACGCCTAGCTTGCCTTCCACGCCAAGGAAAGATCCTTCTGGACACGGGACGAAGTCTTCAATCTTGTATCTTCATAGTCCTGGAGTCCGGCTGAAGGTATAGTCCGGCTATCCGAACACCCCCTAATCCAGGACTCCCTCAGTAGCCCCTGAACCAGGCTTCAATGACGACGAGTCCGGCGCGCAGATTGTCTTCGGCATTGCAAGGCGGCTTCCTCCTCCAAGTTCTTCAAGAAGATTATAAACACCAAAAATAGTGTCCGGCTTTGCAAAATAAGTTTCCACATACTGCCATATAGAGAATAATATTAACACAAATCAAATCTGCTGACGTATTCCGCAGTGCGTCATAACACTGCGACCAAGCCTTCTATATAAATTGCTTTCATTGTTCCACCTCGGCGCGTTTAGCGAGGCGGTTTCTTTGGCACGTCTTGTCAAAGCAGAGATCGTGTGCCCCTTCTAACGGGATTCTCATTAATACGGACGTGGATAACCCAATCGTGCCTGTTAGCATCTCTTGCCTTAATTAAAGGCTAGTCCAAGACGATTACGGGGAGGGCGCTTGATATTCTGCCTCTTATAAAGAGACCAAGGCCCTGTTTCCCGCTTCTATTCTCAAAACGAGCTCGCCCGTCTCCTCGAGTTCCAACACCCTAGGCTTCCAGATTCCGAGCGCACCAAATCTTCGACAATGTCCGGCTCCGACCTCCAAGGCCAATGGATGCCCTCCTCTGTTTAAGCCGCAATCGCCCGGATACTCAAGTAGGTGACCTTGCGACCGGACCATCTATCCGCATAATTAACTTGTTTTTTAACAACACTTTTCCTTTTAAGCAGGAGTGGATAGCGAAGGCGAAGCTGATCCGGTGTCCGGCTCCCCTTCCCGAAACCAGGCTGGATCCTGTGCTAGTCAGGATGCTAGAGGTAGTGCCTTTGGAGGGAAATAAGGGGGCAGACAAGGAGATCGTGGCCTCTCTGAAAGAGACCATTCCGAAGGGGGGAATCGATAATTCTCCTCCTAAGGGAAAGAAAAGGGCCGCCTCTGAGAACCCGGAAACCATAGCTTTGAAGCAGGGGAAAGAATCCTTGTCAGAGGGCCCGACGCCAGGGAGCCCCTCGGCCAAACTAAACCCTCAAAGGGAACAGCTCTCCAGCGAGCCGTAAGTAGAAGAAGAGTTATTCTTTTAAGAGAAATCCTTGATTTATATCTAAGAAGTTTTAACCGAAACTTTACTTTGTAGTTCGGACCTTGTCGGTGTACTAGAGTAGGGGTACCCTAGTATCCCGAACTTGTGCATGGGCAGTCGCAGCATCCCGCGGCAAGGCTTGCCGGGTGACCGCCAAGGTCCTCCGTGGTTCCTTTGGAGACATTCAAGAACAAAGTATTTAACCCAAGGAGACAAGTCCCCGGCAAGAGGAGCTTGCCGGGAAGGCCACTCAAGGCACAAGACCCCGGCAAGAGGAGCTTGCCGGGAAGGCCAACCAGGGCATCTCAAGGAACTTGCCGCGACGCGCCACGCGTCCCGGCAAGACCCGGCGAGCGACAAGCTCCCGGACGCAACAAGACAACGGCCGCGGCGAGGCGTTTGCCTCGGCAAGCAACCACTCTGTACCTGCGCTCCAGCACACCCACCTACGTGTCGCTCTGGGACCCTTCTAGGCGTACGTGGCGGGAGGCTGTGCAACCAGGGGTACACTGTGGCAAGCGGCGCTGACAAGATCGCCATCGTGGCGAGCGGTGGCGTCCTTGACGGTCCCTTTTCTGCACTGTTTGGGCGACGTAGATAGGCATTTAATGCCTTTGTCCCCTGCCGTCAGGGTTAGGTATGATACACTGTGCAGGTAGCTGTACCAACCGCAGCACCTTTTCCATTTTTGCCCTTGCCTACGTTGCCACCTGTCCGTGACCCCTTGAGCATATAAAAGGAGGCCCATGCGCAACGTAGGAGAGGGGGAGGAGGAACAGTAGGACACTCATGCTCGGTCTCGTTAGCTGCTGGTGCGTACTGTAGCACTCAGCGCTCCCGAGAAAGAACTCAATACAAACCACAAAGCAGCAGTAGGAGTATTATCTCTTCGGAGAGCTCCGAAGCTGGGTAAACCACTCGTGTGCTCCGCCTTGATTTGCTCTTCGTGCGACCTCCGCCCCCCGCCGAACCAAAAAGGGGCTCCGTCCCCATAGGTGCTCGCGGATCAGCTTCCCCGACATCTTTGGCGCGCCAGGTAGGGGGCGTCGAGGTTGTGTGAACCTTATCCGGCGTTCACACGAGCTAGATCTTCAACATCTTCATCAACATGCCGCCGAAGAAGAAGGCTTCGGAGGCGGCTGCTCCGTCCGCGTCGAACCCACCACCGCCGGAGCAAACGGCTGGTGGGGAAGACGCCGGCGGAAGAACGGGCGTCGACGAGGGAGCCCACGGTGCCGCCAGGTCCAAGGACAAGGCTGCGCTGCCCGTCGGCGGCGTAGCAGGCTCCCACGACGACCGGGCGTCCGTGGATGCTCCGCGCCCATCTCAGGAGGTGCGGGACCGGTAGCGTCATGGTACTCACGGTACCATACGCTTGCTGGACCCAAATCGAGCCGGCGGATCTCGGGATGCTCAAGGCCAGCATGCACGCCAACGTGTTGGCGCGAGCGAGGCACGGTCGCCTGGACGGAATATTGCTCCTTCTAACATCGTTGGAAGTCCGAGCATATCCCGCTCCTCGCACCGTTTGCCGCCGCTACCCGCCACTCCAGCAGAAGCTTTGGCGCGAGCACAACTGCTCCTAGACTTCCCTCCAACGGCGGACAAGATCGACGACTGGAGGGCCACCATTCAGAGTCTCATCGGCTTCGCCAACGGCGACACTCCACGGCAGCCGACTACGTTGCAGCCGCGGCAAGTCAGCCAGGCGCGACCCGATGGCGACAAGACCGGTGGGGGTGCAACCACCGTGCACTCTCCGCCTCGAAGGCCAAGATCGCCGACTCGCTGGGTCCACCGCGACAGCGACTCCACCGCTTCATCAGATCCACAAGCTTGTCGCGATCAGCGCCAAGTTCTTCACGAACGCCAGCAAGAAGACGCTCGTACTCGCATCGAGCGCCGAAGAGAAGCGCGGCGTCAATCAGACCGGCGCGCTGGGCCCATTGTCGACATGCATGCGCCAGGGGAACCAGGCGACCTGCCATATGCGGTAGGTTGCCCTGCGTTTACTCGTGAGCTGCGGCAAGTCCAGTGGCCCAGCACGAAGAATTTCAAGCCAGACGTACCGGAGAAGTACGACGGCAGGTTGCATCCGTCGGAGTTCCTCAGCATCTACACCATCGCGATGCAGGCTGCCGGGGGGCGGGACGACAAGATCCTTGCCAACTACTTCCCGCTGGTGCTCAAACCCAACATCAGGTCCTGGCTCATGCACTTGCCGGAGAACTCCATATCTTCCTGGGCAGACCTATGCCATCAGTTTGTCAGCGCCTTTACGGGTGGCCACAAACCTCATGGCCAGGAGAGTGACCTTCACCTGCTTGCCCAGAACAAAGGAGAGCGCTTGCGCAAGTACATCCAGAGATTCAGCCAAGTGCAACGCAACATCCCGGATGTCCACCCTGCCGCGGTCATCAGCGCATTCCACCAGAACGTGCGTAACCGCAGGATGCGGGAGGAGATGGCGATGTGCAAGATCAGAGACGTCAGCGAGCTGTATGCCCTGGCCGACAGGTGTGCACGTGCTGAGGAAGGGAGGAAACTCCCCAGAGAGAATACAGGAACAGGAGGATCTGACAGCGAGGATGCTGCCCCAGCAAATAAAAACCGGCGGCGGAACAACAAGAAGTTGGAAGCGGCAGGCCTTGTGAGAGGAGTGCTCCATCCTACATGGTTGAACAATCCTGTAGTCGTGCGCAAGGCAAACGGGAAATGGAGGCCTTGTATTGACTTTACCGATGTCAATAAAGCTTGCCCCAAAGACCCATTTCCCTTGCCGCGCATTGACCAGATTCTTGACTCCACGGCCGAATGTGATTTGCTTTCATTTCTTGACGCATACTCAGGATATCATCAGATTTTCATGGCAGAAGAAGATGAGGAGAAGACCGCATTCATCACTCCATGTGGCACATACTGTTTCATACGGATGCCTTTCGGTTTGAAGAATGCTGGTTCAACGTTTGCAAAAGTGGTCCATACTGCTTTTGAACCGCAAATACACAGAAATGTGGAAGCCTACATGGATGACATAGTGGTCAAGAGCAGGGACAAAGCAACTTTGATTCAAGATCTAGAAGAGACTTTTGCAAATCTGCGCAAGATCAGCCTCAAGCTCAACCCCGAGAAGTGTGTGTTTGGAGTCCCTTCCGGCAAGCTTCTCGGGTTCTTCGTGTCTCAGAGGGGAATTGAAGCCAATCCCGACAAGATCAAGGCCATTGAGCAGATCGAAGCACCAAAGCGCGTCAAGGATGTACGAAGACTTGCCGGTTGCGTGGCAGCTCTCAGCAGGTTTATTTATAAGTTTGCTGAGCGCGCCCTGCCGTTTTTCAAAATATTGAAAAAGGCATGTCCAATGAAATGGACTCCGGAAGTGGAGGCTGCGCTGCAGGACTTGAAGAGATACCTGTCCTCCACTCCAATACTTGTCGCACCTAAACCACAAGAGAAGTTGCTGCTGTATCTGGCGGCAACCAATCAAGTGGTTAGTGCTGCGTTAGTAGCGGAGAGGGAGGCTGATGATGCGCCAGTGACCGCGGCAAGGACATCCAGCGACAAGTAGGGGGCTTCCCCGACAAGCTCTGGTCCTGGCAAAGATGGATCTGCGCAGATGTGCGAAGAGATACAACAGAAGAAAATGGTGCAGCGCCCAGTATACTTTGTCAGTTCCCTTCTGCAGGGGGCTAGGTCAAGGTACTCTGGTGTGCAGAAATTGCTTTTCGGCCTTCTCATGGCCTCGAGAAAGCTGCGCCATTACTTCCAAGCACATGAGATAACAGTTGTCACTCGTTTTCCGCTGAAGAGGATACTGCAGAATCCAGAAGCAACAGGCAGGATTGTTGAGTGGGCACTGGAACTATCAAGCTTTGGCCTCAAATTTGAGAGCACTTCAACTACCCAAAGCAGAGCATTGGCAGAATTCATAGCAGAGTGGACGCCAACACCAGATGAAGAAATTTCAGAGACGAGCATCCCCGTCAAGGAAGCAAGCAAAGAGTGGCTGATGTACTTTGATGGTGCCTTCTCGCTGCAAGGCACCGGTGCTGGCGTGCTGCTTGTCGCACCCACCGGAGAGCACCTTAAGTACGTAGTCCAGATGCACTTTCCCAAGGAGCAAGCAACAAACAATACTGCAGAGTATGAAGGTTTGCTTGCCGGTCTCAGGATCGCGGCAGACCTTGGGATCAAGAAGCTCATTGTCAGGGGTGACTCGCAGCTTGTCGTCCGCCAAGTGAACAAGAATTATCAGAGTCCGTTGATGGAAGCTTACGTTGATGAAGTGAGGAAGCTAGAAGAGCACTTTGTCGGCCTACAGATGGAACATGTTCCAAGAGCTCAGAACGACATTGCCGATGGCCTGTCAAAGTGCGCAGCACTTAAGTTACCTGTGGAACCAGGGATCTTTGTGCTCAAGCTGACTCAACCGTATGTAACGCCATCAACTGGACAGAGCAAGAAGAGGAAGTTGATTTCTGGTGACTATTTTGCGGCAGAGCTTCCCGAAGCCAAGAAGGTCCCCAAGATCAACACCAAGAGTGCTGGGGAGCAGTCTGCTCCGGCAAACCCCAGGGTTTGTTCCGTTGAAGCAGACGCTCCCGACAAGTTTTGCTCCGGCAAGCTTGCCGGGGAACGTCAAGATCCGGCTGAGCCGCGGTTTCTCGTCGTAGAAGCGGATGTTCCCACAGCAGCAGATGTGCCTTTAGTCCTTGTTGTCGAGCCACAAGCTCCAGCATGGGCACAGCAGATCGTCCATTTCCTCCAAACAGGAGAACTTCCCGAAGAGCAAGAAGAAGCGGAAAGAGTAGCCCGGCAGTCAAGTATGTACCAGTTTGTCGACAACGCACTGTACAGAAGAAGACTCAACGGTGTGAAATTGAAGTGTATTCACCGGGAAGATGGACAGAAGCTGTTGGCAGAGATACATGGAGGCATATGTGGTCACCACATTGGCGCAAGAGCGCTTGCCAGCAAAGCTTTCCGGCAAGGTTTCTTTTGGCCGACAGCCCTCCAGGATGCGACTGCATAAGTAACCAAGTGTGAAGCGTGCCAATTTCATTCCAAGCAGATACACCAGCCAGCTCAAGCTCTCCAAACGATCCCTTTATCCTGGCCATTTTCGGTCTGGGGGCTCAACATCCTCGGCCCCTTCCCCCGAGTAGTCGGGGGCTTTGAGTACTTGTACGTCGCAATCGACAAGTTCACAAAGTGGCCGGAAGTGGAAGCAGTGAGGAAGGTGACAGCACAGTCAGCAGTCAAGTTCTTCAGGTCGATTGTTTGCCGCTTCGGGATCCCTAACAGGATCATCACCGACAACGGTACGCAATTCACGAGCCGCACCTTCATGCAGTACGTCCAAGATCTTGGCGCCAAGGTCTGCTTCGCTTCTGTTGCTCACCCCAGGAGCAACGGTCAAGCGGAGAGGGCAAATGCTGAAGTGCTGCATGGACTCAAGACCAGGACTTTCGACAGGCTGCACGGGTGCGGAAGAAATTGGATTGAGGAGCTGCCGGTGGTTCTTTGGTCGATCAGGACGACGCCAAATCGAGCCACTGGCCAGACACCTTTCGCTCTAGTCTATGGAGCAGAGGCAGTTCTCCCCACGGAACTCGTATACGGGTCGCCTCGAGTGCTCGCTTATGATGAGCTTGAGCAAGAGCAGCTGCAACAAGATGACGCGCTGCTCCTTGAGGAAGACCGTCTTCAGGCTGCTGTACGAGCTGCTCGCTACCAGCAAGCTTTGCGCCGCTACCATAGCCGCAAAGTTAACGCTAGAAGTCTCGAGGAAGGCGACCTTGTTCTTCGGCGCGTTCAGTTCGCCAAGAATTCCAACAAGTTGACGCCGAAGTGGGAAGGCCCTTACCAGGTGAAACGAGTCACTAGGCCTGGCGCTGTCCGCCTTGAGACCGAAGATGGCATTCCGGTGAGCAACTCCTGGAACATTGAGCATCTTCGTAAGTTTTACCCGTAAGGCGCGGTTGCCGGACCCTGTTCCGGCAACCACCTTTTGTACAAGTCTTGCCGCTGTTGCATGTAATCCTTTGTACAAAGCCAGGCGCAGACCCTGAGCATAGATGAAGCGCTGGCGCCCTAAGTTATAGCATGCATGCTAGGTCGAGTCTCGTCCTTGGTTAGGGTTGACAGTGCTTAGCAGCGGCTAACCCCTAACTTAGAGGTCGAGTATGCGTCCTTTTGCCGTTCTTTCGTTTCCCTTGGTTCGCAGGGCTCGCATATCCTGACCGGACCACTTGAGGATGAAAAGGAGAAGAAGGACGGACCAACATCTGGATCCCGGCAAGCCAGTGTTGCCGGGGGCTGCAAGTACAAAGATTAACCCACGGCGAACCAGAGTTGCCGGGGGCCGCAATCTCAGATAAGTTTTTCATCCCTTATCATGCATTCTCTTATGGACTGAGGTATGCGAAACCTCGTTTCTTCCTAAAAGCTACCGTGCTCCCCTAACTCTAGGCCCTAGGGCTCGTTCCTGGGGCCAGGTTTGGTCGTAGTCGCGGCAGCAAAGGGAGGAAACGAGGAGCCTGAACCCGCCTCATCCCTGCCTTCGCCAAAAGCGTGAGAAAGGTCGAGCGACGTGGGAAGACGGCAGGGCCTGCTGCCGGAAAAAAAAGTGTCTATCTTAAAGATATCAAGGATTTGCTCCTTGACGTGGGTTCCACCCGCAAGACAGGTGACCCGGCAAGCATCCCCTTTTCACTAAAAAAACATTCCACTCAGGTACAGTTCATAGAGAATGACAAACATGAATGATGGGATTACAAGTTTTAAATGCAGCTAAGGCCCGAGGGCTTACAAATTAAAAAGAGATAAGGTTCCCGTAATCCCTTTCTTGTCCCTCTCTTCAGGAGGTAGGTCAAGGAGGCGAAAAGGGCAAAAGGGGCGCCTAGGCGAGCTACAGGTGGCAGAAGACACCAAGAGAACATCTCGGTGGTCGTCCAAAGGCTGGATGGTGATGGCGGCACCGGAGGCAGGGCTCGAAGACGAGGCAGCAGGACGTCAGCACGCTGTCGAGGGCGTCGCGCCCATGTACTCCGAGTTGACGGCCTTGCCGCCCGCCCTCTTCCTCTTCCGCAGCCTCCCTATGCCAGCCGCCCAAGGAGACGACCCCGAGAAGCTCAAGGAGCCGGCGACACGGATGATGGGGTCGCCAGTGCCGCACGGAGGGACGCCCGACACCTAGTCGGACCCGTCATCCTGCCGCCCGCTACCCCCATCGTTGCTGCCGATGTCCCCCTCGTCACTCTCGCTCGAGGAGGAGTCTTCGCTATCAGAGGAGCTCTCCACGCAGCACCTTGCTCGAGTTCCGAAGCACCCGAAGACCTTGACGGAGAGGAGACCGCCCTCCATCAGCTTAAAATGGAGGGTGAGCCCCTCCGTCAAGCGGTGGATACGGGTGAACGTATTCCACCCTCGACCAAGATACATCACATTAGGGGCTGGGAAATCAACGCGGACTCACGTACCGCTGATTCCACAGCCCCTCATGTGCAGCCTCAGTATCTTGGGCGGATCCAACTCCATCTCGCTCGCAAATGGAGTCGGGAGACGAAGGCGACGACGAGGCGGCCGACGCAGCCTGACGAAGAACTCGCAAGGGTCGTCCCCAATATGGTTCGCCATGGGAAGAGGAACCGCTGGCGGAGGCGAGGCCGGCGCGCCGCCCCGTCCACCTCTTCCCCGAGCGCCTCGGCCTCGCCCTCGACCTCGCCCACGGCCTCGCCCCCTCCCTCTTCCCCTTACGGCTGGCTCTGCCACCACGGGTGCGGGAGAGAGAGGGACGCGTTGTCTAGCGGCGACCATTGCCGCCACCATTGAAGGACCAGGGTTCCCTTTCTCCATGGCGAATGAGAGAGGGGAGCAGAAGCTGAAGGAAAGAGGAGATGAAAGAATGCGGACCTCCGTCCCCCCCCCCCCCGCTCCTTATAAAGGAACAGGGTGGGGGCTCGGCCGCCCCGCTCAGCTAATCAAGACACAGAAGGAGCAGGGAACTGGGACCGGCCCGCTGCCTCGACCCATGACGGCCCGGTTCCCCGCCTCCACCGTTCGCCACCCCAAGCGCATGGAAGCCGCGTGGCAGGCGCGCAGAACTGAGGCGACGGATGAGGCGACCTCTCCTCACCCAGTGATCGTGGGGAGTGGACGCCTCGAAAACCACGCCTCTGCCCCTGTTTCCCCTGCTTATAAGGAGGGAGGGGGCGGGCGGTCCGCCTTTCCGAATAAAGAACCACCCATGACCTCTCCCATGACGCCGCAATCGACGCGTGCCGTTCAGGGAGGGCGCGGTGGATACGGAGTAAGATACGGCGTGATCCATGCCGCGCGTGCCCGTGCCCTGTTTTGGGCCTGGCCCAACAGCGCTCGGCACCGTGTATGGCCCAGGCCCGGGGGCTCCTGTCGGTGTACTAGAGTAGGGGTACCCTAGTATCCCGAACTTGTGCACGGGCAGTCGCAGCGTCCCGCGGCAAGGCTTGCCGAGTGACCGCCAAGGTTCTCCGTGGTTCCTTTGGAGCCATTCAAGAACAAAGTATTTAAGCCAAGGAGACAAGTCCCCGGCAAGAGGATCTTGCCCGAAAGGCCACGCAAGGCACAAGACCCCGGCAAGAGGAGCTTGCCGGGAAGGCCAACCAGGGCATCTCAAGGAACTTGCCGCGACGCGCCACGCGTCCCGGCAAGACCCGGCGAGCGACAAGCTCCCGGACGCAACAAGACAACGGCCGCGGCGAGGCGTTTGCCGTGGCAAGCAACCACTCTGTACCTGCGCTCCAGCACACCCACCTACGTGTCGCTCTGGGACCCTTCCAGGCGTACGTGGCGGGAGGCTGTGCAGCCAGGGGTACACTATGGCAAGCGGCGCTGACAAGATCGCCATCGTGGCGAGCAGTGGCGTCCCTGACGGTCCCTTTTCTGCACTGTTTGGGCGACGTAGATAGGCATTTAATGCCTTTGTCCCCTGCCGTCAGGGTTAGGTATGATACACTGTGCAGGTAGTTGTACCAACCGCAGCACCTTTTCCATTTTTGCCCTTGCCTACGTTGCCACCTGTCCGTGACCCCTTGAGCATATAAAAGGAGGCCCATGCGCAACATAGGAGAGGGGGAAGAGGAACAGTAGGACACTCACGCTCGGTCTCGTTAGCTGCTGGTGCGTACTGTAGCACTCAGCGCTCCCGAGCAAGAACTCAATACAAACCACAAAGCAGCAGTAGGAGTATTATCTCTCCGGAGAGCTCCGAAGCTGGGTAAACCGCTCGTGTGCTCCGCCTCGATCTGCTCTTCGTGCGACCTCCGCCCCCCGCCGAACCGAAAAGGGGCTCCGTCCCCATAGGTGCTCGCGGATCAGCTTCCCCGACAGACCTCAGCCCTTCTCAGCAGAACTCGTCCTCGGGGGATCTTCTTCCGGAGATGATGGAGAGCGGAACGCCTCCTCCTTTTGTATCGCCTAGCAAGGCGGGCGACGCTGAAGTGTCGTCGTGGGGGATTTCTCCGGATCCGCTAGGGGTGGATGGTGCAGCCCCCCGAGGGTCTCCGTGTCCGGCCTTTGAGGAAGGCCATGGGACGAGTCCGGCACCATCTGGTGTTCGGTCGGAGGAGCTAAAGATTCTGCTGGGGCGAGCCTCTGTCTCAGAGGAGCATCGCGCGTTAATGAGCACGGTGATTGAAAAGATTTCATCCGCAAAAAGCGGACTGCACGAGGCCGTCAAGAGTTTACTGGCAGGCCTTGAGGTACGTTTTAAATAACGTATATTTGTATTAATTGCGCATAAATAAAGTGCACCCTGTGTAGATAGTAGCCCCTGAGACTCTGTGCGTCGTAAAGATGTACGGCGCGCAGAGGATCTTAATCCCAGGTCCTTTAAGTGGCACCTTTATACGTAGGTGGCTGATTGTCCGGAGTCAAGCCGGGCTCGTGAATTTGCCGAACTAAAGCGACAACTGGATAAGGCAGAAGCCGACATCGTGCTTGTTAACAAGCGGCTTGATGGTGCTCAAGGTATTGAAATCATTAGGCGATTGTGAGTAAGAGGAGCTTTATGTCAATATCTTACCGTGTGTGTGCTTGACGCAGATGGTGCGGCCGCCGTGGAAGGTCTTAGGGCCGAACTCGCCCGAGCGAAGGAACAAGCCAGAAAAAGCGATGCGCCTGCCGTGAAAGCCCTTGAAGAGCTGAAAGTCGAACAGGCTGCCCATTGCCGAAGCAAGGAGGAGGTGGCTGATATGGCCGTAATGTTAAAAAGTGCTACTGACCGTTGCAAGCTTCTTGAAGAAGAAGGTCGGGCGAGGCAAACGAGCTTAGAGAAGGCTGTTACCAACGCCAAGGACGCCCGCTCTGTAATGAGAGCGGCAAAGGAGGAGCTACGTCAAGCCGGACTAACTGCGGATGGAAAGCCCTTCTTGCTGCGGAGAAAATTTTGCGACCCGAGGTTTGCCCCGTTGGACCGAGCGTGGAGTGTAGAGGACACCTATCTGGATTTGGTGGCTAGTGCTGCTGATGCGACCAAACACTTTCAAGATAAGAAGGTTCATGAAGTGGAGAAGCTCTTCTGGTCGCAATTCATCAATCCAGAGCGTCCACTTGCAGTGGACGATCGCCTGGCCCAATGGGCCGAACTGAATAGGTTGTCCGGACTCGCCATGAAGTACGTCACGGATCATCTGTGTCCGGGTAGATCGAAGCCGAAAAGCTATTTCAGCTTGGTGCAGCAATTTCTCGACGTGGTGCCACGTATCGATGCTATGAAGAGGTCAGCATGCACGGAGGGCGCTCTGCTGGCTCTTGCCCGTGTCAAGACATACTGGGCAGATATGGATCCCACCGTTGTTGCGTCCCGGGATTCGGATAAAAGCCGAATACCTTCCGAGCACTATTTTGAGGAAGTCCTCGAAGGCGCTCGCATAATAGAGACGCAATGCTCGAAGGATGCTATGTTATGATAGCATATGTAATCATGAAACAGTATTTTGATAAATTGTAGGGGCATATTTTTAGATTTGTGCCTTCAAGTATTAGGAACACCTCCTGTGCGGCCGTTTAAATATATAAATTCTGAAAGATTGCAGTCGTTGGCTTCAGCCCCCACGCACATAGTGCGGGGGTGCGTGCAGAAGACGCATTTTCACACTTAACCCAACGTCTTGGTCCTATAAAGGAGGTGATAGCGCAGCGGGCTAGGCAACCGGACTATAATGCTTTAACACTTTCACTTAGCCATAGGAGCTTGACAGTGGGACTCTTTAGGTAGCCCCTTAGTGGCGACTGCGCTTGCCCGAATTCGGAGCGCGTACGTGCCTGACCGGGAAACGGCCCTTCGTCAAAGCGAAGGAATTCGATAAATTCCTATGAGTCATCGAGTGGCGACTAGTCTCGCGCTACATCATGACAGTCGGTTTTCGGCTTTCTCTACTAAGGTGCTCACCCGGCCGAACCGGGGCACAATCGTAGTAGTTCTCCTAGTGCTACCTTAGCCAATAGAGCGGAACGTAAGGTAGCCGAACTCAAGAGCCGGGCAACCCAACATGTGACCAAAATCATGATTCGGAGTTGATACATATAGTGCCAAAACTCGCGACGCCGAACACTCCCTAAGGTGTTTGGTCTTTGTGAGTGCATGTGAAACAACACCCTTAAACAAAAGAAAAGAGCCCTTAGTGTCCAGGTACGAGCAAGAATTCTGGCGTGGCCACATGCCAAGACGCCAGCCTCCTCCTTGGTTATAGCAGAAAGGAAAAAACGAGGGGATGTATAGCAGCAAGAGACAGTAAAAAAGGTTTACGCAGGGTCTTAATCTAAAAAGAATCCTTTAGGACGGGTCCCTACTGCACGTCTGCGCCTGTGTCTCCGCTGTGCCGTGTCCTGGACGGGCGCCGCACGACGTTCATGTGTAAAAGAGAGGGACTAAGTTGAAAAATGGGTCGTGCGGAACAAAAAGGATAATAAACAAAATATAAAGTAAAGAATATATAAGGTTGAGTTTTATTGTCTCTGCGTACAGCCCCTAGTATGGGGGTATATGGCGTACTAAGCCTGCGTTAATGATGGACTTGTGTCGAACTCGTTGAGTCCGGGTCCGTGGCCTTTGATGACTTATAAAAAAGTCCTTTATCTGGCGAGGCCACTTTATTGTGCGGCTGTTTAAGCGGCCGCGCAATCCTCCATTTGGAGGAGGCGTATTTTAGTGCGCTCCCTTTAAAGAGATGATGCCTCGAGGACCGGGCATCTTAAGCGTGAGAGATGCATAATGCGGTATTGCGTTAAAGCGAGCGAAAGCTCTGCGTCCCATTAGTGCTTGATAGCGACTTGAAAACGGGACGACATGGAAGGTCAGCTTTTCGCGACGAAAGTTATTGGCAGAGCCAAATATGACTACAAGCCGGATAAAACCCATACAATGGGTGTCCGGGCCTGGTGCTACCCCTTGAAAGGAGGTTTTGCTATGGCGGATTCTTGCCGGGTTTATGCCCATGCGGTGGATTGTATCCTGATATATCAGGTTTAGTCCACTGCCGCCGTCCATAAGGACATTGGTAAACTGGAATCCATCGATTATTGGATCCAATATCAGGGCAGTCCGGCCTGCGTTTTTGATATTTCTAGAATAATCTAGCTGATCGAAAATGATTGGCTTTAGTGACCAGTGGCGGGACTCCTGAGGGGTAGGTTTGATTGTGCGTACCTTTATGGGTGCCACATGTTTTGTTACGTGAAGCGAGTTCACTGTTTTGACTTCTTGCGGGAAGTTCTTTTGTTTCCTGGTATTCTGCCTTTGGGGTTCGTCCTCTTCTTCACTTGGTGTATCGAGCCCCTTGTGTTCGACGTTAAGCTGTCCGGATTGCTTAAAAACCCAACAATCTTTGTGGGTGTGATTGGCAGGCTTCCCAGGAGTACTGTGTATCTGACATATTCTGTCCAGGATTCTATTTAAGCTGGAGGGATCATCCCTATTATCCTGAGGGGGTGGTTTTGTTTGATTTTGCCGTGAGCTTTTGAATCCGGCGTTGACTGCCGTGCTCTTCGGACTTTTTCCTTTGATTCTACAACGATCCTTATTTCGCCGCGGTTTTCCGTTTCCATCCCTGATTTCTGATGTACTTGGGTCGCTGGGGCTGCATCGTGCCAACCAGTTGTCCTCTCCTACGCAAAAGCGGGTCATGAGGCTTGTGAGTGCGGCCATTATTCTTGGCTTTTCCTGGCCGAGGTGTCTGGCAAGCCATTCGTCTCGGACATCATGCCTGAAAGCTGCTAGGGCTTCGGCGTCCGGACAATCCATTATCTGATTCTTTTTAGTGAGGAATCTGTTCCAGAACTGTCAAGCTGATTCTCCGGGCTGCTGAGTTATGTGAGTGAGATCGTCTGCGTCCGGGCGGCGGACATAGGTCCCTTGAAAGTTTGCTCGGAAAGCATCCTCGAGCTCTTCCCAACTTCCAATTGTGTTTTCGTGAAGGCTTTTAAGCCAGTGTCGGGCTGGCCCTTTAAGCTTAAGGGGTAAATATTTTATGGCGTGGAGATCATCTCCTCTAGCCATATGTATGTGGAGGATATAATCCTCGATCCAGACTCCAGGGTCTGTTGTTCCATCGTACGCCTCTATGTTGACGGGTTTGAATCCCTTTGGAAATTCATATTCCAAGACCTCATCGGTGAAACATAGGGGGTGTGCGGTGCCCCTGTATTTGGGTGTGCCGGATTCTGATGATGGATTGTTTGCATTGCTTGCGAGAGCTTGCTTTCTTGGCCCGTAAATGGACCTGGCTGGGCCATGATGCGAGTCTTTAATTGGGTCGCATGCCGCCTTGAGTGCGGCGCCGCTTGCCGTTTATGGTGTCCGTGGGGTCGTCTATCCGACCGTGTGGCTTTTTTATTTTTTGAATGTGGGGGCTCTAGGGCCTCCTGGTCGAATTCGGGCAGTAGTTTTCTCTTCGGATAGCTTTTAGTGCGGCGGCTGCCGCTGTATTTATCTGCGGTCTTGATTGCCTTGCTCCATCTTGTTCTGAGTGCATTTTCTGCCGTCTTTAGCTTCCGCTTCTGCTTTTTCAGGCTGCGTGCTGTGGCAACGAGCCTTTCGTGGAGATTCTTCTGCTCCGTGGTTTTATCCGGCGTGAGATCGTCCGGAGTTCTGTGATGGCCGGGGGGGCTGTCTGTCCTCTCCATCCGTGTTGCCCTGTTTGGACAGCTGCTCTGAGGCATGCTCGTCGTCTACCAGCTCATCCTGCTCTACGGCTGGGTCTTGATCGAGGCGGGGCTTGGCTTGGCGTCTACGTCGCCGCTTTGACTGCTTTTCGGAGTGTTTACCCCTTTTTCCGCCCCCCCTTTTTCCTCGTTTTCGTTTCCTATAGGGGTATCCACCATGAATACATCGTTATGTTGGGTGGAGGTCCAGTGACCTATAGGTGCTGGTCCTAGTTCGTCTCCGTCTTCGTCGTCCATACCGTCGAAGTCTTCGGATCCAAAGTCAAGTATGTCGGTTAAATCATCGACAGTGGCTATTAAATGGGTGATGGGTGGGCTTTGAATTTCTTCGTCGTCCGAATCCCAACCTCGCAGACCATAGTCTGGCATGGGCTCTCCTGATAAAGAGAGAGACTTGAGAGAATTCAGGATATCACCGAAAGGTGAGCACTGAAAGATGTCCGTGGCGGTGAACTCCATTACAGGCGCCCAATCAGATTCGATCGGCGGGGGCGCAGAAGGCCCGGAGTTCGGAGAAGAATCCGACTCCTTGGAGTCATGGGCCGTGCGGAGTGCGGGGCTGGCGTTCGGCTCGATCGCCTTTAAGATCGCATCCCCCGAGGTGACGTCCAACCGTTCATCCTCGAAGAATGCAGCGGGCTCCGAGTCAGAGATCAGGGCCGGAGCGTGTGCGGCCTCCAGGGTACTATTCGGAGGCAGAGCCGTATCATGCCCCTCGAAATTGTGCGGCGCGCTTGGCTGTGGCTCGAACCCGTCGAAGATCAAGTCTCCGCGGATATCAGCCGTGTAGTTTAAGCTTCCAAACCTGACTTGATGGCCAGGGGCGTAGCTTTCGATCTGCTCTAGATGACCAAGCGAATTGGCCCGCAGAGCGAAGCCGCCAAAGACAAAGATTTGTTCGGGGAGGAAAGTCTCACCCTGGACCTCATCGTTGTTGATGATCAAAGGAGCCATCGGGCCTAAAAGCGAAGGCACAGAGGAACTCTCAATGAAAGCACCAATGTCGGTGTCAAAACCGGCGGATCTCGGGTAGGGGGTCCCGAACTGTGCGTCAAGGTCGGATGGTAACAGGAGACAAGGGACACTTTATTTTACCCAGGTTCGGGCCCTCTCGGTGGAGGTAAAACCCTACTCCTGCTAGATTCATAGTGATGATATGGGTAGTACAAGAGTGGATCTACCGCGAGATCAAGGAGGCTAAACCCTAGAAGCTAGCCCATGGTATGATTGTGTATGATGATGGTTGTCCTACGGACTACAACCCTCCAGTTTATATAGACACCGGATAGGGTTAGGGTTACATAGAGTCGGTTACAATGGTAGGAGATCTTGAATATCTGCACGCCTAGCTTGCCTTCCACGCCAAGAAAAGATCCTTCCGGACACGGGACGAAGTCTTCAATCTTGTATCTTCATAGTCCTGGAGTCCGGCTGAAGGTATAGTCCGGCTATCCGAACACCCCCTAATCCAGGACTCCCTCAGGTGTCCTTAGATTATCTTGGGGGTGCCATGGGAATCCCCAAGCTTAGGCTCTTGCCACTCCTTGTTCCATAATCCATCAAATCTTTTACCCAAAACTTGAAAACTTCACAACACAAAACTTAGCAGAAAATCTCGTAAGCTCTGTTAGCGAAACAAAACAAAAGACCACTTCAAGGTAATTTAATGAACTCATTATTTATTTATATTGGTGTTAAACCTACTGTATTCCAACTTCTCTATGGTTTATAAACTCTTTTACTAGCCATAGATTCATCAAAATAAGCAAACAACACACGAAAAACAGAATCTGTCAAAAACAGAACAGTGTGTAGTGATCTTTAACTAACGCAAACTTCTGGAACTCCAAAAAATCAGCCAAAATAGGAAGACCTATGAAATTTGTTTATTGAACATAATCAATTGGAATCAATATTTTATCACGTTCTCGTGATTTTTAACAACTATTTTCTTGAACAGAAAGTTTCTGGAAATTTCTCCAAGATCAAACAATTATCATCCAAGAAGATCCTATAGGTTTAACTTGGCTCAAACACTAATTAAAACATAAAAACACATCTAACCAGAGGCTAGATCAAATATTTATTCCTAAACATAAGCAAAAAGCAAAAAACTAAAAATAAAATTGGGTTGCCTCCCAACAAGCGCTATCGTTTAACGCCCCTAGCTAGGCATAAAAGCAAGGATAGATCTAGGTATTGCCATCTTTGGTGGGCAATCCATAAGTGGATCTCATGATAGATTCATATGGTAATTTTATTTTCTTCCTAGGGAAGTGTTCCATGCCTTTCTTTAATGGAAATTGGAATCTAATATTCCCTTCCTTCATATCAATAATTGCACCAATCGTTCTAAGGAAAGGTCTACCAAGAATAATAGGACATGAAGGATTGCAATCTATATCAAGAACAATAAAATCTACGGGCACATAGTTCCTATTTGCAACAAAGAGAACATCATTAATTCTTCCCATAGGTTTCTTAATAATGGAATCCGCAAGGTGCAAGTTTAAAGAGCAATCATCAAAATCACGGAAACCTAGCAAATCGCACAAAGTTTTTGGAATCATGGAAACGCCAGCACCCAAATCACACAAAGCAAAACATTCATGATCTTTAATCTTAATTTTAATTGTAGGTTCCCACTCATCATAAAGTTTTCTAGGGATAGAAACTTCCAACTCAAGTTTTTCTTCATAAGATTGCATCAAGGCATCAACGATATGTTTGGTAAAAGCTTTATTTTGACTATAAGCATGAGGAGAATTTAGCACGGATTGCAACAAGGAAATACAATCTATCAAAGAGCAATTATCATAATTAAATTCCTTCAAATCCAAAATAGCGGGTTTATTAACATCTAATGTTTTGATTTCTTCAATCCCACTTTTATCAAATTTAGCTTCAAGATCTAAAAACTCCGAATTTTTGGAACGCCTTCTAGGTAAAGGTGGATCATATTCAGTCCCATCATTATCAAGATTCATATTGCAAAACAAAGATTTAATAGGGGACACATCAATAACTTTTAGATCTTCATCTTTATTTTCATAGAAATTTGAAGAACACGCTTTCATAAAGCAATCTTTCTTGGCAGGCATCCTATCGGTTCTTTCTTTGCATTAATCAATGGAAATTCTCATGGATTTGAGAAACTCATTGATATCATGTTTAGGAGGAATAGATCTAAGTTTTAAAGAATCAACATCAAGAGAAATTCTATCAACGTTCCGAGCCAATTCATCAACTTTAAGCAATTTCTCTTCAAGCAAAGCATTAAAATTCTTTTGTGAATTCATAAACTCTTTAATACTAGTCTCAAATTCAGAGGGCATCTTATTAAAATTTCCATAAGAATTGTTGTAGGAATTATCATAATTATTAGAGAAATTGCTAGGATAAGGCCTAGGATTAAAGTTCCCTCTATACGCGTTGTTACCAAAATTATTCCTACCAACAAAATTCACATCCATAGATTCATTATTATTATCAATCAAAGTAGACAAAGGCATATCATTAGGATCAGAAGAAACACTCTTAGTAGCAAATAATTTCATAAGTTCATCCATCTTTCCACTCAAAACATTAATTTCTTCTATCGCATGCACTTTTTTATTAGTAGATCTTTCAGTGTGCCATTGAGAATAATTAACCATAATATTATCTAGGAGTTTAGTAGCTTCTCCTAAAGTGATATCCATAAAAGTGCCTCCCGCGGCCGAATCTAAAAGATTTCTAGAAGCAAAATTCAATCCGGCATAATTTTTTTGTATAATCATCCACAAATTCAAAGCATGAATGGGGCAATTACATATCATTAATTTCATTCTCTCCCAAGCTTGTGCAACATGTTCATGATCAAGTTGCTTAAAATTCATAATGTCGTTTCTAAGAGAGATTATCTTAGCGGGAGGAAAATACTTAGAGATAAAAGCATCTTTGCACTTATTCCAAGAATCAATACTATTTTTAGGCAAAGACGAAAACCAAGTTTTAGCACGATCTCTAAGCGAAAAAGGAAATAGCTTCAGCTTAACAATATCATTGTCAACATCTTTCTTCTTTTGCATATCACACAAATCAAGGAAGCTATTTAGATGAGTAGCAGCATCTTCACTAGGAAGGCCGGCGAATTGATCTTTCATGACAAGATTCAATAGAGCAATATTGATTTCACAAGATTCAGTATCAATAAGAGGAGCAATCGGAGTACTAAGGAAATCATTATTGTTGGTATTGGTAAAGTCACATAATTTGGTATTATCTTGAGCCATCATGACAAACAAGCAATCCAACACACGAGCAAACAAAAAGCAAGCGAAAAAGGGGCGAACGAAAAAAAAGAGGGCGAATAAAACGGCAAGGGTGAAGTGGGGGAGAGGAAAACGAGAGGCAAATGGAAAATAATGTAATGCGGGAGATAAGGGTTTGTGATAGGTACTTGGTATGTTGACGTTTTGCGTAGACCTCCTCGGCAACGGCGCCAGAAATCCTTCTTGCTACCTCTTGAGCACTGTGTTGGTTTTCCCTTGAAGAGGAAAGGGTAATGCAGCAAAGTAGCGTAAGTATTTCCCTCAGTTTTTGAGAACCAAGGTATCAATCCAGTAGGAGGCTACGTGCGAGTCCCTCACACCTACACAAAACAAATAAATCTTCGCAACCAACATGATAAGGGGTTGTCAATCCCTACACGGTCACTTACGAGAGTGAGATCTGATAGATAAGATAGGATAATATTTTTGGTATTTTTATGATAAAGATGCAAAGTAAAATAAAAGCAAAGTAAAAAGCAACGGAAATAACTAAGTGTTGGAAGATTAATATGATGGAAAATAGACCCGGGGGCATAGGTTTCACTAGTGGCTTCTCTCAAGAGCATAAGTATTTTACGGTGGGTGAACGAATTACTGTTGAGCAATTGACAGAATTGAGCATAGTTATGAGAATATCTAGGTATGATCATGTATATAGGCATCACATCCGAGACAAGTAGACTAACTCCTGCCTGCATCTACTACTATTACTCCACACATCGACCGCTATCCAGCATGCATCTAGAGTATTAAGTTCATAGGAACAGAGTAACGCCTTAAGCAAGATGACATGATGTAGAGGGATAAATTCATGCAATATGATAAAAACCCCATCTTGTTATCCTCGATGGCAACAATACAATATGTGCCTTGCTGCCCCTACTGTCACTAGGAAAGGACACAACAAGATTGAACCCAAAGCTAAGCACTTCTCCCATTGCAAGAAAGATCAATCTAGTAGGCCAAACCAAACTGATAATTCGAAGAGACTTGCAAAGATAACCAATCATACATAAAAGAATTCAGAAGCTTCAAATATTGTTCATAGATAAACTTGATCATAAACCCACAAATCATCGGTCTCAACAAACACACCGCAAAAGAAGATTACATCGAATAGATCTCCACGAGAGAGGGGGAGAACATTGTATTGAGATCCAAAAAGAGAGAAGAAGCCATCTAGCTAATGACTATGGACCCGAAGGTCTGAGGTAAACTACTCACACATCATCGGAGGGGCTATGGTGTTGATGTAGAAGCCCTCCGTGATCGATGCCCCCTCCGGCGGAGCTCCGGAGCAGGCCCCAAGATGGGATCTCGTGGGTACAGAAGGTTGCGGCGGTGGAATTAGGTTTTTCGCTCCATATTTGATCGTTTGGGGGTACGTAAGTATATATAGGAGGAAGGAGTACGTCGGTGGAGCAACAGGGGTCCCACAAGGGTGGAGTGTGCGCCTGGGGGGGTAGGCGCTGATAATCCCCAAGTGCAAGGAATCATCGTAGCACTTTCCAAAGGTGGAAGTGATAAGTATGGAGTGTCGAACCCACAAGGAGATAAAGGTAAGATCAATATTCTCTCAAGCCCTATTTGCCACTGATACGACTCTACGTGGACCGAACGTTTGCTTCCAACTAGCAACGAGAAATAAAACTACGTTGTGGGTAAGAAGAGGATAACTTTGCATGGTAATGGAGAAATAAAACATAAAAGTAGGTGTTGTTATCATAAAGTTAGAATATATTACTTAGTATTATAAATAGCGAGTGTGGAATAATGGTGGATCGGTGTGCGGAATTGTCCTAGGCAATTGTTAACAAGACCGGTGATCACTATTGCAGTTTCATATGAGGGAGAGGCATAAGCTAACATACTTTCTCTACTTGGATCATATACACTTATGATTGGAACACTAGCAAGCATCCGCAACTACTAAAGATCATTAAGGTCAAACCCAACCATAGCATTAAATCATCAAGTCCTCTTTATTCCCATACGCAACAATCCCTCTTACTCGGGTTTGTGCTTCTGTTCACTCACCAACCCACTATAAGCGAATCATGAACGTATTGCAACACCCTACAGCGGGAACCCCTCATGCTTGCGCGGCACAGAGGGCACCATAGGACAACACCAAAGTAAAACATACAACTCATACCAATCTAGATCATCAATCAACTCAAAGACAAAAGATATCTACTCAAAACATCATAGGATGTCAACACATCATTGGATCATAATATGTGGCATAAAACACCATGTTCAAGTAGGGATTACAGCGGTGTGCGGGAGAGTGGACCGCGTAAAAGAGATGAGTATGGTGATGTTGATGAAGATGATCACCGTGGCGATGATTCCCCTCCCGATGGCACTCCGGCGCCACCGGAAGAGAGGAGGAGAGGTTCTCCCCCTTGTGCTTCCTCCTCCATGGCCTCCACCCTCTGGTCCTTGGCCTTCATGGTGATGATGGCCCCTGTGGGATACTCCTCCATGGCCACCGGTGATGATGGCCCCCTCCGGCAGGGTGCCGGAGAGGGCCTAGATTGATTTCTCGTGGCTACAGAGGCTTGCGGCGGCAGAACTTCTGATCCAATCTCCCTTCTGGAAGTTTTAGGGTACGAGAGTATATATGGGTGCAGGGGGTACGTCGGAGGAGCTACGGGGGCCCCACGAGGCAGGGGGCGCGCCCCCACCCTTGTGAGCACCTCCCGTATCTCCTGACGTAGAGTCCAAGTCTATCCGGTGGCTTTCCTTCCAAAAATAACTTCTCCAGTTGATTTCGTTCCGTTTCGACTCCGTTTGATATTCCTTTTCTTCGAAACAATGAAATAGGCAAAAAGACAGCAAATCTGGGCTGGGCCTCCCGTTAATAGGTTAGTCCCAAAAAATAATATAAAAGTGGATAATAAAGCCCAATATTGCCCAAAACAGTAGATAATATAGCATGGAGCAATCAAAAATTATAGATACGTTGGAGACGTATCAGGCGCGCCCCCTACCTCGTGGCTTCCCTGTTGGTTGCTTGACGTAGGGTCCAAGTCTCCTAGGTCATGTTCGTTCGAAAAATCACATTCCCAAAGGTTTCATTCCGTTTGGACTCCGTTTGATATTCTTTTTCTGCGGAACTCTGAAATAGGCAAAAAACAGCAATTCTGGGTTGGGCCTCCGGTTAATAGGTTAGTCCCAAAAATAATATAAAAGTGAATAATAAAGCCCAATAATGTCCAAAACAGAAGATAATATAGCATGGAGCAATCAAAAATTATAGATACGTTGGAGACGTATCAGGCGGCGGTCGCCGCGTATGGTCCTTGCCTCTTGAAGCTCCTGGATCGCCTTGGTGATGAACTCTCGAGCACTAGGCGCTCCACATCTTGTGCCCTCGTGAGGGAAACGTGCGGTGAAGCACACCTCCACATGGTGCCCGAGCGCCTCCCTCGTGATATTGGCTAGGTCTGAGGCCCTCCAGAAGAGAGCCCCCGAGCCCAGCCCGAGAAAGGCATCGGGCGCGCCTTCCTATGCAAGGGAGGGAGGCGCCCCACCTGTGGGTGCAGGTCCTGAGGTGGTGCCACTAGAGACGCCGCTCCCCTGAGGGCCTTGGCGGAGTATCTGCTTCTTCTTCTTGGGGATGGTCTCAGGAGGGTACAGGGTGCCTTCATTGTCTGGGTCTTTGACTGCTGCATCTTGGTAAGCGTGCTCGAGGGAGAACACCGCATATCTTTCTTCACAGGGGACCGTGATGATGCCGCTGCTCCCTGGCATCTTGAGGACGTTGTAGCCATGGTGGGTTACCGCCATAAACTTGGCCAAGGCTGGATACCCAAGGATGGCATTGTACGGCAGATGGATGTGGGCGACGTCGAAGTCGATGAGCTCATTGCGGTAGTTGTTACGCTGGATGACGGTGACAGGGAGGCGGACCTGCCCTATCGGGGTGGTGGAACCGTCGTTTACTCCTGAGAAGGGCTTGGTAGGCTGTAGCTGATCGTATGGCACTTGGAGGCTATCGAATGTCTCGACGAACAGGACATTGAGCCCTGCGCTGCCGTCGGTGAGGGTCTTGGTGACCTGAACATTGCTGATGACAGGCGAGCAGAGCATCGGGAGGGTGCCGGCAGTTGCTGCGCACTTGAGCTGATATGACGAGCTGAAGGTGATGGCGCACTTGGACCACCTGAGAGGGCGCGTGGCCTCGAGCCAGGGAAGACCCGCCTTTACTTCACGGGCAAACTTCTTGAAGATACGTTGAGGGTCTGGGGCTTGAGCACCACCCAAGATGCAGGAGACGGCACGAGGCTCTTGGAAGCCCCCAGCCCCCTTGTCCTGATGATGTTCGTCGTTCCTCCTTGGTGGCGGCGGTAGCGGAGGGAGGCCAGCGTTGCCCTGAGGACGGTCCTCACGAGGCTGGTCCCTCCAGGTGCCCTCACGAGGCTGGTCCTGCCTGCGATCCTCACGAGGCCGATCGCGCCACTCCTTGCGAGGGCCGCGGTCGTCCCAGCGTCCTCCACTTTGTCCTCCTCCTTAGCCGTAGCCCCAGTCGTTGCGCTTTGCATCGACCGAAGCGTCCATCACGAATGGCCCTGAGCTCTTGACAGTCATTGGTGTTGTGGCTGTGTACATTGTGGAAGGCGCAGAATGGACGGCTGCTCTTCGATGACTCGGGGTGGTCTTGGCCGCGTTTCATATCCGGCTTAGCCGCGAGCACGGCTACTCCCTTGCGCTTCACGTCCTTGGCCTTGGTTTTCTTCTCCTCTGGGTCAGCAGCAAGGAGCTCGAGGAAGGAGAGGCGCCCCTCCTCAGCTCTTGCGCACTTGGTCGCCATGTTGAACATCTCCAGGGCCGTGCATAGCTCCTCGTGGATGGCGAGCTCCTCCTTCATCTTGACGTCTCGGACGCCATCAGAGAACGCCGAGATGATGGCCTCGTCCGTCACCTCGGGAATCTTGAGGCAAACGCTGTTGAAGCACTGGATATACTTCTGTAGGGTCTCTCCTGGCTGCTGCTTGATGCGCCGAAGGTCACCCGCGGCCGGCGGGTGGTCGCGAGTGCCCTGAAAGTTGGCGACGAAGGGCTCGCGCATATCACCCCAGGAGGAGATTGGCCCCGCGGGCAAGTTCAGGAGCCACGAACGCGCACCATCCTTGAGGGCCATGGGAAACCAGCTCGCCATGACCTTCTCGTCGCCGCTGGCCGCCTTGATGCTTAGCTCATAGACCTGTAAGAACTCTGCAGGGTCGGGAGTGTCGTCTTAGCGTGGAGGCAGGTCTAGCTTGAACTTGCCAGGCTAGACAACGCTACGCAGCTCAGGAGTGAAGGCGCAACCTGCTGTGGTCACCAGAGCCCACCGAGGGGGTGGAACACGATCTTGGCACCCTCGCGCCACCGCCGCGGGCGGCGCGCGGTCTTGGTGATGTGGTGCTGGAAGTGCAGGGGCATTTTCTTGCGGTCGGGGAACTTCTTGGCAGCTTCCTTCTTCGTGCGCGGGCGCCCGGCACGGCAGGTCGCGCCGAGGGGCCGCGCGTCTTGGTGCTAGGGTGTCGTCTTGATGCGGAGGTGGTGGAGGCACTCCGTGAGCAACATCACCCACAACTGGAGGAGGGCGAGGCAGCGAGAGAGATGGTACAGGAGAGCCCCCAGTGGCGCTGACGAGCTCGGCGATGCGGTCCAGCCAGTCCTCATAGAGGTCGTTGACCGGGCGGTAACGTAGGAGCTCACGTGCCATGAGCAGCGCGGCCTGCGCGTCCATGGGCGCACGACGAGCGTGAGACGACGAGCCGGCCGGAGTCAGCGACGGGGTGGCGGTGCGTCCGTCCCGCCTCACGGAGAGGTGCGGCAATGAAGCTTGCTGCTTGTTTCCCGCCGGGCCGGTGGCAGCGTTGGCAGCGGGTGATGGAGAACGACGGGGAGGTCCGCCAACGTGTGCTGTCTAAGCGACGCGGGCGGCAAGGGCGACCCAGCGCTCAGCACGAGCTCGGCAAGCGTCGGCCATGGACACGATGGAGCGGTGGAACGTTGATCGTCGGAAGAAAGGCTTCAGCGCTCCTCTACCTAGCGCGCCAAATGTCGGATTGCGGGTTCCGGCAAACCCTTGAGGTTCGAACACTGGGGTGCGCACGAAGATCTCTCTCCCTCTCTAGCTCGCTCGCGCAATGATCTCAAGGCCTAGCTCTCCGAACCCAAGGGACAAGAGACACAAGTGTTTATACTAGTTCGGGCCACCGATGTGGTGTAATACCCTACTCCAGTGTGGTGTGGTGGATAGCCTTGTAGGCTGGGGATAAACACGTACAAGGGACGAACAGCCTCCTGAGGAGAGGTGTTCTTGAGCTCGTTGAGCATGTGCGTGTGTGTGGATGGAATGGATCCGATCCCAGATCCGTCCCCCCTATGGTGGAGGCTAGTCCTATTTATAGAGGCCCTGGTCCTCTTCCCAAATGTAGGTAGGAAGGGATCCCACAACAACCAATTCTGAAGGGGGACAAAACTAGTACAAGTTATCCTGACTAAAGGTGGTCTTCACCTGCCAAAGGCTCTAGTGGTGATGTAGTCGTGGGCTCCGCGATGACCTCCGTCCTGCCGTCCTACTGGTCTTGGTCTTGTTGCACTGATATGGAAACCTTTGTCTGATGCCTCAGGACTCCTCACCTGCGCTTGCCCCTTTAGCACCAAAGAGGCAACTGGTACTCTGCGCCCGCTGGCGCCCGCCCGGCTTCGGTCATCATGGCTCACATCATACGAACCTCGAGAGGTGCCCCTCCGCCTTGATATCTCCGCTCCTCGCGAGCTAGCCTAGCGAGATTGTCCCGAGGAGGTCTTATGTTGCCCGCATCGCGAGGGTCTTGAGTGGTTGTTGATGAAGATGGGTTGTACCAGGCTGCTGGGAGAGAGCCACGCCATGGGCCGCAGGCAGGCAAGTCTAGGGACCCTCGTTCCCAGAACGCCGACATGGGCCATGATTATTCTGGAAAAAAATGGAATTTCTGTATTCCCTCATGATGAAGCAATCTTTCCATAGATGATTGGCCGGCTTCTCCTGCGTACCATGCTTTGGGCAGCTGGTTCATCATTGCCTCGAGGTTGAACTTTGGCCCTCCAAGCCGGGTTGGCTTTCCTTTATGACGTTGATTATTATTCTGTGTATTGGTGTTAGCCACAAAGTCTAAACCGCCGTCAGCCTTGCGCTTACCATTGCCACTTTGACCCGCCATATTATGTTGTTGCCCTTTTGCATTGCCACTCTTCTTCCCCTTGCCAGACTTCTCCTCATTGGACTCAAGGTCCTTCGTACTTTCAGAGTCGACATATTTGACAACAGCCGCCATGAGCTTCCCCATATCATTGCAGTGGCGCTTAAGCCGCCCCAGTTTCTGTTTAATGGGAAGGAAACGACAATTCTTCTCCAACATCAGGACTGCTGAGCCGGCGTTGATACTGTCTGATGAGTGTATAACGGCTGAGATCCGGCACACCCAATTGGTTGTTGACTCGCCCTCACCTTGGACGCATGAGTCTAAATCCAGAATCGACATAGGCTGCTTGCATGTGTCTTTAAAATTCTGAATAAAGCACGTCTTCAGCTCCACCCATGACCTAATGGAGTTAGCGGGCAGCCCTTTCAACCAAGTATGAGCCAGCCCATCCAACATCATGGTGAAATACTTAGCACATGCTACATCACTAACATCCAACATCTCCATAGCCATCTCGTAGCTCTCAATCCAAGCCTCTGGGGGCTGATCCGCTGTGTAGTTAGGCACCTTACGGGGGCCCTTGAAATCCTTTGGTAAGCGCTTGTTGCATAGGGCCCGCAGTAAACATGGCACACCCAAGGTTCTAGAGGTCACTCCTGCCTCCACATACGCTGATGGATAAACCGGAGATTGCTGTTGAGCCGCTAGCTGAGCCGCCAACTCAGCCTCCCGACGCGCCCTGCCCTGATCCACCAAAGTCTGAGCATCGACACCACCACGCGCCGGGTCATGCCTACGACGTTGGTTATGGTGTTGCTCACTGCTTGAAACTGCTGGCGAGTCGATATGTCTACTATAACTCTGGCTCGGACGAGGGGTCGAGTGAATCCTTTCGCGGCTGTACGAATAAGCCGCCTGTTGAGCCACTGCTGTCTGAAGAAGTTCTCTGGCCCTCCGCATCTCTATTGCTGCTGGAGACTCGCCTTCAACTGGGAGAGCCACCAATCATGTTGCCACAGCAATCATATTATCCAGTGGGTTAGAATAATGACTCGGCGGCATTGGCACATGCTCAGACGGAGTCAAATTCAAATGAGGCAGGTCCACAACACGCGGCTGAACTGGCGCTCCGGTCATGGGCGTCTCAACGGCCTGGTTCACCACGGGCGGGTCACTGGTCCCTGCCCCAGGCATGTTTAAAAGGTTCCTAGCCTCAAACTCTATGGGCAGACGGGTCTGATGCCTCCTCCTCATGATGGCGTTTGAAGCGTTTTGATCCAAGGTAAACCGGAAAGACTCTGCATGAATCTGTTGTGCCTGAGCATCCAAAGCAGCTCGTTCCGTGGCCATCCTAGCGTTCTCAGACACCAGTTCTTCCTTGGCTTGAGCTATCTCATCTCATAACCTCGCGACATCCACTTCATGTTGTTCCTGAGTTTCCGGGGTTACCTCCGCCCCCATCAAAGTCGCAAAAGCATCCAATAGCTCGGTTAGAACCTGAGCCGTCGGGCGCGCAGAACCGCTTGCACCAGCCGTCACCGAAGCCATTGAGCTAGCGGTCCGCGGCGGTGGTCAAACTAAGCACTGGTTGTGTACCGGCCATGAAGATTGCAACCCTGTTCGGCGACTCGTAGGGGTCCGGAATATTGTCACCATCGGAACAACCCCCAAGCCGGCCGTCTTTGCAGTTGACACATTGAATTGGTCTCACAGATTGATGACGGACCATCAGAGTAGATGGTCGTCTCACCACCAGATACAGATCCTTCCTCAAGATTTGCCCCATGGATGAAACCGACAAAGGCGCGCTTCGCGGCAGCTTGAACCTTGGCGGGTCATGCGTGCTGAGTCGTCTCGACGATGTCGGTGCAGGTGTCCGGCTCAGGCCCTGACTCGCCGATCTTGCCGATGAAGACATGGATTCCGCTGAAGGGGGTCCGGTATCCGTACTCAATTGAGCCGGCCTCGGGGCCCCATCCAGCGTCATCAATGTAGAGCTTGCCGCGACGACTCTTGGTCATCCGGCCCACGGCGTATCTCTTGATCCCTGCGAAGCTGCCCTTCAAGAACTCGAAACCACCGCGCGCAGGCCCCATGTGAAGGAAATATGCCATAGAGGCAATAATAAAGTAATTGTTTATTTCCTTATATCATGGTAAATGTTTATTATTCATGCTAGAATTGTATTAACCAGAAACATAATACATGTATGAATACATAGACAAACAGAGTGTCACTAGTATGCCTCTACTTAACTAGCTCGTTGATCAAAGATGCTTAAGTTTCCTAGCCATTGACATGGGTTGTCATTTGATTAATAGGATCACATCATTAGGAGAATGATGTGGTTGACATGACCCATTCTGTTAGCTTAGCGCCCGATCGTTTAGTATGTTGTTGTTGCTTTCTTCATGACTTATACATGTTCCTATGACTATGAGATTATGCAACTCCCGTTTACCGGAGGAACACTTTGTGTGCTACCAAACGTCACAACGTAACTGGGTGATTATAAAGGTGCTCTACAGGTGTCTCCGAAGGTACTTGTTGAGTTGGCGTATTTCGAGATTAGGATTTGTCACTCCGATTGTCGGAGAGGTATCTTTGGGCCCTCTCGGTAATGCACATCACTTAAGCCTTGCAAGCATTGCAACTAATGAGTTAGTTGCAGGATGATGTATTATGGAACGAGTAAAGAGACTTGCCCGTAACGAGATTGAACTAGGTATTGAGATACCGACGATCGAATCTCGGGCAAGTAGCATACCGATGACAAAGGGAACAACGTATGTTGTTATGTGGTCTGACCGATAAAGATCTTCGTAGAATATGTGGGAGCCAATATGAGCATCCAGGTTCCGCTATTGGTTATTGACCGGAGACGTGTCTCGGTCATGTCTACATAGTTCTCGAACCCGTAGGGTCCGCACGCTTAACGTTTCGATGACAGTTATTATGAGTTTATATGTTTTGATGTACCTAAGGTTGTTCGGAGTCCCAGATGTGATCACGGACATGAAGAGGAGTCTCGAAATGGTCGAGACATGAAGATTGATATATTGGAAGCCTATGTTTTGATATCGAAAGTGTTCCAGGTGAAATCGGGATTTTACCGGAGTACCGGAGGGGTTACCGGAACCCGCCGGGGGTTAATGGGCCTTAGTGGGCCTTGGTGGAAGAGAGGAGAGGCGGCCAGGGCCGGGCCGCGCCCCCCTCCCCCTAGTCCGAATAGGACAAGGAGAGGGGGGCGGCGCCCCACCTTCCTTCTTCTCCTCCACCTCTTTCCCCTCTCTCTCCTAGTCCAACAAGGAAAAGGGGGGAGTCCTACTCCCGGTAGGAGTAGGACTCCTCCTGGCGCGCCCTCTCCCCTGGCCGGATGCACCCCCCTTGCTCCTTTATATACGGGGGCAGGGGGCACCCCATAGACACAACAATTGATTTGTTGATCTTTTAGCGTTGTGCGGTGCCCCCCTCCACCATAGTCCACCTCGATAATACTGTAGCGGTGCTTAGGCGAAGCCCTGCATTGGTAGAACATCATCATCATCACCACGCTGTCGTGCTGACGAAACTCTCCCTCAACACTCGGCTGGATCGGAGTTCGAGGGACGTCATTGGGCTGAACGTGTGCTGAACTCGGAGGTGTCGTGCGTTTGGTACTTGATCGGTCGGATCGTGAAGATGTACGACTACATTAACCACGTTGTGCTAACGCTTCCTCTTTCGGTCTACGAGGGTACGTCAACAACACTCTCCCCTCTCGTTGCTATGCATCAGCATGATCTTGCGTGTGCGTAGGATTTTTTTGAAATTACTACGTCCCCCAACACCATGGTGGGCGCCAACTGTCGTGCACTTAACACGGCAGATGCTCTAGCAAAAGGACTTAGGTGTGGAGCCATCGCAACATAGTTAGCTTGAAGGGGTTAAACGGGACAAAGGACACAGAGAGTTTACCCAGGTTTGGCCCCTCTCAATGAGGTAAAAGCCTACTCCTGCTTTAGGTTGTATTGCTTGGGTTTCGATTACTAGGGAGCGAATACGCTGACCTAGCTCTTGATCGATCGTTATCTGCCCAACCCGCCGCCGGGTCACCCCTTCATATACACAGGTTGATGCCCGGCGTCTTACAGAGTCCCGGCCGGCTCATACGCAATGTGTCCGGCTCGGTAACTAACTAAACCTACCTTTACAATACAAGTTAAATATATGGCGGTTCATCCTCTTGGGCCTCAAGTTGCCTCTGGGTCATGAGCCTTCAATAGGTTTGCTTCATGATCCACCATTTTCCTCTTTAAGTCACTAGTGGTATGACCCGGCTCCTCCTGGGCGGGTCATACCAATAGTTATATCCCAAACAAAACCCAAATATCAGAGAAGAAATATGAGGCTATAAGCCATCATGCATATAAGAGATCAAAGAAACTCAAATAACTTTCATGGATATAAAAGATAGATCTGATCATAAACTCAAAGTTCATCCGATCCCAACAAACACACCGCAAAAAGAGTTACATCATATTGAAAGCACAAGTGCTCCCTGGGTGATTTTGGTAATTAATGTCAACATATCTCTTGTCAGACTAATGTTTCTACCTAGTATGTTTCAGATAAGTTCAACAATGGAGTGGCATGGACTAGAGGATGTGGAACCCCTTCAAAGTGCTAAAGACAAAGGATTGGCTCAAGCTCAAAGCTCAGGACTCTACATTTTCTATTTTAGTGGTCCAAGATCACATTGAGTCTATAGGAGAGCCAATACTATTAAGAGGGGATGAGGTGGTGCTTAATGGCTTGCTTGCTCAAAGTTCTTAGTGCTATGCTCCAAATCCCTCCACTACTTTTTCACATCCACATATGTCCCAAACCAAAAGTCAAACTCGGATCCACCGATTCTCTCTATCCGGAGCCACCGAGTTCAGTTGACATAGCCACTGCCAGAAACCCTAGTCTTTTCGGTCTCACCGATAGGGAACTCGGTCTCACCGAGATGGGATTGTAATCTCTCTGTTTCCCTTCGTAAAGTCTCGGTCAAACCGAGATGAGCGATCGGTCCCACCGAGATTGCAGTGCAAACACTCTGTTTCCTTTTCGTAACGTTTCGGTCCAACCGAGATGAGCGAGTCGGTCCCACAGAGTTTGCCTGACCAACTCTCTGTTAGTCTATTACCAAAATCGGTCTCACCGAGTTTGTGTAATCGGTCTCCCCGAGATTACGTTATGCCCTAACCCTAATGATATAGGTCCCACCGATTGACGTGACGGTCCCACCGAAACACCTAACGGTCACATTATGAACCAAATCGGTGTGACCGAGTTCTTTGAATCGGTCCCACCGAGTTTGGTGATTTGTGTGTAACGGTTAGATTTTGTGTGGAGGCTATATATAACCCTCCACCCACTCTTCATTCGAGGAGAGAGCCATCAAAACATTCCTACACTCCCAACACATATTTTCTGAGAGAGAACCACCTACACTTGTGTTGAGATCAAGATATTCCATTCCAACCACATAAATCTTGATCTCTAGCCTTTCCCAAGTTGCTTTCCACTCAAATCTTCTTTCCACCAAATCCAAATCCTGTGAGAGAGAGTTGAGTGTCCGGGAGACTATCATTTGAAGCACAAGAGCAAGGAGTTAATCATCAACACACCATTTGTTACTTCTTGGAGAGTTGTGTCTCCTAGATTGTCTAGGTGTCACTTGGGAGCCTCCGTCAAGATTGTGGAGTTAAACCAAGGAGTTTGTAAGGGCAAGGAGATTGCCTACTTCGTGAAGATCTACGCTAGTGAGGCAAGTCCTTCGTGGGAGACGGCCATGGAGGGATAGACAAGGTTGCTTCTTCGTGGACCCTTCGTGGGTGGAGCCCTCCGTGGACTCGCGCAACTGTTATCCTTCGTGGGTTGAAGTCTCCATCAACGTGGATGTACGATAGCACCACCTATCGGAACGACGGATAAAAAATCTCCATGTCTCCAAATTGCGTTTGCACACTCCAATCCCATCCCTTTACATTCTTGCAACTTGCATGCTTTAGTTTCCGCTGCTCATATACCCTTGGCATGCTTGCTTGATATGTATCGTGAATGTTTAAACTTGTGCTAAAACTCCACATCAACATAAAGAATTAAAAACTGCAACTTTTCTTGGTTAGAGTCTATTCACCCCCCCCCCCTCTAGACACCTCTTCTCGATCCTTCCAATTGGTATCAAAGGTTTGGACTCCATTGCCTTGGTTTAAACACTTTTGGAGGAAGATGGATGTGTCTACTTTGGGGAGTCTTAGACGTAGAGTGCCTATTCTTGATGGAGAATATTTTCATGAGTGGAAAAATGAAATGCTTGAGATTTTCAATGAATATCATTTGAACAAGTACATTACTAGACCTTGTGCACCTCTTATTGATCCTTTGCATCCTACACCCGAAGAGGATCTTGACATGATTCGCAATCTTAGAACTATCAATCTTATCATAAGAGGATTGCCCAAAAATTTGATTGCTAGTTTACCTACTCTTGATTGTGCCTATACTATATGGAGATTTTTTGAGGAACGATTTCCAAATTATTCCTTGAAAAATTTAGACAAAATTCTCCATAAGTCTATTGCCTTGAGTAAGATGAATTCTAGTGATCCTAGCTTTGGTGATTATCTATTTAAGCTTACCAATCTCATGCGTGCCATAGGAGATGTTGGGGTCATTAGCAATATCATTTCCGAAGCTATTAGAATTCATAAAGATAACCATAGAAATGATCATTTATCTAATGAATTACCCTCTCTAGGAGTTGATCAATCACAAGATGATGTTGAACATGGATACTATGATGAGGATGATGATAGTGACTATGATCTTGATAATGCGATGAGACACTTTGGTCTTATGGCAAATCTTCGCGGCTACATGGCTGGAGGAAAGGAATGGGTCCTTGATAGTGGATGTACTGATCATATGACTGGAGATAAAGATATGTTCTGTGAGCTTGCTGAAAATGACGACCCTCGAAAGTATGTCACTTTTGGTGATAACTCAAAGGTGGTTGGCCTCGGTAAGGTGGCCATCTCACATGATAGCTCCATACAAAATGTCATGCTCGTTGAATCTCTTGGGTACAATTTACTTTCTGTATCTAGACTTGATGATTTTGGTTTCAATGTCCTATTTACTGAGGTAGATTGCCAAGTGTTTCGAAGAGACAATCATAAAATGGTCTTTACCGGTATACGTAGAGGTGATCTTTACATTGTTGATTTCACTAAAAAGGCTTAACCTAGAACTTTCTTAATTGCTAAATCTTATAAGGGTTGGTTGTGGCATAGAAGGCTAGGTCATGTGGGCATGCGAAATCTTGATAAGCTTATTAAAGGTGATCATATCCTTGGAATAAAAGATGTCATATTTAACAAGGATAGACTGTGTAGTGCTTGTCAGGCAGGAAAACAGGTTGGAGGAAGTCATCGCGCGAAGAACATCATGACCACGAGAAGACCACTCGAGCTACTTCACATGTATCTCTTTGGTCCCAATGCCTACAAGAGTCTCAGTGATAACTCATTTGGTCTAGTCATAGTTGATGACTTTTCAAGACTTACGTGTGCGTTCTTTCTTGATGACAAATCGCATGTCCAAAAGATCTTCAAAAACTTCGCTAGGAAGGCCCAAAATCAATTTGACGTGAAGATCAAGAAGGTCCGGAGCGACAACGGAACGGAGTTCAAGAACGCAAATGTGGACACCTTTCTTGACGAAGAAGGGATTTCACATGAGTTCTCGGCTACGTACACGCCTCAACAAAATGGAGTTGTTGAGAGAAAGAACCGGACTCTTATTGAGATGGCAAGAACGATGCTTGATGAGTACAAGACTCCAAAACACTTTTGGGCGGAAGCGGTTGAGACAGCTTGTCATGCAACAAATCGCTTGTATCTTCACAAGCTACTCGGCAAGACGCCATACGAGCTCCTCACCGGTAACAAACCCCAAGTTGGATACTTTTGAGTATTTGGCTCAAAGTGCTACATTCATGATAAGCACGTCGTTCTAAATTTTCTCCTAAATCTCATGAAGGTTTCCTACTTGGTTATGGCTCAAACTCTCACACTTACCGTGTCTACAACAATTTCACCCGAAAGGTTGAAGAGACGGGAGATGTGAAGTTTGATGAATCTAACGGCTCGCAAGTAGAGCAATTGCCCATTGATGTAGGAGACAACGACCCTTCGGAAGCGGTCCAAGACTTGTCTATTGGCAAGATTCGTCCAACGGAGGTGAAGGAGAGTACCTCGTCCATCCAAGTGGAAGCTTCTACCTCACGACAAGGTGAACCAAGAATTGATACGGAAGCATCCACAAGCGGGACACACCAAGACGAAGAAAACGAGGAAGTACACCAAGATGAACATCAACAACCTCCTTCTCCACCACGACAAGAGAATGACAACGTCAACAATGAAGAAGGCCTAGAAGAAGAACAAGATGAAGAAGATGTTCCACCCCGAACCAAGCCAAAGCTTCCACGAGTTCGAGCAAGAATCGCCAAAGACCATCCCGTCGAACAAATCTACAATGATATCCAAACCAGGAGAATCACTCGCTCTAAAACTCGTTTGGCTAACTTTTGTGAACATTACTCATTCATCTCTAGCATTGAACCTATGAAGGTTGAAGAAGCATTGGAAGATCCGGATTGGATTAACACTATGCATGAAGAGCTACACAACTTTGAGAGAAACCAAGTGTGGACATTGGTCGAGAAGCCCGACAACAACCACAACATCATTGGTGCCAAATGGGTGTTTCACAACAAGCAAGATGAAGATGGTCAAGTTGTCCGCAACAAAGCACGCCTAGTCGCTCAAGTCTACACTCAAGTTGAAGGTATGGACTATGGTGAGACATATGCTCCCGTTGCTAGACTTGAGTCCATTCGCATCTTACTTGCTTATGCTAATCAACATGATATCACTTTGTACCAAATGGACATTAAAAGTGCTTTTCTAAATGGTGAAATTGAGGAGGAAGTTTATGTCAAGCAACCTCTCGGCTTTGTCAATCCTAAGAAACCTAATCATGTTTACAAACTTCACAAAGCCCTTTATGGTCTTAAACAAGCTCCTAGAGCGTGGCATAAATGCTTGACCAAGTTCCTTATTGAAAAAGGCTTTGAAATTGGAAAAATAGATTCTACTCTTTTTACTAAAAGGGTTAATGGAGAACTATTTGTGTGCCAAATTTATGTTGATGATATCATATTTGGTTCGACTAACCCTCATTTTAGTGAAAAGTTTGGAAAGCTAATGTCGGAGAAGTTTGAGATGTCTATGATGAGTGAACTCGAATTCTTTCTTGGTTTGCAAAGCAAGCAAACTAAGGAAGGTACCTTTGTTTCTCAAACAAAGTACACCAAGGACTTATTCAAGAAGTTCAATAGGCAATAATGCAAAGGTATGTCTACACCCATGCCTACTAGTGGACATCTTGACTTGACTAAGGACGGTGAACCGGTTGATCAAAAAGTTTACCGCTCTATGATTGGTTAATTGTTATATCTATGTGCCTCTCGTCCTGATATTATGCTAAGTGTGTGCATGTGTGTACGATATCAAGCGGACCCTAAAGAGTGTCATCTTAAGCCTGTGAAAAGGATAGTGAGATACTTAATCCACACACCAAATTTTGGCATTTGGTATCCTAAGAGGTCTTCTTTCGATCTTGTTGGTTACTCCGATTCGGACTATGCCGGAGACAAGGTTGATAGAAAGTCCACTTCGGGTACTTGTCAATTTCTTGGTAGATCTCTTGTGTCTTGGTCCTCCAAGAAACAAAACTCGGTATCCTTATCCACCGCCGAAGCGGAATACATTGCCGCTGGATCATGTTGTGCTCAATTACTTTGGATGACCCAAACTCTTAAAGATTATGGGATATATGTGAAACATGTTCCATTGCTTTGTGATAATGAAAGTGCTATTAAGATTGCTCACAATCCCATGCAACATTCTTGAACTAAGCATATTGAAGTTCATCATCATTTCATTCGAGATCATGTTGCTAAAGGGGACATTGATCTTAAGCATGTTCGTACCGATAAGCAATTGGCGGATATATTCACCAAACCGCTTGATGAGAAAGTATTTTGCCGTTTGAGAGGTGAATTGAACATCATTGATGCTTCAAACTTGGAGTAGGAACTCCATTTGGATACATGCAAGGCATGAGCCTTTGACTAATCCTTGATATTCCTTTCATGATGCTATCTATATGTCTTGGATATTCTTGCACCCTTGCATGCTATCTAACCCTTGTAGGTACTTGGATGAATCTAAATCCACGAAATTGCAACTCACTCATATCTTGAGCAATTTCTACATCACCAAGTCTCTACACAATGGTGGTTGAAGACAAGGGAGCACAAAACCCTTCAAAGATATCCTTTGACAAGTTCTGTGTTAAATATTATGATTGTCATTTCGGATACACAAGTGCTCTTCCTTGCAAAACTAACCCATGTAGGTAGATGAACTCAAATTCCAAGTGGTGCTCCCAACTCTTGATGAGCTACATCAACCTTGAGCAACCCACACAAGTTCGACTACATGATTAAGATCATCACCACCACCCAAGGTACGTTATTCCATCTTAGAGAAGCTTTACTCCAAATCATGGGGCAAAGCAACTCAACAAGATGTGAATACATCAACATGCTTAAACGAAAAATGGTAATCCCATTTTGAGCTTAAACGATGAGTATGGCCTATGATCAAGTGACCTCACTTGACTCCTAAGTCAATATACTCTAACATAGGTGACTTTGTCACCGCCCAATTCTATGATCAATTCATCTAGATCTTTTCTTTTCTGTTCTGCATTTTTTGCATCCAATTCATGAAAAATCTTTCTGCTAATTCCTTGCAAATCCTTGTGAGATCTTAATTGCCTAGTGAGCTGAGGTGACAAGTGTTTTCTTTGTAATGAACTCGGTCACACCGATTTGTTTTCTTCGGTCCAACCGAGATCTTTTGGCGCCACCAAAGCACACAACTCGGTGCTACCGATTTCACTACAGGAAAGACAGCTTGCCACTTATTCCTGCATTCATTCTGCTCCAGCTCCACTCAATGACTCTTGTCCTCTACCAGCATCAAATTTGACTTGCTACTTTGCTTTGAGACTCAAGGACCAAACCCTTTTTGAAATAAAAATCCAGAAGATCCCTTCTTGGAAATTGATGTCAAAGGGGGAGAGAGAGATTACATCAAAGCTTAAGGTAAATCATTCCTATAGGGGGAGAGTGTAAGAAACCCCAGATGCTTGGTGTTCAAGAGGAGAGAAGTCACGTGTCTTTAAGAGGGGAAAGACATGTTCATATTTGATTGTTTGCATTAGCTCTATTTTCTTTTCGTTGCTCTGATTTTTGTTCCCTATCTTCTCCCAATATCCCATGCAAGATTCAGGGGGAGCAAGACAACTAAGGGAAGGAAATCCTCGAATTCATTGCACATCTTTACCTTTGGGGACATGTCTATATCCAATAGAGTACTCAGTACTCACTCTCTACATGTTATCCCAGTCTTGGTACTCTTGTGGTTTCTTTTGTTTGCTTTGGCTATTAGATGTATCTGTGTTATCTAACCTTGTTTACTCAGGTCCATTCTTTCCTAAGCCAACTCAAGACCACAAGGTAAGTATATGCATCTCAGTCATGTGCATAAGAACTTCTTGCTAATGTACATACTATTTGCAAGAAGGAATCATGAGCATGAAGGTACATTTCCTATATTTACATCATTTGCTCTGATGCATATATCCAAGATACATGTAACACATGGCTCACTCTGTCATGCTTATGCACTCACCTGCTCCTATGTTCCATATTTACATGAGTGCATACATATAGGGGGAGCCTATGCATGTTACATGTCTTTCCAAATCTTTACTTGTTGTTCTCTATATCTTTATCTAAAGCTTTGATGTATGTTTTCATCAATTACCAAAAAGGGGGAGACTGAAAGCACAAGTGCTCCCTGGCTGATTTTGGTAATTAATGTCAACATATCTCTTGTCAGACTAATGTTTCTACCTAGTATGTTTCAGATAAGTTCAACAATGGAGTGGCATGGACTAGAGGATGTGGAACCCCTTCAAAGTGCTAAAGACAAAGGATTGGCTCAAGCTCAAAGCTCAGGACTCTACATTTTCTATTTTAGTGATCCAAGATCACATTGAGTCCATAGGAAAGCCAATACTATTAAGAGGGGATGAGGTGTTGATTAATGGCTTGCTTGCTCAAAGTACTTAGTGATATGCTCCAAAACCCTCCACTACTTTCTCACATCCACATATGTCCCAAACCAAAAGTCAAACTCGGATCCACCGATTCTTTCTATCCGGAGCCACCGAGTTCAGTTGACATAGCCACTGCCAGAAACCCTAGTCTTTTCGGTCTCACCGATAGGGATCTCGGTCTCACCGAGATGGGATTGTAATCTCTCTGTTTCCCTTCGTAACGTTTCGGTCAAACCGAGATGAGCGATCGGTCCCACCGAGATTGCAATGCAAACACTCTGTTTCCTTTTCGTAACGTTTCGGTCCAACCGAGATGAGCGAATCGGTCCCATCGAGTTTGTCTGACGAACTCTCTGTTAGTCTATTATCAAAATCGGTCTCACCGAGTTTGTGTAATCGGTCTCACTGAGATTACGTTATGCCCTAACCCTAATGATATCGGTCCCACCGAGTTGACGTGTCGGTCCCACCGAAACATCTAACGGTCACATTATGAATCAAATCAGTCTGACCGAGTTCTTTGAATTGGTCCCACCGAGTTTGGTGATTTGTGTGTAACGGTTAGATTTTGTGTGGAGGCTATATATACCCCTCCACCCACTCTTCATTCGAGGAGAGAGCCATCAGAACATGACTACACTTCCAACACATATTTTCTGAGAGAGAACCACCTACACTTGTGTTGAGATCAAGATATTCCATTCCAACCACATAAATCGTGATCTCTAGCCTTCCCCAAGTTGCTTTCCACTCAAATCTTCTTTCCGCCAAATCCAAATCCTGTGAGAGAGAGTTGAGTGTTGGGGAGACTATCATTTGAAGCACAAGAGCAAGGAGTTCATCATCAACACACCATTCGTTACTTCGTGGAGAGTGTGTCTCCTAGATTGGCTAGGTGTCAATTGGGAGCCTCTGTCAAGATTGTGGAGTTGAACCAAGGAGTTTGTAAGGGCAAGGAGATCACCTACTTCGTGAAGATCTACCCTAGTGAGGCAAGTCCTTCGTGGGCGACGGCCATGGTGGGATAGACAAGGTTGCTTCTTCGTGGACCCTTCGTGGGTGGAGCCCCTCCGTGGACTCGCGCAACCGTTACCCTTCGTGGGTTGAAGTCTCCATCAACGTGGATGTATGATAGCACCACCTATCGGAACCACGGATAAAAAATCTCCGTGTCTCCAAATTGCGTTTGCACACTCCAATACCATCCCTTTACATTCTTGCAACTTGCATGCTTTACTTTCCGCTGCTCATATACCCTTGGCATGCTTGCTTGATATGTATCGTGAATGTTTAAACTTGTGCTAAAACTCCACATCAACATAAAGAATTAAAAACTGTAACTTTTCTTGGTTAGAGTCTATTCACCCCCCCCCCCCCTCTAGACACCTCTTCTCGATCCTTTCACATATGGATCTCCAAGTGACCATTGTATTGAGAATCAAAAGAGAGAGAGGAAGCCATCTAGCTACTAACTACGGACCCGAAGGTCTAGAAATAACTACTCACGCGTCATCGGAGAGGCACCACTGGAAGTGGTGAACCCCTCCGTGATGGTGTCTAGATTGGATCTGGTGGTTCTGGACTCTGCGATGGATGGAAATGATTTTCGTCGACTCCCCTAGGGTTTCTGGAATATTGGGGTATTTATAGAGTAAAGTGGCGGTCCGGGGGCACCCGAGGTGGCCACAACCCACCAGGGCGCGCTTGGGCCTCCAGGCGCGCCTTGGTGGGTTGTGCTCCCCTCAGAGCAGCCCCCAAGTGCTTCTTCGGCCCACTGGATGTCTTCTGGTCCAAAAAAATGTCCAAAAAGTTTCGCTGCATTTGGACTCTGTTTGATATTGATTTCCTGCGATGTAAAAAACATGCAGAAAACAGCAACTGGCACTTGGCACTATGTCAATAGGTTAGTACCAAAAAATGGTATAAAATGATTATAAAACATCCAAGATTGATAATATAACAACATGGAACAATAAAAAATCATAGATACGTTAGAGACGTATCAACATCCCCAAGCTTAATTCCTGCTCGTCCTCGAGTAGGTAAATGATAAAAACAGAATTTTTGATGTGGAATGCTGCCTAACATGTCATATCATATTCTTTTCTTTATAGCATGGACATTTGGAATTTTATATTGTTCAAAGCAATAGTCTAGTTTTGACATGATAACTTAAATACTCAAGCATACCAACAAGCAACCATGTCTTTCAAAATATCAACGCTAAAATAAGTTATCCCTAGCCCATCATGCTCAATCATTGATCCATTCATGAAACACACTCGCATATTAGCTACACCCAATGCTCAAGTACGATCAAAGTGCCTCCTAGTTGGTGCTTCTATAAGAGAAGATGGAGACTCAAATTCAAAAATAAAAATGGCATAAAGTAAAAGAAAGGCCCTTCGCAGAGGGAAGTAGGGATTTGTAGAGGTGCCAGAGCTCAAAGCAAAAATTGAGAGATAAAAACATTCTGGGAGGTGTGTCTTTACCACCAATGAAAACGACTTAGAGTTCCCAACACTTTCCATGCTAGATATATCATAGGCGGTTCCCAAACAGAAAATAAAGTGTATTCATTTTTCCACCATACTTTCACTCTCCATGGCTAACTGTATCCACGGGTGTGCTCCATACCAACACTTTCCAAGGAATTTATTATTTGAAAACATAAAGTAAATTCATTTTTCATTTCGGGACTAGGCATGCCTAATACTTTTGCCTTACTCTCGTGCAATGACAAGTGAATAAACACTCGTCATGAGAATAACACATTTAGCATGGAAAATATTAGCCACCCCTCACCGCTTCGCGAGTGGTACGAACACACAAGAGAGAAGTTTATTTTGAAAATTAGAGATGGCACATACAAATTTGCTTAGAACGGTAAAAGAATACCGCATATAGGTAGATATAGTGGACTCATGTGGCAAAACTGGTTTAAAGGATTTTGGATGCACAAGTAGTGATCATACTTAGTGCAAAATGAAGGCTAGCAAAAGATTGAGAAGCGACCAACAAAGAAACGAATAATCTCATAAGCGAGCATTAAGCATAATTAACACCGAATAATGCACCACAAGTAGGATGTAGTTTCATTGCATGACTATTGACTTTCGTGCTTGCATAGGGAATCACAAACCTTAACACCAATATTCTTACTAAAGCATAATTATTCATCAACATGACTCACATATCACATCATCATATCTCAAAACTATTAATAAGAATCAAGTTTATTTTGTCCAATGATCTTCATGAAAGTTTTTATTATATCCTTCTTGGATATCTATCACTTTGGAACTAAGTTTCATGTGTTGCTTTTGATAAGCTCATACACATATAAGTGAAGATCATGAGCATAATATTTCTTTCTTTCTCTCAAATTAATTTAAGTGAAGCAAGAGAGAATTTATTGAAAATTTTATTAACTCTAAAATAAATCTAAGTGAAGCAAGATAGCATTTCTTCAAAAATACTAAAGCACATCGTGCCCAAAAAGATATAAGTGAAGCACCAGAGCAAATCCATAGCTCATAAAAATTTAAGTGAAGTATAGAGAGCAATTTTAGCAAGTCATGACATGATTTTGGCTCTCTCAAATAGGTGTGTCCAGCAAGGAATCAAGACTAAAAACACAAAATAAAACAAGCAAAGACTCATATCATACAAGACGCTCCAAGAAAAACACATAGTATGTGACGAATAAAAATATAGCTTCGAGTAAAATATCGATGGTCGTTAGAAGAAAGAGGGGATGCCACTCGGGGCATCCCCAAGCTTAGTTGCTTGCTCTCTTTGGATAATAGCTTGAGATGCCGGGGCATCCCCAAGCTTAGGCTCTTCTTACTCCTTATTCCTTCATCCATCGTAAGATAACCCAAAACTTGAAAACTTCAATCACACAAAACTCAACAAAACCTTCGTGAGATCCGTTAGTATAAGAAAGCAAATCACTACTATAAGTAATGTTCCAACCTATTCATATTTTATTCTTGCATTATATCTACTGTATTCCAACTTTCTACGGCAAAAAGTCATCAAAGAAAACCATAGAATCACCGAAACAAGCACACAACACAAAGAAAACAGAATCTGTCAAAAACAGAATAGTTTGTAGCAATCTTAATTATTAGAATACTTATGTAACTCCAAAAATCTTGAAAAAATAGGACGACCTGAGCCATTTGTATATCAATCTACTTTTAAAAATCAGAGTTTTTCGTCGCTTCTGTGATTTTTATAAATTCTAACTCTGGACGCAAAAGTTTCTGTTTTTTCCAGCAAAATTGAACAACTATCACCCAAGAAGATCCTAAGGTTCCACGTGGCACAAACACTAATTAAAACACAAAAACACAATCATAACACTAGCATAATTTTGCAAACACTCAAGAACAGAAATCAAAAAGAAAAAATAGATTTTATTCATTGGGCTGCGTCCCAACAAGCGTTATAGTTTTACGCCCTTAGCTAGGCGTAATGCAAAGGATCCAAGTTTTGTCATCTTTGTTTCGAGGTCTATAAAATGCCCTCATGATTGATTCATATGGAGGCCTAATTCTTGTTCTAGGAAAGTGTTCCATACCCTTCCTTAACGGAAATTGGAACTTAATATTTCCTTCTTTCATATCAATCACGGCACCAGTAGTGCGTAAAAACGGTCTACCAAGAATAATGGGACAAGACGGATTGCAATCAATATCAAGAACAATAAAATCTATGGGACATAATTCCTATTTGCAATAATAAGAACATCATTAATTCTTCCCATAGGCTTTTTAATGGTAGAATCCGCCAAGTGCAAATTTAAAGAGCATTCTTCAAGATCGGTGTCGGTGTTAAAACCGGCGGATCTCGGGTAGGGGGTCCCGATCTGTGCGTCAAGGTCGGATGGTAACAGGAGACAAGGGACACTTTATTTTACCCAGGTTCGGGCCCTCTCGATGGAATAAAACCCTACTCCTGCTAGATTAATATTGATGATATGGGTAGTACAAGAGTAGATCTACCACGAGATCAAGGAGGCTAAACCCTAGAAGCTAGCCTATAGGTATGATGATGGTTATGATGTGTTCTGTCCTACGGACTACAACCCTCCGGTTTATATAGGCACCGGATAGGGTTAGGGTTACACAGAATCGGTTACATTGGTAGGAGATCTTGAATATCCGCACGCCTAGCTTGCCTTCCACGCCAAGGAAAGAACCTTCCGGACACGGGACGAAGTCTTCAATCTTGTATCTTCGTAGTCCTGGAGTCCGGCTGAAGATATAGTTCGGCTATCCGAACACCCCCTAATCCAGGACTCCCTCAGTAGCCCCTGAACCAGGCTTCAATGATGACGAGTCCGGAGCGTAAATTGTCTTCGGCATTGCAAGGCGGGTTCCTCCTCCAAATTCTTCAAGAAGATAATAAACACCAAAATATAGTGTCCGGCTTCTGCAAAACAAGTTTCCACGTATTGCCATATAGAGAATAATACAAACACAAATCAAATCTGCTGACGTATTCCGCAGTGCGTCATAACACTGCGACCAAGCCTTCTGTATGGATTATTTTTTGTTGTTCCGCCGCAGTACGTTCAACGAGGCGGTTTCCTTGGCACGTCTTGTCGAAGCAGAGATCGTGTGCCCCTTTTAACGGGATTCTCATTAATGCGGACGTGGGTAACCCAACCGCGCCATTTACCACGGCGTGTGAGCGGCAAGCGAGTTTTATTAGGTAGGTGGGGACGCATAACGGCATCAGCCTATATAAGGGGATAAAGATCCACCTCTTTCACCTACGCCTTCTTCCTCCTTTGCCCATCCATCTCCTGCGCACTCAAGCTCCAACGCCCAAGTTCGCTCTTTCTTCCCCAACCTGCTCCAGCGATGTCCGGAGCGGGTGGCAAGTGGATGGCTTCCTCCGTTATGGAGGGTCAAATCAAAAAGCTTAGGAAGGCCGGATATCTGTCCAAGGACATCCCGCACCGGCTTCCCAATGCGGGGCAGCTTCTTCCCACCCCAAGGCCCCATGAGAGGGTAGTTTTTCTCCCCCATTTCCTCCGCGGACTGGGTTTTCCACTTCACCCTTTTGTCCGGGGGCTCATGTTCTACTACGGCCTGGACTTCCACGATCTTCCCCGAACTTTATCCTCAATATCTCGGCGTTTATCATCGTGTGTGAGGCCTTTCTCCGCATCCGCCCCCACTTCGGCCTCTGGCTCCAGACCTTCAACGTCAAGCCCAAGGTGGTGTCCGGCACCCAGGCGGAGTGCGGAGGTGCTATGGCCGGCAAAATGGCCAACGCACTCTGGTTCGATGGCTCCTTTGTGGAGTCCTTAAAGGGGTGGCAGGCAGGGTGGTTTTACATCACCGAGCCACGCGACTCGAAATGGGTCGCGGCCCCTGAGTTCTGATCCGGACCCCCCACGCAGCTCATGTCCTGGAAAGAGACGGGCCTATCGTGGGGCAACGAAGAAGAAGTGACCGGACTGCAAACTTGCATCCGGTCCCTGATGGACAAGCCCATCCGGCATGTCAACATCATCCAGGTCATGCTCGTTCGCCGGATCCTCTCGTGCCAAGAATGGGAGTTCACTTTGTGGGAATTCGACCCGGCGCAGCACCAAACCCTCAATAGGCTCTTCGACACGACGTATGAAGACGTCTGGAAGGTGCTAACCAAAGGCGCCGAGTGCCCCACATCCGCTTCCGAGGACCGCGGATACAGCTCGCAGTGCAATGCTGGCGAGGTAAGCTATTTATACCTTTCACAGGTTCGTTAAGCTTTTCTACATAGATTGACTCTATGTGGGATCTAAAAACTCCCTTTGCCTTTGACAGGCGTGGCTGAAGATAGCCGGACCAATCAACTGTCCGTCTCCTCTGCCCGAAGACCCAGCCCCAGCTCTCTTAGAGAAGCTGCTGGCTCCGGCGCCCTATGTGGTGCCGGAGAAGAAGGTCAAGAAGAAGAAGACCACCGGGAATCAAAAGAGTGCCCGCAATGTGGTGCTGTCGAGCTCGTCATCTGGCGAGTCTGCGACGCCCTCCTCTCGTGAAAACGAGGAGGAGGAACAAGGAAGCTCTCCCCCTCCATCGAGGGGAGCGAAAAAGAAGAAGGCCGCCCCAACAGGGGAGGCCGAGGGGTCGAGGAAAAGGAAGACCCCTCCGCCGGACTACTCCCCCAACGCCGAAGAGGGTGGAAAGGAGTGGCCGGACAGAACCAAGCGTCCGGCGACATCGTAAGTATTCACATACCAGAATGACTCATAGTATCTTCAAGTGCGCAGCTTACCCTAATGTCGAATGTTATTTGCGCAGCCCGCCCCGAGCCGCACTCGATGATTCATCGAGCGGCTCCCTGGATTCGTCGGACATGAACTCTGTCTCGCCCGCAGTCTCCCCCCGCGGGGCGGATGACGCCGAAGCGGCGTCCCGCCGAACAGGTCAGGAGGAGGTGGTCCTGGAGGAGCCGCAAAGCAATCCTCAGGACCCCAGGAGTAAAGGGGATGAAACCCCCCAGGGCTCCCAGTCCGGCTTTGTGCCGGACACCGCGCCGGACTCAACCGTCCTGGCTCGCGGTGGGCGAACTCCTTCCAAGAGGAGTAAGCTGTCTGCGCCGGCGACCTCTGTCCAACCAGAGGCGCCGGATAGTCTGTTGGAGGCGCTTGAAGGCGCCACCATCGACGAGGAGCACCGTACTGTTATGAGTGCGGTGGTCCAAAGGGTTCAGTCCGCCAAGAGCGGACTGAATGAAGCTTGCGCTAGCCTTCTAACAGGCTTCCAGGTAAGCAAAAAATATGCTAAATTCATTACCGCATAGACAGTAGCCCCTGATGCTCTGTTCGGTGTTCGGAAAGAAAAGCCGAATAGAGGATCCAACTATTTTCGCAGGAGTCTAATAAAAAGTCTAATATGCGTATGCAGGCTTCCCTGCTGTCCACCGCCGCACTGACTGCGCAGGTGGAAGTCCTGAAAAAGGACCTCGAGCGGTCCGAGCAAGAGCTCGGCCATGCCAAAAGGCAGCTCGTGGAAAAGGAAGGTAAGAAAATACCCCTTAGAAAAAAAAAGAAAAAAAAGTGCTGCCTATAGAGAGGCTTGATTGCAAAAAAAAAAACAGGATTGTACTGCTTATTGTAGGGGCCACAACCGAGGTGGCAACCCTGAAGCAGGCGCTGGCTGAGGCCGAGAATAAAGCAGCCGAGGAGCGCGCCGAGTGAGAAAAGCTTGGGGTCCAAGTCGGCGAGGTGCAGCAAGAGCTGCAAGCTCTCATGAAGAAACATGAGGGTTTGGAGCTTGAGGCAAAAACGCAAGCATCCGAGCTCGCGTCGGCTGTTGAGGCCACCAAGAGTGCCAAGGCCGAAGCCCAAAAGGCCCTCCAAGAGTTGGAGGATGTGAAAAAGATAGCAGCGGGTAAGGCATTCTTAATGCAAAGTAGGAATATAAAGGTGAAATACCTATTACTTACTCGAATCCGGAGTTCTCCAGGGGCGTTCTTCGATCTTCCCCGCAGCGCATCCGACGCCGCCGCATTCTACCGAGCTGAAGAGGGCAGCTCGACGGAGAGTGTGTTCTGGTCTCAGTATTCTGAGGCCGGACACCCTTTGCCCGTAAGCGATCAGCTGAAGCAGCTGGCCGAGCTCCACAAGGCGGCCGAACAGGCTGTGAAGGGCTTACTAGTTCGACTGTGGCCTGGAGAGGCCCTGCCTGGGAGCTACTTCGGGCTGGTGCGACGGCTGGTGGAGGCCTGTCCACGGCTTGAGGTCATCAAGCGCTCCGTCTGCATAGAAGGTGCCCGGAGGGCCCTTGCCCGTGTAAGGGTACACTGGGGCAAGCTGGACGGAGAGAAGCTGGTGAAGGGCGGGCCGCCGCAGGGGAAGGAGCATCGCAAGCCCAAGAACTACTACAAGGAAGTTCGCGCTGGAGCTCGCCTTGTCACGGATGAATGTGCCAAAGATGTAATATTTCAATGAACTTGCTCGTTTGTATCCTGTGCGCTGAAAACTTGTTCATATGCGCTTAAGCAATGCTTTCTGAATTTAAAATATTATTTTCTGTGTGGCCGTTTATCAATAACTGAGAGATGGCGAGTCGTCGGCTTCTGCCCCCATGCAACTAGTGCTGGGGTGTTCGGGATAAACCTGAGGGCTCTTGTTCCCATAGTTGGGTCCTTCGAGGGAGGCACTCAGCACAGCGAACCAGGCAACCGGACTATAATGCTTGAACACTCTCACTTAGCCATAGAACGTTATAATTTTAAATTTCGGCGAAGCCCCTAGTTCGGAAGGCCGAATTCGGGGCACTATCCACGCCTTTAGCCGGACTTAACCAGCTCTCCGCTCGAAGCGGCATAAGCCTTTAGGGACTCGAAAAACCTCTCGAACAGCGACCGGTCTCGCGCCTTATCATGACAGTCTGTTTTAGCTTTCTCCACTGAGGTGCTCACCCACATGATCTGGGGCACAATCGCAGTGGTTCTCCTAGTGCTACCTTAGCCGATAGAGCGGAACGTAAGGCACCAAAACATAGGAGCCGGGCAAACCCAACATATGACCAAAATCATGACTCGGAGCTGATGCATATAATGCTATAAGTTCGGGGTGCCGCACTTGTGAAAGTGGACGGACTTCTCACACCAGATAGAAGGGTAATAAAGCCCCTGGCGTGGTTTGCCGTACCATGGTGTACGGGTGCGATCATGTTTATTTGAGTAAACATATGTATATTAAAAGAAGATAATGCAAAAAATAGATGAAAAGCTATGCATTATTTATGAGGAGGCTGTTTATTCAAGCCGAACGATACAAGTAGTGCGAAAAAAAATTAGACTATTTAATATGTCCTGACCAGGCGCAGGCCGCGGAATTTAGAAACAGATATATCGCTCGAAATAGAGACCACCTGAGAGTTCCATGATGCGGCGTTGTTTTGTCTGCTTTCCTGGGTCCTATATCGTCTATGCGGCAGCGAGGCCGAACACTGTATCCAGAGTATGGAGTCCTGAAAGAAAAGAAGAACCCGGCAGCCCCTAGTACGTTTGACGCCGTATTGTTGGCATGCCGTTTTATCTGCCCCTTCCCCTATGCCCATGGAATTGTAAGGGCGTAATTGTGTACTCGAGGTACTAGCTCCGCTATGTAGCGATGGCTGGGGTTGGGGCCGTATTGCTACGCGTGCTCTGAACGCGCCAGTCGGTCTTGCTGCGGGTTACTCCGGACACGTTTTGCTTTGTCCTGCTTTGTAGCGGCCGGACTCGAGAGCTGCCTTAACAGGCTGCTTTGTACCTCTGCTGCGAGGGCCACCGTGTGTTCCTCCGTACGGATGGAGCGTTCGGTGTTTCCGCTGACCGTGATTACGCCTCGAGGACCTGGCATCTTGAGCTTTAGATATGCGTAGTGCGGCACCGCATTGAATTTAGCGAATGCGGTTCGTCCAAGCAGAGCATGATAGCCACTGCGGAACGGAACTATGTCGAAGATTAACTCTTCGCTTCGGAAGTTGTCCAGAGATCCGAAGACCACATCAAGTGTTATGGAGCCTATGCAATTGGCCTCTACACCTGGGATGACGCCTTTAAAGGTCGTCCTTGTGGGCTTGATCCTTGATGGATCTATGCCCATTTTTCGCACTGTATCCTGGTAAAGCAGGTTCAGGCTACTGCCGCCGTCCATGAGGACTCTTGTAAGGTGAAATCCGTCAACGATTGGGTCAAGAACCAATGCGGCAAAACCGCCGTGACGGATGCTGGTGGGGTGGTCCCTTCGATCGAAGGTGATCGGGCAAGAGGACCATGGGTTGACCTTTGGGGCGACTGGCTCCATCGCGTATACGTCCTGTAGCGCACGCTTCCTCTCCCGCTTGGGAATATGAGTCGCGTATATCATGTTCACCATCCGCACTTGTGGGGGAAACCCCTTCTGTCCGTTGTTGCTCGGCGGCCTGGGCTCCTCTTCGTCATCGCTGTCTAGCCCCTTGTTTTTGTTTTCGGCTCTTAACTTGCCTGCCTGCTTGAACATCCAATAATCCCTGTTGGTGTGATTGGCTGGCCTTTCGGGGGTGCCGTGAATCTGGCACGAGCGGTCGAGTATTCGGTCCAAACTAGACGGGCCCTGGGTATTCTTTTTGAATGGCTTTTTCCGCTGACCGGATTTATGGCCTCTGAATCTGGCGTTTACTGCCGTATCTTCATTGTTGTCACTGCTGACGCGGCGTTTCTGTTTATTCCGTCGTGACCTGCCACTTTTGTCCTTGGTATCTGAATTACCTTGCTTCTTTGATAAGTTGTTGCTGCGAGCTAGCCAGCTATCTTCGCCCGCGCAAAAGCGGGTCATGAGTGTCGTGAGGGCTGCCATGGATTTCGGCTTTTCCTGTCCCAGGTGCCGGGCGAGCCACTCGTCACGGATGTTATGTTTGAAGGCTGCTAAGGCCTCTGCATCCGGACAGTCGGCTATCTGATTTTTCTTTGTTAGGAACCGTGTCCAGAATTGCCTGGCCGATTCTTCTGGTTGCTGGATTATGTGGCTTAGGTTGTCGGCGTCCGGTGGCCGTACGTAGGTCCCCTGGAAGTTGTCGAGGAATGCGGCCTCCAGGTCCTCCCAAGAGCCGATCGAATCTGCGGGGAGGCTGTTAAGCCAGTGCCGGGCTGGTCCCTTAAGCTTAAGGGGTAAATATTTGATGGCGTGTAAATCATCGCCACGTGCCATGTGGATGTGGAGGAGATAGTCCTCAATCCATACTGCCGGATCGGTCGTACCATCGTACGACTCGATGTTGACGGGTTTAAAACCCTCTGGGATTCTATGATCCATTACTTCGTCTGTGAAGCATAGTGGGTGTGCGGCGCCCCTGTACTGGGCTATGTCTCGACGCAGTTCGGAGGAGCTGTGCCTGTTGTATTCGGCCCGGCCGGATTTATTGTGTCCGGAGTGAAAAACTATCACGTGCCGTCAGGCGTCCGCGCGATCCATAGGTCGATCTTGTTTGCCTTGCTTTCTCCTCCAGGACGTCTCGCAGGTCTGGTTCGTGTTCCCGTGCCTTGGTGAAGCGGCTGCAGGGCATGGCTTGTTTGGATGTTCGACAGGCTTCTCTGTCGCGGCCGCGAGGTGGCCGATCTGCCATGTCTTGGGCTTCCTCCTCTGATTGGGGTAGCGGCCTGCGCTTAGGATAGTTTTTGGAGGGGCGTCCAAGCTCGTGCTCTTCGGCCGCAAGGACTTCAGTCCATCTGTCAGCTAGCAAATCTTGATCAGCTCTAAGCTGTTGCTGCTTTTTCTTTAGGCTGTTCGCCGTGGCTAAAAGCCTGTGTTGAAAGCGCTTTTGTTCGACGGGGTCCGATGGTACGATGAATTCATCGTCGCCGAGGCTTGCCTCGTCTTCGGAGGGAGGCATGTAGTTATCGTCCTCGACCTCTCGCTCTGCCGCTCTCTCATGAGGGCGGTCTTCTCCATCTTCCTGTGCCGAATCTTGCTGGTTTTGGTATTCTTCGGCGCTGTCCGGGGTAGTATTATCTCCCGTGCCGGAATCACCATTTCTGCTGTGGCGGGACTTGGAGCGGCGCCGCTGACGTCGGCGTGTTGGAGGCTTTTTCGAAGTGCCATCCTCCGCTATTCCATCGCCATCTCCATCTTTTGGAGCATCCACCATGTATATGTCGTATGACGAGGTGGTTGTCCAGCGCCCTACAGGTGCTGGTTCTTGCTCGTCTCCTCCTTCGTCGTCCATACCGTCGAAGTCTTCGGAGCCGAAGTCGAGCATGTCGGATATATCGTCAACAGTGGCTATTAAGTGGGCGGTTGGTGGGTTTTGAATTTCTTCGTCGTCCGAATCCCAACCTCGCAGGCCATAGTTCGGCCCGGGCTCTCCTGACAAAGAGAGAGACTTGAGAGAATTCAGAATATCACCAAAAGGTGAATACTGAAAGATGTCCGCGGCGGTGAACTCCATTACCGGCGCCCAATCTGATTCGATTGGCAGGGGCGCAGGGGGCTCGGAGTTCGGAGAAGAGTCCGGCTCCTTGGAGTCATGTGCCATGCGGAGTGCGGGGCTTGCGTTTGGCTCAATGGCTTTTAAGGTCGCAGCCCCCGAGGTGACGTCCAACCGTTCATCCTCAAAGAACGCAGCGGGCTCCGAATCGAGGATCAGGGCCGGAGCGTATGCGGCCTCCAGGACACTGTTCGGAGGCAGAGCTATATCATGCCCCTCGAGATAGTGCGGCGCGCTTGGCTGTGGCTCGAATCCGTCGAAGATCAAGTCTCCGCGGATATCTGCCGTGTAGTTTAGGCTTCCAAACCTGACTTGATGGCCAGGGGCGTAGCTCTCGATCTGCTCTAGATGACCAAGCGAGTTGGCCCGCAGAGCGAAGCCGCCGAAGACGAAGATCTGTCCGGGGAGAAAAGTCTCACCCTGGACCTCATCGTTGTTGATGATCAAAGGAGCCATCGGGCCTAAAGGCGACGACACAGAGGAACTCTCAATGAAAGCACCAATGTCGGTGTCAAAACCGGCGGATCTCGGGTAGGGGGTCCCGATCTGTGCGTCAAGGTCGGACGGTAACAGGAGACAAGGGACACTTTATTTTACCCAGGTTCGGGCCCTCTCGATGGAGGTAAAACCCTACTCCTGCTAGATTAATATTGATTATATGGGTAGTACAAGAGTAGATCTACCACGAGATCAAGGAGGCTAAACCCTAGAAGCTAGCCTATAGGTATGATGATGGTTATGATGTGTTCTGTCCTACGGACTACAACCCTCCGGTTTATATAGGCACCGGATAGGGTTAGGGTTACACAGAGCCGGTTACATTGGTAGGAGATCTTGAATATCCGCACGCCTAGCTTGCCTTCCACGCCAAGGAAAGAACCTTCCGGACACGGGACGAAGTCTTCAATCTTGTATCTTCATAGTCCTGGAGTCCGGCTGAAGATATAGTTCGGCTATCCGAACACCCCCTAATCCAGGACTCCCTCAATCGGTAAGACCAAGCACATCACATAAAGATTTCAGAATTGTAGAAACACTAGAACCCAAATCACACAAAGCAAAAACACTCATAATTCTTAATCATCACTTTGATAGTAGGTTCCCATTCATCATGCAATTTTCTAGGAATTGAAACTTCTAATTCCAACTTTTCTTCCAAAGCTTTCATCATAGCATCAACAATATGTTTAGTAACAGCTTTATTTTGTTCATAGGGATGGGATGAATTTATCATGGATTGCAACAAAGAATACAATCAATCAAAGAGCAACTATCATAATTAAAGTCTTTGTAATCCAAAAGAGTGGGCACATCACTAGTTAAAGTTTTGACCTCTTCAAACCCACTTTTATCAATGTTCTCAATAGGATTTTCACCCTCCGAATTATCGGGACGCCTTCTAGCTAAAGTTGACTCTTCTCCAGTCCCCTTTTCATCAGTCTTAACTTTACTAAACAAGGAATCAATAGAAGAAACACCAATCACTTTAAGATCATCATTTTTATCTTCTAACGAGATCGGTTTAGCGTTCATTTGATTTACTAGGGTAGCTTGTGCATCGGATATTTTTTCTAGCAAACTTTCGGCAAAAGCATACTTAGATTGGAGATTGCAAACTTCTCTACTAATATCATCAAGTTGTTTTGTTATAGCATCAAGCACAACGGAGTGCTCCTTAAGTTCTTCGGTAAAATACTTATTATGCTCAAATTGTGTAGTCATATATTCCTTAGTACTTTTCTAAATTTCAAGAAAAATATGAGGGTAAGGAACATCATAATATTTTCTTTGAGGCATCATGACTACGCAAACAAGAACACACGCAAAAACAGATCCGGCAAGAAAACGGCGAATGGAAAAGAAGGAGAATAAAACGGCAAATTTTTGTGAAGTGGGGAAGAGGAAAACGAGAGGCAAATGGAAAATAATGTAAATTGCGAGGATATGAGATTTGTGATTAGGAACCTGGTATGTGTTGAAGATCCTGCCCAGCAACGGCGCCAGAAATTCCTTTGATGCGGCTTGAAGCTACGTCGGTATTTCCCCAAAGAGGAAGGGATGATGCAGCACAGCGGCGGTAGGTATTTCCCTCAGTTATGAGACCAAGGTTATCAAACCAGTAGGAGAATCAAGCAACACAATGTAAACAGCACATGCACACAAATAACAAATACTCGCAATCCGACGTGTAAAAGGGGTGATCAATCCCTTTCGGGTAGCGGCGCCAGAAATTGGCAAACGAACGTGAATAAATTGTAGTAGATTGATAGATCGAACGCCAAATAAAATAAATAAGAATAAATTGCAGCAAGGTATTTTTTATTTTTGGTTTAATAGATCTGAAAATAAAAGCAAAGGAAAATAGATTGCAAATGCAAATAATATGAGAAAGAGACCCGGGGGCCATAGATTTCACTAGTGGCTTCTCTCGAGAAAAATAGCAAACGGTGGGTAAACAAATTCCTGTTGGGAAATTGATAGAACTTTAAATAATCATGACGGTATCCAGGCAATGATCATTATGTAGGCATCACGTCCAAGATTAGTAGACCGACTCCTGCCTGAATCTACTACTATTACTCCACACATCGATCGCTATCCAGCATGCATCTATTGTATTAAGTTCATGGAGAAATGGGATAATGAAATAAGAACGATGACATGATGTAGACAAGATCTACTTATGTAGAAATAGACCCCGTCGTTTTATCCTTAGTAGCAACAATACATACGTGTCGGTTCCCCTTCTGTCACTAGGATCAAGCACCGTAAGATCGAACCCACTATAAAGCACATCTTCCCATTGCAAGATAAATAGATCAAGTTGGCCAAACAAAACCCAAATATCGGAGAAGAAATACGAGGCTATAAGAAATCATGCATATAAGAGATCAAAGAAACTCAAATACTTTCATGGATATAAAAAGAAAGATCTGATCATAAACTCAAAGTTCTCTGATCCCAACAAACACACCGCAAAAAGAGTTACATCATATGGATCTCCAAGAGACCATTGTATTGAGAATCAAAGGAGAGAGGGGAAGCCATCTAGCTACTAACTACGAACCCGAAGGTCTACAAAGAACTACTACGCATCATCGGAGAGGCACCAATGGAAGTGGTGAACCCCTCCGTGATGGTGTCTAGATTGGATCTGGTGGTTCTGGACTCTACGGTGGCTGGAATTGATTTTCGTCGACTCCCCTAGGGTTTCTGGAATATTTGGGTATTTATAGAGTAAAGAGGCGGCCCGGGGGGCACCCGAGGTGGGCACAACCCACCAGGGCGCATCTGGGCCTCCAGGCGCGCCCTGTGGGTTGTGCTCCCCTCGGAGCAGCCCCGAGGTGCTTCTTCGGCCCACTGGATGTCTTCTGGTCCAAAAAAATGTCTAAAAAGTTTCGCTGCAGTTGGACTCCGTTTGATATTGATTTCCTGCGATGTAAAAAACATGCAGAAAACAGCAACTGACACTTGGCACTATGTCAATAGGTTAGTACCAAAAAATGATATAAAATGACTATAACAGCATGGAACAATAAAAAATTATAGATATGTTGGAGACGTATCACTCCCCTCAGCCCGTGTTGATCCTTGGGACATGGTGGAACCCTTGGTGGACTTCCGGACTCCTCTGGAAGATTCTGAAAGCTTCTGGAAGCTTCTCGGTACAATACCAAAAAAACTGAAACTTTTTTCGGAGCCCTGAAAACAACTTTTCATATATAAATATTTACCTCCCGACCATTCCGAGACTCCTTGTGACGTTCAGGATCTCATCCGGGACTCCGAACAACATTCGGTTACCACTCATCAAATATCCCAATACTACTCTAGCGTCAACGAATGTTAAGCGTGCGACCCTGGGGGTTCGGGAATCATGTATTCATGACCGAGACACCTCTCCGGTCAATAACCAATAGCAGGACCTGGATGCCCATATTGGTTCCTACATATTCCACGAAGATCTTTATCGGTCGAACCTTTATGACAACATACGTAGTTCCCTTTGTCCGTCGGTATGTTGCTTGCCCGAGATTCGATCGTCGGTATCTCCATACCTAGTTCAATCTCGTTACCGGCAAGTCTCTTTACTCGTTCCATAATGCATCATCTCGTAACTAACTCCTTAGTCACTTTGCTTGCAAGCTTCTTATGATGTTGTATTACCGAGAGGGCCTAGAGATACCTCTCCGTTACATGGAGTGACAAACCCCAATCTCGATTCACGCCAACTCAACAGACACCTTCGGAGATACTTGTAGAGCATCTTTATGATCACCCAGTTACATTGTGACATTCGATAGTACACAAGCTATTCCTCCGGTATCCGGGAGTTGCAAGATCTCATGGTTGAAGCCTCGAAGAAACATGTATTTGACATTAAGAAAGCAGTAGCAATAAACTAAACGATCTTATGCTATGCTAACGGTTGGGTCTTGTCCATCACATTATTCTCCTAATGATGTGATCCCGTTATCAAATGAGAACTCATGTCTATGGTTAGGAAACCTTAACCATCTTTGATCAACGAGCTAGTCTAGTAGAGGCTAACTAGGGACATGGTATTTGTTTATGTATCCACACATGTATTTAAGTTTCCGGTCAATACAATTCTAGCATGAATAATAAACCTTTATCATGAATAAGGAAATATAATAATAACAACTTCATTATTGCCTCTAGGACATATTTCCATCAGTCTCCCACTTGCACTAGAGTCAATAATCTAGTTCACATCGCCATGTGATTAACACCCAGAGTTCACATCGCCATGTGACTAACACCCAAAGAGTTTACTAGAGTCAATAATCTAGTTCACTCACCATGCAATTAACAACCAAAGAGTACTAAGGTGTGATCATGTTTTGCTTGTGAGAGATGTTTAGTCAACGGGTCTGCCACATTCAGATCCGTATGTATGTTGCAAATTTCTATGTCTACAATGCTCTGCATGGAGCTACTCTAGCTAATTGTGCCCACATTCAATACGTATCCAGATTGAGACTCAGAGGCATCCGGATTGGTGTCAAAGCTTGCATCATCGTAACCCTTTACGATGAACTCTTTATCACCTCCATAATCGAGAAACATTTCCTTAGTCCTCTTTAGGTACCTAAGGATAATTTTTACCGATGTCCGGTGATCTACTCCTGGATCAATAGTGTACCCCTTTGCCAGACTCATGGTGAAAGGATCGAGAAGAGGGGTCTAGAGGGGGGGTGATTAGACCCTCAACAAGTAAAAGTGGCAATTTTTAAGTTGTTCAAGTTAAGGTGGAGTATTAGCACAAGTTTAAGCATTCACAATACATTTCAAGCTAGCATGGAAAGAGTATAGGCAGCGGAAAGAGTAAAGCATGCTAATTGCAAGAAAGTAAAGGGATGGGATTGGAATGTGCAAACGCAATGAAGGCACGGAGATTTTGGTGTGGTTCCAATAAGTGGTGCTATCATACATCCACGTTGATGGAGACTTCAACCCACGAAGGGTAACGGTTGCGCGAGTCCACGGAAGGCGCAACCTTGTCTATCCCACCATGGCCATCGCCCACGAAGGACTTGCCTCGTCGGGTAGATCTTCACAAAGTAGGTGATCTCCTTGCCCTTACAAACTTCTTGGTTCAACTCCACAATCTTGTCGGAGGCTCTCAAGCGACACCTAACCAATTTAGGAGACACCACTCTCCAAAAGGCAATGGATGTTGTGTTGATGATGAACTCCTTGCTCTTGTGCTTCAAATGATAGTCTCCCCAACACTCAACTCTCTCACACAGATTTGGATATGGTGGAAAGATGATTTGAGTGGAAAGCAACTTGGGGAAGGCTAGAAATCAAGATTCTTGTGGTAGGATTGGTATTTGATCTCAACACATGAGTAGGTGGTTCTCTCTCAGAAAATGTAAGCCGGAAGTGTAGGCACATTTTGATGGCTCTCTCACAAATGGAGAAGGGGATGGAGGGGTATATATAGCCTCCACACAAAATCCAACCGTTACACACATTTGACCCAACTCGGTCAAACCGAATAGAAGAACTCGGTGAGACAGATTCAGTTCAAAATGTGAACGTTAGGAATCTCGGTGAGACCGACTGGAACAATTCGGTGGGACCGATGTTCTAGGGCTAGGGCAAAACCTGATCTCGGTGGCGCCGATTGCATGAACTCGATGAGACCGATTTCAACAAAGAGCAAACAGAGAGTTGGTCAAGCAAACTCGGTGTGACCGATCGCATTTCGGTGAGACCGAAATGTTACAAAGGGAAACAGAGAGTTTGCAGGGCCATCTCGGTGAGACCGAGATCCGTATCGGTGTGACCGAGGTGTTAGGGTTTCTGGCAGTAGCTATGTCAAATGAACTCGGTGGCGCCGGATAGAAGATTTCGGTGGGGCCGAGTTTGACTTTGGGTTTTGGACATATTTGAAATGAGGAAGTGGTTGAGGGCTTTGGAACAATATCACTAAGCATTTTTAGCAAGTAGATCATTAAGCAACACCTCATCCCTTTTTAATAGTTGGCTTTTCTATGGACTCAATGTGATCTTAGATCACTAAAATATAAATGAAGAGTCTTGAGCTTTTGTCAATATGTGTCCTTAGCATTTTGAAGGGGTTCCACATCCTCTTATCCTTACCACGCCATTGTTGAACTTGTCTGAAATACACTAGATAAAAGTATTAGTCCAACAAGAGATATATTAACATTAATTACCAAAATCACCCAAGAAGCACTTGTGCTTTCAAAAGGCAACACACCCACAGCAACTATAGGAGCCCTATGCCCCACACAGCTCCACACTCTCCGGCAGGTTGAAGGCAATCCCGTGTGCGCCGGCTCATCAAAGGCAGCGCCATCAGGATCGAAGAGAGCCGCCACCGCCTTGATGTGATGTGGAGCCAACGGTGCATCGAAGAGCTTGAAAAATAATAGCAAAAAAGTGCAACAAAGGAGATCAAACCTACAACCTCCAAAAGCGTAAGTTAGACGGCTACCACCAAACCAAAGCCAGGGACAATAGAACTGGTTACCACTGTATTTATCTATACTTTGAGCGTTTAAATGAAAAAAAAAAGATTTTTTTGCACGTCATGCGTGTCTCCCATGGGGCAGCGAGAAATGCTCGCCCGGTATCCAAATTTCTCGGGCGGTACCCAAAACCATGATGGTGTCTGAGCATGGACTAAGATACCGTGTTAACTCATGTACGGAAGGAGATTTATTTGAGAGGAAATTCTGGAAACTTTTCCGGTAGTTACCCAGATGTCAATACAGCGCACACACACACATGAGCCCAGGGAGAAATCCAACAGAAGCAGGCTGGCCGGTCGGTTAAATTTTGGTGATGTGGCGCGTAATCATCATCAAGTTAGCCAATAAGTCTACTTCAACACTGCCAGTCAAAAGTTTTGGTTCACTAAGTTTGAATGAGTTCACATCCGAGGTGAAGAGCTCACCTGCATCAGTGTCTGAACCAGCACGGCATGCAAACTCATTAAAAGGACGTGTATCAGCATCTGATAAATTGTCCCAGGTAAATGTGCGGCTAAATTCAGGAACTGATGTTTTGCAAAGTCAGCAAATTAGCAGCCCTGCAAAGTCCAAGAGTAGATCTTCTGTTCCTGAAGATGATGGCAATTACAGTAACAAACCAGTAAAAGATGCGTGCTATTTTATTACCTTTTTTATAGGTCCACGCAGTATTTTTCGTTGCATACTTTACAGAACTTTCTGTAAATTTGTATCAGTTGCATAGCTTTTGTTTACCTCTACATCTATGACGATGACCCACTCCAATAATCCCCACGTTAGTCTGAATCAAAAGGAGAAGACCAGAACAACATACATGATTTTATTCATTGATGGTTGATTTAGTAGGTACTACAATCCAATCAAGTGTGTCCAGCTCCCTGATTGTGTTCCTCTCCAACCTTTGAAACTCAGTTTTCAAGTTTAGCAATCCAGCATTTATTCTAAGGACTCAAATCCTCCCAAAAAAAAAACTTGTGTTGGATTGAATCAAAGAAGCCAGGCAAAAAAGCCTGGTGCTCCTTTGTTCGAAGAACAAAAACCCTAGACTAGATAGAACTGACACACGTATGGAATTATATAAAGTCATAATGCATCACAGAGGAAGATAATAAGTAGAAGTCTGGAAACCGATTAACGAATGGGTTTAACCAATGCCACAGAGCACTGGTAACATGTCCGAGCATCAGCAGCTCTCCCATATATCTCCTGGGGATTTCTCCCTAGGAACCTTTATTGCTTGTACTTCACCAGTCTTATTATTGTTACTAAAATAAAAGCAGTTCTTGAGTTGCCCCTCTTCTGGCGGGCCTAGAACGGCATGCCGTAGTCGTCGCCCGCAAACTGGGGGCTCCAGACCCCGAACACGTTGTCGGCGAAGCCGGACTGGTTCGCAGGATCGGACACCGGGGCGTCTCCAGCGGCGGGCTCTTCAGCCATGTGTTCGTTCTCGACGACGTTTGCCAGGTTTGCCTGCTGAAGCGCCTGGTTCCAGGCTTCATCTACCTGGAGCAGTTCCTCTGGTGAAATACCGTCTACCTGGAGCAGATCCACTAGTTCAAGGCCTTGCTGCTCCTGCCCCTGTCCTTCCATCTGGTTCTTCAAGAATTTCTCCACCTCTCCCCGATCCCAGTCACTGAAAGGCTCAGACTGCGCATTCTCTGCGGCGGGGTGGTAGTTGTCTATACCGTCAAGCAGGGCATTGCCTGCTAGATCCACCAGATAACCAGCGCCCATGGCTGCAGCAGGCACCTCGTTCACTTCATGTGGAGTAACTGTGGCGTGCGCCTCGTCCATGGTGTCTTTCTGCAGAGTAACTGCGGCGTGCACCTCGTTCATTGTGTCTTCCTGTGGAGTAACTGCGGCGTGCACGTCGTCCTTGGTGTCTTTCTGCATGTCATCGCTCTCCAGGTTGATGACAATCTTGCCTGCTGCTTCAGTAAGACTGATCTCCTCTCTCTCCAGGTTGATGAAAATCTCGCGTTCATATCCATCAAGTGCTTTGCTCTGTACAGGCAGCACCTCGCGTTTGTATGACAGGCTCTCATTATAGTACTGCAGGCTCTCCTGGTACCAGTCCCAGATAGATTTGGTACCATGTATCAGAACTGGAGGTGGACGTGCATTAGTCCGAGAAACTCGTGCTCCAGCCGAACTCTCCCCCACTTGTCCCCACCGCTTTCCGGGGTAATTGTACCACATAGCAGAGGCTGCTGAACTTCCCTCCATGTGTGGCCACACCATCCCGGGGTACTTGTCCCAGATAGAAGAGGCAACCCCATGTGTGAACTGCGTCTGGGTTGTTGCCGGATAATTATTGGGTTTAGCACTGGGTGCCTTGTATGACGATGAAATCATCTCAGATAATTCCTTCATGCTGGCATAATGTTGATAGCCCTCTTCATCGTGAGATAACCTCTGCCTCTGCGCTCGCAGCCGGTGTTTCTGCATCAGAATACACAACAGAACATTCAAGACAGGGATCACACATCACAATATAGAAAGTGAGCGTAATGAAGAAATTTTAGCGTTTTAGCATAACAACGCTGAAATAGATGAACTTGAAACTTGTGGAGTATGTATTTTTTTTTCTCAAACAAGCGCCCGGACGTGTTTCGTTTTGTATTAGAAGGAGAGTGCCAAGAAAGCACAAACAGTCACAACAAGACCAAAAAGAAGCCAAAGCCCTACTGCTAGCATCAGCTAAGGGTAGACCAAAGTTACGTCAATAAGCCCCTAATTTAACCAATAAAGGAGAAAATACCTATAAAGTAGTACATTGTTCACAAAATTCCCATATACGTGAAAACAATTATTAATCAGTCGATTTGGTAAACTGGGTTATAATAATGCTTTGGATAGTCTGATTATTTACGAATTCGGTGCTAACATGCATAAAGTTTTTTTTTCAATTGTGATTGGTTCTGTAACAAAATCTACTCCTGAAGCTGCATGGTTTGGAAATTTGAAATCTTATCTAGAGCACCATATACAAAACTTAATCTCCATGGCATGCAGAGACAGAGAGTACTGACTACTGAGTACTGACGCAGGTATGAGACATCCATGTACATGTGTTTCTTCTGGAAAATAAAGAAATAACAAAGGGCACACAGTAGAGTATCACAGTGGAAACATTCTTTCCTTCCAAGTTTATTCAGTTAAAATGGAATCTTGACCCTTGTATTTAGCATGCAAGGCTGCCAGTAACTGTGTGAGCTTTTACTGGGGTATGAATTAAAAGGTCAAATATTAAATAAAGTTCTCTTCCTATTTGTTTCTTCAACAGTTCAACAGTGTGCACATAGTTCTTTAAAATTTTGTGAAGTCGGACACTGTTGCCACAGAAAATTACCCAATTGATTGAACAATGCAGAACCTATATTTACACAAAATAAATAGCAGAGGGAAATGTCTTATTTTTCACACTAAGATCAAACCAATAATAAAAAATTAATTATTATGTTGTTGTTGCTATTCCAGTAGGTGTTTGTTTCTCTTTTACCTTTTTCCCTTTTGCCCAATCACTGTATGTTAATGAGCACATGAGTTGGTAAAAGGACTCATCTGCACGTAACATCAATTTCTTTGGTCACTCAGCCTCCATGCGTTAGTTACCGTGTTCCTCAAAATCTTGCCGAATCAGAAATCCGAATCCGAGCCAGATTCGGAGACCGTGACTTTGTCCGAGCAGCACTAGCTGCTGGTACTTAACGTGCCAGGGTACAAAACAGTGATAAAGGTGATGACCAAGCGGTGGCATACACCTGCAACTTCAGGAATCGTGTAGTGATGACCACCGTGATCAGATCTCTTGCAATTAGCTGGTTCTGCAAGATTAGTTTAGGCAATGCTGCAACCATTCTGTTGGTTAATCAATATATATGTGCAGAAATGGCAAGTGCATAGTAGCTTCCATCTCTACCAAATATTCATGCATGGGGGGATCAGGTTGGCAGTGGCAATCAATAGCCAATGGCCACCGAAGGGGGATAGTCAGTTGTAGTGGTGGGAACCAATGACTGGACAGAACAATGGCCATGCCATCGAACTTCAAGGCTATAGCAGAATGACAATATCATCGTAATTAGTGGCAAAAACAAAAGGTTTCGTTCGGGAAAGTGCATAGGATGGAAGAAAAATATAAGGCTCAAATGCCAAACGTTCAGTCAGTTTAAACTAACTAGCATGCATAGGTTGTCAGCTTCTACTACTTATGATCGTCTATTAAACAAACAAAATTTAACAAAAAACGTACATGGTGCCTATTGATGTACCGGCAATACCACAGTTGAGGTAAACTAAATCGATCACCCACCTGGAGATGGCTTGCAACATGCTGTATGGTCAAATTCAAATCCTTGGCATTCATGTACTGGTGAATGTTTCGAGCCGTAGCAGCTGTTAGCCAAAAAGAAAAGACACTCAAAGGTCATGCTTTTTCAGCTGTTAAACATAACAAACGACTAATTTATGCCAAGTGCAGATAGCCTTACACGCCCCAAGCACTTCAACAGCCTGCAAGAACTTCTCATGGAGCTCACTGCTCCATAAGAACCAACCCAGATTCTCTGAATAGACATTCGCGTTCAACGCATCTTGTTTTTCATCCTCAGTTTCAGACCTGTGATTTTTAATAGACCTGTGTTGAAGTGCTCTCATCCTCAGAAAATTGACGGTTTCAGTATCCAACGGCTTAACCACATTGAAGCATGTTCCAAGGGTCATGCGTGTAGAGACTGACTCATCATAGGCACACATAGCTGCAACCAAGAAACAACACTCCTAGATTAATGAGTTTGGGATGGAAGAAAATTTCTTAAAACAATACAGCTCTGAATACAAATGCTTACTGATGAGAGGCACTTTAAGTGCATTCAGGATGTGGTGAAACAGCACCAAGGTGTCCATCTCTGCATTGCCAGGATGAACTTCTGCTACTACCAAATCAAGCTCCTCATTTTTAGCAACCCCCCTTTTAAGGGAATCTAGGGCCTCTTCCACTGTTTCAAATGGAAGAACTACAAAACAGTAGAAGTTAGACTCAAAATTTTGGAGAGTAAACACCGTGTTATCATGTCCAAATATAGTTATATTAATATCCCAACCTGCACGTACTATTGCAACAAGTGAGTATCTTCTAAGGACTAATATAGCTACTTGGTATGTGATTTTTCTCATTTGACCACATAATCCAACACTTTCTGCACTCTAATAGCACTTGGATGGGCGGCCCAGTAACTAGCAGCTAGCTATATCCCATTACGAACTACATATGCTGCCTCCGTTTAAACTGTGAAGTTCACACAATATATTACACACACATATGCTATATAATCTAATGGTCAGGGTGACGCAGTAACACTATATCCTATATGGGAACTGCATCTGTTTCCTTTCTGTTTAAAAATGTCATAGATCTACGGAAATGCTCCACATATATATGATGGTCGTACGAGCTATACATGATACCGAGGACAGGTTCACTGCCATGTAGGGCCATAGCTCGCCAAGCTTCACGTCATCAGAAGCGTTCTATATCCACACACGAAAGCCATCCAACCGTTAATTAGTGGTCAGATCATGATGGATAGAACGTATAAATTGTCCCACCGGACGACCGTACACCCAAACTTCACGCCAAGCAGCCGTACACCCAAACTTCCCGCCAAACAGATGTACACCCAAATTTCCAGCCAAACAGCCGTACACCCAAACTCCCCACCAAACAGCAGAAATATGAAATATCTGAAATTCGATCAGATGTGACTGTAGATAGAAGACACCAACAGATATCAAATTGTGCCTTTTATAGTAGCCCCATGAATATGCAAAATCTTGTGCAACAGATATCAAATCGTGCCTTTTATAGTAGCCCCATGAATACTATCTTTCATTCTCCCTCTAAAAACAACTTCCTTTTTGGACAGGAAGGGGAAAATACGAAATGGAGATGCTTGGGATTGAAGTGTGCACCTTTGAAGTTGAATCTAGCAAGCGTATTGGAGATGGTCCACAGGGAAACCGGATCTCGATCAAGAACTAAAACTGAAAGATTTTCCATCAGGTCAGTGAGACCCTATGGGGTGGAAACGAAGTCTGCCAATGTTTGTGGTGGATCTAACCATATATGGATCTAATACCTTCTTTCGGCGTGAGACCTTCACCAAGGGCAAAAGATACACACTATATACCAGACGATGTCAGAAAAGGACAAGAATTTAAGTAGACTCCATCTAAGTTTTTATTCAAAAGCTGACCTGTATTTGGACAGGGAGGTTGAACAAGATATACTTACTTGAGAAATACAAAAGTTAACAACATTATTTTGTCCTCTTGTGCTTCTTCAGTTTCCAATGTAAAGAACATGCAAGACCATGTACAATGCAAGCCGGTGCTTATCTGTAGAGAGCAGATGCTTAATTATGCACCCTTGTCACAGACATAAGCACCGGTGCTTAAGAAAAACACAGTTTGTTTTACTAAGCACCTCTCTAAGCATCTTGCATTGTATATGGTCTAAGAAGGTGTGAACCCTTCCCGTCATGACTTCATGTTATCTGTTCTCTATCACCACGCTTGCTTTTGGTGACTAGTGATGAACGATGTAATAATGATGGCTATATGTGTCAGGACCCCGATCCTAAGTCACACCGATCTAGCATGTAACACATCATATCACTTTGCGGCCTCACGCACGGTATTCCACGGGTGCCACCTTACCTGGCCCGGGACCGTTTGCGCCTTTTGGCTCACGTATATGATAGTGTGGCTAGCATCCATATGACAAAGAACCCGGGCCGACATGGCTAGTCGTGAACCCAAAGCGGCGCTAACCTATGAGGACAGGCATACATGAATCACATCGAGCATGTCGGTCATCAACGTGTGAATCCGGGCTGTAGCACTGGGCTAACAGGACTCCGGTAACCCGGGCTGTAGCAGGCTAGGCAGGACTCCGGATGTCACCGCGTGACATTTCCCCGAAGGGACAGACACAGGAACGAAGTGAATCACATGCCGGCCAGTCAAGTGTTCCGAGCAGTAGTGCTGGGCTAGCAGGACTCCGGTGAACCGGGCTGTAGCGGACTACTATCGCTCAGAAGCACTAGACTACATTTCCCCATATGATAGGCTGCCAAGGATAAACAACTAGATAGTCGGATCCCACACATAGCAAGCATTTCAATCATACACACAATATGCTCGATATGTGTAGATACAACATGGCATCACAACAAGACTCTACGACTCAAGTATTTATTCATTAGGCTCCGAGGAGCGAGATATTACAAACATGAGTCTCATGACCCAACACTCAGAGCATACAAGTCAAAACACAAGCGGAAACTTAACATGTCTGAGTACAGACATCTACAAATAGAAAAGGCTGAGAAGCCTGACTATCTACCAGATCCTGCCGAGGGCACAAGATCGTAGCTGAGGTAACAAGCTAAACGTCGAAGTCCAAGCGGTACTACTAGCGAGACTGAAGTCTCTCTGCAAAAACATAAAATAGGCAAACGTGAGTACAATTGTACTCAGCAAGACTTACATCAGAACTAACTACATATGCATCAGTATCAATAAAGGGGGTGGTGGAGTTTGACTGCAGCAAGCCAGCTTTGACTCGGTGGCTATCCTGAACTACGACTGCAAGTAACTCTTTTGAGGTGGCGCACACGAGTCCACATATTCACCATTTCAATACACCACTATGGATCCGCTCCCGTCTCCCTACGAGAAGGCCATCCATAGCACTCACACTTATCTTGCGCATTTTAGAGTATCCACTTTCACTTGTCTATGAACTGTACAAGGGGTCCAAGTTTCCATATCCGAGGAATCCGGCTATTCGAATAGATAATGATAACCCTGCAGGGGTGTACTTCTTCACACACGCTCTCGCCACTTATCGCCCTGTACACGTCATGTACCTCGGCAACCTTCAAGCGGAAGCCGGGCGAGGGAGTCGGCCACGACCTGACTAACCACGCAAGTCTCTAGTCCAGGTTTATCGCCTATTCGGGTTCCATCCGCAAGGAGATCCGGCCGGGGTGTCGCTCACGGCCCCAAACGATGTGAGCAGGGTTCCCAAGCCCACCAACCGGGTGCCACTTGGTACACCGTGCCACTGTGCCTAGTCTGTCCCAAGCCCACCTGTACCGGGTGCCACTTGGTAGACTACTAACACTACCTACAAACACCAGAAACTAGTTGCAACTCCTGGACAGAGATCAGGTTGATTAATAAGTCGAGAGGGGCCGAGTTACCGGAACCCAATGTGTGGTAGTAACTGTTCATGGATCACAAACACAGAACTCAGTTCCTGAGGACGGCTGCAATGAGACAACCCACCATGTACTCCTACATGGCCTCTCACCGCTACCTTTACCAAATCGTGTTCACACACTTAGCTCTCAACAGTAGGACATGTTCACCACATTCCAATTCATTCCCGATGAATCAGACCCGACTCAACTCTAAGCAGTAGCAGGCATGACAACAAGCATGAATGAGTAGGCACATCAGGGCTCAAACAACTCCTACTCATGCTAGTGGGTTTCATCTATTTACTGTGGAATGACAGGTCATGCAAAGGATAAAGGGGTTCAGCTACCGCAGCCAGTAACACATGAATCGTTGTTGTCCTAATGCAATAAAAGAGAGCAGGAGCGAGAGAGTGGGATTGTATCGGAATGAACAAGGGGTTTTTTGCTTGCCTGGCACTTCTGAAGATAACATTGAGTCTTCATCAGTGTCAACGATCACATCGTCGGAACCACGTCTAACGAGAGGGAACAAACACCGGCAAAACACAAGAGGAACCACAATCAATGCAATGCACATTCATATGAATGATATGTCATGTTAAGGTACTGAATTGACCTAATGCAGTAGTAAGCCAAGTTAATTGGATTGGAATTCAAACAAGGTTAAACTCCAACTCCAAATGCTATTTCATAAATTGTCCTAATCATGATTCATCCTATTCAGTGAGGTTAACTTGTTCAATCATGCATGAAAGTGTCATAAACAGATTCTTCATATTTTCCTGATCAAATTTCATATATAAATTGTTTGATTTGGAGTTACGGTTGAATTACTATGGATTTCTGAAGTTTAGGCTATTTTCTGAAATTTATAAATCATTTAAGATTTATTTAAATTCCAGAAAAGGGATTACTACGTCAGCCTGACATCATCATGACGTCAGCAAGTCAACTGAGCGGCGCGGGTCAAACCTGGACGGTGGGGCCCGCGTGTTAGTGTCACAGGGGCTAATCCTATTTTTAGTTAAACTGAAACTAGGTAATTAGCAGGGACTGGCCCCACATGTCAATGACCCAGGGGAGGTCAAACCCCTGGTCAACAGGCCTAACACGCCGGCGGCTCGTCGCCGGCGACAGCGAGCACGGCGGAGGGCTCGGGTTTTGCCCACGGTCGACCAAATCGGCCGCGGTTTGGTTCTACGCGTAGCTAAGGCTCGGGCGCACCTGGCAGGGTAAGCAGAAGGAGCTGGGGTGGCCGGAGTTGACGGCGGCGAGCTCTAAGGCGGCGGCCGGAGTTTGGGTGAACTCGGGTTCGGCGTTAGAGAGCACGTGGGGAGGAGCTGGTCTGTGCTGCATGCTCCTGGGCGTGCGCCGCATCCAACGGAGCAGGCCGCTGGGCGAGAGGAGGCCGGAAACGACGGCTGCGACGATGGCCGGCGGCGGTGGAGCTCGGTTACGGCGGGGAACGACACTACGGCAAGCGACAGGCCACGGGGACAGGGGGAAACGGCGGAGGAGCTCACTGGGAGGTCGAAACGCAGCTCAGTGGGCTCGGGGTCGACCCGGAAGCGGCGAATTTGTCGATGGCGTCCGGCGGCCGTGCGGAGAAGACGAGCTCGAGGACGAGGCTTCAGGGCGTCCGGGGTCCTGCGGTTTGGCGTAGAGGTGCGCGGCAGCGAGGCAGAGCTCGTGGACTGGTCGGGAAAGCGAGGGGGAGGCGGTGGGCACGGCAACGCCGAGCAGCAGCGACAGCGGCGCTCGGACGTGTTCGGGAGGGGGAAACAGAGAGAGGAGAGAGGCCAGGGAGCGAGGGAGAGGGGAGAGGGGAGATTCGTGGCGTCGCGGAAGGCGTCCAGGGCGACGAGGGGGCAGCCAGGCAGGCAGGGAGGAGCTGGCGCGCTCGGCGGCGTCGCGGTGTCCCTCCTCTGCCTACTGGCAGAGGTTGAGGACGACCGCTTCGCCCTGGTGGGTTGGGCCGGTGAAGCTGGGCCGGCAACAGGTAGGTGGGCCGAGGTAAGTGCCAGGTAAGGGTTTTCCCCTTTTTGTTTTCTTTTCTAATTTTCTGACATTTGTTTGGTTTAATAAAAATACTAAACCATTTTATTTACTTATGCCAATTTTTGCAGGGGCTAATGGTATTATTCCAGAGCTCCTCAGTTACTGGCATAATTTTTGGACAATATTTCATATATATAACAATATATATCCAAAACAAATAACTATTGCATTAATTCCAAATGCCCAAAATAAATATTTATGAGCTCCTAAAAATATTGGTTGATTTTTATCTCTGCCCAATATTTTCAGAGAGAGACATGAACATTTCTTGGACCCTTTTGGAGCAATTTTTATCTGGGTTATTTCCAGAAATGATTCTGAGGGTTTCACAAATCCTCATTTCAAAATTTAATGAAATTTTAAACATGATGCACACATGACTAGCTAGCCTTGAGCATACCAGAACTAGGGATGTGACAATATGTTCACATGTATTCTCAGTATGTTCATGGCTCCAAATTTACCTAAGGCGCATGTAGGGCACATGCATGTTCTCCCTAGCTCTCGCCCACAGTACTATTTTTTTCTTCATTCAGTACCTAGTGTTCATATGAAAGAAACAAAGCAAGCAGGCCATTCACCTATTAATTAGCAAACATATCAATACTTCAGTTGCAATAATTAGAACCTCCAAGTCCTAAAGGGTCTCAAGTCTCAATTATCAAATTTCAAAACAAACCAAATGGTGATGTGCTGCTTTAAGATGATTCCTCAAGAAAAAGTCTGAAGGGTAAATAAGGTAATTTATTGGCCAGCTTCATTATTTATAAAATGCAACAGTTTCACTGATTTATGGCATGCTGTCATGCATACCAAGAATTCTACTACAAAGAGTCCTCCTGTGGACAGGTGTCGTGATGACATGTCATATAATCAATGGGTTAATGCATGCCGGTGAATTTGATCTTGTGGTGCTATCTGGCGCATGGTTGGCAATGTTGCAAGCACGCAATCCTACATGATGTATGCATGAGCACTAATTGCACCGACGTACAAGATAACTTCACAAAAGACAAAAAAAAACACTAGTTGTAGCCGCGATTGCATCGCTATCTTAATGCCGCAACAGACACTCACCCTAGCCCCAATTGCATCACCACATCTGCTCTTTTTAGGCAGCAAACCTACATATCTATCCACACGATAATGCACCAACAAAAATAATGAGATGTGCGGTTGATTTCTACAAAGAAAAAAAGGTATATAACCGATTCCTTAACAAGGAAGATATGCGAATGATGTTAAACATTGATGCAGCCTCTAAGTGGGATGGGACAAACTGAGGAGGAAACAACCAGGGCAAGCCTAAAATCAATAAAAACTTCTAAAAGAGAAAGTATCCACGCTACGGGCGACCGCCCTGGGTTCCAATGCTTGTCACCACCCCTATCCCAAAAGATATATGACATGGCCTGTGCCCAGTGTGATGCATGTGTTTCTTGGAGGAACTGATTGCACATATATCATTTTTGAAGGAACTGATTGCCCATCTCGAAAACACAACACCAGGAAGAGATCCCAGACGAAATGCCCTTCAAATCGAAACCTGGAAGCCAGCTTTTTCTTCAGATAATCGAACCTGGATCCACATACTTCTAAGCAACAATCGAAGTAGGCGCGACACAGATGCTTTAACCAAACTAAATCGAAGTAGGCAGACGCTTCGGAATGGTGCGCGCTTACTGGGGGAGGGAAGGCCAGGGTCGAGGGCAGCAGCGCCGCCGGCGAGCGCGAGGCGTAGGAGGAGGAGTCGCGCCTCCCGACCGGGCGACGTCGGGATCCCTCGTCTCTCTCGCCGGCGGTCGCCGCCTCGCCATGCGCCGCCTCGCGAGTAGTACGGTCGTGGCACACGGGGATTCAGACGGAAACGGATGGGCCTGGCTGCTCATGGGCTCAAAATGCTTTAGCAGAGTGGGCCCTGACATGGCCATATGAGCTGGCCCGGCCATAAAAGGGCCTGGCACGACACGGCCCGTATCGTGGGCTTTTAGATTTTTTTTTTTGTGGCTCACATATGGATCGAAAGGCCGAAGGGAGAGCAAGTAATGGGAGCAACTAGTTAACGAGCGCTCTTTCGGTAGCCTCGCCACGATCAGCGCCACTTGGCGCGCTCTCAGCTATTCTTCACGTGTCGCGCTCTGGACGCTTCCTTCGGATTTTGTTTTTTCTATTTTTCCGCACGCGTTTTCGGTTTTTTAAACGGTTTTTTCTGGGTTTTTTCGACGTTTTGGTTTTCTCTTGGTCTTTCTTAGCTTTTCGACCCAAAAAAAATTCGAAAAAAAAAATTGCGCGAAAACAACGCGTTTTCTTTTTTTTTCGCGAAAGTCACGGTGTTTCTTCCACAAGAGGCACGGTTGTGCTTTAGTGAGAGTCACGGCCGTGCCTTTCGGAAACAAAAAAATGTGTTTTCTGTTTTTTTTTCTTTCACGAGAGTCACGGTTTTGCTTCTGCGAGAGGCACGGTTGTGCTTTTGCGAGAGTCACGACCGTGCCTCTCGGAAAGGGAAAAATAAAACGCGTTTTTTATTTTTTTTTCTTTCGTGAGAGTCACGGTTTTGCTTCCGCGAGAGGCACGGTTGTGCTTTCGCGAGAGTCACGGCCGTGCCTCTCGGAAAGGGAAAAATAAAACACGTTTTCTGTTTTTTTTTCTTTCGTGAGAGTCACGGTTTACTTCCGCGAGAGGCACGGTTGTGCTTTCGCGAGAGTCACAGCCGTGCCTCTCGGAAAGGGAAAAAATACGCGTTTTCTGTTTCTTTTTCTTTCGCGAGAGTCACGGTTTTGCTTTCGTGAGAGACACGGTTGTGATTTCGCGAGAGGCACGGCCGTGCCTCTCGGAAAGGGAAAAAAACCGTGCTCCCAGTCTGGTTTTTTCGCTCGGTTTTTTTCGTCCGGTTTTTTTCGTGAAAAAAAATTTCGTCAAAACCTATCAACATGGGATCTAGTTTTGAAGATCTCGACGCGAGGAATCCAATGGTGAAAACGGTTCGAGATTTGGATGCACGATTTAAGAGATAAAACGTTTTGAATAAACGGATCTACGAAAAAAGGGAAAACTCTCAGATTGCGACAAGTGGCGTGACCTGAGAAAGTGGAGTGTTCTTTGCAACAAGTACTCCTTAATTAGTGATTTCGGCAAGTAATTAGCGAGTACTCCTTACACACAAAAAATATCAGCAAGTACTCCTTCGAAAGCCCCTGCAAGAGTCGTCGCCACATGTCGCGCTCTGGGCGCTCCGTTCGAAAAAAAATTCAGTACACCTTTTCAGCTTTTAGATTTTTTTTCTTTTCGGATTTCCCCCCGTTTTTCTTAGGTTTTGCATAGAAAATCTAAAAAAATATGCGAAAAGCGTCCTTTTTTCTGCAAGAGGCATAGATTTAATTTTTGTGGAGACACGGATTTGCTTAGGTGAGAGGCACAATCGTGCCTCTTGGAAAGAAAAAAATCCTTCCGCGAGAGGCTTAAATTTACTTCTGGTGGAAGTATGTATTTGTTTCTGCGAGAGGCATAATTGTGCCTCTCGGAAAAAGAAAAAATGAACTTTCTTTTTCTCTCCGCGAGAGGCATAGATTTACTTCTCGTGGAGGCAAGTCGTGCCTCTCAAAAAAAGATTAAAAAAAAGAAAGTTTTATTTTTATTTTATGAGAGGCGCAGATTTATTTCTCAATGAGGCACGGATTTGATTTTGTGAGAGCCACAATTGTATCTCTCAAAAAAGTGGGGATGCGCATTTTTTTCCTTCTACGAGATACACAGATTTACTTCTTGTGGAGGCACGAATTTGCTTCAGCGAGAGCCACAGTCATGCCACTCGGAAAAAAAGGAAAATATGTTTTTTATTTGTTCTTCGAGAGGCACATATTTGCTTATTGTGCCTCTTCGGAAAGGAAAAAACATGCTTCTGTTTATTTTTTCGTCTAGTTTTTTGGTGAAAAAATATCGTTGAAACCTATCAACATGGGATCTAATTTTGAGGATCTCGACGTGAGGAATCCAACAGTGAAAACTGTTCGAGATTTGAACGCACGGTTTAAGAGATAAAACATTTTAAATAAATGAATTTATTAAAAAAAACTTCCGGGTTGCGACAAGTGGCGCCCTGAGTACTCCTTAATTGGTGATTTCACGTGCTTAGCATCGTTTCCTTCTACAGCGATTTCGTCAAAATTGTTCGTTTGAAAATTTTCCGAAAAGCTAATTATAGGTTCTTCTGTTCATCGAAACAATAGGGCCGTTATGCTTATTACTAAACTTGTTGAAGAGATGAAATAGAACCAAGGTCTATCTTTTTTATTAGAGGTTGAATCGGAAGAAGAATTAGGCCAAAAATTAGGATACATTATCAAAAAAACGAAACTTTCATTGAAGAGAAGCAAATGAAACACTTTCATAAACATTCTCGTAGAATCAAGAATGAAGTTTTCATTCCATACATGCCAGATCCTGAATTAGTAACTGCATCCAATCTCCAAAAAGTCTCGATTGTTTCAATTTCTGAAATGAGATATTTACGGAATCCTCATGAATAGGACCAAACATTATTGCATGCTATTTCCATAAGATGCTTCTTTCTTATTCTTAAGCAAGCCCTCGAGAGGGCTTAGTTGATCACGATTTCCGGTAATGCTCTCTCTCATTTTTAATTGTTTTGCCACATCATTTTTTGTCTAAGTGGCACCCTTAGCACCAGTACACCTTAGAGCACTAGGAAGGACCTAAGAGATGATCTCTTAGCATAATATGTCTCACCATGTTTTTAGAAATAGCTAGTTGTATTTAAGCAAAGCTAAAAGATAATCATTGTAGACATTTTTTATTATCATCTCTAAATTACATGCAAGACTTAGATAAAAATATCTTATTAACCTCTATACATGCCCTAATTCGTGTGTTGTGCGGGCCTGTGTCGGAACAAAGATCCATGCACGCAGGTCGGCCTTACAAACCGGCTCATATTGCGAGGTTTGAGTGGGCGGCATTTTTTTTGGGATCAACATGCTCCTCCACTGCCCCAATTTCTTTCACCAAAACCTCATGCGAGCAAAAGAACCTCCATGACCGAAATCCTCGCCCCCTTCCTGCGATGGCCGGTGGCGGCGCTTCCCCTTCCCTAGCGGCGGCCGCCGCCACGGCCGTCCAGGTGCGCTGCGTCGGCTGCCGCGGCGTCCTCGTCGTGGCCTCCGATATTACTGAGTTCATCAGCCCCAAATGTCGCATGGCGCATCGCCTTCCCCCCCGAGCTCATGCCCTCCTCCTCCCCGCCCAAGGCATCACCTACCCCGTCTCCACCCCAGCCTCCCCCCTTCCTCCTTAGCCTCACTCTCATCCCGCGCCTCCCCCTCCCCCTCTCCCTGCTGCTTCCCGCCGCTCTGGGCCATGGGTGCAGGGCATGGACCCCACCAAGATCCAGCTGCCCTGCGCGCGCTATAAGGCCATCCTCAATGTGCCGCATGCCCTCGCCCGCTTCAGGTGCCCGCAGTGCGACGTCGACCTCGCCATCGACATCTCCAAGCCCACCACATCAATGATGATACGTGTTTTTGTCACAATTATCATCATAGAAGTGTCATAACCATGACAGAAAAAAATGTATGACATAGATGACATAGGTGAAATTGTACTTGAGTGGGCCACTTTGCTTGGTGTGCCCGAGGCTAATGAAGATGACATAGATGTCTATGCTAAGCCCAAGATGGATTACAACTCCATGGCCAACATGTACACTAAGGTACCAGAGAAGTACAAGGAATCACATAAACTTGGCTCGGTTTATTTCTTGTTGGCAGGACTTGCTACCTCCAACACTATTATGAGGAATACCTCGATACCCAAGTCACGTGATGAGAGGATGATTCGAGGTCACTCCATCAATTTGATGCATCACATTAATCAACATGAGAAGATCAAAGTCATGGACCTTATTATAGAGACTATCAAGAGGACAACTGCTGATCAGAAGAGATCATGTGGATTTGCCCCTCATATTCAGATTCTTATCAACTCCAAGGGTGCAAACAAGAACCTTCTGCTGGATCACGAGCATTTGCCACTTCAGCCAGAGTTTGAGGACAACACTATTGTCATGGATCACTCACATCCTACTTTAGCCGCAGCTCATGCTAGTGCAGAGGCTGCAAGGGCTTCAGCAACCAGTGCCCCCTCAACTCCAGTGCTCAAGCCAAGACAGACCAGATGCAATACCCCATTCAAGCCACTCAGAGGATCGAGCGGAGCCTGGCCAGCTTCGTAGAGAACCAGAAGCGCCTTGAGAGGATTATAGAAGAATTTTTTTATGATATGGATATTAAAGTGATAGAAGTTCAGTCCACGGTGGAGAAGCTGAAGAAAGAGGTGGATGAGGCAAGGCATGCTAGCATTGATGAGGATGAGCACCATAGCCCACTACTTCCCACTACTGCTCAGTTCCAGAGGATGCCTAGGTCAGCTGTAGTGCCAAACACTTCCAGAGCCACAGTTTCAGCTCCAACTGCTACTCCCGCTGCTGCTCCATCAATTGCTCCTGCTGTCTCCACTCCTCCAGTTCAGCAGATGTCATCCGAGGCATTTGCCGATGCACTCATCTCGACTCCGACATCGACGCACACCGGCGCTGCAAGTCAGAGGACTTCACCACCCTGGAGCTGCCGGAGATCAAGCCTAGAGAGACGATTAGCTCTGTACTTATTCGAACTTTTTTGGTACTTGTTGCCAAAGGGGGGAATTTGTATAGATCATTAGGCTTCGAGTGAGCGAGTGTTTTTCTTTTCCTTGCTTGATTTTCTTTGACTTTTTGCTACAATTTGGTTTGTGCTACTTTGAGATACTATTGTGCGATGCTTGTATGAGACTACGTTATTGTGTGCTTGATCATATCGTACTTTGATGATATACTTGCGTGGGTATTCATTCCATATGCTTTTGTATGATCATTCACTTGCTTACCAGGTGATGAGTGTCATTTACATTGCAATCCTATCATTTTGAGCGCTCCACCAAGATGTATGTGGCATGGAAGATTAACCCATGGAACCTAATTGATTGTGCATTTGCATTCAAACGCAAATTTTTAATAATGCACAAATTTAGGGGGAGCTCTTGTTTATCACATACTTCTCAAAGCAACAATGTATTTCATTCATTATATCTTTGGTCGAAGCTTTGATCTATATGTTGTCATCAATTACCAAAAAAGGGGGGATTGAAAGTGCAACTAATCCTCGGGTGGTTTTGGTCATTAATAATAACATATATGTCATTGATCTAACAAACATTCATGATAGATTTTAGAAAAGATCAATGATTGGCATGACATGAACTAATGGATGTGGACCCCTCAAAATGTGAAGAACAAATTTGGCTAGCCCAAGACTCTACATTTTTAGTTTACTAGTCCAAGATCACATTGAGTCCCTTAGGAAAGCCAATACTATTAAAAGGGTGTGAGGTATTGTTGATGAGGTCGTTGCTCAAAGTGCTTAGTGAAATTGCTCCAAAAACCCTCAGTCACTTTCCCAAAACACATCTGTCCAAAACCCTAATTCGTCATTTCGGACCCACCGACACAATCCATTCTGGACCCACTGAGATGACCCTACTACTGCCACAGCCAAAACCCTAACATTTTGGTCTGACGGAAATGGCTCTCGGTCCCATCGAGATGCCTGGCCAAGTTTCTGTGATGAAATCACTTCATCTTGGAATCACAGAGTGAAAACGATCAGAATTACCGAAACGAGGTTATGCCTTTGCCATTGCACTTCGGTCCCACCGATATGGTATAAACGGTCTCACAAAAAATGCTAACAGTCAAGTCTTTTGCACTAATCGGTCTCACAGAGTTTATCACTTCGGTCCCACGGAGTTAGGTCAAAAGCTTGTAACGATTGGAATTTTGATGCTGCCTATTTATACCCCTCCACCACCACTTACTCTCAGAGAGAGCCATCAAAAGAAAACACAACTTCCACCATTCATTGTCTGAGAGAGAACCACCTGCTCATGTGTTGAGATCAAGAGATTCCATTCCTACTATTTGAACCTTGATTTCTAGCCTCTTCAAGTTGCTTTTCACTCTAATCTTTCTCCTACCCAAGCCAAATTTGTGTGTTAGAGAGAGAGATTGAGTATTGAGGAGACTATCATTTGAAGCATAAGAGCAAGGAGTTTGAAAGTGCTAGTTATTGACTAGAGGGGGGTGAATACGCGATTTTTATGGAAGTCTTCAAAACATGAAAGTTTCAAAGACAAACAATATAAATGAACCTATTAATATGCAGCGGAAGGTAGACTACACTAGACAAGCCATAGTCAAGCAAGTAATGAAGCTAAAGCACGAAGACTATTAGCAGCTAGGTAATATGGATCAAGATGGAAGATAATATTAAGACTAACAAAAAAAGTTGTCACACAGTGAAGTCAAACAGATAATGCAAACATGCAAAGACTTCACGAAGACAAACTGTAAGTAAAGATAGGGAGAAGATAGAACCAGTCTCTTGGAGAGGACAATGTTGTGACAACTGTACGTCTGGTTAGGGAGGCTGAGATTCAACTCAGAAGACCGCGTCTTCACCTTATTCCCCTTGAGCTAAGGACACCCAGTCCCCACCCAATCACTCTGGTAAGTCTTCAAGGTAGACTCCCGAACCTTCACAGACTTCGTTCACAAGTGATCCACAATGACTCTTGGATGCTCAGAACGCGACGCCTAACTGGCTGAAGGATTCACAGTCCTCAAGTGTAACAAGTCTTCAGGTCACGAAGACAGAAAGACTTCAGAGATGCCTAACACTCTTTGGCTCTGGGTGTTTTGGGCTTTGTCCTTGAGGGAGTCCTGGACTAAGGGGTCCTCGGGCGTCCGGCCTGTTATTCATTGGGCCGGACTGTGGGCTGTGAAGATACGAAGGCCGAAGACTATACCCGTGTCCGGATTGGACTTTCCTTGGCGTGGAAGGCAAGCTAGGTGACCAACGGTGAAGATTCCTTCTTATGTAACCGACTCCATGTAACCCTAGATCTCTCCGGTTTCCATATAAACCGGAGAGTGTAGTCCGGATAGGACACATTCATTACTATATTCACATAGGCTAGACTTCTAGGGTTTAGCCATTACGATCTCGTGGTAGATCAACTCTTGTAACACTCATATTCATCCAGATCAATCAAGCAGGAAGTAGGGTATTACCTCCATAGAGAGGGCCCGAACCTGGGTAAACATCGTGTCCCCCGTCTCCTATTACCATCGATCCTAAACGCACAGTTCGGGATCCCCTACCCGAGATCCGCCGGTTTTGACACCGACATTGGTGCTTTCATTGAGAGTTCCTCTGTGCCGTCGACAAAAGGTTTGATGGCCCCTTCAATCGTCGATGATGACGTTGTCCAGGGAGAAACCTTTCTCCCCGGACAGATCTTCGTATTCGGCGGCTTCGTACTACGAGCCAACTCGCTTGGCCATCTGGAGCAGATCGATAGCTACGCCCCTGGCCATCAGATCAGATTCGGAAGGTTGAACTACGTTGCGGACATCCATGGAGACTTGATCTTCAGCGGATTCGAGACCGCGGCAATCGCTCCCCGCCGCCCCGATGGACATGGCTTAAACCTGTCATCGGGCCGCATCCAGGAGATAGCTCCTGCAGCAACTCTGGCCTTAGATCCGGAGTAGATAAAGCCGTCCCAAGATAGGGAGCTCAACCCCATCACGGGGGCTACCGATTCCACGGCGTTGGAGCCGCACACAAATTCTACTGCATATGATATCCGCATCAGCGGAACCCCGGACTCGTCCCCGGTGTCAGGGTCCGAACCCTGCGGGTCCGCAGATACCGAACTCGATCAGTTATCGATTTTCAAGTTCAGCGCCGCAGACGTCCTCCAACACTCGCCCATGGGCGATGTACTAAACTCACTAAAAAACCTATCCCTGGCAGGCGACTCGCCACCGAACTATGTTCGGTTCGAACTTGCGGCGGATGATGGAGAATTTTGCTTCCTACCCGCCACCCACTTCATCGCCACTGTCGAAGACCCAACCAACACGCTTAACCCTGGCTCCGAAGACATCGACGGTATGGACGACGATGAGGGGCAAGGCCATAACTCAATACCCGCTAGACGCGGGATGGCCACTTCATGGTACGACGTGTGTATGATAGACACACCCAACGACGCTTTCGACGGTGACAAGGAGGACCCAGCTGAGGATAAACCTCCAGGTATATAGTCCGAACACCGGCGCGCCCTGCGCCGCTCTAAGTCACGACGCTCAAGAGAAAATAATACTAGCACCGGAGAAGATAACACTCTGGACGATGAAGACCCTGTTAAGGTAGGATCCGAACAAGAGGAACACGAAGGCGGGCAAGACAACCCTGATGAACAAGCAACATATGGAGACTCAAAGGATAGCAATTATCTCCCACTCTTCGAGGAAGAGGAGATCCTCGACAATGAGGATTTTATCGTGCCTAAGGAACCTCTCGAGCAGGAGCGCTTTAAACGCCAGCTCATAGCCACTACAAGGAGCCTAAGAAAGAAGCAGCAGCGGCTTCAAGCGAGCCAAGATTTGATCAATGATAGATGGACTGAGGTCTTGGCCGCCGAAGAATACGGCCTTATCGGCCCAGACAAGAATCCCCCCAACAGTAGGTGGCCCCCCTCAATACAATGGCAGGGCGTTGGAGCCCACACCAGCATCGAATAAGGACGTAGGCCGACCACAGTTCAGTCCGGATAACGCAGCAGCCCAAGCAGAGCATCATACCAACCCATCCGGCCGTCAAAACAAGAACAAAACAGCTCGGGTGAACACCCGCGACATCCAACAGGACCAGGAGGGTAGGACAGGACACACGAAGTCAATACACAGATCGCGGGGACATGCCCCGACCGGTGATGATGGTCACCTATTCAGACACAACAGAGCCGACCACGCCCGGTCCGAACTCCGTAAAGGGATTCCGCGGGAGGTGCTTCATAGTGTGGCTCAGCATAGAGGAGCCGCACACCCTCTCTCCTTCACTGACGAGGGAATGGAGCATTGATGTCTACTACACAACCATCTTCTTGTAGACGTTGTTGGGCCTGCAAGTGCACAGGTTTGTAGGACAGTAGCAAATTTCCCTCAAGTGGATGACCTAAGGTTTATCAATCCGTAGGAGGCGTGAGGATGAAGATGGTCTCTCTCAAGCAACCCTGCAACCAAATAACAAAGAGTCTCTTGTGTCCCCAACACACCCAATACAATGGTAAATTGTATAGGTGCACTAGTTCGGCGAAGAGGTGGTGATACAAGTGCAATATGGATAGAAGATATAGGTTTTTGTAAACTGAAAATATAAAAACAGCAAGGTAACAAGCGGTAAACGTGAGCGTAAACGGTATTGCAATGATAGGAAACAAGGCCTAGGGTTCATACTTTCGCTAGTGCAAGTTCTCTCAACAATAATAACATAGATAGAACATATGACAAGCCCTCAACATGCAACAAAGAGTCACTCCAAAGCCACTAATAGCGGAGAACAAACGTAGAGATTATGGTCGGGTACGAAACCACCACAAAGTTATTCTTTCAAATCAATCCGTTGGGATATTCCTATAAGTGTCACAAACAACCCTGGAGTTTTTACTAGAATAACACCTTAAGATACAAATCAACCAAAACCCTAATGTCACCTAGATACTCCATTGTCACCTCAAGTATCCGTGGGCATGATTATACGATATGCATCACACAATCTCAGATTTATCCAACCAACATAAAAGTACTTCAAAGAGCACCCCAAAGTTTCTACCGGAGAATCAAGAACGTGTGCCAACCCCTATGCATAGGTTCCCAATGTCACGAAACCCGCAAGTTGATCACCAAGACATACATCAAGTGTTCTCATAAAGACTCAATCTGATAAGATTACTTCAAAAGGGGAAACTCAATTCATCACAAAGGAGTAGAGGGGGAGAAACATCATAAGATCCAACTACAATAGCAAAGCTCGGGATACATCAAGATCGTGCCATAGAGGAACACGAGAGAGAACATGAGAGAGAGAGAGAGATCAAACACATAGCTACTGGTACATACCCTCAGCCCCGAGGGTGAACTACTCCCTCCTCGTCATGGAGAGCGCCGGGATGATGAAGATGGCCACCGGAGATGGATCCCCCCTCCGGCAGGGTATCGGAAAGGGGCCCCGATTGGTTTTTGGTGGTTCTGGAGGCTTGCGGCAGCGGAACTCCCGATCTAATCTCTGTTCTGGAAGTTTTGCGATACGTAGGTATATATGGGTGAAAGGGATACGTCGGTGGACCGAAGGGGGGCCACGAGGCAGGGGGCACGCCCCAGGGGGGTGGGCGCGCCCTCCACCCTCGTGGGCACCTCCCTTCTTCCCTGACGTGCACTCCAAGCCCATCCGATAGGTTTCCTTCTAAACATAACTTCTCCAGTTGATTTCGTTCCGTTTTGACTCCGTCTGATATTCCTTTTCCTTGAAACACTGAAATAGGCATAAAACAGCAAATCTGGGCTGGGCCTCCGGTTAATAGGTTAGTCCCAAAAATAATATAAAAGTGGATAATAAAGCCCAATATTGCCTAAAACAGTAGATAATATAGCATGGAGCAATCAAAAATTATAGATACGTTGGAGACGTATCAAGCATCCCCAAGCTTAATTCCTGCTCGTCCTTGAGTAGGTAAATGATAAAAAAGATAATTTTTGATGTGGAATGCTATTTGGCATAATTTCAATGTAATTCTTCTTACTTGTGATATGAATATTCAGATCTGAAAGATTCAAGATAAAAGTTCATATTGACACAAAAATAATAATACTTCAAGCATACTAATCAAACAATTATGTCATCTCAAAATAACATGGCCAAAGGAAGTTCATCCCTACAAAATCATATAGTTAGGCTATGCTTCATTTTCGTCACACAAAGATGTTCCCAACTTCTATACCCCCGATGACAAGCCAAGAAATTGTTTCATACTCAAATAATCTCAAACTTTTTCAACCTTCACGCAATACATGAGCGCGAGCCATGGACATAGCACTATGGGTGGTATAGAATATGATGATGGGGATTGTGTGGAGGAGACAAAAAAAAGGAGAAAGTCTCACATTGATGAGGCTAATCAACGGGCTATGGAGATGCCCATAAATTGATGTCAATGCGAGGAGTAGGGATTGCCATGCAACGGATGCACTAGAGCTAAGAATGCTCAACAAAAGAAAACTAGTGGGTGTGCATCCAACTTGCTTGCTCATGAAGACCTAGGGCATTTGAGGAAGCCCATCGTAGGAATATACAAGCCAAGTTCTATAATGAAAAATTCCCACTAGTATATGAAAGTGACAAAATGAGAGACTCTCTATCATGAAGATGTTAGTGCTAATTTGAAGCACAATATATGAGACTCACTACATGAAGAACAAGGTGCTACTTTGAAGCACAAGTGTGGAAAAAGAGATAGTAGCATTGCCCTTTTTATTTTCTCTTTTTTTGACCTTTCTTTTTTTTCTTTTTGGCCTTTCTCTTTTTTTTGATTGGGTAATGCTCTAATAATGATGATCATCACACTTCTATTGATTACAACATAATGATTACAACTCGATACTAGAACAAGATATGACTCTATATGAATGCCTCCGGCGGTGTACCGGGATGGTGCAATGAATCAAGAGTGACATGTATGAAAAATAATGCATGGTGGCTTTGCCACAAATACGATGTCAACTACAAGATCATGCAATGGCAATATGAAAAAAGTAAAGCATGTCATGATGATGATGATGGTGGTGGAAGTTGCATGGCAATATATCTCGGAATGGCTATGGAAATGCCATGATAGGTAGGTATGGTGGCTGTTTTGAGGAAGATATAGGGAGGTTTATGTGTGAAAGAGCGTATCATATCACGGGGTTTGGATGCACCGGCGAAGTTTGCACCAACTCTCAATGTGAGAAAGGGCAATGCACGGTACCGAAGAGGCTATCAAATGGCGGAAAGGTAAAAAGTGTGTATAATCCATGGACTCAACATTAGTCAAAAGAACTCATATACTTATTGCAAAAATTTAGAAGTCATCAAAAATCAAGTACTACGCGCATGCTCCCAGGGGGATAGGTTGGTAGGAAAAGACAATCGCTCGTCCCCGACCGCCACTCATAAGGATGCACAAGCTAGGTACACTTCATGCTTCAAATTTGTTACACAACTTTAACCATACATGCATGCTACGGGACTTTCTAACTTCAACACAAGTATTTCTCAAATTCACAACTACTCAACTAGCACGACTATGATATTATCACCTCCATATCTCAAAACAATTATCAAGCATCAAACTTATCTTAGTATTCAACCCACTAAAAAGAAAGTTTCACATATCTTGAATACCAAGTATATTAACATTAAGCAAATTACCATGCTATTAACGACTCTCAAAATAATCTAAGTGAAGCATGAGAGTTCATCTATTTCTTCAAAATAAAACCACCATTGTGCTCTAAAAGATATAAGTGAAGCACTAGAGTAAATGACAAACTACTCCAACAAGATATAAATGAAGATCAATGAGTAGCTAAATAATTATTATGCAACTATGTGAAGACTCTCTCTCATTTAAAAATTTCAGATCTTGGTATTTTATTCAAACAGCAAGCAAAGCTAAACAAAATAAAATGACGCTCCAAGAAAAACACATATCATGTGGTGAATAAACATATAGCTCCAAGTAAAGTTACCGATGAACGAAGACGAAAGAGGGGATGCCATCCGGGGCATCCCCAAGCTTAGGCTCTTGGTTGTCCTTGAATATTACCTTGGGGTGCCTTGGGCATCCCTGATACGTCTCCAACGTATCTATAATTTTGATTGCTCCATGCTACTTTATCTACTGTTTTGGACTATATTGGGCTTTATTTTCCACTTTTATATTATTTTTGGGACTAACCTATTAACCGGAGGCCCAGCCCAGAATTGCTGTTTTTTTGCCTATTTCAGTATTTCGAGGAAACATAATATCAAACGGAGTCCAAACGGAATGAAACCTTCGGGAACTTGATCTTCTCACCGAACGTGATTCAGGAGACTTGGACCCTACTCCAAGAAGTTTCCGGGGAGGTCACGAGGGTGGAGGGCGCGCCCCCTGCCTCGTGGGGCCCCCGTAGCTCCACCGGCGTTCTCCTTTCACCCATATATACTGTAGTACCCTAAAACTTCCAGAACAGAAGATAGATCGAGAGTTCCGCCGCCGCAAGCCTGCAGAACCACCAAAAACCAATCGGGACCCCTTTCCGGTACCCTGCCGGAGGGGGGATCCATCTCCGGTGGCCATCTTCATCATCCCGGCGCTCTCCATGATGAGGAGGGAGTAGTTCACCCTCGGGGCTGAGGGTATGTACCAGTAGCTATGTGTTTGATCTCTCTCTCTCTCGTGTTCTCTCTCGTGTTCCTCTATGGCACGATCTTGATGTATCCCGAGCTTTGCTATTGTAGTTGGATCTTATGATGTTTCTCCCCCTCTACTCCTTTGTGATGAATTGAGTTTCCCCTTTTGAAGTAATCTTATCGGATTGAGTCTTTATGAGAACACTTGATGTATGTCTTGGTGATCAACTTGCGGGTTTTGTGACATTGGGAACCTATGCATAGGGGTTGGCACACGTTCTTGATTCTCCGGTAGAAACTTTGGGGCGCTCTTTGAAGTACTTTTATGTTGGTTGGATAAATCTGAGATTGTGTGATGCATATCGTATAATCATGCCCACGGATACTTGAGGTGACAATGGAGTATCTAGGTGACATTAGGGTTTTGGTTGATTTGTATCTTAAGGTGTTATTCTAGTAAAAACTCCAGGGTTGTTTGTGACACGTATAGGAATAGCCCAACAGATTGATTTGAAAGAATAACTTTGTGGTGGTTTCGTACCTGACCATAATCTCTACGTTTGTTCTCCGCTATTAGTGGCTTTGGAGTGACTCTTTGTTGCATGTTGAGGGCTTGTCATATGTTCTATCTATGTTATTATTGTTGAGAGAACTTGCACTAGCGAAAGTATGAACCCTAGGCCTTGTTTCCTATCATTGCAATACCGTTTACGCTCACTTTTACCACTTGTTACCTTGCTGTTTTTATATTTTCAGTTTGCAAAAACCTATATCTTCTCCATATTGCACTTGTATCACCATCTCTTCGCCGAACTAGTGCACCTATACAATTTACCATTGTATTGGGTGTGTTGGGGACACAAGAGACTCTTTGTTATTTGGTTGCAGGGTTGCTTGAGAGAGACCATCTTCATCCTCACGCCTCCTACGGATTGATAAACCTTAGGTCATCCACTTGAGGGAAATTTGCTACTGTCCTACAAACCTGTGCACTTGCAGGCCCAACAACGTCTACAAGAAGAAGGTTGTGTAGTAGACATCAATCCCCAAGCTTAGGCTCTTGCCACTCCTTATTCCATAGTCCATCGAAGCCTTACCCAAAACTTGAAAACTTCACAACACAAAACTTAACAGAAAACTCGTGAGCTCCGTTAGCGAAAGAAAACAAAACACCACTTCAAGGTACTGTAATGAACTCATTCTTTATTTATATTTGTGTTAAAACTACTGTATTCCAACTTCTCTATGGTTTATAAACTCTTTTACTAGCCATAGGGTCATCAAAGTAAGCAAACAACACACAAAAACAGAATATGTCAAAAACAGAACAGTCTGTAGTAATCTGTAACTAAGCAAACTTCTGGAACTACAAAAATTATAAAATAAATTGGTGGACCTGAGAATTTGTCTAGTAATCATCTGCAAAAATAATCAACTAAATAGCACTCTCCAGTAAAAAGTTCTAGCTAATCTCGTGAGCGCTAAAGTTTCTGTTTTTTTACAGCATGATCATAAAGACTTCACCCAAGTCTTCCCAAAGGTTCTACTTGGCACAACCACTAATTAAAACACAAAACCACATCTAAACAGAAGCTAGATCGATTATTTATTCCTAAACAGAACCAAAAAGCAAGAAACTAAAATAAAGTTGGGTTGCCTCCCAACAAGCGCTATCGTTTAATGCCCCTAGCTAGGCATGATGATTTCAATGATGCTCACATAAAAGATAAGGATTGAAACATAAAGAGAGCATCATGAAGAATATGACTAGCACATTTAAGTTTAACCCACTTCCTATTCATAGGGATTTTGTGAACAAATAACTTATGGGAACAATAATCAACTTGCATAGGAAGGCAAAACAAGCATAACTTCAAGATTTTAAGCACATAGAGAGGAAACTTGGTATTATTGCAATTCCTACAAGCATATGTTCCTCCCTCATAATAATTTTCAGTAGCATCATGAATGAATTCAACAATATAACCGGCACCGAAAGCATTCTTTTCATGATCTACAAGCATAGAAAATTTATTACTCTCCACATAAGCAAATTTCTTCTCATGAATAATAGTGGGAGTATCATAAGAGACTTGAATACTATAAATTGTTTCCACATTAAAAGAGTAATGTTCAGATGAAGGGTACTCATAATCATTACAAGTTTTATAAATATAATTATCACTACTCTTTATAGCATAAGTTTTATCACAATAATCATCATAAGTAGCAACTTTGTTCTCATCATAATCGATTGAAACCTCTTCCGAAATAGTGGATACATCACTAAATAAAGTCACGACCTCTCCAAATCCACTTTCATAAACATTATAAGATTCAACATCCTCCAATATTGTGGGATCACTACTTCCTAAAGTTGACACTCTTCCAAACCCACTTTCATCAATATAATCATCGTATGTAGAAGGCATGCTATCATCATAACAACTTTGCATATCAAAACTTGAGAGGCTAAAAATATCATCATCATTAAACATAGCATCCCCAAGCTTGGGACAAAGATTAATTACAACAAATATATTCTCAAATATGTCATCCTCATCAAACATAGCTTCCCCAAGCTTGGGCATTTTCATATCATAAGCATAATCACTCTCATCATTAATAGTATAGATAGCACCGATAGTATAGCAATTATTATGTTCTTCCAAGAAAGTGCCAAAAAGATTTTCAAGATCATAAGAAGTATCATTATCTTCCCAATCATAATAATCACAACAAGCAATAGGCATAACTAGATCATCATCAAGTGTATCATCTTCATTTTCATGAGGCACATCAATAATAGGAGCAACTTTATTTGGGAGAGATACCTTTTTACCTCTCTTCCTTTTTCTTTTCTTCCTCTTCACCACATCATGTTTGGGTTCAATCCTCTTTTTGGAGCTCCTTATTAATGAGATTGGTTGAGTAGAAGGCTCCTCCTCGTTACCTAATTCATCATAAGAAATAATAGGAGGATATTGGGAAGTCTCTTCCCTTTCATTAGCATTTTCTTCATCCTCTATTTGTTTTCTTTTCTTTATGTAATTGGCAATATAAGGATTTTCAATGCAATTCACCGCAGAATACATATAAAATTCTTCTAGATCAAAATGAAGAGTTCTATCAAGGGAAAATTCTGGAATAATATTAGTTATACGTTTTATTTCTTCATAACCCAAGATCAAACTAAGTTCTTTATGATGTGCAAGGGAAATCAAGTCATCACAATTTTTGGACACAATACGATCATGAAACAATTTGCATTGGGTAGTAAAATGATCACGTTCATTGCAAAGTTCACAAGTATGGCTAATAAAAAATAATTTTTCAGCACATGCATCTAGCATTTCTTGCAACCATTTAGTATCTAAGTACTTATGCCTCTTGCAATATCTATCTTCCCTATTTGGTGTGTCCTTGCAAACCCAATGTACTCCTCAAAAATTGACATGTTTATAGGAGACATTTTCATCATAACTAGTGCAATCATCATGGATATTCAAAGAATTCGTACTAACTATATTGCAATCATGCTCATCATTCAAAGATTTAGTGCCAAACAATTTAATGCATTCTTCTTCTAACACTTTGGCACAATTTTCCTTCCCATCATACTCACGAAAGATATTAAAAAGATGAAGCGTATGAGGTAAACTCAATTCCATTTTTTTGTAATTTTCTTTTATAAACTAGACTAGTGCTAAAACAAGAAACAAAAAGATTCAATTGCAAGATCTAAAGATATACCTTCACTTACCTAGCCTCCCCGGCAACGGCGCCAGAAAAGATCTTGATGTCTACTACACAACCTTCTTCTTGTAGACATTGTTGGGCCTGCAAGTGCACAGGTTTGTAGGACAGTAGCAAATTTCCCTCAAGTGGATGACCTAAGGTTTATAAATCCGTAGGAGGCGTGAGGATGAAGATGGTCGCTCTCAAGCAACCCTGCAACCAAATAACAAAGAGTCTCTTGTGTCCCCAACACACCCAATACAATGGTAAATTGTATAGGTGCACTAGTTCGGCGAAGAGGTGGTGATACAAGTGCAATATGGATAGAAGATATAGGTTTTTGTAAACTGAAAATATAAAAACAGCAAGGTAACAAGTGGTAAAAGTGAGCGTAAACGGTATTGCAATGATAGGAAACAAGGCCTAGGGTTCATACTTTCGCTAGTGCAAGTTCTCTCAACAATAATAACATATATAGAACATATGACAAGCCCTCAACATGCAACAAAGAGTCACTCCAAAGCCACTAATAGCGGAGAACAAACGTAGAGATTATGGTCGGGTAAGAAACCACCACAAAGTTATTCTTTGAAATCAATCCGTTGGGCTATTCCTATAAGTGTCACAAACAACCCTGGAGTTTTTACTAGAATAACACCTTAAGATACAAATCAACCAAAACCCTAATGTCACCTAGATACTCCATTGTCACCTCAAGTATCCGTGGCATGATTATACGATATGCATCACACAATCTCAGATTTATCCAACCAACATAAAAGTACTTCAAAGAGCGCCCCAAAGTTTGTACCGGAGAATCAAGAACGTGTGCCAACCCCTATGCATAGGTTCCCAATGTCACGAAACCCGCAAGTTGATCACCAAGACATACATTAAGTGTTCTCATAAAGACTCAATCCGATAAGATTACTTCAAAAGGGGAAACTCAATTCATCACAAAGGAGTAGAGGGGGAGAAACATCATAATATCCAACTACAATAGCAAAGCTCGGGATACATCAAGATCGTGCCATAGAGGAACACGAGAGAGAACACGAGAGAGAGAGAGATCAAACACATAGCTACCGGTACATACCCTCAGCCCCGAGGGTGAACTACTCCCTCCTCGTCATGGAGAGCGCCGGGATGATGAAGATGGCCACCGGAGATGGATCCCCCTCCGGCAGGGTACCGGAAAGGGGCCCCGATTGGTTTTTGGTGGTTCTGGAGGCTTGCGGCGGCGGAACTCCCGATCTAATCTCTGTTCTCGAAGTTTTGTGATACATAGGTATATATGGGTGAAAGGGATACGTCGGTGGACCGAAGGGGGGGCCACGAGGCAGGGGGCGCGCCCCAGGGGGTGGGCGCGCCCTCCACCCTCATGGGCACCTCCCTTCTTCCCTGACGTGCACTCCAAGCCCATCCGGTAGGTTTCCTTCTAAAAATAACTTCTCGAGTTGATTTCATTCCGTTTTGACTCCGTCTGATATTCCTTTTCCTCGAAACACTGAAATAGGCATAAAACAACAAATCTGGGCTGGGCCTCCGGTTAATAGGTTAGTCCCAAAAATAATATAAAAGTGGATAATAAAGCCCAATATTGCCTAAAACAGTAGATAATATAGCATGGAGCAATCAAAAATTATAGATACGTTGGAGACGTATCAAGCATCCCCAAGCTTAATTCCTGCTCGTCCTTGAGTAGGTAAATGATAAAAAAGATAATTTTTGATGTGGAATGCTATTTGGCATAATTTCAATGTAATTCTTCTTACTTGTGATATGAATATTCAGATCCGAAAGATTTAAGACAAAAGTTCATATTGACACAAAAATAATAATACTTCAAGCATACTAATCAAACAATTATGTCATCTCAAAATAACATGGCCAAAGGAAGATCATCCCTACAAAATCATATAGTTAGGCTATGCTTCATTTTCGTCACACAAAGATGTTCCCAACTTCTATACCCCCGATGACAAGCCAAGAAATTGTTTCATACTCAAATAATCTCAAACTTTTTCAACCTTCACGCAATACATGAGCGCGAGCCATGGACATAGCACTATGGGTGGTATAGAATATGATGATGGGGATTGTGTGGAGGAGACAAAAAAAGGAGAAAGTCTCACATTGACGAGGCTAATCAACGGGCTATGGAGATGCCCATAAATTGATGTCAATGCGAGGAGTAGGGATTGCCATGCAATGGATGCTCTAGAGCTAAGAATGCTCAACAAAATAAAACTAGTGGGTGTGCATCCAACTTGCTTGCTCATGAAGACCTAGGGCATTTGAGGAAGCCCATCGTAGGAATATACAAGCCAAGTTCTATAATGAAAAATTCCCACTAGTATATGAAAGTGACAAAATGAGAGACTCTCTATCATGAAGATCTTAGTGCTAATTTGAAGCACAATATATGAGACTCACTACATGAAGAACAAGGTGCTACTTCGAAGCACAAGTGTGGAAAAAGAGATAGTAGCATTGCCCTTTTTATTTTCTCTTTTTTTTGGGCCTTTCTTTTTTCTTTTTGGCCTTTCTCTTTTTTTTTGATTGGGCAATGCTCTAATAATGATGATTATCACACTTCTATTGATTACAACATAATGATTACAACTCGATACTAGAACAAGATATGACTCTATATGAATGCCTCCGGCGGTGTACCGGGATGGTGCAATGAATCAAGAATGACATGTATGAAAAATAATGCATGGTGGCTTTGCCACAAATACGATGTCAACTACAAGATCATGCAATGGCAATATGACAAAAGTAAAGCATGTCATGATGATGATGATGATGATGATGATGGTGGAAGTTGCATGGCAATATATCTCGTAATGGCTATGGAAATGCCATGATAGGTAGGTATGGTGGCTGTTTTCAGGAAGATATAGGGAGGTTTATGTGTGAAAGAGCGTATCATATCACGGGGTTTGGATGCACCGGCAAAGTTTGCACCAACTCTCAATGTGAGAAAGGGCAATGCACGGTACCGAAGAGGCTAGCAAATGGCGGAAAGGTAAAAGTGCGTATAATCCATGGACTCAATATTAGTCAAAAGAACCTATATACTTATTGCAAAAATTTAGAAGTCATCAAAAATCAAGTACTACGCGCATGCTCCTAGGGGGATAGATTGGTAGGAAAAGACCATCGCTCGTCCCCGACTGCCACTCATAAGGATGCACAAGCCAGGTACACTTCATGCTTCAAATTTGTTACACAACTTTAACCATACGTGCATGCTACGGGACTTGCTAACTTCAACACAAGTATTTCTCAAATTCACAACTACTCAACTAGCACGACTATGATATTATCACCTCCATATCTCAAAACAATTATCAAGCATCAAACTTATCTTAGTATTCAACCTCCGTTTTGACTCCGTCTGATATTCCTTTTCCTCGAAACACTGAAATAGGCATAAAACAACAAATCTGGGCTGGGCCTCCGGTTAATAGGTTAGTCCCAAAAATAATATAAAAGTGGATAATAAAGTCCAATATTGCCTAAAACAGTAGATAATATAGCATGGAGCAACCAAAAATTATAGATACGTTGGAGACGTATCAAGCATGAATTTCCAGACGGGTTTAAACCCATTAACATCGAATCATACGATGGAACAACTGATCCCGCGGTATGGATTGAGGATTAACTCCTCCATATTCACATGGCTCGCGGAGATGACCTTCATGCCATTAAATACATACCTCTCAAGCTTAAAGGGCCAACTCGGTATTGGCTAAACAGTTTGCCAGAAAATTCTATTGGCAGGAAGATTTGGAACACGCCTTCCGAGACAACTTCCAAAGAACATATGTCCGGCCACTAGATGCAAATGACTTAAGTCATATTGTCCAGGAGCCTGGCGAGTCAGCCAGGGAGCTCTGGACTAGGTTCTTAGTCAAAAAGAACCAAATTGTCGACTGTCCGGACGCAGAGGCCCTTGCGGCCTTCAAACACAGCGTCCGGGATGAATGGCTAGCGCGTCACCTCGGCCAGGAAGGACTCAAATCCATGACAGCCCTTACCGCTCTAATGACTCGCTTTTGCGTGGGAGAAGACAACTGGCTCGCTCGTAAAAGCAACAACGCCAGTGACTTGGGAACTTCCGAAATTTGAGACGACAATGGTAAGCCACGACGAACCGAACACACCAGTCGCAATAATACTGAAAGATTACGTGACACAATGGTCAACGCCGGAATTCACAATCCGAAACCCGGTCAACGGAAGAAGCCACTAAAGGCAAGCCAGGATGGATCATCCACCCTTGACAGAATATTGGACCGACCTTGTCAGATTCACGGTCATCCCGATAAGCCAGCTAACCATACCAACAGAAACTGTTGGGTCCTCAAGCAGGCAGGCAAGCTTAACGCCGATAGCAAGGGGAGGAGTCCACCAGGCGATAAAGACGACGAAGCGGCTCGCCAGCCGAACACCAGGGGCCAGAAACAGTTTCCCTCCAAAGTTCTACCACTCCCGAAACGGAAATAGCAGTTCGGCTTCCGCCATCCACCTACCATACCGGCAAGATTTACACCGCGCGTACACCACTACGCACTCAAGATACCATGGGCATCGTCGGAAGCACAAGATGGACAACCCTGCAAGAATTCCCGTAATGTTTTTATCCGTTTTCCTTATTTTTCTGTATCATTTCTTAAGAACAGGTGACCAACACGACAACATCTATGACGGACTCTATCGGAGTCTGGATCCGTACACTCACCTAAGGGGCTACTTCCGTTAAAGATTCCCCTCTTCGAGGACGGGCGGCGCAGACGTGCGACAGGAGGTCCAAAAATAACTTTTTGTAGACCGCACTCTTTATTCCGAGCATGTACTATGCCCTTTCTCCTCTGTTCCCAACCACGAGCATGTCAAATAGCCGGGCTTGTGTTTTCTTTTTTTATTATATATATACATAAACTCATAATTGGCATATTGCTCCGCTCCCAGTAAACCTCATCCGAACTAATCTTTCATACTCTTTCAACAATGAGTATGGCCTCAACGCCTGCGTTACAGATGCACCTCAGCATACCCTGCCAGGGGCTCGGTATGGGAACGGAAGAGTTGCCAGCAAAAGTCTGAACAGCTCTATAGCATACTTCGGCGTCGCAAGTTTGGACTTATACGCATCAGCTCCGAATCATTTTCTTGGTACAATAGTTGGGTTGCCCGGCTCCTGTGCTTGCTACCCTACGTTCCGCTCTATCGGCTACTGTAGTAAAGGGAGAACTACTGCGATTGTGCCCTGGTCTAAACCGGACGAGCACCTCAGTAGAGAAAGCCGAAAACTGACTGTCATGATGCAGCGAGAGCTGGTCAACCACTTGATGACTTCTTAGAGTCCTTAGCGATTCTCCGTGTCATATGAGGGTTCTTTTTCAGATCAAATATGTAAGGCATTATACGCCGCATACATACCAGGGGCTATGTCGTAGCCCCACCATAAAATTCCTATGGCTAAGTGAAAGTGTTAACGCCTTATAGTCTGATTGCCTGGTTCGTTGCATTATCACATCCTTCACGGACCAAGACGTTGGATAAAGAGTGATTACATGCTTTTTCGAACACCCCCTTACTTCCTACAAGGGGGCTGAAGCCGACGACTGGAAAACTTTCAGATTATATTAAAACAGCAGCACAGGAGGAATTCAAGCTTTTGAGCAAAAATATAAAAATAGATCAATTATAAAATTGTCCTTTACAATTCTAATACACCTCACTCGAACATTATGTTCCTCGAGCATTGTCCCTCTATCAGGCGGGCGGCTTCCAGGACGTCTTCAAAATAATGCTCTGGCGCATTACGGTCCTTGCCCTTGGGCGGCCTCTTCGCCGCAACATCGACGGCCTTCATCTTCCCCCAGAACGTCTTGACTCGGGAAAAGGCCATCCGTGCACCCTCAGTGCACGCCGACCACTTCGCAGCATCGATACGCGGCACCGCATCAACAAAACGCCGCACCAGGCCAAAATAGCTCTTGGTAACAGGCTCACTTGGCCACAACCGGATTATGACGTTCTTCATGGCATCGCCGGATATCCTATGAAGCTCGGACCATTGGGACATCTGTTAATTCAGCAATAGAGGGCGCTTCGACGCGCCAAATTGTGACCAGAAAAGCTTCTCCGTTGCATACCCCTCTTGCGCTTGGTAAAATTGCCGCATCGGAAGAACTCTTCGGCAAGTCCAAAAATTCAGCCGGAGAACTCCAGACCTGGTTTAGCTGAGCATAGTCCGGGTCACCAAACTTAGTCTGAATCAAAAAGGGCTTACCGGCCGCTATCTCCTTAGCCTGCCGAATCTCTTCACGAGCTGCCCTGGATTCAGACCGAGCTTCACTCGCCTCTCGTACGGCCTTATCAAGTTCAGCCATTTTGGCTTTATTCTCCTTCTCAAAGAATTCACAACGGCTGGCAGTATTCTTCAATTCAAGCGCCAGTGCGGATATTTTTCTCCTTACTTTGGCGCCGAGCTGCCTGTTTGGCTCTTAGATCAGCCGATGCCTTCTCGGCAGCCGCATCACTACACCGGGCTTGCTCCTTGGCCCGGGCTAGCTCCACCCGAAGAGCTTCAACGGGGGTAGCACCATCTGCAATCATACACATTTCATATAAAATCCTTTTCAGCGTCAAGCCTACATTACAAGAACATTGGTGTAAGGAATGCTCGAAATATATACCTTGCGAGTCATCAAGATGCCTGTTGATCAATGCAATGTCATCTTCTGCAATATCCAGCTTTCGCTGCAGTTCGGCCACTTCCGTATTTCGGGTAGCCGCAGGAGGGGAGTCAGCCTGTATTCCAAGTTAAATCAAGGTTAGTAACTGAGCATATATTTTTGATCCTTCGATCGCTTCCTTCGGAAGGCAATTCGAGTCTCAGGGGCTACTGCATATACAACAAGTGCATTCTGTCAATATTATTCAATTGGCAAAACTACATCACAAACCTCAAAACCTCTTAGAAGGCTCGAGAAGGCCTCGTTCAATCCGCTTTTCGCAGATAGAACCTTTTCGACCACCTAACCATCAAGGCACGGTGCTTCTCTGAAATGGACGCTCACAGCAGCATGTCCGTCAGCATTTCCGGCGCTCCGGGGTCTTCGGAAACCGCCGCCGGAGTATGGCATTCTTTGAAGGAATCTGCTTACTTGCCCCTAGAATCGTCTTCGGCCGTAAACCGGACGGTTCGGGGCCGTCATTCTTGATTCCCGAACCCTGAGTGACAGAGGCACCACCTTTGGGTAACACCTTCTTCGTTCCCTGCACTGCTTGACGATCGGGAGGAGCCCTTCGGGACGATACCTCGGTACCATCCCCCCTGTTGGGCGAAGAGGCCGGAGATGGCGTGTCACTCTCCATCATCTCCGGAAGAAGGTCTCCCGAAGAGGAGGACGATTGAGAAACACCAGGCGTTAACCTGCGTGGATGTGCATATGTCGGATAATTACTTCACTAATAGGAAAAGAATGAGGTACGTTTAAGGTGCCCCAGCCTCACTTACGGTTTGGCCAGAGGCTCGTCCTCGCCAGAAAGCCTTACGGCAGCATTGCTCGCCCGGCCCAAACTGCCCGACGATGGCATTTTTCCTCTCTTGGAAGGCTGCCCCTCCTGATCTTTGGATGCAGCCCTCTTTTTGCCATGGAGAGCTTCCTCCGCACATTTTCCCTTGGACAAAAGAGTTTCGGTTTCCCCGAACACAGCGTCTAATTCATCCTCAGTACAGGTATCACCTTCGGGCTCCCTGCTCTCGCCCCCCTCTGCAGACACCTGGTACGGTGTGGGAATCAGCATTCTCGTCAGCAGGGCGGTCGCAGAGTCTTCGGGAAGGGGCGCCGGACACCAGATTATCACCGCTTTCTTTATCCAGTCCTGTATAGGGACGGATTGTTCAGTATCTTGTCAGAAGGTGTTCGGAGTTTGAGTACTTACCGCGGTGTTCGGATGATTGCAGTCAAGGCCGACATCTTTGGTGGTGTCCGGCCATTACTCTCATTCCCTGAAATATAATTTCCACATTCCTTCGCGCGTGGTGCCGAAGAAGTGCTGAAGAGGCCGCCGCCCTTCTGGATTAAACTCCCACATACGGAGAGGCCGCCACTGACATGGCAGGGTTCGGTGGACTAGCATTACTTGAACGACGTTCACAAGACCGATGCCCTTCTCGGTAAGGCTTCGGATGCGACCCTGCAGAGTCTGCACTTCATTGACGGATCCCCAGTCTAGTCCCTTATTGATCCATGAAGCAAGCTGAATTGAAGGACCGGGTCAGAACGCAGGCGTAGCCGCCCACTTGGGGCCCCTCGGCTTGTTGATATAAAACCACCCCTGCTGCCATAGGTCGGAAGACTCAGCGAAAGATCCTTCAAACCAAACCGCGCTGGCAAGCTTGCCTATTGTGACATTGCCGCACTCTGCCTGCTCCTCCTCTGTCACCTGCGGCCTCACGTCAAAGGTCTTGAGCCACAAACCAAAGTGCGGAGGAGTCCGGAGGAAGTCCTCACACGTGACGATCAAATGTCGAGATGAGGAGAATAGAGTCCGGGGCCAGATCGTGAAAGTCTAGCCCATAGTAGAGCATGAGCCCCTGGACGAAGGGGTTAAGCGCGAACCCTAACCCATGGAGGAAGTGGGATACAAACACTACCCTCTCACCGGATTTGGGGGTAGGAACGACCTACCCCTGTGCAGGAAGCTGATGAAGGATTTCCGGGGTAAGATACCTCACTGCATGGAGCTTCGCAATATCCTCCTCTGTGACATAAGAAGCCACCCATCGGCCTTGACGGCTGGATCCAGACATGATTGGGGCTGGTGGCGATGGGAACCCGAGGGCTGGAACTTGGGGTGGCTAGGGTTGAGGAAGAAGCAAGCGCAAAGGAAGAAGATGAGTCTGGGACCCTATATAAAGACCCCAAATACTAAGCGTATCCACCTGGGTCTCGAAACTTACCTATCTCCAGAGAGTTGTACCCAGGGGACAGTTGGGTCACCCACGCTTGCATTAATGAAAATCCCGTGAATAAAGGAACACGATCTCTGCCTTGGCAAGACGTGCCAGTAAAACCGCGTCCCGAGACGTGGGGCGACGTGCCGGCCAACGGTTGGAAATAGTAACCGGGCAGGCGTGATGCGATGTCATAAACAGTTATCAACAAATTAGACTCATGGAATATTGTATTTTCTGCAATTATGTACACAGATCCGGATATATCTACTACACCGAAGACTATTCCGGAGTTTGGAAGGAGGGAACCCACCTTGCAATGCTGAAGACAATCTGGGCGCCGGACTCCTCGCCATTGAAGCCAGGTTCAGGGGCTACTGAGGAAGTCCTGGACTAAGGGGTCCTCGGCCGTCCGACCTGTTACTCATTGGGCCGGACTGATGAGCTGTGAAGATACGAAGGCCGAAGACTATACCCGTGTCCGGATTGGACTTTCCTTGGCGTGGAAGGCAAGCTAGGCGGCCAGCGGTGAAGATTCCTTCTTATGTAACTGACTCCATGTAACCCTAGATCTCTCCGGTGTCTATATAAACCAAAGAGCGTAGTCGAGATAGGACACATTCATTACAATATTCACATAGGCTAGACTTCTAGGGTTTAGCCATTACGATCTCGTCGTAGATCAACTCTTGTAACACTCATATTCATCAAGATCAATCAAGCAGGAAGTAGGGTATTACCTCCATAGAGAGGGACCGAACCTGGGTAAACATCGTGTCCCCCGTCTCCTGTTACCATCGATCCTAGACGCACAGTTCGGGACCCCCTACTCGAGATCTGCCGGTTTTGACACCGACAGTCCTCGCAAGGATTTCTCTCTCTCAAAAGCTTAGGAGGTGGGTTGCTCTCAAACGACAAAAGCCATGCACTAACTCTGAGCAGCCACCAATTTATGGTGTAGGGGTGGGCTATTTATATCCACTAGGAAACCCGACCTGATTTGTCTGAAATGACCCTGGGTCACTAAGGAACTGACACGTATTCCAACGGTCAGATTTCAAACACACGTGGCAGCTTGACTTGGGCTACAAGTAAAGCTGACTCATCCAGCTCTGCATAAGTTTCGCTCTCATAGTCTTCGCTCGAAGACATAGGATCTGGTTGAGCATCACTTCAGTCACTCTGACTTTGTTCACTTGGACCCCACTTAATAGTACGGTGGTTCCTATGACTCAACAAAGAAGAAAAGGAAATTACGAAACAACTATGTCTTTGCACTCCATAGTCTTCACGTGAATGTCTTCTTGAGTCATAAGCTTCGATGTGATTGTCTTCACACACCACCATTGTCTTCAATGTCTTCAACATTTTTAGGGGTCATCTCCGGTAGGTAAACCGAATCAATGAGAGACTACTACCTGTGTTATCCTGCAATTCTCACAAACACATTAGTCCCTCAACCAGGTTGGTCGTCAATACTCCAAAACCAACTAGGGGTGGCACTAGATGCACTTACAATCTCCCCCTTTTTGGTGATTGATGACAAACTGGTTGAAGTTTTCAACGGGGATAAAAGTATGTGAGATTGTAAAGGATTAAGATATTGTCTTCATAAGAGCAAAAGGCTCCCCCTAAAGATGTGCATATAAGTATTTTGCTTTTGGAATGCAAATGCACATAGCAGGTTGTACTTGTGGAGATCCTCTTCAACTTATGAAGGCAATTCATCATGCATGATAAGATATAACGAAGATAATGACATGCATAATGAAAAATGGACGTCTGCAATATGACTTCGTGCGGGATTTATCATCGCATATGCGGAATTTATCATCGCATCATAGAATAGCAGAAAAAGTAGCAGATGACCATCAAGTTTAAGTGTTACAACTCAAAGAACCAGAAGTATCAAAAGCGAGAGTTGTAAGCATTTGGCAAAAAATATAGCAACCACCCATATGGACCCGCTTGAAGACTATCAACTATTATGCTTCTCCCCCTTTTGTCAGTAAGGACCAAAGAGGTTTGAAGACATAGAGCCTCTACTCGTTCCCATGAGGAGTAGGTGGTGAAGCAGCAGGGTCATCGTTGAGGTTCGGTGGTGCAGAAGAACTTGGTGTAGTGTCGATACGCGCCGAAGTTGGAGGTGGTGAAGTAGCATCATCTTGGTCATCAATGACTCTGGCATTAACAGTTGCCGCAGAGGAGGAGTACTCAGAGTCTTTGAGTGAGGGAGTCTGATGCAAGGCAGCATTCCTGGGAGGAGTGGAATCAAACTGGAATCTCTCTGTGAAGCCATCATCTTGAAGATCAGCTTCAGCACTAAACAATGGCAGACTCTTCCACGACCTCCGACGGGTTTCATGAGTGACAAATGCATTCTTGGTGGCAAGGTTGCGAATGCGATTGACATCCACCAAGAGGCTTTGCATCTGACGCTTCAGCCAGTCGTGATGCTTATCTTGCTTTTGATGCAGGGCAACGAGAAGCTCTCGAGGCCTTTGAGCAATTGTGCTTCCAGTGGCTTCAGTATGGGCACGATGAGGTGCATGTGTATTGCCAGCCAAAGGATAAACACGAGTGGCAGCCCAAACTCCTTCAATGGGCTGAGTGAAGCTTTGGTGATCAGCATTGTGAAGATAAATTGGCTCCTTGGCAGGTTCTGGGTAGATTGCTTTGATAGACATATCAACCTCGGGCAAGAATATTAGATGGTTGCACGCAGACGGCTGATAGTTGACAGCAGAGTGAAGCTTGATAAGGCGCATAACCCATGGAGCATAGAATTTCAACCCAAAAAGATCAGAGCCAGATGCAACCAATTGCCTGATGAAGAAGTCTTAAGCATTGAAGCCGATGCCATTGAAGATATAGAAAACCAATATCTTCATTGCTCCTTCGAGCTTCGCTGCAGGAGAATGTCCCTTGACAGGCCATAGAGTTCGCCTGATGATATGATAAATAGTGCGGGGTAGATACTCTAGGTCTTCAACAAAGAATTCCCTTGGATATTCAGCGCCGCTTGGCAGTGGCTTCATCATGCTCAGAATTTGGCTCATGTTGGGCTCAGGCTTCTGGAAGATGCTCTCCAAAGCATTGCGGTGAAGCTGACAACCAGGTTCAAAGAGTTCACCTGGAGTGGGCAGGTGATGTCTACTACGCAACCTTCTCCTTGTAGACGTTGTTGGGCCTCCAAGTGCAGAGGTTTGTAGGACAGTAGCAAATTTCCCTCAAGTGGATGACCTAAGGTTTATCAATCCGTGGGAGGCGTAGGATGAAGATGGTCTCTCTCAAGCAACCCTGCAACCAAATAACAAAGAGTCTCTTGTGTCCCCAACACACCCAATACAATGGTAAATTGTATAGGTGCACTAGTTCGGCAAAGATATGGTGATACAAGTGCAATATGGATGGTAGATATAGGTTTTTGTAAACTGAAAATATAAAAACAGCAAGGTAGCAAGAGGTAAACGTGAGCGTAAACGGTATTGCAATGATAGGAAACAAGGCTTAGGGTTCATACTTTCACTAGTGCAAGTCCTCTCAACAATAATAACATAGTTGGATCATATAACTATCCCTCAACATGCAACAAAGAATCACTCCAAAGTCACTAATAGCGGAAAACAAACGAAGAGATTATGGTAGGGTACGAAAACCACCTCAAAGTTATTCTTTCCAATCAATCAGTTGGGCTATTCCTATAAGTGTCACAAACAGCCCTAGAGTTCGTACTAGAATAACACCTTAAGACACAAATCAACCAAAAACCTAATGTCACCTAGATACTCCAATGTCACCTCAAGTATCCGTGGGTATGATTATATGATATGCATCACACAATCTCAGATTCATCTATTCGACCAACACATAGAACCTCAAAGAGTGCCCCAAAGTTTCTACCAGAGAATCACGACGAAAATGTGTGCCAACCCCTATGCATAGGTTCCCAATGTCACGAAACCCGCAAGTTGATCACCAAAACATACATCAAGTGGATCAATAGAATAACCCATTGTCACCACGGTTATCCCACGCAAGACATACATCAAGTGTTCTCAAATCTTTAAAGACTCAATCCGATAAGATTACTTCAAAGGGAAAACTCAATCCATTACAAGAGAGAAGAGGGGGAGAAGAAACGTAAGATCCAGCTATAATAGCAAAGCTCGCGATACATCAAGATCGTGCAAAATCAAGAACATGAGAGAGAGAGAGAGATCAAACACATAGCTACTGGTACATACCCTCATCCCCGAGGGTGAACTACTCCCTCCTCGTCATGAAGAGAGTCGGGATGATGAAGATGGCCACCGGTGAGGCCCCCCCTCTGGCAGGGTGCCGGAACAGGGTCCCGATTAGGTTTTTGGTGGCTACAGAGGCTTGCGGCGGCGGAACTCCAGATCTAATCTCCGTTCTGGAAGTTTTAGGATACGTAGGTATATATGGGTGCAAGGGGTACATCGGTGGAGCTGCGGGGGCCCCACGAGGCAGGGGGCGCGCCCTATCCACCCTCGTGGCCAGCTCCCGTATCTTCTGACGTAGAGTCCAAGTCTATCCGGTAGGTTTCCTTCCAAAAATAACTTTTCCAGTTGATTTCATTCCGTTTCGACTCCGTCTGATATTCCTTTTCTTCGAAACACTGAAATAGGCATAAAACAGCAAATCTGGGTTGGGCCTCCGGTTAATAGGTTAGTCCCAAAAGTAATATAAAAGTGGATAATAAAGCCCAATATTGCCTAAAACAGTAGATAATATAGCATGGAACAATAAAAAATTATAGATACGTTGGAGACGTATCAAGCATCCCCAAGATTAATTCCTGCTCGTCCTCGAGTAGGTAAATGATAAAAAAGATAATTTTTGATGTGGAATGCTAGTTGGCATAATTTCATTGTAATTCTTCTCAATTGTGATATGAATATTCAGATCCGAAAGATTCAAGACAAAAGTTCATATTGACATAAAAAATAATAATACTTCAAGCATACTAATAAAGCAATTATGTCTTCTCAAAATAACATGGCCAAAGAAAGTTATCCCTACAAAATCGTATAGTCTGGCTATGCTCCATCTTCACCACACAAAGTATTTAAATCATGCACAACCCTGATGACAAGCCAAGCAATTGTTTCATACTTTAACATTTTCAAAACTTTTTCGATCTTCACGCAATATAGAGCGTGAGCCATGGATATAGCACTATATGTGGAATAGAATGGTGGTTGTGGAGAAGAAAAAAAGAGGGGAAGATAGTCTCACATCAACTAGGCGTATCAACGGGCTATGTAGATGCCCATTAATAGATATCAATGTGAGTGAGAAGGGATTGCCATGCAACGGATGCACTAGAGCTACAAGTATATGAAAGCTCAACAAAAGAAACTAAGTGGGTGTGCATCCAACTCGCTTGCTCACGAAGACCTAGGGCATTTTGAGGAAGCCCATCATTGGAATATACAAGACAAGTTCTATAATGTAAAATTCCCACTAGTATATGAAAGTGACAACATAGGAGACTCTCTATCATGAAGATCATGGTGCTACTTTGAAGCACAAGTGTGGTAAAAGGATAGTAACATTGTCCCTTCTCTCCTTTTCTCTCATTTTTTTATTCGTCCGGAGTCTCATCCCGACTTGTGGGGGAATCATAGTCTCCATCATTCTTTCCTCGCTTGGGACAATGCTCTAAAAATGATGATCATCACACTTTTATTTTTCTTTACAACTCAACAATTACAACTCGATACTTAGAACAAGATATGACTCTATATGAATGCCTCCAGCGGTGTACCGGGATATGCAATGAATCAAGAGTGACATGTATGAAAGAATTATGAATGGTGGCTTTGCCACAAATACGATGTCAACTACATGATCATGCTAGCAATATGACAATGATGGAGCGTGTCATAATAAACGGAGCGGTGGAAAGTTGCATGGCAATATTTCTCGGAATGGCTACGGAAATGCCATGATAGGTAGGTATGGTGGCTGTTTTGAGGAAGATATATGGTGGGTGTATGATACCGGCGAAAAGTGTGCGGTATTAGAGAGGCTAGCAATGGTGGAAGGATGGGAAAAAGTGTGTATAATCCATGGACTCAACATTAGTCATAAAGAAATCATATACTTATTGTAAAATCTAGAAGTTATCAAGGCAAAGTATTACGCGCATGCTCCTAGGGGGGTAGATTGGTAGGAAAAGACCATCGCTCGTCCCCGACCGTCACTCATAAGGAAGACAATCAATAAACACCTCATGCTCCGACTTTGTTACATAATGGTTCACCATACGTGCATGCTACGGGAATCACAAACTTCAACGCAAGTATTCTTTAAATTCACAACTACTCAACTAGCATGACTTTAATATTATCACCTCCATATCTCAAAACAATTATCATGCTTCAATCTTTTCTTAGTATTCAACACACTCATAAGAATTTTTCTTTTATTAGTCTTGTATGCCTAGCATATTAGAATTAAGCACATTACCATGCTATTTAAGACTCTCAAAATAATCTAAGTGAAGCATGAGAGTTCATCTGTTTCTTCAAAATAAAACCACCACCGTGCTCTAAAAGATATAAGTGAAGCACTAGAGCAACAACAAACTACTCCAAAAGATATGAGTGAAGATCAATGAGTAGTCAAATAATTATGCAACTATGTGAAGACTCTCTAACATTCAAGAATTTCATATCTTGGTACTTTATTCAAACAGCAAGCAAAGCTAAAGAAAATGACATGACGCTCCAAGCAAAACACATATCATGTGGTGAATAAAAATATAGCTCCAAGTAAAGTTACCGATGAACGAAGACGAAAGAGGGGATGCCTTCCGGGGCATCCCCAAGCTTAGACGCTTGGTTATCCTTGAATATTACCTTGGGGTGCCTTGGGCATCCCCAAGCTTAGGCTCTTGCTACTCCTTATTCCATAGTCCATCGAATCTTTACCCAAAACTTGAAAACTTCACAACACAAAACTTAACAGAAAACTCGTAAGCTCCGTTAGCGAAACAAAACAAAACACCATTTCAAGGTACTGTAATGAACTCATTCTTTATTGATATTGGTGTTAAAACTACTGTATTCCAACTTCTCTATGGTTTATAAATTATTTTACTAGCCATAGATTCATCAAAATAAGCAAACAACACAATGAAAACAGAATCTGTCAAAAACATAACAGTCTGTATTAATCTGTAACTAACGCAAACTTCTGGAACTCCAAAAATTCTAAAATAAATTGGTGGACCTGAGTAATTTGTCTAGTAATCATCTGCAAAAAGAATCAACTAAATATCACTCTACAATAAAAAGTTCTAGCTAATCTCGTGAGTGCTAAAGTTTCTTTTTTTTACAGCATGATCATAAAGACTTCACCCAAGTCTTCCCAAAGGTTCTACTTGGCACAAACACTAATTAAAACATAAAACCACATCTAAACAGAAGCTAGATGGATTATCTATTCCTAAAAAGAACCAAAAAGAAAGAAAGTAAAATAAAATTGGGTTGCCTCCCAACAAGCGCTATCGTTTAACGCCCCTAGCTAGGCATGATGATTTCAATGATGCTCACATAAAAGATAAGAATTGAAACATAAAGAGAGCATCATGAAGAATATGACTAGCACATTTAAGTCTAACCCACTTCCTATGCATAGGGATTTTGTGAGCAAACAACTTATGGGAACAATAATCAACTAGCATAGGAAGGCAAAACAAGCATAACTTCAAGATTTTAAGCACATAGAGAGGAAACTTGATATTATTGCAATTCCTACAAGCATATATTCCTCCCTCATAATAATTTTCAGTAGCGTCATGAATGAATTCAACAATATAACCAGCACCTAAAGCATTCTTTGCATGATCTACAAGCATAGAATTTTTATTACTCTCCACATAAGCAAAAAAATTCTCATGAATAGTAGTGGGAGCAAACTCAACAAAATAACTATCATGTGATTGAAAATTAAGATCAAGATGACAAGTTTCATGGTTATCATTATTATTTAAACCATACGCATCATCACAATAATCATCATAGATAGGAGGCATGCTTTCATCATAGTAAATTTGCTCATCAAAGCTTGGGGGACAAAAAATATCATCTTCATCAAACATAGCTTCCCCAAGCTTGTGGCTTTGCATATCATTAGCATCATGGATATTCAAGGAATTCATACTAACAACATTGCAATCATGCTCATCATTCACATATTTTATGCCAAGCATTCTATATAATTCTTCTTCTAGTACTTTGGCACAATTTTCTTTTCCATCATACTCACGAAAGATATTAAATAGATGAAGTGTACGAGACAAACTCAATTCCATTTTTTGTAGTTTTCTTTTATAAACTAAACTAGTGCTAAAACAAGAAACAAAAAGATTCGATTGCAAGATCTAAAGATATACCTTCACTTACCTAGCCTCCAAGGCAACGGCGCCAGAAAAGAGCTTGATGTCTACTACGCAACCTTCTCCTTGTAGACGTTGTTGGGCCTCCAAGTGTAGAGGTTTGTAGGATAGTAGAAAATTTCCCTCAAGTGGATGACCTAAGGTTTATCAATCCGTGGGAGGCGTAGGATGAAGATGGTCTCTCTCAAGCAACCCTGCAACCAAATAACAAAGAGTCTCTTGTGTCCCCAACACACCCAATACAATGGTAAATTGTATAGGTGCACTAGTTCGGCAAAGAGATGGTGATACAAGTGCAATATGGATGATAGATATAGGTTTTTGTAAATTGAAAATATAAAAACAGTAAGGTAGCAAGCGGTAAAAGTGAGCGTAAACGGTATTGCAATGATAGGAAACAAGGCCTAGGGTTCATACTTTCACTAGTGCAAGTCCTCTCAACAATAATAACATAGTTGGATCATATAACTATCCCTCAACATGCAACAAAGAGTCACTCCAAAGTCACTAATAGCGGAAAACAAACAAAGAGATTATGGTAGGGTATGAAACCACCTCAAAGTTATTCTTTCCAATCAATCTGTTGGGCTATTCCTATAAGTGTCACAAACAGCCCTAGAGTTCATACTAGAATAACACCTTAAGACACAAATCAACCAAAACCCTAATGTCACCTAGATACTCCAATGTCACCTCAAGTATCCGTGGGTATGATTATACGATATGCATCACACAATCTCAGATTCATCTATTCAACCAACACATAGAACCTCAAAGAGTGCCCCAAAGTTTCTACCAGAGAATCACGACGAAAAAGTGTGCCAACCCCTATGCATAGGTTCCCAATGTCACGAAACCCGCAAGTTGATCACCAAAACATACATCAAGTGGATCAATAGAATAACCCATTGTCACCACGGTTATCCCACGCAAGACATACATCAAGTGTTCTCAAATCTTTAAAGACTCAATCCGATAAGATTACTTCAAAGGGAAAACTCAATCCATTACAAGAGAGAAGAGGGGGAGAAGAAACATAAGATCCAACTATAATAGCAAAGCTCGCGATACATCAAGATCGTGCCAAATCAAGAACACGAGAGAGAGAGAGAGAGAGAGAGAGAGAGATCAAACACATAGCTACTGGTACATACCCTCAGCCCCGAGGGTGAACTACTCCCTCCTCGTCATGGAGAGCACCGGGATGATGAAGATGGCCACCGGTGAGGGTCCCTCGTCCAGCAGGGTGCCAAAACAGGGTCATGATTAGGTTTTTGGTGGCTACAGAGGCTTGCGGCGGCGGAACTCCAGATCTAATCGCCGTTCTAGAAGTTCTAGGATACGTAGGTATATATGGGTGCAAGGGGTACGTCGGTGGAGCTGCGGGGGCCCCACGAGGCAGGGGGCGCGCCCCCACCCTCGTGGCCAGCTCCCGTATCTTCTGACATAGAGTCCAAATCTATCCGGTAGGTTTCCTTCAAAAAATAACTTTTCCAGTTGATTTCGTTCCGTTTTGACTCCGTCTGATATTCCTTTTTTTCGAAACACTGAAATAGGCATAAAATAGCAAATCTGGGTTGGGCCTCCGGTTAATAGGTTAGTCCCAAAAGTAATATAAAAGTGGATAATAAAGCCCAATATTGCCTAAAACAGTAGATAATATAGCATGGAGCAATCAAAAATTATAGATACGTTGGGGACGTATCAGCAGGCTAGTGAGCTCAATAATATCAAGAGCTTTGGCTTCATGATGTACATTGCATGTCATCCACTCAAGGATCCATGTCTTCGGATCCCTGTTGTATCCGCGAATGTGGAGGGTGGCATAGAATTGTAGCAGAAGCTCTTCGTTCTAGGGCATCTCTGAAACAATCAAGTGCTTCTTCCAAGCAAGGCAGTCCAGCAATAGCTTCACAGTCTAGATGCATATGGGGAAAGATGCACCCTTGATCATAAAGGACACATGAATAGAAACTGCATTGCTGATAGCTCCAGAACCGATCAGATGAAATTCTTGGCTTGGAATATGGATTCTTGGCACTGTCAAAGAAGGTGTTGTGTGCTTTGAAACCATTTACATTGAATGATCCTGGTGAAGTAGCAGTACCTGGGAACCTTGGCAACCTTGGCGTAGGCTTCTGGACCTGAGGCATGTGCTCTACATGATAGTCAAATTGTGGACCGGCAGCAGGTGGAGGAACTAGAACGGGCCATCTGACAGTAACCAGCTAACCATGATCAAATGCTTACTCAATGGTGTGTGGCCTTGGAGGCGGTACATGTGTAGTGGCATTGGTATTAGCTTCAGGCTGCTGATTGGCTTTAGGTGCAGCATTGTCTTCAGGTGCATTAGAAGCTTCAGGCGCATTCACTTCTGGCGCCACATTAGCTTCAGCCATGACAACGTCATTGGCTTTAGTAGTGTTGTTTGTGGCCGCCTCAATATTGTCAACCTCCACTTGAGTAGCTGGAGGGTCGGACATGTTCTCCTCGAGAACAACTTCAAGGTTGGACTGGGGTGTAGCAACACGTTCTTCTTCTTGGCAGCCATCTTGGGGTCGATGCCAGGACACCCAAGTGCCTTGCGCTTCTCGGCTTCATTGTAAGCTTGAACATATTTGGCAGCGAGGTTTTTCATGCGCTCTTGTGAACCTTTAGCTTCGTCTCATTTCTTGTGAAACGCCTCCTTGGGCTCATGCATCATTTGCTTGAAGTTTTGGACATCAGTCACACTGAGCTTGGCCATGTGTTTCTTGAACTGGGCCTTTTCATAGTCAATTTTTTTCTTCAGTTCAACTATCCTGTGAGCTAGAGCCAGCTCAGGAGCAAGGGCTCCATGGAAGGAGATGCTGAGGCCAATTAGGAGCTGAAGATCATCAAAATTGAGGTTTGGGCTGTCAAACCACTCATCAATGAACTTGTTCAGGATGTCCACGTCGAAAAGGGGAAGATCGTTGAAGATTACCGCCTCTTGCTTGCTCTTTATCAGCAGCTCGAGAGCATCATCGCCAAGATCGTCGTCACTAGACAGATCAATGGCTTCGTTCTCATTCCTCAGAATGGCAGCCGGGGTCACTGCTTGACCAGTAAGTTGCATGGGTTTCTTCTTCTTCTCAGTCTTGGAGATACGAGAAAGATCTTTAGAATGCACACTTGGTGCAGGAGGAGCAGTGGCCACAGGCTTCGCACGCGAAGCTCTTGGTGCAGTGGAGGGCTTTGAAGCCTTGGGTTTCTTCTGCTTCTGTGGTTTCGGCGGAGCAGGTGCTTCATCAGAGTCAGCATCATCTGCAGAGTGCTCCATGGCTGCCCCTTGAACCACAATGTGAGTGCTGAGACCTTCAAGGTTGTACAAGGTCCTGATGATATTGGGTTTAGCATCGCGTGTGCCATCGGCTCGAGGAGCAGAGGGACCGGGGTTGAAGTCTAATCCCAACGACTTCTTGTTCTTTGCTGCAGAGTCCTTGGCAAACTTGTAGTTGCGCTTGAACAGATTGTCTTCACGGCACCATAGCAGAGAAGATGGGTCATCATTCTCTGGCTGTGGTCTACGAACCATGCAAGGATAGAAGCCTTGATCAATGGCTTCAGTTATGGACCTGGGAGGAAGATTTTTGTATAGGATATCTCCCCAAGGTTGCTTGATGGCATTCTTCTCAGCATATTCAGCAGTGACGAATCTGTACTTGTACCATTCCTCTGCCCAATATCTTTGAATCCACTGGATTCGAGTCTTGCGTTCACCATAGGTTTCTTCTGGGTATGTTTTGTACATCTCATACAGATCTGGTGGCAAATCCTTTGATGTATTCCCACGGTGCTGTCTGCCTCCCTTCCTTGCTGATTTTTCTGTGGCCATGAAGTTCAGACTGAATGGCTTCAAAGCTGTCAAAGGCCTCCGTCTGCTAGTCAGACAGGAACTAGCTTCGGGAGAATTGATGTGATGCTGTAAGAATTCTGCAAATGAATGCAGACTATGAGAACCAAGGGATTCTCCCACAGACATGTACCTGTGACAGCATTAGAGATGCGAGCGAAGGGGAAGAGGTCATATGCATTCTCAGAAGATTTTGAAGATAAATCAGTTTAGAAGATATTGACCTCATAGTGCGAAGACATTCACTTTATGTTGGGAGTTGGTTCCAGATTTGTACGGATCCAAGAATAGGTACAAGTGAGGAATCTAACTATGTGTGAAGCATAAGTGAATATACTAGGCATATTATGAGATGTAGAACAGGATAGATCTAACTATGTAGCCACATAAACCACTTTTGGTGAGGAAGGATGAATCTATCGAATCAAAAAGGCAGTAAAAGTGAGTTTTAATTACCACACGAAGAACTGCTAGACGGAGTAGAGAGGAGGCCGAGCAGTTCGATCTTCCGTGCCCTAACTTGGTGACGGAGGACACCTACGGCGGCGGCCGAGAAGAAGATGTCCGCGGCCGGCGTGAGGACGGTATTGGTGAGGTCGCGACAGCTAAGCGCTTCATCGCCGGCGTCGTCGGGAGCTAGCTATGGCGCTAGGGTTTGTCTGAGGTGGAGAGGTGGAAGAAGTATTTTGATCGCGATGTGATGTGTATTTATAAGGAAAGGGACAACACAGCACAATTACGTAGGTGCCCCTGGTGGTTCACATCTGAGGGACACGTGGCGAACATGCAACACATTGGATGTTGTTCCATGTTCCCATGCACGCCTGGACTGTTGGGTGGTCGTTCCGGCTTCTTCGGTTTTCAGGCAATAAGGATTGAGCATTTAAAACAGATTTAATGATTGTCTCTGTATCTTCTGCTGACAAGGACACAGAGAAGACATTCGACGATTTCGATAGAATGCATATGATTTGGATAGATATAATTTGAGAAAGAAGCATAGAGAGGTTAGGGTCCGATCACATTCACTTAGTCCAAAAGGTTCAAAAAGAAGACATAGCTATAACTGAATGTTGTAGAGGACAGAACACAAGTATATAAGAGTAAGACCAAATCAACAAAGTGAAGATCAAGATGAACACAAATAAATGCTGAAGATAAATCAAATGTGAAGGCTTAGCAAATGCAACTCCAAGAGAAAACACTCCAAACAAAATTTTGGTGGTGGCGTTACCCAACGTATAGGAAGTATTAGACCCAGACACGACGCACAATTATCGTGGCGCTCTGAAGTCAAATTCCGCATTAATGTATTCACACTTAGAGTGTAAGTCTTCATTGATTGAAGATATACGTTACTTTGTGTGTTGCACATCTAAGTCATCAACATGCATAAGTGTTAGGATGTGTGCCTAATCATAGGACATTTGAGGATTCTAAGATATTTAGCTCACACCGCAACTTGCAAAACCTTTTCTCATCCAAGGGCTTTGTGAAGATATCTGCCAATTGCTCTTCAGTGTTGACGTGAATGATATCAATATCTTCCTTCATGACGTGATCTCTGAGAAAGTGATGACGAATTTCAATGTGCTTTGTCTTCGAGTGCTGAACTGGTTTGTTGGCGATCTTAATGGCGCTTTTATTGTCGCAGTAGAGTGGTACTTGCTTCAGATGAATGCCATAGTCCTTCAGAGTTTGCTTCATCCATAGAAGCTGAGCGCAGCAAGATCCAGCAGCAATGTATTCAGATTCAGCAGTGGAGAGCGATACATAGTTCTGCTTCTTTTAAGACCAATAGACAAGTGATCGTCCCAGAAAGTGACATGTGCCTGATGTAGACTTGCGATCCACCTTGTCACCAGCATATTCAGCATCCGAGAATCCAACTAGATCAAACTCTGAGCCCTTTGGATACCATAATCCTAGTGTTGGGGTGTAAGCCAAATATCGAAGAATTCGCTTCACAGCTAAGTGATGCGATTCCTTTGGTTCCGCTTGGAATTGGGCACACACGCAAACACTAAGCATGATATCTGGCCTAGATGCACATAAATAAAGTAAAGAACCAATCATGGAGCGGTATACCTTTTGATCGAACTCTTTACCATTGGCGTTAGGACCCAGATGACTTTTGGTTGGCATTGGCGTCGTGTAACCTTTGCAGTCTTGCATTCCAAACTTCTTCAGGCAGTCTTTGAGATATTTCTCTTGAGATATGAACATGCCGTTGCTTTGTTGACGAATTTGAAGACCAAGGAAGAACTTCAGCTCACCCATCATGGACATCTGATATTGCTCTTGCATCATGTGTCCAAATTCATCACTGTATTTCTGGTTAGTGCAACCGAAGATAATGTCATCCACATATATTTGGCACACAAATAGTTCACCATCATATGTCTTCGTGAAGAGTGTGGGATCCAGGGAACCAGGTTTGAAGCATTTGCTCTTCAGGAAGTCTTTGAGTGTGTCATACCAGCGAGTGCTACCTCTTGAGCACTACGTTGCTTTTCCCTTGAAGAGGAAAGGGTGATGCAGTAAAGTAGCGTAAGTATTTCCCTTAGTTTTGGAGAACCAAGGTATCAATCCAGTAGGAGACCACGCTCAAGTCCCTCGCACCTACACAAACAAATAAAAACCTCGCAACCAATGCAATAAAGGGGTTGTCAATTCCTTCACGGTCACTTACGAAAGTGAGATCTGATAGATATGATAAGATACTATTTTTGGTATTTTTATAATAAAGATGCAAAGTAAAATAAAAGGCAATAAAAATAGCTAAGTGTTGGAAGATTAATATGATGAAAAATAGACCCGGGGGCCATAGGTTTCACTAGTTGCTTCTCTCAAGAGCATAAGTATTACGGTGGGTGAACAAATTACTGTTGAGCAATTGATAGAATTGAGCATAGTTATAAGAATATCTAGGTATAATTGATAGCCCACAAGTGTAGGGGATCGCAACAACTTTCGAGGGTAGAGTATTCAACCCAAATTTATTGATTCGACACAAGGGGAGCCAAAGAATATTCTCAAGTATTAGCAGCTGAGTTGTCAATTCAACCACACCTGGAAACTTAGTATCTGCAGCAAAGTGTTTAGTAGCAAAGTAATATGATAGTGGTGGTAACGGTAACAAAAGAGTAATGAATGCAAAGTAATGTTTTTGGTTTTTTGTAGTGATTGTAACAGTAGCAACGGAAAAGTAAATAAGCGTAAACCAGTATATGGAAAGCTCGTAGGCATTGGACCGGTGATGGATAATTATGTCGGATGCGGTTCATCATGTAACAGTTATAACATAGGGTGACACAGAACTAGCTCCAATTCATCAATGTAATGTAGGCATGTATTCCGAATATATTCATACGTGCTTATGGAAAAGAACTTGCATGACATCTTTTGTCCTACCCTCCCGTGGCAGCGGGGTCCTATTGGAAACTAAGGGATATTAAGGCCTCCTTTTAATAGAGAACCGGAACAAAGCATTAGCACATAGTGAATACATGAACTCCTCAAACTATGGTCATCACCGGGAGTGGTCCCGATTATTGTCACTTCGGGGTTGCCGGATCATAACACATAGTAGGTGACTATAGACTTGCAAGATAGGATCAAGAACACACATATATTCATGAAAATATAATAGGTTCAGATCTAAAATCATGGCACTCAGGCCCTAGTGACAAGCATTAAGCATAGCAAAGTCATAGCAACATCAACCTCAGAAAACAATGGATACTAGGGATCAAACCCTAACAAAACTAACTCGATTACATGATAGATCTCATCCAACCCATCACCGTCCAACAAGCCTATGATGGAATTACTCACGCACGGCGGTGAGCATCATGAAATTTGTGATGGAGGATGGTTGATGATGACAACGGTGACGAATCCCCCTCTCCGGAGCCCCGAACGGACTCCAAATCAGCCCTCCCGAGAGGTTTTAGGGCTTGGCGGCGGCTCCGTATCGTAAAACGTGATGATTTCTTCTTCTCTATTTTTTTCTCCCCGAAAGCAAATATATAGAGTTGGAGTTGGCGTCGGAAGGTCTCCAGGGGGCCCACGAGGTAGGGGGCGCCCCCACCCTCGTGGATAGGATGTGGGCCCCCTGGTCTTCATCTTTGGCGAGGATTTTTTATTATTTTTTATAAGATCTTCCGTGGAGTTTCAGGTCATTCCGAGAACTTTTGTTTTCTGCACATAAAACAACATTGAGGGAGTCCTGGATTAGGGGGTATCCGGACAGCCGGACTATAACCTTTGGCCGTACTGTTGGACTATGAAGATACAGGATTGAAGACTTCGTCCCATGTCCGGATGGGACTTTCCTTGGCGTGGAAGGCAAGCTTGGCAGTACGGATATGTAGATCTCCTTCCTTGTAACCGACTCTGTGTAACCCTAGCCCCCTCCGGTGTCTATATAAACCGGAGGGTTTAGTCCGTAGGACATAAGAACAACAATCATACAATAGGCTAGCTTCTAAGGTTTAGCCTCTCTGATCTCGTAGTAGTTCCACTCTTGTACTACCCATATCATCAATATTAATCAAGGAGGAGTAGGGTTTTACCTCCATCGAGAGGGCCCGAACCTGGGTAAAAACATCGTGTCCCTTGTCTCCTGTTACCATCCACCTAGACGCACAGTTCGGGACCCCCTACCCGAGATCCGCCGGTTTTGACACCGACATTGGTGCTTTCATTGAGAGTTCCTCTGTGTCATCATCTTTAGGCTTGATGGCTCCTTTGATCGTCAACAGCGATGCAGTCCAGGGTGAGACTTTTCTCCCCGGACAGATCTTCGTATTCGGCGGCTTCGCACTGCGGGCCAACTCGCTTGGCCATCTGGAGCAGATCGAAAGTTACGCCCCTAGCCATCAGGTCAGGTTTGGTAGCTTAAACTACACGGCCGACATCTACGGAGACTTGATCTTCGACGGATTCGAGCCCCGGCTGAGTACGCCGCACTGTCACGATGGGCATGATTTAGCTCTGCCACCGAACAGTGTCCTGGAGGCCGCACCTGCAACCGCTCCGACCTTCAATTCTGAGCCAACTGCGCCATCCGTGGGCGGGTGGTTAGACCCCGCCACGGAGGCAGTAGCCTCAACAGCGATCGAGTCGAACACCAGCCTTACCCATCGCGAGGCCCGTGACTCCACATCGCCGGACTCTCCTCCGGACTCTGATCCACCTGCGCCCCTGCCAATCGAATCCGATTGGGTGCCGATCATGGAGTTCACCGCCGTGGATATCTTTCAGCACTCGCCCTTCGGCAACATACTGAATTCACTAAAGTCTCTCTCTTTGTCAGGAGAGTCCTGGCCGAATTATGACCGGCAGGGTTGGGATGCGGACGACGAAGAAATTCGACGCCCACCCACCACCCACTTCATAGCCACTGTCGATGATTTGACCGACATGCTCGACTTCGACTCCGAAGACATCGACGGTATGGACGACGATGTAGGATACGAATAGGAACCAGCGCCTACAGGGCACTAGACAGCCACCTCATCGTATGATATATATATATGGTGGACACACCCAAAGAAGGTAACGGCGATGGAACAGCGGAGGATGACCCCTCCAAGAAGCAACCTAAGCGCCGGCGTCAGCGGCGCCACTCTAAGTCTCACCAAAGCAAAAACAGTGATACTGGCACAGGAGATAATAACACCCCGGACAGTGCCGAAGACAACCCCCTCCAGCAAGATTCCTCGCAGGAGGACAGAGAAGCCAGCCCTCCTGAGAGAGCGGCAGATAGAGAGGAAGAGGATGATAATTACATGCCTCCCTCCGAAGACGAGGCAAGCCTCGATGACAACGAATTTATCGTGCCTGAGGATCCCGCCGAACAAGAGCGCTTCAAGCGACGGCTTATGGCCACGGCAAATAGCCTTAAGAAAAAGCAGCAGCAACTTAGAGTTGATCAAGACCTACTAGCTGACAGATGGACTGAAGTCCTTGCGGCCGAGGAATAAGAACTCGAATGCCCCTCCAAGAGCTACCCAAAGCGCAGGTTGCTACCCCGATTAGAGGAGGATGCATTTAAGCCAACATCTCCAGCGTATGACGCAGCTGATCGGCCACCTCGTGGCCGCGAAAGAGAGGCCTCTCGGTCCACAGCCCAAGCCGCACCCCGGCGTCACTCGAAAAATACTAAGGCACGGGGGAATGCGCTAGACATCCGAGACATGTTGGAGGACAAAGCAAAGCAAACAAGACTGATCTACGGATCGCGTGGGCGCCCCACCACACGAGACGATAACCGTCATGCCGGATACAGCAAAAGTAAATTCGGCCGGGCCGAACACAGCAGGCAAAACTCATTCGAGCTACGTCGTGATACAGCCTAGTATAGAGGCGCCGCACACCAGCTATGCTTCACAGATGAAGTAATGGATCATCAAATCCCAGAGGGTTTTAAACCCGTGAATATCGAATCGTATGATGGTACGACAGATCCCGCAGTATGGATTGAGGACTATCTCCTTCATATCCACATGGCCCGTGGCGACGATCTACACGCCATCAAATACCTCCCACTCAAGCTTAAAGGACCAGCCCGGCATTGGCTCAACAGCTTGCCAGCAGAATCCATTGGCTGTTGGGAAGATTTGGAAGCCGCATTCCTCGACAACTTCCAGGGCACTTATGTGTGACCACCAGATGCCGATGACCTGAGCCACATAATTCAACAGCCAGAGGAATCGGCCAGGCAATTCTGGACACGGTTCCTAACCAAGAAAAATCAAATCATCGACTGTCCGGATGCAAAGGCCCTAGCGGCTTTCAAGCATAACATCCGCGATGAGTGGCTTGCCCGGCACGTTGGACAGGAAAAGCCGAAATCTATGGCAGCCCTCACGACACTCATGACCCGCTTTTGCGCGGGAGAAGACAGCTGGCTGGGTCGCAGTAATAACATGTCAAAGAGCCCTGGTACTTCGGATACCAAGGACAACAATGGCAGGTCACGTCGCAACAAACACAAGCGCCGCATTAACAGCTACAATACTGAGGATACGGCAGTTAATGCCGGATTCAAAGGCTCTAAGCCCGGTCAGCGGAAAAAGCCATTCAAAAGAAGCACTCCGGGCCCATCCAGTTTGGACCGTATACTCGATCGCTCGTGTCAGATATATGGCACCCCCGACAAGCCAGCCAATCACACCAACAGGGATTGCTGGGTGTTCAAGCAGGCCGGCAAATTAAATGCTGAAAACAAAGACAAGGGGCTACATAGCGACGACGAGGAGGAGCCCCGGCCGCCAAACAATAGAGGACAGAAGGGTTTTTCCCCCACAAGTGCGGACGGTGAACATGATATACGCAACCCACATCCCCAAGAGGGAGCGGAAGCGTGCGTTAAGGGACATATACGCGTTGGAGCCAGTCGCCCCAAAGTTCAACCCATGGTCCTCCTGCCCGATCACTTTCGATCGTAGGGACCATCCCACTAGTATCCGCCATGGCGGCTTTGCCGCATTGGTTATAGACCCAATGATTGACGGATTTCACCTCACTCGAGTCCTTATGGATGGCAGCAGCAGCCTGAACCTGCTTTATCAGGACACAGTGCACAAAATGGGCATAGATCCCTTGAGGATTAAACCCACAAAAACGACCTTTAAAGGCGTCATACCAGGTGTAGAGGCCCATTGCACAGGCTCAGTCACACTAGAAGTGGTCTTTGGATCCCCGGATAATTTCTGAAGCGAGGAGTTAATCTTCGATATAGTCCCGTTCTGCAGTGGCTATCATGCACTGCTCGGGCGAACCGCATTTGCAAAGTTCAATGCGGTGCCGCACTATGCATACCTCAAGCTCAAGATGCCAGGACCTCGGGGAGTCATCACAGTCAATGGAAACACCGAGCGCTCTCTCCGAACGGAGGAGCACACGGCGGCCCTCGCAGCGGAAGTACAAAGCAGCCTCTCAAGGCAATTCCCCAGTCCGGCGACAAAACGTCCGGACACTGTCAAGCGCGCTCGGAGTAATATACAATAAGACCGCCTGGCGCGTCCCGAGCAAGCGTAGCAATGCGGTCCCAACCCCAGCCCCAATGAAACGGCGAAATCCATGCTACACGTACATAATTACGCTCTGAAAATACCATGGGCATAGGGGGAGGGGCACGACCACGGCACGCCCCAAAAACGCGGCTTAACCGCACTAGGGGCTTCCGACTTTGTTTTTTTTTCACTTTCAGGACTTTACTCTCCGGAAGACCTGTTCGGCAGTACAATCGCCGAACGCACGATACAACAACCAGGGAGACAGAAAGCTACATCGCATTATGGAACTCTCAGGTGGTCTCTATAACGAGCAAAATACCTGCTTTAAATAGCATTCCGCAGCTAGCCCCTGGAGGGGACATGTCAAATAGTCCCATCTCTTGCTTATCGCACTATTTGTGTCGTTCTGCTTTTAATGCACCTTTTTCGGATAAACAATGCATAGCTTCAGTCTATTATTGCATTCTATTTTCCTTCCTTTTTATGTATATATGTTCATTCATGACATCTAGCACCCGTACACTTTGGTACGGCTCATACACCAGGGGCTTAAGCACCCCATAATACGGCATGAGAAGTCCGAACACTTTCATAAGTACGGCACCCCGAACTTATAGCATTATATGCATCAGCTCCGAATCATGTGTTGGGTCAATAGTTAGGTTTACCCGGCTCCCATGTTTTGGTACCTTACATTCCGTTATATCGGCTAAGGTAGCGCTGGGAGAACTACTGTGATTGTGCCCCGGTTCAGCTGGGCTAAGCACCTCAGTAGAGAAAGCTAAAACTGACTGTCATGATAAGGCGAGAGCTGGTCGCTGTTCGAGAGGTTTTCGAGTCCTTAAAGACTTATGCCGCTTAGGGTGATGAGTCGGCTTTGTCCGGCTTAGGCGTGTATAGCGCCCCGAACTCGGTCTTCCGAACACTAGGGGCTTCGCCAAAATTTAAAATTATAGAATTCTATGGCTAAGTGGGAGTGATAAAGCATCATAGTCCGATTGCCTTGTTCGTTGCGCTGAGCACCTCCCTCGAAGGACCCAAGAATGGGAAAAAGAGTGCTCAGGATTATCCCGAACACCCCAGCACTCGTGGCACAGGGGCAGAAGCCGACGACTCGCCATCTCTCATATCTAATAAACGGCCGCACAGAAGGTAATATTTTAAATTCCAAAAGGCGTTGCATAGCACATATGAACAAGTTTTCAGCGCACATGATCAAATGAGCGAGTTCACTCAAATATTACATCTTTGGAACACTCATCCGCCATAAGGCGGGAACCCTTCAGGACGCCCTCATAGTACATCTCAGGGTGGCGATGCTCCTTTCCCTGCGATGGCCCATCCTTCACCAGCTTCTCAGCGTCCATCTTGCCCCAGTGTACTTTAACACGGGCAAGCGCCCTGCGGGCGCCTTCGATGCAGACGGGGCGCTTGATGACCTCAAGCCAAGGACAAGCATCCACAAGCCGCCTTACCAGCCCGAAGTAGCTCCCAGGCAGGGCCTCTCCAGGCCACAGCCAGACTATAAGATCCTTCATGGCCTGTTCGGCCGCCTTGTGGAGCTCGACCAATTGCTTTAGTTGGTCGCTTAAGGGCACCAGGTGTTCCGCCTCAGTATACTGAGACTAGAACACCTTCTCCGCCGAGCTCCCCTCCTTGGCTCGGTAGTGCTTTCTAGCATCCGACACACTGCGGGGCAAATCTGCGAACGCTCCTGGGGAGCTCCGGACTTGGGTAAGTAACAAGTAATTTACTTTCACATGCTTGCTTTGCATAATGAATGCCTTACCCGCCACTATCTTCTTCAGCTCCTCAATTTCCTGGAGGGCTTTCTGGGCTTCGGCCTTAGCATGCTTGGTGCTCTCATGAGCCGAGGCAAGCTCGGACTCTCGCGTCTTCGAGTCAAGCTCCAAACTCTCATACTTTCTCATGAGAGCTTGGAGCTCTTGCTGCACCTCGCCCACCCGTGCCTCTTGTTTCTCTCGCTCGGTGCGCTCCGTGGCCGCTTTGTTTTTGGCCTCGGACAGCGCTTGCTGCAGGGTCGCCACCTCGGTCGTGGCCCCTAGCACATCAATAACGATCCTATCATTTTTGCAACTGCATCTTTTTTATATATACACATATTGACAAGGCATTCCTTACCTTGGCTCTCCTCGAGCTTCTTCTTGGCAAGCCCGAGCTCTTTCTCGGACTGCTCAAGGTTCTGCTTCAGCGAATCGACCTCCGCAGTCAGTGCAGCAGAGGTCAGAAGCGAGGCCTGTATACGCATATCGACATAATTATGTTAGACTCCTGCGAATATTATTAGATCCTCTATTCGTCTTTTCTTTGTGAACACCGAACAGAGCATCAAGGGCTACTGTCTATGCAGTAATATTTTCATATATTTTTTACATACCTCAAAGCCTGTTAGAAGGCTGGCACAAGCTTCAGTCAGTCCGCTCTTAGCAGACTGAACCTTCTGGACCACCGCACTCATAATAGTGTGGTGCTCCTCGTTGATGGAGGCGCCGTTCAGCACCTCCTGCAAATTATCTGGTGCCTCCGGTTGGATGGAGGTCACCGGCACGGTAGGCTCACCCCTCTTAGTGGGGGGCCGCCTGGCGGAGTCCAGAACCACTGTAGGTTCCGGCGCGATGTTCGGCTGAGGGCCGGACTTGGAGCCCTTGGGGGCCTTGCTCCCTTTTCGTCTGGAGTCCGGGATGTCGCCTTGAGGCACCCCCAGGACTACCTCCCCTCGATTTGGAACCCCTCGGGACAATACCTCGGCATTGTCCGTAGGACGAGGAGAGGAGGCGGCCGGAAGTGAAAAGCTATTCACATCCGACGAACCCAAGGAACTGCTCGACGATACGTCGACACGGGCTCGGGGCGGACTGCATGATTATATTCGGCGTTAGGGGGAGCTGTGCAATAAAGGAATGCTATGAGTTACTCTGGTGTCCAAATACTTACGACTTCGCCAGGGGCTTGGCCCTGGGTGGCCACTCTTCTTCACTGTCGGCGGCGTTGGTGGAGTAGTCCGGAGGGAGAGTCCTTCCCTTCTTGGACCCTCCGGCCTCCCCGGTTGAGGCAGCCTTCCTTTTCTTCTCTCCCCCTGCTGAAGGGGAAGAAGTTTATTTTTCCTCCTCCTCATCTTCGTGGGAGGAGTGCGCCTCAGAGTCATCGGACGATGAGTCTGACACCACCGGGCGCCGGGAACTCTTTCAGGTTCCCGTGGCCTTCTTCTTGGCCTTCTTCTCCGGCACCACGTAAGGTGCCGGAACCAGCAGCTCCGCTAAGCGAGCGTCTGCTGGGCCTTCGGGCAGAGGAGCCGGACAGTCGATCTGTTCGGCCGTCTCCTGCCAGTCCTGTCAAAGGTATGGGAGTTTAGATCCCGCATATGATTAAACTATGAAAAATGAATACCCTATAAGAGGTAAAGCAGCTTACCGCGCTGGCTTAGCGCTTCGCGCTGAATCCGCGGTCCGCGGTAAGGGGAGGAGGGACCTCGGCACTCTTAAACAGCACCTTCCAAGCATCCTCGTGTGTTGTGTCGAAGAGCTCGCTCAGAGTCTGGTGCTGGGCCGGGTCGAACTCCCACAAGTTGAACGCCCATTGTTGACACGGGAGGATCCGGCGGATGAGCATGACCTGGACTATGTTGACAAGCTTGAGTTTCTTGTTCTTCATGTTTTGGACATAGGTTTGGAGTCTGGTCAGCTCTCCCGGACTACCCCAGGGTAGGCCCTTCTCTTTCGAGGAGGTGAGCCACGCGGGAATTCCGGATCGGAATTCGGGGGCCGCTGCCCATTTAGGGTCACGCGGCTCGGTGATGTAGAACCACCCCGATTGCCACCCCTTTATGGTCTCCACGTAGGAGCCCTCAAGCCATGTGGCGTTGGGCATCTTGCCCACCATGGCGCCTCCGCACTCCGCCTGCTGGCCGCGCACCACCTTCGGTTTGACATTAAAGGTCTTCAGCCATAAGCCGAAGCGGGGCTTGATGCGGAGGAAGGCCTCGCACACGACGATAAACGCCGATATGTTGAGGATGAAATTCGGGGCCAGATCGTGGAAACCCCGGCCGTAGTAGAACATGAGCCCCCAGACAAATGAGTGGAGAGGGAATCCCAGTCCACGGAGGAAATGGGTAAGGAACACTACCCTCTCATGGGGCCTGGGGGTAGGGATGAGCTGCCCTGCATCTGGGAGCCGGTGCGCGATATCGTTGGACAAGTATCTGGCTCCCCTCAGCTTCTTGATATGTCCCTCCGTGACGGAGGAGACCATCCACTTGCCTCCCGCTCCGGACATGGTTGGAGAAGGTCGGGGAAGAAAATGTGAGCTTGGGCGCTGGAGCTCAAGTGTGCGAGAATGGATGAGCAAAGGAGGAAGAAGGCGTGGATGGAAAAGGGTGAATCCTTATCCCTTTATATGGGCGGATGAAACTATGCGTCCCCACCAGCCTGGTAAAACCCGCTCATCCTCCAAGCGCCATAATTGATGGCACGGTTGGGTTACCCATGTCCGTATTGATGAGAATCCCACGATAAGGGGACATGATATCTGCTTCGACGAGACGTGCCAAGGAAACTGCCTCACAAAACATGCTGAGGTTGGCTGTAAAAAACGATTCGAATAAAGGCTTGGCTGTGGTGTGATATCACGCTACGGAATACGTCAGCAGGATAGATTTGTGGAAATATCATTCTCTCTACGGTGGTATGTGGAACTTGTTTTGCAGAGCCGGACACGATCCTCGTGTTCAAAATCTTCTATGAAGTATTCGGAGGAGGAACCCGCCTTGCAATGCCGAAGACAATCTGCGCGCCGGACTCATCGGCATTGAAGCCTGGTTCAGGGGCTACTGAGGGAGTCCTGGATTAGGGGGTATCCGGACAACCGGACTATAACCTTTGGTCGGACTGTTGGACTATGAAGATACAAGATTGAAGACTTCGTCCCATGTCCGAATGGGACTTTCCTTGGCGTGGAAGGCAAGCTTGGCAGTACGGATATGTAGATCTCCTTCCTTGTAACCGACTCTGTGTAACCCAAGCCCCCTCCGGTGTCTATATAAACCGGAGGGTTTAGTCCGTAGGACACAAGAACAACAATCATACCATAGGCTAGCTTCTAGGGTTTAGCCTCTCTGATCTCGTGGTAGATCCACTCTTGTACTACCCATATCATCAATATTAATCAAGGAGGAGTAGGGTTTTACCTCCATCGAGAGGGCCCGAACCTGCGTAAAAACATCGTGTCCCTTGTCTCCTGTTACCATCCTCCTAGACGCACAGTTCGGGACCCCCTACCCGAGATCCGCCGGTTTTGACACCGACAAACATCATGGCAATTATGCTGAAAACAATGTCAGTCCGGGTTAGTCCCATTCAAATCATACAAGTTAGAGTCCAAAACAAGGGCAAAAGTGTTTGGAAAAGTAGATACGACGGAGACGTATCAACTCCCCCAAGCTTAAACCCTTGCTTGTCCTCAAGCAATTCAGTTGACAAACTGAAAGAGAAAAATAAAAACTTTTACAAACTCGGTTTGCTCTTGTTGTTGTAAATGTGTCAAGCCAGCATTCAGGTTTTCAGCAAGGATTATAACTAACCACATTTGCAATAATTCTCAGGTCTCATAATTACTCATATCAATAGCATAATCAACTAGTGAGCCATAATAATAAATCTTGGATGACAACACTTTCTCAAAACAATCACAATATGATATAACAGGATGGTATCTCGCTAGCCCTTTCTGAGACCGCAAAACATAAATGCAGAGCACCTTTAAAGATCAAGGACTGACTAGACATTGTAATTCATGGTAAAAGAGATCCAATCATAGTCATACCCAATATAAATTAACAGTGATGAATGCAAATGACAGTTGTGCTCTCCAGCTACTGCTTTTAATAAGAGGGTGATGACTCAACATAAAAGTAAATAGATAGGCCCTTCGCAGAGGGAAGCAGGGATTTGTAGAGGTGCCAGAGCTCAGTTTTGAAATAGAGATAAATAATATTTTGAGAGGCATACTTTCATTGTCAACATAACAACTAAGAGATGGCGATATCTTCCATGTCACACACATTATAGGCGGTTCCCAAACAGAATGGTAAAGTTTATACTCCCCCTCCACCAACAAGCATCAATCGTGAGTGAGGAGCGGAGTCCACTCCTCTTGAGAATAACCCGCCTAACATGGAAGATAAGGGCAGCCCTAGTTGATACATGAGCTATTCAAGCATACAGAACAGAATGTTTATTTGAAGGTTTAGAGTTTGGCACATACAAATTTAGTTGGAACGGCAGGTAGATACCGTATATAGGAAGGTATAGTGGACTCATATGGAATAACTTTGGGGTTTAAGGGATTGGATGCACAAGCAGTATTCCCGCTTAGTACAGGTGAAGGCTAGCAAAAGACTGGGAAGCGACCAACTAGAGAGCGACAACAGCCATGTACAAGCATGAGTAGGATATAATCCACCATGAACATAAATATCGTGAAGGCTATGTTGATTTTGTTTCAACTACATGTGTGAACATGTGCCAAGTCAAGTCACTTAAATCATTCAAAGGAGGATACCACCCCACTATACAACATCATAACCATCTCAATAGCATGTTGGCACGCAAGGTAAACCATTATAACTCATAGCTAATCAAGCATGGCATAAGCAACTATGATCTCTAATTGTCATTGCAAACATGTTTATTCATAATAAGCTGAATCAAGAACGATGAACTCATCATATTTACAAAAACAAGAGAGGTCGAGTTCATACCAACTTTTCTCATCTCAGTCAGTCCATCATATATCATCATAATTGCCTTTCACTTGCACGACCGAACGAGGTGAATAATAATAAGAGTGCACGTGCATTGGACTAAGCTGGAATCTGCGAGCATTCAATAAACAGGAGAAGACAAGGCAATATGGGCTCTTGGTTAAATCAACTATTATGCATATAAGAGCCACTTCAACAATTTAATTATGGTCTTCTCCTATCGACCCCCAAAGAAAAGAAAAGAGATAAAAACTATTTACACGGGAAAGCTCCCAACAAGCAAAAGAAGAACGGGAAATATTTTTGGGTTCTCTTTTTAATTATTACTACTACAGCAAAAAAATAAACTACTACTAATTTTTTGGTTTTTCTTAACGTTTAACAATCACACAAGAAGAAAGCAGGAAAACTAGCATGGATATTAAAGTGAAAGAGTATGAGCACCGGCATCTAGCAATGAGTGTCTGTGAACATAAATGTAATGTCGGTGAGAAATACGTACTCCCCCAAGCTTAGGCTTTTGGCCTAAGTTGGTTTATTGCCAGGGATAGCCTGGCGGATACCCGTAGGTGTAGATGGGGTCATACTGCGATGAAGAAGACTCTGACTGCCATTGGCTGACAGCCATCTCTGGATCCCAAGAGTAAACAGACTGTCGTGGAGGCTCATCTTGTGGTTCCGGTTCCGGGGCTGGTGCAGGATTCCGGTAAGCTTGAACGGCAGCCCACGTAATGAGATAAGGTCCTTCAAAATTAAACAAAGAAGGAGCAGGCGAGGTAATAGTTTCAGGATGATGTTTATGAAAGAATAGTTTATATTTGAGCTCTCCTTCCCTGCCCTTAACAAGAAAATCATGCGCTAGCATACTCTTATAATCTAAATAAGCACTAGGAAGCAATTTTTCTTCTTTCTCATGAAGCCTAATAGGTATGTTAAAATGTGCAGCGAGGCGTGCAGCATAAATGCCTCCAAAGATGGGACCCTTAGTACGGTTCATACTTAACCTTCTAGCAACAATTCCGCCAATACTAATAGTGTTATCGCGGTATAAACGATGGAACAAAATGATAATATCAGGAACACTAAGGTTTCCACAGTTTCCATGACCAATCAAGCAACGACTAGCAAATATGGCAAAATAGCGTAAAACAGGAAAATGTATGCTAGTAATTCTTGCATTAGAAACCTTCCTGGTTTCTCCCACAGCGATAGTGTTAATAAACGCTTCCACCTCATACGGTGTGGTTCATCTAAGGTATCCTCAGGGGGTATATTGCAGACTTCGCAAAATTCAGACAATGGCATTTTCTTAACAACGTCATATAAATAAACTCTACTAAAGGAGGTGATTCCTTAGGGAAAAAGTAGAAGTTTTGCACAAAAGTATTTGTGAGTAAGAGATACTGATGACGTTGGTCGCGGAGGAAGTTGGTGAGGCCGGCATTCTCAATCAATGAATAGAAATCCTCATAAATCCCGACTCTTCTCAAGAAGTCATCCGAAGGCCATTCACACGGCCGGACCTCCGCGGTACGAGGAAAATTATATTTGGGCCTCTGTGCTTCTTCATTTTGTTTTTCCTTTGAGCTTCGGCTAGATGAGCCCCTCAAAAGTCTCTTCATTATTTTCTGAAATATTCTGAAATTTTTAGTAACTTCAAACAAAAGTGAACAAAGCTCAACAAAACTGATAGCAACTACTCCTCCAAGTGCCTAGAGCCTATATCAAGCATTAGAACTACTTGGAACCATATAAATTTGACATGCAAGCTCAAGAACATGGTCACCTATGCAACACAAATTTCCAAAGAATAAAGCACTAGAACAAAAACTAACTGGACCAATGGAGGAGTCACATACCAAGGAACAATCTCCCCAAGCAGTTTTGCAAGAGGTGCTTTGTGCAAGGAGATCGAAAATCACAGCAAGGTGAGCTAGAACTCGTGCTTGAACCAGATATTCATGTTTGTGTGAGGAAGAAGAAGAGGATGGGTGCAGGAATAAGTGGAGGAGGGCCACCGTGGGCCCACGAGGCAGGGGCGCGCCCAAGAGGAGTAGGGCGCGCCCTCCACCCTCGTGGCCAGGTGGCAGCTCCCCCCGCGGTGATTTTTGCACCATAAATCCTCAAATATTCCCGAAAAATCATATTAAATTGGCATGGCATTCTGAGGACTTTTATTTTCCGGATATTTTTATATTGCACGGATAAATTAGGAAACAGATAGAAAAATACTATTTTTACTTTATTTCAACTAAATAACAGAAAGTATAAAGAGGGTACACAAGGTTGTGCTTCTAGTTTCATCCATCTCATGCTCATCAAAAGGAATCCACTAACAAGGTTGATCAAGTCTTGTTAACAAACTCATTCCGATAATCATGAAACCGGAAAAATTTCGAATAACACTATGTTACCTCAACGGGGATATGCACATCCCCAATAATAAGAATATCATATTTCTTCTTGACAGTAGGAAGAGGAAATTCAAAACCTCCAATCATAATCGATGGAATTTTTCCAATAGAGTTGATACTATGAACTTGAGGTTGTTTCCTTGGAAAGTGTATCGTATGCTCATTACCATTAACATGAAAAGTGACATTGCCTTTGTTGCAATCAATAACAGCCCCTGCAGTATTAAGAAAAGGTCTTCCAAGAATAATAGACATACTATCATCCTCGGGAATGTCAAGAATAACAAAGTCTGTTAAAATAGTAACGTTTGCAACCACAACAGGCACATCCTCACAAATACCGACAGGTATAGCAGTTGATTTATCAGCCATTTGCAAAGATATTTTAGTAGGTGTCAACTTATTCAAGTCAAGTCAAAGATATAAAGAGAGAGGCATAACACTAACACCGGCTCCAAGATCATATAAAGCAGTTTTAAAATAATTTCTTTTAATGGAGCATGGTATAGTAGGTACTCCTGGACTCCAAGTTTCTTTGGTACTCCAACCTTGAAAGTGTAATTAGCAAGCATGGTGGAAATTTCAGCTTCCGGTATCTTTCTTTTATTAGTGACAATATCTTTCATATATTTAGCATAAGGATTCATTTTGAGCATATCAGTTAATCACATACGCAAAAAGATAGGTCTAATCATTTCAGCAAAGCGCTCAAAATCCTCATCGTCCTTTTTCTTGGATGGCTTGGGAGGAAAAGGCATGGGTTTCTTAACCCATGGTTCTCTTTCTTTACCATGTTTCCTAGCAACAAAGTCTCTCTTATCATAACATTGATTGATTGTGGGTTATCAAGATCAACAGCAGGTTCAGTTTCTACATCATTATCATTACTAGGTTGAGCATCATCATGAACATCATCATTAACATTTTCACTAGGTTCATGTTCATTACCAGATTGTGTTTCAGCATCAGACATAGATATATCATTTGGATTATCAGGTGGTTCCGCAATAGGTTCACTAGAAGCATGCAAAGTCCTGTCATTTTTCTTTTTCTTCTTTTTAGAAGAACTAGGTACATCAATATTATTTCTCTGAGAATCTTGCTCAATTCTCTTAGGGTGGCCTTCAGGATACAAAGGTTCCTGAGTCATTCTACCAGTTCTAGTAGCCACTCTAACAGAATAATCATTTTTCTTACTATTCATTTCATCAAGCAATTCTTTTTGAGCCTTAAGTACTTGTTCTACTTGAGTGGTAACCATAGAAGCATGTTTGCTAACAAGTTTAAGTTCACCTCTAACATTAGCCATATAATCACCCAAGTGCTTAATCATATAAGTGTTCTGTTTTAATTGTCTACCAAAATAAGCATTAAAATCTTCTTGCTTAAACATAAAGTTATCAAACTCATCCAAGCACTGACTAGCAATCTTAGTAGGAGGGATTTCAGCTTTATCATATCTATAGAGAGAATTTACCTTTACTACCTGTGTCGGGTTATCAGGATCAGGAGGTTCTTCAATAGGTAATGGATCAAGATCATATGTTTCTTCGATAGGCGGTAAATTAAGACCATGTATTTCTTCAATAGGAGGTAAATTCTTAACATCTTCAGCTTTAATACCTTTTTCTTTCATAGATTTCTTTGCCTCTTGCATATCTTCGGGACTGAGAAATAGAACACCTCTCTTCTTCGGAGTTGGTTTAGGAATAGGCTCATTAATTGGAGAAGGAGCTGGCTCAGGAGGTGCCCAATTATTTTCATTTGTCAACATATTATTCAATAGAATTTCAGCTTCATCCGATGTTCTTTCCCTGAAAAGAGAACCAGCACAACTATCCAGGTAATCTCTGGAAGCATCGGTTAGTCCATTATAAAAGATATCAAGTATTTAATTTTTCTTGAGAGGATGATTAGGCAAAGCATTAAGTAACTTGAGAAGCCTCCCCCAAGCTTGTGGGAGACTCTCTTCTTTAATTTGCACAAAGTTATATATTTCCTTTAAAGCAGCTTGTTTCTTATGAGCAGGGAAATATTTAGCAGAGAAGTAATAAATCATATCCTAGGGACTACGCACACAACCAGGATCAAGAGAATTAAACCATATCTTAGCATCACCCTTTAATGAGAACGGAAATATTTTAAGGATATAAAAGTAGCGCGATCTCTCATCATTAGTAAACGGGGTGGCTATATCATTTAGTTTAGTAAGATGTGCCACAACAGTTTCAGATTCATAGCCATGGAAAGGATCAGATTCAACCAAAGTAATTATATCAGGATCAACAGAGAATTCATAATCCTTATCGGGAACACAAATAGGCGAAGTAGCAAAAGCAGGGTCAGGTTTCATTTTATCTTTAAGAGATTCTTTGTTCCATTTAATTAATAGCCTTTTAAGTTCATGACGATCTCTGCAAGCTAAAATAGCGGCAGAAGATTCCATATCAAAAACATAACACTCAGGAATAACAGGCCTATCTTCATCATCACTTTCATCAATATAATCAGATTCAATAATTTCTTTCTCTCTAGCCCTAGCAATTTTTTCATCAAGAAATTCACTAAGGGGCACAGTAGTATCAGGCATAGAAGTAGTTTCATCATAAGTATCATGCATAGCAGAAGTAGCATCATCAATAACATGCGACATATCAGAACGAATAGCGGAAACAGGTTTAGGTGTCGCAAGCTTACTCATAACAAAAGGTGAATCAAGTGCAGAGCTAGATGGCAGTTCCTTACCTCCCCTCGTAGTTGAGGGATAAATTGTTGTCTTAGCGTCTTTCATGTTCTTCATAGTGTTCAGCAGATATAAATCCCAAGTGACTCAAAGAATAGAGCTATGCTCCCCGGCAACGGCGCCAGAAATTAGTCTTGATAACCCACAAGTATAGGAGATCGCAACAGCTTTCGAGGGTAGAGTATTCAACCCAAATTTATTGATTCGACACAAGGGGGAGCCAAAGAATATTCTCAAGTATTAGCAGCGGAGTTGTCAATTCGACCACACCTGGAAACTTAGTATATGCAGCAAAGTGTTAGTAGCAAAGTAATATGATAGTGGTGGTAACGGTAACAAAAGAGTAATGAAAGCAAAGTAATGTTTTTGGTATTTTGTAGTGATTGTAACAGTAGCAACGGAAAAGTAAATAAGCGTAAACCAGTATATGGAAAGCTCGTAGGCATTGGACCGGTGATGGATAATTATGTCAGATGCGGTTCATCATGTAACAGTCATAACATAGGGTGACACAGAACTAGCTCCAATTCATCAATGTAATGTAGGCATGTATTCCGAATATAGTCATACGTGCTTATGGAAAAGAACTTGCTTGACATCTTTTGTCCTACCCTCCCGTGCCAGCGGGGTCCTATTGGAAACTAAGGGATATTAAGGCCTCCTTTTAATAGAGAACCGGAACAAAGCATTAGCACATAGTGAATACATGAACTCCTCAAACTATGGTCATCACCGGGAGTGGTCCCGGTTATTGTCACTTCGGGGTTGCCGGATCATAACACATAGTAGGTGACTATAGACTTGCAAGATAGGATCAAGAACACACATATATTCATGAAAACATAATAGGTTCCGATCTGAAATCATGGCACTCGGGCCCTAGTCACAAGCATTAAGCATAGCGAAGTCATAGCAACATCAATCTCAGAACATAATGGATACTAGGAATCAAACCCTAACAAAACTAACTCGATTACATGATAGATCTCATCCAACCCATCACCGTCCAGCAAGCCTATGATGGAATTACTCACGCACGACGGTGAGCATCATGAAATTGGTGACGGAGGATGGTTGATGATGACGACGGCGACGAATCCCACTCTCTAGAGCCCCGAACGGACTCCAAATCAGCCCTCCCGAGAGGTTTTAGGGCTTGGCGGTGGCTCCGTATCGTAAAATGCGATGATTTCTTCTTCTCTATTTTTTTCTCCCCGAAAGCAAATATATAGAGTTGGAGTTGGCGTCGAAAGGTCTCCAGGGGGCCCACGAGGTAGGAGGGTGCGCCCCCCACCCTCGTGGACAGTGTGTGGTCCCCCTGGTCTTCATCTTTGGCGAGGATTTTTTATTATTTTTTATAAGATCTTCCGTGGAGTTTCAGGTCATTCTGAGAACTTTTGTTTTCTGCACATAAAACAACATCATGGCAATTCTGCTGAAAACAGCGTCAGTCCGGGTTAGTTCCATTCAAATCATACAAGTTAGAGTCCAAAACAAGGGCAAAAGTGTTTGGAAAAGTAGATATGACGGAGACGTATCAATGATCATGTATATAGGCATCACGTCCGTTACAAGTAGACCGACTCCTGCCTGCATCTACTACTATTACTCCACACATCGACTGCTGATACGTCCATTTTGCATCATGCTTTTATATTGATATTTATTGCATTATGGGCTGTTATTTCACAATATGTCACAATACTTATGGCTATTCTCTCTTATTTTACAAGGTTTACATAAGGAGGGAGAATGCCGGCAGCTGGAATTCTGGGCTGGAAAAGGAGCAAATATTAGAGACCTATTCTGTGCAACTCCAAAAGTCCTGAAACTCCACGGAATATCTTAAAATAAATATAGAAAAATCCTTGTCAAAAGATGAAGTCCAGGGGGCCCACACCCTGCTCACGAGGGTGGGGGCGCCCCCCCTCATAGGGCGCGCCCTCCTACCTCGTGGGCCCCCTGGTGGGTCTCCGACGTCCATCTTCTTCTATATGAAGTCTTTCGATGAGAAAAAAATCAGAAGCAATCTTTCGGGACGAGACTCCGCCGCCACGAGACGGAACCGAGGCGGAACCAATCTAGAGCTTCGGCAAAGCCGTTCTGCCGGGGACACTTCCCTCTGGGAGGGGGAAATCATCACCATCGTCATCACCACTGCTCCTCTCATCAGGAGAGGTCAATCTCCATCAACATCTTCACCAGCACCATCTCATCTCCAAACCCTAGTTCATCTCTTGTATCCAATTCTTGTCTCCAAGTCCGGGATTGGTACTAGTAGGTTGTTAGTAGTGTTGATTACTCCTTGTAGTTGATGCTAGTTGGTTTATTTGGTGGAAGATCATATGTTCAGATCCTTTATGCATATTAATACCCCTCTTATTATGAACATGAATATGCTTTGTCAGTAATTACGTTTGTTCCTGAGGACAAGGGAGAAGTCTTGCTATTAGTAGTCATGTGAATTTGGTATTCGTTTGATATTTTGATAAGATGTATGTTGTCTAGCCTCTAGTGGTGTTATGTGAACGTCGACTACATAACAATTCACCATTATTTGGGCCTAGAGGAAGGCATTGGGAAGTAATAAGTAGATGATGGGTTGCTAGAGTGATAGAAGCTTAAACCCTAGTTTATGCGTTGCTTCGTAAGGGGCTGATTTGGATCCATATGTTTCATGCTATGGTTAGGTTTACCTTAATACTTTTGTTGTAGTTGCGGATGTTTGCAATAGAGGTTAATCATAAGTGGGATGCTTGTTCAAGTAAGAACAGCACCCAAGCACCCAAGCACCCAAGCACCGGTCCACCCACATATCAAATTATCAAAGTACCGAACGCGAATCATATGAACGTGATGAAAACTAGCTTGACGATATTCCCATGTGTCGTCGGGAGCGCTTTTCCTATTATAAGAGTTTGTTCCGGCTTGTCCTTTGCTACAAAAAGGATTGGGCCACCTTGCTGCACTTTATTTACTTTTGTTACTTGTTGCTCGTTACAATTTATCTTGTCACAAAACTATCTATTGTCATTTATTTCAGTACTTGCAGAGAATACCTTGCTGAAAACCGCTTATCATTTCCTTCTGCTCCTCGTTGGGTTCGACACTCTTACTTATCGAAAGGACTACGATAGATCCCCTATACTTGTGGCTCATCAAGACTCTTTTCTGGCGCCGTTGCCGGGGAGTGTAGCGCCTTTGGTAGGTGGAATTTGGTAAGGAAAAATTTATATAGTGTGCTGAAATTTACTGTCACTTGTTACTATGGAAAGTAATTCTCTGAGGGGCTTGTTCGGGGTATCTTTACCCCGTCCAGTAGAGAAAAGAGTTGCTCCTCAACCTACTGAACCTATTGAAAATGAAACTCCTTTTGAATTTCCTTCGGGTATGATGAAAAGACTGCTAGCTAACTCTTTTACAGGAGATGGAACAAAGCATCCTGATGAGCACTTATTATATGTGGATGAAGTTTGTGGATTATTTAAGCTTGCAGGTGTACCCGATGATGTTAGTAAGAAGAAGGTCGTCCCTTTATCTTTGAAGGAAGACACATTGATATGGTATAGGCTATGTGCTACGAGATCGTGGGACTATAAAAGATTGAAATTGGAATTTCATCAAAAGTATTACCCTATGCATCTTGTTCGTCATGATCGCAATTATATATATAATTTCTAGCCTCGCGAAGGAGAAAGCATCGCTCAAGCTTGGGGGAGACTTAAATCAATGTTATATTCATGCCCCAATCATGAGCTCTCGAGAGAAATAATTATGCAAAGTTTTTATGCTCGGCTTTTTGAAAACAATCGCACCATGCTCGATACTTCTTGTGCTGGCTCTTTTATGATGAAGACTATTGAATTTAAATGGAACTTATTGGATAGAATTAAACACAACTCTGAATATTGGGACCTCGACGAAGGTTAGGAGTCATGTATGACACCTAAGTTTGATTGTGTTAAATCTTTTATGGATACCGATATTTTCCGTAAGTTTAGCACTAAATATGGACTTGACTCTGAGATAGTAGCTTCTTTCTGTGAATCTTTTTCTACTTATGTTGATCCCCCTAAGGAGAAGTGGTTTAAATATCATCCTCCTATAGAAGTAAAAGTAGTTGCACCTATTAAAGTTGAAGAAAAGACTGTCACTTATAATGATCCTATTGTTCCTACTGCTTATGTTGAAAAACCACCTTTCCCTGTTAGAGTAAAGGATCATGCTAAAGCTTCAACTTTTGTTCGTAAAAGCAATATTAGAACTTATACACCTCCTGATCAAGTTAAAGTAGAACCTAATATTGCCATTGTTAAAGATCTTTTATCTGATAATATTGATGGGCATGTTATTCAGTTCGAAGGTGAAACTGCTAGAATTGCTAAGCCTTGTGATAAAGATAAACATAGACCTGTGGTAGGTGTGCCTGTTATTTCTGTTAAAATAGGAGATCATTGTTATCATGGCTTATGTGATATGGGTGCTAGTGCAAGTGTTATACCGCATACTTTATACGAAGAAATTAAGAATGAAATTGCTCCTACTGAGTTAGAAGGAATTGATGTCACAATTAAACTTGCCAATAGAGATACTATTTCACCAATTGGGATTGTTAGAGATGTTGAAGTCTTGTGTGGGAAAACTAAATATCCTGCCGATTTTCTTGTTCTTACTTCTCCGCAAGATAGCTTTTGCGCCATTATATTTGGCAGACCCTTCTTGAACACTGTTAATGCTAGGATAGATTGCAAAAAGAATGTTGTTACTATTGGCTTGGATGATATGGTTCATGAGTTTAATTTCTCTAAACTTAGTAAACAACATCGTGAGGAAGAATTACCTAGTAAGGATGAAATTATTGGTCTTGCTTCTATTGCCGTACCTCCTAGTGATCCTTTAGAACACTATTTGCTAGACCATGAAAATGATATGTTCATGAATGGAAGAAGGGAAATAGATGAAGTATTCTTTAAACAGGAACCTATTCTGCAACACAACTTGCCTGTTGAAATTTTAGGGGATCCTCCTCCACCCAAGGGTGATCCCGTGTTTGAGCTTAAACCGTTGCCTGATAATCTCAAATATGCTTATCTTGATGAAAAGAAGATATATCCTGTTATTATTAGTGCTAACCTTTCAGAGCATGAAGAAGAAAGATTATTGAAAACTCTGAAGAAGCACCGTGATGCTATTGGATATACTCTTGATGATCTTAAGGGTATTAGTCCCACTCTATCTCAACATAAAATAAATTTGGAAGCAGATGCTAAACCCGTTCGTGATCCTCAATGACGTCTGAATCCTAAAATGAAAGAAGTGGTAAGAAAAGAAATACTCAAGCTTCTGGAGGCATGTGTAATTTATCCCGTTACTAACAGCCAGTGGGTAAGTCTTGTCCATTGTGTCCCTAAGAAGGGAGGTATTACTGTTGTTCCTAATGATAAAGATGAATTGATTCCACAAAGAATTATTACAGGCTATAGGATGGTAATTGATTTCCGCAAATTAAATAAAGCTACTAAGAAAGATCATTACCCCTTACCTTTTATTGATCAAATGCTAGAAAGATTATGCAAACACACACATTACTGCTTTCTAGATGGTTATTCTGGTTTCTCTCAAATACATGTGTCAGCTAGAGATCAATCAAATACTACTTTTACATGCCATTTTGGTACTTTTGCTTATAGACGTATGCCTTTTGGTTTATGTAATGCACCTGCTACCTTTCAAAGATGCATGATGGCTATATTCTCTGACTTTTGTGAAAAGATTTGTGAGGTTTTCATGGACGATTTTTCCGTCTATGGTTCCTCTTTTGATGATTGCTTGAGCAATCTTGATCGAGTTTTGCAGAGATGTGAAGAAACTAATTTTGTCTTGAATTGGGAAAAGTGCCACTTTATGGTTAATGAAGGTATTGTTTTGGGGAACAAAGTTTCCGAAAGAGGTATTGAAGTTGATAAAGCCAAAGTTGATGCTATTGAAAAGATGCCATGTCCCAAGGACGTCAAAGGTATAAGAAGTTTCCTTGGTCATGTTGGATTTTATAGGAGGTTCATTAAGGACTTCTCAAAAATTCTCGGCCTCTGACTAATTTATTGCAAAAAGATATACCATTTGTCTTTGATGATGATTGTGTAGAAGCATTTGAAATACTTAAGAAAGCATTAGTCTCTGCACCTGTTGTTAAGCCACCTGATTGGAATTTACCCTTTGAAATTATGTGTGATGCTAGTGATTATGCTGTAGGTGCTATTTTAGGGTAAAGAGTTGATAAGAAATTAAATGTTATCCATTATGCTAGTAAGACTCTAGATAATGCTCAAAGAAATTATGCTACTACTGAAAAAGAACTTTTAGCAGTTGTATTTGCTTGTGATAACTTCAGACCTTATATTGTTGATTCTAAAGTAACTATTCACACTGATCATGCTGCTATTAAATATCTTATGGAAAATAAAGATGCTAAACCTAGACTTATTAGATGGGTTCTCTTGCTACAAGAATTTGACTTGCATATTGTTGATAGAAAGGGAGCTGAGAACCCCATTGCAGACAACTTATCTAGGTTAGAGAATGTTCTTGATGACCCACTACCTATTAATGATAGCTTTCCTGATGAACAATTAAATGTTATAAGTACTTCTCGTAGTACTCCATGGTATGCTGATTATGCTAATTACATTGTTGCTAAGTTTATACCACCTAGCTTCACATACCAACAAAAGAAAAAAATTCTATGATTTGAGACATTACTTATGGGATGACCCACATCTTTATAAAGAAGGAGTAGATGGTGTTATTAGACGTTGTGTACCTGAGCATGAACAGGAACAGATCCTACGCAAGTGTCACTCCGAAGCTTATGGAGGACACCACACTGGAGAAAGAACTGCACATAAGGTATTGCAATCTGGTTTTTATTGGCCTACTCCCTTCAAGGATGCCCGTAAGTTTGTCTTGTCTTGTGATGAATGTCAAAGAATTGGTAATATTAGTAGACGTCAAGAAATGCCTATGAATTATTCACTTGTTATTGAACCATTTGATGTTTGGGTCTTTGATTATATGGGACCTTTTCCTGCCTCTAATGGATACACTCATATTTTGGTTGCTGTTGATTACGTTACTAAGTGGGTAAAAGCTATTCCAACTAGTAGTGCTGATCATAACACCTTTATTAAAATGCTTAAGGAAGTTATTTTTCCGAGGTTTGGAGTCCCTAGATATTTAATGACTGATGGTGGTTCACACTTTATTCATGGTGTTTTCCATAAAATGCTTGCTAAATATGACGTTAATCACATAATTGCATCTCCTTATCACCCGCAGTCTAGTGGTCAAGTAGAATTGAGTAATAGAGAGCTCAAATTAATTTTGCAGAAGACTGTTAATAGGTCTAGAAAGAATTGGTCCAAGAAACTTGATGATGCATTATGGGCATATAGAACTGCATATAAAAATCCTATGGGTATGTCTCCGTATAAAATGGTTTATGGAGAAGCATGTCACCTACCTCTCGAACTAGAACATAAGGCATATTGGGCTATTAAAGAGCTCAACTATGATTTCAAACTTGCCGGTGAGAAGAGGTTATTTGATATTATCTCACTTGATGAATGGAGAACCCAAGCATATGAGAATGCCAAGTTGTTTAAAGAGAAAGTTAAAAGATGGCATGACAAAAGGATACAAAAGCGTGAGTTTAATGTAGGTGATTATGTATTGCTATACAACTCTCGTTTAAGATTTTTTGCAGGAAAACTTCTCTCTAAATGGGAAGGCCCCTATGTTATCGAGGAGGTCTATCGTTTCGGTGCCATAAAAATCAACAACTTCGAAGGCACAAATCCAAAGGTGGTAAACGGTTAAAGAATCAAACACTATATCTCAGGTAATCCCATAAATGTTGAAACCAATATTATTGAAACCGTAACCCCGGAGGAATACATAAGGGACACTTTCAAGAACGTTTCAGACTCCGAAAAGGAATAGGTACGTGGTACGGTAAGTAAACCGACTCCAAAACAATTTTTAAGGCAATATCTCTCCGTTTTGGAATATTTAGACAAATAGAAAAATAAGTGCCAGTCCGGGAAGGACACGAGGGCCCCACGAGGGTGGTGGGCGCGCCCTACCCCTCTGGGCGCGCCCCCTACCTCGTGAGCACCTCGTGTGCCCTCCGGACTCCGTTTTCTTGCACGATACGTATTTTGGTCGGTTAAAATTCATTATATATTCTCCCGAAGGTTTTGACTCCCGTATCACGCAAATCTCCTCTATTCTTGTTTCGGGCTATTTTCTGTCAGGGTTTTCCAGGCTAGGCATCATGTTGTCTCCCTCCTCCAACAATGGTGACAACGATGCTTGGCTAATGAAGATAGATCTGAAGAGGGAAGAACCCACGAGGGTCAACAAGGATGAAAGGATCAAGAAGGCCACGGAAGATCAAGCTCGGGCAGCAAAGGACATCCTTCAACTTGATCATAACCTTCTTACCCCAACTGAGATCGAAGCTTTCAAGATGATTGAGTTAGCTCGTATACAAAACAAGTATCTCACACAAGAAATTTTTTTGTTGAAGGAGCATACTGTCGCACTCAAGGGCATTATTTCGCAAGCTGGAGGACCTCTTACGCTCGATGTGCGATTATCCGTCACCTCCACCTTCTTCACCGACAAAGGAGACATAATGACATGAGTATGGGCACTCCCCTTGGCAACTGCCAAGCTTGGGGGAGGTGCCCCGGTATCGTATCACAATCACAACTCCTATCTTTACCGTTTTTCTTAGTTCGATCCTATTAGTAGTATCTTGATCTAGTAGAATAAAGTTTATGGCATGATCTAGTTTTGAGTTTTGCTTTATGATCTCTCTTTGTAATCGAGTCCGTGAGCTATATATAATAAAGATTAGTGTTGAGTCAAGGGCCTGATTATTTTGCCATGATCTTGGGTGAATAAGAAAAAAAAGGGGGAACAAAAAGTTCATATTGATCTTATTGAGAGTAATGACTTCACACAGAAAGAGTATGATGATTAAAAGTTGTTGGGAGTTGGCAGACATAGCTTTGGTCATCGTTGCAATTAATAGGAAGTAATAAGGAAAGAGAGGTTTCGCATATAGATATATTATCATTGACATCTTTTATGATTGGAAGCACTCATTAAAATATGACATGCTAAAGAGTTGATGTTGGACAAGGAAGACAACGTAATGAGTTATGTCTTTCTTATATCTGAGATAAAGTATGTTGTCATGGATCCTCTAACTTGTTGAGCTTGCCTTTCCCCCTCATGCTAGCCAAATTCTCAGCACTAAGTAGAGATACTACTTGTGCTTCCAAACACCCTTAAACCAGTTTTGCCATGAGAGTCCATAATATCTACCTATGGATTGAGTAAGATCCTTCAAGTAAGTTGTCATCAGTGCAAAGCAATAAAAATTGCTCTAAATATGTATGATTGATTGGTGTGGGAGGAATAAGCTTTATATGATCTAGTGATGTGGAAGTAATAAAAGCGACGGACTGCATAATAAAGGTTCACATCACAAGGGGCAATATAAAGTGACGTTCTTTCGCATTGAGATTTTATGCATCCAACCATAAAAGCTCATGGCAACCTCTGCTTCCCTCTGCGAAGGGCCTATCCTTTATTATTATCTTCTACCTTATGCAAGAGTCATGGTGATCTTCACCTTTTCTTTTTCATTTTATCCTTTGGCAAGCTCAGCATGTTGGAAAGAACATGATATATATATATATATATATATATATATATATATATATATATATATATATATATATATATATATATATATATATATATAATTGGATGTAGGGGAGAATGAACCATTATTGTTGACATTACCCTTGATGTAAAAGGTTGTGGGGCAAAACTATAAGCCCCTATCTTTCTCTGTGTCCGATTAAAACTCTGTAACCACAAGTATCGCGTGAGTGTTAGCAATTATGAAGGACTAGATGATAGTTCAGTATGTGGACTTGCTTTTAAGCTCCACATAGACTCTTTCCGATGTTATGATAAATTGCAATTGCTTCAATGACTGAGATTATAGTTTGTTGGAGCCCAATAAGGTTTATGATTCATACTTTTGTATTGTGAATAGATCATCGCTTGAACATAAGTAATCATATGACAAAATCTATATATGTTGCTGTTATGAGAATAATCATGATGCCTTCATGTCCGTATTTTATTTTTATCGACGCCTCTACCTCTAAACATGAGGACATATTTATTGTTATCGGCTTTTCACTTGAGGACAAGCGAGGTCTAAGCTTGGGGGAGTTGATACGTCCATTTTGCATCATGCTTTTATATCGATATTTATTGCATTATGGGCTGTTATTTCACAATATGTCACAATACTTATGGCTATTCTCTCTTATTTTACAAGGTTTACAAAAGGAGGGAGAATGCCGGCAGCTGGAATTCTGGGTTGGAAAAGGAGCAAATATTAGAGACCTATTCTGCGCAACTCCAAAAGTCCTAAAACTCCACGGAATATCTTAAAATAAATAAAGAAAAATCCTCGCCAAAGATGAAGTCCAGGGGGCCCACACCCTGCTCACGAGGGTGGGGGCGCGCCCCCTACCTCATGGGCCCCCTGGTGGGTCTCCGACGTCCATCTTCTTCTATATGAAGTCTTTCGATGAGAAAAAAATCAGAAGCAATCTTTCGGGATGAGACTCCGCCGCCACGAGGCGGAACCGAGGCGGAACCAATCTAGAGCTCTGGCAGAGCTGTTCTGCCGGGGACACTTCCCTCCGGGAGGAGGAAATCATCACCATCGTCATCACCAACGCTCCTCTCATCGGGAGAGGTCAATATCCATCAACATCTTCACCAGCACCATCTCATCTCCAAACCCTAGTTCATCTCTTGTATCCAATTCTTGTCTCCAAGTCCGGGATTGGTAGTAGTAGGTTGCTAGTAGTGTTGATTACTCCTTGTAGTTGATGCTAGTTGGTTTATTTGGTGGAAGATCATATGTTCAGATCCTTTATGCATATTAATACCCCTCTGATTATGAACATGAATATGCTTTGTGAGTAATTAGGTTTGTTCCTGAGGACAAGGGAGAAGTGCTGCTATTAGTAGTCATGTGAATTTGGTATTCGTTTGATATTTTGATAAGATGTATGTTGTCTAGCCTCTAGTGGTGTTATGTGAACGTCGACTACATAACACTTCACCATTATTTGGGCCTAGAGGAAGGCATTGGGAAGTAATGAGTAGATGATGGGTTGCTAGAGTGACAGAAGCTTAAACCCTAGTTTATGCGTTGCTTCGTAAGGGGCTGATTTGGATCCATATGTTTCATGTTATGGTTAGGTTTACCTTAATACTTTTGTTGTAGTTGCGGATGCTTGCCATAGAGGTTAATCAAAAGTGGGATGCTTGTTCAAGTAAGAACAGCACCCAAGCACCGGTCCATCCACATAGCAAATTATCGAAGTACCGAACACGAATCATATGAATGTGATGAAAACTAGCTTGACGATATTCCCATGTGTCCTCGGGAGTGCTTTTCCTATTATAAGAGTTTGTTCCGGCTTGTCCTTTGCTACAAAAAGGATTGGGCCACCTTGCTGCACTTTATTTACTTTTGTTACTTGTTGCTCGTTACAATTTATCTTGTCACAAAACTATTTGTTATCATTTATTTCAGTACTTGCAGAGAATACCTTGCTGAAAACCGCTTATCATTTCCTTCTGCTCCTCGTTGGGTTCGACACTCTTACTTATCGAAAGGACTACGATAGATCCCCTATACTTGTGGGTCATCAACCGCTATCCAGCATGCATCTAGAGTATTAAGTTAAAAAGAACCTAGTGATGCTTTAAGTAAGATGACATGATGTAGAGGGATAAACTCATGCAATATGATATAAACCCCATCTTGTTATCCTCGATGGCAACAATACAATAGGTGCCTTGCTGCCCCTGCTGTCACTGGGAAAGGACACCGCAAGATTGAACCCAAAGCTAAGCACTTCTCCCATTGCAAGAAAGATAAATCTAGTAGGCCAAACCAAACTGATAATTCGAAGAGACTTGCAAAGATAACCAATCATACATAAAAGAATTCAGAGAAGATTCAAATATTGTTCATAGATAAACTTGATCATAAACCCACAATTCATCGGTCTCAACAAACACACCGCAAAAGAAGATTACATCGAATAGATCTCCACGAGAATCATGGAGAACTTTGTATTGAGATCCAAAGAGAGAGAAGAAGCCATCTAGCTAATAACTATGGACCCGAAGGTCTAAGCAAACTACTCACACATCATCGGAGAGGCTATGGTGTTGATGTAGAAGCCCTCCGTGATCAATGCCCCTTCCGGCAGGATGCCGGAAAAGGCCCCAAGATGGGATCTCACGGGTACAGAAGGTTGCGGCAGTGGAATTAGGTTTCCGTGGATGCCTTTGTTGGTTTGGGGGTACGTAGGTATATATAGGAGGAAGAAGTACGTCGATGGAGCAACATGGGCCCCATGAGGGTGGAGGGAGCGCCCAGGGGGTAGGCGCGCCCCCTGCCTCGTGCTCTCCTGGTTGATTTCTTGACGTACACTCCAAGTCCTCTGGATCACGTTTGTTCCGAAAATCACATTCCCGAAGGTTTCATTCCGTTCGGACTCCGTTTGATATTCTTTTTCTGCTAAACTCTGAAATAGGCAAAAAAAACAACAATTTGGGTTGGGCATCTGGTTAATAGGTTAGTCCCAAAAATAATATAAAAGTGTATAACAAAGCACATTAATCATCCAAAACAGAATATAATATAACATGAAGCAATCAAAAATTATAGATACATTGGAGACGTATCAAGCATCCCCAAGCTTAATTCCTGCTCGTCCTCGAGTAGGTAAATGATAAAAACATAATTTTTTATGCGGAATGCTACTTGGCATAATTTTTATTTAATGTAACCCTCTTAATTGTGGTATGAATATTCAGATCCGAAATATTCAAGATAAAAGTTTAATATTGACATAAAAGCAATAATACTTCAAGCATACTAACTAAGCAGTTATGTCTTCTCAAAATAAAATGGCCAAAGAAAGTTCATCCCTACAAAATCATATAGTTTGGTCGTGCTCCATTTTCGTCACACAAGAATGCTCTCATCATGCATAACCCCGATGACAAGCCAAGCAATTGTTTCATACTTGTCAGGACCCCGATCCTAAGTCACACCGATCTAGCATGTAACACATCATATAACTTTGCGGCCTCACGCACGGTATTCCCACGGGTGCCACCTTACCTGGCCCGGGACCGTTTGCGCCTTTTGTTTCACGTATATGATAGTGTCGCTAGCATCCATATGACAAAGAACCCGGGCCGACATGGCTAGTCGTGAACCCAAAGCGGCACTAACCCATGGGGACAGGCATACATGAATCAACTTCGGGCATGTCGGTCAACAGCGTGTGAATCCGGGCTATAGCACTGGGCTAACAGGACTCCGGTGAACCGTGCTGTAGCAGGCTAGGCAGGACTCCGGATGTCACCGCGTGACATTTCCCCGAAGGGACAGACACATGAACGAAGTGAATCACATGCCGGCCAGTCAAGTGTTCCGGAGCAGTAGTGCTGGGCTAGCAGGACTCCGGTGAACCGGGCTGTAGCGGACTACTATGGCTCATGGAAGCACAAGACTACATTTCCCCATAAGAGAGGCTACCAAGGATAAACAACTAGGTTGTCGGATCCCACACATACCAAGCATTTCAATCATGCACACAATATGCTCGACATGTGTAAATACAACATGGCATCACAACATAACTCTACGACTCAAGTATTTATTCATTAGGCTCCGAGGAGCCAAGAATTACAAACATGGGTCTCATGACCCAACATACAAAGCATACAAGCAACAAGCACATGCGGAAGCTTAACATGTCTAGGTACAGACATCTACAAATGAAAAAGGCTGAGAAGCCTGACTATCCACTAGATCCTGTCGAGGGCACAAGATCGTAGCTGAGGTATCAAGCTAAACGTCGAAGTCCACGCGGAACTACTAGCGAGACTGAAGTCTCTCTGCAAAACATAAAATAAGCAAACGTGAGTACAAATGTACCCAGCAAGACTTACATCAGAACTATCTACATATGCATCGGTATCAACAAAGGGGGGTGGAGTTTAACTGCAGCAAGCCAGCTTTGACTCGGTGGCTATCCTGAACTACGACTGCAAGTAACTCTTTTGAGGTGGCGCACACGAGTCCACATATTCACCATACCAATACACCACTATGGATCCGCTCCCGTCTCCCTACGAGAACGCCATCCATAGCACTCACGCTTATCTTGCGCATTTTAGAGTATCCACTTTCACTTGTCTATGAACTATGCAAGGGGTCCAAGTTTCCATATCCGAGGAATCCGGCTATTCGAATAGATAATGATAACCCTGCAGGGGTGTACTTATTCACACACGCTCTCGCCACTTACCACCATGTACACGTCATGTACCTCGGCAACCTTCAAGGGGAAGCCTGGCGAGGGAGTCGGCCATGACCTGACTAACCACACAAGTCTCTAGTCCAGGTTTATCGCCTATTCGGGTTCCATCCGCAAGGAGATTCGGCCGGGGTGTCGCTCACGGCCCCAAACAATGTGAGCAGGGTTCCCAAGCCCACCAACCGGGTGCCACTTGGTACATCATGCCACTGTGCCTAGTCTGTCCCAAGCCCACCTGTACCGGGTGCCACTTGGTAGACTACTAACACTACCTACAAACACCAGAAACTAGTTGCAACTCCTGGACAGAGATCAGGTTGATTAATAAGTCGAGAGAGCTTGGAGCGCCCAGAGCCCAATGTGTGGTAGTAACTATTCATGGATCACAAACACAGAACTCAGTTCCTGAGAACGGCAGCAATGAGACAACCCACCATGTACTCCTACATGGCCTCTCACCACTACCTTTACCAAATCGTGTTCACACACTTAGCTCTCAACAGTAGGACATGTTCACCACATTCCAATTCATTCCCGATGAATCAGACCCGACTCAACTCTAAGCAGTAGCAGTCATGACAACAAGCATGAATGAGTAGGCACATCAGGGCTCAAACAACTCCTACTCATGCTAGTGGGTTTCATCTATTTACTGTGGCAATGACAGGTCATGCAAAGGAAAGGGGTTCAACTACCGCAGCATGTAACAGTTGAATCGTTGTTGTCCTAATGCAGTAAAAGAGAGCAGGAGCAAAAGAGTGGGATTGTATCGGAATGAACAAGGGGGTTTTGCTTGCCTGGCACTTCTGAAGATAGTAATAGCTCTTCATCGGTGTCATCAATCTCATCGTCGGAACGTCGTCTAATCAGAGGGGACAATTACCGGCAACAAGGAAGAACACAATCAATGCAATGCACAATATGATGCAAGATCATGATATGGTAAAATGAGTGTGTTGGGCTAATGCAACTACAACCAGATGGGTTTGAGCTATTTTGAACCAAAGATTCAAAGTTCAAACTCATTTGTGATCTTAAATAGTGTTTTATCATGTTTTGCACTAAACAGCAAGTTCACTTGTTTAAACATGCATGAAACTAGTACAGATGGATAGATTGGATCTTTCTGATCATTTTTCATATGTAATTTGTCTGATTTGGAGTTACGGTTGAATTACTATGAATTTTTTAAGTTTGCAACATTTCTGGAATTTCCTGGATTAATAAAAACGCCAGAAAACATTTGCTGCGTCAACATGACGTCGGTGTGATGTCAGTAGGTCAACGGCGGTCAGCTAGGTCAAACCTGACCTATGGGACCCATTGGTCAGTGAGCCTGGGTTAGTTAGGTCGCCGACAGGTGGGGCCGGTCAACGATGACGTCAGCGCGGTCAAAGCTGACACCTGGAGCCACCGTGATTAAGTTAAATCTAAGCAGGAATTAGTCCTGTGGTTAATTAAGGAATGGGGCCCGCTGCCAGTGTCTAGGGGGGATTAATTAGTGGGTGATTAGCCTCTAGTTAAGTGGCCACGACGGCGGCTAACCGCCGGTGACACACAGACGCGGCAGCGTCGCTCGTTCCGGCGATTCCGGCGACGAGAGGAGTCGGGCTTGGGCTCTACGGTTGCAGCACGACGAGGCGCGTCAGGTGGTGCTAGTGGGGTCGCCGGAGGCGACCTAAGTCGACGACGGTGTCCGCTTCCGCGGCGGCCGGAGTCCGGCCTTGGAGAAACCCGCGCTAGGTTGCATGGCAGGAAGTGGGGGTGGTTGCATTCGTCTCCTGGGTAAGCTCTGAGCACGGTGGCACGCTCATATGCAAGCTTTGCTTGCTGCTTCCACGGCGGTGACATGGGTGGGCGGCGGCGAGCTTCGGGCATGGTGGTGAAGCTAGCTGGGGCGCACAAACAGCAGAAAGAAGAGAGGGGGTGACGCAGTAGCTCACAGTGGAGAGGATGAGGTGGTCAGTGAGCTCGGAGACGGCCGGAGTTCAGCGAATCGAGCGACGGTGACCGGCGGGTCCGAGGTAGGAGACGAGTTCGATGGCGTCTCTGCAAGGCGTCCGGGATCGTGGGACTGGGCGTAGAGGTGCGCCGCAGGGAGGCAGAGCTTGTGGGCTAGCTGGCTTGGCGTGGGGAGGTCGGTGTCCGCGGTGGTGCTCGTCGGCGTTCTTGGGTGCATCCGGGGGAGAACGAGGGAGAGGGGAAGAGGAGGGGGATGGGCGCGGAAAGATTCAAGAGGGAGCCAGGGGGTGCGTGTCGTCATCCAGGGGGTCGGGGAGGGGGCAGCCAAGCAGGAGGTGGCGCGCGCGTGTGCGCGTACGGCGGCCACACGCCCTCCTGCCCACTGGCAGGAGGTTGAAGACGGTGGGCACCTGGTGGGCTGGGCCAGTAGTGCCAGGCCAGGTGGGCTGCACAGTAGCTCGGTTCGCGGGTGGGTCTTCTCTCTCTCTCTTTTCCTATTTCTGTTTTGTTTTCTATTTTTTTATAGTCTTTAGGGCTTTATTAAAAATACCTAAACAGACCCAAAAATCATGAAACTGCACAATGCCACTGGTTGGAATGTAACCAATAGCAAACATTTTAGTTTATGATTATTTGAGCATTTAAAATATTTAATAGCATTTAAATGCCCAAATGCAAATAGAGTATGATTTAATTCAGTGACCCTCTGTTGTCCTAGTAAAATGTCCACCATTTTTGTTAGAGGTTCTGGACCAAGGCAAAGATGATGAACATTTTAGAAGGGCATTTTGGGTTCAGTGAAAATGATTTTATTTGGACCCTGGTTGAATTTCATTTGCTGCTAGGGTTTATCAGCCCCCATTTCAAAGTTTCATAAAAATTTAGACATGATGCACACATGAAGGGCTAGCCTAGTGCATACCAGAACTAGGGATGTGACAACTCGCCCCCACTAAACAAGAATCTCGTCCCGAGATTCAAGCGTAGGGTAGGATGAAGGGGGAATGCAAACTAACATAATCTTCACGATCCAGGTGGCACTTCATAAGAACGTTGAATTGGTCACCATCTTTGTCTCGAAGTGTTGCTCTGAGAATTCCAACCCACATGACAACGAGAGGAAAGGAAAAACTCTAGAAGGATCGATCTTCTCGAAGATCGAACAACTCAGGATCAGCTCATGGAATGAGACATAGCAACATCTCTCGAGCTGAGACACGAAGCACACATATAGAGGGATGGAGTGGAACAGATGACGAGGGTTCACTAGGTAGACAACAATTCCACACTTAATAAGATGGTGCATGGTTTCAAGATAACAAGGAGTTATCTGCCATGATTCCATAATGGGGCTCCTCAGGGAAGGTGACTCGTAGAATCATTCCTTAAGTGGCAAAAAGAATTACTTTTGATCCATAGATCATTGAAACTCTTCATACCAGCCTGAGGCAAATCACAATTGATCGTTTGAAAGAATCTGAGAGGATGGCATACTCAGTTTGGAAGGAAACTACGGTTATGGAACAACTCGGCAAATGGAAGGCACATTCCAGTTGATACCAAGGATATAACCTAGTGACTAAGCGTGCTCTCAAGAACTTGAGCATTTCCATATTCATCAGGGTCTTACCAACATCCATGCCGAAGATTCTGGCGACACATCATACTACCATGATGAATAGTGATGGATGATGCAGATGCAAAGGAAGGCAACACCTTCTCAGATTTTTACCTTAGCAATGCCAAGGAAACCAAATCTGGATGATCGACCGAGAGACATTTAGCACTCCGCATCTAATGTTCTCCTTGATGTTCTAGCTACCATGGTCATGCTTAAAAGCATCAACATGGCCATCAAGTAAAGGTCGGACTTCGTGAGCACAAAATCCATAAGGAACAACTTCTAGAATAAGTCATGTGAAATCCTCATGGGAAGTGACCAAATAGCTTAATCCAGAAACTACAATAATGGTGCTTCCAGCTAGGTGCGTCCACTTCACTGGAACCTATATCATAGTTCTTGGAAGAATTTCCAACCATCATATCTGCCTGTGATTCAGATCTGGTTGGTAACAGGATATTTTAGACAACATGTCTGGAAAAGAAAGTTTGCAACACAAATCGACGAGATGACGTTGCGAGATTCTTGGGAAATGAACTACGATAGCAAGCTCCAAAACACGAGTTGGTTCTGCTACATACCTGCGAGCACACTGTCTTGGACAAGCATGACCACATAGTAGTCTTATAATAAAACACTACCGAGTTCAGGTTGGGGACCATCATTGAGGATATCGAAGTCCTTGCATAAGTCATGATTAGCTCTTAAGAAGGAACTACTTCTCCTTGAACAAATCAATCAGTGGCTTGGTGTGCTAGGAACACATATGGAGTGGAGGCGGCCAACCTATCAAACCAAAGAGCACTTCGCACGTATGCATGACTGATTTGGGATGATTCCAGAGGAAACAAAACAAACCTTTCTCAAATTCATGGCGACAACTTACATCAAATGCACGTGAATCAAAGCAAGTCACTTCTTTCATCCAAGCGTGTGCTTCATGAGCTAGCAAGAAGAAATGCTTACAAAAGTTTCCAACACTAACATAGATGTCCAACATGAATCATGGATAAGATGAAAATATTGCTGATGGGCTCAACAACAGGTCATCCAGATTTCCATGAAGTTGGAATTCCACAACTATGTGAACAAAGCGATAGCATTGGTCAGACCCAAAAGATATAATGGTGTATGCTCGAGGAAACAACCACGAGTAAGACAACATTACAAATATCATTGGTTCTGATTTGATCTGACGATAGCCCACACTCAGATCAAAGTTTGGATAAGACAATAGGTCCAACAACTGATCACAGGGACCAATCGATGAAGATATCATCTTTCTTCAACACACACAGATATATCCCTTTGAAAATGAACTAAATCAGGCAGCTTTTATCCTCCAACTCTCCAAGTTGTTGTTCAGCTTAACCAACTAGCTCAGGGGTACCCAACATAGATTCTTGGAGAAGGGGTGGTTACAAGGAACCAACTTGATCATGAGCTCAACATAGCGGTCAGGGAATAGCCTGGTGATACTTCCGAGAGGATATTCAGAAAATCATGGACCACCGATATGTTACTAAGCTCGAGAGCAATCTTGCTTTTTAGGGCAAGACGATGTGATCAAAAGAGAGAGGGATTGACACAATCCTGACTCATTGATCAAAGTGTGCACCAGAAATAAGGACTAGGTAGCACGATCCATCTTAGAATCATGGTTCAGTAACCAACACGCTAAGAATGAAATTATTGTCCTTTAACTACCAAGCAACAGGGTTGCTAGGAGTATTGATTTCACACATCACAATTCACTTGTCGGCATTTCACTTACAACAACACGGGACCGAGGAATGAATAATGATGGCGAGAAGTATCACTCCATCAAGAATTCATAAGAGATGGTGCAATTCCTATGATATTCTTGACATAAATAGGGTAATACTCCAAGGTAGAACAGAACAAAAGCTGGTTTGGCATTTGATCTGCGAAATACAACTACTTTGATCCAATCCTAGAAATGGATAGGGTACTGGAGTTTGTTTCTCCTAGTCATTCTGAACTAGAACGGCTTGATGGACCACAAGGATAATAGGCATCGATGAACACGATCGCACACATACTCTTGACTATCAATTGATAGATGAAGGTCGGAATATAACTGAAGGGGGACAACTCAAGGAACATATAATTTTCTAAGTTGTGGACGCATGGATTAGTATGTCAAACAAGTTCAACATATTTCTTCCGGATAACCCATGCAAAAAAGGTAGGACTGGCAGGTTCACCATTCTTGAATGGGGAACCCATTAAGAGCGCTCTTATTGTGATCTTTTGGTTCAAAGGCTTTTGCCATAAGCAGTTCATGGTATTTGGAAGAAGGAAATACCACAGACCTCGAGGACTAACTCAAAGGTTACTAATATCCTAAAGGAACTAGCAAACACTATCAACATGAATGAGTAGAGTGAATCTCGGGTTCAAGAACCCACGAATAGAATACCTACTAACTAATAACATCACGGGATGCTTTCGAGAATGATGGCCAGAATCATCACACTGGGAATACAAAACATTGCTAGATTACTAGATGACTCCCTAAAACACCTAGGGTCATAATAATAGCTCCAACATATATGTCGAGGCAGCAGAGTACCTCAACTCACCGATTAGTGTGATTAATCTGGCCCAAATGGACATCAGGAACATGGAGGAATGATTGCAAGTGCATCAGACTATCTAGAAACCTGGGATGACTCGGACAGCATAACGGTTGTAAATGCTCAAAAATATTTGAGACATCCTGCAAAATAGTGGCATGACCACTCAACATCACAATATCAAGGTTCTGAGGCCAGCTATGAACATATGGAAGTAGTAGGAACTGAACTGAGGCTTGAACTCAACAATCCTAGGCAACTACGGTTTAGTAACACGTCATCCTGAGAGATAGAAGAGAAACCTAGTTCTTAATCCCCGTAGAAGAGAAGAGGTTGACTCGGATCAGAAGGCATAAGGTAAAGGAGTAAAAAGAGCCTTACGTTCCCTTCCACAATCAATTCCCTTACATAACTAAAGCATTTCTAGACACAACTTCGACCAGTTTGGCTTGGTAATCCTACAGGCAGTCAGGCTCTGATACCAAAGTTGTCAGGACCCCAATCCTAAGTCACACCGATCTAGCATGTAACACATCATATCACTTTGCGGCGTCACGCACGGTATTCCCACGGGTGCCACCTTACCTGGCCCGGGACCGTTTGCGCCTTTTGGCTCACGTATATGATAGTGTCGCTAGCATCCATATGACAAAGAACCCGGGCCGACATGGCTAGTCGTGAACCCAAAGCGACACTAACCCATGGGGACAGGCATACATGAATCAACTTCGGGCATGTCGGTCAACAGCGTGTGAATCCGGGCTGTAGCACTGGGCTAACAGGACTCCGGTGAACCGGGCTGTAGCAGGCTAGGTAGGACTCCGGATGTCACTGCGTGACATTTCCCCGAAGGGACAGACACAGGAACGAAGTGAATCACATGTCGGCCAGTCAAGTGTTCCGGAGCAGTAGTGCTGGGCTAGCAGGACTCCGGTGAACCGGGCTGTAGCGGACTACTATGGCTCATGGAAGCACAAGACTACATTTCCCCATAAGAGAGGCTACCAAGGATAAACAACTAGGTTGTCGGATCCCACACATACCAAGCATTTCAATCATGCACACAATATGCTCGACATGTGTAAATACAACATGGCATCACAACATAACTCTACGACTCAAGTATTTATTCATTAGGCTCCGAGGAGCCAAGAATTACAAACATGGGTCTCATGACCCAACATACAAAGCATACAAGCAACAAGCACATGCGGAAGCTTAACATGTCTGGGTACAGACATCTACAAATGAAAAAGGCTGAGAAGCCTGACTATCCACTATATCCTGTTGAGGGCACAAGATCGTAGCTGAGGTATCAAGCTAAACGTCGAAGTCCACGCGGAACTACTAGCGAGACTGAAGTCTCTCTGCAAAACATAAAATAAGCAAACGTGAGTACAAATGTACCCAGCAAGACTTACATCAGAACTATCTACATATGCATCGGTATCAACAAAGGGGGGTGGAGTTTAACTGAGGCAAGCCAGCTTTGACTCGGTGGCTATCCTGAACTACGACTGCAAGTAACTCTTTTGAGGTGGCGCACATGAGTCCACATATTCACCATACCAATACACCACTATGGATCCGCTCCCGTCTCCCTACGAGAACGCCATCCATAGCACTCACGCTTATCTTGCGCATTTTAGAGTATCCACTTTCACTTGTCTATGAACTATGCAAGGGGTCCAAGTTTCCATATCCGAGGAATCCGGCTATTCGAATAGATAATGGTAACCCTGCAGGGGTGTACTTCTTCACACACGCTCTCGCCACTTACCACCATGTACACGTCATGTACCTCGGCAACCTTCAAGCGGAAGCCTGGCGAGGGAGTCGGCCATGACTTGACTAACCACACAAGTCTCTAGTCCAGGTTTATCGCCTATTCGGGTTCCATCCGCAAGGAGATCCGGTCGGGGTGTCGCTCACGGCCCCAAACGATGTGAGCAGGGTTCCCAAGCCCACCAACCGGGTGCCACTTGGTACACCGTGCCACTGTGCCTAGTCTGTCCCAAGCCCACCTGTACCGGGTGCCACTTGGTAGACTACTAACACTACCTACAAACACCAGAAACTAGTTGCAACTCTTGGACAGAGATCAGGTTGATTAATAGGTCGAGAGAGCTTGGAGCTCCCGGAGCCCAATGTGTGGTAGTAACTGTTCATGGATCACAAACACAGAACTTAGTTCCTGAGGACGGTTGCAATGAGACAACCCACCATGTACTCCTACATGGCCTCTCACCGCTACCTTTACCAAATCGTGTTCACACACTTAGCTCTCAACAGTAGGACATGTTCACCACATTCCAATTCATTCCCGATGAATCAGACCCGACTCAACTCTAAGCAGTAGCAGGCATGACAACAAGCATGAATGCGTAGGCACATCAGGGCTCAAACAACTCCTACTCATGCTAGTGGGTTTCATCTATTTACTGTGGCAATGACAGGTCATGCAAAGGAAAGGGGTTCAACTACCGCAGCATGTAACAGTTGAATCGTTGTTGTCCTAATGCAGTAAAAGAGAGCAGGAGCAAGAGAGTGGGATTGTATCGGAATGAACAAGGGGGTTTTGCTTGCCTGGCACTTCTGAAGATAGTAATAGCTCTTCATCGGTGTCATCGATCTCATCGTCGAAACATCGTCTAATCAGAGGGGACAATTACCGGCAACAAGGAAGAACACAATCAATGCAATGCACAATATGATGCATGATCATGATATGGTAAAATGAGTGTGTTGGGCTAATGCAACTACAGCCAGATGGGTTTGAGCTATTTTTAACCAAAGATTCAAAGTTCAAACTCATTTGTGATCTTAAATAGTGTTTTATCATGTTTTGCACTAAACAACAAGTTAACTTGTTTAAACATGCATGAAACTAGTAGAGATGGATAGATTGGATCTTTCTGATCATTTTTCATATGTAATTTGTCTGATTTGGAGTTACGGTTGAATTACTATGAAATTTTGAAGTTTGCAACATTTCTGGAATTTCCTGGATTAATAAAAACGCCAGAAAACATTTACTGCTTCAGCATGACGTCGGTGTGACGTCAGCAGGTCAACGGCGGTCAGCCAGGTCAAACCTGACCTGTGGGACCCATTGGTCAGTGAGCCTGGGTTAGTTAGGTCGCCGACAGGTGGGGCCGGTCAACGATGACGTCAGCGCGGTCAAAGCTGACACCTGGAGCCACCGTGATTAAGTTAAATCTAAGCAGGAATTAGTCCTGTGGTTAATTAAGGAATGGGGCCCGCTGCCAGTGTCTAGGGGGGATTAATTAGTGGGTGATTAGCCTCTAGTTAAGTGGCCACGACGGCGGCTAACCGCCGGTGACACACAGACGCGGCAGCGTCGCTCGTTCCGGCGATTCCGGCGACGAGAGGAGTCGGGCTTGGGCTCTACGGTTGCAGCACGACGAGGCGCGTCAGGTGGTGCTAGTGGGGTCGCCGGAGGCGACCTAAGTCGACGACGGTGTCCGCTTCCGCGGCGGCCGGAGTCCGGCCTTGGAGAAACCCGCGCTAGGTTGCATGGCAGGAAGTGGGGGTGGTTGCATTCGTCTCCTGGGTAAGCTCTGAGCACGGTGGCGCGCTCATATGCAAGCTTTGTTTGCTACTTCCACGGCGGCGACATGGGTGGGCGGCGGCGAGCTTCGGGCACGGCGGTGAAGCTAGCTGGGGCGCACAAACAACAGAAAGAAGAGAGGGGGTGACGCAGTAGCTCACAGTGGAGAGGATGAGGTGGTCAGTGAGCTCGGAGACGGCCGGAGTTCAGCGAATCGAGCGACGGTGACCGGCGGGTCCGAGGTAGGAGACGAGTTCGATGGCGTCTCTGCAAGGCGTCCGGGATCGTGGGACTAGGCGTAGAGGTGCGCCGCAGGGAGGCAGAGCTCGTGGGCTAGCTGGCTTGGCGTGGGGAGGTCGGTGTCCGCGGTGGTGCTCGTCGGCGTTCTTGGGTGCATCTGGGGGAGAACGAGGGAGAGGGGAAGAGGAGGGGGATGGGCGCGGAAAGATTCAAGAGGGAGCCAGGGGGTGCGTGTCGTCATCCAGGGGGTCGGGGAGGGGGCAACCAAGGAGGAGGTGGCGCGCGCGTGTGCGCGTACGGCGGCCACACGCCCTCCTGCCCACTGGCAGGAGGTTGAAGACGGTGGGCACCTGGTGGGCAGGGCCAATAGTGCCAGGCTAGGTGGGCTGCACAGTAGCTCAGTTCGCAGGTGGGTCTTCTCTCTCTCTTTTCCTATTTCTGTTTTGTTTTCTATTTTTTATAGTCTTTAGGGCTTTATTAAAAAATACCTAAACAGACCCGAAAATCATGAAACTGCACAATACCACTGGTTGGAATATAACCAACAGCAAACATTTTAGTTTATGATTATTTGAGCATTTAAAATATTTAATAGCATTTAAATGCCCAAGCGCAAATAGAGTATGATTTAATTCAGTGACCCTCTGTTGTCCTAGTAAAATGTGCACCATTTTTGTCAGAGGTTCTAGACCAAGGCAAAGATGATTAACATTTTAGAAGGGCATTTTGGGTTCAGTGAAAATGATTCTATTTGGACCCTAGTTGAATTTCATTTGCTGCTAGGGTTTATCAGCCCCCATTTCAAAGTTTCATAAAAATTTAGACATGATGCACACATGAAGGGCTAGCCTAGTGCATACCAGAACTAGGGATGTGACAATACTTTAGTAATCTCAAACTTTTTCAACCTTCACACAATACATGAGCGTGAGCCATGGATATAGCAAGATGGGTGGAATAGAATATAATGATGGGGGTTATGTGGAGAAGATCAAAAAAGGAGAAAGTCTCACATCAACGCAGCTAATCAACGGGCTATGGAGATGCCCATCGATTGATGTTAATGCAAGGAGTAGGGATTCCCATGCAACGGATGCACTAGAGCTATAAATGCATGAAAGCTCAACAAAACAAAATAAGTGGGTGTGCATCCAACTTGGTTGCTCACGAAGACCTAGGGAATTTGAGGAAGCCCATTGTTGGAATATACAAGCCAAGTTCTATAATGAAAAATTCCCACTAGTATATGAAAGTGACAAAACAAGAGACTCTCTATCATGAAGATCATGGTGCTACTTTGAAGCACAAGTGTGCAAGAAAAGGATATTAGCATTGTCCCTTTTTATTTTCTCCCCTTTTGTTGGGCCTTCCTTTTTTATTTGGCCTTTCTCTTTTTTTTATTGGGACAATGCTCTAGGAATGATGATCATCACACTTCTACTTATTTACAACTCAATGATTACAACTCGATAATAGATCAAAGTATGACTCTATATGAATGCCTCCGGTGGTGTACCGGGATGGGCAATGAATCAAGAGTGACAAGTATGAAAAATTATGGACGGTGGCTTTGCCACAAATACGATGTCAACTACATGATCATGCAAAGCAATATGACAATGATGAACGTGTCATGATAAACGGAACGGTGGAAAGTTGCATGGCAATATATCTCGGAATGGCTATGGAAATGACATAATAGGTAGGTATGGTGGCTGTTTTGAGGAACATATAAGGAGGCTTATGTGTGATAGAGCGTATCATATCACGGGGTTTGGATGCAGCGGCGAAGTTTGCACCAACTCTCAAGGTGAGAAAGGGCAATGCATGGTACCGAAGAGGCTGGCAATGATGGAAGGGTAAGAGTGCGTATAATCCATGGACTCAACATTAGTAACTCACATACTTATTGCAAAAATCTACAAGTCATCAAAAACCAGGCACTACGTGCATGCTCCTAGGGGGATAGATTGGTAGGAAAAGACCATCGCTCGTCCCCGACCTCCACTCATAAGGAGGACAATCAAAGAACACCTCATGTTTCAAATTTGTTACATAACGTTTACCATACGTGCATGCTACGGGACTTGCAAACTTCAACACAAGTATTTCTCAATTTCACAACTACTCTAGCACAACTTTAATATCATTCCCTCCATATCTCAAAACAATCATCAAGCATCAAACTTCTCTTAGTATTCAACACACTCATAAGAAAAAAATTACTAGTCTTGAATACCTAGCATATTAGGACTATTTCCCAATTTAAGAAAATTACCATGCTGTTTAAGACTCTCAAAATAATATAAGTGAAGCATGAGAGAATAATAGTTTCTATAAAACAAAACCACCGCCGTGCTCTAAAAGATATAAGTGAAGCAGTAGAGCAAAAACTATATAGTTCCAAAGATATAAGTGAAGCACAAAGAATATTCTAATAAATTCCGAATCATGTGTGTCTCTCATCAAAAGGTGTGTATAGAAAAGATGATTGTGGTGAATAAAAATATATCTCCAAGTAAAGTTACCGATGGAAGTAGATGAAAGAGGGCATGCCTTCCGGGGCATCCCCAAGCTTTGACTTTTCGGTGTACTTAGATCATCTTGAGGGTGCCATGGGCATCCCCAAGCTTAGGCTCTTGCCACTCCTTGTTCCATAATCCATCAAAAGATTTCACCCAAAACTTGAAAACTTCACAACACAAAACTCAATAGAAATCTCGTGAGCTCCGTTAGCGAAAGAAAACAAAAGACCACTTCAAGGTACTGTAATGAACTCATTCTTTATTTATATTGGTGTTAAACCTACTGTATTCCAACTTCTCTATGGTTTATAAACTATTTTACTAGCTATAGATTCATCAAAATAAGGAAACAACACACGAAAAACAGAATCTGTCAAAAGCAGAACAGTCTGCAGTAATCTGTAACTAACGCAAACTTCTGGAACTCCAAAACATCTACCAAAATAGGAAGACCTCGAAAATTTGTTTAATGATCTGCTGCAATTGGAATCAATATTTTATCACGTTCTGGTGATTTTTAACAATTGTTTTCGTGAACAGAAAGTTTCTGGGATTTTCAGCAAAATCAAATAACTATCATCCAAGAAGATCCTATAGGTTTAACTTTGCACAAACACTAATTAAAACATAAAAACAAATCTAACCAGAGGCTAGATCAAATATTTATTCCTAAACAGAAGCAAAAAAAAAAAAATTGGGTTGCCTCCCAACAAGCGCTATCGTTTAACGCCCCTAGCTAGGCATAAAAACACGGATAGATCTAGGTATTGCCATAATAATAGGATAGATCATGAAAACTCATTTCATATTCTCTATGTTCAGCAGCAAGTTTTCTTTGAGGCAAGCAAAAGTAATCAAAAGGGCTAAATTTAATGGGACGGAAGTCCCCAAGATCAACCTTGGGAGGTATAGGTTCCTCCTTTGGCCCTTCGTATTGCACAACAAATTCATCATTATAAGCATTCTTTTGACAGAATTTCATAAGCCTATACTTGAGAGAGTATCCTAGCTCATTATTTCTAATAGCAAAATCATTATTAAGTTCAGAAATTCTATCAACTAGAACATTGGTAGGAACCCTTTTTCTAAGGTTTTCATTAAAAGCAACATAGTCTAGAGATTGAAAACGCATTATTTCCTCTTGATCAAAGAGGATAGCCTCTATGGGAGGACGGCTAGCGTCCACCCTATAGTGTGCAAAGATTTCTTTGGCCTCTTTTATTATAGATATGAACTCATGAGCCAAAAAGATAGTAGCGGCACGCTTAACAGAAGAATGCTCAATATTAGAAAATTCTAGTAAAATCGTTTGTATGCAAGGGTGCATGTGCATAAATTGCCTTTCAAGTTCAACTACAAGCATGGTGATAGCGTCCGCAAGACTGCTAGTCCTATGAAGAATAGAACTACCCATAGAAGGCAAAGCACCGGCACAAGTAAAGAAATCTTGAATAACCCCTTTTCCAATAATATTACCACTACCGATTCGGAATTTTTTTGTATGTAAGATAGGGGGTTCTTCAGCAAGAGCATCAGAATTTTCCACATTATTATTATTGTCCATATTGACAACAGTTTCCCCAATTTCAGACATAACGGCAGCAAACTCAAGGAACACGAGAAAAGAAGGAACGGAAAGGAGAGGGCGAATAAAACGGCAAGGGTGAAGTGGGGGAGAGGAAAATGAGAGGCAAATGGCAAATAATGTAATGCGAGAGATAAGAGTTTGTGATGGGTACTTGGTATGTTGAATTTTGCGTAGACTCCCCGGCAACGGTGCCAGAAATCCTTCTTGCTACCTTTTGAGCACTGCGTTGGTTTTGCCTTGAAGAGGAAAGGGTGATGCAGTAAAGTAGCGTAAGTATTTCCCTCAGTTTTTGAGAACCAAGGTATCAATCTAGTAGGAGACCACGCTCAATTCCCTCGCACCTACACAAACAAATAAAAACCTCACAACCAACGCAATAAAGGGGTTGTCAATCCCTTCACGGTCACTTACGAAAGTGAGATCTGAAAGATATGATAAGATAATATTTTTGGTATTTTTATAATAAAGATGTAAAGTAAAATAAAAGGAAATAAAAATAGCTGAGTGTTGGAAGATTAATATGATGGAAAATAGACCCGGGGGCCATAGGTTTCACTAGTGGCTTCTCTCAAGAGCATAAGTATTATGGTGGGTGAACAAAATACTGTTGAGCAATTGATAGAATTGAGCATAGTTATGAGAATATCTAGGTATGATCATGTATATAGGCATCACGTCCATGACAAGTAGACCGACTCCTGCCTGCATCTACTACTATTACTCCACACATCGACCGCTATCCAGCATGCATCTAGAGTATTAAGTTCAAAAGAACAGAGTAATGCTTTAAGTAAGATGACATGATGTAGAGGGATAAACTCATGCAATATGATATAAACCCCATCTTGTTATCCTCGATGGAAATAATACAATATGTGCCTTGCTGCCCCTCCTATCACTGGGAAAGGACACCGCAAGATTGAACCCAAAGCTAAGCACTTATCCCATTGCAAGAAAGATCAATCTAGTAGGCGAAACCAAACTGATAATTCGAAGAGACTTGCAAAGATAACCAATCATACATAAAAGAATTCAGAGAAGATTCAAATATTGTTCATAGATAAACTTCATCATAAACCCACAATTCATCGGTCTTAACAAACACACCGCAAAAGAAGATTACATCGAATAGATCTCCACGAGAATCATGGAAAACTTTGTATTGAGATCCAAAGAGAGAGAAGAAGCCATCTAGCTAATAACTATGGACCCAAAGGTCTGAGGTAAACTACTCACACATCATCGGAGAGGCTATGGTGTTGATGTAGAAGCCCTCCGTGATCAATGCCCCCTCTGGCAGGACGCCGGAAAAGGCCCCAAGATGGGATCTCACAGGTACAGAAGGTTGCGGCGGTGGAATTAGGTTTTCGTGGATGCCTCTGTTGGTTTGGGGGTACGTAGGGGTATATAGGAGGAATAAGTACGTCGATGGAGCAACGTGGGCCCCACGAGGGTGGAGGGCGCGCCCAGGGGGGTAGGCGTGCCCCCTGCCTCGTGCTCTCCTGGTTGATTTCTTGACGTGGACTCCAAGTCCTCTGGATCACGTTTGTTCCGAAAATCACGTTCCCGAAGGTTTCATTCCGTTTGGACTCCGTTTGATATTCTTTTTCTGTGAAACTCTGAAATAGGCAAAAAAATAGCAATTTGGGCTAGGCTTCGGTTAATTGGTTAGTCGCAAAATAATATAAAAGTGTATAACAAAGCCCATTAATCATCCAAAACAGAATATAATATAGCATGAAGCAATCGAAAATTATAGATACGTTGGAGACGTATCAGCGAGGAGCTTGTTTGAGGCCATACAGTGCCTTGTTAAGCTTGTATACCATATCAGGATGTTTTGGATCTTGAAAGTCAGGTGGTTGTGCAACATATCTTTCTTCTTCAATCTTGTCGTTGAGAAAGGCACTCTTCACATCCATTTGATACAGAAGGATGTTGTGATGATTTGCGTAGGCTAGCAGTATGCGAATGGCTTCAAGCCTAGCCACAGGAGCAAATGTTTCATCGAAGTCAATCCCTTCAACTTGAGTGTATCCTTGAGCAACGAGACGAGCCTTATTTCTGACGACTTGACCATGCTCATCTTGCTTGTTGAGATATATCCTTTTGGTGCCAATGATATTGTGCTTCCAAGGATCAGGACGCTTGACCAATTCCCATACATTATTCAACTTGAACTATTGAAGCTCTTCTTGCATAGCTTGAATCTATTCTGGTTCCATGAAGGCTTCAGCAACTTTGTTGGGTTATAATATTGAGACAAATGCAAAGTGCCCATAGAAATTTGCTAGTTGTGTTGCTCTTGAACGAGTGAGTGGACCTGGTGCATTGATGCTATCAACTATCTTCCCAATCTGTACCTCATTTGCAACACGAGGATGAACTGGATGAAGACTTTGCTCTTGCTAATCATTGTCTTCATTTCGAGCATTGTCTTTAGGCTGAGCATTGTCTTCAGGTTGATTAGGTGGAGAAACGATAAGTTCCTCTTCAGGTTGTGCCTCAGAAGGTATGATCTCTCCAGTTCCCATGAGCTTGATGGATTCACTAGGTGGAACTTCATCTAGCACATTTGGCAGGTGCTTTCTTTGCGAGCCGTTAGTCTCATCGAACCGCACATCCACAGTTTTAACCACTTTATAGTGAAAGAGGTTGAAGACTCTGTAGGAGTGTGAATCCTTTCCGTAACCAAGCATAAAACCTTCATGTGCTTTCGGTGCAAATTTTGAAGTGTGATGTGGATCCTTGATCCAGCACCTAGCACCAAATACTCTGAAGTAACTGACGTTTGGCTTCTTACCAGTTAGGAGTTCATAGGATGTCTTCTTCAGAAGCTTGTGAAGATAAACATTGTTGATGACATGGCATGCAGTATCAATGGCTTCGGGCCAGAACTTTCTTGGAGTCTTGTATTCATCAAGCATCGTCGGAGCAACCTCAATGAGTGTTCTGTTCTTGCGCTCCACGATGCCATTCTGCTGAGGTGTGTATGGAGCGGAGAACTCATGAGTGATTCCCAGTATATCAAGATAAGTGTCGAGGCCTATGTTCTTGAACTCTGTGCCGTTGTCACTTCTGATATGCTTGATCTTGATGCCATAGTTATTCATGGCACGGTTGGTGAAGCGTCTGAAGACATCCTGCACTTCAGTCTTGTAGAGGATTATATGCACCCACGTATATCTTGAGTAATCATCAACAATGACAAAACCATAGAGGCAAGCAGTAGTAGTGAGAGTTGAGTAGTGAGTAGGTCCAAGGAGATCCATGTGAAGCAGCTCGAAGGGCTGAGATGTCGTCATGATTGTCTTCGAGGGATGCTTGGCCCTAGTCATTTTTCCAGCTTCGCAGGCACCACACAGATGATCTTTCTTGAACTTGACACCCTCGGTGCCTATGACATGTTTCTTCTTCGCGAGAGTGTACAGGTTCCTTATGCCCGCATGTCCCAGCCTCCGATGCCAGAGCCAACACTCTGAAGCTTTTGCTAGAAGACATACGGCCAACTGTGGTCCTGCTGAGAAATCTACCATGTACAAATCATCTTTTCGATACCCTTCAAAGACTAGAGACTTGTCATATTCCATTAGTACAAGGCAACGATATTTTCCAAATATCACAATCATGTTCAAGTCACAAAGCATTGAGACAGACATTAAGTTGAAACCAAGGGATTCAACAAGCATCACTTTATCCATGTGCTGATCCTTTGAGATTGCAACTCTACCTAGACCAAATACCTTGCTTTTACCAGTGTCAGCAAATGTGATGTGACTCTTGTCATATGGACGTAAGGTTGAGTCCATGAGAAGACTTCGATCACCAGTCATATGATTAGTGCATCCGCTGTCCATAATCCATTCTGAAGCATGAGGTGTCATACCCTACAGTACAGTTAGGGGGATAGGCTTCACCAAGAGTATTGTGAAGCATAAACATTTGACGCACAAGAGGATTATCAAAGATCAGATCAAGGTTAGGACGAATAGGATGATTGGCAAGCGATTCAGGAACAAAATACATAATGAGACCATTTGGGCATTTTATCTTGCGCCCCACAAGATGTTTTAGGTCCCCAGCAATAGCATCGGACGCCTTTGATTTCCGGTTGGAGACCTTTCCCTGCAAAAGAAAGTTAATTCTTCTTAACCACCCACATCTTCAAGGGTGTCTTAGAAGCACTGAGTCTAAGTACAGCATCTGAGAACTTCGGCTTTGGAGCCCTAGCAAATAGCCTTGGAGGTGAATAGTACTCATATGAATAAGCATAGTAGTTCTTAGTCTTATGAACATAGCGGTTTGATGATACGCGCTCATATTCATAAGTTTGAGTATGATTTTCCTGCAAAACATTGGCGTTAGGGTGACTCGGGTGAGTCCTCTGTCTGTATGAAGCCTTTGGGCCATATGAAGCCTTTGGTCTGGGGTTTGTCTTCTTCCCTTGTGGTGTCATGATGACATTCACAGGAAGATTCTCAAGAACCCTTTTGGGCACCCAGATCTTCTTCATAGGTGGTCCATTCCTGCAGTTAGTACCAATATACCTGGCAAACACTTCACCATTCTGATTCTTAAATAGTTTATAGTTTGCATCAAAGGATTCATCAATGATGATAGGGTTAGCACAAGTGAAGCCAGATAAGGTGGATGGATCCACTGAAGGTTCCTTTGCAGCAATCCATGTGGTTTTCGGGTACTGCTCGGGCTTCCAGTAAGAACCATCAACATTCATTTTCCTCTCGAACCCAACACCATCTTTCCTAGGGTTTCGGTTCAGAATCTGCTTTTTGAGGACATCGCACGGTGTCTGATGCCCTTTGAGACTTTTGTGCATCCCTGTCTCAAGCAATGTCTTCAACCTAGCATTTTCATTAGAAATAGTAGTGGCATCCTCAGCAGAGGGGTTAGTTACCACATTAACAGTTGAAGATATTGCACCAGAAGCAGCAGTAGAACATTCAGCAACAGAAGTAGCATTATCAAGCTCAAGGCATTTTATACATGGTGGTTCAAATCCTTCCTGAGCGGGACTGATCTGCTGAGCGCGAAGTGACTCGTTCTCTTTTTGAAGATCTTCATGAGCTGCTCTCGATTTCTCAATTTCTTGCTTCCTCTGAAGATAATCATAGGAAAGCTTTCATGAGTTGTTGAGAGCGTTTCATGATGACTTTCAAGTTCCTCATACTTAACATGGAGATTTTTTTATGTCTTCAATTAAGGACTAGGATTGAGTCATTTCCGCGTCCAATAGGTCATCGCTTTTGTCTAGTAGTTTTTGAATATGTTCCATAGCTTTCTGTTGGTCAGTTGCAATTTTAGCAAGTGTTTTATAGCTGGGTTTAGATTCACAATCAGAGTCATCTTCACTTGATGTTTGAAAGTGAGCATCGCGTGAGTTTACCTTGGCACCACGTGCTATGAAGCAGTAGGTGGGAGCGGAGACGTCCTTGTCATTATCATCAGTGTTGGTGACGGAGCCATTGTCTTCAGTGTTGAAGATGGACTTGGCAACATAGGCTGTAGCTAGAGCCAGACTTGCAACACCAGAGTCGGACTCCTCCTCAGACTCCACCTCTACCTCCTCAGAAGCAGACTCCTCCTCTAAATCCATCTATTTGCCAAAAAAAGCATGAGCCTTGCTAGATGAGCTCTTCTTGCGTGATGAAGACTTGGATGAAGACTTGGAAGAAGACTTTGAGGATTTCTTCTTCTTCTTCTTCTTCTTCTTCTTCTTCTTCTTCTTCTTCTTCTTGTTTTCATTGTCCCACTGTGGACACTCAGAGATGTAGTGACCAGGTTTCTTGCACTTGTGGCATGTTCTCTTCTTGTGGTCATGAGTAGAAGCTTCATCATTTATTGAGATGGATCGTGAAGACTTTATGAAGCCTTTCTTCTTTGTGAATTTCTGGAACTTCTTCACAAGCATAGCAAGCTCCTTTCCAATGTCTTCAGGATCACCAGAACTGCAATCAGATTCTTCTTTAGATGAAAAAACAACCTTTGCCTTCAAAGCGCGAGTTCGGCCATAGTTGGGACCATAGATATCTCTTTTCTCAGATAGCTGAAACTCATGTGTGTTGATCCTCTCATGTATGCCAGATGGATCGAGTGTCTTAAAGTCAGGGTGTTCTTGAATCATCAGGGCTATGGTGTCAAATGAGCTATCAAGTGATCTCAGGAGTGTCTTGACAATTTCATGCTTGGTGATCTCACTGGCGCCGAGAGCATGAAGCTCATTTGTGATGTCAGTGAGGCGATCAAACGTGAGCTGGACATTCTCATTCTTGTTTCTCTTGAAGCGGTTGAAGAGGTTGCGAAGAACACTGATCCTTTGATCTCTCTGGGTTGAGATGCCTTCGTTGACCTTGGAGAGCCAGTCCCAGACTAGCTTTGATGTTTCCAGAGCACTCACACGGCCATACTGCCCTTTGGTCAGATGACCACAGATGATGTTCTTCGCAGTAGAATCCAGTTGAATGAACTTCTTGACATCAGCAGGAGTGACGCCTTCACCGCCCTTGGGAACGTCGTTCTTAACGACATACCATAGATCGACATCAATGGCTTCAAGATGCATGTGTTTCTTATTCTTCCAGTAGGGGTAATCAGTGCCATCGAAGACAGGGCACGCATCGGAGACTTTGATTATCCCTGCAGTTGACATAGCTAAGACTCCAAGTGGTTAAACCGAATCACACAAAATAAGGGAGTACCTTGCTCTGATACCAATTGAAAGTGCTAGTTATCGACTAGAGGGGGTGAATAGGCGATTGATAACCCACAAGTATAGGGTATCGCAACAACTTTCGAGGGTAGAGTATTCAACCCAAATTTATTGATTCGACACAAGGGGAGCCAAAGAATATTCTCAAGTATTAGTAGCTGAGTTGTCAATTCAACCACACCTGGAAACTTAGTATCTGCAGCAAAGTGTTTAGTAGCAAAGTAATATGATAGTGGTGGTAACGGTAACAAAAGAGTAATGAAAGCAAAGTAATGTTTTTGGTATTTTGTAGTGATTGTAACAGTAGCAACGGGAAAGTAAATAAGCGTAAACCGGTATATGGAAAGCTCGTAGGCATTGGACCGGTGATGGATAATTATGTCGGATGCGGTTCATCATGTAACAGTCATAACATAGGGTGACACAGAACTAGCTCCAATTCATCAATGTAATGTAGGCATGTATTCCGAATATAGTCATACGTGCTTATGGAAAAGAACTTGCATGACATCTTTTGTCCTACCCTCCCGTGGCAGCGGGGTCCTATTAGAAATTAAGGGATATTAAGGCCTCCTTTTAATAGAGAACCGGAACAAAGCATTAGCACATAGTGAATACATGAACTCCTCAACCTATGGCCATCACCGGGAGTGGTCCCAATTATTGTCACTTCGGGGTTGCCTAATCATAACACATAGTAGGTGACTATAGACTTGCAAGATAGGATCAAGAACTCACATATATTCATGAAATCATAATAGGTTTAGATCTGAAATCATGGCACTCGGGCCCTAGTGACAAGTATTAAGCATAGCAAAGTCATAGCAACATCAATCTCAGAACATAGTGGATACTAGGGATCAAACCCTAACAAAACTAACTCGATTACATGATAGATCTCATCCAACCCATCACCGTCCAGCAAGCCTACGATGGAATTACTCACGCACGGCGGTGAGCGTCATGAAATTGGTGATGGAGGATGGTTGATGACGACGGCGGCGACGAATCCCCCACTCCGGAGCCCCGGACGGACTCCAGATCAGCCCTCCCGAGAGGTTTTAGGGCTTGGCGGCGGCTTTGTATCGTAAAACGTGATGATTTCTTCTTCTTTATTTTTTTCTCCCCAAAAACAAATATATAGAGTTGGAGTTGGAGTCGGAAGGTCTCCAGGGGGCCGACGAGGTAGCCCCCACCCTCGTGGACAGGGTGTGGGGCCCCTGGTCTTCATCTTTGGCGAGGATTTTTTATTATCTTTTATAAGATCTTCCGTGGAGTTTCAGGTCATTCTAAGAACTTTTGTTTTCTGCACATAAAACAACATCATGGCAATTCTGCTAAAAACAACGTCATCCGGGTTAGTTCCATTCAAATCATACAAGTTAGAGTCCAAAACAAGGGCAAAAGTGTTTGGAAAAGTAGATACGACGGAGACGTATCAACTCCCCCAAGCTTAAACCCTTGCTTGTCCTCAAGCAATTCAGTTGACAAACTGAAAGAGAAAAAGAAAAACTTTTACAAACTCTGTTTGTTCTTGTTGTTGTAAATGTGTCAAGCCAGCATTCAGTTTTTCAGCAAGGATTATAACTAACCACATTTGCAATAATTCTCAGGTCTCATAATTACTCATATCAATAGCATAATCAACTAGCAAGCCATAATAATAAATCTCGGATGACAACACTTTCTCAAAACAATCACAATATGATATAACAGGATGGTATCTCGCTAGCCCTTTCTGAGACCGCAAAACATAAATGCAGAGCACCTTTAAAGATCAAGGACTGACTAGACATTGTAATTCATGGTAATAGAGATCCAATCATAGTCACACCCAATATAAATTAACAGTGATGAATGCAAATGACAGTTGTGCTCTCCAGCTAGTGCTTTTAATAAGAGGGTGATGACTCAACATAAAAGTAAATAGATAGGCCCTTCGCAGAGGGAAGCTGGGATTTGTAGAGGCGCCAGAGCTCAGTTTTGAAATAGAGATAAATAATATTTTGAGAGGCATACTTTCATTGTCAACATAACAACTAAGAGATGGCGATATCTTCCATGTCACACACATTATAGGCGGTTCCCAAACAGAATGGTAAAGTTTATACTCCCCCTCCACCAACAAGCATCAATCCATGGCTTGCTCGAAACAACGAGTGCCTCCAACTAACATCAGGTCCCAAGGGGAGTTTTGTTTGCAATTAATTTTGATTTAGTTTGCATAAAGCATGGGACTAGGCATCCCGGTGACCAGCCATTTTCTCGTGAGTGAGGAGCGGAGTCCACTCCTCTTGAGAATAACCCGCCTAACATGGAAGATAAGGGCAGCCCTAGTTGATACATGAGCTATTCGAGCATACAAAACAGAATGTTTATTTGAAAGTTTAGAGTTTGGCACATACAAATTTACTTGGAATGGCAGGTAGATACCGCATATAGGAAGGTATGGTGGATTCATCTGGAATAACTTTGGGGTTTAAGGGATTGGATGCACAAGCAGTATTCCCGCTTAGTACAAGTGAAGGCTAGCAAAAGACTGGAAAGCGACCAACTAGAGAGCGACAACAGCCATGTACATGCATTAAAATTAATAAACATTGGATGCAAGCATGAGCAGGATATAATCCACCATGAACATAAATATCGTGAAGACTATGTTGATTTTGTTTCAACTACATGTGTGAACATGTGTCAAGTCAAGTCACTTAAATCATTCAAAGGAGGATACCACCCCATCATACCACATCATAACCATCTCAATAGCATGTTGGCACGCAAGGTAAACCATTATAACTCATAGCTAATCAAGCATGGCATAAGCAACTATGATCTCTAATTTTCATTGCAAACATGTTTATTCATAATAAGCTGAATCAAGAACGATGAACTCATCATATTTACAAAAACAAAAGAGGTCGAGTTCATACCAGTTTTGCTCATCTCAGTCAGTCCATCATATATCATCGTAATTGCCTTTCACTTGCATGACCGAACGAGGTGAATAATAATAAGAGTGCACGTGCATTGGACTAAGCTGGAATCTGCAAGCATTCAATAAACAGGAGAAGACAAGGCAATATGGGCTCTTGGTTAAATCAACAATTATGCATATAAGAGCCACTTCAGCAATTTAATTATGGTCTTCTCCTACTGTCCCCCAAAGAAAAGAAAAGAAATAAAAACTATTTATACGGGAAAGCTCCCAACAAGCAAAAGAAGAACGGGAAATATTTTTGGGTTCTCTTTTTAATTATTACTACTACAGCAGAAAAATAAACTACTACTAATTTTTTTGGTTTTTATAAGGTTTAACAAACACACAAGAAGAAAGCAGGAAAAAGAAAATAAACTAGCATGGATATTACAGTGAAAGAGTATGAGAACCGGCATCTAGCATGAGTGTGTGTGAACATAAATGTAATGTCGGTGAGAAATACGTACTCCCCCAAGCTTAGGCTTTTGGCCTAAGTTGGTTTATTGCCAGGGATAGCCTGGCGGATACCCGTAGGTGTAGCTGGGGTCGTACTGCGATGAAGAAGACTCTGACTGCCATTGGCTGATAGCCATCTCTGGATCCCAAGAGTAAACATACCGTCGTGGAGGCTCATCTTGTGGTTCCGGTTCCGGGGCTGGTGCAGGATTCCGGGTAGGCTTGAACGGCAGCCCACGTAATGAGATAAGATCCTTCAAAATTAAACAAAGAAGGAGTAGGCAAGGTAATAGTTTCAGGATGATGTTTATGAAAGAATAGTTTATATTTGAGCTCTCCTTCCCTGCCCTTAACAAGAAAATCATGCGCTAGTATACTCTTATAGTCTAAATAAGCACTAGGCAGCAATTTTTCTTCTTTCTCATGAAGCCTAATAGGTATGTTAAAATGTGCAGCGAGGCGTGCAGCATAAATGCCTCCAAAGATGGGACCCTTAGTACGGTTCATACTTAACCGTCTATCAACAATTCCACCCATACTAATAGTGTTACCGCGGTATAAACCATGGGACAAAATAATAATATCAGGAACACTAAGGTTTCCACAGTTTCCACGACCAATCAAGCAACGACTAGAAAATATGGCAAAATAGCGTAAAACAGGAAAATGTATGCTAGTGATTCTTGCATCAGAAACCTTCCTGGTTTCTCCAACAGTGATAGTGTTAATAAACGCTTCCACCTCATTACGGTGTGGTTCATCTAAGGTAGCCTCAGGGGGTATGTTGCAGACTTCGCAAAATTCAGACAATGGCATTTTCTTAACAACGTCATATAAATGAAACTCTACTGAAGGAGGTGATTCCTTAGGGAAAAAGTAGAAGTTTTGCACAAAAGTATTTGTGAGTAATGACGTTGGTCGAGGAGGAAGTCGGTGAGGCCGGCATTCTCAATCAATGAATAGAAATCCTCATAAATCCCGGCCCTTCTCAAGAAGTCATCGGAAGGCCATTCACACGGCCGGACCTCCGCGGTACGAGGCAAATTATACTTGGGCCTCCGTGCTTCCTCATTTTGTTTTTCCATTGAGCTTTGGCTAAATGAGCCCCTCAAAAGTCTCTTCATTATTTTCTGAAATATTCTAAAAATTTTAGTAACTTCAAACAAAAGTGAACAAAGCTCAACAAAATTTATAGCAACAACCCCTACAAGTTCCTAGAGCCTATGTCAAGCACTAGAACTACTTGGAACCATATAAATTTGACATGCAAGCTCAAGAACATGGTCACCTATGCAGCACAAATTTGCAAAGAATAAGGCACTAGAACAAAAACTAATTGGACCAATGGAGGAGTCACATACCAAGGAACAATCTCCCCAAGCAGTTTTGCGAGAGGTGCTTTGAGCAAGGAGATCAAAAATCACAGCAAGGTGAGCTAGAACTCGTGCTTGAACCAGATATTCATGTTTGTGGGAGGAAGAAGAACTGTATGGGTGCAGGAATAAGTGGAGGAGGGCCACCATGGGCCCACGAGGCAGGGGCGCGTCCAGGGGGGTAGGGCGCACCCTCCACCCTCGTGGCCAGGTGGCAGCTCCCCCCGCGGTGATTTTTGCACCATAAATCCTCAAATATTCCTGAAAAAATCATATTAAATTGGCATGGCATTCTGAGGACTTTTATTTCGGGATATTTTTATATTGCATGGATAAATCGGCAAACAGACAGAAAAATACTATTTTTACTTTATTTCAACTAAATAACGGAAAGTATAAAGAGGGTACAGAAGGTTGTGCTTCTATTTTCATCCATCTCATGCTCATCAAAAGGAATCCACTAACAAGGTTGATCAAGTCTTGTTAACAAACTCATTCCGATAATCATGAAACCGGAAAAATTTCGAATAACACTATGTTACCTCAACGGGGATATGCACATCCCCAATAATAAGAATATCATATTTCTTCTTGACAGTAGGAAGAGGAAATTCAAAACCTCCAATCATAATCGATGGAATTTTTCCAATAGAGTTGATACTATGAACTTGAGGTTGTTTCCTTGGAAAGTGTATCGTATGCTCATTACCATTAACATGAAAAGTGACATTGCCTTTGTTGCAATCAATAACAGCCCCTGCAGTATTAAGAAAAGGTCTTCCAAGAATAATAGACATACTATCATCCTCGGGAATGTCAAGAATAACAAAGTCTGTTAAAATAGTAACGTTTGCAACCACAACAGGCACATCCTCACAAATACCGACAGGTATAGCAGTTGATTTATCAGCCATTTGCAAAGATATTTTAGTAGGTGTCAACTTATTCAAGTCAAGTCAAAGATATAAAGAGAGAGGCATAACACTAACACCGGCTCCAAGATCATATAAAGCAGTTTTAAAATAATTTCTTTTAATGGAGCATGGTATAGTAGGTACTCCTGGACTCCAAGTTTCTTTGGTACTCCAACCTTGAAAGTGTAATTAGCAAGCATGGTGGAAATTTCAGCTTCCGGTATCTTTCTTTTATTAGTGACAATATCTTTCATATATTTAGCATAAGGATTCATTTTGAGCATATCAGTTAATCACATACGCAAAAATATAGGTCTAATCATTTCAGCAAAGCGCTCAAAATCCTCATCGTCCTTTTTCTTGGATGGCTTGGGAGGAAAAGGCATGGGTTTCTTAACCCATGGTTCTCTTTCTTTACCATGTTTCCTAGCAACAAAGTCTCTCTTATCATAACATTGATTCTTTGATTGTGGGTTATCAAGATCAACAGCAGGTTCAGTTTCTACATCATTATCATTACTAGGTTGAGCATCATCATGAACATCATCATTAACATTTTCACTAGGTTCATGTTCATTACCAGATTGTGTTTCAGCATCAGACATAGATATATCATTTGGATTATCAGGTGGTTCCGCAATAGGTTCACTAGAAGCATGCAAAGTCCTGTCATTTTTCTTTTTCTTCTTTTTAGAAGAACTAGGTACATCAATATTATTTCTCTGAGAATCTTGCTCAATTCTCTTAGGGTGGCCTTCAGGATACAAAGGTTCCTGAGTCATTCTACCAGTTCTAGTAGCCACTCTAACAGAATAATCATTTTTCTTACTATTCATTTCATCAAGCAATTCTTTTTGAGCCTTAAGTACTTGTTCTACTTGAGTGGTAACCATAGAAGCATGTTTGCTAACAAGTTTAACTTCACCTCTAACATTAGCCATATAATCACCCAAGTGCTTAATCATATAAGTGTTCTGTTTTAATTGTCTACCAAAATAAGCATTAAAATCTTCTTGCTTAAACATAAAGTTATCAAACTCATCCAAGCACTGACTAGCAATCTTAGGAGGAGGGATTTCAGCTTTATCATATCTATAGAGAGAATTTACCTTTACTACCTGTGTCGGGTTATCAGGATCAGGAGGTTCTTCAATAGGTAATGGATCAAGATCATATGTTTCTTCGATAGGCGGTAAATTAAGACCATGTATTTCTTCAATAGGAGGTAAATTCTTAACATCTTCAGCTTTAATACCTTTTTCTTTCATAGATTTCTTTGCCTCTTGCATATCTTCGGGACTGAGAAATAGAACACCTCTCTTCTTCGGAGTTGGTTTAGGAATAGGCTCATTAATTGGAGAAGGAGCTGGCTCAGGAGGTGCCCAATTATTTTCATTTGTCAACATATTATTCAATAGAATTTCAGCTTCATCCGATGTTCTTTCCCTGAAAGGAGAACCAGCACAACTATCCAGGTAATCTCTGGAAGCATCGGTTAGTCCATTATAAAAGATATCAAGTATTTAATTTTTCTTGAGAGGATGATCAGGCAAAGCATTAAGTAACTTGAGAAGCCTCCCCCAAGCTTGTGGGAGACTCTCTTCTTTAATTTGCACAAAGTTATATATTTCCTTTAAAGCAGCTTGTTTCTTATGAGCAGGGAAACATTTAGCAGAGAACTAATAAATCATATCCTAGGGACTACGCACACAACCAGGATCAAGAGAATTAAACCATATCTTAGCATCACCCTTTAATGAGAACGGAAATATTTTGAGGATATAAAAGTAGCGAGATCTCTCATCATTAGTGAACAGGGTGGCTATATCATTTAATTTAGTAAGATGTGCCACAACAGTTTCAAATTCATAACCATGGAAAGGATCAGATTCAACCAAAGTAATTATATCAGGATCAACAGAGAATTCATAATCCTTATCGGGAACACAAATAGGCGAAGTAGCAAAAGCAGGGTCAGGTTTCATTTTATCTTTAAGAGATTCTTTGTTCCATTTAATTAATAGCCTTTTAAGTTCATGACGATCTCTGCAAGCTAAAATAGCGGCAGAAGATTCCATATCAAAAACATAACCCTCAGGAATAACAGGCCTATCTTCATCATCACTTTCATCAATATAATCAGATTCAATAATTTCTTTCTCTCTAGCCCTAGCAATTTGTTCATCAAGAAATTCACTAAGGGGCACAGTAGTATCAGGCATAGAAGTAGTTTCATCATAAGTAGCATGCATAGCAGAAGTAGCATCATCAATAACATGCGACATATCAGAACGAATAGCGGAAACAGGTTTAGGTGTCACAAGCTTACTCATAACAGAAGGTGAATCAAGTGTAGAGCTAGATGGCAGTTCCTTACCTCCCCTCGTAGTTGAGGGATAAATTGTTGTCTTAGCGTCTTTCAAGTTCTTCATAGTGTCCAACAGATATAAATCCCAAATGACTCAAAGAATAGAGTTATGCTCCTCGGCAACGGCGCCAGAAATTTGTCTTGATAACCCACAAGTATAGGGGATCGCAACAGCTTTCAAGGGTAGAGTACTCAACCCAAATTTATTGATTTGACACAAGGGGAGCCAAAGAATATTCTCAAGTATTAGCAGCTGAGTTGTCAATTCAACCACACCTGGAAACTTAGTATCTGCAACAAAGTGTTTAGTAACAAAGTAATATGATAGTGGTGGTAACGGTAACAAAAGAGTAATGAAAGCAAAGCAATGTTTTTGTTATTTTGTAGTGATTGTAACAGTAGCAACGGGAAAGTAAATAAGCGTAAACCAGTATATGGAAAGCTCGTAGGCATTGGACCGGTGATGGATAATTATGTCAGATGCGGTTCTTCATGTAACAGTCATAACATAGGGTGACACAGAACTAGCTCCAATTCATCAATGTAATGTAGGCATGTATTCCAAATATAGTCATACATGCTTATGGAAAAGAACTTGCATGACATCTTTTGTCCTACCCTCCCGTGGCAGCGGGGTCCTATTGGAAACTAAGGGATATTAAGGCCTCCTTTTAATAGAGAACCGGAACAAAGCATTAGCACATAGTGAATACATGAACTCCTCAAACTATGGTCATCACCGGGAGTGGTCCCGATTATTGTCACTTCGGGGTTGCCGGATCATAACACATAGTAGGTGACTATAGACTTGCAAGATAGGATCAAGAAGTCACATATATTCATGAAAACATAATAGGTTCAGATCTGAAATCATGGCACTCGGGCCCTAGTGACAAGCATTAAGTATAGCAAAGTCATAGCAACGTCAATCTCAGAACATAGTGGATACTAGGGATCAAACCCTAACAAAACTAACTCGATTACATGATAGATCTCATCCAACCCATCACCGTCCAGCAAGCCTACGATGGAATTACTCACGCACACGGTGAGCATCATTGTCGGTGTCAAAACCGGCAGATCTCGGGTAGGGGGTCCCGAACTGTGCGTCTAGGCGGATGATAACAGGAGACAAGGGACACAATGTTTTACCCAGGTTCGGGCCCTCTTGATGGAGGTAAAACCCTACGTCCTGCTTGATTAATATTGATGATATGGGTAGTACAAGAGTAGATCTACCACGAGATCAAGGAGGCTAAACCCTAGAAGCTAGCCTATGGTATGATTGTCGTATGTTGGAGTTGTCCTACGGACTAAAACCCTCCGGTTTATATAGACATCGGAGAGGGTTAGGGTTACACAAAGTCGGTTACAATGGTAGGAGATCTGAATATCCGCATCGCCAAGCTTGCCTTCCACGCCAAGGAAAGTCCCCTCCGGATACGGGACGAAGTCTTCAATCTTGTATCTTCATAGTCCTAGAGTCCGGCTGAAGGTATAGTTCGGCTATCCGGACACCCCCTAATCCCGGACTCCCTCAGTAGCCCCCGAACCAGGCTTCAATGACGACGAGTCCGGCGCGCAGATTGTCTTCGGCATTGCAAGGCGGGTTCTTCTCCAAACTCTGTGTACCTGTTGAATAATGTCCGGTTTTTGTAATGTAGCGCACCTTGGCTTCTTCGCCCAATAATGGCGGCCTCCCATGTGTCGAACGAATACGAAAAGTCTGGGTGTTTTTACATTCACACCCCTGGCCGCGTAAATGAGCCGCCTATTAAAGAGATGGGGATTTAGATCCAAACCACACCTTCTCCCTTCCACGAGCAGTCATCAGAGCGCATCTAGCAAAGGACCATTCCACCATGGCCAACCATCGCAACTCCTCTTCTCGCCCATCCAGCCCTAGGCCTGGAGACTGGGAGAGGTGCTCCATCCCGCATAGCGAGCTAGTATCACTTCAGACCAAGGGATTCCTCCCTCCGGCCTATATGGTTCCGGTTCGAGCCGGACTCGCCACCTATAATGGCGGAGAGCAAGCGGAGAGCGCCCCCAATCCCTCCAAAGGAGAGCGGGTATACCTCGTCCCTTATCTAATAAGAGGACTCGGATTTCCAATTCATCCGTTTCTCCGGGGGCTTCTGGAGTTCTACGGCCTCCAGCTGCACAACCTCACGCTCGCCTCTATATTGCATATTGCGGGCTTCGTTGCCCTTTGCGAGTTGTTCTTGGGTGTTGAGGCTCATTTCGCGCTGTGGAAGAGGCTATTCTGCCTGGTGCCCCGTTCTCAGGAGGGGGCAATATATCAAGTGGGCGGAGCCGAAGTGTGGCGCATCGCCGGGACCGGATATCTATCCGGAACCCCAAAGAAGGCATCCGAGGACTGGCCTTCAAAATGGTTTTATATGGAGGATGTCCCAGTGCCGGATCCTATCCGGATCGGCCTCCCGTAATTCAACAGTGATCCCTTAAAGAAACGCCTAAGCTGGCGTCCGCGGAGCTCTCAGAAGGAAAGTGATAGGGACGTCCTTTACCTGATGGGCCGGTGTAACATCACAAATTTTCAATTTGGAATGTTATACATTAGATCATCATGCATATCATATTTTCTTGCATTTTGGTCGATCCTAGAAATTTCATGCAACTCAAGGACCCTCGGAGAGAGTTGGAGATTTCGTTATTTTCATATTTGAGTTTTCTCAAATTTTGAAAAGAGGATCATTTGATTTTATTTATTTTATCTTCAATTATTTTTCCAATATCAAAAACATGAGAGAGGAATAATATGACTTTCCCAAATTTAGGAAAAATGAAGATTTAATAAATAAATGAAAATTTGGATTTTTCGGAGTTTATTTGCATTTCATTTGAATTAGGGAAAAATGCGTGTTTTCAAAAATTGCATTTAGGCCCCAAGAAAAAGTTCATTTTGTTCGACTCATTTTTAGGAGTCAGGGAAAATTTACTTTGTAAATTTTGGAGCTCGTTAGATTTTATTTTTCTTCGTTTTTCTGCTCGCGAAATTATTTAAAAAAAAATCCCCGCAGCGCCGACTAGGCCAAGGGCCCAGCCAGCCGGCCTACCGCCCCGCCTCCCCTCGCGCACCGCGCGCCAGCCGCAGCCGCCGCCAGAGTCCGGCTCGGACTCCCCCTCCTCCTCCCTTGCCCCTTCCCCAAGCCACCGCACCCCCCCCCCTCCTATATATACTCCCCACCCCTACCCCTCTCCTCCCAAGCCGCCGCCCCTCCCCGCCTCGCAGCAGCAGCAGCAGCGCGCAGCACCCGCCGCCGCCGCCGCAAGTCACCGCCGCCGCCGCCGTAGCCCCGCCGCCGCCCGCGCCGCCGCCAAGCCGCCGCCCCCGCCGGAGCCCCGCCTCGTCGAGGTAGCCGCGCCGCGCCACCTTCCCTCTCGTTCGGTTTTTTTTTCAGAAAACCGTTCCGGTTTATTTTTTTGATATTTCGGTTTTTTTCGAAAACCCTAGATCGGTTTTTCTTCCGGTTTTGTTAAATAGCGAGCGTTCGCCGGACCGTTCGTCTTAACGAACGTGATCACCGGTTAGCCCTGGTTAACGAACGTCCGTTCATTTAACCGTTCGTCGTTTTCTTTTTCGTCGGATTTATTCTGTGATTTTTCCGACCGCGATTTCAGATCCGATCTTCGTTTTAGTTTATCTTCTCGCTCGTTTATCGGAATCAGGTGATTCAAGAACCTGGAGTTTCGTTTCGAAACCGCCGTTCCGAGTAATCAACTTAAACAAAGTTTTGCTACGGTAAAATTTGACCTAGTTTCACTTTGCTAGAACTGAGTTGTTTTCTTCCGCCGTTTGTTTTCCGTTGCTTTGTTCGATTCGATTGTTTTGCAACCGGAGTTCTTAAGTTGAACTTTCTGGTTCGATCTTTTGTTCGAGTTTTACCTGTGCATTAGATGAGTACTTATTGTATGCTTATTGTATGTCTGCGATAGATCAAACGGAGTGCGCCGCCTGTTATTTTGAAGCTCTAGGTTTCGCAGATCCTCAGCAAGGCAAGTAACACTTTGATCATACCTTTCTACTCCCCAGTTTTATTGCATTAGATCAATCCTCAAATCTTGCATGATTAGGATCTAATTAAATTGTGGGATGGGAAGTAGATGAGGTAGTACCTATGACCTGTTTTACTTACGAAACCTTTGGGAGTTACTTCTACGTTTGCTTATTATGCCATGCTATGCTAGTAGACGTGGATTGGGTGAGTGATATCCATGACAGATGTGAGTATTGTTAAATAATGGTTTATCCAAGGTGGCAACTTAAATACACATGTGGGTGGATTGAGGCACCTGGTTTCTATCAGGACTTGCCTGTTTTTCTTTGGACCGCCACCCAGGCTCAAAGGGATCATAAGATCATTCATGCTAGTAACTTCCGTGTGTAGCCTCAAGCCATTATGGGCTCTGGCATAGTTGACTAAGTTGTGCGAACTCTTACAGGGTAGACTAGCAGATGTAGGGGAAAGTAGGTGTACCGGTCTATCCAAACGTAAGGTGCTAGCGCTTCTGAAAGACTATGTCTCGGTCATCCGTTTCTCAAACACCATGTAGTGCGACAAATCAAACGGAGGCGATCGAGTCTTGTGGGGAAAAGTGCGCAAACCTCTGCAGTCTGTACAATCTAATCATGATTAGCCGTGTCCCCGGTTATGGACATCTTGAGTATCTAGTACTTGAATATCATGTGAATTCTCATCATGTTACTTCTAATTAATATTGTTGGGTTATTAATGATTACTTTTAATTGGGATCGGAATGCTATCAACCATTCTCGATGTTTCAACCACCATGATAGTTAAATAAGTTTATTCCTTTGCAGTAGGGAAAAATTGGCTTTACGCAAAACTGTAACCATAGAGCTTTTCCACCAGCCATATATGCATGTAGTATAGGCTTATTCATTCAATATTCTCTGTGTGTTACATTGCCAGCATATTCCATGTGCTGACCCGTTTTCGGGCTGCAACTTTCATGTTGCAGACTTTTCAGACGACGAGTAAGGTGCCTTTTAGGTCGTGGTTCTATACTCAGTGATGTCGTTGGAGTTGATGGACTCACTTATCTTCCAAGTCTTCCGCTGTTATCGTTATTAGATGGCCTTAAGCCATATTTATTGTAATAAGTTCTCTTTGAGACATCGTTGTAATAAGTGTGTGATTGATACTCTGTTATAAATCCTTCGAAGTACTGTGTGGTGTCAGCATTACTGATCCAGGGATGACACCGGAGCACAGAGACTTGACCATCTGAGGTCGGGTCGCTACAGAGATGGTATCAGAGCACACGCTGACTGTAGGACACGACCACTAAGTTAAAGCCATAGATCACTATCCTCCTCTCATTTTCTAACTCCTCATCTTTTCTACTCTTTTAGGATGACGGACGCGAAGATCAAGTACGCGCAACCGGATGAAGGCACACCTTTTGGATTTCACTTGAAGGAAGTCACCAAGTACCTCAACATTGGACTACCAAGCTTCACCGGGACTTTCGACGCCACTCTGCCTGAAGAGGAGCGCTGGAAGATTCAAGCTCACGTTCCGGGAAGGACATTCGCGCCAGTCACGAAGCCCATAGATAGTGTTTTCAGTGCACCAACCTGGAGTCTGGGAAAGAGCATGGCAGCTCATATCACCATGGGACGCATTGGAGAAGTTTATCAAGAAGACCTCAAGGACACTATCTACCAGATTTGCGGACGCCGAGATGAAGAATGGGAGATAGTCAGCATCAAGAAGGATAGATCCATTGCAGCTTTTATCCAGGAGTTAAACCAGCACATTCGACGCCAAGAGAACCAGATGTGCAATGATATGATAGAGTTGAACAATGCAAAGGCAAGGATCATCGAGCTAGAAGGAGAACTGAAGGGTACACGCAAGGACTACATGGACGAGATCGTAGCTCTAGCAAGACACAATGTTGATCTCAAGCAGGAGATTGAAGAACTCAAGGGGAGATTAGCATTCAAGAATGAAGACAAGTACGTCGCATGCCCAAGCAACTACATCATCATCGACGACACCGATTCGGATCCAAGTGAACCCGACTTTGAAGACGAAGCTGGAGCATACATCATGGAGTCTTCCACCGATTCAAATTAGTAGATGACCACCATATATTAGTAGCATTATTTCCTCCATGTAAACATTTTAGTCCACGCACTTTTGCGATAGTTCTAGACCGATTGTAAGCCCTTGTTTGAATTGAATGAAGTGATCTTGTGTGAATTTGTCTCATGTGCATTTGGGTAGTGTTTTCTCTTAGACCTCACTCTATTCTTAATTCTTATCTTTTCTAAACCCTCAGATGCCTCCGAGACGTGACAATGGATTTCCACCGGAGCTCACCCAGTTGATCCAGCAGCAGAACCAATTGATGCAGTTGTTAGTCCAGAATCAGCAGAACAACAACAACAACAACAACAACAACAACAACAACAACAACAACAACAACAACAACAACAACAACAACAACAACAACAACAACAACAACAACAACAACAACAACAACAACAACAACAACAACAACAACAACAACAACAACAACAACAACAACAACAACAACAACAACAACAACAACAACAACAACAACAACAACAACAACAACAACAACAACAACAACAACAACAACAACAACAACAACAACAACAACAACAACAACAACAACAACAACAACAACAACAACAACAACAACAACAACAACAACAACAACAACAACAACAACAACAACAACAACAACAACAACAACAACAACAACAACAACAACAACAACAACAACAACAACAACAACAACAACAACAACAACAACAACAACAACAACAACAACAACAACAACAACAACAACAACAACAACAACAACAACAACAACAACAACAACAACAACAACAACAACAACAACAACAACAACAACAACAACAACAACAACAACAACAACAACAACAACCCTCCGCCGCCGCCACCTGTTGATCACCTAGCCCGTTTCCTTAGGCTAAATCCGCCTGTGTTTTCCAGTAGCACCGAGCCGATAGTAGCAGACGATTGGCTCCGCAAGATAGGAAGGGAGTTGACCACTGCAGGATGCACAGATGTTGAGAAGGTGAAGTTTGCCGCACATCAGCTTGACGGACCTGCGGCAGCATGGTGCGAGAATTTCACAGCCACTTACCCAGTTGACACTGTCACATGGGATCAGTTTCAGCAAGCTTTCCGCACTGCCCATGTTTCAACAGGAGCTATGGCCATGAAGAAGTGTGAGTTTCGCAACTTACGCCAAGGAGGAAGGACAGTTGGCCAGTACGTTGACGACTTCAGCAAGTTAGCACGTTATGCCCCAGATGACGTTGCTACGGATGCAGCTAAGCAGGAGAAGTTTTTAGAAGGACTGAATGATGAGCTAAGCATGCAGTTGATGGTAGCAAGTTTCAACAATTACCAGGAGTTGGTAGATCGTGCCATCATGATTGAAGGGAAGCAACAGCAGATTGAGAACCGCAAGAGGAAGTATGGACAGGGGAAGTATAACTCTGGAGCCCAGCAGAAGCCCCGTTTTACCCCTAAACCGGGAGTTCAGTTTCAGCATACCCATGGAGGAGGTAGTTCGCACAACCATAATGGCCACAAGAATGGTAATGGGAATGGAGGAAGCAACGGCCAGAACAGTACCACCCCATCAACCCCAGCCAAGAGAGATCTGAGTCAAGTCACCTGTTTCAAGTGTTCCAAGACCGGACATTACGCCAATGAATGTCCCGAAGGCCAGAATGGCAATGGAAGCTCTGGAAAGAAGCCAAACCCTTTCAACAGGGGACAGGTGAACCACGTTAGCGTGGAGGAGGTTGAAGCTCAGCCTGATGCAGTAATCGGTAAGTTTTTGGTTAAGTCATTTACTGCACTTGTTCTTTTCGATACTGGTGCATCGCATTCATACATATCAAGGGGATTTGTGGAAAAGTATAACCTGCCCACTAAGATTCTTAAGACTCCTATGCTAGTAAGCTCGCCAGGAGCAGAGTACCTGGCCAGACGGGGATGTTTTCAAATGCCATTAAGAATAGGAAGGCATGTTTTCCCAACGGATGTAATCATTCTGGAATCTCAAGGTTTGGATGTAATTCTCGGTATGGATTGGTTGTCGATGTATGGAGGAAACATCGATTGCGCCAGTAAGACAATTTTGCTTACAACGCCCGAAGGAAGAAGGATCAAGTATGTATCCCGACATACGCCAGACAAGACTCAAGTAAATTCTTTATCAGGAGTTGTGCAGGAAGAAGTACCAGTGGTGAAGGATTTCCCTGATGTGTTTCCTGAGGAATTGCCAGGCATGCCACCGGATAGAGACATTGAGTTTTTGATTGAGCTTTTGCCAGGCACTGGGCCAATATCGAAGAGACCGTACTGGATGCCCGCACAGGATTTGGTGGAAATTAAGAAGCAGATTAAGGAGTTATTGGATAAAGGTTACATTCGCCCAAGCTCTTCGCCTTGGGGATCACCCGTACTTCTAGTGGAGAAGAAGGATGGATCATTAAGGATGGTTGTTGATTACCGTGGATTGAATGAAGTAACCATCAAGAACAAGTACCCACTGCCAATGATAAATGATCTGTTTGATCGTTTGCAAGGAGCTAAAGTGTTTTCCAAGATCGATTTGCGATCAGGGTACCATCAGTTGAAGATTCGTGAGCAGGACATACCCAAGACAGCTTTTACCACGAGATACGGATTGTATGAGTATACCGTTATGTCATTTGAACTGACTAACGCACCTGCCTATTTTATGAACCTGATGAACAAGGTATTTATGGAGTTCTTGGATAAGTTCGTCGTAGTGTTCATTGATGACATTCTAATTTTCTCAAAGAATGAAGAAGAGCATAAGGAACATTTGCGTTTGGTTTTGGAGAAGCTAAGAGAACATCAGTTATATGCCAAATTCAGCAAATGTGAGTTTTGGTTAAAGGAAGTTGGATTTCTTGGACATGTTATATCCGGAGAAGGTATAGCAGTTGACCCCACCAAGGTTGAGACCGTAACCGAATGGGAAGCCCCCACGACAGTTGGAGAGATCCGGAGTTTTCTTGGACTCGCAGGATACTACCGAAGATTCATTGAGAATTTCTCAAAGATTGCAAAGCCTATGACTGAATTGTTGAAGAAGGATACCAAGTTCATTTGGACTGAGGAATGTGAGGCCAGTTTTCAGGAGTTGAAGAAACGATTGGTTTCCTCACCAGTGTTGATTCTGCCATATCAGACCAAGGATTATGAGGTGAATTGCGACGCTTCACGTCGAGGACTTGGAGCAGTGCTTATGCAGGAAGGAAGAGTTGTTTCGTATGCCTCACGACAATTGAAACCTCATGAACTAAATTATGCTACGCATGATTTGGAGTTAGCAGCCGTAGTGCATGCATTGAAGACATGGAGACATTTCCTCATTGGAAATCATTGTGAGGTGTACACGGACCACAAGAGTTTGAAGTATATTTTCACGCAGAAGGAGTTGAACCTCAGGCAAAGGAGATGGTTGGAGCTCATCAAGGACTACGATATGAGATTGCACTACCATCCAGGAAAGGCTAATGTAGTAGCTGACGCATTGAGCCGTAAGAGCCATGTCAATACATTGATGACGGGAGAAATACCAAAGGAGTTAGCCGAGGATCTTCGTGAGCTATGTTTGGAAATAGTTCCGAGAGGCTATGTAGCAGCATTGGAGATTCAGTAAACATTGATGGATAAAATCAGAGAAGCTCAGAAATCTGACAAGGAGATTGCTTCTATAAAAGAGAAACTGAGCGAAGGAAAAGCAAAGGGATTTCATGAGGATGAGCATGATACCCTATGGTTTGAGGACCGTGTTTATGTGCCTAATGACCCGGAGATCAGGAAGTTGATTCTGCAAGAGGCACATGATTCACCCTATTCGATTCACCCAGGAAATACCAAGATGTATTTGGATTTGAAGGAAACATTCTGGTGGACCGGAATGAAGAAGGATATTGCAGCATATGTAGCAGTTTGTGATGTGTGTCAGAAAGTGAAGGCAGAACACCAGAAGCCAGTCGGATTGTCACAACCATTGCCGATACCCGAATGGAAGTGGGATAAGATAGGCATGGATTTTATCACAGGACTACCCAGGACGAAGGCAGGCTATGACTCGATATGGGTAGTAGTTGACCGTTTGACGAAGGTAGAACATTTCATCCCAGTTAAGACCACCTACACCAGTGCTAAGTTGGCAAAGATATACATGACCAGGATCATTTGTTTGCATGGAGTTCCGAGGATTATCGTATCAGATAGAGGAACCCAGTTTACCTCAAAGTTTTGGAATCAGTTGCATGAAACTTTGGGAACCAGACTAGAGTTCAGCACAGCTTTTCACCCACAGACGGATGGACAGACTGAGAGAGTCAATCAGATTTTGGAAGATATGTTGAGAGCTTGTGCGCTAGATTATGGATCTAGTTGGGACGATAACTTGCCGTATGTGGAGTTTTCTTATAACAACAGTTACCAAACCAGTTTGAAGATGGCACCTTTCGAAGCTTTATACGGAAGGAGGTGCAGGACACCGTTGTCATGGGACAAAGTTGGAGACCGTCAGTTCTTTGGACCCGATCTAATCAAGGAGTCTGAACGGAAAGTTAAGTTTATTAGCGATAGGCTCAAGGTATCCCAATCCAGGCAGAAGAGCTACGCAGATTCTAAACGTAAGGAGACGGTTTACGAAAACGGAGACAGAGTTTATCTTCGAGTATCCCCACTTCGAGGAGTTAAGCTCTTTGGAGTCAAGGGAAAGTTAGCGCCGCGTTTTGTTGGACCGTATAAGATTTTTCAACGTATGGGAGAAGTCGCTTATAAGTTGGAATTACCAGAGGGACTGTTAGGAGTTCATGATGTATTCCATGTTTCTCAACTAAAGAAATGTCACGCCGAGATGGCGGAGGTACCGCTAAGAGATACAGTACCGCTTGAAGCGATTCAGTTGAAGGATGACTTAACGTATGAAGAGAAACCAGTCAAGATTCTCGAATATGCCAGCAGAGTTACCCGCAGCAAGGTTATCAAGTTTTGCAAAGTTCAGTGGAACCACCATTCAGAGGATGAAGCCACCTGGGAGAGAGAAGAAGATTTGCTCAAGGACCACCCTCACCTATTTTCTAGCCAACCCGAATCTCGAGGACGAGATTCATCTTAAGGGGGGTAGGTTTGTAACATCCCAAATTTTCAATTTGGAATGTTATACATTAGATCATCATGCATATCATATTTTCTTGCATTTTGGTCGATCCTAGAAATTTCATGCAACTCAAGGACCCTCGGAGAGAGTTGGAGATTTCGTTATTTTCATATTTGAGTTTTCTCAAATTTTGAAAAGAGGATCATTTGATTTTATTTATTTTATCTTTAATTATTTTTCCAATATCAAAAGCACGAGAGAGGAATAATAGGACTTTCCCAAATTTAGGAAAAATGAAGATTTAATAAATAAATCAAATTTTGGATTTTTCAGAGTTTATTTGCATTTTATTTGAATTAGGGAAAAATGCGTGTTTTCAAAAATTGCATTTAGCCCCCAAGAAAAAGTTCATTTTGTTCGACTCATTTTTAGGAGTCGGGGAAAATTTACTTTGTAAATTTTGGAGCTCGTTAGATTTTATTTTTCTTCATTTTTCTGCTCGCGAAATTATTTAAAAAAATAATTCCCGCAGCGCCGACTGGGCCAAGGGCCCAGCCAGCCGGCCCAGCGCCCCGCGCCAGCCGCCACCGCCGCCAGAGTGCGGCTCGGACTCCCCCTCCTCCTCCCTTGCCCCTCCCCCAAGCCACCGCACCCCCCTCCTATATATACTCCCCACCCCTCCCCCTCTCCTCCCAAGCCGCCGCCCCTCCCCGCCTCGCAGCAGCAGCAGCGCGCAGCACCCGCCGCCGCCGCCGCAAGCCGCCGTCGTCGCCCCACCGCCGCCCGCGCCGCCACCAAGCCGCCGCCCCCGCCGGAGCCCCGCCTCGTCGAGGTAGCCGCGCCGCGCCACCCTCCCTCTCGCTCGGTTTTTTTTTCAGAAAACCGTTCCGGTTTTTTTTGATATTTCGGTTTTTTTTTCAAAAACCCTAGATCGGTTTTTCTTCTGGTTTTCTTAAATAGCGAGCGTTTGCCGGACCGTTCATCTTAACGAACGTGATCACCGGTTAGCCCTGGTTAACGAACGTCCGTTCGTTTAACCGTTCGTCGTTTTCTTTTTCGTCGGATTTATTCTGCGATTTTTCTGATCGCGATTTCAGATCCGATCTTCGTTTTAGTTTATCTTCTCGCTCGTTTATCGGAATCAGGTGATTCAAGCACCTAGAGTTTCGTTTCGAAACTGTCGTTCCGAGTAATCAACTTAAACAAAGTTTTGCTACGGTAAAATTTGACCTAGTTTCACTTTGCTAGAACCGAGTTGTTTTCTTCCGCCGTTTGTTTTCCGTTGCTTTGTTCGATTCGATTCTTTTGCAACCGGAGTTCTTAAGTTGAACTTTCTGGTTCGATCTTTGTTCGAGCTTTACCTGTGCATTAGATGAGTACTTATTGTATGCTTGTTGTATGTCTGCGATAGATCAAACGGAGTGCGCCGCCTGTTATTTCGAAGCTCTAGGTTTCGCGGATCCTCAGCAAGGCAAGTAACACTTTGATCATACCTTTCTACTCCCCAGTTTTATTGCATTAGATCAATCCTCAAATCTTGCATGATTAGGATCTAATTAAATTGTGGGATGGGAAGTAGATGAGGTAGTACCTATGACCTGTTTTACTTACGAAACCTTTGGGAGTTACTTCTACGTTTGCTTATTATGCCATGCTATGCTAGTAGACGTGGATTGGGTGAGTGATATCCATGACAGATGTGAGTATTGTTAAATAATGGTTTATCTAAGGTGGCAGCTTAAATACACATCTGGGTGGATTGAGGCACCTGGTTTCTATCAGGACTTGCCTGTTTTTCTTTGGACCGCCACCCAGGCTCAAAGGGATCATAAGATCATTCATGCTAGTAACTTCCGTGTGCAGCCACAAGCCATTATGGGCTCTGGCATAGTTGACTAAGTCGTGCGAACTCTTACAGGGTAGACTAGCAGATGTAGGGGAAAGTAGGTGTACCGGTCTATCCAAACGTAAGGTGCTAGCGCTTCTGAAAGACTATGTCTCGGTCATCCGTTTCTCAAACACCATGTAGTGCGACAAATCAAACGGAGGTGATCGAGTCTTGTGGGGAAAAGTGCGCAAACCTCTGCAGAGTGTACAATCTAATCATGATTAGTCGTGTCCCCGGTTATGGGCATCTTGAGTATCTAGTACTTGAATATCATGTGAATTATCATCATGTTACTTCTAATTAATATTGTTGGGTTATTAATGATTACTTTTAATTGGGATCGGAATGCTGTCAACCATTCTCGATGTTTCAACCACCATGATAGTTAAATAAATTTATTCCTTTGCAGTAGGGAAAATTTGGCTTTACACAAAACTGTAACCATAGAGCTTTTCCACCAGCCATATATGCATGTAGTATAGGCTTATTCATTCAATATTCTCTATATGTTACATTGCCAGCATATTCCATGTGCTGACCCATTTTCGGGCTGCAACTTTCATGTTGCAGACTTTTCAGACGACGAGTAAGGTGCCTTTTAGGTCGTGGTTCTATACTCAGTGATGCCGTTGGAGTTGATGGACTCACTTATCTACCAAGTCTTCCGCTATTATCGTTATTAGATGGCCTTAAGCCATATTTATTGTAATAAGTTCTCTTTGAGACATCGTTGTAATAAGTGTGTGATTGCTACTCTATTATAAATCCTTCGAAGTATTGTGTGGTGTCAGCATTACTGATCCAGGGATGACACCGGAGCATAGAGACTTGACCATCTGAGGTCGGGTCGCTACAGACGGATAAGACTACTGGCTCATTCCGGACTAACCATGATTGGAGTCATGGCCGCATGCATTATGCAGGGGGTGCAGCCACTTCAGTATAGAGGCCACCCCATGTGGGATTTTAACGGGGAAGATGACGCCACCCGTTGCGGTCGTAAGGGGCCGAACTCGGTTGCCGCTCTGATAAAGATCTTGTCCTCTTTGTACAAGGGAGAAGAGGAGGAATTCCTCCGCGTCAACCCCCAGGGTGGATTTACTATGTACAACCCTCCGAGTTGGGTAAGCGGACAATTTTGCTCGCCCATCCGTTTCATATTCCCATGATTAAATATGTAGTCTAACGACTTCAACGCAGGAACTGCGTCAGGAAGTAAAGGATATAAACAGCCGTCCTCCACTGCCCGAGGATCTAGAACGGTCCCTTGTCCGGACTCCGAAGAGGATCCAGATTGACAGGGTATTTCATCAGCTGAGCAAGGATGATACCTTGGTGGCCATTACGGCCGATTACCCAGGGTTAATCCCGGCCTCCCAGGTAACAGAGACCGGAGTCTCATCACTTTGGGAAGGAATCCATCCTCACGCGTTTCAGTTTCCCTTACAACAAACGTGTTTTGCAGGGGAGGTTTCCAAGGCGGGAGGCCGAGCCTGCGGCGGCTAGCCAACGAGGGGCCGCTTTACCCCGCGGGGTAAAAAGGAATGTAGTCCGGACTGAGACGCCGGTGCAAAGGTATAGCGCACCATCTTTTCCCAGGTTTTATTCCTTCGGGGCATATTAACGCTCGTGCTCTCTTCATGACGAAGAGACCTCGCCGGACTATATCCGGAGAGGTTGCCAATCGCGCCTCCACCAGCCAGGCTCCAAAGCCTGGCTCGGAAGCGGAGGCGAACACAAGGCGCGCACCGGACGCTCCTCCGACAGAGGATGCGGACAGGTTGTCTGCCACCAATTCCGAGGTGGAGAGTGCCATGAACCACAGGCGTCGCCGGACAGTTCTTCACGACGCTTGTTTCTCCCAAGAAGCATTGGATGCATTCAATTCGGGAGATGCATACCTCTGTGCCGCTCGGTAAAAGACATACGGGTAAGAAATTTTTTGGTAAATATATATATACCAGTAGCCCCCGAGACTTGAAACAGTTAAAATAACTGATTTAAGGATCATTTGTTATGCAGGCTCTTACAGAAAAGAATACCCTACTGTCCCAGGAGCTGGAAGTGTGCAAAGCCCAACTTGAGGCCGCACTAGCTGCGGCAGGGGAGCCCAAGGAGACCCCCTCTGGTAATTTACGCTTCGAAAGATAAATATTTTGCGAAGTGCGGCGTGGGTGCAAATCTGACAAATCATATTGCAGATGGCGCCGGACTGGATCCGGAAAAGCAACAACTCTTGGAAAAATGCCCTAGAGGCAATAATAAATTAGTTATTATTATATTTCCTTGTTCATGATAATCGTTTATTATCCATGCTATAATTGTATTGATAGGAAACTCAGATACATGTGTGGATACATAGACAACACCATGTCCCAAGTAAGCCTCTAGTTGACTAGCTCGTTGATCAATAGATGGTTACGGTTTCCTGACCATGGACATTGGATGTCGTTGATAACGGGATCACATCATTAGGAGAATGATGTGATGGACAAGACCCAATCCTAAGCCTAGCACAAGATCGTGTAGTTCGTATGCTAAAGCTTTTCTAATGTCAAGTATCATTTCCTTAGACCATGAGATTGTGCAACTCCCGGATACCGTAGGAATGCTTTGGGTGTACCAAACGTCACAACGTAACTGGGTGGCTATAAAGGTACACTACAGGTATCTCCGAAAGTGTCTGTTGGGTTGGCACGAATCGAGACTGGGATTTTTCACTCCGTGTGACGGAGAGGTATCTCTGGGCCCACTCGGTAGGACATCATCATAATGTGCCCAATGTGATTAAGGAGTTGATCACGGGATGATGTGTTGCGGAATGAGTAAAGAGACTTGCCGGTAACGAGATTGAACAAGGTATCGAGATACCGACGATCGAATCTCGGGCAAGTACTATACCGCTGGACAAAGGGAATTGAATACGGGATTGATTGAATCCTTGACATCGTGGTTCATCCGATGAGATCATCGTGGAGCATGTGGGAGCCAACATGGGTATACAGATCCCGCTATTGGTTATTGACCGGAGAATTGTCTCGACCATGTCTGCATGACTCCCGAACCCGTAGGGTCTACACACTTAAGGTTCGATGACGCTAGGGTTATAGGGAATAGATGTACGTGGTTACCGAATGTTGTTCGGAGTCCCGGATGAGATCTCGGACATCACTAGGAGTTCCGGAATGGTCCGGAGGTAAAGATTTATATATAGGAAGTATGGTTTTGGCCACCGAAAGTGTTTTGGGCATCACCGGTAGTGTACCGGGACCACCGGAGGTGTCCGGGGGTCCACCAGGTGGGGCCACCAGCCCCAGAAGGTTGCGTGGGCCAAGTGTGGGAGGGGACCAGCCCCAGGTGGGCTGGTGCGCCCCCCACCAAGGCCCAAGGCGCAGGGAGAGTGGGAGGGGGCAAACCCTAGGTCCAGATGGGCCTTAAGGCCCACCTAGTGGTGCGCCCCCCTCTCTCCCCCCTTGGCCGCCCCCTAGATGGGATCTAGGGCTGGCCGCCACCCCTAGGGGTGGAAACCTAGGTGGGGGCGCAGCCCCTCCCTTTCCCCTGTATATAGTGGGGGTTTTGGGCTGCCATAGACACGAGAACATCTCCTTCTTGGCGCAGCCCTACCCCTCTCCCTCCTCGTCTCTTGCGGTGCTTGGCGAACCCCTGCTGGAGTACCACGCTCCTCCACCACCACCACGCCGTCGTGCTACTGCTGGACGGAGTCTTCCCCAACCTCTCCCTCTCTCCTTGCTGGATCAAGGCATGGGAGACGTCGCCGGGCTGCATGTGTGTTGAACGCGGAGGTGCCGTCCGTTCGGCACTAGGATCATCGGTGATTTGGATCACGACGAGTACGACTCCATCAACCCCGTTCACTTGAACGCTTCCACTTAGCGATCTACAAGGGTATGTAGATGCACTCTCCTTCCCTTCGTTGCTAGATTACTCCATAGATTGATCTTGGTGTTGCGTAGAAAATTTTGAATTTCTGCTACGTTCGCCAACAGTGGCATCATGAGCTAGGTCTATGCGTAGTTTCTATGCACGAGTAGAACACAAGTTGTTGTGGGCGTTGATTTTGTTCAATATGCTTACCGTTACTAGTCCAATCTTGTTTCGACGGTATTGTGGGATGAAGCGGCCCGGACCGACCTTACACGTACACTTGCGTGAGACAGGTTCCACCGACTGACATGCACTTGTTGCATAAGGTGGCTAGCGGGTGTCAGTCTCTCCCACTTTAGTCGGATCGGATTCGATGAAAAGGGTCCTTATGCAGGGTAAATAACAATTGACATATCACGTTGTGGTTTTTGCGTAGGTAAGAAACGTTCTTGCTAGAAACCCATAGCAGCCACGTAAAACATGCAAACAACAATTAGAGGACGTCTAACTTGTTTTTTGCAGGGTATGTTATGTGATGTGATATGGCCAAAAGAATGTGATGAATGATATGTGATGTATGAGATTGATCATGTTCTTGTAATAGGAATCACGACTTGCATGTCGATGAGTATGACAACCGGCAGGAGCCATAGGAGTTGTCTTAATTTATTGTATGACCTGCGTGTCAATGAACAACGCCATGTAATTACTTTACTTTAGTGCTAAACCGTTAGCCATAGTAGTAGAAGTAATAGTTGGCGAGACAACTTCATGGAGACACGATGATGGAGATCATGGTGTCATGCCGGTGACGATGATGATCATGGAGCCCCGAAGATGGAGATCAAAAGGAGCAAAATGATATTGGTCATATCATGTCACTTTTTGATTGCATGTGATGTTTATCATGTTTTTGCATCTTATTTTCTTAGAACGACGGTAGTAAATAAGATGATTCCTCATTAAAATTTCAAGAAAGTGTTCCCCCTAACTGTGCACCGTTGTGAAAGTTCGTCGTTTCGAAGCACCACGTGATGATCGGGTGTGATAGATTCTAATGTTCACATACAACGGGTGTAAGACAGATTTACACACGCGAAACACTTAGGTTGACTTGACGAGCCTAGCATGTACAGACATGGCCTCGGAACACAAGAGACCGAAAGGTCGAGCATGAGTCGTATGGTAGATACGATCAACATGAAGATGTTCACCGATGATGACTAGTCCGTCTCACGTGATGATCGGACACGGCCTAGTTGACTCGGATCATGTAATCACTTAGATGACTAGAGGGATGTCTATCTGAGTGGGAGTTCATAAGATGAACTTAATTATCCTGAACATAGTCAAAAGGTCTTCGCAAATTATGTCGTAGCTCGCGCTTCAGTTCTACTGTTTAGATATGATCCTAGAGAAAATTTAGTTGAAAGTTGATAGTAGCAATTATGCGGACTAGGTCCGTGAACTGAGGATTGTCCTCATTGCTTCATAGAAAGCTTATGTCCTTAATGCACCGCTCAGTGTGCTGAACCTCGAACGTCGTCTGTGGATGTTGTGAACATCTGACATACACGTTTTGATAACTACGTGATAGTTCAGTTAAACGGTTTAGAATTGAGGCACCAGAGACGTTTTTTGAAACATCGCAGAACATATGAGATGTTCCAAGGACTGAAATTGGGATTTCAGGCTAGTGCCCACGTCAAGAGGTATGAGACCTCTGACAAGTTTCCTAAGCCTACAAACTAAGGAAAAAAGCTCAATCGTTGAGCATGTGCTCAGATTTTATGAGTACTACAATCACTTGAATCGAGTGGGAGTTAATCTTCCAGATAAGATAGTGATGGTTCTCCAAAGTCACTGTCACCAAGCTACTAGAGCTTCGTGATGAACTATAACATATCAGGAATAGATATGATCCTTGAGCTATTCGCGACACCGCGAAAGTAGAAATCAAAAGGGAGCATCAATTGTTGATGGTTAGTAAAACCACTAGTTTCAAGAAGGGCAATGGCAAGAAAGGGATACTTCATGAAACAACAAATCAGTTGCTGCTCTAGTGAAGAAACCCAAAGTTGAACCCAAGCCCGAGACTAAGTGCTTCTGTAATAAGGGGAATAGTCGCTGAAGCAGAACCACCCTAGATACTTGGTAGATGAGAAGGCTGGCAAGGTCGACAGAAGTATGTTGGATATACATTATATTAATGTGTACTTTACTAGGACTCCTAGTAGCACCAGGGTATTAGATACCGGTTCGGTTGCTAAGTGTTAGTAACTCGAAATAAAAGGCTACGGAATAAACGGAGACTAGCTAAAGGTGAGATGACGATATGTGTTGGAAGTGTTTCCAAGGTTGACGTAATCAAATATCGTATGCTCCCTCTACCATCGAGATTGGTATTAAAACCTAAATAACTGTTATTTGGTGTTTGCGTTGGGCATGGACATGATTGGATTATTTTTATCGCAACACAGTTATTCATTTAAGGAGAATAATGGTTACTCTATTTATTTGAATAATACCATCCCGATCGTAGTGATACACATGTTCATGCCAAAAGATATAAGATAGCAATGATAGTACCACATACTTGTGGCACTGCAATTTGAGTCATCTTGGTATAAAACACATGTAGAAGCTCCATGTTGATGGATCTTTGGACTTACTCGTTTTTGAAAAGATTGAGACATGCGAACCATGTTTATTGGTAGATATGCATGAAGAAACTCCATACAGATGGATTGTTTGGACTCACTTGATTTTGAATCACTTGAGACATGCAAATCATACCACATGGGCAAGATGATTAAAAGACCTCGTTTTCAGTAAGATGGAACAAGAAAGCAACTTGTTGGAAGTAACACATTTTGATATGTGCAGTCCAATGAGCGCTGAGGCACGCAGTGGATATCGTTATGTTCTTACTTCACAGATGATTTGAGTAGATGCTGAGTATATTTACTCGACGAAACACGAGTCTAAATTATTGAAAGGTTCAAGTAATTTCAGAGTGAAGTTGAAGATCATCGTGACAAGAGGATAAAATGTCTGTGATATGATCATAGAGATTTATATCTGAGTAACGAGTTTGGCACACAATTAAGACATTGTGGAAATTGTTTCACGACTAATACCGCTGGGAACACCATAGTGTGATGGTGTGTCCGAACATCATAACTGCACCCTATTGGATATGGTGCATACCATGATGTATCTTATCGAATTACCACTATCGTTTATGGGTTAGGCATTAGAGACAACCGCATTCACTCTAAATAGGGAACCACACAAATCCGTTGAGACGACACCGTATGAACTATGGTTTAGAGAAACCTAAGTTGTTGTTTCTTAAAAGTTTGGGGCTACGACACTTATGTGAAAAAGTTTCAGGCTGATAAGCTCGAACCCAAAGTGGATAAATGCATCTTCATAGGACACCCAAAACAGTTGGGTATACCTCCTGTCCCAGATCCGAAAGCAATAGGGATTGTTTCTGAAATCGGGTCCTTTCTCGAGGAAAAGTTTCTCTCGAAAGAATTGAGTGGGAGGATGGCGGAGACTTGATGAGGTTGATGAACCGTCGCTTCAACTAGTGTGTAGCAGGGCACAAGAAGTTGTTCCTGTGGCACCTACACCAATTGAAGTGGAAGCTTATGATAGTGATCATGAAACTTCGGATCAAGTCACTACCAAACCTCGTAGGACGACAAGGATGCGTGCTATTTCAAAGTGGCACGTAATCCTGTCTTGGAAGTCATGTTGCTAGACAACAATGAACCTACCAGCTATGGAGAAGCGATGGTGGGCCCGGATTTCGAAAAATGGCTCGAGGCCATAAAATCCGAGAAAAGATCCATATATGAAAACAAAGTGTAGACTTTGGAAGAACTATTTGATGGTCGTAAGGCTGTTAGGTACATATGGATTTTAAAAGGAAGACGGACAATGATGGTAAGTATCACCATTAAGAAAGCTCGACTTGTCATTAAGATGTTTTCCGACAAGTTCAAGGAGTTGACTACAATGAGACTTTCTCACACATAGCGATGCTAAAAGTCTGTTGGAATTATGTTAGCAGTTACTGCATTATTTATGAAATCTTGCAGATAGGATGTCAAAACATTGTTTCCTCGACGATTTTCTTGAGGAAAGGTTGTATGAGATACAACCAGAAGGTTTTGTCAATCCTGAAAAATGCTAACAAGTATGCAAAGCTCCAGCAATCCTTCTAAGGACTGGAGTAAGCATCTCAGAGTTGGAATGTACACTTTGATAAGATGATCAAAGATTTTGGGTTTATACAAATTTTATGAGAAACTTGTATTTCCAAAGAAGTGAGTGGGAGCACTATAGAATTTCTGATGAGTATATGTTGTTGACATATTGTTGATCAGAAATGATGTAGAATTTCTGGAAAGCATATAGGGTTATTTGAAAAGTGGTTTTCAATGGAAAACCTGGATTAAGCTACTTGAACATTGAGCATCAAGATCTATAAGGATAGATCGAAATGCTTAACGGTACTTTCAAATGAGCACATACCTTGACATGATCTTGAAGGTGTTCAAGATGGATCAGTCAAAGGAGGAGTTCTTGCCTGAGTTGTAAGGTATGAAGTTAAGACTTAAGGCTAGACCGCGGCAGGAGAAAGAGGAAGGACGAAGGTCGTCCCCTATGCTTTTGTCATAGGCTTTATACGGTATGCCATGCTGAGTACCGCACCTGATGTGTGCCTTGCCACATGTCTGACAAGAGGGTACAAAGGTGATCTAGGAGTAGATCACCAGATAGCGGTCAAAAAAATTATCCTTAGAGGAATAAGGATATGTTTCTCGGTTATGGAGGTGATAAAGAGTTCGACGTAAAGAGTTGCGTCGACGCAAGCTTAACACCTATCCGGATAGCTCTGAGTAGAGATACCGGATACGTATAATGGAGCAAGAATTTAGAATAGCTCCAAGTAGAACAGTTATTTGAAATGGCTCAAATATAGCGTAGTAGCGACATCTACAAGATGACATAGAGATTTGCGAAGTACATACGGATCTGAATATTACAGACCCGTTGACTATAACATCTCTCACAAGCATAACATGATCAAACTCATAACTCTTTGGGTGTTAGTCACATGGGGATGTGACCTTGAGTGTTAATCACATAGCGATGTGAACTGGATTATTGACTCTAGTGCAAGTGGGAGACTGTTGGAAATATGCCCTAGAGGCAATAATAAATTAGTTATTATTATATTTCCTTGTTCATGATAATCGTTTATTATCCATGCTATAATTGTATTGATAGGAAACTCAGATACATGTGTGGATACATAGACAACACCATGTCCCTAGTAAGCCTCTAGTTGACTAGCTCGTTGATCAATAGATGGTTACGGTTTCCTGACCATGGACATTGGATGCCGTTGATAACGGGATCACATCATTAGGAGAATGATGTGATGGACAAGACCCAATCCTAAGCCTAGCACAAGATCGTGTAGTTCGTATGCTAAAGCTTTTCTAATGTCAAGTATCATTTCCTTAGACCATGAGATTGTGCAACTCCCGGATACCGTAGGAATGCTTTGGGTGTACCAAACATCACAACATAACTGGGTGGCTATAAAGGTACACTACAGGTATCTCCGGAAGTGTCTGTTGGGTTGGCATGAATCGAGACTGGGATTTGTCACTCCGTGTGACGGAGAGGTATCTCTGGGCCCACTCGGTAGGACATCATCATAATGTGCACAATGTGATCAAGGAGTTGATCACGGGATGATGTGTTGCGGAACAAGTAAAGAGACTTGCCGGTAACGAGATTGAACAAGGTATCGAGATACCGACGGTCGAATCTCGGGCAAGTACTATACCGCTGGACAAAGGGAATTGAATACGGGGTTGATTGAATCCTTGACATCGTGGTTCATCCGATGAGATCATCGTTGAGCATGTGGGAGCCAACATGGGTATCCAGATCCCGCTATTGGTTATTGACCGGAGAATTGTCTCGACCATGTCTGCATGACTCCCGAACCCATAGGGTCTACACACTTAAGGTTCGATGACGCTAGGGTTATAGGGAATAGATGTACGTGGTTACTGAATGTTGTTCGGAGTCCCGGATGAGATCTCGGACTTCACGAGGAGTTCCGGAATGGTCTGGAGGTAAAGATTTATATATAGGAAGTATGGTTTTGGCCACCGGAAGTGTTCTGGGCATCACCGGTAGTGTACCGGGACCACCGGAGGTGTCCGGGGGTCCACCAGGTGGGGCCACCAGCCCCAGAAGGTTGCATGGGCCAAGTGTGGGAGGGGACCAGCCCCACGTGGGCTGGTGCGCCGCCCCCACCAAGGCCCAAGGCGCAGGGAGAGTGGGAGGGGGCAAACCCTAGGTCCAGATGGGCCTTAAGGCCCACCTAGTGGTGCGCCCCCCCCCCCCCCCTCTCCCCCCTTGGCCGCCCCCTAGATGGGGTCTAGGGTTGGACGCCACCCCTAGGGGTGGAAACCTAGGTGGGGGCGCAGCCCCTCCCTTTCCCCTATATATAGTGGGGGGTTTGGGCTGCCATAGACACGAGAACATCTCCTTCTTGGCGCAGCCCTACCCCTCTCCCTCCTCGTCTCTTGCGGTGCTTGGCGAAGCCCTGCTGGAGTACCACGCTCCTCCACCACCACCATGCCGTCGTGCTACTGCTGGACGGAGTCTTCCCCAACCTCTCCCTCTCTCCTTGCTGGATCAAGGCATGGGAGACGTCACCGGGCTGCATGTGTGTTGAACGCGGAGGTGCCGTCCGTTCGGCACTAGGATCATCGGTGATTTGGATCACGACGAGTACGACTCCATCAACCTCGTTCACTTGAACGCTTCCGCTTAGCGATCTACAAGGGTATGTAGATGCACTCTCCTTCCCTTCGTTGCTAGATTACTCCATAGATTGATCTTGGTGTTGCGTAGAAAATTTTGAATTTCTGCTACGTTCGCCAACAACAACTTCTGCGCCAGTTAGAGACTGGTGAGAGCATGTTGACAAAGGTGAGGCAGGAGAAGAATGATCTTCAGGATGCCAACACCAAGCTAGGCATTGAACTAAAAGATGTTCGTGCCCAGCTGTCGGACTCCACTAAGGAGAATTAATTGCTTCGACGTGGCATATATAGTAAGTGCTTAAACGAACTCTGGAAAAAAAAGTTCGGCGAGGAAGTCAAATAACAGAGTTATGTCTGTAGGTATGCTAACAGGTCGTCCTGCAGAGGAGATGCCCGGTTCGACAAGTGACCTTCTTCCCGAGCTCTCGCAACTGCACGAGCGAGTTCGGCAGGCGATGCAAGGAGTTGCCCAAGCCTTATGGCCATCCCTCCCCAGGCTTGAGGGCCTTGGAGAGCTTGCAGAGAAGCTGAAGGGAGCACGGCGGCGCTTCCGGTTGTGGAAGATATCGGCCTGCCGCCAAGGCGTGAGGGAGGCCTGGGCCATGGTGAAGACGCGGTACACAAAGGCTGACCCAAACCACATGGCCGAGGTCGGACCTGTAGGGCCTAATGGGAAGGAGATCCCTGTAAGCTTAGTATACGGCCAAGTAGAATTGGTCGCAAAGTATTCCCAGCAGGACTGTAAATTAGACAGCCTGTTAGATGGTATTGAAGAGGAATACAATTAGTCAAAAGTGACTATGTAACTTTAATTGACATGTGTAATGCCTTCTAGCCGGATTAGATCGTTTGTCGTTGCCGACCTTTTCGCTTCGACCTCGGGGCCTGACGGTCCGGAGTGTGTCCGAATACCCTAGCGGTTATATAAGAACCGGGGTATGCATGGAGACCAGGCGTAGGGGTCATTAGTGCTTTATCAGACAAGTGCCCAACTAGTTATGTTATATTACATGGTTAGTAAGAAACATCTTCCAGAGAGAATAGTTCCGTTAGGGGTTCCTTTCTCTGGGAGGCATGCCCTAAAGTGCATGTCCGGACTGCAAACGCAGGAAAAGCATCTGGGGGCATATATATAAATAAGTAAAAAAAAGGTCAGCTTTTAGTTCACCGACCGAATATTCCCTTAAGAACGCTAGCTTTCGGCTTCACCCAGTCTGAGGTACACATCCGGCTGATCCGGCAGTAACAATCGCAGAGGTGCTCCCTTTACCACCTGGCCGAACAATCGGGAACGTAGGGGTAAGCACAAGAGCCAGGAAACCCAGTTTGGCCAAAACTTAAGTCATATCGATGCATATAATGGTGAAGAAAAGGTACATGCGGAAGTTTGACACATGTTTTGGGCATGAAGCCCGTATAAATAAGCTTCTGTTTAAAGAAGCCCCCAGGTGTAGTGAGTGCAAGTAACGCGTCACTTGTTGAGCCTTTAATGGCTATAAGAGATAAAGAAGAAGAAAAAAGAAAGGGTGGAAGGAGAGAAATATAAGACAGAAAATGTAAAAAAATGGACAGAGGAAGGAGACGAACACAGAGTCCGGCGCTAGGCGTAGAATCTTCGGAGACGGGCTGCGTTCCATGGGTTCGGCTCGAGTCAGTTATCCGAGGCATCTCGCAGGCGGTACGCTCCACCAGTTAGGACTTGGTCGATTATGAAGGAACCTTCCCACTTGGGCTTGAGTTTGTCCTTTTTCTTGTCCGGCAGGCATAGAACTAATTCGCCAACGTTGTAATTTTTGGCCCGCACTTCTCTGCTTTGATATCTTCGAGCCTGCTGTGGATAAAATGCGGAACGGACTTTTGCCACGTCGCGCTCCTCCTCCAAGGCTTCCAGACTGTCCTGCCGATCGAGCTTGGCTTCTCTTTCTTCGTACATGCGCACTCGAGGTGAGTCATGAATTATGTCGCAAGGCAGAACTGCCTCTGCGCCATACACCATAAAGAATGGTGTGTATTCGGTGGTGCGATTCAGCGTGGTCCGCAACCCCCAGAGTACAGAGTCGAGCTCCTCTACCCAGTGCATGTTAGATTCCTTGAGAGACCGCACTAATCTGGGTTTGATGCCGCTCATGATAAGACCGTTTGCACGTTCGACCTGGCCGTTAGTTTGTGGGTGATAGACGGAAGCATAATCGAGCTTGATGCCCATGTTTTTGCACCAGAGTTTTACCTCGTCGGCCGTAAAGTTCGTGCCGTTATCAGTGATGATGTTGTGGGGGACGCCGTAATGGTGTACGACCCCGGATATAAAGTCTATCACCAGTCCGGATTCGGCCGTCTTAACAGGCTTGGCTTCTATCCATTTGGTGAACTTATCCACCATGACCAGTAAGTATTTTTTCTTGTTAGTTCCCCCTTTAAGGGGTCCAACCATGTCAAGCCCCGAGACCGCGAAGGGCCAAGTGATGGGGATAGTTTGGAGGGCCGTAGGTGGCATATGGCTTTGGTTTGCAAAAAGCTGGCAACCGACGCATCGTTGGACCAAGTCCTGAGCGTCTGCCCGGGCCGTCGGCCAATAAAAGCCTGTACGGAAAGCCTTGCTTACCAGGGACCGAGCTGCAGCGTGATGACCACCGAGTCCGACATGGATTTCAGCCTGCAGGTTCTGCCCTTCCTCTTCGGAGATGCACCTTTGAAGGACTCCGGTAGTGCTTTTCTTATAAAGTTCTCCCTCATGGACTTTATAGGCTTTAGATTGCCACACTATGCAGCGTGCCTCGTTTTGGTCCTCTGGGAGTTCCTGCCTAGTAAGGTAGGCTAGGAATGGTTCTGTCCACGGGGTGATGACGGCCATTATTACGTGGGCTGAAGTTGTGATTTCATTGGCAGAGCCTCCGATTATGTCAGATTGTTCGGCGTCGGACAGTGCGGTTGGGTCCGGGCTAATATTACCATGTTCCCCTTCCCATACTACGGATGGCTTGAACAGCCTTTCCAGGAAGATGTTGGGGGGACCGCATCGCGTTTTGTGCCGATGCGTGCCAGGACGTCTGCCGCCTGATTGTTTTCTCGGGCTATATGGTGAAATTCGAGCCCCTCGAACCGAGCTGACATTTTTAGGACGGCATTGCGGTAAGCTGCCATTTTTTGATCCTTGGCATCGAAGTCTCCATTTATCTGGGATATCGTGAGGTTCGAATCCCCGCGCACCTCTAGGCGTTGAATGCCCATGGATACTGCCATCCGGAGACCATGTAGAAGGGCCTCATATTCGGCTGCATTGTTGGAGTCCGTGTACATAATCTGGAGTACATATTGGACTGTGTCTCCTGTGGGGGATGTCAAAACGACACCAGCCCCTAAACCGGCCAACATTTTGGAGACGTCGAAATGCATGATCCAGTTTGAATATGTGCTGTATTCTTTAGGGAGTTCGGCCTCCGTCCATTCTGCGACGAAGTCAGCCAAAACTTGCGACTTGATAGCTCGCCGTGGCTTATAAGTTATGTCGAACGGGAGGAGCTCGATGGCCCATTTTGCAATCCGGCCCGTTGCATCACGGTTGTTTATAATATCGTTGAGTGGTACTTCCGATGCTACTGTGATTGAACACTCTTGAAAGTAGTGTCGTAGCTTTCGGGATGCCATGAATACCGCATATGTGATCTTTTGATAATGTGGGTACCGTGATTTGCATGGGGTGAGGACAGTGGACACGTAGTAAACCGGCTTTTGAAGGGGGAATTTTTGTCCGTTCGTTTCCCGCTCGATGACGAGTACTGCGCTGACAACTTGATGGGTTGCAGAAATGTATAATAGCATTGGTTCGCCGATGTTTGGCGCGGCCAGGACTGGGTTTGTTGCCAATATGGCTTTTATTTCCTCGAGTCCGGCCGTGGCGCCATCCATCCACTCGAAGTGTTCGGTGCGCCGAAGGAGGCGATAAAGGGGTAGCGCCTTTTCTCCCAGACGGGAGATAAAGCGGCTTAGAGCCGCCACGCATCCGGTTAATATTTGTATTTGTTTGAGGTCTTTTGGGATATCCAATTGTGACAAAGCTCGGATCTTGGCTGCATTTGCTTCGATTCCTCTACCGGATACAATGAAGCCCAAGAGCTTTCCGGCTGGAACGCCGAAAACGCGTTTTTCCGGGTTTAGCTTGATGTCATATGTTCGGAGGTTATCAAATGTAAGCCTCAAGTTGTCTACTAGAGATTCGACATGTCTTGTTTTTACGACCACATCATCCACGTACGCCTCCACTGTTTTGCCGATCTGGTTTGCCAGACATGTCTGAATCATGCGCTGATATGTTGCGCCGGCATTTTTGAGCCCGAAAGGCATTGTGTTGAAGCAGAATGGACCGTATGGTGTGATGAATGCCATTGCGGCCTGGTCTGACTCTGCCATCTTGATTTGATGGTAGCCGGAGTATGCGTCGAGGAAACACAACGAATCGTGTCCTACAGTGGCGTCGATAATTTGATCGATACGAGGGAGGGGGAAGGGATCATTTGGGCAAGCCTTGTTAAGGTCTTTAAAATTGACGCACAGGCGCCAGGATTTGTCCTTCTTTGGTACCATCACCAAATTTGCTAGCCAGTCTGGATGTTTTATATCTCTGATGAATCCGTCCTCCAATAGCTTGGCTAGCTCCTCTCCCATGGCCTGTCTCTTGGGTTCCGAGAAGCGCCGAAGGGCTTGTTTGACTGGTTTGAATCCTTTTGGGATATTTAAGCTGTGTCCGGCCAGCCTGCGTGGGATTCCTGGCATGTCTGAAGGGTGCCAGGCAAAAATGTCCCAGTTCTCACGTAGGAACTCTCGCAGTGCGGCGTCTACATCAGGGTTTGGTCGTGCCCCGATGGAAGCTGTTTTATTGGGGTCCGTTGGATGGACCTGGAATTTGACTATTTCATCCGCTGGTTTAAAGGAGGTGGACTTGGATCTTTTATCGAGTATCACATCGTGCGTGTTTACCGTGGAGCGCAGCGTAGTCAGTTCCTCAGCCTCTAGGGCTCCGGACAGTGCCTCAAGGGCCAATGCGGCTGTCTTGTTTTCGGCGCGGAGTGCTATGTCCGGATCACTAGCGAGAGTGATGATTCCGTTCGGCCCGGGCATCTTGAGCTTCATGTACCCGTAATGGGGTATTGCTTGGAAGATTGTAAATGCTTCCCGCCCTAGCAGAGCGTGGTATCCGCTACTGAACGGGGCCACCTGGAATGTGACCTCTTCGGACCTATAATTATCCAGCGTGCCGAACACCACATCTAGTGTGATTTTTTCGGTGCAGCGCGCTTCCCGACTGGGGATTATTCCTCTAAAGGTTGTGCTGCTTCGCTCAATGCGGTTCCAGTCTATTTCCATTTTTAAGGGTTTCCTCGTAAATGAGGTTCAATCTGCTGCCTCCGTCCATGAGTACCTTGGTGAGGCGAAAGCCATCCACTATTGGACTGAGGACCAGTGCGGCTAGTGCTCGAGCTGTTCGGAATTTAGGTTCATCACTGGCATTAAAAGTAATAGCCATGTCACTCCATGGGTTTATTGTTGCTACTTGGTAGACTTCGGCGAGGCTGCGGAGTGTTCTTTTTCGCATATTATTTGATGCGAAAGTCTTGAAGACTGTTAAGACTGTACTGGGGTCCCTGAGGTGGCTTTCTATGGCCTCCGGAATTAGGAGATCTTCGCCTATTTTGGCCACCTGTCGGATTATCCAACATGCTCTAAGGCTGTGAGTTGGTGTGGCGTCCTCTGTACTATGAATTTTACACGGTCCATTAAGCCATCCCTCCAGTATGGTTCCATGCCCTGTAGAGGGTTTTGGTTTTTTGGTTTTTAACCCGGGTGTCTGATGAATGATGCACCCTTTTATTTCGGACGAGGTTTCTATTCAGGGCCGGATTGTCCCAAAATTTAATTTCGGTTTTCCAGGCGCTTTCCATCGCACAGTACTTTTGTACTATGGACGCCAAGTCAGCGAAGCGTGTAATATCACGACGACCTGTGGCGTTGAGGATTCCCTTATCCGTGCAATTATTGCAGAAGATTGAGATTGCGTCTTCCTCACGGCAGTCCTTTATCCTGTTCATAACCAGGAGGAACCTTGCCCAGTAATGATGTACTGTTTCTTCGGGCTTTCCCCTGATTTGGGATAGATCGCTTATGTTTGGGTGGGTGGGTGGAATTAAATCCGAAACCTCACCCAATCTGAGACTCAAAGGCCAAGGAGTTTCCAAACTCTGAAGTTTGGATTCTTGGATGTTGTCCAGTGAATCTAACCCGTTGCCTGATTCTAAGTTCAGGTCTTGAGTTACATCCTCCCCTCCGCGGATATCCGGCTTGGAGGGATCGGGAATCCGGACGTAGCTAGTCCTTATGATAGATGAAGGGTCGTCGCACTGTGCCTCTACCATGGCAACATGATGGGTGACTTGGGGAGAATTAATCTCTCTTAGATCGGGTTTAAGCCCAACTTGGTCATAATCCGTAGTGACCCCCAAGGCGGCGATGCGATCCAAGAGCTCGTTTACGGAAGAGAGCTCCATTGGATCCAACTGCTCGACGAGTTCCGAGCTGACGTGAAGATTGCTTTTGATGACCCGAGAGGTCACCGTCGGCGCAACGGCCGAACAGGTGGTCATGAGAAAACCACCTAGCCGGAGAGTTTGGCCGACAGCCAAGGCTCCCTTAATAACAGCGCCGTCTTTAAAGACGGGAAGAGGCATCCTTCCTGATTGTGACGGCACAGAGGAACTCTCAATGAAAGCACCAATGTCGATGTCAAAACCGGCGGATCTCGGGTAGGGGGTCCCGAACTGTGCGTCTAGGCGGATGGTAACAGGAGACAAGGGACACAATGTTTTACCCAGGTTCGGGCCCTCTTGATGGAGGTAAAACCCTACGTCCTGCTTGATTAATATTGATGATATGGGTAGTACAAGAGTAGATCTACCACGAGATCAAGGAGGCTAAACCCTAGAAGCTAGCCTATGGTATGATTGTTGTATGTTGGAGTTGTCCTACGGACTAAAACCCTCCGGTTTATATAGACACCGGAGAGGGTTAGGGTTACACAAAGTCGGTTACAATGGTAGGAGATCTGAATATCCGCATCGCCAAGCTTGCCTTCCACGCCAAGGAAAGTCCCCTCCGGATACGGGACGAAGTCTTCAATCTTGTATCTTCATAGTCCTGGAGTCCGGCTGAAGGTATAGTTCGGCTATCCGGACACCCCCTAATCCCGGACTCCCTCAATCATGAAATTGGTGATGGAGGATGGTTGATGATGACGACGGCGACGAATCCCCCTCTCCGGAGCCCCGAACGGACTCCAGATCAGCCCTCCCGAGAGGTTTTAGGGCTTGGCGGCGGCTCTGTATCGTAAAACGCGATGATTTCTTCTTCTTTATTTTTTTTCTCCCCGAAAGCAAATATATAGAGTTGGAGTTGGCATCGGAAGGTCTCCAGGGGGCCCACGAGGTAGGGGGACGCGCCCCCACCCTCGTGGACAGGGTGTGGTCCCCCTGGTCTTCATCTTTGGCGAGGATTTTTTATTATTTTTTATAAGATCTTCCATGGAGCTTCAGGTCATTCCGAGAACTTTTGTTTTCTGCATAAAACAACATCATGGCAATTCTGCTGAAAACAGCGTCAGTCCGGGTTAGTTTCATTCAAATCATACAAGTTAGAGTCCAAAACAAGGGAAAAATTGTTTGGAAAAGTAGATATGACGGAGACGTATCAACGATTTTTATGAAAGTCTTCAAAACATGAAAGTTTCGAAGACAAACAATAGAAATGAACCTATTAATATGCAGCGGAAGGTAGACTACACTAGACAAGCCATAGTCAAGCAAGTAATGAAGCTAAAGCACGAAGACTATTAGCAGCTACGTAGTATGGATCAAGATGGAAGATAGTATGAAGCCTAACAACAAAAGTCGTCACACAGTGAAGTCAAACAGATAATGCAAACATGCAAAGACTTCATGAAGACAAACTGTAAGTAAAGAGAGGGAGAAGATAGAACCAGTCTCTTGGAGAGGACAATGATTTGTTGGACCAATTCCAGTTGTTGTGACAACTATACGTCTGGTTAGGGAGGCTGAAATTCAACTCAGAAGACCACGTCTTCACCTTATTCCCCTTGAGATAAGGACACCCAGTCCCCGCCCAATCACTCTGGTAAGTCTTCAAGGTAGACTTCCAAACCTTCACAGACTTCGTTCACCGGCGATCCACAATGACTCTTGGATGCTCAGAACGCGACGCCTAACCGGCTGGAGGATTCACAGTCCTCAAGTGTAACAAGTCTTCAGGTCACGCAGACAGAAAGACTTCAGTGATGCCTAACACTCTTTGGCTTTGGGTGTTTTGGGCTTTGTCCTCGCAAGGATTTCTCTTTCTCAAAAGCTTCGGAGGTGGGTTGCTCTCAAACGACAAAAGGCGTGCACTAACTTTGAGCAGCCACCAATTTATGGTGTAGGGGGTGGGCTATTTACAGCCACTAGGCAACCCGACCTGATTTGTCCGAAATGACCCTGTGTCACTAAGGAACTGACACGTGTTCCAACGGTAAGATTTCAAACACACGCGACAGCTTGACTTGGGCTACAAGTAAAGCTGACTCATCCAGCTCTGGATAAGATTTGCTCTCATAGTCTTCGCTCGAAGACATAGGATCTGGTTGAGCATCACTTCAGTCACTCTGACTTTGTTCACTTGGACCCCACTTAACAGTACGGTGGTTCCTATGACTCAACAAAGAAGAAAAGGAAATTACGAAACAACTATGTCTTCGCACTCCATAGTCTTCACGTGAATGTCTTCTCGAGTCATAAGCTTCGATGTGACTGTCTTCACACACCACCATTGTCTTCAATGTCTTCAACATTTTTAGGAGTCATCTCCAGTAGGTAAACCGAATCAATGAGTGACTACTACCTATGTTATCCTGCAATTCTCACAAACACATTAGTCCCTCAACCAGGTTTGTCGTCAATACTCCAAAACCAACTAGGGGCGGCACTAGAATGCACTTACAGAGTTCATCACCAACGCAACATCTATTACCTTTTGGAGAGTGGTGTCTCCTAGATTGGTTAGGTGTCACTTGGGAGCCTCCAAGATCATGTGGAGTTGAATCAAGGAGTTTGTAAGGGCAAGGAGATCACCTATTTCGTGAAGATCTACTTGAGTGAGGCTAGTCCTTTGTGGACGTAAGCCATGGTGGAATAGACAAGGTTGCTTCTTCGTGGACCCTTCGTGGGTGGAGCCCTTCCTGAACTCGTGCAACCGTCACCCTCTGTTGATTGAAATCTCCATCAACGGGGACGTATAATAGCACCACCTATCGGAACCACGCCAAAAATTATCGTGTCTTCAGTGCGTTTGAAATCTCCGAACCCCTCCTTTACTTACATGTGCAATGCTTTACTTTCCGCTACTTCATTCTTAGAATTGCATGTGTAGGGTGATACTTGACTTGCTAAAATTGCTAAAATCTGCCTACAACAAAAATTGGGAAAATGTTCGGTTTTATTTGGTCAAGTAGTCTAATCACCCCTAGACATATTTTTTATCCTACATTAACAAAAATGGGTGTAGAAAAAAATTGTCCACATGGGTGCGGCCAACATGTGACATGTGGCGGTGCTAGGGCACACCACATGATGCCCTGGTGGTACTTCACAAGGGGTGCCCCTATATTTCGTCGAAAGCGATTCTAACTTCCGACTCGGAGAAGGGGGCGAGCTAGGTGGGCTGGCCCATGCGCGCGGGAAGGCATAGCCTGTTTTTCTGGGTTTTTTTACGTTTTGTGTTTTCGTTTTGTGTTCCTTTTTCTACTTTTGTTTATACTTTAAAATATTATAAATTTATATATTAAAAAACACTCTATAAAAGCATTTGAAGAAATGTTGAACAAGTATTTGAAAATGTTTAACAAGTATTTGAAAAATGTTGAGCAAGTATTTGAAAAATGTTGAATAAGCATTCAAAAAATGTGGAACAAACATTTTTAAAATGTTGAACAAGTATTTGAAAAAATGTTGAAAAAGTATTCGAAAAACTTTAATTAAGCATTTGGAAAATCTAGAGAAAGTATTTGAAAATGTAAATCAAGCATTTGAAAAATGTTAAACCTGTATAGAAACATTGTTGATCATGTCTTAAAAAAGTGATGAAACTTTTATCATGTATATAAAAATGCTAATCAAGAATTTGAAAAAAATGTTTAACAACTATTTGAAAAAATGTCAAACAAGCATTTGGAAATGTAAAATGTGTATAGAAAAAATGTTGATCCTATATTACCAAAATTATGAAAAAATTGAACATTTATATAAAAATGTTAATCAAGTATTTTAAAATATGTTGAACAAGTGTTTGAATAATGTTAGCACTTGAAAAATGTTAATTTGTATAGAAATAATGTTGACATGTATTAAAAATATATCTTGTTATTTGAAAATTGTTAATCAAGCATTTGTGAAAAGTTTAAAAAGTGTGTGTAAGAAAAATGTTGGCCAATTATTCAAAAAAATGTTAAGTCTTGTATTTGTAAAATGTTAATAAGGCATTTGAAAAATATTTAAAATGTGTATTAGAAAAAAATTGACCATGTATTAAAAATATATTAATTTTTATTGGAAAATTGTTAGACTTGTATTAGACAAATATTGTTGACATATATGAAAAATGTACTTTGAAGCCAAAGGAAACAAAGAAATATCAAATGAAAAAGAAAAGAAAAACAGAGAAGAAATAAGAAAACCAAACAAGAAACAAGCAAGATGAAAAAAGCAAACGAAAAAACTGATGAAAGACGAGAAAGAAAAAAAACAAAATGGAATTAAAAAGGAAAAGAAGGAAAACCCCAGTGAAAACCATGAAAGCAATAAAGAAAACCAAAGAAAAACAACAACAAAAACAATGAAAATAGAGAAAAAAGGGTGAAAAAATGAAACAAAAAACCGGAAAAACGGAGAAGAAATAGTGGAAACCCCTTTCGATTCGAATTAAGTAGGTCTGATGTACTACTTTAGGAGGAACATGATTCTAGCCCAGCGGCAAGCGCCCCTTCAATCAACCATTACAGTAATGTTCGAATCCCCCAGCACATTTCCTTTTCTCTTCCTATTTCTTTTAAATGCCCCCTATTTGACTGGCCTGTTACTATGTAGTTCGACGCGAGAGATCATTTTGTCTCTAAAATGCGAGATATAGATGCTGCGCTTCGCAAGGGTACCCGCCAGTTAATTGGTCCCGACTTTAAGGCTTGGCTTCGAGAAGCAGTCATGTTTCATGACACGTTGAGAGCATGTACAATGGCGCTATCCTAGAAATGTCATGTAGGACTATTTCTTTTAAATGACCCTTATTGGGCTGGCCTGCAGTTCGATGTGAGAGGTCGTTTTGTCTCTAAAATGCGAGATATAGTCGCTGCGCTTCCTAACAGTATCTGTCAGTTAATTGGTCCCAGCCTTAAGGCTTGACTTCGAGAAGCAGTCTTGTTCTGTGACACGCTGAGGGCATGTACAATGGCGATATATTAGAAGTGCCACGTAGGATAAATGTCGAGGTGGATGAGAGAGAAACCATAAGAAAAAGCTTGTCTTCTCTTATTTAAGAGATGATCTCTTAACACAATATATCTCACTATGTTTTAAGAAAGAGCTAATTATTAAAAATAAGGCTAAGGTCTCTCAAGAAAATTAAGACTAAGATATATTTTTTCCGTCCCATAATATAAGAGCGTTTTTGACATTACACTGCCTTACGCTGGCCCGGCCTTTTTAATCGCGTGTGTCGGAACAAAATTTCATTCTCGCAGACCGGCACGGCCCGTATGGCCAGGTTTGAGTGGGACGTGGGAGCCATATTTTTTTGAGTAAAATGCACTACGGGTACTTGAATTTGCGCCGCGAGCTTGGTCACCGTACTTCAAAATACGGTCATTACGGTCACTTTGTATGATGGGACGTGATTATACGGTCACTGTTCACCGTACTGAGCCGGTACGCTGCGGGCTGACCACCTGTTGACCAGACCCCCGCGCCATGTGTCGTTTGGAGAAGCGAAGCGGTGGCCAATTTACAAGAAAAACCCTCCCGTCTTTGTTTCCATCTCTGCTCGCCCTCCCACCTCTCCGCTTCCCCTGTCTCTGCTTCCCCTCCCCTGTCGCGGTCGAGGAGGGAATAGTTGATCACCGGCGTTGGGGTCGGCGGCGATTTTCGGTGTCGGGTCGGAAGGATCGGCCGCGGAGGAGGGTCTCGCGACCGTGGTGAAGGAAGGCGGCGCCGCCATGGCTGCAATTCGTCGCCCCGATGGAGCCCCTGCCCCCGATTACAGTAAGTCCAAAACTCTGGCCATGACTGCAATTCTGGCTTATTTGACATCAAATCGAGTTATGTACAGTTTCGAGTCAGTTTGTCTAAGTTTTCTCTTGAACTTGCCCGCATTGGAAGAAAACCTAGGGTTTTGTTAACTGATTTGGGGGTTTGTGGTAGGGTTTTGCCACGGTTTGAAAAGTGGTGTATAGGTTTGATTCCACATGCAATTACGTTTGTTATTTATTGTTGTACATAATATGTCCTGAATTGTGTACTCGCTCGTGTACTAGGGTTCAGAATGTGCGCTAGGGTTTTCGAGAAAGAATTGGGGGTTTGTTGTAGGGTTTAAGGTTCACATAAAAAGGTTCAATTTTTGTCAAGTTTGTTACAGTTATTGGTGTCTCTAATCAATGTGTGTGCTTTTTGTAACAGGACCATGCAGTGACAAATTTTCAGTGCTATTCCATCATGGGGTTTTTTTCATGGGTCAAGGAAGCAATAGAAGTTATGTCAATGGACATGAAGTGTGGTATGATCAAGTTGATAGGTTAACATGATCTCCAATCATGGTGGAGCATATGGTAGAGGAGATAGGATGGGAGATGGCTGGAAGGATAAAAGCATACTACCGCATTCCCATCCTTGACATCACCCAAAATTGTTTGAGACAGATTAGGAGTGATGCAGATACTGATCAAATGATGGTTTTTTTCAATAGGCCATCATTTCTTTGATGTTTATCTGGACCATGATGACAGTTTGTGTCGGGGATATACCCCGCGGTGTAAACCGGCCGGAAGTTAACCCGGCCGGACTTGGCGATATTCGTCTGGTGACCCGCCCAGACCTGGCGGTTTACCAGCAACCCGTCGGGACGTTGTAACTCACTGGTAACCCGACGGACGGGTCAGAGGAGCGACAAGACCCGGTGGCCCGTCTGGCGGTTCATGAAGGCCGGTTTCAACTATTGTGGGCCGGTTTAAGAGGAAAGGAATATTTGCCTTACAAGGAGTTAAAGCCAGGACTTGTATCCGGTTTGTATTAGAGATAGACTAGTCCTAATCCCAATAGGACTCCACATGTAAACCGCCCCTTCAACATATATAAGGAGGGGCAGGGCTCCCCAAAGAGGGGGAGGTTAGAAGTTAGAAGCGACAAGCAATCAATAATCTCTAGGGCTAGACACAAAGAGCCGGTTTACGGCGTCTCCCTCGGGATGATAATGAGACCTAGCCTCAAAACAGCATGTAGGGTTATTACCGGATGATGTTTCCCGGGGCCCGAAGCTGTCTAAATCCTTGTCTTGCGTGTTGATCCGCCCTGCGTCTCTCGTCCCACTCAACCCCTCTCAAGCTACCACATAGATGCGTTGGCCTCGCGACTAAGTCCTGACACTAAGTGTTGGAAATATGCCCTAGAGGCAATAATAAAAGCTTTATTATTATATTTCATTATTCATGATAATTGTCTTTATTCATGCTATAATTGTATTAACCGGAAATCGTAATACATGTGTGAATAACAGACAACAACATGTCCCTAGTAAGCCTCTAGTTGACTAGCTCGTTGATCGACAGATAGTCATGGTTTCCTGACTATGGACATTGGATGTCATCGATAACGGGATCACATCATTAGGAGAATGATGTGATGGACAAGACCCAATCCTAAACATAGCATAAGATCGCATAATTCGTTTGCTAGAGTTTTCCAATGTCAAGTATCCTTTCCTTAGACCATGAGATCATGTAACTCCCGGATACCGTAGGAGTGCTTTGGGTGTGCCAAACGTCACAACGTAACTGGGTGACTATAAAGGTATGCTACGGGTATCTCTGAAAGTGTCTGTTGGGTTGACATGGATCGAGACTGGAATTTGTCACTCCGCTTGACGGAGAGGTATCACCGGGCCCTCTCGGTAATGCATCATCACAATGAGCTCAATGTGACCAAAGTGTTTGATCACGGGATCATGCATTACGGAACGAGAAAAGTGACTTGCCGGCAACGAGATTGAACGAGGTATTGGTATACCGACGATCGAATCTCGGGCAAGTAAAATACCGATTGACAAAGGGAATCGTATACGGGATTAATTGAATCCTTGACATCGTGGTTCATCCGATGAAATCATCGTGGAGCATGTGGGAGCCAACATGGGTATCCAGATCCCGCTGTTGGTTATTGCCCGAGAGCCGTCTCGGTCATGTCTGCATGTCTCCCGAACCCGTAGGGTCTACACACTTAAGGTTCGGTGACGCTAGGGTTGTAGGGATATGTATGTGCAGTAACCCGAATGTTGTTCGGAGTCCCGGATGAGATCCCGGACGTCACGAGGAGTTTCGGAATGGTTCGGAGGTAAAGATTTATATATGGAAAGTCATCATACGGACATCGGGACGAGTTTCGGGGTTATCGGTATTGTACCGGGACCACCGGAGGGTCCCGGGGGGGTCCACCGGGTGGGGCCACCTATCCCGGAGGGCCCCATGGGCTGTATAAGGGAGGGAACCAGCCCATAGGGGGCTGGTGCGCCTCCCCCCCATGGGCCCATGCGCCTAGGGTTTGGGGGAGGGAAACCCTAAAGGGGGCGCCCCCCTTGCTTGGGGGGCAAGCCCCCCTGCCCTGGCCGCCCCCCCCCCCTAGGAGATCTCATCTCCTAGGGCCGGCGCCCCCCCTTGGGGGTTATATAAAGGGGGGGGAGAGAGGGGGCTGATCACCCATTGCCCTGGCGCCTCCCTCTCCCTCTCCAACACCTCCTCCTCCTCCATAGAGCACGGCGAAGCCCTGCCGGAGTACTGCCGTTCCACCATCACCACGCCGTCGTGCTGTTGCTGGAGCCTTCATCCCCAACCTCTCCTTTGCCTTGCTGGATCAAGAAGGAGGAGACGTCACGCTTTCCGTACGTGTGTTGAACGCGGAGGTGCCGTCCGTTCGGCACTAGGTCATCAGTGAATTGGATCGCGGCAAGTACGACTACCTCATCCACGTTCACTCGAACGCTTCCGTTGCGATCTACAAAGTGGTATGTAGATGCTATCTAATCTGAATACTCGTTGCTTGATGAACTCCTAGATGGATCTTGGTGGAACCGTAGGAAAAATTTTAATTTTCTGCAACGTTCCCCAACAGTGGCATCATGAGCTAGGTCTATGCGTAGTTCTTCTTGCGCGAGTAGAACACAATTTGTTGTGGGCGTAGATGTTGTCAACTCTTCTTGCCGCTACTAGTCTTATCTTGCTTCAACGGTATTGTGGGATGAAGCGGCCCGGACCAACCTTACACGTACGCTTACGTGAGACCGGTTCCACCGACGAACATGCACTAGTTGCATAAGGTGGCTGGCGGGTGTCTGTCTCTCCTACTTTAGTTGGAGCGGATTCGATGAAAAGGGTCCTTATGAAGGGTAAATAGAAGTTGACAAATCACGTTGTGGTGGTTTTAACGTAGGTAAGAAAACGTTCTTGCTAGAACCCTAATTCAGCCACGTAAAACTTGCAACAACAATTAGAAGACGTCTAACTTGTTTTTGCAGCAAGTGCTTTGTGATATGATATGGCCAAAGTTGTGATGAATGATGAATGATCTATATGTGATGCATGAGATGTTCATGCTATTGTAATAGGAATCACGACTTGCATGTCGATGAGTATGACAACCGGCAGGAGCCATAGGAGTTGTCTTTATTTTGTATGACCTGCGTGTCATTGAGAATCGCCATGTAAATTACTTTACTTTATTGCTAAACACGTTAGCCATAGTAGTAGAAGTAATAGTTGGCGAGCAACTTCATGGAGACACGATGATGAAGATCATGATGATGAAGATCATGGTGTCAAGCCGGTGACAAGATGATCATGGAGCCCCAAGATGGAGATCGAAGGAGCTATGTGATATTGGCCATATCATGTCACGTTTATTATTTGATTACATGTGATGTTTATCATGTTTTGCATCTTGTTTGCTTAGAACGACGGTAGTAAATAAGATGATCCCTCATAATAATTTCAAGAAAGTGTTCACCCTAACTGTGCACCGTTGCGACAGTTCGTTGTTTCGAAGCACCACGTGATGATCGGGTGTGATAGATTCTAACGTTCACATACAACGGGTGTAAGACAGATTTACACACGCAAACACTTAGGTTGACTTGACGAGCCTAGCATGTACAGACATGGCCTCGGAACACGGAAGACCGAAAGGTCGAGCATGAGTCGTATAGAAGATACGATCAACATGAAGATGTTCACCGATGTTGACTAGTCCGTCTCACGTGATGATCGGACACGGCCTAGTTGACTCGGATCATGTAATACTTAGATGACTGGAAGAGGGATGTCTATCTAAGTGGGAGTTCATTAAATAATTTGATTAAATGAACTTTATTATCATGAACTTAGTCTAAATATTTACAATATGTCTTGTAGATCAAATGGCCAACGTAGTCCTCAACTTCAACGCGTTCCTAGAGAAAACCAAGCTGAAAGACGATGGTAGCAACTATACGGACTGGGTCCGGAACCTGAGGATCATCCTCATAGCTGCCAAGAAAGATTATGTCCTACGAGCACCGCTGGGTGACTCACCTGTTCTCCCTGCACAACAAGACGTTATGAACGCTTGGCAGTCGCGATGCGATGATTACTCCCTCGTTCAGTGCGGCATGCTTTACAGCTTAGAGCCGGGGCTCCAAAAGCGTTTTGAGAGACATGGAGCATATGAGATGTTCGAAGAGCTGAAAATGGTTTTCCAAGCTCATGCCCGGGTTGAGAGATATGAGATCTCCAACAAATTCTTTGGCTGTAAGATGGAGGAAAATAGCTCTGTCAGTGAGCACATACTCAGAATGTCTGGATTGCACAACCGCTTGACTCAACTGGAAGTTAATCTTCCGGAAGAAGTGGTCATTGACAGAATCCTCCAGTCGCTTCCACCTAGCTACAAGAGCTTTGTGATGAACTACAATATGCAGGGGATGGTAAAGACCATTCCTGAGGTGTATGCTATGCTGAAATCAGCAGAGGTAGAAATCAAGAAAGAGCATCAAGTGCTGATGGTGAATAAAACCACTAAGTTCAAAAGGAGCAAGGGTAAAAAGAACTTCAAGAAGGACGGCAAGGAAGTTGCCGCGCCCGGTAAGCAAGTTGCCGGGAAGAAGCCAAAGAATGGACCCAAGCCCGAAACTGAGTGCTTTTATTGCAAGGGAAGTGGTCACTGGAAGCAGAACTGCCCCAAATACTTAGCGGACAAGAAGGCCGGCAAAACCAAAGGTATATGTGATATACATGTAATTGATGTGTACCTTACCAGTACTCGTAGTAGCTCTTGGGTATTTGATACCGGTGCAGTTGCTCACATTTGTAACTCAAAGCAGGAGCTACGGAATAAACGGAGACTGGCGAAGGACGAGGTGACGATGCGCGTCGGGAATGGTTCCAAGGTCGATGTGATCGCCGTCGGCACGCTGCCTCTACATTTACCTACGGGATTAGTTTTAAACCTCAATAATTGTTATTTAGTACCAAGTTTGAGCATGAACATTGTATCCGGATCTCGCTTAATTCGAGATGGCTACTCATTTAAATCCGAGAATAATGGTTGTTCTATTTATATGAGAGATATGTTTTATGGTCATGCTCCGATGGTTAATGGTTTATTCTTGATGAATCTCGTACGTGATGATACACATATTCATAGTGTGAATACCAAAAGAGTTAAAGTTGATAACAATAGTCCCACATATTTGTGGCACTGCCGCCTTGGTCACATAGGTGTCAAACGCATGAAGAAGCTCCATGCAGATGGACTTTTAGAGTCTCTTGATTATGAATCATTTGACATGTGCGAACCATGCCTCATGGGTAAAATGACCAAGACTCCGTTCTCAGGAACAATGGAGCGAGCAACCAACTTATTGGAAATCATACATACCGATGTGTGTGGTCCAATGAGTGTTGAGGCTCGCGGTGGCTATCGTTATGTTCTCACCCTCACTGATGACTTGAGTAGATATGGGTATATCTACTTAATGAAACACAAGTCTGAAACCTTTGAAAAGTTCAAGGAATTTCAGAGTGAGGTTGAAAATCAACGTGATAGAAAGATCAAGTTTCTACGATCAGATCGTGGAGGAGAATACTTGAGTCACGAATTTGGCACACACTTAAGAAAATGTGGAATAGTTTCACAACTCACGCCGCCTGGAACACCTCAGCGTAATGGTGTGTCCGAACGTCGTAATCGCACTCTATTAGATATGGTGCGATCTATGATGTCTCTTACCGACTTACCGCTATCTTTTTGGGGCTATGCTTTAGAGACTGCCGCATTCACTTTAAATAGGGCTCCGTCGAAATCCGTTGAGACGACATCGTATGAATTATGGTTTGGGAAGAAACCTAAGCTGTCGTTTCTAAAAGTTTGGGGATGTGATGCTTATGTGAAGAAACTTCAACCTGAGAAGCTCGAACCCAAGTCGGAAAAATGCGTCTTCATAGGATACCCGAAGGAAACTATTGGGTATACCTTCTACCTCAGATCCGAAGGCAAGATCTTTGTTGCCAAGAATGGATCCTTTCTAGAGAAAGAGTTTCTCTCGAAAGAAGTAAGTGGGAGGAAAGTAGAACTTGATGAAGTGTTACCTCTTGAACCGGAAAATGGCGAAACTCAAGAAATCGTTCCTGAGGTGCCTGCACCGACTAGAGAGGAAATTAATGATTATGATCAAGATACTTCTGATCAAGCTCCTACTGAAATTCGAAGGTCCACAAGGACACGTTCCGCACCAGAATGGTACGGCAACCCTGTCTTGGAAATCATGTTGTTAGACAACGGTGAACCTTCGAACTATGAGGAAGCAATGGCGGGCCCGGATTCCGACAAATGGCTGGAAGCCATGAAATCCGAGATAGGATCCATGTATGAAAATGAAGTATGGACTTTGACTGACTTGCCCGTTGAACGGCGAGCCATAGAAAATAAATGGATCTTTAAGAAGAAGACAGACGCGAATGGTAATGTGACCATCTATAAAGCTCGGCTTGTCGCTAAGGGTTATCGACAAGTTCAAGGAATTGACTACGATGAGACTTTCTCACCGGTAGCGAAGCTGAAGTCCGTCCGAATCATGTTAGCAATTGCCGCATACTATGATTATGAGATATGGCAAATGGACGTCAAAACGGCATTCCTTAATGGTTTCCTTAAGGAAGAATTGTATATGATGCAGCCGGAAGGTTTTGTTGATCCTAAGAATGCTGACAAGGTGTGCAAGCTCCAATGCTCGATTTATGGGCTGGTGCAAGCATCTCGGAGTTGGAACATTCGCTTTGATGAGATGATCAAAGCGTTTGGGTTTACACAGACTTATGGAGAAGCCTGTGTTTACAAGAAAGTGAGTGGGAGCTCTGTAGCATTTCTCATATTATATGTAGACGACATACTTTTGATGGGAAATGATATAGAACTCTTGGACAGCATTAAGGCCTATTTGAATAAGAGTTTTTCAATGAAGGACCTTGGAGAAGCTGCTTATATATTAGGCATCAAGATCTATAGAGATAGATCGAGACGCCTCATAGGTCTTTCACAAAACACATACCTTGATAAGATATTGAAGAAATTCAATATGGATCAATCTAAGAAAGGGTTCTTACCTGTGTTACAAGGTGTGAAATTGAGCTCAGCTCAATGTCCGACCACGGCAGAAGATATAGAAGAGATGAGCGTCATCCCCTATGCCTCAGCCATAGGTTCTATTATGTATGCCATGCTGTGTACCAGACCTGATGTAAACCTTGCCGTAAGTTTGGTAGGTAGGTACCAAAGTAATCCCGGCAAGGAACACTGGACAGCGGTCAAGAATATCCTGAAGTACCTGAAAAGGACTAAGGAAATGTTTCTCGTTTATGGAGGTGACGAAGAGCTCGTCGTAAAAGGTTACGTCGACGCTAGCTTCGACACAGATCTGGATGACTCTAAGTCACAAACCGGATACGTGTATATTTTGAATGGTGGGGCAGTAAGCTGGTGCAGTTGCAAGCAAAGCGTCGTGGCGGGATCTACATGTGAAGCGGAGTACATGGCAGCCTCGGAGGCAGCCCATGAAGCAATTTGGGTGAAGGAGTTCATCACCGACCTCGGAGTCATACCCAATGCGTCGGGGCCAATCAAGCTCTTCTGTGACAACACTGGAGCTATTGCACTTGCGAAGGAGCCCAGGTTTCACAAGAAGACTAGGCACATCAAGCGTCGCTTCAACTCCATTCGTGAAAATGTTCAAGATGGAGACATAGAGATTTGTAAAGTGCACACGGATCTGAATGTTGCAGATCCGTTGACTAAACCTCTCCCTAAGGCAAAACATGATCAGCACCAGAACTCTATGGGTGTTCGATTCATCACAATGTAACTAGATTATTGACTCTAGTGCAAGTGGGAGACTGTTGGAAATATGCCCTAGAGGCAATAATAAAAGCTTTATTATTATATTTCCTTATTCATGATAATTGTCTTTATTCTTGCTATAATTGTATTAACCGGAAATCGTAATACATGTGTGAATAACAGACAACAACATGTCCCTGGTAAGCCTCTAGTTGACTAGCTCGTTGATCGACAGATAGTCATGGTTTCCTGACTATGGACATTGGATGTCATCGATAACGGGATCACATCATTAGGAGAATGATGTGATGGACAAGACCCAATCCTAAACATAGCATAAGATCGCATAATTCGTTTGCTAGAGTTTTCCAATGTCAAGTATCCTTTCCTTAGACCATGAGATCATGTAACTCCCGGATACCGTAGGAGTGCTTTGGGTGTGCCAAACGTCACAACGTAACTGGGTGACTATAAAGGTATGCTACGGGTATCTCTGAAAGTGTCTGTTGGGTTGACATGGATCGAGACTGGAATTTGTCACTCCGCTTGACGGAGAGGTATCACCGGGCCCTCTCGGTAATGCATCATCACAATGAGCTCAATGTGACCAAAGTGTTTGATCACGGGATCATGCATTACGGAACGAGAAAAGTGACTTGCCGGCAACGAGATTGAACGAGGTATTGGTATACCGACGATCGAATCTCGGGCAAGTAAAATACCGATTGACAAAGGGAATCGTATACGGGATTAATTGAATCCTTGACATCGTGGTTCATCCGATGAAATCATCGTGGAGCATGTGGGAGCCAACATGGGTATCCAGATCCCGCTGTTGGTTATTGCCCGAGAGCCGTCTCGGTCATGTCTGCATGTCTCCCGAACCCGTAGGGTCTACACACTTAAGGTTCGGTGACGCTAGGGTTGTAGGGATATGTATGTGCAGTAACCCGAATGTTGTTCGGAGTCCCGGATGAGATCCCGGACGTCACGAGGAGTTTCGGAATGGTCCGGAGGTAAAGATTTATATATGGAAAGTCATCATACGGACATCGGGACGAGTTTCGGGGTTATCGGTATTGTACCGGGACCACCGGAGGGTCCCGGGGGGTCCACCGGGTGGGGCCACCTATCCCGGAGGGCCCCATGGGCTGTATAAGGGAGGGAACCAGCCCATAGGGGGCTGGTGCGCCTCCCCCCCATGGGCCCATGCGCCTAGGGTTTGGGGGAGGGAAACCCTAAAGGGGGCGCCCCCCTTGCTTGGGGGGCAAGCCCCCCTGCCCTGGCCGCCGCCCCCCCTAGGAGATCTCATCTCCTAGGGCCGGCGCCCCCCCTTGGGGGTTATATAAAGGGGGGGAGAGAGGGGGCTGATCACCCATTGCCCTGGCGCCTCCCTCTCCCTCTCCAACACCTCCTCCTCCTCCATAGAGCACGGCGAAGCCCTGCCGGAGTACTGCCGTTCCACCATCACCACGCCGTCGTGCTGTTGCTGGAGCCTTCATCCCCAACCTCTCCTTTGCCTTGCTGGATCAAGAAGGAGGAGACGTCACGCTTTCCGTACGTGTGTTGAACGCGGAGGTGCCGTCCGTTCGGCACTAGGTCATCGGTGAATTGGATCGCGGCAAGTACGACTACCTCATCCACGTTCACTCGAACGCTTCCATTGCGATCTACAAAGTGGTATGTAGATGCTATCTAATCTGAATACTCGTTGCTTGATGAACTCCTAGATGGATCTTGGTGAAACCGTAGGAAAATTTTTAATTTTCTGCAACGTTCCCCAACACTAAGGACATCTGCCGTGACAACTACACGACAGTTGGCGCCCACCGTGGAAATCAAAAGAAAGGAAAAAGAAAGATAAAGAGAAGGCTACGTGAGGTAAAGGTCACATCAAATCAGATAGAGGATTATCAGTATTCACGTACAGATCATCTGTCGTTCAGAAACATCAGGTGATATCCATCTAAATTTCTCTTATTAATACTTATTGTTTTTGTCAAAAGAACAATTACTTTGCACTGTAAATATTTTTATGCAGGATAATTACTTATGACAAAGGTATTGTTATACCGCGGACATGGAGCGCGTGCCAGTATAGTTTTGCAGTGGCGTTCTTCCGGGCCATGCTGCTCGACAGATACACATGCAAATCGCCGCCCCCGCTGTTCGGTTTACATCCGTCCAACGCATGCGGATGATTCATTGTCCGCGCCGGTTTACAAACATCACGGCCGACTCACCCGTCCGCACCGGTTTACCACAATGAGGCTGGTTCACCCGTGGTTAATTTCAGCTTCATACAGTTATCATCAACTTCATGGCGGGTTATTTCCGGCCTAAACACATCAGGTGATATCCATCTAAGATATATTTTATTAGCACATATCAAAGAGCAGTTTATCTTTGCCTTGGTCTGCAATACTGTTTATGCAGGACAATTGTTCATTACAAATGAGGCGCTATGTTACGGGCACGGAGCACGCGCTAGCAATATTCTGCATCGGCGTTTCGTCCGTGTCATACCACCCGATGAATGAGCATGCGCAAGTCGCCGTCCCTGTGGTCCGGTTTACATCAGCTTACCGGGACCGCGCCCGCAATTAGCCCGTCCGTGCGGTTTACCGCACTTGCGATTGACTCGCCCGTCTGTGCCGGCTTACAGCGTCGTAACCGACTCTCGCGATCGCACCGGTTTACAACACCGTGGCCGTCTCCCGCGACCGCGCTGGTTTGCGGCGCGGAGGACTACTTGCTCCGCACCGGTTTACAATGCCGCGACCGGTTCATCTGTCTGTTCGCATGGCTGACTTGCCATGATTGATTTCAGTTTCACTGTGGTGATCGTCAACTCCGCGGTGGATATTTTCCGGCTAACATATCAGGACAAATTGTCTGTTGCAAAAAGGGGATTATTATATCACTGAGCTATTGGATAACCCGTGCCAGTTTATATCGCGATCCAGATCGCGTCAACTCGTCAGGACCATGCGAATTACCCAATAGCGCATGCACAGGCTGCCATCCCCCGCAGTCCGGTCTACATCAACATACCGGGCCGCACCTGTCTACGCGAGCCATTTATTGAGTATGAACAAGTCACAGCTTGGGTAGCCCGGTTTTCTTTCAAATTGGAGGCAAATTATCATCAACCGCCGTCTGCACTGGATGGATCAATGGGCAGGCGCACAAGTCACCGCCGCTACAGTTTGGTTAACTTCAAATCACCAGTTGGAAGGAACCATTGGCCGAGTTGCTGACACGGTTCATACGGGATCATTTACAACCCGCCGTAGTCACCTCAACCTTCTGTGTATTCACATCGTGTTATCAACACCAATGATATACAAGTTATACCGGTTTATATCATGGTCAAATATGGAGAATCTCAAGCCAACTCCTCGAGTCACCTTGAGACTTGGGGGCTACGATGATATGACGCAGCAAGTCTTGCCAGTTTCAGCCGGTTTAAGAACCCGAGGATGATGGAGGGAAAGATAACCCGATCCCGGAGGCTACTGTTATGTTGATGAAAATTTAAAGGCCGTCAGAAAATTTCCGGCTTAGAAAGTATATGACAGTTACAAAATCCCGACTCAATGAAGAAGTTTCGGATCATCAGAAAGGATTCCGGTTTGAAACCTGGCTGAAGGGAAGTCAGTATCACTGAAGCTCTCAAATATCCGGTTTACAATCCGGTTCAAGAGAAATCTATTCTCCCACAAAGTTCTGAAGCGCTCAGATCCGTTTTAACAATGTCCGGTTCAAAAAGGAATTAACTTCTCGCAAGTTCGAGTTTAAAGGCCGTCAGAAAATTTCCGGCTGAAAATGAAGATTCCGGTTTAAAATCCGGTTCAAGGGGAAGATGTCTCCCACAGCTTTGAAGCTTTCAATATCCGGTTCAAGATCCCGGTTCAAGAATAGTCTACCTCTTGCAAAAAAGTTAAAAATTACCGAAGAGGACCTGCTGCCATGATGCGCGGTTCAAACATGGGTATCCGGCCTTATTGGCTTGACATATATATTTATCACATGGGGGCTCCCGCTTTGTAAAGCGGGGTATCTATTCTTTATATCATGCGTGGTTACACGGAGTGGATTCGCTTTAGGGCAACCTCCGGTTTACCCCTTGAGGTCGCTTCACAGAAGAGCAACAAAGTCAGTTGGGGACCTAGTCGACTTGAACCATAGCTACACCTCCTGGGAGCTTGGTCATGTCTTGACGAAGGTAATGCCTTCTGGCTGGCACATTTGCCACTAAGTCAGTTGGGGACCTAATCGACTTGAACCGTAGTTACACCTTATGGGAGCTCGGTCATGTCTTGATGATGGTAATGCCTTCTGATCGGCTTTTAAACAGCCAATAAGTCATTTGGGGGCTTGGTCGTGTCCGAACCAATGCAATGCCACTTGATCGGCCCTAGGCCAGTGAGTCACTTGGGGGCTTGGTCGAATCCGAACCAATGCAATGCCACTTGGACGGCGTAACGCCACGCGTCATTTTGGGGTCCTGGCTGACTGGCACCATTGCTACGCCTTCGGGGGGCTTGGTTGCGTCTGACCATGGTAATTCCATCTGACCAAGCTCAGTAGAGCTCTTCTTTTGCAAAAAATTGTTGCCATTGCTTTTGCTTTAATAGCCTTTCTTGAGAAGTTGCTATTTTATTTGCGTTTTTTAAACCGACAGTATTTTGTACCGGTTCAAACAGCTAAATTGGCGGAACACGGTCCATTTTTAGACCGGAGATTATCTGCCCGGTTTGATTTTCTGTTACCATCCTATTATGGAGTAAACCGGTGTTTATCAACCCGGCTCGGCTTTCAACTACAAGTTGTGAGTGCATGATCAAATTATAATCCGGAGATTATCAGCCCGGTCTGGTTTGACTACAAGTCACCAGTATATATATGGTTAATCCGGTGTTTATCACAACCCGGTACGGTTTTATCATAAATCGGCGCAATATGGAAGGAGTTATCATTACTCAAGATTGGGGCTATCACTCTTACTACAAAAAGTTGGTAAACCAACGATGTGATTCAATGTCACAGGTATGATATATTTCATATTTTTAAGTGCAGCCCTGGTTATAAACCCAGGTTATATGTTGAGCATTATGACCCGTCTGGCGGTAAAGCGCCAGGACACTTTAAACTTGTTGTATGCAGAAACAGGTTGAATAAAGCATGATTATAAATTATCCGGTGTTTGTTAAACCGGCCTGGCTTTAAGACAATAAGTCGCCAGTATGATGATAAATTATCCAGTGTTTATTAAACCGGTCTGGCTTTGGACTATAAGTCGCCAGTATATATTTGGATTGCGCCATTGGAATCATGCGCTTATAAATTATTGGATTATATTATTCAAATAGCCAAACTTGGCTGAATTTTCATTATGATATTGGATGAATAAAGGTTTTCATACGAGATTATATTATCTTGAATGGCCAACATGGCTGGATTTTTATTACGGTTATTAATATTATGATTAAGGTTTTCAAAGTCGCTTTAGCGCAATGGTTATCATTTTATACAATTGAAGGAATAGTCCCGAGTCGCTGCAGGCTTACAACCCGGCACTTGGGGGCTACATTATTCAAAATTAAGATTACATCAAATATGCAAGTCTCATGTTGCTGCAAGCATGCACCATGACACTTGGGGGCTAATGCAAGGTCATTTTTGCTCATCTTATTGAAGACCCAACTCATCACATTGTAATGAGCTGGCCCTTGGGGGCTACCAATTGCTCCTGTCAACTATTCAAGGTACAAAGCTTTTTATCTATTATATTGAAGGGTCTACTGCTCAGTTGGTAAAGCACAAGGCTCTTAACCTTGTGGACGTGGATTCAAGCCCCATGATGAGGGGTTACATCATATGATGTTATTTTCATAGAAGTATATATCAAAGTCCCAGCTCAATATTATCTTACTGAGCTGGCCCTTGGGGGCTACACATTGCTGTTCAAAGTTTACAAGATTATACTTACAAAGTCCCTGCTGATAATTACATAATGACCCGGCCCTTGGGGGCTACATTGGTTGAAATTTTATGGGCATCAATCAATTACAAGTCCCAGGTTGCTGCAAGCATGACAACCCGGCACTTGGGGGCTACAGGTATTATATTACTATCGAAGAAAGATTTTCAAAGTCTCTGTTGAGCAAGTTAGATTGACCCGGCGTCACCAATCATTATGACCCTGTGGCTGCAACCCGGTGTCATCAATAATCATAAACCGATGTTGGCAACAATCATGAACCGGTGTCTGCAACAATCATAATCCGGGGTCATCAGTTTTTATAACCCGGCCATTTGGTAATGTTAAACCGGCAAGTTTTCAAGACCGGGATCATCTTCAAACCGGCTGAATATCAGATGAATATTTCAAGACCAATATTTCTTAAACCGGCGTTTTGGAAGCCGACTCAAGTGGATTATTTCTTCACAATATTTTTCTGTGAGAAACCAATGTCAGCAAATTGAGTATGACGTTGGCTTATTGACCTGGATTTTCTAGAAGGAGGAAATGACAAGGACTTAAGGATGATCAGGTGCCGGTTTACAAGAATTCTTAACCCGGAGTACAACCTGTCAAATTTGTTCTTATGTTTATTTGCAGCATAAGTTTACCATGGATAAATCCAAGCTAAACTTGGGGGCTAATGTCGGGGATATACCCCACGGTGTAAACCGGCCGGAAGTTAACCCGGCCGGACTTAGCGATATTCGTCTGGTGACCCGCCCAGACCTGGCGGTTTACCAGCAACCCGTCGGGACGTTGTAACTCACTGGTAACCCGACGGACGGGTCAGAGGAGCGACAAGACCCGGTGGCCCGTCTGGCGGTTCATGAAGGCCGGTTCAACTATTGTGGGCCAGTTTAAGAGGAAAGGAATATTTGCCTTACAAGGAGTTAAAGCCAGGACTTGTATCCGGTTTGTATTAGAGATAGACTAGTCCTAATCCCAATAGGACTCCACATGTAAACCGCCCCTTCAACATATATAAGGAGGGGCAGGGCTCCCCAAAGAGGGGGTGGTTAGAAGTTAGAAGCGACAAGCAATCAATAATCTCTAGGGCTAGACACAAAGAGCCGGTTTACGGCGTCTCCCTCGGGATGATAATGAGACCTAGCCTCAAAACAGCATGTAGGGTTATTACCGGATGATGTTTCCCAGGGCTCGAAGCTGTCTAAATCCTTGTCTTGCGTGTTGATCCGCCCTGCGTCTCTCGTCCCACTCAACCCCTCTCAAGCTACCACATAGATGCGTTGGCCTCGCGACTAAGTCCTGACACTAAGGACATCTGCCGTGACAACTCCACGACAGTTTGCATTCTAACAAGGATGTTGATGATGTAGTCCATAATCCAAGAGCTCATCTGCCACCAGTGTTCAGCCCTTGCAAAGAAAAGAGTAATACCAATCCTGCATCTAGCAGTAGTCCATCACATAGAGAAGGAGAAGATCCTATTCCAATTCAAATAGTTTATCCAAACAATCCAGAAGTTCAAGTTGATGATGGAAATCCATTTATCTTTGCAAGGAGGACAGAGAACATTCAGTCAGACAATTTGGATCATGTGCAGCAAGAGGGTAATATTGAGCCAGAACAGCATGAGTCAGACAGAGTACATGTTGATGCTAGTGGAGCAGATGCAGAGAATAATGGAGTGGAGAGGGAGGAAGACAGAGATAGAAGAGCCAAGAGGGGGAGGAAAGAGGTGTTGTCAGCATCAGACAGTGACTCAGATGACAGTGATTTTGATCCAGCTGACATGTTTGATAGTGATTTTGAGATCAGTGATGGGGATGATGATCTTTATGCAGACAATGTGGATGAAGATGAGCCAGTGCAGTCAAAGGATAAGGTGCAAGGGGGACATGCAGGACAGGTCAAACAAGGTTCTCAAGCAAAAGATGAAGCCATGTCTGATTATGAATCAGAAGGTGAGGACTTGTGGGCACCAGATTCAGATGATGAAACTCAGACCAAGTTTAGAGCTTTCAGAAAGGAGGACCTACATTGTCCAAAGTTTCATGTGGGTCAAGTATTTGAGAATGTTCAATTGTTAAGGAAAGCTATAAAGGAGTATAGCTGCAAAAACAGAGTGGATGTGAAGTTGCCAGTGAATGACAAGAAGAGAGTGAAGGCAGTATGTGATGATGATTGCACTTGGTATTTATGGGCATCATATGACAGTAGGACTAAATGCTTCATGGTTAAGAAGTATGTGGAAGAGCATACATGTTGCAAGAAATGGAAGATCAAAGCATTTACTGCACCATTTCTTGCAAGGAAATATCTTGAGAGTTTCAGGGCAGATCAAGACATGAACTTGAGGAACTTCTCAAGAGTTGTACAGAAAGAATGGCATATGACACCAACTAGGACTAAGCTACAAAGGGCAAGGAGGCTGGCCATGAAGATAATTCATGGTGATGAAGAAGGACAATACAAGTTGTTGTGGGATTATGGAAATGAGATAAGGAGAAGCAACCCAGGTAGTTCATTCTTCCTGGCACTTGATGCCAAAGCTAGGTTCAACAAAGCCTACATGTGTCTGGATGCTTGTAAAAGAGGTTTCCTTCAAGGATGCAGGCCTGTGATTTTCCTAGATGGGTGCCATATAAAAACTAGATATAGGGGTCAGTTGCTTGTTGCAGTTGGCATAGATCCTAATAATTGTATTTTCCCAATTGCCATTGGTGTTGTGGAAGTGGAAGACATGCCAAACTGGGTTTGGTTTCTTGAGAGGCTCAAGATGGATCTTGGTATCATCAACACCTCACCATGGACCATTATGTCTGACAAACAAAAGGGGCTTATCAATGCTGTGAATGATGTGTTTCCAGAATCAGAACATAGGTTCTGTGTCAGGCATATGTGGAAGAATTTCCAGCAGCTGTACAAAGGTGATGCACTGAAGAACCAGCTGTGGAAGATTGCAAGAAGCACAACAACAATCAAATATGAGCAGTACATGAATGAGATGAAGGAACTCAATGAGGATGCATACAAGTGGTTGAAAGAATTAGAACCAGAGACTTGGGTCAGGGCATTCCAGAGTGACATACCAAAGTGTGATATTTTGCTGAACAACCTATGTGAGGTCTTCAACAAGTAAGAAACATTCTACTTTTTACCTTCAGATACTAATGATTCCCTTCCTAGTTTGTCCTGTTTCACCTATGGTTCCCATTGTGTAATGCTTGCAGGTACATCCTTGAAGCAAGAGAATTGCCAATCCTATCAATGTTTGAGAGGATCAAACAACAGTGGACTAGTAGGCATTACACCAAACAACTTGAGGGTGAGAAGATGCAAGGAGTTACATGCCCTAAGATAAAGAAGATGGTTGAGAAGCTCAAAGATCTGGCAAACACTTGTTATGTATATGAGTCAGGAGATGGAGTATTTCAAGTAGGTGATAGAGGAACAGACTACATTGTGGACCTACACACCAAGTCTTGCAGTTGCATGAGATGGCAAAAAAATGGAGTCACATGTATACATGTAATTGCATGCTGCAGAAATGAGAGAGTTGACCCCATAACATTGGTGGATAGTTGCTACTCAGTGGCAATGTTCAAGAAGGCCTACAACAACATAATTTATCCTTGCAAAGATATCACAGAGTGGGAGAAGATGAATGGCCCCCCAATATTGCCACCAGAGTACACAAAACATGTGGGAAGACCTTGCAAGAGTAGAAGGAAATCAGCAGAAGAGATCATATGCAGTAATGGAGGGAAGAGAATGTCCGGACATGGTGTCATAATGCATTGCTCCTACTGTGGTGAGCCAGACCACAACAGGAAAGGTTGTAAATATCTTAAGGCTGGCCTACCACCTCCAAATGCACAAGTTGAAGCACAAGCAGCACAAGAGAATGTTCCACAAGCACCACAAACAACACAAGAGACTGTGCAAGAAGAGGGACCAGTGAGAACCCAGGTACATTATGAACTTTATCTCTTGTTTTGCTAACAACATTTGTTAATGTACCTGGAGGAAGCATCAACACAAGAGTCTGATCACTTCCCTACTGATTAGAACCAGGAGGAAGCATCAACACAAAGGGCCCCACCAGTGGATGATCTTATGATAGACTCTATTCTTGAGCAGGTACTACTATATTCTTGACATGTGCAGAGTCCTTTGCCAAGAATCTTAAGTAATAAAACTTTTTCATGACATGTGCAGAGGCCTTTGCCAAGAATCATACAACAAACACCAGTACCAGAGTCTGCATTCTTAGTCAATGCACAGTCTATGCTCAACCACTCCCAGCCAAGCAGCAGCACAGTTACACATGGTGATCTTGCTAAGAAGCTGTTGGCCATGAAGACACAAAGAGAGAAGGAGCTGGAGGACAAGAAGCAAGTTGTTCTAGCAGCTAGAAGGGAAGCAGAAATGAAGAAAGCAGAAGAAGCTGCCAGGAAGAGGCATGAGGTAGCAGAGAAGAAAGCACAAGATGCAGCAAGGAAGAAGGAGGCAGCTGCTCAAAAAAGAGAAGTTCCGGCCATCCTAAAGCAGGCAGCTGCAGAGACAAGGCAAATTATCCAAGAGACACACAGGCAAATTGCTGCAGAGAAAAAGGAGAAACTAGCTGCTGAGAAGTTAGCCCATAAAGAGGCTGCTGCTGCCAAGAAGATGGCAGAGAGACAAGCAGCTAATGCAAAAAAGGAACAAGCCAGGCAAGCAGCTGCTGCAAAGAAGATGGCAGATAAAGCAGCTGCTGCTGCAAAGAAGAAACTAGGAAACAACACAGTTCAAGAGGAGCACCATAGCTTAGGGCTTGAGAAGAATGGAAGCATGTTTGACATCTTCAGGGACTAGTGCTTTTGCCCATCTAGTCCTTTTGGCCATCTTATGTAAAATATGAATCATGTTGGCCATCTTCAAGAACTAGTCCTTTTGGCCATCTTCAGGAACTAGTAATTTTGCTTTCTTTGAAGTTAAGTTATGTCAGGAACCTATGATCTTTTGGCCATCTTAAAAACCAATGATCTTTTGTACTTATGTGTTGGCTATTTGCTACATATACATGTCAGGAATCAATGATCATGTTTGCTATCATACTTGTGCTTCCATTTACTTGGATCATTTTGTTCAACAACAGTTTACATGATCATTTTGTGCTGATATGCAATTGGATCATACTACTAAAAGAGTACTACTACTAAAATTGACAGTGATTTTAGTTCATACAACAAACTCATTCCATCAACAATTTATTGAACTTCAGAGACAAACCATCATACAAAAGGTTCATACATCAGAGCTACAACCATCATACTGACATTTCACTTCTTCATCAACTACTACTACCACTAGGTCTACTTGAAGCTACCACACTTCTCCATTAGAGCTACCAGCTTCATTTCTTCATCAGCAGCAAGACACATAGCACAACAAGCACCAATACACCACCAAGCAGCAGTTTCAACAGTAACATCATCTGCACACCTAAATTAAGAAGTGCACGAGCTTCTGCCCTGGTGATGTTCATGCTAGCTCCAGGCTGTTCCTGCATCTGCATCCCTATCCTCTGACTTGCATTTCTCTCTGCAACCCTTCTTCTTTCTTCTCTTTCTCTCTCAAGATGGTCCCTCCTATCTTCTGTTGCTCCAATTGCATCAACAGCTTCATGCCCAACAAGAAAACGATGATCTACAAGGTAGGCCACGTATTCCCTCTCCCAATGCCAGAAAACACATCCTTGCTACAAACTCAAAATCAAGAAAAATCAGAAAATTTGAACAAGTGAAATCAAGTCAATCAGGTCAAGGGATGCTTACCTTCACACATCTGTAGAACACCCATCCGTCATGCTCCTCCGTGTTGGACACGTAGAACCTCACTTGGTAGCCGCAGCGAGGGCATGAGATGAGCGGCACCATAACTGTCCTCCCGCGACGTCCAGATCGGGCAGAACTGCTGCTGGACATGGCGGGCGACGAGGACGAAGGCAATGGGCGGCGGCGAGCGGTGGTCGATGGTGACCGCGAGCGGTGGGCGGCGGCGAGCGCTGGGCGATGGCGACGGCGAGCGGTGGGCGGCGGCGGCGGCGACGAGCGCTGCGAGGGGAACAAAACTAGGGATTTTGGATAACAGGGGAACTGAGCTAGGGATTGTGAGCTGACTGCATTTTCACACATACCCCCCCTAAATGTGTTGTTACTCATAAGTAATTCCCCACACGCCTACGTGGCGCCCATGGACTGGTCAAAACGGCGGCGTACCGGCTCAGTACGGTGAACAGTGACCGTATAATCACGTCCCATCGTACAAAGTGACCGTAATGACCGTATTTTAAAGTACGGTGACCAAACTGAGCTCGCGGCGCAAGTTCAAGTGCCCGCAGTGCATTTTACTCTTTTTTTTCGATCAACATGCTCCTCCACGGCCCCATTTTCTTTCACCAAACCCTCCTGCGAGCAAAAAAGAAAAAAAACCCTCCACGGCCGAAATCCTCTCCCCCCTTCCTGCCATGGCCGGCGGCGGCGCTTCCCCTTCCCCGGCGGCGGCCGCCCCCGCGGCCGTCCAGGTGCGCTGCGCCGGCTGCCGCGGCGTCCTCGCCGTGGCCCCCGGCATGACCGAGTTCATCTGCCCCAAATGCCGCATGGCGCAGCGCCTTCCCCCCGAGCTCATGCCCTCCTCCTCCCCGCCCAAGGCGTCCCCTACCCCGCCTCCGCCCCAGCCCCCTCTCCTTCCTCCTCAGCCTCACTCTCAGCCGGTGCCTCCCCCTCCCCCTCACCCTGCTGCTTCCCGCCGCTCCGGGCCGCGGGCGCAGGGCGTGGACCCCACCAAGATCCAGCTGCCCTGCGCGCGCTGCAAGGCCATCCTCAACGTGCCGCACGGCCTCGCCCGCTTCCGCTGCCCGCAGTGCGACGTCGACCTCGCCGTCGACATCTCCAAGCTCCAGCATTTCCTTGCCGCCGCCGCCCCTGGGCCGGGCTTCGTTCCTCCACCGCCTCCGCCCGCGCCCCCAGTCCCAATGCCGCACATGCCCTTCCTGCCGATGATGCCGCCGCCGCCGCGCATGCCGATGGCCCTGCCGCCCGAGCCGCCGGAGGAGATCAACGAGGTTGCGTTCGACGTTGAGCGAGAGGAAGAGGAAGGTGACACGGTTGGTGAAACTTTCATGGATTATAAGCCTCCTAAGTTATCTCTTGGTCTTCCTCATCCGGACCCTGTGGTGGAGACTTCATCTTTATCAGCGGTGCAGCCTCCTGAACCTACTTACAACTTGGCTATTATGGATGAACTGGATGAGACCAGGGCATTGTCATGCTTACAGATTGAGACAATAGTGTATGCTTGTCAGAGGCATCTTCACCATCTCCCTACTGGTGCTAGAGCAGGTTTCTTCATTGGTGATGGAGCCGGTGTTGGTAAAGGGCGTACAATTGCTGGATTGATCTGGGAGAATTGGCAACAGGGGAGGCATAAGGCATTGTGGATTTCCATTGGTTCAGACTTGAAATATGATGCCCGCAGAGATTTGGATGATGTTGGTGCAAAATGTGTGCAGGTGCATGCGTTGAACAAGCTGCCATATTCAAAGTTAGACTCGAAGACCACTGGGATCACAGACGGAGTTGTTTTTGTAACTTATAGCAGTTTAATAGCATCCTCTGAGAAAGGGTATTCACGTTTGCGGCAGCTGGTAGAGTGGTGTGGATCTGAGTACGATGGTCTTGTGGTGTTTGATGAGTGCCACAAGGCTAAAAATCTGATTCCTGAGGCAGGAGGCCAGCCCACTCGCACTGGTAAATCAGTTCTTGAGATCCAGGAAATGTTACCTGAAGCTCGAGTGGTTTACTGCTCAGCAACTGGTGCATCAGAGCCTCGGAATTTAGGCTACATGGTCCGGCTTGGTCTCTGGGGAGACGGAACATCATTTCAGAGTTTTCACCAATTTCTAGGTGCTCTTGAGAAAGGTGGTGTGGGTGCCCTTGAACTTGTTGCTATGGACATGAAAGCTAGGGGCATGTATGTTTGCCGCACACTTAGTTATAAGGGTGTTGATTTTGATGTTGTGGAGGCACCTCTAGAGGACAGAATGATGAATATGTACAGAAAGGCAGCTGAATTTTGGGCTGAGTTGCGTGTTGAGCTCCTATCGGCAAGTGAGTACTATGCAGAAGACAAGAGCAATTCGGCTCAGATATGGCGGTTATACTGGGCCAGCCATCAGCGTTTCTTTAGGCATATGTGTATGTCTGCAAAGGTACCTGCTGTTGTGAGGTTGGTGAAGGAAGCCTTAGCAGAAGAAAGATGTGTGGTGGTTGGTCTCCAGAGCACTGGTGAAGCTCGAACAGAGGAAGCTATCACAAAATATGGTGTTGAAATGGAAGACTTCATTTCTGGCCCTAGAGAGTTGCTTCTTAAGCTGGTAGAAGATAACTATCCCTTGCCTCCAAAACCTGATTGTTCTCAGCAAGGTGAAGAAAAGGTTACGGAGGTCCAGCGTAAGCGGCATTATGGACCCGATGTATCCTTAAAAGGACGAGTTAGGAAACTCGCAAAAATGGAAGATAGTGATGATGGAATGGATGCGCACTCTCCATTGGAGTCAGACCATGAATTAACAGATTCTGAAGAGGAATTGCATATGTGTCAGATCTGCAATACCGAGGAGGAGAAGAGCCTGTTGCTTCATTGTTCCAATTGTGCTACAAGTGTTCACCCTGGCTGTCCAATTCCACCATGGACTGGAACGTTGACAGATGATTGGTTATGTTATGCATGCAAGGAGATAATAGAAGGCTATTTTAAAGAGAGAGATGCTTACATGGCTGAACTATTAAAGAGATATGACAGTGCAGTGGACAGGAAGTCAAAGATTTTAGAAATCATCCGTGCTCTAGATTTGCCTAATAATCCTCTAGATGATATCATTGATCAGCTAGGTGGTCCAGACAATGTTGCAGAAATAACTGGAAGGCGTGGCATGCTAATAAGAGCATCAGATGGAAAAGGTGTTGTTTACCAGGCGCGGAACACAAAAGAAATTGCATTGGACATGATCAATATGCATGAAAAGCAGCTATTCATGGATGGAGAAAAGTTCATCGCAATAATATCAGAAGCAGGATCAGCTGGTGTTTCCTTACATGCTGATCGAAGGGTAAAAAATCAGAGAAGAAGAGTACACATAACACTTGAACTTCCTTGGAGTGCAGACCGTGCAACCCAGCAGTTTGGGAGAACACATCGTTCTAATCAAACTTCTGCACCCGTATATAGGATTCTTTTTACCAACCTTGGTGGTGAAAAGCGATTTGCGTCAATTGTGGCAAAGCGACTAGAGTCTCTTGGAGCTTTAACACAAGGAGATCGAAGAGCTGGACCATCACTTAGTGCTTTTAACTATGACAGCAGTTATGGGAAAAAAGCCCTGGCAATGATGTACAGGGGTATAATGGAACAGGATGCATTTCCAGTTGTGCCTTTGGGATGCTCTGAGAATCAATCTAGTCTCCAAGAATTCATCACTAGATCAAAAGCTGCGTTAGTGGCAGTTGGAATTGTCAGGGATGCTGTAATCTGCATTGGAAAACATGGAGGAAAGCTTACTGGTAGGATTGTTGATTCTGATATGCATGATGTGGCCCGTTTCCTCAACCGTATTCTGGGATTAGCTCCAAACATCCAGAATAGGTTATTTGATCTCTTCACAAGCATACTCGACGTAGTAATTCAGAATGCACGAAGTGAAGGACGGCTTGATTCTGGTATTGTTGATATTAAAGCAAAAAGGGTTGAAATGAAAGAACCGCCGAAGACAGTTCACGTTGATAGCCTGTCTGGTGCTTCCACGGTGTTGTTCACTCTTACAATTGACCGTGGAGTTACTTGGGAGTCGGCTAAGGCAATGCTCGAAGAAAGGCAGAAAGATGGTGCGTGTTCTTCTAATGATGGGTTTTACGAGTCCCGGAGAGAATGGATGGGCAGAAGGCATTTCATGCTAGCGTTTGAGGGCTCAACGGAAGGAATGTACAGAGTAACTCGCCCTGCCGTCGGGGAAGCTTCGAAGGAGATGCCTTTGGCTGAACTAGAAGGAAAGTACAAGAAGGCCTCATCGGCTGACAAAACTGGGGAAGGCTGGCAGGAAGAATATGATGTGTCGTCCAAGCTGTGCATGCATGGGCCCAAGTGCAGACTTGGAAGCGACTGTACTGTGGGCAGAAGGTTACAGGAGATTAATGTTTTGGGTGGTCTAATACTTCCTGTGTGGGGCGCGGTAGAAAAGGCCCTGAATAAGCAGGCCCGACAGGCTCACAAGAGGATACGTGTCGTACGCCTGGAGACAACAGATGACAACCATCGGATTGTTGGGCTTGTCATTCCAAACACAGCAGTGGAGTCGGTGTTAGAAGGTCTGCAGTGGGTCCAGGACATCGACGAATGATGTGGAAACTACAGGTTATTTCTCTACACATTCTTCGGTCTGGTGTTGTGGACCAAATTTCTGTAGCCAAGGAGGTAGCTTTCGATGTTTAAGCTTTCTTTCTTCTTTCTTCATGGGGTGGGAGAGCACAGCTTGGTGTGATGGATGATGGTTAGCTCCGAGATTAGGAAAGTAAATACAACATCTTCTGTTTATTGGAGTATTTTTTCTTGCTCAAGTCTTGCTAAAAAACATATTCTGTCACCCACAAGTTGAAGGGCCGTCAATGAATGAAGAATAGTGATTCCCCTGTCAACGACATTTAGTAAACTGTAAAACTGCTCATTTTTTGCGAAGATATATGGTTTGGAAATTCCACATTAGCTACACAGTTTGGGGACTTGTACTGTTTAGTTAATGATGAAAAGAACAAAAGTGTGTTTGATCTCTGGGATGGGATACAGTTAAGATCTAGTACTCCTACTAAATCAGCGATGATTAATATGGATCGGAGGGTACTTTTCTGAGAACCTTTCCAGTAGAGCTTATGAGTCTGTGGTATTGTCCTGAATCAATAGCTTAAGTCTGGCTTACTTGGAACAGGAAGATTTTTTAATTATGGCAATATGAATCTAAGGGGGTGTAGTCTTTGTGTGGCATTGTTAATTTTAGAGGTGTCCAGCCTATCTTTCTTCCTGTTATGTGGCATGTGAAGACGCCACCCAACGTCCAAGGGGTTGTTGTGGCCTCTATCCCAAAATAAAGTAATGACATATGACATTATGGCTAAACCTCTTTAGTGTATCCACTGTACTGAAATTGAATCAACATGTCATCTGTTGTTTGAGTGCATTGTTGTTAGGACAGTTTGGGATGATGTTAAGCAAGTGCCTTTAAAGTTGCCATTGTTGATTTTAAAACGCTTGCTACTCATTGGTGGTTATGCAACAAGAAGTTGTTGCGCTTAAACAAATCTCTAGTTTCTGATTGAAAAACCTGGATCTCTCTGAAACAGGTTTGGCGTCTGATAGTGGGGGCTACCTGGTGGAGTGTTGAGGGATCTATCTACTACTCAAGAACTTAAGGTCACCCCTGGTACTAGAGCCATGGATTCATTCATCTCGGGCGGCAGCCGTTGGCGATGCAGACCATGGAGTAGCTTCGCTGTAGTAGTCGATGGAAGGAAGGGATGGGGCGACGAAATCCATGGCCTCGGATTCTAGTTGTAGCGTCTTCTCCTCCCTCCCTGGCGTGGCCTTTTGGTTGAGTCTGCAGTCTACTGCTTTGCTGTAATGGTGCTTGGATGCCCTGAGTTTGGTTGGCCTTTTAGCCGTTTTGGCTGCGGCCTGGGGGTAGAAACATGTATGTAGGCTTAAAGTTTGGCTGCTTGAAAACCTGATAACATCTTGCACTTAGGGGGACGTTGTATGGCATGTGGGCCCCTCATGTGACTAGAGTTCAGTGTTGCGGATGCATCCGTGACGCTATGATGTTCTAGTTGTGAGCTCCTTCATTTTAGATTGTCGTCGGAAACTTATTTCAAATGTGAACTTAGGCACCGTTCGGTTTCCCTCCACCCCGCTCAACTCCGCGGAGCTGCGGAGCTCGGTTTGAGCTGCTCCATAAAAAGCTGCAGCAGCTTGCTCCGCTCCGGGAACTGAGTCGCGGGAGCGGAGAGAAACCGAACAGGCCCTTAGTGTGATACTTTTGGTGGCCAACATACATTTCGCTGGTCAAGCTGAGAGCCTAAGAATATGTGCATGCATTTTATTTTTAATTTTTGGGGAATTGCATATGTGCATGCATTATAAACCCAGACGAAGCAAAACTTTTGCCTCCATTTTAAAAATTAAAATAAAAACCCAGACAAAGGGGTTAATAATCAAATCAAAATCGATGATCTGTTGCCACATCCAACATCCTTGGGCGAGGAACTAACACTCTCGGATGCAACGGCTAATGCTAATTGCCAACACTCTTATAATGTGGGACGGACAGTGGTGGAGCGTGAACCAAATGTAAGGAGGGGCCAAAACGAATGTATGACATAGAAAAGGCTAGGGTGATCAGACATGCCGGAGGATTAGTAGAGTGATTAGTACAAATATAAGCATACTGTGTAAATTTTTCTCAAGCAAGGGGTGGCCAAGGCCCGGCATTGTCCCCACTACGCTCCGCCACTGGGGACGGAGAGAGTAATTTGAAGCCCTCAATTCCATGGAGCATGTACCTGATCAGCACGTAGTCCCACTGGTTCAGCCACCTCATGTTCGTGGTGTCTTCCAGTTCCAAAAATCAAATCCACGTTAAACCTTTGGGAGAATTATTAGAGACTTAAATATTATTTTGGACTCATTAAAAATACTTTTATTCCCAATTAAATTAGTTAATTTGTCACCCTATTCTCGGACTTAAATTATTCCCTAATTCTTTATGGTTCATTTTAATTTCCCAATTTTGAATCAGGGTTTCACAATTGATGTGCGATTTATGAATATTTTCCCAACCCAAAATTTTAATAAAAGGCCTCAACCTTTTTGTGAGCTCAATTTTGGATTTTATAAGTATCCCCTAAATGACAATTTAAGGTTTCTAAATCATTCCAAATTTGTTTGAGCGACTTTTTCAAACAACTCCTAGTCATTTCTAGGTAAAAGCAATCAATCACAAAAAAATTAGTAATTTTTTTAATTCTCTGTGATTTTATTATTAACAATCCAAGTTTGAAAAACTTGGGGTGTGACAAGGTATAGGGAAGAAGCACTAGCCCGAGGAGCTATGGTGCAGTGTGTGACATCGAGGTTCATCTTCTCTTCTCAGCCCCCCACCGTGTCGTCAGAGAGCACCCTACCATGTCATACCGTGCATTCTGCGCCATGTGCTATTGGGCATGGCCACTGCGCGGCGAACCGCGACCACCCCGGGCTCGGAAAAACAATCCACAACGATACAGAGTTACACCATTTTGATGTCTACCCACATAAATACACACACGATATTAGAAAAAGGGCAACATCGGGGTCGCCATCAAGCATCAAACTCCTCCACGGTGCAGCGACTCTGACTTCACCAATGACCACCACCAATGACACCTCATTGTATCACACATGATGACTCAGGGCATGGCCAATACATAGCCCCAGGGTGATGCCTCACATGCCATGTAGGATCGGATAACAGAAAAAGTAGGTTCGGATGGGGAAGCAGGATCCTCTTCAGGAGGCAGGTGCTTAGAGGGAAAAAGTGTAGTCCGGTGCATAAAGTTGGAAAAGTTGAAGTGGAGAGGAGAGATGCATGTGTAGTGAGAGTCACTTTCTATTTTTTTAATGAGGTCCATTAGTGATAGCTTCCATTGAAGAGAAAAAATCAACACATATGCCTCAAATTACTTTTTGTCATGAGGCATACGTATCCATATGCCACCATTGTACATGCCCTCATGCCAACCTATGACGTCAGACCCTTGCAACCGACCAGGTGGCCACTGCCAATGCCCCCGCGCTAAAAACTACTTTGCCACGCGTCCATCGCCTTGTTTAGCGCGGCGGGCGGCGCTGGCTCCAGCAACCGCGCTAAAATGCAGCGCGCGTAGCTCCAGCAGCGCGCAAACATACGGCGCACGCGACTCTCGCACAAACAACATATGTGTTGCGAACACAAGCAAAAAGGACAATCACAAACAAAATAAATTAATAATAAATAGTTCAATTTCGTTTATTACAACTCAAACAAATAGTTTATCGTTCAATACAACATAAATAGTTCAATAATACAACATAAATAGTTCAATAATACAACAAATAGTTCAAGAATCAACATCAAACGCATAAATCATGATGCTCTTTGTCGGTCATTCCAAGCCCACCACTCCTCAATGAGATCCTTCTAAAGATCATCATGCATTGCGGGACGTCGAATGGCATGATAGGAGGCAACAAAACGGGCCACCCTTTCAGCCCTCCGTCGCACTCACATGGGATGTTCTAAGAGCTCATACTGAGAGTAGTCTACATCTTGGCCACGCTCATTCTCGATGATCATGTTGTGCATGATCACACAAGCGTGCATGATGTACCAAAGCATCTTTTGATCCCAAAATCTAGCCGGTCCTCTCACAATAGCAAATTAGGCTTGCAAAATCCGAAAATCTAGCCGGGTGGCGCGGGCGGCGGCGACGCCGCGGTTGGATGGGGTAGGTGGAGTTGCGAGCGAGCGCTCGAGAGTCCAGCGCGCGGGAGCGGCCGCAGCAAATAAGCGGCACGCGATGGCGTTTCGGACCGCGTGCTGAATTAGATTTGTCGCACGCGGTTTTTACGCCTTCGTTGGAGCGCCCGAAGCGGTAGCGCACGCAAAAAACACTTATTTTTCAGCGCGGCGCTTATATAGCGCTGTTGTTGTAGATGCTCTTAGTAGCTCCGACTCGATGGAGACACGGCGAGGCGCAAGGGCCCCTGGAATATGAGGGATGAAACCGACTACCATAACCCAGCCGCGGCCAAGTCAAAATGGGTGTAATATTTATTATTTCTGTTTGTTCGTTGTACTGTCATGATTGAAGATAAGTAGATTAAAAGTTTTTCGCAAAAAAATTGTATTGTTCTTGTGTCATAATACTCATGATTGAAGATAATTGTCTTTTTTTTTGCGGGATCAGGTATGATTGTCTTCGATAATTGATGGGAAACCGTAGGACTCTGCTGTGCATTTTGCATATTTTTGTTTGTTTGTAAAGCACAAATGTACAAAAAGATTTAAGAAAGACTCTGCGCTCCGGAGAAGACAAAGCGCCGCGCCATTTGATCTCGGATGCCAGCATCACAGAGTTGCAGAAAATGCTAGGACGCCGGTGCTCGCCCATCACCCCGCTCCCAGCACCAAGTCGCTTGGATAGTAGTCTTCCAGCAAGGAAGCAATGGCTGGAGAAGAGGCAGAGGTTTCTACGGACGGAGCTTGAGCAGCTCCTCCGCGGCTACGCCGATCAGCGCCCATGGGAACCAACATTCGAGCTGGAAACCATCTGCGGCGTGGCGAGAGAGAGCGGCTATCTCTCCTCCCATTGCTACCACATCAACTTCCTCGCCGCGGCGTCCGACGGCACGCGAATGCTCTTCTTCGCTCAGGTTTGGGAGGAGAAGAGACCCGACAACACCGAGCCGTGCTTCGGTTTGTGGTGTCGTTACAGCGACAGAGAATCGGAGGTCTCTTTCTGCTGTCCCCTGCCCTACTACAGCACAAATGATGCATATCTTGGTAAGCGACTTGCGGTTACTATGCTTAACAACATCGCTCTTGGTATTTTTGGGCTGTTTTTTTGTCCACAACACGTTTATAACTAGGTGAAGGGGCTTCGAAAGTTCAAATCGAACGCTATAGTGAAATGCTTTAACTAACTGAAGAATCTCTTTTTCACGTGCAGGGCGATGCACCATTTGCGAGTTTGGCGTAAGTAAAATTGTGCATCCACCTGTTGGTCTGCATATCGGAGCAGCGCATACTGATTTTGGAAAGGTGCTTGCCTCAAATTTGAAGAAGGTGTCCTCTCGTGCGGACGGCATTGTAGACACGGAGTTGATATACTGTGATGACCCAACAGATTCTCATTTCGCAAATGCACTTAACGAGGGCTGCCCTTCAGCAAACCTGGACAAGGACCTTCGGATTATGAGCCTCTCATGAGATCAAGATGTCCTCAAGTTTTGGTTAAGTGTTTCAAAAAAAAGAAAGATGTCCTCAAGTTTTTTTTACACTAGCAGCGGGAGCTCTGCTTTTTTTCTATAACTAGATAATTGTCTTGCAACGGGAGTATAAACATTCTAATAGATTAGCCCGTGATTGCTTGTATTATTATATTAACTAGAAGAACGCCCGTGCGTTGCAACGGAGCCACATTAACTTTAAAAGTTCAATATCAATTTTGTTAATATTACATTTAATATTCTCATACATATTAAGTGACATTGACGACCTTTTTTACCATCAAATTCTCTCACACACACCCTCTCCCTCCCTCTTCCTCACTCTCTTTCCCCCTCTCCCTCACTCGGGAGGTGGGACGAAAATAAATCCGGAACGAAGACTATCAACTGAGACATTAGGAGTAGAGATCATTTAGTTGATAAGAATAAATAAAAAACGATGTTAGAAAGGAGAAACAGATTAGAATACATTGAAAACCAAAACGAAGATGTAAAAGGGGATTGGCCCTGCCCCCCCCCCCCCCGGCCCTTGCCACCGAACCGGCTCAGCGGTCCATTCCCCGCGCGGTCGTCTTCTCCTGTTCCCCGAGCTGCGTCGCTACAGAGCCGGGCCGCCGACCACTTCGCTGGCATCGAAGGGGAATGGATAAGGATGACGCCCTTCCTTCCCTGCCCCCATGGCCTCACTCCTCCTCGACGCCCCCTCCCAAATCCACTTCTCCTCCTCGCTCGCTCGATCCCGTCGATGTGGACGAAGTCAGACGCCACGGCCACCATGACCGACCCCATCCACATGGCCACTGCCCTCCCTGCGGGCTAGGAGCTTGTCGAGGAGTTTCGAACGCCTTCGCTACTTCGTCTACGCCGACGAGATCAAGTCCAGCATCGACATTGCTGCCGTCTTCCTCGACCTTGGGCCACCGCGACATTGCCGTTCGATCCGCGCCGACCCGAGTTCCCATGTCTTCCCCTAGGGCGCCATTGACACCGCCATGATCTCCTCTTGCCTTTCCCCTGTTTTCCCTCTCGTTTGCTCTCGTTAGGTATTTCGCCGTGGCCGAGAACCGCCGTCCGCCATGGTCATTGCAGGGGTAGCCACCGAGCTCCTCGGATTGACCCCGTGGCACATGCCTGCTCCTATGCTCGCCCATGCCCGAGCCTGCCGCTCTTCTTCCGCGCCCGCGGGGCCACTCCCTCTCCATGCCCACGCCCGTGCTACACTGTGTCGGTCGCGCCAGCCGCTGCCGTCGCGCTCGCTGCAGCCACCGCACCACTGTGCCCCGCACGACACACACCCTGGCAGCGCGCCACACTCTCGTTGGCTGCGCTCGCCCCGTCTGCTGCCACCTATCCCTTCGCTCGCCCCGCTGTCGCGCCCCTGCCTCGCGCCGCCTCCAGTCGTGGCCATCTTCTGTCGGCCGCCCCCTCAGCCACGCCGGCCGCATCTCTGCCCTCCACCGTCGGCCGCTCGCCTCGCCTGCTGCGTGTTGCTTCCTGCTGCTATGCGCTGCTCTACCGCTAGTACGCTGTTGCGCCATGCCCTCGACACCGCCGTGGACAAATGTGGCGGAGGGATTGTTAATGGAGTACGAGAAGGAGGTGGCGGAGAAGGTGTGGAGAGGCAGGAGGTCTGGGGCAATGTCGCCTGGCTGTGGTGGAGGTGTTTATGCGAGAAGGAGCCGGAGTGGATGGAGAGGTCACAATTGGAAAGAATCGCAAAAAAAAATCCATAACCCGGAAATCTCAGTTCAAAGAAATGCTAATATCGATGGAGGGGTGATTTTCTTCAATAGGTGGAAAACATAGAAAATATTGGTTGTTATCAAGGAAAGGTAAAAATTTAGGAAAGTTAGGATTTTTGAACTGATTTCTATGCAAATGGGGTTTTATTGTTTGGTAACGTGGTATCAGTACCTGCCCTTTTGTGACATGTCTAATTAGGAAAGTTTGCAAATGTTAAGAAACTATTTATTGAGAGAAAAGTTCTGACGTGTCTGTTATTTGTTTCCTAAAACAAATTTCACTAATAAGAGAAATTGATTGATTTAGATAAGTTAGGAAAGTTAGATTAAAATGTATTATTTGTTTACTGAAAATCTGTTATTTGTTTCGTAAGACAAATTGAACCAATAAAAGGAACCGGTTGATTTGCATAATTTAAGGAAGTTAGATTAAAATTTATTATTTATTTCCTGAAAATCTGTTATTTGTTTCCTAAGACAAATTGAACCAATAAAAGGATTCGATTGATTTGCATAATTTAAGGAAGTTAGATCCGTGATTTGTTATATGTTAGGAAAGTTCTGGTTGTAATAAAGAGTGGAGAGAAAAATAAACCGATGGACCAGGGTGGGAGGGGTGGTGGGAGGAGAGACGAGAAAAACCCAGCGAAAATAAACCACGGATCAGGGTGGGAGGGTGCGGTGGGAGGAGAGACGAAAAAACCCAGCGAAAATAAACCGCGAAGACGATTCACCAACTCGTCCATTAAAAGTAGAGATATGCTAAAATCTTAACAAATATTTGTATGCAATCGCCACTATTTACCTACCATCTTATTGGTAAGAATTCAACGACTTACCAAAGAAAATGTATTTTTACTGTGGTAAGTTAATAAAACATGAGACAATTGATTTCATTTTAGGGAAACCGATGGGAGAAAAATCAGAAAATGGGACATTCAATGACTTACCAAAGTAAAAACATATTTTCTTTAGTAAGTTAATAAAACATGAGACAATTAATTCCATTTTAGGGAAACTGATGGAGAAAAATCAGAAAATGGGAGAAAAAAATCAAAGAGAACAAGGAAAGAGGGGGATGTATATAAGGAAGGTTGGACGAAAGAGATGTGAATGGTCTTGCGTTCTTTTTAGTGGGACGTATATAAGGAAGGTTGGACAAAAGAGAGGTGAAATTAATAAAAACCTTGCATTCTTTTTACTAGAAGGGAAGAATAGAATGGAACAAATATGAGGTTAGAGACCAATAAAAAGGATAAAAATATCTTGTGAAAAAACATCTCTCGGCTATACAAAATGCCATGAGTTTGTTCCTTTTCGTAAAATCCTTAGTCCTGTCCAATCTTGGATGTATCTAACTTATTATTGTGCAATTATGCATGGATGTATTTGTTGGCATTATATTCCATGTCTTACATCAAGAGCATGTCTCTCAAACACATGTGCCGCCACTATTAGCTTCTCTACGAACAAAAGAAGAGGGAAAGCCCTAGAGATTAGAGACTACTCCTAGAACATAGCAGACACGTTTCAATTCAACCACTCAACACACACAAATACGGTTTTTTATTGCTTGACAAGACACAAATCTTGCTTCCGTGGCCGTTCCTTATTCCCACTCGTCATAACCGAACCTGAGCATCCCGTCTCGTAAGAAGCGGAATTCCCGTCTAATACGAGCGGTGACTTTGGCGACGCCAAGCATCCACCAGGCCGCCATGATCACGCAGACAAGGGCTGCGTGGGAGCTCCTATGGCGGAGGCAGAGCGCCGCGAGCGCGAACACGGTAGCCAGCACCATGAACAATATGAAGTACTTGCCGAGGGCCTCGAATTCCTTGTCTCTCTTCTTGTACCTGGCCACCTCCCTCCGATGCTTCGAGCTCTGCCGCCTTCTCTTGTGCTCGGCCGCCGCCGCCGCTGACCACGTCCAGGCCATAGAGCACGGACACGGTTCTTTCCCCGCGGCCGCCGTGGCCTCCGGTTTCGCCGCCATGGCGGCGCTGGAGCGAGGTTGCGTTGTAGGTTTCCTTTAGCAGTGGTCTGTCCTGTGATCGGACGCTTATATTGGGGCCGTCGTGTTCGTGCTGACAGGGCTGGGAGGTTTCCATATATTTAGCCCGGCCCGTTCAACGCCTGGGGCGGCAGGTGCGGCCCACACGGGTATCACCTTCCACCTCGGCCCCAAGATGGCCCGGCCCGTTCAGGCCCAACAGTGCAGTAGCATCGTGTGGCTCCGTCTGATCTCGCCATCGAGCAAGCACGGAAACTGCGGCGGCATCGTGCGCCGGAGCCCGGAGGTAGGTGGGCTCCCGTCCCCGCGTGCCCGGTGCGCAACATCCTCGAGGTCGAGGGACGCAGCGGCGCAGAGAGCACGCACCCTGCCGTGTCGCACCGTGCGTGCGTGCCACGGGCTGTCGGGTACGGCCACCGCCCCGCGCGCCGCGGCCGCTCCTTCCTGGTCGATCCGAGGCGAGGGGGCGCGGGGCCACGTCGGCCACACGAGACGGCGCGTCGGGGTGGGGGCCGGGCCACGCCACGCGCCGGGTTATTCTTATTCTGCACGTCAATTATTGCATGGATGCGTCCTTTCTTCGCTCCCGTCCCGGCCATGTGACGCGAGCGGACAGGGACCTGGCGATGTACGCGCTCCGCGGGTCTGCCTGTCTCTCTCCCCATCACCGCCGTGATGTGACGACGTGAAAAATCCGGCGATCAATTCTTCTGTAGTAAAGAACGGGAGCGAGGCAAGAAAATTCGAAGTGCCTTCCACGCTAAAACTACGTACACTTGTGACAACAAGTAGAGTAATACTTCCCTCAAAAAAAAAGTAGAGTAATACTTTCCCGTAAAAAATAAAAGACAACAAGTAAGCAATCATGAGTTAACTGGGTAGGTGGGTGGGACATGCAGCTTCTACGCTTGAGCTCGAATTGCGCCCTCGACAACAGTAAAATCATAAAAACTAAAGAAGAAGAATCTTGTGTGTAAATTTTGTGATGAAATTACATTTGTGGATGTCTGGGCAAAATAACAAAATCAACACTTTTAAGAAAAACCACTCCACGAATTTTGGAGTATTTTAAAAGCATTTTTTGGGGTTATTTTAGAAGCATTTTGGAGTGTTGATTTAGTTATTTTTGCCCACACATCCACTTATGCCATTTCATCACAAAAATAAGCAATAATTGGTAAATAAGTATAGTAATTATAGAAGAAACTAACTACTCCCCCCGTTCCTAAATATAAGTCTTTTTAGAGGTTTCAATATGAACCATATACCGAGCAAAATGAGTGAATCTACACTCTAAAATATGCTTATATACATCTGTATGTAGTTCCTGTTGAAATCTCTAAAAGGACTTATATTTAGAAACGATGGGAGTAATATTTTGTTGGGTTGATCTGGAGTATTGGGTTTTTAATAGATTTTTACGAGTATTGTTCTTGTATCATAATGCGCGTGCGGATATTTTGTTGGGTTCACCTGGAGTATTGGGGTTTTAATAGATTTTACGAGTACTGTTCTTGTATCATAGTAATGCTAGTGTATGATTGTCTTTGATAAAAAAAATCTTTACCTTGTGGAGCGAAAAGGTAGGCATCAAACACATGTGTGAATGCACACCCGGTGGAGCACGAGATTGATGACTTAGTCTTTTTAAGCAATATATTTGGACTTCTGATTCATTAGTGACTATCAAGGACTTAGTCTGGCCCCATATATTAATCATACATGAAATAGTATATCTACTAGCCAAAAGGCTGGCCATACTAACCTTAACGCGTGCAATTTAAACACATGTTCAATGCGTGGGGAACCATTAGTTGATGTCACCGTCATCAACAACGATGGGCTGATGAACAATGAAGGAGGACGAGGAGAAGGGAAGGGGCACCAGCTGCCTATCAGAGCACGAGCAGCCTCATGCAACCGGGGGTGAAAAGTGTGAGATCAGATGTCGGATTGGCGCGAATAGTTTTCACGTTGGAATGATATGCCATGGCGAGAAACCTGTTGAATCTTGTATTAATAGTTACGGCGGCGCGCCTTGGCCTCTCTTCAGTACTTGTAGTCATTTTTAGGTAGTCTACGAATCTGGATACAATTTTTATTATTTCTGATGTTTGTTGTACTGTCATAATTGGATGAATAGATCGGAAGTTTTTCTGGAAAAAAAAAGTACCACCTCCGTAAAGAAATATAAAACTTTTTAGATCACTAGCAAAGGAAGTAGAAATTATTTGATAATGAAACAAGGTGAAAGCTTAGCGTGCAAACTTTTTGCATCAAACCAACTGTGAGGCACGTTTGGTTGGCATGCCATAAAAATTGGTAACTCCATCGTCAAACCAAACATGCACGCTCTACTCCTCTAATATGATTAAGCTTAAAATTTCGGTGTTATAAGTGGGTCTCAATCCTCAAGCCGTTTGTTGCAATGGGTTTGCTTATTCTAGATCGGTTTAGGGTTTCTTAATCTTATTAATGATTTTTTCAGAAAAGTACAGATTGCACTTCTTTCAGAAAAAGTACAGTTGGATGAAAAACCTGTATATTGCATTTTTCGTCGATAGAAATTACATTTTTTTTCGAACTCTTAATCAAATTGCCATCTGACTTAGACATAGATAGATCCCAACAGTAGATAAAATAGGTGATGATCTCGTGTGCAGAACATACTGAAAGAACAAACACCAACACTCAGTGACATCCCTCTGTACAGCCCGTACAGGTCTGTACTAGACCTTCTTTTGTTTAGAGCTGCGATCCGGGCCGGAGCTCATCGACCAGCGGTTGATTAATACTTATACTCCAGCCAATGCATACACGTCAACATGTCAGAAAACAAAAGGAAAATACTCGAACCAGGTTGTCGCCGTGTACTCAAGCCGATCATGTGCAGCGTTTGACCGTGCCGTGCGCATGGGCCGCTTCTCGATCGAGTGGTTGGGTAAATGGTACAAGTCACGGGTATCTATTTATCCATTTATCTAGAAAAAAAGTCTCTACGACTTGGTGCGGTTATCAAATCAAAGTAAAGGAGAAATTTAGCATTGATACGTGATAGGGCCTTCGACGTGACTTGTACTAATATATTTATTCAACTACACGAACCAATCTATGATTAAATGGTTAGAAGAACAATGGTATTCCAACCCACGAGGGTTCAAGACTTCAAGTCATGAAGCTCACATTTATCCTGAATTTATTTCAGGACCGGTTCGGTCTAAAAAAATGTGTAAGGTGCCACAATTATGTAAGTGAAACAAACACTAGCAATGTAGAGCTACTCGTGGCAAAGTTTAGCAAAGTGTAACGAAAAATCCACGGAGGTGCGCGGGCTCTCACTCGGTTGGCCATATGATTGCTTTGCGATTTGAAAACTTGTTTATGTGATTAGTCCATAATATTTGTTCATGGGGTCCATGCATCAGTTTTTGACAGCTCCACCTGTCCCACCCCATGTTTTTTTCTCTTCACTCTCGAATTTGAATCTATTCTATCTTTTGAACTGAAATTTCAAGTTTTAGTAGTTGAAACTTTGTGAATTTTTTAAAAATTGTCATAACTTACTCAAAATTGGTCTTGTTTCAAAACCCTCATCGCAAAGAACACGATATGCAAATGAAAGACCAATTGGACTTTCAATTCGAAAGATATAATAGACTCAAATTTAAAGTCAAAAGAAAAAAGACATGGGAGATGGGATGGCTGGAATAAGGCAATCGTACGGCCAGAACACTATGTGGTCCGGCATGTGCGTGCCATGAATTCTCTACCAAAGTGTAACTATGAACCAAGAAAATACCCTTATCATTTCCCTTTTGTACTCCATGATATTGTACATAGCGGGTTGGTTTCTCTTTTAAGATACCTCCTATTTCGTGTTTTTGCTAATCTTAGGCTCTTAGCGGCCGGTGTACACGTCTTTCCATAGTATGAAACTTTCTTTAGCAATAGTGACGACTAGCGTGCGTCTTCTCTCGTGGATCTTGTGTTTATGATCATATATTATGAGGTCGGAGTGCATCAGCAAGTTGATAATTTGCATCAATGAGATGTCAAAGCGTTAAATCTAGATTTGATCCCTCATGGATTGGGGATATAACCACCCACCCCTCTAACATCCAGCCAATGGTAGATCCTCACCTTTGGCTTCTTTGCACCATAGATAGATTTTACAAAGGTCAATATGAGAAAACACAGTCACATATTTTTGATTTCAAGGAAACACAAGGCTATTGCGAGTTATTTACCCAAAACCACCACACTTGGGGTTAGGGTAACCGGTCAGTACCAGATTTGAGTCAGGTCACAAAAAACCACCGAAATTGTGTCTAATCTGTAACGGAGAGCACTGATTGTCTGATTTGCTCTAGGAAACAGCAAAACTGAACGGTTGGGCCCACCTGTCAGGCTGAGTTGGCATGCCTATGTGGACAAAAAATCTGACGTGGACGGGGGACCCACCTGTCAGCGTCACATATTTCCCCCCTTTTCTTTTTTATTCCTCATCTCTGACTTTCTCTTCCACGGCACCTCTTCCTTTGCTCTGGCGAGCACGCCGCCGTCCTCCTCTTCCCCCCCTCTCTCCTGGCCCTAGCGGCGGCGACCACCTATCTCCCTCTCCCTCGCCGGCACTCCATGGAGAGGCAGACAAGATGCGGCTGTTGCGCGGGGAGATGGTGGAGGGATGCAGCGGCGCTGAGTTCCGCGGCGGCGGCCGGACGTGCCGCGGGGGATGGGGTCGGCCCCGCTGATCTGTGATGTGGTTGCCGCACGTGCTGCGATGGGGCAGCGGCGCTGCGGCAGTGGGGCGTGTGGGCTCACAACAATGGCCGGTGGCGCGTTGACCGCGGCAAGGTCGCTACGGCGGATTGAGGTGGACCATACGGAGCCAAGCATCCCGACGGCGAGCTCGCTCTGGGCGCGGGCGACCTCGTGTCGTCGTTGCCATCACCGGCGGATTTGCGGGCCTCCTCCTATCCCGGCGCAAGAGCGCTCCATGGCTGCTCCACGCCTGCCCCGCCGGTGCTCCATGGGGAGGTGGACGAGCTTCCGCCGCTCCCCATGACCCCCGACACCACACCTCCCGGAGCTCGGGCGCGTGGGTGCACGACGGTGGCCGGTCGCAGGATGGTGACTGCGGCGAGGTCGATGCAGCAGAGAGGGAAGGACCACGTTGACGGGCACAGCTGACCTTGAATGGCGCGACGCGTGCGGCGGCGCCGTTGCGGCTGGCGACTCCGGTTGACCGGCACGGAGCTTCTCCATGGCGCCGCCGTCCAGAACCTGTTTGATGAAATGCCCGTACGAAAAAGGAGGTGTAAATAAAAAAGAAAAATGAAAAATGGAGGCGTCGAGTCAATGACATGTGGGTCCCATGTCCACCTCGACGTATTTGTCCACATAGGCATGCCATGTCAGCCCGACAGGTGGGCCCAACCTGTCGGTTTCGCTGTTTTCGCGGCCAAATCAACCCGTCAGTGCTCCGCGTTACAGGTTAGGCTCAGAACTGGTGGTTTTTTGTGACCTGGCTCAAATCTGGTACTGACCGGTTACCCTAGCCCCAAGTGTGGTGGTTTTGGGTAAATAACTCGGCTATTGCACATGTTGATAGATAGTGCACAACAAATTGATTAACACATTTTTTTGATAAAGAATGCTCTATTACTTAAAATTAAAAGATTTAAGTATTACACCCAGTATCTGCATAACTAAGATGTAGACAACCATAACCAAGTCCACATTTCAAAAAAATAGAAAAAGGCGGAATACAAATAATCATGCAGAAACTGTATAACGGGCCAATCCGAACATCATTCTGCCATCCATGTGGGTAAAAGTATCCCTCGCCATGGCCTTCAATCGTGTACATACCTTCGTAAACAAGTCTCGATTCTTCACATGTTGTAGAGACGACCATAAACGTAGCATTCCACGATAACCTGCAGAAGAGGGATTTAAAGAGATCGTGAATGAGAGAGATAGGAAGAGGGACGGTGAACACTATGGGGGAGGGAGTGTGTGCTTGTGTTAAAAAGAGCGCATATTGAATTCATTTCTCTCTTTTTTACCGAAAAGGCGCTTTGAATTCTTAAAAAGAATAATAGTAACATGAATGAGATTTCAATGTATTTAAGGGCATGCCAATGCACTCTTAGGCTAGTCATAGTGGGAGTAACTTAGGTAGTAACATAGCGCACCTCGAGAATTTTTTGCTTATGTGGCAAGTAATAAATGAGAAGTAGTAACATAATATGTTACTGTAACATAGCGCTTTCCAAGGCAACATGAGTTTATAAGATATTAAATGGGACTACATATGACACTAGTACTATGTTACTTTGCACTATGAAGGTAGTAACTTAGACTAGTGTCATGCATATGACACTAGTCTAAGTTACTCCCCACTATGACCAGCCTTAGGCTAGTCATAGTGGGAGTAACTTAGCAAGTAACATAGCGCACTCCGAGAATTTTTTGCTTATGTGGCATGTAGTTAATGAGAAGTGGTAACATAATATGTTACTGTGCGTTTACACTCCAAGACAAGATGAGTCTACAAGCTAATTAATGAAGTCATCTATGACACTACTACTATGTTACTTTGCACTATGAAGATAGTAACTTAGACTAGTGTCATATGCATGACACTAGTATAAGTTACTCCCCACTATGACCAGCCTTATGATTTTTGTTTTGCGGACATTCTACATGAACTTGCTAATCTCAAACATGTTATCCAAATAACTCTTACAATCTTTTTCTTTCGTCAACATTGTTGGAAATATGCCCTAGAGGCAATAATAAAAGCATTATTATTATATTTCCTTATTCATGATAATTGTCTTTATTCGTGCTATAATTGTGTTATCCGAAAATCGTAATACATGTGTGAATAACAGACAACAATATGTCCCTAGTAAGCCTCTAGTTGACTAGCTCGTTGATCGACAGATAGTCATGGTTTCCTGACTATGGACATTGGATGTCATTGATAACGAGATCACATCATTAGGAGAATGATGTGATGGACAAGACCCAATCCTAAACATAGCATAAGATCGCATAGTTCGTTTGCTAGAGTTTTCCAATGTCAAGTATCCTTTCCTTAGACCATGAGATCGTGTAACTCCCGGATACCGTAGGAGTGCTTTGGGTGTGCCAAACGTCACAACGTAACTGGGTGACTATAAAGGTATACTACGGGTATCTCTGAAAGTGTCTGTTGGGTTGACATGGATCGAGACTGGGATTTGTCACTCCGCTTGACGGAGAGGTATCACCGGGCCCTCTCGGTAATGCATCATCATAATGAGCTCAGGGTGATCAAAGTGTTTGATCACGGGATCATGCATTACGGTACGAGAAAAGTGACTTGCCGGTAACGAGATTGAACAAGATATTGGGATACCGACGATCGAATCTCGGGCAAGTAAAATACCGATTGACAAAGGGAATCGTATACGGGATTAATTGACTCCTCGACATCGTGGTTCATCCGATGAGATCATCGTGGAGCATGTGGGAGCCAACATGGGTATCCAGATCCCGCTGTTGGTTATTGCCCGAGAGCCGTCTCGGTCATGTCTGCATGTCTCCCGAACCCATAGGGTCTACACACTTAAGGTTCGGTGACGCTAGGGTTGTGAAGATATGTATATGCAGTAACCCGAATGTTGTTCGGAGTCCCGGATGAGATCCCAGACGTCACGAGGAGTTTCGGAATGGTCCGGAGGTAAAGATTTATATATGGAAAGTCATCATACGGACATCGGGACAAGTTTCGGGGTTATCGGTATTGTACCGGGACCACCGGAGGGTCCCGGGGGGTCCACCGGGTGGGGCCACCTATCCCGGAGGGCCCCATGGGCTGTATGAGGGAGGGAACCAGCCCATAGTGGGCTGGTGCGCCTCCCCCCCAAGGGCCCATGCGCCTAGGGTTTGGGGGAAGGGGAAACCCTAAAGGGGGCGCCCCCCTTGCTTGGGGGGCAAGCCCCCCTTCCCTGGCCGCCGCCCCCCTAGGAGATTCCATCTCCTAGGGCCGGCGCCCCTCCTAGGGGTTATATAAAGGGGGGAGGGGAGGGGGGGCTGACCACCCATTGCCCTGGCGCCTCCCTCTCCCTCTCCAACACCTCCTCCTCCTCCGTTGAGCACGGCGAAGCCCTGCCGGAGTACTGCAGTTCCACCATCACCACGCCGTCGTGCTGCTGCTGGAGCCTTCTTCCCCAACCTCTCCTTTGCCTTGCTGGATCAAGAAGGAGGAGACGTCACGCTTTCCGTACGTGTGTTGAACACGGAGGTGCCGTCCGTTCGGCACTAGATCATCGGTGAATTGGATCACGGCGAGTACGACTACCTCATCCACGTTCACTCGAACGCTTCCGTTGCGATCTACAAAGTGGTATGTAGATGCTATCTAATCTGAATACTCGTTGCTAGATGAACTCATAGATGGATCTTGGTGAAACCGTAGGAAAAATTTTAATTTTCTGCAACGTTCCCCAACAGTGGCATCATGAGCTAGGTCTATGCGTAGTTCTTCTTGCGCGAGTAGAACATAATTTGTTGTGGGCGTAGATGTTGTCAACTCTTCTTGCCGCTACTAGTCTTATCTTGCTTCAGCGGTATTGTGGGATGAAGCGGCCCGGACCAACCTTACACGTACGCTTACGTGAGACCGGTTCCACCGACTAACATGCACTAGTTGCATAAGGTGGCTGGCGGGTGTCTGTCTCTCCCACTTTAGTTGGAGCGGATTCGATGAAAGGGTCCTTATGAAGGGTAAATAGAAGTTGAAAAATCATGTTGTGGCTTTCACGTAGGTAAGAAAACATTCTTGCTAGAACCCTAATTCAGCCACGTAAAACTTGCAACAACAATTAGAGGACGTCTAACTTGTTTTTGCAGCAAGTGCTTTGTGATATGATATGGCCAAAGTTGTGATGAATGATGAATGATCTATATGTGATGTATGAGATGTTCATGCTATTGTAATAGGAATCACGACTTGCATGTCGATGAGTATGACAACCGGCAGGAGCCATAGGAGTTGTCTTTATTTTTTGTATGACCTGCGTGTCATTGAGAAACGCCATGTAAATTACTTTACTTTATTGCTAAACGCGTTAGCCATAGTAGTAGAAGTAATAGTTGGCGAGCAACTTCATGGAGACACGATGATGAAGATCATGATGATGAAGATCATGGTGTCAAGCCGGTGACAAGATGATCATGGAGCCCCAAGATGGAGATCAAAGGAGCTATGTGATATTGGCCATATCATGTCACGTTTATTATTTGATTGCATGTGATGTTTATCATGTTTTGCATCTTGTTTACTTAGAACGACGGTAGTAAATAAGATGATCCCTCATAATAATTTCAAGAAAGTGTTCACCCTAACTGTGCACCGTTGCGACAGTTCGTTGTTTCGAAGCACCACGTGATGATCGGGTGTGATAGATTCTAACGTTCACATACAACGGGTGTAAGACAGATTTACACACGCAAAACACTTAGGTTGACTTGACGAGCCTAGCATGTACAGACATGGCCTCGGAACACAGAAGACCGAAAGGTCGAGCCTGAGTCGTATAGAAGATACGATCAACATGAAGATGTTCACCGATGTTGACTAGTCCGTCTCACGTGATGATCGGACACGGCCTAGTTGACTCGGATCATGTAATACTTAGATGACTAGAAGAGGGATGTCTATCTAAGTGGGAGTTCATTAAATAATTTGATTAAATGAACTTTATTATCATGAACTTAATCTAAATTTTTACAATATGTCTTGTAGATCAAATGGCCAACGTAGTCCTCAACTTCAACGCGTTCCTAGAGAAAACCAAGCTGAAAGACGATGGTAGCAACTATACGGACTGGGTCCGGAACCTGAGGATCATCCTCATAGCTGCCAAGAAAGATTATGTCCTACGAGCACCGCTAGGTGACGCACCTATTCTCCCTGCAAAACAAGACGTTATGAACGCTTGGCAGTCACGCTGCGATGATTACTCCCTCGTTCAATGCGGCATGCTTTACAGCTTAGAGCCGGGGCTCCAAAAGCGTTTTGAGAGACATGGAGCATATGAGATGTTCGAAGAGCTGAAAATGGTTTTCCAAGCTCATGCCCGGGTCGAGAGATATGATATCTCCAACAAATTCTTTAGCTGTAAGATGGAGGAAAATAGCTCTGTCAGTGAGCACATACTCAAAATGTCTGGGTTGCACAACCGCTTGACTCAACTGGAAGTTAATCTCCCGGATGAAGTGGTCATTGACAGAATCCTCCAGTCGCTTCCACCTAGCTACAAGAGCTTTGTGATGAACTACAATATGCAGGGGATGGTAAAGACCATTCCTGAGGTATATGCTATGCTGAAATCAGCAGAGGTAGAAATCAAGAAGGAGCATCAAGTGTTGATGGTGAATAAAACCACTAAGTTCAAGAAGGGCAAGGGTAAAAAGAACTTCAAGAAGGACGGCAAGGAAGTTTCCGCGCCCGGTAAGCAAGTTGCCGGGAAGAAGCCAAAGAATGGACCCAAGCCCGAAACTGAGTGTTTTTATTGCAAGGGAAATGGTCACTGGAAGCGGAACTGCCCCAAATACTTAGCGGACAAGAAGGCCGGCAAAACCAAAGGTATATGTGATATACATGTAATTGATGTGTACCTTACCAGTACTCGTAGTAGCTCTTGGGTATTTGATACCGGTGCAGTTGCTCACATTTGTAACTCAAAGCAGGAGCTGCGGAATAAACGGAGACTGGCGAAGGACGAGGTGACGATGCGCGTCGGGAATGGTTCCAAGGTCGATGTGATCGCCGTCGGCACGCTGCCTCTACATTTACCTACGGGATTAGTTTTAAACCTCAATAATTGTTATTTAGTTCCAAGTCTGAGCATGAACATTGTGTCTGGATCTCGTTTAATTCGAGATGGCTACTCATTTAAATCCGAGAATAATGGTTGTTCCATTTATATGAGAGATATGTTTTATGGTCATGCTCCGATGGTTAATGGTTTATTCCTGATGAATCTCGTACGTGATGATACACATATTCATAGTGTGAATACCAAAAGAGTTAAAGTTGATAACAATAGTCCCACATATTTGTGGCACTGCCGCCTTGGTCACATAGGTGTCAAACGCATGAAGAAGCTCCATGCAGATGGACTTTTAGAGTCTCTTGATTATGAATCATTTGACACGTGTGAACCATGCCTCATGGGTAAAATGACCAAGACTCCGTTCTCAGGAACAATGGAGCGAGCAACCAACTTATTGGAAATCATACATACCGATGTGTGCGGTCCAATGAGTGTTGAGGCTCGCGGTGGCTATCGTTATGTTCTCACCCTCACTGATGACTTGAGTAGATATGGGTATGTCTACTTAATGAAACACAAGTCTGAGACCTTCGAAAAGTTCAAGGAATTTCAGAGTGAGGTTGAGAATCAACGTGAGAGAAAGATCAAGTTTCTACGATCAGATCGTGGAGGAGAATACTTGAGTCATGAATTTGGCACACACTTAAGAAAATGTGGAATAGTTTCACAACTCACGCCGCCTGGAACACCTCAGCGTAATGGTGTGTCCGAACGTCGTAATCGCACTCTATTAGATATGGTGCGATCTATGATGTCTCTTACCAACTTACCGCTATCTTTTTGGGGCTATGCTTTAGAGACTGCCGCATTCACTTTAAATAGGGCTCCGTCGAAATCCGTTGAGACGACACCGTATGAATTATGGTTTGGGAAGAAACCTAAGCTGTCGTTTCTAAAAGTTTGGGGATGCGATGCTTATGTCAAGAAACTTCAACCTGAAAAGCTCGAACCCAAGTCGGAAAAATGCGTCTTCATAGGATACCCTAAGGAAACTGTTGGGTATACCTTCTACCTCAGATCCGAAGGCAAGATCTTTGTTGCCAAGAATGGATCCTTTCTGGAGAAAGAGTTTCTCTCGAAAGAAGTAAGTGGGAGGAAAGTAGAATTTGATGAAGTGTTACCTCTTGAACCGGAAAATGGCTCAACTCAAGAAAACGTTTCTGAGGTGCCTGCACCGACTAGAGAGGAAATTAATGATGATGATCAAAATACTTCTTATCAAGCTCCTACTGAAATTCGAAGGTCCACAAGGACACGTTCCGCACCAGAGTGGTACGGCAACCCTGTCTTGGAAATCATGTTGTTAGACAACGGTGAACCTTCGAACTATGAGGAAGCAATGGCGGGCCCGGATTCCGACAAATGGCTTGGAGCCATGAAATCCGACATAGGATCCATGTATGAAAACGAAGTATGGACTTTGACTGACTTGCCCGTTGAACGGCGAGCGATAGAAAATAAATGGATCTTTAAGAAGAAGACAGACGCGGATGGTAATGTGACCATCTATAAAGCTCGGCTTGTCGCTAAGGGTTATCGACAAGTTCAAGGGGTTGACTACGATGAGACTTTCTCATCGGTAGCGAAGCTGAAGTCCGTCAGAATCATGTTAGCAATTGCCGCATACTATGATTATGAGATATGGCAAATGGACGTCAAAACAGCATTCCTTAATAGTTTCCTTAAGGAAGAATTGTATATGATGCAGCCGGAAGGTTTTGTCGATCCTAAGAATGCTGACAAGGTGTGCAAGCTCCAACGCTCGATTTATGGGCTGGTGCAAGCATCTCGGAGTTGGAACATTCGCTTTGATGAGATGATCAAAGAGTTTGGGTTTACACAGACTTATGGAGAAGTCTGTGTTTACAAGAAAGTGAGTGGGAGCTCTGTAGCATTTCTCATATTATATGTAGACGACATACTTTTGATGGGAAATGATATAGAACTCTTGGACAGCATTAAGGCCTACTTGAATAAAAGTTTTTCAATGAAGGACCTTGGAGAAGGTGCTTATATATTAGGCATCAAGATCTATAGAGATAGATCGAGACGCCTCATAGGTCTTTCACAAAGCACATACCTTGATAAAATATTGAAGAAGTTCAATATGGATCAATCTAAGAAAGGGTTCTTACCTGTGTTACAAGGTGTGAAATTGAGCTCAGCTCAATGTCCGACCACGGCAGAAGATATAGAAGAGATGAGTGTCATCCCCTATGCCTCAGCCATAGGTTCTATTATGTATGCCATGCTGTGTACCAGACCTGATGTAAACCTTGCCGTAAGTTTGGTAGGAAGGTACCAAAGTAATCCCGGCAAGGAACACTAGACAACGGTCAAGAATATCCTGAAGTACCTGAAAAGGACTAAGGAAATGTTTCTCGTTTATGGAGGTGACGAAGAGCTCGTCGTAAAAGGTTACGTCGACGCTAGCTTCGACACAGATCTGGATGACTCTAAGTCACAAACCGGATACGTGTATATTTTGAATGGTGGGGCAGTAAGCTGGTGCAGTTGCAAGCAAAGCGTCGTGGCGGGATCTACATGTGAAGCGGAATACATGGCAGCCTCGGAGGCAGCACATGAAGCAATTTGGGTGAAGGAGTTCATCACCGACCTCGGAGTCATACCCAATGCGTTGGGGCCAATCAAGCTCTTCTGTGACAACACTGGAGCTATTGCACTTGCAAAGGAGCCCAGGTTTCACAAGAAGACCAGGCACATTAAGCGTCGCTTCAACTCCATTCGTGAAAATGTTCAAGATGGAGACATAGAAATTTGTAAAGTGCATACGGATCTGAATGTCGCAGATCCGTTGACTAAACCTCTCCCTAAGGCAAAACATGATCAGCACCAGAACTCTATGGGTGTTCGATTCATCACAATGTAACTAGATTATTGACTCTAGTGCAAGTGGGAGACTGTTGGAAATATGCCCTAGAGGCAATAATAAAAGCATTATTATTATATTTCCTTATTCATGATAATTGTCTTTATTCGTGCTATAATTGTGTTATCCGGAAATCGTAATACATGTGTGAATAACAGACAACAATATGTCCCTAGTAAGCCTCTAGTTGACTAGCTCGTTGATCGACAGATAGTCATGGTTTCCTGACTATGGACATTGGATGTCATTGATAACGAGATCACATCATTAGGAGAATGATGTGATGGACAAGACCCAATCCTAAACATAGCATAAGATCGCATAGTTCGTTTGCTAGAGTTTTCCAATGTCAAGTATCCTTTCCTTAGACCATGAGATCGTGTAACTCCCGGATACCGTAGGAGTGCTTTGGGTGTGCCAAACGTCACAACGTAACTGGGTGATTATAAAGGTATACTACGGGTATCTCTAAAAGTGTTTGTTGGGTTGACATGGATCGAGACTGGGATTTGTCACTCCGCTTGACGGAGAGGTATCACCGGGCCCTCTCGGTAATGCATCATCATAATGAGCTCAGGGTGATCAAAGTGTTTGATCACGGGATCATGCATTACGGTACGAGAAAAGTGACTTGCCGGTAACGAGATTGAACGAGGTATTGGGATACCGACGATCGAATCTCGGGCAAGTAAAATACCGATTGACAAAGGGAATCGTATACGGGATTAATTGAATCCTCGACATCGTGGTTCATCCGATGAGATCATCGTGGAGCATGTGGGAGCCAACATGGGTATCCAGATCCCGCTGTTGGTTATTGCCCGAGAGCCGTCTCGGTCATGTCTGCATGTCTCCCGAACCCGTAGGGTCTACACACTTAAGGTTCGGTGACGCTAGGGTTGTGAAGATATGTATATGCAGTAACCCGAATGTTGTTCGGAGTCCCGGATGAGATCCCGGACGTCACGAGGAGTTTCGGAATGGTCCGGAGGTAAAGATTTATATATGGAAAGTCATCATACGGACATCGGGACAAGTTTCGGGGTTATCGGTATTGTACCGGGACCACCGGAGGGTCCCGGGGGGTCCACCGGGTGCCACCTATCCCGGAGGGCCCCATGGGCTGTATGAGGGAGGGAACCAGCCCATAGTGGGCTGGTGCGCCTCCCCCCAAGGGCCCATGCGCCTAGGGTTTGGGGGAAGGGGAAACCCTAAAGGGGGCGCCCCCCTTGCTTGGGGGGCAAGCCCCCCTTCCCTGGCCACCGCCCCCCTAGGAGATTCCATCTCCTAGGGCTGGCGCCCCCCCTAGGGGTTATATAAAGGGGGGAGGGGAGGGGGGGCTGACCACCCATTGCCCTGGCGCCTCCCTCTCCCTCTCCAACACCTCCTCCTCCTCCGTTGAGCATGGTGAAGCCCTGCCGGAGTACTGCAGTTCCACCATCACCACGCCGTCGTGCTGCTGCTGGAGCCTTCTTCCCCAACCTCTCCTTTGCCTTGCTAGATCAAGAAGGAGGAGACGTCACGCTTTCCGTACGTGTGTTGAACACGGAGGTGCCGTCCGTTCGGCACTAGATCATCGGTGAATTGGATCACGGCGAGTATGACTACCTCATCCACGTTCACTCGAACGCTTCCGTTGCGATCTACAAAGTGGTATGTAGATGCTATCTAATCTGAATACTCGTTGCTAGATGAACTCATAGATGGATCTTGGTGAAACCGTAGGAAAAATTTTAATTTTCTGCAACGTTCCCCAACAAACATAACAAATTAAGTTTTAAACTTGATGAAAGCCCTGTGATCTAAATATGCCGGAGCAGAGTAGTGCATGGCGGTGACCTAACAAACACGGTACACTTTTAGTTCCTCCACGCCATATTCTCCATAGCCAACAGATTCCCTAGACAAGTCTGGGTATATAACTCGCCTAAGTCATGGGCCCTCAGACGTGACTTATAATCTTTTTGATCAGTTTGATTAGCCGTTGTTTGTGCTCTGACGTGACAGGCAAAGTAGATGACTGAATCAACTTCACTTGGCAGTCGCATATTTTTGGTTGTTGAGTATAATGTGTTGCCTAGTCTCTTCCATCAGATCGGTTTTTTGGTTGCATTGACTAGAGCATGCGCTTCTACATGGTATCAGAGCCAAGAGGTCTTGAGTTCAAGACCCGGCTGACGCAATTAAATTGCAGCCCACTTTTAGTCCATGTTTAGGCCTAAGGGAGCCACACGTGAGGGGGAGTGTTGAGTATAATGTGCTGCCTAGTCTCTTCCATCAGATCGGTCTTTTGGTTGCATTGGCTAGAGCATGCGCTTCTACATTGGTTGTAGACGTACTTCACAGGACATGTGCGCGGGGAGAAACTGTTCAACACAAATAGGTAAAGTTTGGTAGGCACGGCGTGCTGCTCAGAAAGTGTGATGTACTACAACAATAGTGTAAGTGGAACAAACACTAGCCTGTCTAGCCTTGTAAATCTACCGCACTAGTGCCCAAGTTTGGCAAAAGTGTAACCATACGCCAAGCATATGGAAAAGTGTAACTACACCCAAAACTGCCAAAAACGTATTACATTTGTGAAGGGGAGGAGTATATACCAACATACTCATGATTCCCGAAAAAAAACATACCCATAGTCAGCTTTTATTGGTTATCAGGTTCTCTTCTCTTTTAAGACACCTCCCTAGTTACACGTCCTCTATCGCGTTTTTGCCGGTCTTGCGGTGTCCATGTCTTTCACAGATACGATGCTTACTTTTGGGAATTGGTGACGACACAAGTGAGTGTCTTTTCTGTTAGATACGGCGTTCCCGGTCTCGATCGTGTCGGTATGGTTCCTCCTTTTACGACTCGGGCTTCAAGTTTTCGCTGCTTGGATTGGATCGTTGGATCTTCGTCCTATCAAGATCAAGGCGGATCCTTAGATGATACGGCATCCTCTCATTCATCTGGTCCATCTTTCGTGCACAATTGGGAGCACAGTTTTCACTAGTCTTCTCTCATGAAAATAACATATGGTGGGTAGACAAACTATTGTTGGGCAATTGATATAAAAACGCATAGTTATGACGATATTCATGTCAATGATCATGTATATAGTAATTACGTCCGTGAAAAGTAGACCGACTCCTGCGTGTATCTACTACTATTACTCCACCCAACAACCGACTCCTTCCTTCATCTAAGGTATTAAGTTCATGACAAATAGAGCAACACTTTAAGCAAGATGACATAATATAGATAGAATAAAACCAAGCAATATGATTAAACCCCGCCGTTTTATCCTTAGTAGCAAGAATACAATACGTGCCTCGCTACCCTGCTGTCACTGGGTGAGGACATCGCAAGATTGAACACACTACGAAGCACCTCTCCCACTGAAGATAAATCAATCTAGTTGGCCAAACCAAACAGATAGATCGGAGAGAAATACAAAACTATAATAATCATGCATAATAAAGTACAGAAAAAGACTCAGTTACTTGAATAATCCGATCATAAACCAACATTTCATCGGATCCCAACAAACACACCGCAAAAGAAGATTACATCGAATCGATCTCCGGAGAGAACATTATATTAAAGATCAAAGAGAGAGAGAGAGAGAATAAGTCATCTAGCTAATCACTATGGACCCGTAGATTTGTGGTAAACTACCCACACGTCATTGGTGGTGCAGCAAGGATGATGTTGAAGCCCTCTATGATCGTTTTCCCCCTTCGGCAGAGTACCAGAAAAAGCTCTTTGGGTTTTTGAAATATTTGGGAATTTATAGCGCTGGAATTAGGCCAGACAGAGCCACGTGGGCCCATAAGGCATCAGGGCGTGCTTGCTCCACCAGGGCGCGGCTTGTTGCCTTATCGTCTCCCCGCTTCTCTTTGGTCTCTCCTCGAAACTTCTAGGGTCTTTTATGTTCAGAAAAAAAATCATAAAAAAATTCGTAGCGTTTGGACTCCGTTTGGTACATATTTCTATAAAACAAAAAACAAGCAAAAAACAACAATTGAAACTAGGCACTGAGTTAATAGGTTAGTCCCAAAAATAATATAAATTGCATATATAGTATCTAAGATTGATAATATAATAGTATGAAACAATAAAAAATTATAGATACGTTGGAGACGTATCATGGCCCTTCGAGACAGCAGATACGAGCGAGACAGCTCGCTCCTCCACCTCTCTCGCCTAGCCCGACGGAGCAAATTGCCGCCCCAGGCCGACACATGGTTCAACAACTCGATGCTCCAAGCCAGCTTGCAGAGGAGTGGCGAGTTACTCAAGGCTGGCACGGCGAGGAGCATGGTTGCACGAGCATTATCGCCTGCTGTGCTTGCGACCGCGCCATCTGCCGTCGATGCGCGCGTAGCCGTGTCATGCAGGTAGAAAAAGAAGCTAGCTATGTGAATGTCGACGAGGTAGCGGCCCGCACGTTCGCGCCTGCCGCCATCATCGAGAAGAAGTAGAACACGGGAGGCCGCCACCGCTTGGATCCTAGGAAGGCCACCGCCAGTGACCTGGTCGGTTCTTCTTTATCCCAGACCATCCTGGGCACCCGCCTGAGCTCCACGGAAGAACCCTTCCCCTCCGGTTGAAGCACCCTCTTTGCCACTTCGATGAGCAGTGCAGCCGGACATAGGGAAGATACGGGGAAAGAATAGGCCTCTGGGACTCCGACAGTCCGGTTAGCGGGCTGCCGGACATAGGGAAGACAAAGGGATCCATCGTGGCCAACCATAGACTAGTGTAGTGTATCCGTGTCATGGGAGTGGAACTCCGTGCTACCGTACGTGCACATAGTTTTACCTTTTTAGTTGAAAATATATTCAAAATGTAACCGTTTTCGTCCAGTTTGTATGAAATCCATCATGTTTGTATGAAATCCGACTGAGTTTGTATGTATTTCATCCGGTTTGTTGAAAAAGAGTTTGCAATGTATGCGGCTACGGTTGGGTGGCGGCCTTCCGCATTGCGGACTGGTCCCTCCCTGTCCGCGGATGAGTGTGGTAGAAAATTCACGGGTCGCCGTTGAAGGTGCCCTTACATGATTTTTCCTCTCGTAGTCTCTTGTAACCTTTTTCAAGGCCTTTTTGGTCTTGTACATATTCTTCTCTGTATGATACATCGAGACACACTCATGCGTTTTCTTGAAAAAATGATTGCAACTGTTATGTTTTTCAATTGGGTTTCATTTTGCTAGGAGCATGTGATGAAAGTAAGACGCCCCCACAACATTGGACATGGGTAGGCGGTGTGATTCTAGGTTGTTGTTTGGGGCCATTCATGTCTTTGTGTGTGTTATGTCTAATTTATTTTGGTCCGCCGAAAGTTGGTTTATTCCCTCTCCCATTTCTCTCAATTATGCACATTACATAAAAAAGCTAGATAGCAGACATCATGTCTCTCCACATCTCTTTTGTTCGTAGACTGGAGTCATGAAACTTTAGGATTGAAGAAGTCACCAGTGTCATCTCACTATCGAGGATTGAAGAAGTCATCACTGTCATCTCGCTATCGACGAAAACGTCGTCACTCACTAGCGGAATAATCAAATTAACAAGACACCAAGACATAAAATATACTAGTGTTTAAATTATTGATGGGTTGGGGATACAGCAACCCCTCACAAACATCCAACCAATGGTTGGTCCTCGACTTTGGGCTTATTTACACAATAGAATGAAAGAAAAACAATAAGAAGAAAAAAAATATGGGAGTGATGAGTCATGATATAATAATCTGAAAAACACAATGCTATTTAATATAGTGAATTTGATAGCGCACTGAAAATTAATACTTGAAAACTCTGTGGAATTAAAAAAAAGAGCAAGTGAGAGACAAAGAGAGGGACATGAAAAGACGAGGGAGAGACTGGGATGGAGAGTGCATTGAATTAAGGACAATAATGTGAATGATTCGCCGGCTATAATCTTGGTGACACGGAGAATCTGCAAGCATCGCAACACACTCATCTTCGACAACGCACACCTCATCTTAGTTCGCCCGCTCGATATGGTCGAAGTCGAGGCAAGGTAATGTTTGATGACGGGTGGGAGGGGTCTGACGCCCTCGATTCTTGCGGTGATTTGTGCGTAGCGATCCAGAGGCGTCGGGTTGTAATCGTCGGATGTTGTTCGTCTTAAGGCTTGTGTGTTTTGGTCACGCCGTAGAGAGGGTGGGGCGTCGACCCGTTGGCTGGGCAGCTAAGGTTGCTGCCAGCCCACCCAAGTTCGAGTCTGACTCGGACGCGTGGTGCTCGTGGAGTTTCTTCAATAAAAAAAATGCCAACGAGGTTTAGCCCTTAGGTTGGTCTCATTTTTTGATCACGTCGTAGTCGCCTTGTGCTTAGTATATAACCGCCGGGTGTTGTCCGTGTTAGGGGTTGTATGTTCTTTCCATAAACACATCAAAACACGAGGCTTTTGCGTTTTATCGAAGAGAAAAACCGGAATGGGATTCCTATGCAATTGCGGGCACATCGGTGCATCGATAATTCCAATCATGTTATCCGCGTCACTCTTATAAATCGTAAACATAAAAAAAATCAAATCTTAAACTTGATGAGAACCTTTTTTCCCCTCTCAGATTAAGGTGAAAACCCTGCGACCGAAAGATGCCCGAGCCGACCAGTGCTCGCCGGCGGCCTAACAAAGACGGTACATTTGAGGCTCCCCCACGCCACATTTTCCACGGCCAGCAGACAGCCCCCTACGCCTAGACGACAGTGGACTCCGGGGCTGCGTGTCCGGCTCGCCCAGAAAGATCGATGCTTTGCGCACCTGACCACAGCTGTACCGGAATTCCGGCACCACCACCCATCCATTGATCCATCCATACCCCTGGCGCCCGCGATCCTTCCCGGCAACGGCAAGCCGGTCAATCCTCTTTCCCTCCTCCGGGTCCGGGTACGCGCCGCGCGGTTCGTTTGCCTTCGTCAACACACACCGTGTGTGAGCGAGCGTGTGCTGTGACAGCTTGTATCTGTCACCCGCACGGCAAAAAAACGCAGAGCCGAGGGCCGAAAAAGGAGAGGAAATTCCTTCCGCCCCGCCCCCAAATCGCGCCGGGCAGTATAAGAGCACACCCCGCCGTTTGCGCCCCGCATCCAATCCGTCCGTCCTCAGCGCCGACGACACCGCCGGGGACAGCGCGGCGGAGAGAGTGAGTGAGCTGCCGGGGTCTCCTTGAGTGGCGGTGAGTGGCGGCGGGAGGGGGAGGCGAGAGGAGGAGGAGCTGTGGGCTGTGGCTGGAGGAGGCGGCTAGCAGCTAGCCAATGCCGCAGGGGTAGGGAGGGGATACATGGGGGGAGGGAACGGCATCGTCGACGGCTTCCGCCGCTTGTTCCACCGCCGCACGCCCTCCGGCTCCGTGCTCGGCAGCTCCAACCAGTCCTCCGCCGGCGAGGACTCCTCCGACGTCGAGGCCGCCGAGGGCCTGGATCTCGTGGGCCTCCGCCCCATCCGCGTCCCCAAGCGCAAGATGCCGCTCCCCGTCGAGAGCCACAAGAAGGTGAGAACAGTCGTATTCTGATGCTCTCTGCTGCTTATTCTCGATGCCTCCAGTCTGGGACCGGGAGCTTCTGGCAGATGCTATCTCCATTTCTCGTGACCCTCGATTCGTCGTCACGACGAGTTCTTAGCCAAGATCGGATCTTTGCGGCACTTTCATAGCTTAGATACGCCACTACCGTACAATACTAGCTTGCCTTTCCTTTTTCTTTTCTTTTCCTTTCTTTTACTAGTAGTAGTTGACACGGCAGGTGAGCTTGATTCTTCGATCCAATTTCCCATCTCTGGATCGATACGACGTAGGCGCCACTGCTTGCGATCGAGTTACCGATCGACCTGCCGCTTGACTGATCTGGGAAAATGTTATGCAAAACCGAATGTTGTTTCTTCAGAGATGCGTAGCTTGAGCATCTGCTGCATAAAGATGGTGCCCTTTTGGGCTTCTCTTCACACTTTTTTGTTGATTTTCAACTACTACGGTTGCTTTCAGCATCCGTATTGCACTTATCCGAAGGGGCTCCTCATGTCCAATTTCTCCACTTGGTTCTACAGCGACTGAATCGGCTACTGATCAGTTAGGTTGACATGGTCTGGACCTCGTGCTCAACTGCTCGTGTCCACCTCACTCTTGCACCATGGTGGCTGCTTCCTTAGTTTCCCAGTAAACCTGACCGTTTCCCTGATTGCTCATTGCTGAGAATGGTCCTTCACCTACCGGGCTAGACCTTTTCCCTTTCGGGGGTTCGGGCTTTGTGTTATAGGAGCCCAACGACCTGGGAACTGGGACCGGTCTAATGGGATTGAGGATCCACATTGTTAAAAAAAATGATGTTTGGTCATGATAAATTCTAGGTGAAGATAATGTATTTTATAACCAAATGTATTTATAAGCTTGTGCGTTTACGTATGACATTCGCTTTCCCATCGAATTGCTTTTACTGATCAACTATTGAAGTAACCTTAGGTTATTTCACTATACAGTAGTACTTTAACACAATACTGAATACATTCTTCAGTTTCTTCAATCCAAAATGTTCCATACATGAGTAACTGGCTTTAACTTGCTCCTGTGAATTCTGGTCTTGTAGAACATAATGGAGAAAGAATTCTTCACAGAGTATGGAGAGGCAAGCCAGTACCAAATCCAAGAAGTTGTTGGCAAGGGGAGTTATGGAGTAGTTGCTGCTGCAATAGATACCCGCACCGGCGAGCGGGTTGCGATTAAGAAGATCAACGATGTGTTTGAGCACGTCTCGGATGCCACGCGCATCCTCCGTGAGGTCAAGCTCCTTCGGCTGCTCCGTCATCCAGACGTGGTGGAGATCAAGCACATAATGCTCCCCCCTTCTCGGAGGGAGTTCCAAGATATATATGTTGTTTTCGAGCTCATGGAGTCAGATCTCCATCAGGTCATCAGAGCTAATGATGACCTCACGGCGGAGCATTACCAGTTTTTCCTTTACCAGCTTCTCCGCGCTCTCAAGTACATCCATGGGGGTAAGTCAATGAATGCTAATCTCCATGGATCTGCTAGCCTATTTTTTAGCACAATCTTTGAGTCGATTTAGCAAATTGTGATTGGACTTCTGTTCATATTTCTGACATATTTTTCTGTTTATCTTGGCACAGCTAATGTATTTCATCGTGATCTGAAGCCCAAGAATATACTGGCTAACGCAGACTGCAAACTGAAAATTTGTGACTTTGGACTTGCACGTGTATCATTTAATGATGCTCCTTCAGCTATATTTTGGACGGTAAAGAGCTTGTCATTGTATGTTATAATTCATGTTTTACTATAATTTCTTACTTTTTGCATTGTTTTTCTTTGTGAAGGATTATGTAGCAACAAGGTGGTACAGAGCCCCTGAATTATGTGGCTCCTTTTTCTCGAAGGTGAGTTCTTCACTTCCTAAAACTCGTAAAGTCTCATACAAGCAAGATTGGTGCTTTTGGAGAACTATATGTGCAGATGCTGGCTTTATATTTCTGATATAGTTATTGTGTTACATTTATAGATCCCTATTGCTGTTTTTATTTTTCTTAAAAAAATCTGTACAGCTTGTACTAAGTAAAGTACACAAAATTAATGATTAAACAGTACAACAAGTTTTTGTTGTTATTTCTCATTGTAATTGTGCATACACCCAGTTCTTCTGTCAAAACAAGCTGCAAACTAACTAAATCAGTTGAAAATTAGACTAGTAAAATTCATGCAGAGACTTAGTATACACTCTGTGCAAGTGTCAGATTCGTCCCATCGTTCTGATAAGCGCCCATTTTTGTGCAGTACACACCTGCTATTGATATTTGGAGTATTGGATGCATATTTGCTGAGCTTCTCACTGGACGGCCACTCTTTCCTGGGAAGAATGTCGTACACCAGTTAGATATAATAACAGATCTTCTTGGAACTCCATCATCAGAAACCTTATCTCGGGTATGTTTGTTCCCTGTCCCTTATTTTTGCTTCATTCAGTCACAAGGTACTCCAACGTGATGCATTTCACTAACAAGTTGAAACAATGCATCTCATTCCTGCTGCGCCCTTAAGTAAAATGAACTGTAGGCTGCTAGAGCAATTCTCCAGATCCCATCTAGTTATATCTTTTATGGTATATGCTGGCCTTTCATCTGCAAAATTTGCAATGGTACATTAGGTTACAGGAGTAATAACTTACAGCTGTCTATGACCATTGCAGATTCGAAATGAGAAGGCCAGGAGGTACTTAAGTTGCATGCGAAAAAAACACCCTGTACCCTTGACTCAGAAATTTCCTAATGCTGATCCATTGGCGGTTCGCCTACTGGGTCGTTTACTTGCATTTGATCCTAAAGACCGGCCTTCAGCTGAAGAGGTAAACTCATCTACATTTGTTTAACAGTTTCACAAACACATATATTTGTCTTGATATGCTATAATTTTGTCGTATCCGTAATTCTTCAGGCTTTAGCAGACCCATATTTTGCATCTCTTGCCAATGTGGAGCGTGAGCCTTCAAGGCATCCAATTTCGAAACTTGAGTTTGAGTTTGAGAGACGAAAGGTTACAAAGGATGATGTTAGGGAATTGATCTATCGAGAGGTAAAGAGGCATAGCTTGGGCTTCCTATTTTGTGTTAATAATATATTTTATTTCTTCCGATAATTGATTATTTGTTATGAGAACAAACAGATTTTGGAGTACCATCCACAAATGCTGGAGGAATACATGAAAGGGGGAGATCAGATTAGCTTCCTCTATCCAAGGTGCAATTCGGACTTGCTTTAATTTTCATGCAAGTTATCAGACTTAATAAAATACATAATTAACATATCTTTATGATGCTTCAGTGGGGTCGACCGCTTTAAGCGGCAGTTTGCACACCTGGAGGAGCATTACAGCAAAGGAGAACGAGGTTCTCCGCTGCAAAGAAAGCATGCCTCTTTACCGAGGTATATATAACACCACAGACATCAGAAATCCGAAGTGCCGAGCTTCTGACCCTGATCTCGGTTAATCGGTTATTTGTGCTGAGTTCTGCATTGACTTTGTGTGTAACAGGCAGAGAGTAGGTGCATCGAACGACGGTAATAATGAACAGCATATTAGTGATCAGGAGATGAGTGCAGAGCCTGATGCCCATGGTACAGTGAGTCCTCAAAAGTCACAGGATGCACCCGGTGTTGGCCAGAATGGTCTGAGCCCCACCAGCTTGAGCTCGCGGACCTACCTCAAGAGTGCGAGCATTAGTGCTTCCAAGTGTGTCGTTGTCAACCCGAATAAGCAGCCAGAGGTACTAGTGCTGTACTACCTGAATTCTTCATTGGTTATTACAACTAGGCATGGCATAGCTCTGCACTACCAACAAATAAGAAAGGATGGTGGTGCAAGTTGAACTCAAGCACTGACTCCATTTCCACTCTTTATTTCTATTATTGTTCAGTATGATGATGCAATCTCCGAGGAAACGGAAGGAGCCGTCGATGGACTATCCGAGAAGGTCTCCAAGATGCACGCCTAGTGCAGGGACGACGATGAAAGTCGAGTCTGTCAGGTACACCGGATGCTGATAGCACAGCAGTGCAATCCTAAGGAAGCAGAGCACTGCAAGTTGGAGATGGTTTAGCGAGTGCATGTTCCTGCCAAGCATCGTTGTTGTACGCAGGAGCTGGCCCTGTCTGTCTTTGATGTATTTTTACATTCAAGCTCACAATGTAACACTGAGATTTGCTCTCTATCATATATGCCGGATTGTAACGAACAGAGCAATGCATCTAAACACTGTCCTGTTTCTGTTGAACATTCTTAATATATCAAGAAGCGTTACTGCTCCGTGTCTACTCAGTTTGGTGTTGAGTTTTGTTTCCTTTCGTGTTTAGATAAAAAGTACTATCTCTGTTCCAAAATACTTGAAATCCTTTGCGATAATTAGAGCCAGTTTCGAGGTGAAAAGGAGAGGAACCGGGAGTTGATTTCGGGACTTCCAATTATGTCCTCAAGATGACCTCAAAGGAAAATTACTGAAACATGGAAGTTGTGCGTTTTTAATAGAACAAGAAGCGTCACTGCTCTCCATCTACTTAGTTTGGCGTTGAGTTTTTTTTCCCCTTAGTGTTTGCATTTCAAAGTTTTACGGCTGCTCTCCATTGCCGATCGCGAGCGGAGGCCGATGGATGTCCTCCTTCCTCTCTAGTTGTCTTCCAGGGTGGATGCTAGATGTAGAAGATGGACTTGGAGGAAGCCCTGTAAATTAGCTCGGTGGTGGTCCGGATTGGGTTGAGGCTTGCTCTACCTTCTCTCGTCTCTACGCTGTTGTGGAGGTGGAAGGGGAAAAGGTGACAAAATCGGTCTCGCCTCTTTAGATTAGGGGCATCAAGGGGCTCGCGGACTAGCATATGTGAGTTTCTTCTTCCGCTGCATCGACCTCCAATTCCGGAGCTGTGGTTAAATTGGCAAGAAATCACCGGTGAGCGCCGTGGGTGGCTAGGTGGAATACCGGTCACTAGATGGTACTCCCGTAATTTCCTATGCCCACTCCTTCGATCCGCGAAAATGAGAGGCCCTTTCTTCTTGCCCATAGATGGCAAGCCATGGTCGAAGGTGGTGGCAAGAACATCTTCTACGAGGTCACCGACAGCCCTAGGACTTGATCGATTTTCCCTTTACTTCTTCATGGTCATGTGTGCAAAAGTGAAGGACATGTGGAAACTGGGCTTGCTCTCTAGGGTTTAACAACATTCCTGGGGCTCGGTAGTATTGGAAGGAATTATCATACTGGTGCACCAGAGTACCTTTCCTTGTGCCCCTTTTGGTAGTACGGTTGTCCTACACTTGTTGCGAATCTTGGATTCATCAACCAAAAATCTAGGCATTACGTTCTAAAATTTTGAGGTAGACTTCACTGAAAAGTTAAGGTAGGGGTCATCATTGATGTTCCACTCATAGCACGAGGACATAATTCCTGAAATAAACTAGATAAACACATTAGTCCTCTCAATTGTTTTTTCATTAATCATCAAAACTCAATAAGAGTATCTGACAAATGCACTTTTTGCACTGTCTATATAAGATGATCCCAACATATTTTATGATTTGTCGTGAATGTTTGATTTGGTACCAGTGGTGTTGAATAGCTTTGCCCATATGAGAGCAATATATGTATATTTTCTCTCGATGGGCGGCACCCACATTATGCATGAGCAATCATTCGTGTTCTATCAAAGGATAGAGGTCTATATAGGATTCTCCATTTTGGTTGATAATGCATACCTCTATTTTCCAAATTTAGGAAATGGTAAATGAGTATTCACAGAGATCGCCACATCCACTCTATGCTTCGAGGCGATAGGGACCTTGGAAGCGAAGTATACACGGTCGCCTACGAATGAGCTAGGGAATAAGTCCTACCTTTTCTTTCATTGGAGTTTTGCTTTAGATAGGGTAAGAAAGGAGTGTTTGGCTATCACACACCCTGATTGCAAGGCTTTGAGCACCTCAAAAACCTAATTCCACACTATTCTCGTAAGATCAAGCTTAAACTAGAACAATTAATTTTAAGTCGTTCACTATACTGGTGTGAGCTTTGCGACATCCCGGTATGTTACCGAATATCAAAACTCTGTTATTTGTTTAATTATGTACACATGGTAAGTGGATCATCATCCCAGTTTATCCATTAAATTGTTTAATTATCTACCCAAAGTAGTAAGGACCTTCAATTTGGTAAAGCAATGAACATAAACATATTGAACGGGAGGGGGGGTGTCATACTGGCGGTACATGTATATGTGAATATACCGATGGCAATGGAGGTGGGAGAGGGGAATTTGGCCATAGGGCGGGTAGCGGTGACTTCTTTACACATAGTGAGGTTGGTAGGGATACAAACGCAATGCAGGCCCATAGGTTGGAAAAACATGGTGACCGCCCTAGGCCCTGAGGAGGAGCGGTCCATATACTAAATTATATGAGTAACCACTATACTATTATATACATTTCGGTTGAAATATTGTTGAATGCATAAAAGAGAAAAATCTCAGTTTGTAGGAGCGTGAGTTCACACCACATACCAATAGTGTATACCTATTTTTGCGGGTACCAATAGTGTATACCACGTAGGAACAAACCAATCTGATTGAAGAAGCTGAGTTTAGTTAGGCTGTTACTCTCTTCCTCTCCTCTCATCTCTCTATTTCTCTCTCCCACCATCGCTTTGACATGGATGTCCCTTATGTCAAAATGAAATCTAAGTTAACTCTATTTCTATGTGTTAATTTCATGTGTAACTTTTTATTCGAGAAACCAGCAAGAGTTGTTATGTACAACAAAACATCAAATCAATCCAAGTGCATTCCAGACAACAATATCCAATAACAAAATTGTATGTATGCGAAAGTAGAATCAACATCAATTTTGTGTTCTTCGATGATCACGATAATGATGCTATTTTAAATACAAGCACAAAGCAAGCACATTTTATCGACTTATTACTAAACTCAATTTGCAAGACACACTTTTCATACTCTAGAAGTTTTCTATAAATAGGTTTACTTAATAATAAATTAGAAACTCCATTAAGATATTTATTAGAGTGTGCCCTTTACAAATCTCTATCATGGTATTTAATGGTATAAAAATTAACGTGAACACATGCACATACATACAAATATACATGTATAAACTATAGCAAATTTGTAATTTCTGAAAAATAATTTGAAGAGAACTTTAATTATATCATACCATTTAAATTTAGCAGAAGCTAAACTTTTTAGATGTATGCATTGCAATTGTATAACAAAGAAATAATAACTATTATTTAGCAACATTGTAATATGGTTAACTATGATGTCTAAGTAACAAAAAATAAATACCTGTTAAGACCATTGTATGATAATTAGTTTAAATAGTTATAAAAGTTTGGTATAAATGCATTACTACTATGTAAAGGCATGCCATGTGGAAATATTAGAGTGTAATAGCAAACAAATATGTTCGACAAGAAATCCCACCCAAGACTATAATAATCCAATAAGCTAAACAAAATAATATAAAAAATTCAAGACAACCATATCAACATTTTATTTTAAGCGAAAGGTGGAGAGAAACTTTATGAGAGGGTTTTGAATATGCCAACTTTGCTACTATGAACTACGTATTTTTATGAAACCGATAGTAGGAGATTTGTCAACCGAACATCCACATGTGGTTTTGATCCAAGAGCATGCCCATGAACTTATTCATAAACGGAAACAATTATATAAAAACACAAATGTTTGTTTTCTCAACCCATCATGTATGATCTTACTCAATAAATGACACATTTCTAGTAAAGTATACATTATATAAAAGATGTTTGGATAGAAACCTTAATAACAAATGAAGACATAGGTAAAAATCTAATCAAACATCGTGTAGGGTTATTATAATGATTGTCCATGCATAAGTTGCGCAATTTTACAAAATGGAAATATAAAAATTATTCATTGAGTTGATCAACCATAGATTGTAGATTTGAATAATGAAAATACATATTTTTTATATCTAATTTTTTATTTGAAGCACTTGCATAATTGTTTGTTGTCAATCGGGTTGTACGTCCCATGATACACATCTTACAACCAGGTCAAAGCCATAGTCTACCCACGAGGGAAGTTGGTTTCTCATCATTAGAGATATAGTGTAGCATTAGGTGATGAACATAAGCGATAACTTAGTTCGGTGCAGTGGCAGAGACAGACCTAGGGCAACTAGGGCTATAGGCCTAGTAAACATTGTTGGGAAACGTAGCATGCAATTTCAAAAAAAATCCTACGACCACGCAAGATCTATCTAGGAGATGCATAGCAACGAGAGGGGGAGAGTGTGTCCACGTACCCTCGTATACCAAAAGCGGAAGCGTTAGTTTAACGCGGTTGATGTAGTCGAGCGTCTTCTCGATTCAACCGATCAAGTACCGAACGTACGACACCTCCAAGTTCTGCACACGTTCAACTCGATGACGTCCCTCGAACTCTTGATCCAGCAAAGTGTCGAGGGAGAGTTTCGTCAGCACGATGGCGTGGTAATGGTGATGGTGAAGTTATCCGTGCATGGCTTCGCCTAAGCACTACGACAATATGACCGGAGGAGTAAACGGTGGAGGGGGGCACCACACACGGCTAAGAACAATTGATGTGCCTTAGAGGTGCCCCCTCGCCCCCGTATATAAAGGAGGGAGAGGGGAGGAGGCCGGCCTAGGGGCGCGCCAAGTGGGGGGGAGTCCCACTTGGACTCCTAGTCCAATTTGCCCCCCCTTTCCTTTTATCGAAAGGGGGAAGGAGAGGGAGGATGAGAATGAAAGGGGGGCCGCGCCCCTCCCCTAGTCCAATTTGGACTCCTCCCTTGGGGAGGGGGGGCGCCACCCTTGTGGGCTGGATTGCCTCCCTCCTATGGCCCATGTGGCCCATATCTTCCCACGGGGGGTTCCGGTAACCCCCCCTCGGTACTCCGATACGTATCCGATACATTCTGAAACACTTTCGATGTCCGAATACTATCGTCCAATATATCAATCTTTACCTCTCGACCATTTCAAGACTCCTCATCATGTCCGTGATCTCATCCGGGACTCCGAACAATCTTCGGTCAGCAAAACACATAACTCATAATACAAATCGTCATCGAACGTTAAGCGTGCGGACCCTACGGGTTCGAGAACTATGTAGACATGACCGAGACACCTCTCCGGTCAATAACCAGCAGCGGAACCTGGATGCTCATATTGGTTCCCACATATTTTACGAAGATCTTTATCGGTCAAACCATAATGACAACATACGTTATTCCCTTTGTCATCGGTATGTTACTTGCCCAAGATTCGATCGTCAGTATCTTCATACCTAGTTCAATCTCGTTACCGGCAAGTCTCTTTACTCGTTCCGTAATGCATCATCCCGCAACTAACTCATTAGTCACATTGATTGCAAGTCTTATTATGATGTGCATTACAGAGAGGGCCCAGAGATACCTCTCCGATACTCGGAGTGACATATCCTATTCTCGATCTATGCCAACCCAACAAACACCTTCGGAGATACCTGTAGAGCATATTTATAACCACCCAGTTACGTTGTGATGTTTGATAGCACACAAGGTATTCCTCCGCTATTCGGAAATTTGATTAACGGGATCACATCATTAGGAGATAACATCTCCTAATGATGTGATCCCGTTGATAGCACACAAGGTATCCTCCTAACGGAATGTTTTGTCTATGTATTCACACATTTATCAAATTTCCGGTTAATACAATTCTAGCATGAATATAAACATTTATCATGATATAAGGAAATATAAATAACATTGCCTCTAGGGCATATTTCCTTCAGTCTCCCACTTGCACTAGAGTCAATAATCTAGATTACGCAGTAATGATTCTAACACCCATGGAGTCTTGGTGTTGATCATGTTTTGCTCGTGGAAGAGGCTTAGTCAACGGGTCTGCCACATTCAGATCCGTATGTATTTTCCAAATCTCTATGTCTCCCTCCTTGACTTGATCACGGATGGAGTTGAAGCATCTCTTGATGTGTTTGGTTCTCTTGTGAAATCTGGATTCCTTCGCTAAGGAAATTGCTCCAGTATTGTCACAAAAGATTTTCATTGGACCCGATGCACTAGGTATTACACCTAGATCGGATATGAACTCCTTCATCCAGACTTCTTCATTTGCTGCTTCCGAAGCAGCTATGTACTTTGCTGCTTCCGAAGTAGCTATGTACTCCGCTTCACACGTAGATCCTGCCACGACGCTTTGCTTGGAACTGCACAACTGACATCTCCACTATTCAATATAAATATGTATCCGGTTTGCGACTTAGAGTCATCCGGATTAGTGTCAAAGCTAGCATCGACGTAACCATTTATGACGAGCTCCTTGTCACCTCCATAGATGAGAAACATGTCCTTAGTCCTTTTCAGGTACTTCAGGATGTTCTTGACCGCTGTCCAGTGATCCACTCCTGGATTACTTTGGTACCTCCCTATAAACTTATAGCAAGGCACACATCAGGTCTGGTACACATCATTGCATACATGATAGAACCTATGGCTGAGGCATAGGGAATTACTTTCATTTTCTCTCTATCTTCTGAAGTGGTCGGGCATTGAGTCTGACTCAACTTTACACCTTGTAACACATGCAAGAACCCTTTCTTTGACTGATCCATTTTGAACTTCTTCAAAACTTTATCAAGGTATGTGCTTTGTGAAAGTCCAATTAAGCGTCTTGATCTATCTCTATAGATCTTGATGCCCAATATATAAGCAGCTTCACCGAGGTCTTTCATTGAGAAACTCTTATTCAAGTATCCTTTTATGCTATCCAGAAATTATATATCATTTCCAATCAACAATATGTCATCCACTTATAATATTAGAAACGCTACAGAGCTCCCACTCACTTTCTTGTGAATACAAGCTTCTCCAAAAGTCTGTATAAAACCATATGATTTGATCACTTCATCAAAGCGTATATTCCAACTCCGAGATGCTTGCACCGGTCCATAAATGGACCGCTGGAGGTTACACACTTTGTTAGCATCTTTAGGATCGACAAAACCTTCTGCTTGCATCATATACAACTCTTCTTTAAGAAATCCATTGAGGAATGCAGTTTTGACGTCCATTTGCCAGATTTCATAATCATAAAATGCGGCAATTGCTAACATGATTCAGACAGACTTAAGCATCGCTACGGGTGAGAAGGTATCATCATAGTCAACTCCTTGAACTTGTCAAAAACCTTTCGCGACAAGTCAAGATTTGTAGACAGTAACATTACCATCAGCATCAGTCTTCTTCTTGAAGATCCATTTATTCTCTATGGCTTGCCGATCATCGGGCAAGTCAACTAAAGTCCATACTTTGTTCTCATACATGGGTCCCATCTCAGATTTCATGGCCTCAAGCCATTTCGCGGAATCTGGGCTCATCATCGCTTCCTTGTAGTTCGTAGGTTCGTCATGGTCTAGCAACATGACTTCCAAAATAGGATTACCGTACCACTCTGATGTGGAACGTACTCTGGTTGACCAACGAGGTTCGATAGCAACTTGATCTGAAGTTTCATGATCATCATGATTAACTTCCTCACTAGTTGGTGTAGACATCACGGGAACGGTTTTCTGTGATGAGCTACTTTTCAATTCGAGAGAAGGTACAATTACCTCATCAAGTTCTAGTTTCCTCCCACTCACTTCTTTCGAGAGAAACTCCTTCTCTAGAAAGGATCCATTCTAAGCAAAAAATATCTTGCCTTCGGATCTATAATATAAGGTGTACCTAACCGTTTCTTTTGGGTATCCTATGAAGACGCACTTCTCCGATTTGGGTTCGAGCTTATCAGTCTGAAGCTTTTTCACATAAGCATCACAACCCCAAACTTTATGAAATGACAGCTTAGGTTTCTTGCCAAACCACAGTTCATATGGAGTCGTCTCAACGGATTTAGATGGTGCCCTATTTGACGAGAATGCAACTATCTCTAATGCATAACCCCAAAATGATAGTGGTAAATCGGTAAGAGACATCATAGATCGCACCATATCTAATAAAGTAAGGTTACGATGTTCGGACACACCATTACGCTGTGGTGTTCCAGGTGGCGTGAGTTATGAAACTATTCCACATTGTTTTAAATGAAGACCAAACTCGTAATTCAAATATTCGCCTCCGCGATCAGATCGTAGAAACTTTATTTTCTTGTTACGATGGTTTTCCACTTCACTCTGAAATTCTTTGAACTTGTCGGCGTTCTGGGAACGAGGGTCCCCAGACTTACCTGCCTGCGGCCTGCGGCGTGGCTCGAGTGGGGGCCCAGCATGGCCCATCTTCATCAACACAAGGCTCAAGACCCTCGCGAGGGGCCAAGCCTCGCGAGGCGGATGACATGGCACCTCCTCAAGCACGGCCTCCTTAGGCTGGCTCGCGAGGAGGCGGAGAGATCAAGGCGGGTACCTCACGAGGTGCCCATGACGCAAGCCATGACGACCAAGGGTGCCAGGCGGGCGCCAGCCCGCGCAGCGTCTCCCTTTCCTCTTTGGTGCAAAGGGGGCAAGCGCAGGCGAGAGGATCAAGCAAAGGCAGCCATTTCGATGCAACAAGACCAAGACCAGTCCAACGGTGGGAAGGAGGCCACCATGGAGCCCAGGACGGCGTTACCACATGGCCTTTGGCAGGCGAAGACCAACTTTAGTCAGGATAAGTGTACTAGATGTTCCCCTTCAAATTGGCCAATTGTTGGCGCCCTTCCCGCTCAATATTTGGGAAGAGGCCCAGGGCCTTTGCCTATAAATAGGACTAGCCACCCCCAGGGTAGAGGCATCGAATCCGGCATCTCACAGAGAGAGAGAGAGGGGCGATCGAACTCCCCCTAACAGTTCATCCCCTAGCCAAGAACAGACCCTCGCGAGGCTGTTCTTCCTTGTACTGTTCTTCCTCATCAGCCCAAGAGGCAATCCACCCACCACAAACTAGAGTAGGGTATTACACCACAATGGTGGCCTGAACTAGTATAAACCTGTGTCTCTTGTGTTGTTCTTCTTGTAGTTAGTTCTTTGCGAGACGGAGAGGTAGAAGGCACGATCTTCGCGCGCACCCCGGAGTTCGAACCTTAAGGGTCTGCCGGAACCCGTGATCCGACATTTTGCGCGCCAGGTAGGGGTGCGCCGGAATCTGCCTTCCCATCGCTCCGTCTCCCGTTGCGTCGTCGTCACCATGTCCGGCGACCAGGCGGGCAACCAAGGCCCATGGGCGGCATGGCCCATCTGCGCGGAGCCTCCCGCTCCGGGCGACCTCGCGCCACAGGCAGCTCGCGGTCCGCAGGGCGCTGCAGGCCGCGGGCGACGCGGGCAAGCTTCTGCGACCCTCACATCGCGGCAGGCGCGGTCGGCGGCGAGGGCCTCCAATCACGCCGCAACCACGACACCGTACACCCGCCGGGAACAGGCGAACTCGAGGGCCGCGCTCGTAGTAGCACGGGAGCTGCTGCAGTGCAGGCTACTGGAGGGCGGCCGCGACGTGCTGCTGGAGCGGGTCGCCGAACTCCTGGGCTTCACCGCTTCGGGGGTTCAGCCCTTCTGCACTCGGCTTCCGTCTCCAGCTCAGGGCGACGCACGAGGAGGCCCCGCGCGCCCCCGCGGGCCTCAAGACTACCCCGGCACCAGCGAATCCGTCGGCTCTAGGCTGGCGGTGGCGCTACCCCCGCCCCCGACGCGAGAAGGAGAAGGGCTCGGCACGGCCCACGGCGTGTGCGGGCAACCGCGCTACCACCCCACGGAGGGCCAGACAAGCAACGCTGCATGGCGCATGGAGCACTACAGCACAACATTCGGGGTGACGGCGCGAGAAGAATACGTACCTCACATGATGGACCAAGGGCATGCTCACGAGGGCGAACAGGGCTCACTCTTCAGCCCCAGCTGGGGGGGACGAGACGCCAGAGGCCGAGCCCTTCCAGGAACCCCAGGACGGCTCCGTCGGTCACACTGGAGGCAACGACTATCGGGTACCGTTAATTCCTCAAGAGCAGGCATACGCTAATCATGGGTCACAGGAGGTGCAGGTCGCTGCAGCAAGCAGCTGCCCCGCTCCCGCGGCCTCCTACCCCTCGGGAGTAGGACGCAGGGGGCTGCAGGAAAGGGGTAGGGATCCTACATCACCACCGCGGCGTTTGGAGCAAGGCGTTCTTAGAAGGTAGGCCCTCCGCTGGGGAGGCACCTGAGGGCCTGCCCCTGGCGGAGGACCCGTGGTCGTCGGGGGAACCACTGGCAACCGCTCTACCCCACCGGCGGCGTCCTGGTTTCCGGTCGTCGTTGGTGGCACTAGAGTGTGGCGCAAGGCGGGGCCCTCGTCTGGCGATATGAAGCAAGGCCGGTTCCTGTGAAGAAGGCCCAGTGCCTGTGAAGCTGGCCGCCCCGTGACACTCTCACGTAATAATGAGTGGGGCTGTACACGCCCCGGAGTCTCAGGGATGCCGGCCTCAGGCCCTGGGGCTCCCTCCCACGCCCAATGGACAACACTTAGGTCCGCGCTGGTGAGAAGACGTCGAAGACTAGATTAGGTGCCGGACGCGGCCTTTTTGTTTACTTTCATTGCCTTCTTCCTTTGGTTGTAACCTTTTTCCCCCGCTGGATTTAAGTTGAATTCGAATTTGAGCTTTGCGTGCATTCGGGGAAGGGGTGCTTGGTCTTGTTTGAACCGTTTCCCGCGTTCTGGTCACCACCTCACCACAGCTGCCTCCCCTTGCGAGCCCCTCGCGAGCCGGGTCAGGCCTAGCTTGAGCACGGCCCAGACTGCCGCTGTCGCTCCCTCGCAAGGTGACCTTTGGTGCTTGCGGAGATTGTTTTCTCATAAAAAGGCCCTGAGCCTGTGAAGAAGGCGAACACCTGTGAAGCCATCGCGTCTAGGAAAAAGGCCCTGAGCCTGTGAAGAAGGCGAACGCCTGTGAAGACGTCTCGCTCGAGAAAAGGCCCTGAGCTTGTGAAGCCATCGCGTCTAGGAAAAAGGCCCTGAGCCTGTGAAGAAGGCGAACGCCTGTGAAGACGTCTCGCTCGAGAAAAGGCCCTGAGCCTGTGAAGAAGGCGAACGCCTGTGAAGCCATCGCGTCTAGGAAAAAGGCCCTGAGCCTGTGAAGAAGGCGAACGCCTGTGAAGACGTCTCGCTCGAGAAAAGGCCCTGAGCCTGTGAAGAAGGCGAACGCCTGTGAAGCCATCACGTCTAAGAAAAAGGCCCTGAGCCTGTGAAGAAGGCGAACGCCTGTGAAGACGTCTCGCTCGAGAAGGCCCGGAGCCTGTGAAGAAGGCCAATGCCTGTGAAGACGCCCCGCTCGGAAGAAGGCCCGGAGCCTGTGAAGAAGGCAAATGCCTGTGAAGTCGTCTCACTCAGGAGAAGACTCGAAGCCTGTGAAGAAGGCCCACGCCTGTGGGGTTTCCAGTTAGCAACAACCCCACATCCTGAGGTTTCAACTAGACAGCACCCGAGACGTGACGCCCTCCAGAAGGCAGCTCCGGAGCCAGCAAGGAACAAGGGTAAACCAGCCTACCGTTGGGCCCGCGTGCGATTTAATTACCACTGATATAATGGGTACAAGTTCTTACATGAGGGGCTTCCCCTCCCAAAACGCTCTCACGACCGTCAGGCCAAACGCCTGAGTTCTATCTATGCAGGGTAAAAAGACAGGGATAGTACATGGTCAATCTAACAAATCCCCCAATGCATCCTCGGAGGCGCCTCCCGAGCTGTCGCTGGCGTCGCTGAACTCACCTTCGTTGTCTGCGCCACCATCAGCAGCATTGGGGTCATCCACCACGCCACCTTCGTCGGCAGCCACCACCACATAGTCATCATCAGAAGTGAAGGCCCGGACGAGAACATCCACATTGTTCTCCACCCATTCAGCTAGGTCGCCCCGAACGGCCTGGGGAACTGGGGCGATGGCGGCGTCGAAGTCAAAGTGGGGGTCCATGTTCCGAAGATGGCTGAAGACGCGGGAAAAGGCGCGCCCGAGCAGGGGGCGGCTCCTCTCCTCCACCAACCTATCGGCTCTAACCGACCGTGCCTCCAGCTGCGTCACCACGGCGGTGAAGAACTGCAAGTTGCCGGCGTAGTTGATCGTGTGTGGCTCGCCAACGGCAGCCTCACAGATGTTGCCCAGGGCAATGTTAGCCCTCTCCCTGAGCGTGGTGAGCATGGGGCCATGCACGTGCTCCAGGACTTGCCGCTGGCATATCTCGTCGGCATTCTGACGCTCGACGGCCACAGCCTCTTCCACACGTTGGCGAAGGCGGAGCACCTCGGCCTGGGAGGTGGCCAGCTCCTTCTGCGCTGCCTCAAGAGCGACTCGGGAGGCGTTGGCTCGTCGCGCCGCCTCATCCCGTTGGACCCTCAAGGCGGTGGTTCTACCCTCAGCTTCGACTCGGATCATCCCCAGCTTCCCCTCGAACTCACGCTCGAGGCCTTGGCGCGCCGTCGCCACCCGACGGCAAACCTCCTCCAGGACACGCGTTTCCCGCGCGGCGACATCATCTTCCGCCTGTGTCACTAGGCGCTCCCTCGTCTCCAGCTGCTCGTGCTCGCGAGCGCGTTCGGCGGCCTCCAGCACCAACGCTTCCTCGCGCTTCCGAAACTCAGCCGGGTCGCCAGAAGCCACCTCCATCGATGCAAGGGCTGCCTCGCGCAGCTCTGCTTGCTCCTCCAACGAGCGACACCGGGCCAAGAGCTCCCGAGCCCGTTCTTCTGCTGCTTCTCGCCGTCGGTCTGCTCCTTGGGCCAACTCAACGGCCTGAGACCGAGCCGCCAGAGAAGCCTCCAGCGACGCCTTCGCTTCTTCGTCATCAAGGACGCGCTGACGACGCGCGAGGGCAGCGGCTGCCTCCAGCTCGCGCCGCTCTGCGGCCAGGCGCAGGCCCTCGGCTTCCAGGCGCGCGTCTTCCTCAGCGAGCTCCTGCCCAAGCAGGTCTACGGCGCCACTCGCCCTCCGGAGGAATTCGTGGTGACGGGCACGACACTCCCGATCACGCTCAAGCACATCTGCCACACCATCATCCGCCCCAAGCGGGCGTCGAGGACCTCAGACCATCGCTCCGGCCCCGGGCAGGGGGCTGGGGGCTGACGCCCTCACGACGGCCGGCCGCGCCGCATCACAAGCCCGGCCTAAGTCCAACCTGACCTCAGGAGAAGGGCCCAGGGGGTGCCTCCGCCAGTCGCAGCCCGCGACCAAACGAGAAGCCCACGGCAGGCTGGCTATGTCGAGGGAAGGCCCGCGGAAGGAGATCGCGGGAACAGAAGAGTCACCACGCGCTGTGTGACGGTCCGCGACATCGCTCGCCCAAACCACAAGGGCAGTGCAGCTCGAGGCACCCAGGGGTGGCGGAGGAGACGAAGTCAAGGGAGGCGTCGACTTGGCGGCTTCATCGAGCTCAGTAGGGAGAGGTCTGCAGAGCAAGGATCAGCGGACGCGGCAAGCAGGATAGGGAACAGAAAAGGAGAAGACTTACTCATCGACAGCAAAGTACTTCCGGCGCTTCAGCAAGCGGCAAGGGAAGTCGTCGCCAGGGCCTCCCTTTTTCTCCGGAGGGCCTCAAAGTCCACACGGAAACGGCCCAGGAGAGATGCACAGGAATCAGCCTGCAAAGAGGACGGAGCACCAAGGCCACTTGCGTCGAGGACACATGCCTGATGCGCACGGGCAGTTGCCTCGCCAGAAATCACGGTCGGGGGCTCAGGAGCCTCGGCCTCAAGCATCGGAAGCGGCAGCACCTCACCCGCGGCCTCGGCAGCGCGGACCTCGTGAGCTGCCCCATCAAGAGCATCGCCAGGTGCGGTCACATCGTCCGCGGCTCCCTCAACCCCCGCTGTCTCCTGCCTCCCTGCGCCACCACTCGAGGAGGATTCACCCAGGCCGACCGGAAGGGAAATCACCACTACAGTGTTCTCGCGAGGCCCCTGGAGGCTGACAGGGCGTAGCCCCCACTCGTCGAAGGGGGGCATCTGCCTCACGAAGTCGCCCCTGTTTTGGCAGAGGTACAACAAAGCTCCCCCCTGCCGGATACCCCCGGGGTTGGGATCGCCTGTCAGGACCAAGAGCACCTTCCTCTGCGCCTTGGGCGTCAGGTCTTCTTCCTGAAGCCTCATGCGGTCACCATGCCCGCTGAAGGCCCACATTCGACGAGAATGGCGTTGGAGAGGGGCAATGCGGCACAATAGGAACTCCTTCACCACCTTGGGCGCCATTACGCCAAGCTTCTTCAGGGACATGAAGCGGTGCCAGACGAAGGCGAGCCGGGGACTCACGAGCATCTCCTGACCCCAGCCCGAGTTGGGCACGGCAGGCGATGTCGGCTTCATGAGCCGGGGGCTGGGCACCCCGACATCAACGTACAACCACCGCTCGCGGAACCCGGCTGAAGGCAGAGGGAGGTTGAAGTCGATATCAGAGGCTGCAGTCTCGGGCGAAGCTACAAAGCTCACGCATGCCGAGCATTGCGTGGGGTCGGCAAGATGCAAGGAGAACAAGTGGCGCAACAAGGCAACAGAAGGAGGGATGCCCACCATCGCCTCGCAAACAAAAGCTAAGACTGAAAGGAGGGCAATGGACTCAGGACCCAGATGCATCATGTGGATCTGATAATGATTGAGGATGGCGTTGATGAAATCAGAGAAGGGAGGCACCAAACCCGCCCACAAGGCGTCGGCGAAGTAATGGACATCGGTGATTATCCTATCGGTGGGGAAGTGATACGTAGGCCAAGCCGTCGTCCTGCCACACTCGTTGAAGGTGGTGGCCAGAGCCGGGCTGAGCTTGCCCAGGCATTCCAGGTTGAGTATGATTGAGCGGCCGACAGCAGGCGCCACCGGCGGCAGCGGGCGAGATGGAGCCACAGGCTTCTTCCCCTTCCCTTTCTTTGGAGCCATGGCGGCGGGCGGAAGAGAGGAGATGCGAGATGGGATTGAAAGCAAGGGTCAGAGTTCGGAGGGAGGAAGAGCAGGAGACAGTTAAGCAACAGGAAAAGGGGCGTCTGTGTACAACTGTGGGGCAACCTAGCGTGGCGCAGAATAAGGGAGCGTGGGTAAACAGTGCCGCCCACGTCCAATCAACCGCCACGCGGCGCCCGAGGCCGCAGGCTGTTAGGGCCCACGGCGCTTCGCCCTTGCCCTTTCACCTCTCGGCATGGCCAAGTCCATGCGTGCCTTGGGCCCGGGGGCTACTGTCGGCGTTCTGGGAACGGGGGTCCCCAGACTTGCCTGCCTGCGGCGTGGCTCGGATGGGGGCCCAGCGTGGCCCATCTTCATCAACACAAGGCTCAAGACCCTCGCGAGGGGCCAAGCCTGGCGAGGCGGACGACATGGCGCCTCCTCAAGCACGGCCTCCTTAGGCTGGCTCGCGAGGAGGCAGAGAGATAAAGGCGGGTACCTCACGAGGTGCCCATGACGCAAGCCATGACAACCAAGGGTGCCAGGCGGGCGCTAGCCCGCGCAGCGTCTCCCTTTCCTCTTTGGTGCAAAGGGGGCAAGCGCAGGCGAGAGGATCAAGCAAAGGCAGCCATTTCGATGCAACAAGACCAAGACCAGTCCAACGGTGGGAAGGAGGTCACCATGGAGCCCAGGACGGCGTCACCACAGGGCCTTTGGCAGGCGAAGACCAACTTTAGTCAGGATAAGCGTACTAGATGTTCCCCTTCAAATTGGCCAATTGTTGGCGCCCTTCCCGCTCAATATTTGGGAAGAGGCCCAGGGCCTTTGCCTATAAATATGACTAGCCACCCCCAGGGTAGAGGCATCGAATCCGGCATCTCACAGAGAGAGAGGGGTGATCGAACTCCCCCTAACAGTTCATCCCCTAGCCAAGAACAAACCCTCGCGAGGCTGTTCTTCCTTGTACTGTTCTTCCTCATCAGCCCAAGAGGCAATCCACCCACCACAAACTAGAGTAGGGTATTACACCACAATGGTGGCCCGAACTAGTATAAACCCTGTGTCTCTTGTGTTGTTCTTCTTGTAGTTAGTTCTTTGCAAGACGGAGAGGTAGAAGGCACGATCTCCACGCGCACCCCAGAGTTCGAACCTTAAGGGTCTGCCGGAACCCGTGATCTGACAGAACTTTTCAAATGTTTCAGACTTGTGTTTCATTAAGTAGATATACCCATATCTACTCAAATCATGTGTGAAGGTCAGAAAATAATGATACCCGCCGCGAGCCTCGACACTCATCGGACCGCATACGTCTATGTATTATTTCCAATAAGTCAGAGGCTCGCTCCATTGTTCCGGAGAACGGAGTCTTAATCATCTTGCTCATGAGGCATGGTTCGCAAGCAATGATTCATAATCAAGTGATTCCAAAAGTCCATCTGCATGGAGTTTCTTCATGTGCTTTGCACCAATATGACCTAAATGGCAGTGCCACAAATATTTTGCACTATCATTATCAACTTTGCATCTTTTGGCATCAATATTATGAATATGTGTATCACCACGACCGAGATTCAACAAAAATAGACCACTCTTCAAGGGTTGATAATCCCCAAGTGCAGGGAATCATCGTAGCAATTTCCAAAGGTGGAAGTAATAAGTATGGAGTGTCGAACCCACAAGGAGCTAAAGGTAAGATCAATATTCTCTCAAGCCCTATCTGCCACTGATACGACTCTACGTACACCGAACGTTTTCTTCCAACTAGAAATGAGAAATAAAACTACGTTGTGGGTATGAAGAGGATAACTTTGCATGGTATCGGAGAGCTAAAATATAAAAGTAGTTGATGTTATCATAAAGTTAGAATATATTACTAAAGATTATAAATAGCGAGTGTGGAATAATGATGGGTCGATGTGCGGAATTATCCTAGGCAATCGTTAATAAGACCCGTAATCACTATTGCAATTTCATACGAGGGAGACGCATAAGCTAACATACTTTCTCTTCTTGGATCATTTAGATACATTATAACCGCACACTTTTCCAGCCCTCTCAGGCCATTAGCATTTGTATCCGTTGGATCATCACTTTTAGGCATCCTCGGCCGTCCGATTGACTCTTAATTGCACCTAAATCACGCGCACTGGCTTCGTTCCCAGTGTAACGAGCGCTAACCTTCTTGGGCCGCTGCTCCGGTGGTTTTTTTGGCCCTCCGAAATTCAATTGGGCCTACTGGGCCAGTATTAGGCTCCTGTGCAACACAAAAGCGGAAAACCCTATAACAACCAGGACGCTCGCGACCCGTTTCCGTTGCACGCAGTATTGCCTGGCGGCGCCTCTCCATGGTGCTTGGTGCTTGGCTACAGTGGCGACTGGCTGGGTTTGTACGGACCCGAGGGACAGCGCCTACTCAGTCCTTCGGTTGCACGGACGCGACGGACAACACCTCGTTGGTCCGATGGGTTGCACGGAAGCGAGATGCGCGGCGGGATGGCGTGGGGCGCTGAACAGCCATGAAGTTGAATCGCCAAGGATGATTGATTGAAAGGTTAATCTGTCATTAATGCCAATTCATTCTCCGAGCAGGTTAATTACAGTGGCAATTCATGTTTTGCATTCAATTCCTGCAAGCCCATATAATTCCATTCCAACCTTGCAGATGCTACTTTCCCAGGCTCCACACTTTCACAAACCATTCTCTAGAATAGCAGCGATCGGTGATGCTGCATCTCCTCTTCCCCAGTGTTCTTCCTCTATTTTAGTGATATTGTTCTTTGTTTCAAAAAACGCAGGTTACACATGTTGACAGAGTTGAGCCTGCTTCTGCTGGGTTAGAAGGTGATGCGTTCTCTGTCTAATTTCCCATACCCAAGTTCTCCCGTCATTGTCGATATGAATTACCTGGACGGACGAGCATACAGGAATTTATAAGAAAGTCAGAGCAGCGCTGGCCTCATATGCACTGGAGAACAGAGTAATTTAATCTTGAGATTTGTATCTTTAGTTCTTTAATTTCTGATTATCACTCTGGCATGTTACATTCACTGGGGCCTCTACCCACTTACAGGATCTGTATGATTTTCATGTTCTTTGTGGCGTCAACCATAATGTGTCTGGCCCCGTGTACTGCACCGATGTTGACAAACGCAATTTCATATTTCATCACATTCATGTTAATTTTCTGGCAGGTCCAAGAGATGGAAATAAAAAATTCTTCTATACATACTCATGAGATGCAAATATCGTACATCAACCTTGGAAGAAAACTAACAACACAATCGATTGGACATGAGGGAAGATGTAGGCTTTGGATTTTCGATGAGAAAATCTATCAGGCAACTCCAGGACCAACAGACGGATGGTATAGTGAAATACATCTATTAATCAAAACAACCTATTAACATGTCTCGATTCATGCATGCTAACCACCAGCACTCTGGAAGAAGATTCCCTGCTTCCTAATTTCTTGGTCGCTGTTGGCAATTGGTTATCTTGTCAGTACTTCACAATTAGGATGATGCATTCTTGTACTTCTATAGCTTGGTGCTCATTCCCGTACTATTTTATTCAACTAGATGCATTTCCGTACTTCTATTAGCTTGGTGCTCATTCCCGTACTTCTATTAGGATGTGTTTCTAGCCCCTGTTCTGAATCTCTCTAATTCTTGAGTGTAAGAGGACATGTATATGTTTTGATAGTCTATATCTGTGGAGAAAAATGAAACATACTTAGAAATTTAGTTTAGTTAGATTTTTCCAAGTTTAGCTTCTTTTTTTAAGAAAATAGAAGCGTCCATATCCTCATATCTCTTTTCTTAGGTTGCAAGAATTGAAATTTATGGTGTAGTTGTGGTGGATCCAACCAAAGACATGGATGTTGCCAGCGGGCACGAGGAAATCTAATTATGTCATTTATTTAGCATTATTTTGTTGGTGTAGCCAGTGAACCATCGGAGACTTTGAGCACTCAGAGCAACTAACCAAGTTCAAGATTCACAAACAGACAAGATTTTGTTGATGCACCATATATATATATATATATATACTGTTACATGTTTATTTCATATTTATTTTACTGCCTATTATCGGTCTTGACGATACTGATTAGCTATATTTACTAAGTGTACATTGTTTTGTCATACCAAAGCCCATTTGTATATGATATTTCTCTCAGATTACCTATTAATAGACGCTTATGTTTGTGCAAATATTAATATGTTTCATGCATTCATATATTTACTATACAAATAGATGGGCGTGGCAACGCGCGCTGTCAATGATCTAGTACACACTTATGATTGGAACTCTAGCAAGCATCCGCAACTACTAAAGATCTTTAAGGTAAAACCCAACCAAAGCATTAAAGCATCAAGTCCTCTTTATTCCCATACGCAACAACCCCCTTACTCGGGTTTGTGTTTCAGTCACTCACCAACCCACTATAAGCGAATCATGAACGTATTGCAACACCCTACAGCGGGAATCCCTCACGCTTGCGCGACACGGAGAGCATCATAGGATAGCACCAATAATAAAACATACAACTCATACCAATCTAGATCATCAATCAACCCAAAGACAAAGGATATCTACTCAAAACATCATAGGATGGCAATACATCATTGGATCATAATATGTGGCATAAAGCACCATGTTCAAGTAGGGATTACAGCGGGGTGCGGGAGAGTGGACCGCGTAAAAGAGATGAGGATGGTGATGATGGTGGTGATGTTGATGAAGACGATCACCGCGGCGATGATTCCCCTCCCGATGGCACTCTAGCGCCATCAAGAGAGAGGATGAGAGGTTCTCCCCCTTGTGCTTCCTCCTCCATGGCCTCTCCCCTAGATGGGGAGAGGTTCTCCCTCTGGTCCTTGGCCTTCATGGTGATGATGGCTGAGGGAGTCCTGGATTAGGGGGTGTTCGGATGGCCGGACTATACCTTTAGCCGGACTCCTGGACTATGAAGATACAAGATTGAAGACTTCGTCCCGTGTCCGGAAGGGACTTTCCTTGGCGTGGAAGGCAAGCTTGGCGATGCGGATATTTAGATCTCCTACCATTGTAACCGACCTTGTGTAACCCTAACCCTCTCCGGTGTCTATATAAACCGGAGGGCTTTAGTCCGTAGGACAACAGACAACATACAACAATCATACCATAGGCTAGCTTCTAGGGTTTAGCCTCCTTGATCTCGTGGTAGATCTACTCTTGGACTACCCATATCATCAATATTAATCAAGCAATACATAGGGTTTTACCTCCATCGAGAGGGCCCAAACCTGGGTAAAACTTTGTGTCCCTTGTCTCCTGTTACCATCCGCCTAGACGCACAGTTCGGGACCCCCTACCCGAGATCCGCCGGTTTTGACACCGACATTGGTGCTTTCATTGAGAGTTCCTCTGTGTCGTCGTCATCAGGAAGGATGCCTCATCCCGTCTTTAAAGATGGCACCGTTGCTAAGGGAGCTTTGGCTGTCGGCCAAACTCTCCGTCTCGGTGGTTTTCTTATGACCGCCTGTTCGGTTGCTGCGCCGGCGATGACCTCTCGGGTCATCAAAAGCAATCTTCATGTCAGTTCGGAACTCGCCGAGCAGTTAGATCCAATAGAGCTCTCTTCCATGAACGAGCTCTTGGATTGCATCGCCGCCCTGGGGGTCGCTACAGATTACGACAAGGTTGGGCCTAAACCCGATCTAAGAGAGATTAACTCTCCCCAGGTCACCCATCATGTTGTCGTGGTAGAAGGGCAGTGCGGCGACCCTTCATCTATCTTAAGGACTAATTACATCCGGATTCCCGATCCCTCCAGGCCGGGTACCCGCGGAGGGGAGGATATAACTCAAGACCTGAACTTAGAATCAGGCAACGAGCTAGACTCATTGGATAACATCCAAGAACCTAAACTTCAGAGTTCGGAAACTCCTTGGCCTCTGAGTCTCAGATTGGGTGAGGTTTCAGATTTAATTCCACCCACCCACCCGAACATAGGCGATCTATCCAAAATCAGGCAAAAGCCCGAAGAAACAGTACACCATTACTGGGCCAGATTCCTCCTGGTTATGAACAGGATAAAGGACTGCCGCGAGGAAGACGCAATCTCAACCTTCTGCAATAATTGCACGGACAAGGGAATCCTTAACGCCATAAGTCGTCGTGATATTACACGCCTTTCTGACTTGGCGTCCATAGTACAAATGTACTGTGTGATGGAAAGCGCCTGGAAAACCAAAATAAAATTTTGGGATAATCCGACCCTAAATAGAAACCCCGTCCGGAACAAAAGGGTGCATCATCGACAGACACCCGGGTTAAACACCAAAAAACAAAAACCCTCTACAGGGCATGGAACCGTACTGGAAGGATGGCTTAATGGACCCTGTAAAATTCATAGTACAGAGGACGCCACTCCAACTCACAGCCTTAGAGCATGTTGGATACTCTGGCAGGTGGCCAAAATTGGCGAAGACCTCCTAATTCCGGAGGCCGCAGAAATCCACCCCAGGGACACCAGTACAATCTTCGAGACTTTCGCATCAAATAGCATGCGAAAAAGAACACTTCGCAACATCGCCGAAGTCTACCAAGTAGCAACAATAAACCCATGGAGTGACACAGCTATTACTTTTAATGCCGGTGATGAACCTAAATTCCGAACAGCCCGAGCACCAGCCGCACTGGTCCTCAGTCCAATAGTGGGCTGAACCTCATTTATGAGGAAACCCTCCAAAAAATGGAAATAGACTGGAACCGCATTGAGCGAAGTAGCACAACCTTTAGAGGAATAATCCCCAGTCGGGAAGCGCGCTGTACAGGAAAAATCACACTAGATGTGGTGTTCGGCACGCCGGATAATTACAGGTCCGAAGAGGTCACGTTCCATGTGGCCCCGTTCAGTAGCGAATACCACGCTCTGCTCGGGCGGGAAGCATTTACAATCTTCCAAGCAATACCCCATTATGGGTACATGAAGCTCAAGATGCCCGGGCCAAATGGAATCATCACTCTCGCTAGTGATCCGGACATAGTACTCCGCGCCGAAAATAAGACAGCCGCACTGGCCCTTGAGGCACTATCCGAAGCCCTAGCGGCTGAGGAGCTAACTGCGATGCGCTCCACGGTGAACAGGGACGATGTGATACTCGACAAGAGATCCAAGTCCACCTCCTTTAAACCAGCGGATGAAATAATCAAATTCCAGGTCCATCCAACGGACCCCAATAAAACAGCTTCCATCAGGGCGCAATTAAACCCTGATGTAGATGGCGCACTGCGAGAATTCCTACGTGAAAATTGGGACATCTTCGCCTGGCACCCTTCAGACATGCCAGGAATCCCACGTAGGATGGCCGAACATAGCTTAAATATCCTAAAAGGATTCAAACCTGTCAAACAAGCTCTTCGGCGTTCTTCCAAACCTAAGAGACTGGCCATGGGAGAGGAGCTAGCCAAGCTATTGGAGGCCGGATTCATCAGAGATATAAAACATCCGGACTGGCTAGCAAACCTGGTGATGGTACCAAAGAAGGACAAATCTTGGCGCCTATGCGTTGATTTTAAAGACCTTAACAAGGCTTGCCCAAAGGATCCCTTCCTCCTCCCCCGCATTGATCAAATTATCGACGCCACCGCATGACACGACTCGTTGTGCTTCCTCGATGCATATTCCAGCCACCATCAAATCAAGATGGCAGAATCTGACCAAGCCGCAACGGCGTTCATCACACCATACGGCCCATTCTGCTTCAACACGATGCCCTTTGGGCTCAAAAACGCCGGCGCAACATATCAGCGCATGATTCAAACATGTCTGGCAATCCAGATCGGCAAAACAGTGGAGGCATACGTGGATGATGTGGTCGTAAAAACAAGACATGTCAAATCTCTAGTAGACGACTTGATGCTTACATTTGACAATCTCCGAACATACGACATCAAGCTCAACCCGGAAAAATGCGTTTTCGGCGTTCCAGCCAGAAAGCTCTTGGGCTTCATTGTATCCGGTAGAGGAATTGAAGCAAATCCCGCCAAGATCCGAGCTTTGTCACAATTGGATATCCCGAAAGACCTCAAACAGATACAAAAATTAACCGGATGCGTGGCGGCTCTAGGCCGCTTCATCTCCTGTTTGGGAGAAAAGGCACTACCCATCTATCACCTCCTTCGGCGCACTGAACACTTCGAGTGGACGGATGCCGCCACGGCCGGACTTGACGAAATAAAGGCCATATTGGCAACAAACCCAGTCCTGGCCGCGCCAAATATTGGCGAACCAATGCTATTGTACATTTGCAGCAACCCATCAGGTTGTAAGCGCAGTGCTCGTTGTCGAAAGAGAAACGGACGGACACAAATTCCCCCTTCAAAAGCCGGTCTACTATGTGTCCACTGTCCTCACTCCATGCAAATCACGGTACCCGCATTATCAAAAGATTGCATACGCGGTATTCATGGCATCCCGGAAGCTGCGACACTACTTTCAAGAGTGTTCGATAACAGTAGCCTCCGAAGTACCACTTAACGATATTATAAACAACCGCGAAGCAACGGGCCGGATTGCAAAATGGGCCATCAAGCTCCTCCCATTCGACATAACTTATAAGCCACGGCGAGCTATCAAGTCGCAAGTTTTGGCCGACTTCGTCGTAGAATGGACGGAGGCCGAACTCCCTAAAGAGTACGACACATATTCAAACTGGATCATACATTTCGACGGCTCTAAAATGTTGGCCGGTCTAGGGGTTGGCGTCGTTTTGACGTCGCCCACGGGAGACACAGTTCAATACGTACTCCAGATTATGCACACAGACTCCAACAATGCAGCCGAATATGAGGCCCTTTTACACGGTCTCCGGATGGCAGTATCCATGGGCATTCAACGCCTAGAGGTGCGAGGGGATTCGAACCTCGCAATATCCCAAATAAATGTAGACTTCGATGCCAAGGATCCAAAAATGGTAGCTTATCGCAACGCCATCCTAAAAATGTCAGCTCGGTTCGAAGGGCTCGAATTTCATCATATAGCCTGGGAGAACAATCAGGCGGCAGACGTCCTGGCACGCATCGGCACAAAACGCGACACAGTCCCCCCCAACATCTTCTTGGAACGGATGTTCAAGCCATCCGTAGTATGGGAAGGGGAATCCGGTAATAACATTCCGGACTCAACCGTACTGCCCGATGCCGAACAATCTGACACAATCGGAGGCTCTGCCAATGAAGTCACACCTTCAGCCCACGTAATAATGGCCGTTATCGCCCCGTGGACAGAACCATTCCTGGCCTACCTTACTAGGCAGGAACTCCCAGAAGACCAAAACAAGGCATGCTGCATAGTGCGGAGATCTAAAGCCTACAAAGTGCATGAGGGAGAGCTTTATAAGAAAAGCACTACCGGAGTCCTTCAAAGGTGCATCTCCGAAGAGGAAGGGCGGAACTTGCTGGCTAAAATTCACGCCGGACTCGGTACTCATCACGCTGCAGCTCGGTCCCTTGTAAGCAAGGCTTTCCGTACAGGCTTTTATTGGCCAACGGCCCGAGCAGACGCTCAGGACTTAGTCCAACAATGCGTCGGTTGCCAGCTTTTTGCAAACCAAAGCCATATGCCACTCACCGCCCTCCAAACTATCCCCATAACATGGCCCTTTGCGGTCTGGGGGCTTGACATGGTGGGACCCCTTAAAGGTGGAACCCACAAGAAAAAATACTTACTGGTCATGGTGGATAAGTTCGCCAAATGGATAGAAGCCAAGCCTGTTAAAACGGCCGAATCCGGGCCGGTGATAGACTTCATATCTGGGGTCATACACCGTTATGGCGTCCCCCACAACATCATCACTGATAACGGCACGAACTTTACGGTCGATGAGGTAAAACTCTGGTGCAAAAACATGGGCATTAAGCTCGATTATGCTTCCGTCTATCACCCACAAACTAACGGACATGTGGAACATGCAAATGGTCTTATCATGAGCGGCACCAAACCCAGATTAGTGCGGTCCCTTAAGGAATCTAACACGCACTGGGTGGAGGAGCTCGACTCTGTACTCTGGGGGCTGCGGACCACGCCGAATCGCACCACCGGATATACGCCATTCTTCATGGTGTACGGCGCAGAGGCAGTTTCGCCCTACGACATAATTCATGACTCACCTCGGGTGCGCATGTACGAAGAAACAGAGGCCGAGCTCGATCGGCAGGACAGTTTGGACGCATTGGAGGAAGAACGTGATGTGGCAAAAACCCGTTCCGCATTCTATCAACAGCAGGCTCGAAGATACCAAAGCAGAGAAGTACGGGCCAAAAATTACAACGTTGGCGAATTAGTTCTACGCCTGCCGGACAAGAAAAAGGACAAACTCAAGCCCAAGTGGGAATGTCCCTTCATAATTGACCAAGTCCTGACTGGTGGAGCGTACCGCCTACGAGATGCATCGGATAACCGACTCGAGCCGAACCCATGGAACGCAGCCTGTCTCTGAAGATTCTATGCCTAGCGCCGGACTCTGTGTTCGTCTCCTTCCTCTGTCCGTTTTTTATATACTGTCTGTCTTATATTTCTCTCCTTCTCCTCTCCTCTTATAGCCTTAAAAGGCTCATCACATGACGTGCTACTCGCACTCATTAAACCTGGGGGCTTCTTTTAACAAAAGCTTATTCACGCGGGCTTTATGCCCAACACATGTGTTACACTTCCGCATGTACCTTTTATTTCACCATTATATGCATCGATATGACTTAAGTTTTGGCCAAGCTGGGTTGCCTGGCTCCTGTGCTTACCCCTACGTTTCCGATTGTTCGGCTAGGTGGTAAAGGGAGCACCTCTGCGATTGTTACTGCCGGGTCAGCCGGATGTGCACCTCAGACTGGGTGAAGCCGAAAGCTAGCGTTCTTAAGGGAATATTCGGTCGGTGACCTGAAAGATGATTTTTCCAATTATTTATCTATGCGCCCCCAGACGATTTTTCCTGCGTCTTGTTCGCAGAATGGACATGCACTTTAGGGCATGCCTCCTAGGGAAAGGAACCCTTAACGGAACTATTCTCCCTGGAAGATGTTTCTTACTAACCATGTAATATAACATAACTAGTTGGGCACTTGTCTGTTCAAGCACTGATGACCCCTACGCCTGGTCTCCATGCATACCCCGGTTCTTATATAACCGCGAGGGTACTCGGACACACTCCGGACCGTCAGGTCCCGAGGTTGAAGCGAAAAGGTCGACCATGACAAAAGATCTACAATCCGGCTAGAAGGCATTACAAATGTCAATTAATTTACATAGTCACTCTGACTGTTTGTATTCCTCTTCAATACCATCTAACAGGCTGTCTAATTTGCAGTCCTGTTGGGAATACTTTGCAGCCAATTCTACTTGGCCGTATACTAAGCTTACAGGGATCTCCTTCCCATCGGGCCCCACAGGTTCGACCTCGGCCATGTGGTTTGGGTCAGCCTTTGTGCACCGCGTCTTCATCATGGCCCAGGCCTCCCTAGCGCCTTGACGACAGGCCGATATCTTCCACAATCGGAAGCGCCGCCGCGCTCCCTTCAGCTTCTCTGCAAGCTCTCGAAGGCCCTCGGGCATGGAGAGTGATGGCCATAAGGTTTGGGCAACGCCTTGCATCGCCTGCCGAACTCGCTCGTGTAGTTGTGAGAGTTCGGGAAGAAGGTCACCCGTAGAACCGGGCATCTCCTCTGCAGGACGACCTGTTAGCATACCTACAGACATCACTCTGTTAGTCGACTTCCTCGACGAACTCTTTTTTCACAGTTTGTTTAAGCACTTACTAAATATGCCGCGTTGAAGCCGCTGATTCTCCTTAACAAAGTCCGATAGCTGGGCACGAACATCTTTCAGTTCAACACCCAGCTTGGTGTTGGCATCCTGAAGATCATTCTTCTCCCGCCTCACCTTTATTAGCACACCCTCGCCAGCCTTTAGCCGGCGTAGGAGTTGTTGCTTGTCCGGATCTAGTCCGGCGCCATCTGCAATTTCATTTGTCAGATTTGCACATATGCCGCACTTCACACTTATCTTTTTGAAGCATATACTACCAGAGGGGGTCTCCTTAGGCTCCCCCGTCGCGGCTAGTGCGGCCTCAAGTTGGGCCTTGCACTCTTTTAGCTCCTGGGACAGTTGGGCATTCTTCTCTGAAAGAACCTGCGTATTACACGATCCTTAAATCAGTTATTCTAACTATTTCAAGTCTCGGGGGCTACTGATATATATAACCATTAAATTTTCTCACCCATATGTCTTTTACATATTGCTCCGTGGCTCTAGCTAGACCATTTTGAGCGGCACAGAGATACGCATCTCCCGAATTGAAGGCATCAAACGCCTCTTGGGAGAAACAAGCATCGCAAAGAATAGTCCGGCGACACTTGTGGTTCATGGCACTCTCCACCTCGGAAGGGGTGGCAGACAACCTATCCGCATCCTCTGTCGGAGGAGCATCCGGCGCGCACCTCGTGTTCGCCTCCGCCTCCGGGCCAGGCTGTGGAGCCTGGCTGGTGGAGGCGCAATTGGCAGCCTCTCCGGATATAGTCCGGCAAGGTCTCTTTGTCCTGAACAGAGCACGAATGTTAATATGCCTCGAAGGAATAACACCGGGGAATACAAAGGCGCGCTATACCTTTGCGCCGGCACCGCGGTCCGGACTACACTTCTTTTTATCCCACGGGGCCCCGCAGCCCCTCGTGGGCTGGCCGCCGTAGGCTCGGCCTCCCGCCTCAAGGACCTCCTCTGCAAAACACGGTTGTTATACGGTCATCAAAAACACGCGAGGACGGGTCCCCTTTCAAAGTACTGGGATTTCGGTCTCAGTTACCTAGGAGGCGGGGATTAGCTCTGGGTAATCGGCCGTAATGGCCACCAAGGCGTTGTCCTTGCTCAATTGATGGAATACCCCATCAATCAACTCCACATATATGTCCGGATCCTCTTGGGAGGCCGGGTCGAGGGACCGTCCCGGATCCTCGGGTTGTGGAGGGGGGCTGTTTATCTCTTTAACAGCCTGGCGCAGTTCCTGCGTTGAAGTCGTCAGACCATATATTTGACAGTAGGAATACAAAACGGATGGACAAGTGAAAGTGCTCACTTACCCAGTTCGGAGGATTATACATGGTAAATCCACCCTGAGGGTTGACGCAGAGGAATTCCTCCTCTTCTCCCTTGTACAAAGTGGACAAGATCTTTATCAGAGTGGCAGCCGAGTCCGGCCCCTTACGGCCGTGACGGGTGGCGTCATCCTCCCCGTTGAAATCCCACATGGGGTGACTTCTATATTGAAGCAGCTGCACCCCCCGCATAATGCATACGACCATGACTCCGATCATGGTTAGTCCGGAATGAGCCAATAATCTTATCCGACCCATCATGTAAAGGACGTCCTTCTCACTTTCTCTCTGAGAGCTTCGTGGACGCCAGCTTAGGCGCTTCTTCGGGGGAGCACTGTTGAACTCAGGGAGGCCAATCCGAACAGGATCCGGCCGCGGGACATCCTTTATGTAGAACCATTCCGAAGGCCAGTCCTCGGACGCCTTCTTTGGGGTTCTGGATAGATATCCGGTCCCGGCGATGTGGCACACTTCGGCTCCGCCCACTTCATATATTAACCCCTCTTGAGAACGGGGCACCAGGCAGAACAGCCTCTTCCACAGCGCGAAATGAGCCTCAACACCCAAGAAAAGCTCGCAAAGGGCAACGAAGCCCGCGATATGCAATATAGAGGCAGGCGTGAGGTTGTGCAGCTGGAGGCCACAGAACTCTAGAAGCCCCCAGAGAAACAGATGAATTGGAAATCCGAGTCCCCTTATTAGATAAGGGACAAGGCATACCCGCTCTCCTTTGGAGGGAGTGGGAGCGCTCTCCGCTTGCTCTCCGCCATTATAGGTGGCGAGTCCGGCTCGAATCGGGACCATGTAGGCCGGAGGGAGGAATCCCTTGGTCTGAAGCGATACTAGCTCGCTATGCGGGATGGAGCACCTCTCCCAGTCTCTAGGCTTAGGGCTGGAAGGGCGAGAGGAGGAGTTGCGACGGCTGGCCATGGTAGAATGGATCTTCGCTGGATGCGCTCTGATGACTACTCGCGGAGGGGAGAAGGTGTGGTTTCGATCTAAATCCCCATTCCTTTAAATAGGCGGTTCATTTACGCGGCTAGGGGTGTGAATGTAAAAACACCCAGACTTTTCGTATTCGTTTGACACGTGGAAGGTGGCCATTATTGGGCGTAGAAGCCAAGGAGCACTGCATTCGCAGAACACATGGCATTATTCAACAGGTACACGGAATCTGGAGGGGAACCCGTCTTGCAATGCCGAAGACAATTAGCATGCCGGGCTCGTCGTCATTGAAGCCTGGTTCGGGGGCTACTGAGGGAGTCCTGGATTTGGGGGTGTTCGGATGGACGGACTATACCTTCAGCCGGACTCCTGGACTATGAAGACACAAGATTGAAGACTTCGTCCCGTGTCTGGAAGGGACTTTCCTTGGCGTGGAAGGCAAGCTTGGCGATGCGGATATTTAGATCTCCTACCATTGTAACCGACCTTGTGTAACCCTAACCCTCTCCGGTGTCTATATAAACCGGAGGGCTTTAGTCCGTAGGACAACAAACAACATACAACAATCATACCATAGGCTAGCTTCTAGGGTTTAGCCTCCTTGATCTCGTGGTAGATCTACTCTTGTACTACCCATATCATCAATATTAATCAAGCAGGACATAGGGTTTTACCTCCATCGAGAGGGCCCGAACCTGGGTAAAATTTCGTGTCCCTTGTCTCCTATTACCATCCGCCTAGATGCACAGTTCGGGACCCCCTACCCGAGATCCGCCGGTTTTGACACCGACAATGGCCCCTCCAGGATCCTCCTCCATGGCCTCCGGTGATGATGGCCCCCTCCGACAGGGCGCCAAAGAGGGACTAGATTGATTTCTCGTGGCTACAGAGGCTTGCGGCGGCGAAACTTCCGATCTAGGTTAATTTTCTGAGGTTTCTGTATTTATAGGAATTTTTGGCGTCGGTCTCATGTCAAGGAGGTGCCCGAGGCGTCCACGAGGCAGGCCCACACGCCTGGGGGGGCGCCCCCACCCTCGTGGACGCCCCGGGACTCTCCTGGCCCAACTCTTTTACTCCGGGGTCTTCTTTTGGTCCATAAAAATCATAAAAAAATTGGCACGTCAATTGGACTCCGTTTGATATTCCTTTACTGTAAAACTTAAAAACAAGGAAAAACAGAAACTGGCACTGGGCACTAGGTTAATAGGTTAGTCCCAAAAATCATATAAAATAGCATATAAATGCATATAAAACATCCAAGGTTGATAATATAATAGCATGAATACTTCATAAACTATAGATACGTTGGAGACGTATCAGCATCCCCAAGCTTAATTCCTGCTCGTCCTCGAGTAGGTAAATGATAAAAGAAATAATTTATGAAGTGTGAATGCTAGCAAGTGCATATGTTTCATCAATGATAGTTTCAATCACTTTTCTAGCATCATTATATATCATAACAATAGCTCATTTTTATAAAAGTTTTCATGATCAAGTAACAAGCTATTCACATGTTAAAGTATAGATCATAAACTTTCTTGAAAACTAATAAACTGTGCTCTTAGTCATCAAACAATTACAATTCATCTTATTTTCAGGAAGGGTCTATGTCAGAGCTTTGTTTTAGCAAACTCCACATACTCAACTATCATTTAATCTTTCATAATTGCTAACACTCATGTGATATTTATGGGGTCAAAGTTTTAACCGGACACAGAGAAAGATAGGGGCTTATAGATTCGCCTCCCAACCTTTTACCTCAAGGGTAATGTCAACAATAATAGTTCATAATAACTTACATCCAATTGGATATATATACCATGATCTTTCCAACACAATGTGCTTGCCGAAGGATAAAATGTAAAAAGGAAAGGTGAAGATCACCATGACTCTTGCATAAGGATAAAAGTAAAAGATAGGCCCTTCGCAGAGGGAAGCAGAGGTTGTCATGCGCTTTTATGGTTGGATGCACAAAATCTTAATGCAAAAGAACGTCACTTTATATTGCCACTTGTGATATGGACCTTTATTATGCAGTCCGTCGCTTTTATTTCTTCCACATCACAAGATCGTATAAAGCTTATTTTCTCCACATTAATAGATCATACATATTTAGAGGGCAATTTTTACTGCATGCACCGATGACTACTTACTTGAAGGATCTTACTCAATCCATAGGTAGGTATGGTGGACTCTCGTGGCAAGACTGGTTTAAGGAATGTTTATAAGCACAAGTAGTATATCTACTTGGTGCAAAGAATTTGGCTAGCATGAGGGGGAAAAGCAAGCTCAACATGTTGGATGATCCAAGACAATATACTTTATTTCGAATATAAGAAAACATGACCCATTACGTTGTATTCCTTGCCCGACATCAACCTTTTAGCATATCATATTTTAATGAGTGCTCACAATTACAAAAGATGTCCAAGATAGTATATTTATATGTAAAATCACTCTTCCTTTGGTATTCTCTCATGAATTGTTCAAGTGACCAATTCTATGTTTGCTAACTTTCAATAAGTTTACTACCTATAATTATTCTTTGTGAAGTCATTACTCCCCATGGTATAAGCATATGAACCATATATAAATTAAGATTTATGACATTCAATTCATTCAACCATTTACTCATAGGATATACGTGAAGCACGTGAGTAAATGACAAACTACTCCAAAAGATAATAGTGAAGGACACTGAGTAGTCAAATAGTTAACTAGCCAAGGGAGGATTCTTTTTCATTTAATGTTTCAGATCCAATGATTTTTTTCAAACAACAAGTAAAATTGAAAACACGCTCCAAGCAAAACACATATCATGTGACGAATAAAAATATAGCTCCGAGTAAGGTATACCGATAGTTTTGAAGACGAAAGAGGGGATGCCTTCCGGGGCATCCCCAAGCTTAGGCGCTTGAGTCTTCCTTGAATATTACCTTGGGGTGCCTTGGGCATCCCCAAGCTTATGGTCTTTCCACTCCTTGTTCTCCTCATATCGATATCTCACCCAAAGCTTGAAAACTTCACTCACACAAAACTTAACGAAACTTCGTGAGATAGGTTAGTATGATAAAGAGTAAACCATTCACTTTGGTACTGTCAAAGACAAGGTTCATAGTTGTTGTCACATAATGCCTACTGTGCCTTATCATTTCTACAATTTATATTGAGAAATATAAGCCATAGAAACTAGAAAACAAGCAAACTATGCAATGAAAGCAGAATTTGTCAGAAACAGAACAGTCTGTAATGATCTGAACAGCAACCATACTTCTGCTACTCCAAAAATTACGAAATAAATTGGTGGACGTGAGGAATTTGCCTATTAATCTTCTGAAAAAAGAATCAACTCAAAAGCACTCTTCTGTGAAAAAATGATAGCTAATCTCGTGAGCGCAAAGTTTCTGTTTTTTTTACAGCAAGATCACATTAACTTTCACCCAAGTCTTCCCAAAGGTCTTACTTGGCACTTTATTGAAACAAAAACTATAAAACATGATTAATACAGTAGCTTAATCATGTAGACACATAAAAACAGTAAGGGTAAATATTGGGTTGTCTCCCAAGAAGCGCTTTTCTTTAATGCCTTTTAGCTAGGCATGATGATTTCAATGATGCTCACATAAAAGATAGGAATTGAAACATAAAGAGAGCATCATGAAGAATATGACTAGCGTATTTAAATCTAACCCACTTCCTATTCCTAGGGACTTTGTGAGCACATAATTTATAGGAACAAGAATCAACTAGCATAGGAAGGCAAAACAAGTATAACTTCAAAACTTTAAGCACATAGAGAGGAAACTTGATATCATTGCAATTCCTATTAGCATATATTCCTCCTTCATAATAATTTTCAGTAGCATCATGAATGAATTCAACAATATAACCATTACATAAGGCATTCTTTTCATGATCTACAAGCATACAAAATTTTCTACTCTCCACATAAGCAAAATTCTTCTCATTCGGAATGGCAGGATCACTAGTTCCTAAAGTTGACACTCTTCCAAACCCGCTTTAGATGATAGTATTATTCATACTCAAAAAGATATAAGTGAAGTTAATGGAGCATCCTACAATTAATATAGGCTAACCAATATCCATGCTCAAAATGTATAAGTGAAGCACACGAAGCATTCTATAAAACCATACTCAAAAAAGATTTAGGTGAAGCACAAAGAGCAATTCTATAAGATCATACTTAAAAGATATAAGTGAAGCACATGAAGTATTCTATAAATTGATGAAGGTACATCTCATACTAGCATGGTTCTTAAAGAAAAATAAAAACACAAAGGACACAAATCATGTGAACAAAACAAAAACCAAGGTATACCGATATTTGTTGAAGAAGAAAGATGGGATGTCAACTGGGGCATCCCCAAGCTTAGATGCTTGAGTATCCTTTGAAATATTTACTTGGGGTGCCTTGGGAATCCCCAAGCTTGAACTCTTGCCTCTCCGTATTCTTCTCATATTGATTGCTCCTCGATCTTTGAACACTTCATCCACACAAAACTTTAACAAAAACTTTGTGAGATCCGTTAGTGTAATAAAGCAAATCACTACCTTTAGGTACTGTAATGAACTCATTATTTATTTAAATTGGTCTTAAACCCATCGTATTCCAACTTCTCTATGGTTCATACCCCCCGATACTAGCCATAGATTCATCAAAATAAGCAAACAACACACGCAAAACAGAATCTGTCAAAAACAGGACAGTCTGTAGTAATCTGGAATTTTAGAAAACTTCTGTAACTCCAAAAATTATAAAATAAATTTTAAAATTTGAAATATTTGTACAGAAGTAATTTGCAAAAAAATTCAGACCCATTTGACTTTCCAGTAAAAAATTTAAATTCACGCACTACAGCCAAAGATTCTGTTTTTGTTCTGCACATAGTAAACAAGCAATCTAATCATCCTAAAACCAAAGCTTGGCACATTATTTTATTACACAAGGGGATAATTATTTATAGAGAAACTTCCATGAAAAATTCTACATTGTTTCCATGAGCATGAACACAAGTGCTCAAGGTCGACCCTCACTTCTCCAATGCATAACTTTCCAATCACTTCTCTTTTTGAAAAACTTTTTAGGTATGAGAGGCAAGTAATATTTTTTTTGTATTTTCATTATTAAAAAAATTGTATGTTTCACCCACAACTAAACATAAAAAAAAAGGAAAAACAAAATCTACTTAGTGAAGAAAACAAACAAGCACACACGAGAATATCAACCCCACGCTATTGCACCCCTGCAACGGCGCTAGAAAAGAGCTTGATAATCCCCAAGTGCAGGGAATCATCGTAGCAATTTTCAAAGGTGGAAGTGATAAGTATGGAGTGTCGAACCCACAAGGAGCTAAAGGTAAGATCAATATTCTCTCAAGCCCTATCTGCGACTGATACGACTCTATGTACACCGAACGTTTGCTTCCAACTAGAAACGAGAAATAAAACTACGTTGTGGGTATGAAGAGGATAACTTTACATGGTATCGGAGAGCTAAAATATAAAAGTAGGTGCTGTTATCATAAATTTAGAATATATTACTAAATATTATAAATAGCGAGTGTGGAATAATGATGGGTCGATGTGCGGAATTATCCTAGGCAATTGTTAACAAGACCGGTAATCACTATTGCAATTTCATATGAGGGAGAGGCATAAGCTAACATACTTTCTCTTCTTGGATCATATGCACTTATGATTGGAACTCTAGCAAGAATCCACAACTACTAAAGATCATTAAGGTAAAACCCAACCATAGCATTAAAGCATCAAGTCCTCTTTATTGCCATACGCAACAACCCCCTTACTCGGGTTTGTGTTTCAGTCACTCACCAACCCACTATAAGCGAATCATGAACATATTGCAACACCCTACAGCGGGAATCCCTCATACTTGCGCGACACGGAGAGCACCATAAGACAACACCAATAATAAAACATACAACTCATACCAATCTAGATCATCAATCAACCCAAAGACAAAGGATATCTACTCAAAACATCATAGGATGGCGACACATCATTGGATCATAATATGTGGCATAAAGCACCATGTTCAAGTAGGTATTACAGTGGGGTGCGGAGAGTGGACCGTGTAAAAGAGATGAGGATGGTGATGATGGTGGTGATTTTGATGAAGACGATCACCGCGGCGATGATTCCCCTCCCGATGGCACTCCGGCGCCACCAAGAGAGAGGAGGAGAGGTTATCCCCCTTGTGCTTCCTCCTCCATGGCCTCCCCCTAGATGGGGAGAGGTTCTCCCTCTGGTCCTTGGCCTTCATGGCGATGATGGCCCCTCCGGGATCCTCCTCCATGGCCTCCGGTGATGATGGCCCCCTCCGGCAGGTCGCCAGAGAAGGCCTAGATTGATTTCTCGTGGCTACAGAGGCTTGCGGCGGTGGAACTTCCGATCTAGGTTAATTTTCCGAGGTTTCTGTATTTATAGGAATGTTTGGCTTCGGTCTCACGTCAAGGAGGTGCCCGAGGCGTCCACGAGGCAGGCCCACGCACCTGGGGGGCGCACCCCCACCCTCGTGGATGCCCCGGGACTCTCCTGGCCAAACTCTTCTACGCCGGGGTCTTCTTTTGGTCCATAAAAAATTGCCAAAAATTGGCACATTAATTGGACTCCGTTTGATATTCCTTTTCTGTAAAACTCAAAAACAAGGAAAAAACAAAAACTGGCACTGGGCACTAGGTTAATAGGTTAGTCCCAAAAATCATATAAAATAGCATATAAATGCATATAAAACATCCAAGGTTGATAATATAATAGCATGAATACTTCATAAATTATAGATACGTTGGAGATCTATCAAGGGTGCATGACCATAAAAGATATTACTCATATAAATAGAACAACCATTATTCTCTGATTTAAATGAATAACCGTCTCGCTTCAAACAAGATCCAGATATAATGTTCATGCTCAACACTGGCACCAAATAACAGTTATTCAGGTCTAAAACTAATCCCGAAGGTAGATGTAGAGGTAGCGTGCCGACGGCGATCACATCGACCTTGGAACCATTTCTGACGCGCATCGAAACCTCGTCCTTAGCCAATCTTCATTTAATCCATAGCCCATGTCTCGAGTTGCAAATATGAGCAACCGAACCAGTATCAAATACCTAGGCGCTACTATGAGCATTAGTGAGGTACACATCAATAACATATGTATATTAAATATACTTTTGTTCACTTTGCCATCCTTCTTATCCGCCAAATACTTGGGGCAGTTCCGCTTCCAGTGACCAGTCCCTTTGCAGTAGAAGTGCTACCTCTTGAGCACTGCATTGGTTTTCCCTTGAAGAGGAAAGGGTGACGTAGTAAAGTAGCGTAAGTATTTCCCTAAGTTTTTGAGAACCAAGGTATCAATCCAGTACGAGGCTACGCTCGAGTCCCTCGCACCTACACAAACAAATAAGAACCTCGCAACCAACGCGATAAAGGGGTTGTCAATCCCTTCACGGTCACTTACGATAGTGAGATCTGATAGATATGATAAGATAATATTTTTTGGTATTTTTATGATAAAGAGAAATAAAGATGCAAAGTAAAATAAAAGGCAAAGGAAATAGCTAAGTGTTGGAAGATTAATATGATGGAAAATAGACCCGGGGGCCATAGGTTTCACTAGTGGCTTCTCTCAAGAGCATAAGTATTACGGTGGGTGAACAAATTACTGTCGAGCAATCGATAGAGTTGAGCATAGTTATGAGAATATCTAGGTATGGTCATGTATATAGGCATCACGTCTGTGACAAGTAGACCGGCTCCTGCCTGCATCTACTACTATTACTCCACACATCGACCGCTATCCATCATGCAACTAGAGTATTAAGTTCATAAGAACAGAGTAACGCTTTAAGCAAGATGACATGATGTAGAGGGATAAACTCATGCAATATGATATAAACCCCATCTTGTTATCCTCGATGGCAAACATACAATACGTGCCTTGCTGCCCCTGCTCTCACTGGAAAGGACACCGCAAGATTGAACCCAAAGCTAAGCACTTCTCCCATTGCAAGAAAGATCAATCTAGTAGGCCAAACCAAACTGATAATTCGAAGAGACTTCAAAAGATAACCAATCATACATAAAAGAATTCAGAGAAGATTCAAATATTGCTCATAGATAATCTTGGTCATAAACCCACAATTCATCAGTCCCGACAAACACACCGCAAAATAAGATTACATCAAATAGATCTCCAAGAGAATCGAGGAGAACTTTGTATTGAGATCCAAAGAGAGAGAAGAAGCCATCTAGCTAATAACTATGGACCCGAAGGTCAGAGGTAAACTAATCACACATCATCGGAGAGGCTATGGTGTTGATGTAGAAGCCCTCCGTGATCAATGCCCCCTCCGGCAGGACGCCGAAGAAGGCCCCAAGATGGGATCTCACGGGTACAGAAGGTTGCGGTGGTGAAATTAGGTTTTTGTGGATGCCTCTGATGGTTTGGGGGTATGTAGGTATATATAGGAGGAAGAAGTACGTCGGTGGAGCAACATGGGCCCCATGAGGGTGGAGGACGCGCCTGGGGGAGGTGGGCGCGCCCCCCTACATCGTGCTCTCCTCGTTTATTACTTTACGTAGACTACAAGTCCTCTGGATCACGTTTGTTCCAACAATCACATTGCCGAAGGTTGAAGGAAATATGCCCTAGAGGCAATAATAAAGTTATTATTTATTTCCTTATATCATGATAAATGTTTATTATTCATGCTAGAATTGTATTAACCGGAAACATAATACATGTGTGAATACATAGAGAAACAGAGTGTCACTAGTATGCCTCTACTTGACTAGCTCGTTGATAAAAAAAATGGTTAAGTTTCCTAGCCATTGACATGGGTTGTCATTTGATTAATGGGATCACATCATTAGGAGAATGATGTGATTGACATGACCCATTCCGTTAGCTTAGCACACGATCGTTGCTATTGCTTTCTTCATGACTTATACATGTTCCTATGACTATGAGATTATGCAACTCCCGTTTACCGGAGGAACACTTTGTGTGCTACCAAACGTCGCAACGTAACTGGGTGATTATAAAGGTGCTCTACAGGTGTCTCCGAAGGTACTAGTTGAGTTTGGCGTATTTCGAGATTAGGATTTGTCACTCCGATTGTCGGAGCGGTATCTCTGGGCCCTCTCGGTAATGCACATCAATTAAGCCTTGCAAGCATTGCAACTAATGAGATAGTTGTGGGATGATGTATTACGGAACGAGTAAAGAGACTTGCCGGTAACGAGATTGAATTAGGTATTGAGATACCAACGATCGAATCTCGGGCAAGTAACATACCGATGACAAAGGGAACAACGTATGTTGTTATGCGGTTTGACCAATAAAGATCTTCGTAGAATATGTGGGAGCCAATATGATCATCCAGGTTCCGCTATTGGTTATTGACCAGAGACGTGTCTCGGTCATGTCTACATAGTTCTCGAACCTGTAGGGTCCGCACGCTTAACGTTACGATGACAGTTATTATGAGTTTATATGTTTTGATGTACCAAAGGTTGTTCGGAGTCCCGGATGTGATCACTGACATGACGAGGAGTCTCAAAATGGTCAAGACATGAAGATTGATATATTGGAAGCCTATGTTTGGATATCAGAAGTGGTCCGGGTGAAAATGTGATTTTACTGGAGTACCGGAGGGGTTACCGGAACCCCCGGGAACTTAATGGGCCTTAGTGGGCCTAGGTGGAAGAGAGGAGTGGAGGCAAGGGCTGGCCGCGCGCCCCTCCCCCCTAGTCCTAATAGGACAAGGAGAGGGGGGCAGCGCCCCCCTTTCTTCCTTCTCCTCCACTCCTTCCCCTTCCCAAGTCCTAATCCAACTAGGAATGAAAGGGGGAGTCCTACTCCCGGTGGGAGTAGGACTCCTCCGGCACGCCTCCTCCTATGCCGGCCGCACCCCCTTGCTCCTTTATATACGGGGGCAGGGGGGCACCCCATAGACACAACAATTGATCAAGTTGATCTTTTAGCCGTGTGCGGTGCCCCCTTCCAGCATAGTCCACCTCGATAATACTATAGCGGTGCTTAGGCGAAGCCCTGCGTCGGTAGAACATCAACATCGTCACCACGCCTTCGTGCTGACGAAACTCTCCCTCAACACTCGGCTGGATCGGAGTTCGAGGGACGTTGATACGTGTCCAACGTATCTATAATTTTTGATTGCTCCATGCTATATTATCTACTGTTTTAGGCAATATTGGGCTTTATTATCCACTTTTATATTATTTTTGGGACTAACCTATTAACCGGAGGCCCAACCCAGATTTGTTGTTTTATGCCTATTGCAGTGTTTCGAGGAAAAGGAATATCAGACGGAGTCAAAACGGAACAAAATCAACTAGAGAAGTTATTTTTGGAAGGAAACCTACCTGATAGACTTGGACTCTACGTCAGAAGATACGGGAGCTGGCCACGAGGGTAGGGGGCGCGCCCCCTGCCTCGTGGGGCCCCCGCAGCTCCACCGACGTACCCCTTGCACCCATATATACCCACGTATCCTAAAACTTCCAGAACAGAGATTAGATCTGGAGTTCCGCCGCCGCAAGCCTCTGTAGCCACCAAAACCTATTCGGGACCCTATTCTGGCACCCTGCCGAAGGGGGGAACCCTCACCGGTGGCCTTCTTCATCATCCCGGTGCTCTCCATGATGAGGAGGGAGTGGTTCACCCTCGGGGCTGAGGGTATGTACCAGTAGCTATGTGTTTGATCTCTCTCTCTCTCTCTCGTGTTCTTGATTTGGCACAATCTTGATGTATCACGAGCTTTGCTATTATAGTTAGATCTTATGTTTCTTCTTCCCCTCTTCTCTCTTGTAATGGATTGAGTTTCCCCTTTGAAGTTATGTTATCGGATTGAGTCTTTAAAGATTTGAGAACACTTGATGCATGTCTTGCCGTGAATATTTGTGGTGACAATGGGATATCATGTGCCACTTGATGTATGTTTTGGTGACCAACTTGCGGGTTCCGCCCATGAACCTATGCATAGGGGTTGGCACACGTTTTCGTCGTGATTCTCTGGTAGAAACTTTGGGCACTCTTTGAGGTTCTATGTGTTGGATTGAGTAGATGAATTGAGATTGTGTGATGCATATCGTATAATCATACCCACGGATACTTGAGGTGACATTGGAGTATCTAGGTGACATTAGGGTTTTGGTTGATTTTTGTCTTAAGGTGTTATTCTAGTACGAACTCTAGGGCTGTTTGTGACACTTATTGGAATAGCCCAATGGATTGATTGGAAAGAATAACTTTGAGGTGGTTTCGTACCCTATCATAATCTCTTCGTTTGTTCTCCGCTATTAGTGACTTTGGAGTGACTCTTTGTTGCATTTTGAGGGATAGTTATATGATCCAACTATGTTATTATTGTTGAGAGAACTTGCATTAGTGAAAGTATGAACCCTAGGCCTTGTTTCCTAGCATTGCAATACCGTTTACGCTCACTTTTACGGTTCGCTACCTTGCTGTTTTTATATTTTCAGTTTACAAAAACCTATATCTACCATCCATATTGCACTTGTATCACCATCTCTTCGCCGAACTAGTGCACCTATACAATTTACCATTGTATTGGGTGTGTTGGGGACACAAGAGACTCTTTGTTATTTGGTTGCAGGGTTGCTTGAGATAGACCATCTTCATCCTACGCCTCCCATGGATTGATAAACCTTAGGTCATCCACTTGAGGGAAATTTTCTACTGTCCTACAAACCTGTGCACTTGCAGGCCCAACAACGTCTACAAGAAGAAGGTTGTGTAGTAGACATCAAGCTCTTTTCTGGCGCCGTTACCGGGGAGGCTAGGTAAGTGAAGGTATATCTTTAGATCTTGCAATCGAATCCTTTTGTTTCTTGTTTTAGCACTAGTCTAGTTTATAAAAGAAAATTACAAAAAAATGGAATTGAGTTGGTCTCATACGCTTCACCTCTTTAATGTCTTTCGTGAGTATGATGGAAAGGAAAATTGTGCCAAAGTGTTAGAAGAAGAAATCTATAAAATGTTTGGCACTAAATATTTGAATGATGAGCATGATTGCAATGTTGTTAGTACGAATTCTTTGAATATCCATGATGCTAATGATGATTGCACTAGTTATGATGAAAATTTCTCCTATAAACATGTCAATTTTTGTGGAGTAGATTGGGCTTGCAAGTACACACCAAATAGGGAAGATAGATATTGCAAGAGGCATGAGTACTTAGAAACCAAATTGTTGCAAGAAGAGCCAGATGAATGTGCTGAAAGATTCAATATTTTTTGTGCCCCTTGTGAACTTTGCAACGAACATGGTCATTTAAAGCTCCAGTGCTATTTGTTTCATGATCAAGTCGTGTCCAAATATTGTGATAATTAGATTACCCTTGAGCATCATAAAGAGCTTAGCTTTCTTTTGGGTTATGAAGAAATGAAACGTATAACTGAGGGTATTCCAAAATTTAATCTTGATAGAGTTCTTGATTTTGATCTAGAGAAGATTTATATGTATTGTGCGGTGAATTGTATTGAAAATCCTTATATTTCCAACTACATAAAGAAAAGAAAACAAATAGAAGATGAAGAGAATACTAATGAAAGGGAAGAGACTTCCCAATATCCTCCTATTATTTCTTATGATGAATCAGGTAACGAGGAGGAGCCTTCTATTCAACCAATCTCATTAATAAGGAGCTCCAAAAAGAGGATTGAACCCACACATGATGTGGTGAAGAAGAAGAAAAGAAAAAGGAAGAGAGGTAAAAAGGTATCTCTCCCAAATAAAGTTGCTCCTATTATTGTTGTGCCTCATGAAAATGAAGATGATACACTTGATGATGATCTCGTTATGCCTATTGCTTGTTGTGATGATTATGATTGGGAAGATAATGATACTTCTTATGATCTTGAAAATCTTTTTGGCACTTGCTTGGAAGAACATAATAATTGCTATACTATCGGTGCTATCTATACTATTAATGATGAGAGTGATTATGCTTATGATATGAAAAGGCCCAAGCTTGGGGAAGCTATGTTTGATGAGGATGACATATTTGAGAATATATTTGCTGTAATTAATGTTTGTCCCAAGCTTGGGGATGCTATGTTTAATAATGATGATATTTTTAGACTCTCAAGTTTTGATATGCAAAGTAGTTATGATGATAGCATGCCTTTTACCTATGATGATTGTATTTATGAAGTGGGTTTGGAAGAGTGTCAACTTTAGGAAGTAGTGATCCCACAATATTGGAGGATGTTGAATCTTATAATATTTATCAAAGTGGATTTGGAGAGTTCAGGACTTTATTTAGTGATATATCCACTATTTCGGAAGAGGTTTCAATCGATTATGATGAGAACAAAGTTGCTACTTATGATGATTATTGTGATAAAACTTATGCTATAAAGAGTAGTGATGATTATATTTATAAAACTTGTCATGATTATGAATACCCTTTCTCTGAACATTACTCTTTTAATGTGGAAACAATTTATTGTATTCAAGTCTCTTTTGATACTCCCACTATTCAAGAGAAGAATTTTGCTTATGTGGAGAGTAATAAAATTTCTATGCTAGTAGATCATGAAAAGAATGATTTAGGTGCTGGTTATATTGTTGAATTCATTCATGATGCTACTGAAAATTATTCAGACTTCCATTGATGGCCCCGATAGGTCTTTCTATAGCATCATTGTTTATCAGCTTAGAGAGGATGGAGGGGTTATCCAAGGTACTAAAACCCGGGAGAGAACCCCTAACCCTTTTTGATTCAGACATGGCGAAAGAAAGGCGAGCGGAAAAGAGAGGGCGAATAAAAACGGCAAAGGTGAAGTGGGGGAGAGGAAAACGAGAGGCAAATGGCAAATAATGTAATGCAAGGGATAAGGTTTTTGATGGGTACTTGGTATGTTGACTTTTGCGTAGACTCCCCGACAACGGTGCCAGAAATCCTTCTTGCTACCTCTTGAGCACTGCGTTGGTTTTCCCTTCAAGAGGAAAGGGTGATGTAGTAAAGTAGCGTAAGTATTTCCCTTAGTTTTTGAGAACCAAGGTATCAATCCAGTAGGAGGTTGCGCTCGAGTCCCTCGCACCTACACAAACAAATAAGAACCTCGCAACCAACGCGATAAAGGGGTTGTCAATCCCTTCACGGTCACTTACGAGAGTGAGATCTGATAGATATGATAAGATAATATATTTGGTATTTTTATGATAAAGAGAAATAAAGATGCAAAGTAAAATAAAAGGCAAAGGAAATAGCTAAGTGTTGGAAGATTAATATGATGGAAAATAGACCCGGGGGCCATAGGTTTCACTAGTGGCTTCTCTCAAGAGCATAAGTATTACGGTGGGTGAACAAATTACTGTCGAGCAATTGATAGAATTGAGCATAGTTATGAGAATATCTAGGTATGATCATGTATATAGGCATCACGTCCGTGACAAGTAGACCGACTCCTGCCTGCATCTACTACTATTACTCCACACATCGACCGCTATCCAGCATGCATCTAGAGTATTAAGTTCATAAGAACAGAGTAACGCTTTAAGCAAGATGACATGATGTAGAGGGATAAGCTCATGCAATATGATATAAACCCCATCTTGTTATCCTCGATGGCAACAATACAATACGTGCCTTGCTGTCCCTGCTGTCATTGGGAAAGGACACTGCAAGATTGAACCCAAAGCTAAGCACTTCTCCCATTGCAAGAAAGATTAATCTAGTAGGCTAAACCAAACTGATAATTCGAAGAGACTTGAAAAGATAACCAATCATACATAAAAGAATTCACATAAGATTCAAAAATTGCTCATAGATAATCTTGATCATAAACCCATAATTCATCGGTCCCGACAAACACACCGCAAAAGAAGATTACATAAAATAGATCTCCAAGAGAATCGAGGAGAACTTTGTATTGAGATCCAAAGAGAGAGAAGAAGCCATCTAGCTAATAACTATGGACCCGAAGGTGTGAGGTAAACTAGTCACACATCATCGGAGAGGCTATGGTGTTGATGTAGAAGCCGTCCGTGATCAATGCCGCCTCCGGTAAGACGCCGGAAAAGGCCCCAAGATGGGATCTCACGGGTACAGAAGGTTGTGGCGGTGAAATTAGGTTTTCGTGGATGCCTTTGATGGTTTGGGGTACGTAGGTATATATAGGAGGAAGAAGTACGTCCGTGGAGCAACGTGGGCCCCACGAGGGTGGAGGGCGCGCCCAGGGGTGGTGGGTGCGCCCCCCTACCTCATGCTTGATAACCCACAAGTATAGAGGTCGCAACAGTTTTCGAGGGTAGAGTATTCAACCCAAATTTGTTGATTCGACACAAGGGGAGCCAAAGAATATTCTCAAGTATTAGCAGTTGAGTTGTCAATTGAACCACACTTGGATAACTTAGTATCTGCATCAAGGTATTTAGTAGCAAAGTAATATGATAGTAGTGGTAACGGTAACAAAAGTAAAGAAGCAAAAGAAATATTTTTGTGTTTTGTAGTGATTGTAACAGTAGCAACAGAAAAGTAAATAAGCGAGGACCAATATAGGAAAAGCTCATAGGCATTGGACCGGTGATGGAGAATTATACCAGGTGCGGTTTATCATGTAACAGTCATAACATAGGGTGACATAGAACTAGCTCCAATTCGTCAATGTAATGTAGGCATGTATTCCGAAAATAGTCATACGTGCTTATGGAAAAGAACTTGCATGACATCTTTTCTCCTACCCTCCCGTGGCAGTGGGGTCCTAATGGAAACTAAGGGATATTAAGGCCTCCTTTTAATAGAGAAGCGGAACAAAGCATTAGCACATAGTGAATACATGAACTCCTCAAACTATGGTCATCACCGGGAGTGGTCCCGATTATTGTCACTTCGGGGTTGCCGGTTCATAACACATAGTAGGTGACTATAGACTTGCAAGATAGGATCAAGAACACACATATATTCATGAAAACATAATAGGTTCAGATCTAAAATCATGGCACTCGGGCCCTAGTGACAAGCATTAAGCATAGCAAAGTCATAGCAACATCAATCTCAGAACATAGTGGATACTAGGGATCAAACCCTAACAAAACTAACTCGATTACATGATAGATCTCATCCAAGCCATCACCGTCACTACAAAAAAAGACACATCCGTGACATTTTGGGCCGAACGAATTTTTTTTCTGTCATACATATGACACTTCTATGACGATAATTGTGACAAAACCCGGTATCATCATAGATATGGTGGGCTCCTACTTCTATGACAAAAAATCATGATAGAAAATGGGATTTTCGTCCTGGGCGGGCCGGAGACGCAGCTGCATGACATTCTTTGGGCCGTCCATGACGGAAAAAACCGTGGTAGAAGTGAGGGGGAGGAAAATTTCGGGGAGTTCCCGGTTACGGTGGAAGGTCGGGGCCGAGCGATGCGCGTTTCTCTCGTACACATACGCGCGTGTGTGCGAGGCGTTGGCTCTAACTAAACCCGAGTGAGGCGTTGGGCTCTAACTGAACCCGAGCGATTGCACTGCAGGCTACGCGTTACTGAACCCGAGCGATCGATCGATGGCTGTTAACTGAACCCGATCTTGCGATTCCTTGGTTACTGCTGCTAACTGAAGCCGATCGATGGGATGAACAGTGAGCGTTGCGGGGGGGTTTGGATGAACAGTGAGCGGTGGCGTTGCCTCTGGATGAACAGGACCCCGTGGTGTGGTGGAGGGCTGGATGAACAGTAGACGGTGGAGGGGTGCCTGTGGAGGGGTGGATGAACAGGACCCCGTGGTGTGGAGGGCAGGATGAACAGTAGATGGTGGAGGGGTGCCCATGGAGGGGTGGTTGAACACGACCCCGTGGTGTGGAGGGCTGGATGAACAGTAGACGGTGGAGGGGTGGTTGAATAGTAGCCGGTGGAGTAGCGCGCAGTGGAGGATGGATGAATAGGAGCCTGTGGAGGCTGGAGGAGGTCGACGGTGGATGAACAGTAGCTCGTGGAGGCTGGAGGGGGTCGACGGTGGAGATGAACAGTATCCCGTGGAGTCCCGTTTTGCGGTACGCCACACCCCTCCCGATGAACAGGACCCCCGTTTCGACCGTAGCGCTCCAACACAAGTCCGTTTCCTCAATTTTGCGGTACGCCACACCCCTCCCGATCAACAGGACCCCCGTTTCGACCGTAGGAGGTCTGTTTCCTCCGTTTTGCGGTATGCCACACCCCTCCCAATCAACAGGACCCCCGTTTCGACCGTAGGAGGTCCGTTTCCTCCATTTTGCGGTACGCCACACCCCTCCCGATCAACAGGACCCCCGTTTCGACCGTAGGAGGTCCGTTTCCTCCGTTTTGCGGTACGCCACACCCCTCCCGATCAACAGGACCCCCGTTTCGACCGTAGGAGGTTCGTTTCCTCCGTTGTGCGGTACGCCAGGCCTCATTTCCATTGCCTCTTCCATCCAAGCCCTCCCGATGAACACGACCACGCATTCCGTTCCGACCCAGCCGTGTTGCCTCCCAATGAACACGACGCATTCCGTTGCCTCCCCATGAACACGACGACGATGCTGTTTCTCCGTTCCGACCCAGCCATGTACACGAGCCCTCGCCGTACGTATGCGCGAGTAGGCGTTCGAGACCCCACCCGTATGTACACATACGTGGTCGTATTTTCTTTCTTGCACCCTGGCCATTGTACGTACGTGTACATGCTACGTGCGCGCCTCTACTATGACACATGTGCGCCTCTACATCCACCAGTATATATGTACGTACACGTTCGCGACCAGAATGACAACGCTATGTACGCTTCGACCAGGTGGGTCCCGACTGTCAGGCACTTCCTTGCGTGCGAAGGTGTAGCTGGTGGGTCCCAGCAGTCAGGGGGCGAATCGTTTTTTTTGCCCGGACGCACTTTCTTGCGCGCGAAGATGTAGCTGGTGGGTCCCAACAGTCAGGGGGCTGGTGGGTCCCAGCAGTCAGGGGGGCGAATTGTTTTGTTTTTTTTTCGGACGCACTTCCTTGCGTGGGAAGATGTAGCTGCTGGGTCCCAGCAGTTAGGGGGCGAATCGTTTGTTTACCCAGACGCACTTCCTTGCGTGCGAAGGTGTAGCTGGTGGGTCCCAGCAGTCAGGGGGAAATGTTTTTTCATGAAATACGGTGGGCCGTCCGATGGGTCCCTGCCGTCAGGTGGAGGAAACATTATTTTCCGTGTAATAAGGAGGCACTTCCTTGCTGCGGCCATGGACCCAGCTGTCAGCCTCTCCACGTACAGTCCACGTCCGATGGAAGTCGTTCCTTGACCACGTTAACCACGCCGCGCTGAGAGCACCAGGGCAGTGGACGACGATGAGGCCTAGGAAGGGGACGACACGGAGCCGGGGAAGACGCAGCAGTGGAAGCCCGCGCAGAGAGGAGTACGAGGGTTCACTGGTTCGGCTGCGGTGTGAGGCTGCCGTCGCCGCAGAATAACAGGGGGTGTGGGTGAGTGGAGGGATGGCCTGGCCAGCGGTGGGAGTAGTATGGGGGCGGTGAGGCCTCCGCGGCAGCACAGCCGGCCACGGGAGGCAGGAGCAGGCGGCACGACCGGCGCTGCTTTGGGCGGCTGGACCAAGAAGACCAGAGGTTGAGGAAGCACTACGATCGTTGGATGGACATCGTACGGTCACTGAAGCTAGAAACATTTATTATTGACTAAGTTGACAAAGACCTTGGTACGCTCCAACTTATGTGAATTAAATGATGCGATCCTGATTACTTAGATAACATGTAGGTGAATTATGTCATGCGATCCTGTTTAGTTATTCATCATATCTTTGAATTATGTTATGCTATGCTATCCAGTTTAGATAGACATCATATATGTGAAATTATGTCATGCTATCCGTTTTACTTAAACAATATACATGTCAACTATTTCATGCCCTCTTTTTTCCACACTATCTATTGCATCTATCTCTCATACAATGTCTATACATTCAACTATGTTTCCTGTTTATCAGCCATTTGAATTGGAGCCGGTGATGCCAGTATCTAGCAGACTAAAAACAGGGTCTTCAAATAAAACAGTGCTACCTCTTGGTGGAGATAGCACCCCGATTGTACATGCACAAGAACCAGCCCTACCACACATAACCCAAACTCTCGCAGATTGTACCCCTACTACGATGGACAGAGAACCAGCTTCACCCAATCTAACCCCAACCCCAGCCGATAGTAACCCAGTTCCTGTTGACACAGCACCATTTCCACCACAGAGCTCCCAAACAAGAGCAGTTAGTAAGGCATCTCCAGTGCCCAAAGGGCCAGTACTATCACGACGAACCCCAACTCCACCAGTTAGTACGCCTATTCCTGTGGAGGAAGCACAACTAGCTAGTCGTAGTTTAGCATCTATCGCATTTGATGTTGTTAAATCGTATGTGCGTATCTTCCCATCTTGGAAATATTATACTGAAGATGAAGGAAAATGCCAGTTGCAGGTGTTTGTCCAGGAGTTATGTGTAAGTAATGTTATTCATGGCAATTACTTTGCTTCGTCCCATACATCCTACCTCCATGATGGTTATAATATAGCAAATTTTCCCATTTTTCTCTATAGAGAAGGACCGATTTGGAAACTCAGGATGAGGTAACCTGTGCTAATACCTTTGCTATCTTCAAGAATTCTTGGTGGCAGTATCGGAATTACCTGAAGAAAACATACTTCACCGGCAAAGAAACTCATCAAATTCCCTTACGTTCTACTGAGACACATTTACTGGACGATGGCTGGGAACGCCTTGTTCTGTACTGGTCCCGAACCAAGAATGTGGTAAGGTCTATGAGCTCATTTTCTATTTTTAAGTATTATATTCTTGCGTTTTACTGTACTCTGTTCATGTAGAACAAGTGCCTAAACCTGAAGAACAACTGTTCTAATTTAAGATTCCATTGCTACCATAGGACATAGATATATGTTTGTTTGATGCTTTTATTATGTACTAGTACTTGGCAATAAAAGACTTGGTAGTTTAATCATGTCCACCTTACTAATGAACTGGTTCACCGAAATGAGTTTCATATAGTAGTACATGCTAAACTTGTTATGTGCCTGCTTGTTTCTTTTTTTAGAATGCTGACAGAATATTGGGGAAGAGTGCCTTATTAAGCAACGGTAAAGGAAGTAATGCAGATAAGGTTCAGGATAGTGACACATCCTGTCTTGGTTTATTGTTGGAGTTACTGGCCACTACCGCTTGCACAAGCTATTCAAACTCACTGTCTGGATCAGTTCGGTTTCTTGAGTCTCAAATACAAGCTGAAAGACATCGATCAGCTGTGCTGCGACAAGAAGCGGAAGGACTGCGGAAGTCCCTGGAGCATTCAGATGCATACTTTATGGTGCAACAGCAAGCGTTGGAGGATTTTAGCGCCAAACAGGACAAAGCTAATCAGCTTGCTAAGCTTATTGCCAACATGGTGGATACCCAGGATAACGTTTCTTGAGCTCTTCTGAAGTTGTTTCAGTTATGCTCTTGTTTTGCTGCCGTGTTTATTTGCACTGGTGGCCAATTTTGATGGCCAGTGTATATGATATGCTGCTTTGTTCCCTATATTTGCACTGGTGGCGAACTTTGATGCCCAGTGGATGTAATATGTGTAATAGTCGTGATAGCCTAGCGTTAGTTGCTTTCTTATTTATTTCCTTGTTGTCCTTTTTATTTGTTGCTTGTAGTCATTGCAGTTCTTTTTCCGCGGTTAACTAGTGGCTGCAATAACTTATTTTTTTAAAGTAGGCCACAATAACCATGGGCTAATATTTACTGTAGTGACACTGGGCCTCCTACGGGCCGTAGAAACAGTGGGCCTTTTACGGGCCGTAGAAACAGTAGGCCTTCTATGGGTCGTAGAAACAATGGGCCTTCTATGGGTCGTATCATCAATGGGCCTTATACGGGCCGTATGATCGATTGGCCAAACATGGGCCAATAACAGGCCGCATTATGGCCGTAAATGGTCTAGAGTTGGAATCGTCCGTTCATGGGCCGACCGTAACGGGCCTCGTTAATAGGCTGTATTTGATGACGCTATGAAAACAGCCCAACGTATTAACGGACCACAAACGGGCCGACTATAACCACGGGCTGAATTTGGCCCACAAGCAGAAAATGACAGTAACAGGCCGTAAGTAAATGAATGCTGGAAATGAGCCCAAGAATAAATGGGCTCTGAGAAGGCCGAAAGATAACATGGGCTAGAAACGGCCCAACGGAATAACGGGCCGTTAATGGGTATAAAGTGATACACTGTTCATTACGGGCCAGTTTCACCACGGGCCGTTAATGGGTGTAAAGTGATACACTGTTCATTACGGGCCAGTTTCACCACGGGCCGTTAATAGGCCAAGAGTTATATAGGGCCTCATATGGGCCGAAAGACGTCATGGGCCATACATGGGACAGAAGTGAAAACGGGCTGGAATCATATTGGATGGCCCAGAAGATGCTACTGGGCCTAATTCAGATAGGGTGTAACGGGCCTTGAGTTAGCGGGCTGTAAATGGGCTATATGCGAACAGGCCGTTAACAGACTTTCCATGGGCCGGTCCGCCAGCTTTTGACCAAGTCAAACGGGCCGGCCTTTTCACGGGAATGGGCCTCTGTTGGGCCGTGCCACGTGTCGACATATCATAGGCGCCTATCTGACCCACTGACGAGCTGACACGTGTTTCGTCCGGCCAATAAGAATTTTACACGTGGAAATTTCCCATTGGTCGGGGCTGTTAACGGGTTATCGGATCCAAAACCCGACCCGATAGCTTAACGCCGTTCCGTTACGGTGGATGCCATGTGTCGGTCACCCTTGACGAAAGCACTTCTGTGACGCGCGATTTATCGTCATGGAAGTGGACACTTCCGTGATGATGATTTTGGTAATGTCATGGAACACTTCTACGACGGCACGGGTATGACTATCTTGATTCTGTCATAATTTGTCATGGATGTACATGCATCACAAAAAAGTGACCTACTGTGACAAACACGTATCATCACGGAAGTGTATTTTTTTTGTAGTGCGTCCAGCAAGCCTACTATGGAATTACTCACGCACGGCGGTGAGCATCATGAAATTGGTGATGGAGGATGGTTGATGATGACGACGGCGACGAATCCCCATCTTCGGAGCCCCGAACGGACTCCAGATCAGCCCCCCCGAGAGGTTTTAGGGCTTGGCGGTGGCTCCGTATCGTAAAACGTGATTATTTCTTCTCCTTGATTTTTTCTCCACGAAAGCAAATATATAGAGTTGGAGTTGGCGTCGGAGGAGCCTCAGGGGGCCCACCCTCGTGGAGAGGGTGTGGGCCCCCTGGTCTTCATATTTGGCAAGGATTTTTTATTATTTTTGATAACATGTTCTGTGAAGTTTCAGGTCATTCCGAGAACTTTTGTTTCTGCACATAAATAACACCATGGCAATTCCGCTGAAAACAGCGTCAGTCCGGGTTAGCTCCATTCAAATCATGCAAGTTAGAGTCCAAAACAAGGGCAAAAGTGTTTGGAAAAGTAGATACTACGGAGACGTATCAGTGCTCTCCTCGTTGATTACTCTACGTAGACTCCAAGTCCTCTGGATCACGTTTGTTCCAAAAAAATCACGTTCCTGAAGGTTTCATTCCGTTTGGACACCGTTTGATATTCTTTTTTTGTGAAACTCTGAAATAGGCAAAAAACAGCAATTTGGGCTGGGCCTCCGGTTAATAGGTTAGTCCCAAAAATAATATAAAAGTGTATAAATAAGCCCATTAAACATCCAAAACAGAATATATAATAGCATGTAACAATCAAAAATTATAGATACGTTGGAGATGTATCAAGAAGCACTCAGTTTCAGGCTTGGATCCAGACTTGGGCTTCTTCCCGGGACTGACAACTTGCTTTCCATTCTTCTTGAAGTTCCCCTTCTTTCCCTTGCCTTTTTTCTTGAAACTAGTGGTCTTGTTAACCATCAACACTTCATGCTCTTTCCTGATTTCTACCTTCGCAGCTTTGAGCATAGCAAAGAGCTCTGGAATTGTCTTTGTAGCTTGGTGGCAGTGATTGAAGAACTCTGTCAATAACATTATCATCCGAAAGATTAACTCCCAGCTGAGTCAAGTGGTTATGGTACCCAGACATTCTGAGTATGTGTTCACTGACAGAACTGTTCTCCTCCATCTTGCAGCTATATAACTTGTTGGAGACTTCATATCTCTCAACTCAGGCATTTGCTTGAAATATTAACTTCAACTCCTGGAACATCTCATATGGTCCATGACGTTCAAAACGTCTTTGAAGTCCCGATTCTAAGCCATAAAGCATGACACACTGAACTATAGAGTAGTCATCAGACCACGTCTGCCAGACGTTTAAAGCGTCTACATTAGCGGGAGGGGGCTTGTCACCTAGCGGTGCATCAAGGACATAATTCTTCTATGCATCAATGAGGATAATCCTCAAGTTACGGACCCAGTCCGTGTAGTTGCTACCATCATCTTTCAACTTAGCTTTCTCTAGGAACGCATTAAAATTCAAGGGAACGGTAGCACGGGCCATTGATCTACAACATAGATATGCAAAAACTATCAGGACTAAGTTCATGATAAATTAAGTTCGATTAATCATATTACTTAAGAACTCCCACTTAGATAGACATCCCCTGAATCATCTAAATGATCACGTGATCCATATCAACTAAACCATGTCTGATCATCACGCGAGAGTAGTTTTCAATGGTGAACATCTCTATGTTGATCATATCTACTATATGATTCACGTTCGACCTTTCGGTCTCCAGTGTTCCGTGGCCATGTCTGTACAAGCTAGGCTCATTAAGTTTAACCCGAGTATTCCACACGTGCAAAACTGTCTTGCACCCGTTGTATGTGAATGTAGAGCTTATCACACCCGATCATCACGTGGTGTCTCAGCACGACTGAGGGAGTCCTGGATTAGGGGGTGTTCGGGTAGCCGGACTATACCTTCGCCGGACTACTGGACTATGAAGATACAAGATTGAAGACTTCGTCCCGTGTCCGGATGGGACTTTCCTTGGCGTGGAAGTCAAGCTTGGCGATGCGGATATTCAAGATCTCCTACCATTGTAACCGACTCTGTGTAACCCTAACCCTATCCGCTGTCTATATAAACCGGAGGGTTGTAGTCCATAGGACAATCATCTTCATACACAATCATACCATAGGCTAGCTTCTAGGGTTTAGCCTCCTTGATCTCGTGGTAGATCTACTCTTGTACTACCCATATCAGCAATATTAATCAAGCAGGAGTAGGGTATTACCTCCATCGAGAGGGCCCGAACCTGGGTAAAAACATCGTGTCCCTTGTCTCCTGTTACCATCTGGCCTTGACGCACAGATCGGGACCGCCTACCCGAGATCCGCCGGTTTTGACACCGACATTGGTGCTTTCATTGAGAGCTCCTCTGTGTCATCGCCTTTTAGGCCCGATGGCTCCTTTGATCATCAACAACGATGAGGTCTAGGGTGAGACTTTTCTCCCCGAACAAATCTTCGTCTTCGGCGGCTTCGCTCTGCGGGCCAATTCACTTGGTCACCTGGAGCAGATCGAAAGCTACGCCCCTGGCCGTCAAGTCAGGTTTGGAAGCTTAAACTACACGGCTGATATCCACGGAGACTTGATCTTCGACGGGTTCGAGCCACAGCCAAGCGCGCCACACTATCTCGAGGGGCATGATCTAGCTCTGCCTCCGAACGGTGTCCTGGAGGCCGCACACGCACCGGTTCCGACCCCTAACTCGGAGCCTATTGCGCCAATTGAGGATGAGCGGTTGGACGTCACCTCGGGGGCGGCGATCTCAAAGGAGATCGAGCCGAACGCCAGCCCCGCACTCCGCGTTACCCGTGACTCCGAGGGTCCGGACTCTTCTCCGGACTCCGAAACCCCCGCGCCCCTGTCAATCGAATCCGATTGGACACCGATAATGGAGTTCACCGCCGCGGACATCTTTCAGCACTCGCCCTTTGGCGACATCCTGAATTCTCTCAAGTCTCTCTCTCTATCAGGAGAGCCCTGGCCGGACTACGGTCAGCAAGGATGGGATACGGACGATGAAGAAATTCAAAGCCCACCCACCACCCACTTTGTAGCCACTGTCGAAGATTTAACCGACATGCTTGGCTTCGGCTCCGAAGACTTCAACGGTATGGACGACGAGGTAGGAGACGAACAAGAACCAACACCTGTAGGGTGCTGGAAGGCCACCTCGTCATATGACATATATATGGTGGATACTCCAAAAGATGGAGATGGCGATGGAACAGCGGGGGAGGACACCTCCAAGAAACAGCCAAAACGCCGGCGTCAGCGGCGCCGCTCTAAATCCCGCCAAAGCAAAAACGGTGATTCCGGCACGGGAGATAATACTACCCCGGATAGCGCCGAAGAACACCCACCCCAGCAAGATTCGACGCAGGAAGATGGAGAAGCCAGACCTCATGAGAGAGCGGCAGACCGAGAGGTTGAGGATGATCATTATATGCCTCCCTCCGAAGATGAGGCAAGCCTCGATGACGACAAATTCGTCGTACCATCAGACCCCGCCGAACATGAGCGTTTCAAACGCGGGCTTTTAGCCACGGCAAACAGCCTTAAGAAAAAGCAGCAACAGCTTAGAGCTGATCAAGATTTGCTAGCCGATAGATGGACTGAAGTCCTTGCGGCCGAAGAGTATGAACTCGAACGCCCCTCCAAGAGTTACCCAAAGCGCAGGCCGCTACCCTGATCAGAGGAGGAAGCGCCTACATCACCAGTGCACGACATGGCAGACCGGCCACCTCGCGACCGCGACAGAGAGGCCTCTCGGCCCTCCACCCAAGCAATGCCCCGACGCCGCTCAACTAAGGCACGGGAAAATGCGCCAGACCTGCGAGACGTACTGGAGGATAAGGCAAGACAAACAAGATCGATCTACGGATCGCGCAGGCGCCCGACGACACGTGACGATGATCTTCACTCCGGACACAATAAATCCGGCCGGGCCGAACACAACAGACATAGCTCTTCCGAGCTACGTCGTTACATAGCCCAGTACAGGGGCGCCGCACACCCACTATGCTTCACAGATGAAGTAATGGATCATAAAATCCCAGAGGGTTTCAAACCCATGAACATCGAATCATACGATGGCACAACAGATCCGGCGGTATGGATCGAGGATTATCTCCTTCACATCCACATGGCACGTGGCAATGATCTACACGCCATCAAATACCTCCCGCTCAAACTCAAAGGACCGGACCGGCACTGGCTTAACAGCTTGCCAGCGGACTCAATCGGTTCTTGGGAGGACCTGGAGGTCGCATTCCTCGACAACTTCCAGGGCACCTACGTGCGACCACCGGACGCCGACGATTTAAGCCACATAATCCAGCAGCCAGAAGAATCGGCCAGGCAATTCTGGACACGGTTCCTAACAAAGAAAAACCAGATAGTCGACTGTCCGGACACAGAGGCCCTAGCAGCCTTCAAGCATAACATCCGCGACAAGTGGCTTGCCCGGCACCTGGGACCGGAAAAGCCGAAATCTATGGCAGCCCTCACGACACTCATGACCCACTTTTGCGCGGGAGAAGATAGCTGGCTAGCTCGCAGCAACAACTTATCAAAGAACCCTGGTAATTCGGATACCAAGGACAAAACTAGCAGGACACGTCAAAATAAACAAAAGCGCCGCGTCAGCAGCGACAGCAATGAAGATACGGCAGTTAATGCCGGATTCAGAGGCTATAAATCCGGTCAGCGGAAAAAGCCATTCAAAAAGAATACTCAGGGCCCGTCCAGTTTGGACCGAATACTCGACCGCTTGTGCCAGATCCATGGCACCCCTGAAAGACCAGCCAATCACACCAACAGGGATTGTTGGGTGTTCAAGCAGGCAGGCAAGTTAAGAGCCGAAAACAAAGACAAGGGGCTGCATAGCGATGACGAGGAGGAGCCCAGGCTGCCGAACAACAATGGACAGAAGGGGTTTCCCCCACAAGTGCGAACGAGGAACATGATATACGCAACCCACATTCCCAAGAGGGAGCGGAGGCGTGCGCTACGGGACGTATACGCGATGGAGCCAGTCGCCCCAAAGTTCAACCCATGGTCCTCTTGCCCGATCACTTTTGATCGAAGGGACCACCCCACTAGCATCCGTCATGGCGGCTTTGCCGCATTGGTTCTCGACCCAATCATCGACGGATTTCATCTCACAAGAGTCCTAATGGACGGTGGCAGTAGCCTGAACCTGCTTTACCAGGATACAGTGCGGAAAATGGGCATAGATCCCTCAAGGATTAAGCCCACAAGGACGACCTTTAAAGGCGTTATACCAGGTGTAGAGGCCAATTGCACAGGCTCAGTAACACTTGACGTGGTCTTTGGATCTCCGGATAATTTCCGAAGCGAAGAGTTAATCTTCGATATAGTCCCGTTCCGCAGTGGCTATCACGCCTTGCTCGGACGAACCGCATTCGCAAAATTCAATGCGGTGCCGCACTACGCATACCTCAAGCTCAAGATGCCAGGCCCTCGAGGAGTAATCACGGTCAACGGAAACACCGAACGCTCCCTCCGTACGGAAGAGCACACGGCGGCTCTCACAGCGGAAGTACAAAGTAGCCTTCTTAGGCAATTCTCCAGTCCGGCTGTCAAAAAGCCAGACACTGCCAAGCGCGCCCGGAGTAACCTACAACAAGACCGCCTGGCACGTTCTGAGCAGGCGTAGCAATGCAGCCCCAACCCCAGCCCTCGCGATATAGCGAAACCAGTGCCTCGCGTACATAACTACGCCCTTGAGATACCATGGGCACAGGGGAAGGGGCACAATAACGACACGCCCAAAATACGGCTTAAAACGTACTAGGGGCTGCCGGATTCTTTTTTCTTACTTCCAGGACTCCACATTTCGGACGACCCGTTCGGCAATTCGACTGCCGCACAAACGATGCAAGATCCAGGGAAGCAGACAAAGCCATGCCGCATTATGGAACTCCCAGGTGGTCTCTGTTACGAGCGGTATACTTGTTTCAAATACAATTCCGCAGCCTGCCCCTGGTCAAGACATGTTAAATGGTCCAGTATATTTTTTACTTATCGCACTACTTGTATCGTTCGGCTTTGATAAATAGCCTGTCTATAAACAATGCATAGCCTTTTGTCTATTTTTTGCATTATCCTATTTTCATATATCTTTTTATTAAATAACATGATTGCACCCGTACACCATGGTATGGCAAACACGCCAGGGGCTTCAGTACCCCCCCATTATGGTGTGAGAAGTCCGTACACTTTCACAAGTGCGGCACCCCGAACTTATAGCACTATATGCATCGGCTCCGAATCATGATTTGGGTCAATAGTTGGGTTTGCCCGGCTCCTATGTTTTGGTGCCTTACGTTCCGCTATATCGGCTAGGGTAGCACTAGGAGAACCACTGCGATTGTGCCCCGGTTCAGCTGGGTTAAGCACCTCAATGGAGAAAGCTAAAACTGACTGTCATGATGAGGCGAGAGACCGATCGCTGTTCGAGAGGTTTTTCGAGTCCCTAAAGGCTTATGCCGCTTCGAGCGAGGAGCTGGCTTCGTCCGGCCAAGGCGTGGATAGCGCCCCGAACTCGGTCTTCCGAACTAGGGGCTTCGCCGAAATTTAAAATTATAAAGTTCTATGGCTAAGTGAGAGTGTTCAAGCATTATAGTCCGATTGCCTGGTTCGTTGTGCTGAGCGCCTCCCTCGAAGGACCCAACCATGGGAAAAAGAGCGCTCAGGTTTATCCCGAACACCCCAGCACTAGTGGCACGGGGGCAGAAGCCGACGACTGGCCATCTCTCAATTTTTGATAAACGGCCGAACAGAAAATAATATTTTAAATTCAATAAGCATTTCTTAGCGCATATGAACAAGTTTTCAGCGCACGGGATAAACACAAGCGAGTTCATTCAAAGATTACATCCTTGGTACATTCATCCGCCACAAGGCGGGCACCTGCAAGAACATCCTTGTAGTAGTTCTCGGGCTTGCGATGCTCCTTCCCCGGCGGCGGCCCGTCCCTCACAAGCTTCTCACCGTCCAACTTACCCCAGTGCACCTTTGCACGGGCAAGGGCCCTCCGGGCACCTTCAATGCAGACGGAGCGCTTGATGACCTCGAGCCTTGGACAGGCTTCCACCAGCCGCCGCACCAGCCCGAAATAGCTCCCTGGCAGGGCCTCTCCGGGCCACAGCCGAACTATGAAGCCCTTCATGGCCTGTTCGGCCGCCCTGTGGAGCTCGACCAGCTGTTTCAGCTGGTCGCTCAAGGGCACAGGGTGTCCGGCCTCAGAATACTGAGACCAGAACACACTCTCCGTCGAGCTACCCTCTTCAGCTCGGTAGAATGCGGCAGTGTCGGATATGCTGCGGGGGAGATCTGCGAATGCCCCTGGAGAGCTCCGGATTCGGGTAAGTGACAAGTAGTTTACTTTTATATTTCTGCTTTGCATTAAAAATGCCTTACCCGCTGCTATCTTTTTCATCTCCTCCAACTCTTGGAGGGCCTTTTGGGCTTTGGCCTTGGCACCCTTGGCGGTCTCAAGGGCCGACGCGAGCTCGGATGCTTGCGCCTTTGACTCAAGCTCCAAGCTCTCATGTTTTTTCATGAGAGCGTGCAGCTCTTGCTGCACCTCGCCGACCTGAGCCCCAAGTCTCTCTCGCTCGGTGCGCTCCTCGGCCGTTTCCTTCTCGGCCTCAGATAGCGCCTGATTGAGGGTCGCCACCTCAGTCGTGGCCCCTATAATAAGCAGTACGATCCTGTTATTTTTTGCAATCACGCCTCTCTATAGGCACGTTTTTCTGTAAGGTATTTCTTACCTTCTTTTTCCTCGAGCTGCCGCTTGGCAAGGCCGAGCACTTGCTCGGTCTGCCCGAGGTCCTGTTTCAGGACACCCACCTCCGCAGTCAGTGTGGCGGTGGATAGCAGCGAAGCCTGCATACGCATATTGACTCCTTTTTGTTAGACTCCTGTGAAATTTATTAGATCCTCTATTCGGCTTTTCTTTCCGAACGCCAAACAGAGCATCAGGGGCTACTGTCTATGTGGTAATATTTTGATATATTTTTGCTTACCTTGAAGCCTGTCAGAAGGTTAGTGCAAGCTTCAGTCAGTCCGCTCTTGGCGGACTGAACCCTCTGGATCACCGTACTCATAATAGTACGGTGCTCCTTGTCGATGGAGGTGCCGTCAAGCACCTCCAGCAGATGGTCCAGCGACTCCGGTTGGACGGAAGTCGCTGGCTTAGAAGGCTTGCTCCTTTTGGAAGGAGTTCGCCTACCGCGGCTCGGAACTATTGAAGATTCCGGCATGGTGTCCGGCTCAAAGCCGGACTTGGAGCCCTGGGCGGTCTTGTCCCCTTCACTCCTGGAGTCCGGGAGATTGCCTTGCGGCTCCTCCGGGACCACCTCCTCCTGCCCCGGAGCTTGTCGCGACGCCACTTCAACGTCATTCGTGGTGCGGGGGGAGACAACGAGCGGAACATAGTTCACGTCCGATGAGTCCAGGGAGCCGCCCGACGATTCGTTGTATTCGGCCTAGGGCGGGCTGCATAGTTACATTTGACATTAAAGAAAGCTGTGCAACAAAGGAACATCATGAGTTACTCTGATATCCGAACTTACGATGTCGCCGGACGCTTGGCCCTGTTCGGCCACTCCTCTTCACTCTCTTCGGCGTCATGGGAGTAGTCCAGCGGAGGGGTCTTCCTTTTCCTAGACCCCTCGGCCTCCCCTGCTGGGGCGGCCTTCTTCTTCTCTCCTCCCTCCGCTGGGGGGGAGAGCTTTCTTCTTCCTCCTCCTCGTTTTTGCGGGAGGAGGGCGTCTCGGACTCGTCAGACGACGAGTCCGACACCACCATGTTACAGGCACTCTTTCGAGTCCCCGTGGTCTTCTTCTTCTTGACCTTCTCTCCGGCACCACATAAGGTGCCGGAACCAGCAGCTTCACTAGGAGCGCAGGGGCTGGGTCCTCGGGCAAGGGAGCCGGACAGTTAATTGGTCCGGATATCGCCTGCCAAGCCTGTCAAAGGTAAGGGAGTTTAGATCCCGCATAGAGTCAAACTAGGAAAGAACTTAACATCCTGTAAAGGGTGAAAATAGCTTACCTCGCCAGCGGGACGCTGCGAGCTGTATCCGCGGCCCTCGGAAGCGGATGCGGGAGCCTCGGCGCCTTTGATTAGCACCTTCCAGACGTCTTCATACGTCGTGTCGAAGAGCCTGTTAAGGACTCGGTGCTGCGCCGGGTCGAACTCCCACAGAGTAAAGTCCCGTTGTTGACACGGGAGGATTCGGCGAACGAGCATGACCTGGACTACATTGACAAGCCTGATTGGTTTGTCCACCAGGGACTGGATGCAAGTTTGCAATCCGGTCACCTCTTCTTCGTTTCCCCACGACAGGCCCGTCTCTTTCCAGGACACTAGCCGCATGGGGGGTCCGGATCGGAACTCGGGGGCTGCAACCCATTTCAGATCGCGTGGCTCGGTGATATAAGACCACCCTGCTTGCCACCCCTTTAGGGTCTCCACAAAGGAGCCCTCGAACCATAGGACGTTGGCCATCTTGCCCGCCATGGCGCCTCCGCACTCCGCTTGGCTGCCGTGCACCACCTTGGGCTTGACGTTGAAAGTCTTAAGCCAGAGGCCGAAATGGGGGCGGACGCGGAGGAAGGCCTCACACACGACGATAAACGTCAAGATGTTGAGGATGAAGTTTGGGGCCAGATCGTGGAAATCCAGGCCGTAGTAGAACATGAGTCCCCGGACGAATGGGTGGAGTGGAAAACCCAGTCCGCGGAGGAAGTGGGGAAGGAAAACTACCCTCTCATGGGGCCTTGGGGTGGGGAGAAGCTAGCCCTTCTCGGGAAGCCGGTGCGGGATGTCCTTGGACACGTATCCGGCCTTCCTTAGCTTTTTTACTTGAACCTCCGTGACGGAGGAGACCATCCACTTGCCTTCCGCTCCAGACATTGCTGGAGCAGATTGAGGAGGGAAGAGCGGGCTTGGGCGCTGGAGCTCGAGTGCGCAAGAGATGGATTGGCAAAGGAGGAAGAAGGCGTAGGTAAAAAGGTGGATCCTTATCCCCTTATATGGGCGGATGCGGTTATGCGTCCCCACCTGCCTAGTAAAACTCGCTTGCCTCCCAAGCGCCATGGTAAATGGCGCGGTTGGGTCACCCACATCCGTATTGATGAGAATCCCGTAAAAAGGGCACACAATCTCTACTTTGACAAGACGTGCCAAGGAACCCGCCTCGCTAAACGTGCTGAGGTGGAAAAGTAAAAACGATTCATGTAAAGAACTTGGCCGTAGTGCGATGATGCACTGCGGAATACGTCAGCAGATTTGATCTATGTTAATATTATTCTCTCTATGGCACTATGTGGAAACTTATTTTGCAGAGCCGGACACTATTCTTGGTGTTTACAATCTTCTATGAAGGACTTGGAGGAGGAACCCGCCTTGCAATGCCGAAGACAATCTGCGCGCCGGACTCGTCGTCATTGAAGCCTGGTTCAGGGGCTACTGAGGGAGTCCTAGATTAGGGGGTGTTCGGGTAGCCGGACTATACCTTCGCCGGACTCCTGGACTATGAAGATACAAGATTGAAGACTTCGTCCCGTGTCCGGATGGGACTTTCCTTGGCGTGGAAGGCAAGCTTGGCGATGCGGATATTCAAGATCTCCTACCATTGTAACTGACTCTGTGTAACCCTAACCCTGTCCGGTGTCTATATAAACCGGAGGGTTGTAGTCCGTAGGACAATCATCTTCATACACAATCATACCATAGGCTAGCTTCTAGGGTTTAGCCTCCTTGATCTCGTGGTAGATCTACTCTTGTACTACCCATATCATCAATATTAATCAAGTAGGAGTAGGGTATTACCTCCATCGAGAGGGCCCGAACCTGGGTAAAAACATCGTGTCCCTTGTCTCCTGTTACCATCCGGCCTTGACGCACAGATCGGGACCCCCTACCCGAGATCCGCCGGTTTTGACACCGACAACGACGAACTATCGCAACGGTGCATACTCAGGGATATCACTTATACCTTGAAATATTAGTGAGGGATCATCTTATAATGCTACCGCCGTACTAAGCAAAATAAGATGCATAGAAGATAAACATCACATGCAATAAAAATATGTGACATGATATGGCCATCATCGTCTTGTGCCTTTGATCTCCATCTCCAAAGCACCGCAATGATCTCCATCGTCACCGGCTTGACACCTTGATCTCCATCATAGCGTCATGATCGTCTCGCCAACTATTGCTTCTACAACTATCGCTAACACATAGTGATAAAGTGAAGCAATTACATGGCGATTGCATTTTATACAATAAAGAGACAACCATAAGGCTCCTGCAAGTTGCCGATAACTTTTACAAAACATGATCATCTCATACAACAACATATATCACATCATGTCTTGACCATATCACATCACAACATGCCCTGCAAAAACAAGTTAGACGTCCTCTACTTTTTTGTTGCAAGTTTTACGTGGCTGCTACGGGCTTCTAGTAAGAACTGTTCTTACCTACGCATCAAAACCACAACGATGTTCCGTCATGTTTGTTGTTTTAACCTTCAACAAGGACCAGGCGCAATCAAATTCAATTCAACTAAAGTTGGAGAAACAGACACCCGCCAGCCACCTTTATGCAAAACAAGTTGCATGTCTGCCGGTGGAACAGGTCTCATGTACGTGGTCATGTAAGGTTTGTTCAGGCCGCTTCATCCAACAATACCGCCAAATCAAAATAAGACGTTGGTGGTAAGCAGTATGACTATCATCGCCCACAACTCTTTGTGTTCTACTCGTGCATATCATCTACGCATAGACCTGACTCGGATGCCACTGTTGGGGAACGTAGCATGCAGTTTCAAAACATTTCCTACGATCACGCAAAATCTATCTAGGAGATGCATAGCAACGAGAGGCGGAGAGTGTGTTGATACGTCTCTGTCGTATCTACTTTTCCAAACACTTTTGCACTTGTTTTGGACTCTAACTTGCATGATTTGAATGGAACTAACCCGGACTGACGTTGTTTTCAGCAGACTTTCCATGGTGTTATTTATGTGTAGAAACAAAAGTTCTCGGAATGACCTGAAACTTCACGAAGCTTATTTTTGGAAAATATAAAAAATATTGGCGAAAGAATCAAGGCCAGGGGGCCCACACCATGTCCACGAGGGTGGGGGCGCGCCCCCTGCCTCGTGGGCCCCCTGACGCTCCACTGACATCAACTCCAACTCCATATATTCGTGTTCGGGGAGAAAAAAATCAGAGAGAAGGATTCATTGCGTTTTATGATACGGAGCTGCCGCCAAGCCCTAAACTCTCTTGGGAGGGCTGATCTGGAGTCCGTTCGGGGCTCTGGGGAGGGGAATCCGTCGCCATCATCATCATCAACCATCCTCCATCACCAATTTCATGATGCTCAACACCGTGCGTGAGTAATTCCATCGTAGGCTTGCTGGACGGTGATGGGTTGGATGAGATTTATCATGTAATCGAGTTAGTTTTGTTAGGGTTTGATCCCTAGCAACGTTTTTGAGTCGTCGACTAATCGTCGAGTCGTCGCAGCATGGCTGGCTCGCGCAGGCGACTTGACTCAGGAAGCGAGTCGTGCGACTCGCTGGCTCGCCCACGACTTGACGCGATTAGTCGGCGGCTAGTAGCCACCAGTCGTGTGGCTTGCTCCAGATCGGGCCACCTGCTAGAGATATTTGGGGGGGATAAATAGAGAGCCACGCGGGAACTACAGAGGAAGAGAGGGAAATGGAGGGAAACCATGCGGGTCTCCTGACCTAGGACTCCAGATCGGCGGCCGCCGGCGACGTGCCCCTCCAGATCCGCCGGTGACGCGCGCCCCCAAGAGCTTCCTCCACTGATGACCTGCCCCCACTAGCCTCCTCCACCTCCGCCTCCATCTTCTCCTGCACCTGCGCCAGCAAAGACTACAGGTATGGCTCATCGCCCCCTCTGCCTCTCTTTGCTCTGCTTTTGCTGCTGTGTGCTCTGCTTCTGCTGCTGTGTGCTCTGCTTCTGCTGCTGCGTGCTCTGCTGCTGCTGCTGTGGGGACTGGGGAAGTAGAAGGACCAAAGGAAAGATAGTGTGGGGTGGGCTCTATATGTGCTCTGATGTAGATCTATGTGCTCTGCTGCTCTATGTACTGATGTAGTGATGTGCTCTGCTGCTCTATTTACTGATGTGCTCTGCTGCTCTAATTAGTAATTACTAATTACTACTTGTGTTGCTCTGTTTTTTCTGCAGGCACCTTGGCTGCAGGTAGAGGATGACTGACCAAACTGTCAATAGTGCAGCCGGCGGCAATGGGCCTGAGCCAGAGCAGTATGATCCATCCAAGATCCTAAGCGGAAGGCAAAGTCGGGAGACCCTAGGTGGAAGTATGGGTATTGGCATGATATGAACAGGAGGGATAGGATACGATGCACTTTTTGCGGGACAGATGTGCATGCTGGAATAGCAAGGTTCAAGCGTCACCTAGCTGGGGCTAGTACTAAAGGGAAGAAGAATTCTATAAAATGCAAGAAGGTGCCAGAGGCTGTTTCAAAGGAGATGCTGGATTTCATGAAGGCCTACGCAAAGAAGCATAATATGCCAGGGGAGTCTGATAAAGAAGATACAGCAACTGGTGATGAAGAAGAGGATGCAACAGCAAATCAAACTAGTAGTAGGACAACAGCAAAAAGGAAGGCTGAGACTGTCCAAACTGAATTACCGACACAAAAGGCTTCAAGAACAATTGCCGGGATGATAGGAAGACTCCGGAAGTCATTGAGCTAAGGCACTCGAAGAATCCTTCTCAAGCCGCATTGAACGCAGGTTGCTTCAAAAGGACCACCGAGGATAAGGATAGAGTTGATGATCATTGGGCAGCATTTTTCTATGCTAATGCCATTCCCTTCAATGTTACCCGATCAAGAGCCTTTGATATTGCATTGGAGTCCACCGGACAATATGGTCCAGGCTACATCCCCCCAACTATTCATGCTCTTAGGCTTCCACTTCTTGTGAAAGCAAAGAAGACACATGCATTGAGAGAGCAACATGAGCTGGCTTGGCAAGAGTATGGCTGCACACTAATGTCCGATGGGTGGACCGATGGGAGGACTAGGCACTTGGTAAACTTCCTTGTCAATAGTCCAGCCGGGGCTTTCTTCATTGATAGCGTTGACATATCAGCCCTAGTAGCCAGCAAAGAATTGTTGGTAGATTTGATGGAGAAAAGGATCAACGACATTGGAAGAGGCTACGTGGTTCAGATTTGCACGGATAATGGTGCTAACTACAAGGCAGCGGGTAGACTCTTAACGGAGAGGATCCCTACATTATGGTGGACCCCTTGTGCAGCCCATTGTTTGAACCTTATGTTGGAGTCCATTTGCAAAATCAAGCAATTCAGCGAGTGTATTACAAATGGAAAAAGGGTGTCTACATTCATCTACAGGCATGGCAAGGTTTTAGATGAAATGAGAGTGAAGACCGGCAACCGTGATCTTGTGAGGGCTGGAGCTACTCGCTTTGCCACAAATTTTCTCAACTTGCAAAGCTTGCACAAACATAGGCAAGCTCTCAAAGAATTGTTTGTGGGTGATGTTTGGCATAGCAATAAGAAGTTGTCAACCTCACTGGTGGGACAAAGAGTTCAAGAAGATGTGTTGTCCATTAGTTTTTGGATCTCGGTAGAGACTTGCATGAAAGTTTCTCTACCTCTTCTAAGGGTGCTAAGGATTGTTGATGGCGATGAGAAGCCGGCGATGCCCGAGGTTATGGCAGCAATGGATTATGCAAAGGAGAGAATCAAGGCTGCCATAGATGACAAACCAACGTTGGTTAAGAAGGTGATAAAAATAGTAGAGGACAAGTGGGAATCTCAAATGGGGGTGAAGTTGTATGGAGCTGCACTATTCTTAAACCCAAATAGGATCTATGGTCTCAAAGCTAAGCCCGAGAAAGCACGATATTGTCAAAGGCTTAGGCATATGTTCAATGAGGTGCTATTGCACATGGAACCCGATGATGATAAAGCAAGCGTGATAAGTAGATTGGCTGATGACTATGAAAGAGGTGAAGGTGAATGTTTCAGCTCTAAGTTGGCAATCAATGACCGAACAAAAAAGAGTCCTCGTAAGTTACTTCAGCTCTAGCCTTCTACTTTTTCATAAATTTCAGCACTATCTTTTTTGGATTACGAATTCTAACATTGTCTTCATTTGTACTCATGCAGTTCTTTGGTGGGGTGCTTATGGTGGCCTTGCTTATGAGCTGCAACATTTAGCAAAGCACATAGTTAGCCTTTGTGCTTCAGCTTCCGGTTGCGAACGAAATTGGTCTTGCTTTCAAAATGTAAGTAGTAAGTACCAACTTGATGTTCATTGTACTTCTGTAGTTATTTGGTGGGGTGCTTATGGTAGCCTTTCTAATTGTTTTCTTGTATGTTGTTTTCAGATCCATAGCAAAAAGAGAAATAGGTTGGAGTTCCAAAGACTTAATGATTTGTCATATGTTCAATACAACCAGAAGAATGCCGATAGGTTCCAAAAGATTCGTGAGGAAGGCTCCAAAGGGACTAGGTCTGACCCATTAGTCCTAGAAGACTTACAATGGGACAATGAATGGGTTGACCATAATGCCCAGCCGGTTTATGAAGGGGCTGATATCACTTGGGCTCATGTTGACGAAGCTGTCGGTGCATCTGAAGGTCCATTGCGCAACCTTAGAAGCCGTGGGAGTGGGAGCCAGGCTGCTGTTACTCATATCTATTCTCGATCTCGAGTGCACCAAGTTGGAGAAGATGAGGACGAGGAGGATGATGCAAATCAGGAGGTTGAGCTTGAAGATTATTCAACAAGTGAAGATGATCAAGAGGGAAATCAAGGTGAAGAGGGTGAAGGTGGAGCTGGAGGTGAAGAGAGAGGCTCCATTGGCTTTGATGATGATCTGGATTACTAGGACGATTGATGGAACTTGGGCTGGTGTGGCTTCATTTTGGACATATGGAGTAGGGGGCTCTTGGGGCTGGTGTGCCTCATTTTGGACATATGGAGTTGGGGGCTCTTGGGGCTGGTGTGCCTCATTTTGGACATAGGATTTGGGGCTGGTGTGGACCATGTGGCTTCTTTTTGGACATATGGAGTTGGGGGCTTGGGGTTGGGCTGGTGTGCCTTATCCCTTCTTTTGGACATAGGATTTGGGGTCGATTTAGGGCTGGTTGTTAAGCGTTAAGAACTTGGTAGTTCGTAGTTAAACATAATGAACTAATGCTTAATTTGTGTTGCTGTTTGGGGCTGGTCCAAATTTCTGTTGTAATACTTGTTGCTGTGATCTGTGATGGTATTTATATGTAGAACTGTTGTTGTTTTCCTTATCTGAATCAGGTGATCAGGTGCAAAGAGAAAAGGATCATCAAGGAAAAAAATTGGGACAGATGGACACACAAGAAGTAAGTTCTCCTCTTTATTTCAACTCAAATGTGCAAGTTTCCTATTACATATATACTGCAAGGTGCAAACAACTTGATGCTCATGCTTGCTATTACATTTATACTGCAAGGTGCACCTGCAATCAACAAAGACGAGCTTGCACAAGGTCAGAAAGGGATTTCCATTGCCAACTATAAAAGATTACAAGGTAATATCACTCCTAATTCTACCCCTAAATCCTATTCTAAGCCACGGAGACTTGGGGCGACTAATCAAGCCAAGTCGCAGACTCAAGCCAGCAAGCCACTAGCCACAGCCTCGGCGACTTGGCTTGACTCGGCGACTCAAAAATAGAGATCCCTAGTATCCACTATGTTCTGAGATTGATGTTGCTATGACTTTGCTATGCTTAATGCTTGTCACTAGGGCCCGAGTGCCATGATTTCAGATCTGAACCTATTATGTTTTCATGAATATATGTGAGTTCTTGATCCTATCTTGCAAGTCTATAGTCACCTACTATGTGTTATGATCCGGCAACCCGGAAGTGACAATAATCGGGACCACTCCCGGTGATGATCGTAGCTTGAGGAGTTCATGTATTCACTATGTGTTAATGCTTTGGTCCGGTACTCTATTAAAAGGAGGCCTTAATATCCCTTAGTTTCCGCTAGGACCCCACTGCCATGGGAGGGTACGACAAAAGATTTCATGCAAGTTCTTTTCCATAAGCATGTATGACTATATTCGGAATACATGCCTACATTACATTGATGAATTAGAGCTAGTTCGGTGTCATTCTATGTTATGACTGTTACAAGATGAACCGCATCCGGCATAATTTTCCATCATCGATCCAATGCCTACGAGCTTTTCACATATTGTTCTTCGCTTATTTACTTTTCCGTTGCTACTGTTACAATCACTACAAAACCCAAAAATATTACTTTTGCTATCGTTACCGTTACTTCCATATTACTTTGCTACTAAATACTTTGCTGCAGATACTAAGTTATCCAGGTGTGCTTGAATTGACAACTCAACTGCTAATACTTGAGAGTATTCTTTGGCTCCCCTTGTGTCGAATCAATAAATTTGGGTTGAATACTCTACCCTCGAAAACTGTTGCGGTCCCCTATACTTGTGGGTTATCAAGACTATTTTCTGGCGCCGTTGCCGGGGAGCATAGCTCTATTCTTTGAGTCACTTGGGATTTATATCTGCTGGTCACTATGAAGAACTTGAAAGACGAGAAAACAAAAATTTATCCCTCAACTACGAGGGGAGGTAAGGAACTGCCATCTAGCTCTGCACTTGATTCACCTTCTGTTTTGAGTAAGCTTGCAACACCTAAACCTGCTTCTGCTATTAATTATGATATGTCGCATGTTATGGATGATGCCACTTCTGCTATGCCTGATGCTTATGATGAAACTACTTCTATGCTTGATACTACTGTGCCACTTGGTGAATTTCTTGATGAACAACTTGCTAGGGTTAGAGAGAATGAAATTATTGAAACTGATAATATTGATGAAAGTGATGATGAAGATTCTCCCCCTAAATATGAATTGCCTGTTGTGCCTGAGGGCTATGTTATGGATGAAGAAACTAAAAGAGACTTTCTTGCTTGCAATGATAGAAGTGATCTTAAGAAATTATTAGCTAAGCTAAAACAAAAAACTCTGAATGCTAGAATGAAATATGATCCTGCTTATGCTACTTCACCTATCTTTGTTACTGATAAGGATTATGAATTCTCTATTGATCCTGATATAATTACTTTGGTTGAATCTGATCCTTTCTATGGCTATGAATCTGAAACTGTTGTGGCACATCTTACTAAATTAAATGATATAGCCACCCTGTTTAGTAATGATGAGAGAACCCGCTACTTTTATATCCTTAAAATATTTCTGTTCTCATTAAAGGGTGATGCTAAGATATGGTTTAATTCTCTTGATCCTGGTTGTGTGCGTAGTCCCCAGGATATGATTTATTACTTCTCTGCTAAATATTTCCCCGCTCATAAGAAACAAGCTGCTTTAAGGGAAATATATAATTTTGTGCAAATTGAAGAAGAGAGTCTCCCACAAGCTTGGGGGAGGCTTCTCCAATTACTTAATGCTTTGCCTGATCATCCTCTGAACAAAAATGAAATACTCGATATCTTTTATAATGGACTAACCGATGCTTCCAGAGATTACCTGGATAGTTGTGCTGGTTCTGTTTTCAGGGAAAGAACACCGGATGATGCTGAAATTCTATTGAATAATATGTTGACAAATAAAAATAATTGGAAACTTCCTGAGCCAACTCCTGAGTCTATTCCTAAACCAACTCTGAAGAAAAGGGGTGTTCTATTTCTCAGTCCTGAAGATATGCAAGAGGCAAAGAAATCTATGAAGGAAAAAGGTATTAAAGCTGAAGATGTTAAGAATTTACCTCATATTGAAGAAATACATGGTCTTAATTTACCGCTTGTTGAAGAAATATATGATCTTAATCCATTACCTATTGAAGAAACTCATGGTCTTGATGACCCGACACAGGCAGTAAAGGTAAATTCTCTCTATAGATTTGATGAAGGTGATATTCCTCACTATAAGTCTGCTAGACAGTATGTCTATTATTCTTGGAAGACCCTTTTTGAATACTGCAGGGGCTGTTATTGATTGCAACAAAGGCAATGTCACTTTTCATGTTAATGGTAATGAGCATACGGTACACTTTCTGAGGAAACAACCTCAAGTTCATAGTATCAATTCTATTGGAAAAATTCCATCGATTATTTTTGGAGGCTTTGAATTTCCTCTTCCTACTGTCAAAAAGAGATACGATATTCTTATTATTGGGGATGTGCATATCCCCGTTGAGGTAACCTAGTGTTATTCGAAATTTCTCCGGTTCCATGTTATTCGGAATGAATTTGTTAACAAAACTTGATCAACCTTGTTAGTGGATTCCTTTTGATGAGCATGAGATGGATGGAACTAGAAGCACAACCTTCTGTACCCTCTCTTTACTTTCTGTTATTTAGTTGAAATAAAGTGAAAATAGTATTTTTTTTTCTGTCTGTTTCTGAATTATCCGTGCAATATAAAAATACCCCGAAAATAAAAGTTCTCCAAATGCCCTGCCAATTTAATATGATTTTTTATGGAATATTTGAGAATATCTAGCACTGAGAACACAGCAGGGGGAGCTAGCACCTGGCCACGAGGGTCCAGGGCGCGCCCACCCCCCTGGGCGCGTCCCCTGCCTCGTGGGCCCATGGTAGCCCCCCTCCACTTATTCCAGCCACCACACACTTCTTCCTCCCAAAAAAATCACCATCCAGCTCAAGCACGAGTTCTAGCTCATTTTGCTGCGATTTTCGATCTCCTTGCTCAAAGCACCTCTCACAAAACTGCTTTGGGGGATTGTTCCTTGGTATGTGACTCCTTCATTGGTCCAATTAGTTTTTGTTCTAGTGCTTTATTCATTGTAAATTTGTGCTACCTAGGTGACCATGTTCTTGAGCTTGCATATCAAATTTATATGGTTCCAAGTAGTTCTAATGCATGATATAGGCTCTACGCACTTGTAGGAGTAGTTGCTATCAATTTTGTTGAGCTTGGTTCACTTTTATTTGAAGTTACTAAAAATCTCAGAATTTTTTCAAAGGAAGAAATATGCTTAGGAAAATGTACCAAGGTGGTTCTTCAAGGAAACAAGGACCTAGGCTTGCAATGCGTGATGCTGATGATGAGCCACCAAGGGACACTCCCGTGCGGCCTTGTGAGTGGCCTTCAGAGGACTTCATGGATCAAGCTGGAATTAAGGAAGAATTTAACGCATACTTGCGTAACGATGATCTTGTGAGCTTCGAGGCAGAAAAGTGCCCCCAGTACCACTATCTCACTAGTTCCATTGTGAGGAGGTTTGAATTTTCATCTTCACGTAACTCTCAAACTGTCATGTTTGATCTTTGTGAAAATTCTTATACTATGGACTTAGAGGATTTTACCACTGCTTGCAAACTTTCAAAATGGGGTAGTGCTAGAGAACCTCGCAAATCTGAATTTAGAGATTTTCTTGCTAGCATAACTATGGGGGAATCTAGAGACATAGCACAAGCCACCATAGGGAGCATTCATTTTCCTGCTATACATTATTTTGCTCTCTTCATAGGTAGGTGCATAAATGGTAAGGATGAAGCATTTCATATGTGTGTCCCTGACCTCAGATTATAATTTGGGAGCCATTGTTGCACGTAAGTTGCATCATAATAGATTTAATGGAGATTTCATTGGTGGAATTTATGCAACCCGTATAGCTAATTTTCTTGGTATAGCCATACGTGAGAATGATATTGAGTTGCCTCCTACTTATTTGGATTATGAGGCTATGGTTCGTCATCATTTTGTTGAGAGAAACGATCAGTTCCTCCAGTACCGACTAATCTTTGACAGACGACACACCTATCACGTCGCTCTCCCTGCTTCTACTTTCTTTGACTTTCAGGCAAAGGGGAGATATTACATAACCAGAGAGGAGGCGGAGGAGTATAAGAGGAGGGCTGAGATAACTCGCCTCCAAGCTGCAGCACACGATGCAATGACCGCTGCATCTCAGTATGACCCCAACTACAACTTTGGATATCCGCCAGGCCATCCATGGCACTAAACCAACTTAGGCCAAAAGCCTAAGCTTGGGGGAGTACGTATTTCTCACCGACATTACATTTATGTTCACAGACTCATTGCTAGATGTCGGTGCTCATACTTTTTCACTATAATATACATGCTAGTTTATTTTCTTTTTCTTGCTCTCTTCTTGTGTGTTTAATAAACCTTAAGAGAAACAAAAAAATAGTAATAGCTTTTAGCTAGTTTATTTTCTTGCTGTAGTAGTAATAATTAAAAGAAAACCCAAAAAGATTTCTCGTTCTTCTTTTGCTTGTTGGGAGCTTCCCGTGTAAATAGTTTTATTTCTTTTCTTTTCTTTGGGCGTCGATAGGAGAAGACCATGATTAAACTGTTAAAGTGGCTCTTATATGCATTATTGTTGATTTAACCAAGAGCCCATATTGCTTTGTCTTCTCCTGTTTATTGAATGCTCGCAGATTCCAGCTTAGTCCAATGCACGTGCACTATTATTATTATTCACATTGTTCAGTCGTGCAAGTGAAAGGCAATTATGACGATATATGATGGACTGATTGAGATGGGAGAAGCTGGTATGAACTCGAACTCTCTTGTTTTTGTAAATATGATTAGTTCATCGTTCCTGATTCAGCCTATTATGAATAAACATGTTTGCAATGACAATTAGAGATTATAGTTACTCGTGCCATGCTTGATTAGCTATGAGTTATAATGGTTTACCTTGAGTGTGAACATGCTATTAAAGTGGTTGTGATGTGGTATAGTGGGGTGGTATCCTCCTTTGAATGATTTAAGTGACTTGACTTGGCACATGTTCACACATGTAGTTGAAACAAATCAACATAGCCTTCACGATATTTATATTCATGGTGGATTATATCCTACTCATGCTTGCACTCAATGTATATTAATTTTAATGCATGTTCATGACTGTTGTCGCTCTCTAGTTGGTCGCTTTCCAGTCTTTTTCTAGCCTTCACTTGTACTAAGCGGGAATACTGCTTGTGCATCTGATCCCTTAAACCACAAAGTTATGCCATATGAGTCCACTATACCTTCCTATATGCGGTATCTACCTGCCGTTCCAAGTAAATTTGTATGTGCCAAACTCTAAACCTTCAAATGAAATTATGTTTTGTATGCTCGAATAGCTCATGTATCAACTAGGGTTGTCCATATCTTCCATGTTAGGCTGGTTATTCTCAAGAAGAGTGGACTCCGCTCCTCACTCACGAGAAAATGGCTGGTCACCGGGATGCCCAGTCCCATGCTTTATGCAAATCAAATCAAAATAATTGCAAACAAAACTCCCCCGGGGCTGTTGCTAGTTGGAGGCACTCGTTGTTTCGAGCAAGCCATGGATTGATGCTTGTTGGTGGAGGGGGAGTATAAACTTTACCATTCTGTTTGGGAACCGCCTATAATGTGTGTAGCATGGAAGATATTGGCATCTCTTGGTTGTTATGTTGACAATGAAAGTATGTCGCTCAAAATATTATTTATCTCTTCTTTAAAACCGAGCTCTGGCACCTCTACAAATCCCTGCTTCCCTCTGCGAAGGGCCTATATATTTACTTTTATGTTGATTCATCACCCTCTTATTAAAAAGCACCAGCTCGAGAGCACCGCTGTCAATTGCATGCATTACTGTTAATTTATATTGGGTATGACTATGACTGGATCTCTTTTACCATGAATTACAATGTTTAGTCAGTCCTTGATCTTTAAAGGTGCTCTACATTTATGTTTAGCGGTCTCAGAAAGGGCTAGCGAGATACCATCTTGTTATATCATATCATGATTGTTTTGAGAAAGTGTTGTCATCCGAGATTTATTATTATTGCTCACTAGTTGATTATGCCATTGACATGAGTAAACATGATACCTAAATGTTATTGTGAATATGGTTAGTTATAATCTTTGCTGAAAACTTGAATACTGGCTTTACATATTTACAACAACAAGAGCAAACAGAGTTTGTAAAAGTTTTTCTTTATCACTTTCAGTTTATCAACTAAATTGCTTAAGGACAAGCAAAGGTTTAAGCTTGGGGGAGTTGATACGTCTCCGTCGTATCTACTTTTCCAAACACTTTTGCCCTTGTTTTGGAATCTAACTTGCATGATTTGAATGGAACTAACCCGGACTGACGCTGTTTTCAGCAGACTTTCCATGGTGTTATTTATGTGCACAAACAAAAGTTCTCGGAATGACCTGAAACTTCACGGAGCTTATTTTTAGAAAATATAAAAAATATTGGCGAAAGAATCAAGGCCAGGGGGCCCACACCCTGTCCACGAGGGTGGGGGCGCGCCTGCGCCCCCTGGGCGCGCCCCTGCCTTGTGGGCCCCCTGACGCTCCACCGACCTCAACTCCAACTCCATATATTCGTGTTCGGGGAGAAAAAAATCAGAGAGAAGGATTCATCGCGTTTTACGAAAATGGAGCCGCCGCCAAGCCCTAAACTCTCTCGGGAGGGCTGATCTGGAGTCTGTTCGGGGCTCTGGGGAGGGGAATCCGTCGCCATCGTCATCATCAACCATCCTCCATCACCAATTTCATGATGCTCACCGCCGTGCGTGAGTAACTCCATCATAGGCTTGCTGGACAGTGATGGGTTGGATGAGATTTATCATGTAATCGAGTTAGTTTTGTTAGGGTTTGATACCTAGTATCCACTATGTTCTGAGATTGATGTTGCTATGACTTTGCTATGCTTAATGCTTGTCACTAGGGCCCGAGTGCCATGATTTCAAATCTGAACCTATTATGTTTTCATGAATATATGTGAGTTCTTGATCCTATCTTGCAAGTCTATAGTCACCTACTATGTGTTATAATCCGGCAACCCCGAAGTGACAATAATCGGGACCACTCCCGGTGATGACCGTAGTTTGAGGAGTTCATGTATTCACTATGTGTTAATGCTTTGGTCCAGTACTCTATTAAAAGGAGGCCTTAATATCCCTTAGTTTCCGCTAGGACCCCGCTGCCACAGGAGGGTACGACAAAAGATGCCATGCAAGTTCTTTTCCATAAGCACATATGACTATATTTGGAATACATGCCTACATTGCATTGATGAATTAGAGCTAGTTCTGTGTCACCCTATGTTATGATTGTTACATGATGAACCGCATCCGGCATAATTTTCCATCACCGATCCAATGCCTACGAGCTTTTCACATATTGTTCTTCGCTTATTTACTTTTCCGTTGCTACTGTTACAATCACTACAAAACCCAAAAATGTTACTTTTGCTATCGTTACCGTTACTTCCATATTACTTTGCTACTAAATACTTTGCTGCAGATACTAAGTTATCCAGGTGTGGTTGAATTGACAACTCAACTGCTAATACTTGAGAATATTCTTTGGCTCCCCTTGTGTCGAATCAATAAATTTGGGTTGAATACTCTACCCTTGAAAACTGTTGCGATCCCCTATACTTGTGGGTTATCATGTGTCCACGTACCCTCATAGACCAAAAGAGGAAGTGTTAGTTTAATGCGGTTGATGTAGTCGAACGTCTTCTCAATTCAACCGATCAAGTACCGAACGTACGACACCTTCGAGTTCTACACACGTTCAGCTCGATGACGTCCCTCGAACTCTTGATACAGCAAAGTGTCAAGGGAGTGTTTCGTCAGCACGATGACGTGCTGACGGTGATGGTGAAGTTATCCGCGTAGGGCTTCGCCTAAGCACTACGACAATATGACCGGAGGAGTAAACGATGGAGGGGGGCACCGCACACGGCTAAGAACAATTGATGTGCCTTAGAGGTGCCCCCCTCCCGCCCCCGTATATAAAGGAGGGAGAGGGTAGGAGGCCGGCCTAGGGGTGCGCCAAGTGGGGGGAGTCCCACTTGGACTCCTAGTCCAATTCGCCTCCCTCCCTTTCCTTTTGCCGAAAGGGGAAAGGGGGGAGGAAAGGGAGGAGGAGAAGGAAAGGGGGGCCGCACCCCCTCCCCTAGTCCAATTCGGACTCCTCCCTTGGGGGGGCGCCACCCTTGTGGGCTGGCTTGCCTCCCTCCTATGGCCCATGTGGCCCATATCTTCCCCCGGGGGGTTCCTGTAACCCCCCGGTACTCCGATACGTACCCGATACATTTCAAACCACTTCCAGTGTTCGAATACTATCGCCCAATATATTAATCTTTACCTCTCGACCATTTCGAGACTCCTCGTCATGCCCGTGATCTCATCCGGGACTCCGAACAATCTTTGGTCACCAAAACACATAACTCATAATACAAATCGTCATTGAACGTTAAGCGTGCGGACCCTACGGGTTCGAGAACTATGTAGACATGACCGAGACACCTCTCCGGTCAATAACCAAAAGCGGAACCTGGATGCTCATGTTGGTTCCCACATATTCTACGAAGATCTTTATCGGTCAAACCATAATGACAACATACGTTATTCCCTTTGTCATCGTATGTTACTTGCCCGAGATTCGATTGTCGGTATCTTCATACCTAGTTCAATCTCATTACGGGAAAGTCTCTTTACTCGTTCTGTAATGCATCATCCGCAACTAACTCACTAGTCACATTGCTTGCAAGGCTTATTATGATGTGCATTACCGAGAGGGCCCAGAGTTACCTCTCTGATACTCGGAGTGACAAATCTAATCTCGATCTATGCCAACCCAACAAACACCTTTGGAGATACCTGTAGAGCATCTTTATAATCACCCAGTTACGTTGTGAAGCACACAAGGTATTCCTCCGCTATTCGGGAGTTGCATAATCTCATAGTCAAAGGAATATGTATAAGTCATGAAGAAAGCAATAGCAATAAAACTTAACGATCATTATGCTAAGCTAACGGATGGGTCTTGTGCATCACATCATTCTCCTAATGATGTGATCCCGTTCATCAAATGACAACACATGTCTATGGTTAGGAAACTTAACCATCTTTGAGTAATGAGCTAGTCTAGTAGAGGCATACTAGGGACACTGTGTTTTGTCTATGTATTCATACATGTATCAAGTTTCCGGTTAATACAATTCTAGCATGAATAATAAACATTTATCATGATATAAGGAAATATAAATAACAACTTTATTATTGCCTCTAGGGCATATTTCCTTCAAACACACCTTGATCATTCCTTCTTACAAAGTACAGAAAATCATTAGAGTGCATCATTCAAGCTAGTTTAGCCCTAGGCATTGCCCGATTCTAGCTCCGCCCCTGGTTCAGTTCAAGCAACCACCCAAAATCCATGTCTAGATGCTCCCCTGTTTTGAAGGTTGAGATAGCAACAAAGAAAAGGATAGACCCTCCAAATAAAACAAGTTAAAATGTGAGGCCGCTTTTAGAACCTAGGGGTTTGGGACGCCTTGGTAAACATATCATCCTCGAAGAGATGATTTTCGAGAAGGGATTCCAGTTCATTAGTGTGACCGAATCATGATACATTATTTCACACCCTAATGGCATAGGAAAATTTCTGAGCCGAGAGTTTTTTTTTCTTGTGGCAGCACTAGCTTCAACTGGCAGGTCAAGTGTTAGGGGTAGATGCTGACAATTTTGATGTGGTTCAGTCTGATAAACATTTTTTCTAGTGTGCAACTTGTGGAGAGACATTCCAAACTCAAGTTGCAGCTGATATATTTTTATGGACTAAACTAAAGGAAAATGTCACTTTATTGCTGAATTTGCTATTGTATGCAATAAAAGTGAAGGAGCAGTGGTTACAGGTAATGATCTTAATATCAGCAAGAAAATTAATGAGAAAAATAAACAATGTGTACTGCCTAGATGAAGTCACAATTCCAACTCAATCATCAACGAGTGTTTTTTACACCCATATTTTTTGTGAATTTACCCCTGATATTCTTCGGATTATCCCACTAATTATTACCCTTCTAGTTCTTTTTTTTCTTTGTTATTGTGTTTTGTAGGATTTTAGCTGGATTATATTTCTTGTGAAATTTTCACGATAACTAGAGACATTTCCGAGGTGAAACGGAGAAGAACCCGGAGTTGATTTTGGCGTCCTTTAATGAAACATCTTCTAGATGACCTCAGATAGGAAAGTGCTCAACGTAAAAGTTATGTGTTCTTAATAAATCAAGAAGCGTCATTGCCCTGCATCTACTCAACTTGGGCATCGAGTTTTATTTTCTTTCGTGTTTGGATAAAAAAGTACTCCCTTCGTTTCAAAATACTTAAACGTTTAGGTTTATTCTAAGTCAAACATGCCATAGACATTATTCTGGAGCTGAGTGAGTAGTGACTACTCCCTCCGTCCCATAATATAAGAACGTTTTTTACACTACACTAGTGTAAAAAACGTTCTTATATTATGGGACGGAGGGAGTAGTAGAACCGTGAGTACTATTTTAGAGACATCTATTTCTAAGTCTGATCTTAAATTCTACATCCTCCATTCCCTAATAAGTTTCATTATTTTAATTCAAATTTTAATTAAAACCACAACTTTCTAAGTCAGACGTTCCTCAATGCTGATCCCACATCTGACGTGTAACTTTAGGTTTAAAGATTCTACACCTAAAATTGCACAAAACATTTTGTGCAATTTCAGGCTTTGATGTGCAAATTGACTTGTTTCCATTCTATATTCATATTTTTGTGAGCCATAGGCATTTACATAACTAACTAGGTTTCACAGCGATATCAACCACATGCTGGCCTTTGTTCCATTTACACAAGATACAGGGGGAGGCTCAAAAGCTAACAAAATAACGAGTCATACTATACCCTGAGATACTGTACAATACAAGTATACAACTGCGACAGTATCTACAGTAAGGTCTGCCTTTACACAACTCATACAGAACAGCGAGATACATCTCTGGTTAATTAACAGTACAGCGGGCCACCAAACGAATTCTGTAGCTAACTAGTACTCCCTCCGTTCCATATTAGTTGTCGCTGAAACGGATGTATCTAGACGTATTTCAGTGCTAGATACATCCGTTTGAGCGACAACTAATATGGAACGGAGGGAGTAGTATATGGTTCTTACAGTAAATTGCCTCGCTAGTCGTCGTGTCCAGTAATCACCACCATGTTCAGAAAGGGCTCACACTCTCCCAGCAAGCCTCAGCATGAATTCAGGAACAATAATCACCACCATGTTCAGAAAGGGCTCACTCTCCCAGCAAGCCTCAGCATGAATTCAGGAACAAGACGGCGTGCAACGGGCACAGGAAGGTTCTGCGCGGACAGCCCTAGGTTGTCATTCTGTATCACGGCGACAATCTCTTCCAGCATCTTATCCCTACCGCCCCGAAGAGGATCCTTTTGAAGCAATATTTGTAACAGAGAGAAGGGATCGAGCATTAGAACCATAAGCATCCAAATTTAGAAAAACGCAAGGAATAGGTACCAGTAGCTCAGAGGTAAATAGTGTCCGAATAATAAGACTCAAGCTACATGGAGATCACACAAAAATCGACTAAGTACGTCTGCATTGGACACTGAAACAACCCAATCATTTTTTATTGGACCCCAGAGGTTTTCGCTTAACTATTTATGAGCAATCTAGCACAAAAAAAAAGAACAAAGCGAAGGGCTATACTCTAAACCGAGCACTTTTTTCCATGAGAACAAGACTCCCCGCCATGCTCGAAATCACATGGAAAATTTAAGTTCAAAAAAATAAAAAAGGCAATGTACTTCCCTACTTAAACATGGATAAATTAAGCACTTCAAAATACTACCAAAAGGTCAAAATGTTCAAACAAAGAATTCCTTCCAAACAGTGCTAGTGTCACAAATCACAATAATTACCTGAAGAAATAAATCGGTATGCGTCTTTCCTTTATATAAGAATAGATCCGCTCTAGCACCACGCTGTTGTAAAGCATCAAGGAATGCTTCACTGCATTTTTGGATGTCAGGTCATACCAATATCCAGAATACAAACTAAAATACCATGAGAGGGCACAGTTACAAAATCTGATGTGGCCAATAATTTCGGTTTGACCGACCTTTCTGCAGAGGGCATTGAACAGTCAGCTGTCCCATGAAAAAGGATGATACGAGGCAATAGAGAAACTGCAGATCTAACAGCTACCTCCTTAACCACCACTTCAGGAGAAAACTTCTTCAATGATTCCTCACCTTCCATAATGCTGAAACATAAGATGACAATGGTTAGTATCCTGACAATAGTGGGCAAGAAAAAATGCCTTCTTTTTCACAAAATTGGTGTCAAAACCCCAAACATTGATAAATGCCAGTGATCAAAGATAAATACCTGAGAAAGACGGACCGGTACAGACCACGCCTATGGAAATGATCAACCAAGTTAAGAAGATTATAACTGCAGAAAAAAAGTCAATGTCAAGGCCAATACAGCTATCCTCAGGCATTCTTGTGTGTAAATCAGTAATGATGCTCCTATCAAATGTAACAAGTCACACGATCAAATTCTGGACAGAGGCGCTAAAGGGTATAAGTAGCATTGGAGCAGGAGCCTGTAACTGGCAAGCTAGCATTGCTGAAAAGGCAAAATTCCGCTCTTAATTTAGAACGAGCATATTAACATTCTGCCCAACGAAGGAGCACAAGAGACTGAATTGCAGGCTGCACATAGAAATAAACTCTACTGGACAGACTGCCGATATTTCACAATGCACGAAACTGATTACTAGCACTATTCGACTCTCTTAATTTGTAACAAGCATATGAACATTCTGCCCAACAAAGAAGCACAAGAGACTAAATTGCAGGCTGCAGCTAGAGATAAACACTAGTGGACTGACTGCCGATATTTGACAATGCAAGAAACTGATTACTCGCAATAGTGCACCCAAATTTCCAAGAAAAAAGGAAGATCTACAATTTCTGCTAGTCACATGCTTACCCGCCAGAAATACCAAAGTATGCTTTTAGTTGCGCAACACTCCAAGTGGAAGTATCTTCGCCACATTCGCTGATAGCCTGATTTACGAGAGTACAAGCAGCAATATGTGCACCAGCAGATTGTCCAACAAGATAAATCCTGTTAGCATGATATACATAGAAAATATCAGAACAAAATGACTATGAATGCGTCATTTCAGGATATTTTTTTTCCTTATTCAGCTTTTAAGATATAGTGCACCAATAATCTTTTGGAAAAGAATCCTAGAAAAGATGAATAATCAATGAACAATTCCTTCTATACATTCTACCTCAACCTCCGTGCTGATGAATCTCTAAAGAACGCAAAAGATTGATCATATGTGCAATAGCCAAGCTTAATTTTTTGATCGGTTATAAGCTATAAACCTTTCAGGATCACCTCCGTAGCTAGCTATATTGTTGCAGACAAAAGAGATTCCTCGGGATACATCTTCTACCATGTCACCAATAGTCCCCTGAGGGAAGTTTCTGCAAACAAACCATTGCTATGCTCCATGAATATGATGTATAACAAAACACCTGCTTTGCATATTTGGACTTATTCCTAGTACCTGTAATCAATGCATGCAACTAAAATGCCCCTTTCCGCCAACCGTCTGCCTAAAAGAGCACCCCACCCTTTGTACCTGAGATATATAAAATGCTTCACACAATGTCAAGACAAAATATCGAACTTGCCGGTGTTCTAGAAAGCCAAAGGGAAAGAAATTCTTGAGGTCCAATACAGTACATACTTGTACTCACCCTATGATCCATGCTCCACCAGTGACAAATGCCACAACTGGCTTCAACCCTGTCATGCCAGCTGGTATATACAAATCCAATCTGCAGTGTGCAAGATATCAATAACTTAGCTAATCTATCAAATACACCGAGATAAACTACAAATCGGTTTATTGAGTAGCATTATCATGTGTATGGTAATAAACTTGTAGAAAATGATAGAAATACCTGTTTCTTGGTTGCTCTCCATATACAACACTTCTATGAACTTGGCTTGAGAAGAAGTAATAATATAAAACTGAAATAAAGGAGAAACAGAAAAATAAATCTACTATATGAGATAACTATAGCATATCAACCATGATTTGGGGGCGATATTCATACAAAGTATATCACCCTAGATTCTAATTACGAGACAGTGATAGGAAACCAATTGCATGAAGAACAAATGGAGGGTTTCGAAAAACCAACCTTGAATAAAACCAGGCATAAGCAATAGAGCATAACAACAGAGAGCTAGGAACTGACGAATCCATCTGTAGCCTACCCTGCATAAATCTGACAAGTTATTGCGATGAACCGGATAATCATCAATGACTGAGACTTTTCTCCATGTTTCCTTCCACCTAGGGATGGCAATGGGTCGGGTTTGGGGCGGGTGGAGCTGGTCCAAATCCAACCCATGACCCATCTTCCTACCCTCTGCCCATCCACCAAATTATCCATGGGCACAACTTGTGCCCATGCCCAAACCCGCTGGATACCCATATACCCATGGAGCTCCATGGGCATAGGAAAGTCAGCATGAAGCCTTCCCAAAGATCAAATTAATTCAACATCATTCACTCACAAATGTCAACATAAGCTACATGCATAAGTAGGCAACAAGTAATACGATGAGTCCTTAAGTGTGACATACCAGAGGTTGATTTTGCAGCATATAGCTTATGGCACCAGTTGCATATTGCCTACCATTTCCCATTGATTAGTTCTTTCTACTATCACTGGCATATGGCCCCAAATGTCATACGGGTATCCGTTGGATATCCATGGAGCACAAACTATAACCGTGCCCAACCCAGCTGTTTGTGGGTATCCATATCCACGAACCCATGGGCAGAAATGTGCTCCATACCCTTGCCCAACCGGGTCGGGTATCCATGGGTATCCAAATCCATGGATAAAATTGTCATCCACCCCCATCAGTTTTCTCGAACCGGGATCACGCGATGTTCCACAATGAATGGGAAGTTTGATCAATTATGAGAAACCCCACTAGCTAAATCTGCCTCAGACATAACCTAAAATCATTCCACCTCTCTACTAAACCACTTCATTATGCTTATGTACTTAAATTCGGCGAGATGAGATTATCAGCTCTCCTGCCATTATCGTGCATTCGATCCGCACAGTGCTAAACATGTTGAGATACACAAATTCTCCGAAATAAATGACAAAACGGGCGGAGCCAGCCTATTCAAGGAACCTGAGCAAGGTCTACTCAGTGGAACGCTGGCCACCATTGGCCCCAGCATCATTACTAATTCCCATCCCATGCATGACAAAAATACTTAATGAAGACCGGTGGCCCGGGGTCGCCGGGAGCTAGCTCCGCCCCACAACAACTATCGAATCGGACCAAGAGCACAAGCAGATCACCAAGTGGAAGTGGTGGCAACAGAGCGAAAGCGCAAAGTAGCGAGTGGAAATGGGATTGGTGGCGGGTACCCGAGGTAGCGGAGAAGGGTGAGCGTGAGCCGGGTGAGGAGGAAGGTCTCGGAGGCCGCGTGGCCGACGTCCCGGCGGAAGGAGAGGCTGCGCGCCGCGAACCGCTCCCTCACCGCGCGCCGCCGCACGACGCCCTCGCCCGGGAGGAGCGGCGCGTCCTCCGCGGGCGATGCGGCGCTGGCGGGAGCCGCCGGGGAGGGCGGCGGCGTCTCCCTCGCCTTGGCCTGGGAGGAGGAGGCGCGGGCGGGGAGCTCCACCTCCATGGCGCGAGATTCCCGGGAACGTGGGGGGAGGTGGATGCTCTGGCACGGAGAGCACGATGGGGATGCTTTGCTCGGACCGGGCAAAAGCTTGGGGAGCACACGCACGTTTTGCTGGCCTGGCCGCAGCGCTGTCGCAGACCGTGGCGGAGCTGCACGTGACGACGGCGGCGGCGCTTTTAGGGCGGAGGTAGGCCGGATCCGGCGGAGCTGCGTGGCCGGCGGCGTGACCGGAAGGCTGACTGGTGGGCTCTTCGCAGCCTCCGCCCACATGTCAGAGTGATACTATCGGCTGACTGGTGGTGCACAAGAGACACCTGCTGCTGCGGAGTGGGGACCTTAGTCGGTCTTTCGAATCTGCAGTGTAAACAGATTCGAACATAATTCATACAGCGACGACGGGATGCATACAAACAGACATAAATTTGATACTGGCACAAATACATGTGCGTTGCAACGAAAGAGAAATTTGACATGTCCAGTTAATGTCCATCAATGCGGCACGACAACATCTGAATGATGCCATGCAGCCATGACACGTACACCAAACTTTACAAGAAATGCATATAACGATAAAAAAAATCACAATTAGTGGGCTTAAAATGCCGAGTTAATAGTGTAGTGGCTCATTTTATCTTTGAACATCAATTTTTTTTTGTGAAATAAATTCTTGCATTACTCAGAATCACATATTACAATCTCGTCCAACAAGTTCCAGGACCTCTTCTGGACCAGAACAAAGCCAACCCACGGTCCGGCGTTCCAACCTACCAAAATTAGTCAAGGCATGACTAACAGTATTACAGTTCCGACGAGTATGAGCAATGCAAGAATCTCTCTGACCCAGACTACTAATAATCTCTCTAATAATAAAAGCATACTTAGATTTATTTGTAGCACCTTCTTTAATCATCATGACAGCCTCCAAACAGTCAGATTCTAAAATAATTGGTAGAATAGTCCATTGTAGTGCCAGAGATAATCCCTCCTTATTTGCCAAGAGTTCAGCTTCCAATATATCATTGCATGAGATTAGGTATCTACAGGAGCTAAAAATAATTGTCCCCTCGTGGTCTCTAAGGACCATGGCTACTCCTGCATTACCTTCGAGCACCGATCCATCTGTATTTAGTTTAACACGTCCATGCACCGTTATAGTCCATGATTGAACTGCGATTGCGGTATCCATATTGCATGCATACATGCAGCGAGATTTTTCTTAGTTAGGATTTATTGGAACGTCATCAAAATGGCAATGTAGTTTTCTTTTGCATGGTAGTACATTTCTCCTTTTATATCATAATAAAGAACATAGTACAAGCAAGAAAACACTGACCTGACAAAAGTGAAAAAAAATAGCAGAACGCTAGCCTTTATATAAAGGAACACCAGTCAAGAAAGAAAATTATAATTAAGACCGAAGAATATGACTTGTATTTCTCCGGCTAGTTTCCTAGCAAATCTTTTAATGATTGTGTTAATTTCTTTCTCATTTACTTAACGGATTTTCTCTCTGACTCTCTCCCGACTAAAAGTTCTTCTAAACCTTTTAATGGTTTAGGTTTTTGTCACTCCATCAACCCATCATTAGCAAATTTATCACATATTGCAAAACCCTGCAGCGTGAGTCTCACACGTGCACGCAAACGATGGGCACCATATGACAACACTATAATGACATATAACTCAAATCAACCATGGCATATCACAAATAATCTATAGGACAAAAAGAAATTACTCAGAAATAATGACGGCGAAACAAATCATTTGATAATAATAGCATAAAAATCATGTTCAAGTAGGGATTACAACGGGTTACGAGAGAGTGTACCATTGAATAGTGGAGGAGGAAGATGTTGATGAAGCCGCTGAAATTGATGAATAAATAGCAGCGACGATGGTTCCCCCAGTGGCCCTCTGGGGCCACCGGAAGAGAGGTGGAGAGAGGTCCCCGTCCTTCTTCTCCTTCCATGGCCTCTCCCCTAGATGGGGAGAAGTTCTCCCTCTGGTCCTTGGCCTCCACGGCTCCCGGAGGGTGAGAGCCCCTATGAGATTGGATCTAATCTCTATATGTTTCTCTATGTTTCGATACTTTTCTGAGGCCTGTCACATCTTTTATAGCCGGGGATCCATAACTCCATTTGGGCTGATTTTGTTACACAATTTTTGTTATTTTAGGGGCATGAACCGACTTAAAGAGCACCCAGACGGGTCCACTATGCGGCTGGAGTGGGTTTGTGTGGGCTGGTCGTGTGCAGCTTGCGGGACTCCCCTTTTTTTAGACAATGGGCAACTGCATTACATTCATTTAGCAAATGTTTCAGAACAAATGATGGTCCTGATTACATCACATACAACATTAAACCAACAGGACCCAGGGTCGTGTTCTGCAGATCTAGCAAGAACATGAGCTGCCACATTACATGATCGGTTGACATGAGTAAACATACAAGATTTAAACTTAAGAGCCCTACTTTTGATGTCATATATTATGGCACCAATTTGAGATCTATCAGTTGTCACATTCTTCACCTTATTCACTACAGTAGAACAATCAGATGCCATAATAATGGATTGGAAGCCAGCTTCTTCGGTGAATGATAAGGCATGTCACACCGCTATGGCTTCAGCAAGTTCTGGGTCTTCCACCTTGTCCACATAGCATCTGCAAGCAGCCCGTACCACTCCCAGATGGTCACGGATGACAACTCCGATACCCATACGACACGAGTCTGAGAAGATTGTTGCATCTCTATTGATCAGAACCGACCCTTCTGGCGGTGGCGACCACTTTGGGGTTGATGCTTGGGCCTCACACCTAGTAAGGTGAGTCGATCTGAAATTATTTAGGATAACAAAATCAATATATGCATTAATCTTCCCAACTACACGTTGTGGGTGAATGAAACTCTCCCCATTACTAATGTTATTTCTGTTTTCCCAAATGTACCAAACAGCAATCGTGAACACCATAAGTTGAAAATCAGGAGCCTCGTTGATCCATTCTAGTAGCCATTGACGAATATGTAAAAAGTTCTTCAGTTTTAAGGAGATATGATGATATTTCTTCAGTTCAGTCCAAATTTCTTTAGTGTAATGACAGTGGAAGAAACAATGATCCACTGTCTCAAATCTGTTGCATATGAGGCAGTCATACCATGTTAGTGTCGATCTTTTTTGAAGATTGTCACCTGTAGGAAGACAGTTTTGTGCCATTCTCCATAAGATGATTTTCATTTTGTCCGGGCATTTTACCTTCCAAAGCTTCTTCCATATTTTTCCATCAGCTTCACTGTTTGAGGTAGAACCTTTTCCATTTGCACTTCGCTCTTGCCACAACAATTGCGTTCTTGCAAAGTTGTAGCCTGACCTAACAGTATAGTATCCGCTTTTGGTAAAAGGCCAAGATACAAAGTCACTACATCCTTCTGAACTTAAAGGGATTTTGAGGACTATGTTTGCAATATCTTGTGCAAATAGGTTCTTCACAGCCTCCTCATTCCAAGACCTTCCTCGAGAAGATAAGAGGGTATGAACAGTCTGATTATCTAGCATTGGGATATTTGTAGATACTGTTTCAGGAGGTATTCCTGGGATCCAGTTATCATTAGTCACGGATATTTGCTTGCCATCTCCCATCCTTTAAATCAAACCTATTTTCAGAAGTTTTTTGCCGAAGCAGATGCTTCGCCATGTGTATGAGGCAGATCTTCTAGCTATGGAAGTCTTTTGGTTCATAAAAAAATCATAAAAAAATTCAGCGCAATCTGACTCTGTGATTTTTTGACATATATTTCAAAAAACACTAGAAAATATGAATTGCTCTTTGACACTGGATTAATATGCCAGTCCAAATAAAAATGAAATAAATTATTACCAAAAGTATGTATAAATGATATAAATGCAGCATGAAACAAATAAAAATTACAAATGCATTGGAGACGTATCACCCCACCTTCCCAGCGACACAACATCCATCGCTACCATAAAAATACACCATCTCACCCCGTCTTTGCAGAACCTGCAGCTTGCCCCTATCTCCTGGTTGTGGCACACAACATAATAATAGAGAAAGGCCAGGTGTTGGTGTGACTGAAGGGATTCGGGTGTGGGGTTGCTTGAAGAGGGAGTTATGGCGCGGTGGCGACAAGCCGCCGGCAGTAGCAGCGGAAGCCGAGAAGAAGAAAAGGAGATGTGTAGATGGGGGTTTTCTGTGGCTGACTTTGCTTTGGTCTTGAGAAGATAAGGTCAGCGAGATAACGATGGGGAGGTTGGAAAGCGATGACGCCTGAGACTATTGACCTTTTAAAATTTATTATTTAAAACATGCAGATATGATAAGGATATGTACGTCAGATATGTAGACATGAAAAACAAAGATTTTTATAGCATTTTAGTTGATGCAAGGATGATGATATTTTTTATAAGCATGGTAATTTTCTGGCAGAAAAATATACTAAGACGATTTTTGCCATGCTTGCTCATTAAATTTGCCATTCTCAAGAAATATAAATTGCTACAAAAAGCGTTCATTTTGCTATGGTAACCTACCTGACGTTAGATGTTCGGTAGTTATCGGCGTTCTAAAATATGTTACTTCTTCTGTTCCATAATTTTTATCGTGGTTCTTAGTTGTTTTTATAATTTTTATCGTGGTTTTAGTAACCTGCAAGATAGAAGTTTGTGGCACCACTGATCCCATTTTCTATGTAGGCCCTTATACCTTGTTCCATATTACTATCGCGTACCACCATCTCAGTCCCATACACTCGGGAAAGAGAAGCGGGGCGAACGTCGTCGACGGCGGAGCTCCGGCGAGCGGCGGCCGGCATTGTCCTTGTGATCCACGCGCTCACCGTGAAAATTTCATAACCCACGCCCTTCCGCTCCCCAGCAGCAGCGCGGCACCACAATTCACAAACCCCTAGCCTACACCCCCAGAGCAGGCGGCGTCTTCCACCTCCGCCTCCATGCCGTCCCCGTCCTCCTCCTCCTCCCCTCACCGGAAGCTCCTCCACTACGTAATCCCCTCTCCCAACTCGAAATCCACCCCGATTCCGCCCTTCTGCTCCCCTCCTCACAGCTCGTCTCGCGTCTCCGTTTCAGTTGATTTGCTGGGCGGTGCAGCGGTGCCGGATGTCGGAGTCGCCGTGCCGGCTCGCGGTCTCCCTCAAGGGACCCTCGGACCCCGCCGCGTCCTCGGTCCTGCGCGTCTCCGGTAACCTAGCAGGCTGCGGCACTGTTCCTTCCCCCCTTGCTTCGGCTTACATAGTTAACATTTGGTTCGGTCCCCAATTGTGTGAACTGACGCAGTTTCGGACACTGGAGTCGGGAGCAAGCTGGAGGAGTTCCTGGAGCTGGATGCCCTGGCGCGCGAGACGCCCGTGGAGAAATGGGGTATGAGGTCACCTGCTCGTGCACAAGAATTTTGTTTCTTGATGGTAATCTAGTCAACTTGCATGGAAAGTTCGGTTCTAATGTGTTGGAAATGTCCCTAGTTAGTAACAATGTCGGTAAGTTCTCTCCTGGGTTCCATCTTCAGTTATATCCGGTTAGAGCATGCGTGAGAGATATGGAGATGATCAGGTGCTCATGCCATCAACATTTGCTTGTTACACGCCACCTTTTCCTATAAAAAATATCAGCACCTTTGAAATGGATATTACAGATGAATCTAGAAATGAAGATGGCATCCATAATTTCAACTTTCCAGTCAGTATTTAGATGTACCAACTGTGATGTGGCATGTGACTTCGTTCAGATATTCATTTGATTTAGTCCTGCAACATTCCTTGTTCTTAGGTTCAGCTTTCTCTGTCTAATACAGCTTTTCTTCATCTGCAGATGGTACCCTCTTAATCACAACTACTGGTATGCTATCTGTTTCCTCGATGCATTACACTTCTTCACTGTTCCATTTGACTTATACACCATTTCCTGTTGCATGTTAGAATCTCAGTTCTTTTGTGTACATTGATGGTCACTGGTCAGTTGTTTCGTAAATACTCGTCGCACACATTCTAAAATGGCGCCCAAAAGGGAATGGAAGGGGAACAAATGTGTTTTGCAGATAAGGTTTTATTTGGTCAGTGATATTGTGATATCAGGAAAGCCGCTGATGGGTTCTTGCCTTTCTCCATTTTGTAGGAATCAATGACAAAGCTATTTATCATTATCGATTTAATCTTCATGAAAACGCATCTTCAAGTACAAGATGCAGCAAGATGGCTACCACATACAAGAATAATGCAAAATTCAGGCAGGCCATCTCTTGTCAGTTTGATATCATCCATCATATACTGGGGTCAGTTGAATCATATATGCCTTTTGTCAAAGCAGTGGAACTGAAGTATGTATTTGCCTTTCAAATGACGCTGACATTGATGACTTCATATTATGGCTGGTTGGTTTTGCACGCAAGGTATGTATTGCTTAATGTTTATGTTTCTCTCTTTTTTACCGCATTTATGGTCAATGTTAGCCAATAGTTTAGCCTTGTGATATGTAATCCCTGTCAATATTGGAATCCCGATCACGAATTTCTAATAAATACTTCCTGAAGAAAGTAACTCAAATGTGGCATAATTGTTAACATGTGTGGTATTGTGATTAACATTTTTTTTCTTTGATGATGCCTCATATATTATCCGACTTACCCATTTTCACATTTACCTATGCAGATACACGTGCTAAGAGCAGCTGTACGTATTCTGTACTGCTATATTTTCACAACATATATTTATATATTTCATATGATTTCCTTGCCACTGTTAGTATCCATCTTCTCATCAATCACATCCCAATTTTTTTTCCTTCCGCATTCCCTTTAATCTTAAGTCATTGCATCCACAACTCAAAGTGCCCAGTGCCTACATATCACAATGACTATACGGATACATGTACTCCCTCCGTTCCTAAATATAAGTCTTTTTAGAGATTCTAATGTGGACTACATACGGAGCAATATAAGTGAATCTACACTCTAAATTACGTCTATATACATCCATATGTGGTCCATATCACAATGACTTATATTTAGGAACAGAGGGAATATATAGTAGCAGTAATAATGCTGTTTATTCCCCGGCAATAAAAATGCTGTTTATTATGGGTGTGTTAAATTTTAGTCTTTCTTGTTCGAAGGACCATCTTACTCAAATTGCATTCTAGCTTATGAGTCATGTGTGGTCTTTTATTTGTTGAAAATGTCATGTTCTATATGGTACAAAGAGAGACACTAAAAGTACATAACCCTAATATTAGGAGGTTCCTGTAGATGTAGAAAGTTCTCAACAGGCTTCAGGTGAAAAAGTATGGATACATACGTTTGATCTTGGTAATGACAAGACATAATCAATGAAAATCGGATTGACCACAAACAGATTTGCATTGTGTATACTGATGTCCATGCTTTTTGCATATGTGGAACCTGCTAGCATATGAAGATCTACTGATTTCTGCACTGAAACCGATATCCCTGCTGATTAAGTGGAGATATACTTATACCATTATTCCAGCAATGATTCCATTTTTTCCCAAGTATGTGTTCTTGTTTAACTGAAGAATAAGTTTACAAGTAGATAAGCATATATGATGTCTTTAGCCTGACCTCTTGAGTAGTTGTGGCGTACTTTCAGTTTTTATTGTTGAACATCCAGTTGGCAATTAATTGCAGCATCTCTCTGTTCTTGCCTCTTCCTTCTTAGCCTGACCTCTTGAGTGCTTGTTTGGTTATCTTATGTGTACTTACTCAGAACTTAGCAATTGAGCTCTCCATTGAGCAAACAATAAGCGCTGGATCAAGAAATGTTTGTCTGCCAAATGAATCTGATGATACCCATCTTTCTATTGCCACATCAAGTATTGAGCGGCTAGTTTCTGGTCTTGAAGATTATGCACTCTCACATGGGAACACATGTGACAAGTGTGATGCATGTTGTATGAATAGGTAAAACTTTCACTGTTCAATTTGATATGGCTGCTAGACATATTTTCATGGAGGATGCCAACATTGTTTTGCTCAAATTGCCCATACATGATCCACAATTGGCGTTCTCAAATCACCCTACCATTACCTAAACACGTCTAGAGTAGAATTGCGCTATTTTTGTTCTTTTCCTCCTGAAAAGAGCATACCTCTGTTATATTCTGTTTGTAATTATTTTGGGACTCCGTCCCAAAACAAGTGTCTTAACTTTGTACTAATACTAACTTTAGTACAAAGTTGTACTAAGCTTGAGACACTTATTTTGGGATGGAGGGAGTATGTATATATGTGATATCTTGGCTTTCAGTATTACTTATTTATCACTATAAAGCATCTTTTATTTTTTTTCCTTGCACTTATATCTAGAAGGAATCATATGCTTAGAGATCTTTCATTTGCCTTCTATTTGCATTTCGTATTTGATCCGCCTTGTTAAGCAGATCACTCAGTTTCTTCATTGTGATGCTCATGTACATTTTTTTCAGTGTCAGATAGAAATAGGAAAAATAATTGAGAATTGTACTGAAAATTGTCTTACAGTAACTGATTCTTAGATGTATGTGTCAAACATATTTACAGTTGAAGGCATACATATTTGTACACTGGAAGTCTTCAAAATGTTGCGTTTGAGCTACATCTACTGATCTAGGCCTTGTCGTTTTCAGTTGTGTATGAGAGAAAACCAGTTATGTTGGCCCACAACATCCGGCACTGGACTGGATTGTTACATTTGTTGCCCATGTTAGGAATAAGCAACTTGTATTACCATGAGGCCATAGGCCGATATATATATACATGTACAGGTGTGGAACATATGCAGGAAACCCCTTATACAACGGGATAAATACAAAGGGGTCCATGACTTATATTATAACTCTAACACCCCCCCTCAAATTCATGGTGGAGGAACAACACTGAGTTTGGAGAGATAAAAGCCATGTTGTGCTCTAGTCTGGGCCTTCGTCAGAAAATCCGCCAACTGTAACTCGGAAGGCACATACTGAAGAGCAATAACCTGATCCTGCACACCAGCGCGCACATAGAAAGCATCAACACCAATATGCTTAGTGAGCTCATGCTTCACAGGATCGCGCGCAATGCTAATAGCACCTGTACTGTCAGATAAGAGCAGAGTCGGTGTAGTGACAGAAACACCAAAATCCTGAAGTAACCACCGTAACCAAGTCACCTCTGCCGTCAAAAGAGCCATTGCTCGCAACTCAGCCTCGGCACTCGAACAGGAAACTGCAATCTGTTTCTTCGTCTTCCAGGCAATGAGAGAACCACCAAGAAAAACACAGTAAGCAGAAAGTGAACGGCGATCGGAAGGATCACTAGCCCACGTAGCATCCGAATAGGCCTGAAGCTGTAAAGAACTGGAGCGAGGAAAGAATAGACGGTGAGAGATCGTGCCCCGAAGATATCGAAGAACACGAAGGAGATGACTATAGTGAACTGATGTGGGAGCAGAGACGAACTGACTTAGAATATGAACCGGATAAGAGATGTCCGGACGAGTGACAGCTAGATAGACAAGACTGCCAACAAGATGACGATAACGCGTCGGGTCAGGGAGAGGATCACCATCAGTAGCACGGAGGTGAATATTGAGCTCCATAGGAGTCTCAACAATGCGCTCGTCAGTAAGAGCAGCACGAGCAAGAAGATCCTGGATATACTTTTCCTGGGATATAAAAAAGCCATCAGAGGTAGAAGAGACTTCAATCCCAAGAAAGTAGCGAAGAGGTCCAAGATCAGACATAAGAAACTGCTCACTGAGACGGGCCTTTACAAAGGCAGTATACTCGGGGTCATCCCCAGTGATGATCATGTCATCAACATAGAGAAGAAGAAGAGTCCGACCACGAGGAGAAAGGTGAATAAACAATGCAGGATCATGAGCACTTGCTGAAAAACCAGCGGCAGTGATCACAGAGGCAAAACGCTCAAACCAGGCGCGGGGGGCTTGCTTAAGGCCATAGAGAGAGCGACGAAGACGACATACCATGCCATCAGGAACAGAATACCCAGGTGGTGGCTGCATGTACACCTCCTCACGCAGCTCACCATTAAGAAAGGCATTCTTAACATCAAGCTGAGATATAGACCAGTGGCGTGCAGAGGCAACGGCAAGAAGTGTACGAACAGTGGTCATATGGGCCACAGGAGCAAAAGTCTCGTCATAATCACGACCATGTTCCTGATGAAAACCACGAGCCACAAGACGAGCTTTGTGACGCTCAAGAGAACCATCGGAGCGAGTCTTAACCTTGTAGACCCACTTACAAGTGATCGGACGGACTCCGGGAGGAAGAGAAACAAGATCCCAGGTACCAGTGCGCTCAAGAGCAGCAATCTCCTCTGCCATCGCAAACTGCCATTCAGGATGAACAACAGCCTGACGGTAAGAAGTCGGCTCAAGAACAGCAGCACCAGCAGTGGGAAATCCAAAGCGATCAACAGGCGGACGAGGACGAGAACGCAAGCCATAAGTAGGCTGAGAGGAAGATGACGACTCATCCACAGAGGCATCCACAGGTCGTGAACGACGAGTGTAATGCTGAGGAAAAGATGGAACAAGAGAAGGAGGAATCGGCAAGGTAGAATCGGGGGGTGGCGACAAAGAAGTCACCGGAGATGAAGGTGTAGAATCCGGTGACATGCTAGGCGGGGAGACCGGGGAGGATGGTGGCTGCAAATTAACTAGAGGTGGAGAAGCAGAGGGAGTGGAACGAATAGGCACAGGCTCGACGGGGGTGATAGGTGAGTCAGGAAAAGTGAGGAAAGGGATATCCTGCACTGAAAAAGTCGAGGAAGATGGGCGTGGATAGAAGGGACGAGACTCATCAAAAGTCACGTCTCGAGAGATACGTATCCGATGACCGATAGGATCCCAACAACGATAGCCCTTATGCTCATCGCTGTAGCCTAAGAAGACACACTCAACAGACTGAGCAGTCAGTTTGGTGCGTTCGCGAGGGGCAAGAAGAACATAGCAAACACAACCAAACAAGCGAAGCATCGAATAATCGGGAGAACGATCAAAAAGACGCTCGAAAGGAACACCACCCTGTAGAGCAGCGGAAGGCTGTATATTGATAAGATAGGTGGAGGTGGAGACGGCCTCAGCCCAAAAATGAGGCGGAAGAGAGGCAGCAATCATCAATGCACGAGCCGTCTCAAGAAGATGTCGATGCTTTCGCTCAGCCACACCATTCTGAGCATGAGCACCAGGACAAGAGAATTGAGAGAGAGTTCCTTGCTCAGCAAGAACACCACGCAACATCTTAGAGATATACTCGGCCAGCGGAGTCAGCACGAAAAACACGAATGGGTGAAGAGAACTGAGTATGAACCATGGCAGCAAAGCGCTTATAAATAGACAACACCTCACTACGAGAAGTCATGAAATAAAGCCAGGTGTAACGAGAGAAATCATCTATGAAAATAATATAGTATTTATGACCACCTTTCGAAGCGAAAGGAGCCGGACCCCATACATCAGAATGGACTAAATTGAAAGGACGCTTAGACACGGACTCACTATGTGAATATGGTAACTGAATCTGCTTGCCAAGACGACAACCCTGACACTCTAAAGAGACATCTCCTGAGACAGACCCCAGAAGACCTCGACGAACTAAAGACGACAACCGAGAACCACACAGATGACCAAGTCGATGATGCCACTGCTGGAAGGAACCAGTAACGGAGGCGACAGAAGCGGAAGAACTGGTGATGGTGGTGGCAGCGGAAGGAACATGAAGCCAGTCCAACTCCCAAAGACCTTGAGAATCACGGCGGCGAGGGCCAGCCCCAACCAGAGTGTGCGTGCGACGGTCCTGGACAGAACAAGAGTCAACGTCAAGGATGACGCGACAACCAGAATCAGTAAGTTGACCAGCAGAAAACAGATTCATGGTAAGTCGAGGAACATGAGCAACATCAGGAACAGAATAAGGAGTGGAAAGATTGCCTCTACTAGCAACAGAAAGTGGAGTACCATCAGCAGTGAAAACATGAACAGGAGAATCCAGCGATCGAAGAGAGGACAAAGTGGAAGAATGAGAAGACATATGAAAAGAAGCTCCAGAGTCCAGAACCCATGAGGATGTACCTGACTGTGTAGAGGGCGGTTGCTCAGGGCGGGAAGCATCAGTCACAGAACTAGCAGTACCCGTCGAGGAAGAACCTGAAGCCGCAAGCAGACGCTTAAGTCTCAGAATATCCTGCTCAGTCAAAGCAATGGCTGAAGCTGTCGAGGTAGATGACGAAGTCCCTGAAGATGATGATCGCGCCTTGCGCAGGTGTTTTCTCTTCGTGTAGCACTAGGACTCAATATGACCATCATTGTTGCAGTACTCGCAATGTGAACGGGGGCGACCTGAGCCTCCAGAAGGAGTGGGCAAGAGTGGCGGAGCACTCGAGCGAGAAGGGGTTGGTGCAGCAGGTGGCGTGGAAGAAGACCGAGTAGCGAGCACAGAGGAAACCTAGAGCAAACCAGCACCACGTAAGCGAGTCTCCTCAGCACGAATCTCAGAAAGAGCCTCCATGAGAGAAATATGGCCACGAGCAAACAACTGAGCACGCCGGGGCTCAAACTCCTTACGAAGCCGAGACAAGAACTCGTAGACGCGATGAAACTCCAAATTGGCCTGGACAGCCTGGCAACAGGGACAAGTACGACAACCAGCGTTGCGGAGAGAATCAAGCTGGTGCCAGATAGCAGAACTCTGTGCATAGAAGTCATCAACAGTAGAGTCACCCTGCTGAAGAGCATGCTCCTGACGGACCACAGAAAGGTATAGGGCATCACCAGAGGGCTCATAGCGCTGACGAAGACGGGTCCACATCTCAAAGACAGTAGGAAGACCCAGAAACTCAGAAGCAAACTAAGGCAGAACACTAGCAGTGAGAACAGCTGCATCACGAGCATCATCATCAAGCCACTGGGTGTAAACAGACAGAGCACCATGATACGTCTGAAGAGCCTCCTCATAAGCCACAACTCTCTCATCATAAGCACGATCAGCAGCCGCATCAGTGAGCTTAGCCGCATCCTTGGCGGCCTGATTAGCATCCGTAGGAAGAACCAGTGGAGTCGGCGGAGTAGGGGCAACCGGAGGAACCGGGCGTGGCGGACAGCAGACCTCGCCAGAAAGAACACCCCAGAGACGGATGCCACGCATGTGAATGCGCATGAAGCCAGTAAACTCGGTGTAGTTAGTACCATCAAAGATCACCGGACAACGAGGGACAGCAACATAGCCCGATGTAGCAGACTTTTTTTTTTACCGAAATCAGCAGAATCAGGAACGGGATCGGGAAGCGGCAGGCAGTCGATCTGAAGAACCGCAGGGGCCCGGGTGGAGATCCGGCGATAGCAGAGTCAGCGGCAGCTCAATCGATGGGATCTGGAACCGGCGCTGGCGGGATCTGGAACCAGGCGCTGGCGGGGCCGATCTGACGGGCGGGGCGGGGCGACTCCGATCGGGATGGGCCGGCAGCGGGAGGTGCTGGCGGGACCGATCTGACGGGCGGGCGGGGCGACTCCGATCGGGACGGGCCGGCAGCGGGAGTCCTTCGAGCGGCCGGCTGGAGAGGAGATCGGGGGCGCCTGCGGGACGAGCCCCCTGCTTCGATCGAGCAGACGGAGAGGAGATCGAGCGGGGTTGGAGATCGATTGCTTCGATCGAACAAACGGATCAAACGCACGAGTTGCAGCGTGCAAAAAATTGACCTAGCTCTAATACCATGTTAGGAATAAGCAACTTGTATTACCATGAGGCCATAGGCCGATATATATATATATATACATGTACAGGTGTGGAACATATGCAGGAAACCCCTTATACAACGGGATAAATACAAAGGGGTACATGACTTATATTATAACTCTAACAGCCCACACCCAAGCATGGTCACTTTCAGGCTTCTGTTATGCACGCACTTGGCTCCTAACTCCTAACCTTGCTGTTACCTAGTCTGTAGTCATTATATTCAACCCTTGGGATACTAATGGATAGCACATGCATATTATATATAATTCATGATGAATTCTTCATATTGCTGTTTTGACATATTAGACATAATCTCTAAGTTTATTCTTCCACTTTCTGATTCTCATGTCAGAGATCGTCTGAAGATTGGAACTGGATCTGCCAAGAATTCAGACAGAAGAAGAGATAAAGGGCTGCTTGTTGAAATAGCCATAATGGTTGCGCATACTGCATCTGATTTGAGTTGTTGGATGGTTAATTGTTCATCTAGTCAGGTTTACATCAAACCATTGAGCTAGAGAATCTGACTTTGTAGTTTCATACTTTCATTTTACTACTCATACGCATCTCATGTTTATGGTGATATCGTGATTCAACCGAGCTCATTGCTTCTGATGGACGGTGAATGGCCTATTGCAGGTTTTGCACTTTCAAGACTTTGTACCCTGCCCCATTTCACAGTCATCCTTCAATGTGCTCATGAGTATGGACTGGCAAAGCTTCGGTTTCAAGTTAAAAGGAGGTTTCATGGATGACGAAAGAAATGCTGTGCTTGAGTGGGATAACCTGACATTTGCTCGTGTTGATATTGCTATTCACACTTACCATGGAATATATCCAGCTCTCGTTTTGCGCAGACTTTCATTTTCTATTGATTGTTTGGGCGTGGATATTCACCATTGGTTCTTCCCAAGTGTTTTTGTCTGGTTATCCTTGACTTGCTTTAGCTACAGTACAAGAATGGCAGAGATCTGAACCAGATAAATATGTTGTGAGGAAGGCACTTAAGCTTGCATTGCATAACCTGAAAGCAGATCATGCAGGAGAGTTTATCAGTTGTCATGGAAAGAAGGTATGTGTTACATGTTTTCTGCTAACCAACATATTTGTGAAGACTTCATTTCTCATGTACTTTCAGCCTGTTATAATTTTTTAACTGAAGAAATATTATTGTAGTTAGACGAGAGCATTTAATGTTCAAATTGTCTAAACATGCTATACTGTCATCAGATATCTAAGGTGCAAATTGTCTTAAACCTGTGCAAATAACAATGCAAACCAACCTCGTAGTCTTTCAGAGGAGCAAACTGATCTTATGGTTACAGTTTTTAACAGAAACAAAAAAAAAACCTTAGTAAGCATTGTATATTTCATATATTACATGGTCTGGAAAATATGCAGCACCATAAGCTCTGCTTCTCCAACATGTTTCATTGCAATTGTTCAGCTCCACTGCTACAGTACCACATAGCTTCAGCGCCGCAATTTTCCACGCAAAAGAATGGTATTAAGCGGGCCTTGTAGGTAGAACAGTATTGTTCCTAACTTTATTGTGAATTGACTTCCCTTTCCATGAAAATAAGCGTAAGCACCAGTCTGGTTCATCTTGATAATGAGCTGTAAAATAGAACCACGTTCGACAACTTCCAAGTATGTCCCAGGCCATTCTTGCAGTAGGTATCACCAGGACATGATTGGAACTTCGGTTGGTTTACTTCACAGTGGCAGCTAACTACACTTCCCTTCATACTGATGTATTTCATTCATCCCCGAAAGAAATTGTTAATGCCATTCCAGTTCATCTTGGTAATGAGCACTGTATCATATTTACAGGCTACCTACAACTTCCTAGTACTGTTCACTAACCACTTCTGTTTGCTGCACCTTGCTACCTGAACTGACAACAAGCAAAGCATTGTGGTAACGCGCCGTTCATGCCATTCCAGATCCTCGAATACGTCCCCGACCTCGCGCAGTCGATCGCCGGTCTGATCTCATCGTCCAACGACCGGGAGTTCCGAGACGAATGCGCCGCGCTCCTCGGGCTGGGCTCCGGTCAAGACGTCTCGGAAGGGGCGGTGAGGTCCTGCATCGGCGACAAGATGGCCCGCATCATAGAGATGGGCGACGGCAAGGAGAAGACCGATGACGGCGTGCCGCCCTACCTGTTCGAGTGCGAGAAGCTGGATGAAGACAGCCCGCTGCTCGACGAGGAAGATGGAGACGAGGACATGATTTTTGATTTCTAGTAGCATCGTAGCCAACCATGATACGACAGTCTTGCTAGATAAGCTTATATACGCTGACAAGCGTCGTTGCTTCCTTCTCCCGTATGCAAAATGTATATACATCACATATATGTTGACATGTCGTAGATGTTACCATATTTTGTAGTATGAATTTGGTTAAATTCAAACAGATTTGACCTAGATCCAAGCTAAAATTCGGTACAAATTTCCCATTGTTTTGGATGGAGCACGGGAATCTTCCGAGAAATTCCACGGAGATTATTCCCCCGTGGGAAGGCAGCGGTGGACGGATGCGTGTGGGTGTGCCCGAGCCGAACCCGCGTTTCGCTTTACAGCACATGTGAAGGCTCCGCTCGCGCACCGCTTGACCGGTCCTCCTCCCACACCCACGCACGCACGGAACCTAGCCATCAGCCCACCCCACCCCACCGACCGGCTCGCTCCCCCCATCCCCCAACCCAGAAATCCCCAACCCAGGCGGCGAGCGACGACCATGGAGCCCGTCGGCGGCGGCGGCGGCGGGGGCGCGTCCTCGGCGGCGGAGCGGTACCGCGCGGAGGCGGCGCGGGCGTTCCAGCACTACCTGGACCGGGCGGCGCCGCACACGGCGGGGCGGTGGGCGGGCACGCTGCTGGCCGCCGCCGTCTACGCGCTGCGGGTCTACTACGTGCAGGGCTTCTACGTCGTCTCCTACGGCCTCGGCATCTACCTCCTCAACCTCCTCATCGGCTTCCTCTCCCCCATGGTCGACCCGGAGCTGGAGGCGCTCGACCAGGCCGGCCCCGCGCTCCCCACCCGCGGCAACGACGAGTTCAAGCCCTTCATCCGCCGCCTCCCCGAGTTCAAGTTCTGGTAGTATATCCGTCTCTTCTGCTGCCCCCTTCCCGTCTCCGGTCCCCTTTGATTCGATTGCGTGAAATCGGTGCTAAATTCGAGATCAGATGCAGTACCCTTCTCGAGACCCAGATTTGATCGAACAGCTCGCTTTTTTTTTCCGGCCGTTTCGCAAGATTCGCCTGCCAGCAAGTGGGCTCACCAACAACCCATTTGTAAATGGGTGGATAGCTGGAACATTTATACAGCCTTGCTAATTCATGTGCCTTGCCAGCTCCTACGTTAGATGTGATACACCCATTTTGTTGACCTGCTTGAGGGTTTTCCTTTCATAGTCGGAGCCACTTGCTGACAAAGTTTTCTAGTGCAATCGCTTAGGATTGCATAGTCTGGGATTCTCTCAGTGAACTTACTCTTGCGATTTTGTGCAATTAAAGTTTTGTAGTGCAGTGGCTTCAGGTTGTGTATTCTGGAAAGGATATGTTGCATTTTCTAGTTCAAGTTCCATCCTGTTAACTGCTATTACTTCCCTACGAAGAGCTGTTAACCCATCCATTGCGGTGTTCTGTCAGTTGGTAGTCTCGGTGTTGTATGTATGGTTCAGAAGTTCAGATGGGATTCTACAATCAATCTCTTCCCAATTTGCAAGTAGCATATGTTAACTCCCTCTGCCGCATCGCTTTTCAAGCCACTGTGATGTTCTTTCAGTGGCATTTAGTCTGCTGTTGTATGGTTCAGAAGCTCGGATGGGATTGTACAGACAATCTCTTTCCAGTTACTTTGCACACGTAGTACAGATTAAGTTCAAGAACTGCTTCTGTAGCATCATTGCTTTTCCCCAGCAAGCTCAGTGAAAAGATGCATTGGCTGCTTTCGGTGCACATGGAGTAACATTTTTCTACGAAGTAACTATTGTGTAGTGAATTGTACTGCTGGAGTAACATTTTTCTATGAAATAACTATTGTGTAGTGAATTGTACTGCTGGAGTAACATTTTTCTATGAAATAACTATTGTGTAGTGAATTGTACTGCTGGAGTAACATTTTTCTATGAAATAACTATTGTGTAGTGAATTTTACTGCTGTAGATCAGATGGCATGGAATAGGTGCTGGCCTAAAAAGATTTTTGTTTTCCGGTGCCTATGGGTTCTTGGCCTCTTTTTATCTGTTAATGCTGTGTGCTGTGCAGATGTACAAAAACCACACTAACCTACTGCTGCTATTTTCAGGTATGCCATCACAAAAGCCTTCTGTGTTGCTTTTGTCATGACATTCTTCTCGGTATTTGATGTTCCTGTCTTCTGGCCAATCCTACTCTGCTACTGGATTGTGCTCTTTGTCCTGACAATGAAGCGGCAAATTTTACATATGGTCAAATACAAGTATGTCCCATTCAGCATGGGGAAGCAGGTACGAGTCTGCTGCTGGTTGGAAGAGCATTAGTTTTTCAGCTGCTTTAAACTTAAGTAGATCGTGCTTTCTGCAAGATCTCTGAAACAATGGTGCAATATTGTTTCATGCCCATTCACTCATTATAGGTTTAATGCTCATTGATCATTGATGCACAGTTACCACTTATCAGTCTCACTTGTACTTGGTGCCTTGGGGCAATCAGAATAGAACCCTCTGAATGCTTCCTGATTGAACTTTCTGTTTACTTTGATCTAGAGTAAACTATATCTGTTTAGGAGCTCAGGAGCTAGCATGTCATTCTTGGCTAGTCATATGATGCATTATATCGGTCCACGCCCACCATGAATTAGCAAGCTTTTTAACATCATGCCAGCATATTCTCCCTAGGATCTGCACTTCAAAAGTTAGCGAATTTACCGTATTACTAATCTTCGCTTGCAATGCAGAAGTACGGAGGAAAGAAAGGCCCATCAACCAGCGGATCCAAAGATTGAGGCGCGGATGCCAAATCCCTGTGTCGCTCTTCTGTGAGGCGACGGATAATCAGATGATGGTGCTGGCATGGTGGTTTTATTAGTACAACTACTGACAGTGAATGTACAAACTAGTAACTCTTTCATTGGTTGGTGATACCTTGTTCTGCGTAGTAGATCAGTAGTAGCTTCTTTACGCTGATCATTTGTCACGTCTTCTGTTGTAGTACTGTGAGAGTGTGCAATGCAAATCAAAACCATTGGGACTCGTGCAACTCTTGTTGCTACCACCTAGTACTCCATTTCCTGGAGGATGTCTGCAATTTGCTTCTGCAACAGTTGATTTCAGTGACATCTCTTATATGTTCATTTTTTGCTGTTCAAATATATGCAAAGTTCAGATTTGGTCCATCTACTCCAATACTAGACAATCGTGCTCCTGGTGCAAAGTGATTTCATGGATGAAATTTGGCATGGCTCGTTTGATTCAAAGGCATTTTGATAGAATTTGTGGAGGATTTGGATCCTTGGAATTTTCCCCGTGTTGTTCGTCATTTGGTTTGCTGGATTGAAATCAAAGGAACTTTTACCTGGGATTCTTTTGTGCTCTATCTTGGGAGGAAAATTTCCATCCACTCAAACCACTTGGTGGAATTTCTTTTGCTTTTCCTGTGCTATCAAACAATGTTTTTTTTCTTATTCATGTGTTTTTGAGAATTCTTCGGAGCAAGTAGGCCCCTACTCTTTCTTTTCTTCCTCGCGAGTCACGTGACAATCAGAACCGATGTGGCTTGTTCATCGATTGTTAGCGCTTTTCCATTTCCCAGAGGTTGGCTTTTGTGCAGCAACCTTGGTACTCCCATCATTTCATAGAGTTTCTCTGCTACTATTCACATTTGTTACGTTTGACTACAATGATTTGTCGTTGCAAAAACGCAGTGTCTGTTGTAGTATATCTGAAAATTGTTGTCAACCACTCTGTATAGCTTATTGGCTCTCATAACCACTCTGTATAAAATTGTTGCAAAAACGATTTGTGGCTTGTGTCGCCCCCCCTGTGCCTCCCATAGTCAAAGCCCATGTAGACAGCAGGTCAAAGGCCCAAATACCAGGAGAAGGAAAGAAGAGAAGCATCCCACCGTGAATGAGAGAAGGACACAGGCTCAACCATGACGCATGCACACGGCAGTTGTTCTTTCTCCTCTGGTCGCTTGGTTTCCAATCTATTAGTTCCTGCGATCGGAAACAACCTGCTCGCTGACGCCGCCCATCTAGTAGATCGTCTACTGTCGAGAAGGGAAGGAGACACGCAAGAGCCGTCGCGCCGATCCACAGGCGCGTTTCGGCCGGCCGGCCGGCGGCACGGATGAGCGCCCCAACAAGAAAGAAAAGGTCAGTTTATTTTCAGGATTAGATTACTTTCTGCCTTATAATGTAATTGTAGATATTGCAAAGTAATTAAAAATTTTCAATTGTATAATTGTGTCTGTGTAGACATGAAGAGGAAGAAAGGGATTGGGGCAAGCACGGTCACCATGAACGATCATGGATTTAAGGATGCATGAGCATGACCGTCCTCTATGCCTCCATGGTACGCCAAATTTTTTTTTTGCCTAACATGAATGATCATTGATTGATGAACATGAAAATTGGATTGGAATCAATTATTTATACTACAGTGTACCGAATTTGGCTATATAAACTAACAAACTGAATATGTCTTGGCAAAGATTGATAATTTGGTAGTCTTCTTCTGGTACACACTAGATCGATGAAAACATGATTTCAGTTTAGGCCTTTTTCATGGTCAAAATGTTTTATGGCTGGGTCGATCAAGTGTAGAACTCCCCCCCCCCCCCCCCCATACCAAATTTCTGGCTCCGTCCCTGGGAGCTACCGATTGGTGTGTAAACCAGAAGAAAATCCAGTTCCTTGTTTCTCAGAGCGCTTTTTTCCTAGGACACACGCGACGAGGTTACCCTACCTGCCACCCGTTCATCTACCCTTCTCGTCGCCATCAGGGCGCGTCGCCGAGCAAAGCCCGTGCGGCTCTGACGGCGGCTGGGAGGTCTGGATCGGGGGGCCTTCTCTGAGGCGTTGGAGGGTTGCCGTGGAACGACAAATGAGATGGGTGCTTGAGCGTCAGCCTTTGTCAGGTGCACGACATCGGCGTCGGTCGGACGAATCCAGCGTGGACGTCTTCATTGGTGGCCCAACCTGGTCAGATCATCATAGAAGTGGGCTTCGGTGCACAATTCTTAACGGCAGCGAGTTCAACATCAGACCCGGACCTATCACACAACGACATGGGTGTTTTGTTTCATGTCTTCTCTAGAGAATCTTGTGTTTGGTTTAGGGCGGTGAAGCGACGATGTTGCCCCAGGGTAGGAATAGCTCTTTGCCATATCTCCCGTTTCATTGATGTGTTTTTTCGCTAGTGGAGGGCATGTGGAGCTATAATTTTGGCGGGTTTTCCGGGATCCGGACGGTTTAGGTATCCGGTGGATCTATCTGGATTTGGCCGGCTTTCATGGGACTCAGAGTTTCTACAAGCCCTTATCGACATCCTTTTCTCTGAGGTGGCAATTTGCTTTGTAGATCGCAAAACGTCAGCGTCTCCTAGTCTACATCGACAACTTCCCGTGCTTCTACAAGCTCATGGATTTCAAAAAGTTAGGATCGTCGATATGGAGGCCCAGAGGCGTTAGGCATCAAGCTATGCTCATGACATGCCGCCGATGAATGCGCGAGGAAGAAGACTTCGACACCCCCCAAGCTTTTGAATGTATTTCTATTTTTCTATAACGGGTGTCTTTTTGGTGATACTTAGTATATGATTTTGTGTCTTTTGCAATAATAATAATAATAATATAAAACCATATATGTACTATTACTTTCCCCGTTGATTTTAGTTCACAAAAATAAAATCATGACACTTATTTTGAAAGGAAGGGAAGAGTAATCACAACAAGCGCGTGATACACCTACTTACTGAAGGAAATATGCCCTAGAGGCAATAATAAAGTTATTATTTATTTCCTTATATCATAATAAATGTTTATTATTCATGCTAGAATTGTATTAACCGGAAACATGATACATGTGTGAATACATAGACAAACAGAGTGTCACTAGTATGCCTCTACTTGACTAGCTCGTTAATTAAAGATGGTTATGTTTCCTAGCCATAGACATGAGTTGTCATTTGATTAACGGGATCACATCATTAGGAGAATGATGTGATTGACTTGATCCATTCCGTTAGCTTAGCACTTGATCGTTTAGTATGTTGTTATTGCTTTCTTCATGACTTATACATGTTCCTATGACTATGACTATGAGATTATGCAACTGCCGTTTACCGGAGAAACACTTTGTGTGCTATCAAACGTCACAACGTAAATGAGTGATTATAAATGTGCTCTACAGGTGTCTCCGAAGGTACTTGTTGGGTTGACGTATTTCGAGATTAGGATTTGTCACTCTGATTGTCGGAGAGGTATCTCTGGGCCCACTCGGTGATGCACATCACTATAAGCCTTGCAAGCATTGTAACTAATGAGTTAGTTGCGAGGTGATGTATTACGGAACGAGTAAAGAGACTTGCCGGTAACGAGATTGAACTAGGTATTGAGATACCGACGATCGAATCTCGGGCAAGTAATATACCGATGACAAAAGGAACAACGTATGTTGTTATGTGGTTTGACCGATAAAGATCTTCGTAGAATATGTAGGAGCCAATATGAGCATCCAGGTTCCACTATTGGTTATTGGCCGGAGACGTGTCTCGGTCATGTCTACATAGTTCTCGAACCCGTAGGGTCCGCACGCTTAAAGTTCGATGACGGTTATATTATGAGTTTATATGTTTTGATGTACTGAAGGTAGTTCGGAGTCCCGGATGAGATCGGGGACATGACGAGGAGTCTCGAAATGGTCGAGACGTAAAGATTAATATATTGGACGACTATATTCGGACATCAAAAAAGTTTCGAGTGATTCGGGTATTTTTCGGAGTACCGGGGAGTATATGGGCCTTATTGGGCTTTAGGGGAAAAAGAGAGAGGAGAGGTTGCGCCCCCCAAGGCCTAGTCCGAATTGGACTAGGGGGAGGGGCTACGCCCCCTCATTCCTTCTCTTCTCTCTCCCCTTTCCTTGACTCCTACTCCTACACTACAAAAAAATACACTTCCGTGATGATACGTGTTTGTCGCAGTAGGTCGCTTTTTTTGTCATGCATGTACATCCATGACAAATTTATGACAGAATCAAGATAGTCATACCTGTGCTGTCGTATAAGTGTTCCATGACATTACAAAATTATCATCACGGAAGTGTCCACTTCCATGACGATAAATCGCGCGTCACAGAAGTGCTTTCGTCAAGGGTGACCAACACGTGGCATCCACTGTAACGGAACGCCGTTAAGCTATCGGGTCGGGTTTTGGATTCGATAACTGAAAGGATCAAGAAGAGGTGTCTAGAGGGGGGGTGATTAGACACTAAGTGCCAAAAGTTGCAGTTTTTAATATTCTTAAGTTTAGGTGGAGTTTAGGCACAAATTTAACACATACAATACATATCAAGCAAGCATGCAATGAGTATATGAGCAGCGGAAAGTAAAGCATGCAACTTGCAAGAATGTAAAGGGAAGGGTTTGGAGTATTCAAACGCAATTGGAGACACGGATGTTTTGGCGTGGTTCCGATAGGTGGTGCTATCGTACATCCACGTTGATGGAGACTTCAACCCACGGAGGGTAACGGTTGCGCGAGTCCACGGAGGGCTCCACCCACGAAGGGTCCACGAAGAAGCAACCTTGTCTATTCCATCACGGCCGTCGCCCACGAAGGACTTGCCTCACTAGCGGTAGATCTTCACGAAGTAGGCGATCTCCTTGCCCTTACAAACTCCTTGGTTCAACTCCACAATCTTGTCGAAGGCTCCCAAGTGACACCTAGCCAATCTAGGAGACACCACTCTCCAAGAAGTAACAAATGGTGTGTTGATAATGAACTCCTTGCTCTTGTGCTTCAAATGATAGTCTCCCCAACACTCAACTCTCTCTCACAGGATTTGGATTTGGTGAAAAGAAGATTTGAGTGGAAAACAACTTGGGGAAGGCTAGAGATCAAGATTCATATGGTAGGAATGGAATATCTTGAGCTCAACACAAGTGTAGGTGGTTCTCTCTCAGAACATGTGTATTGGAAGTGTAGATGTGTTCTGATGGCTCTCTCCACGAATGAAGAGTGGGTGGAGGGGTATATATAGCCTCCACACAAAATCTAACCGTTACACACAATCTGCCAAACTCGGTGGGACCGAATCGTTAAACTCGGTCGGACCGATTTAGCAAACCTAGTGACCATTAGGATTTTCGGTGGGACTGAGATGCAACTCGGTAGGACCGATATGGTTAGGGTTTGGGCATAACGTAATCTCGGTGTGACCGATTACACAAACTCGGTGGGACCGATTTTGGTAATTAGCTAACCAGAGAGTTGGTCAGGCAAACTCGGTGAAACTGATTACACAAACTCGGTGGGACCGATTTTTGTAACAAGCTAACCAGAGAGTTTGCATTGTAATCTCGGTAGTACCGATTGCTCAAACTCGGTGAGACCGATTTTGGCAATGAACATACACAGTGAGATTACAATCCCATCTCGGTGAGACCGAGATCCCTATCGGTGAAACCGATTTGCTAGGGTTTGTGGCAGTGGCTATGACAAGTGAAACTCGGTGGCGCCGGATAGAAAAAAAATCGGTGAGGCCGAGTTTGACTTTTGGTTTAGGTCAAATGTGGATGTGGGAAGATAGTTGAGGGTTTTGGAGTATATCACTAAGCACATGAAGCAAGAGGCTCATTAAGCAACACCTCATCCCTCCTTGATAGTATTGGCTTTTCCTATAGACTCAATGTGATCTTGGATCACTAAAATATAAAATGTAGAGTCTTGATCTTGAAGCTTGAGCCAATCCTATGTCCTTAGCATCTTGAAGGAGTTCCACATCCTTTAGTCCATGCCACTTCATTGTTGAACTTATCTGAAACATACTAGGTAAAAGTGTTAGTCCAACAAGAAATATGTTGACATTAATTACCAAAACCACCCAGGGAGCACTTATGCTTTCAATCTCCCCCTTTTTGGTAATTGATGACAACATACATCAAAGCTTTAGATAGAAATATAGAGAATAGCAAGTAAAGATTTGGAAAGACATGTAACATGCATAGGCCCCCCCTACATGTATGCAATCATATGAATACTGAATATAGGAGCATGTGAATGCATAAGCATGACAGAGTAAGTAATGTGTTACATGTATCTTGGCTATATGCATCAGAGCAAATGGTGTGAGTATAAGAAATGTACCTTCATGCTCATGAGTCCTTCTTGCAAACAATATGTACATCAGCAAGAACTTCTCATTCACATGACTGTGATGCATATACTTACCTTGTGGTCTTGAGTTGGCTTAGAATGGGATGAACCTGCGCAAGCAAGGTTAGATAACACAGATACACCTACTGACCAGAGCAAACAAGAGAAACCACAAGAGAACCAAGACTGGGATGGCATGTAGAGTGAGTACTAAGTACTACATTGGATATAGACATGTCCCTAAAGATAAAAATATGCAATAAGATCAGAGATTTCCTTTCCTTAGATGTCTTGCTCCCCCTGAATCTAACATGAGATATTGGAAGAAGATAAGGAACAGAAAATCAGAGCAATAGAAAATAAACAGCAGAGCTTGAGCTAAAGCAAGCAAACAAGTAAACATGTCTTTCCCCTCTTAAAGACATGTGACATCTTCTCTCCTCTTGAACACCAAGCATCTGGGGTCATTGATGATATTACTTCCTCTCCCCCTGAGTATTCTCTTGTTCTCCCCCTATAGGAAAGATTAAGCTTTGATGTGATCTCTCTCTCCCCCTTTGACATCAATTTCCAAGAAGGGTTTTCTGATGAGGACATCAATACTATTGTTACACCCACAGCCCCTACTGTTACATATAATGGACCAATTACTAGAGCTCGCGCACGCCAATTAAATTACCAGGTACTTTCGTTTCTTGGTAATGATTCTAATGTTCATGAGAATATGATGCTGCCTAAATTGGATACATTTGTTTTGCTTACAAATGAAGGGCCTAACTTGGAGAAGGATGGACATTGGAGCAAGAACAAGCATGGAGTTGATGGCATGCGCAAGGGGAACAAGAACGGAGTTACAAGTGATGATTTCAGGACTTTGAAGCCACCATAAGGAGTGAATGAAGCCTTGGACGAAATATACAAGATGTCACTTCATAAATTTCGTCCAAAGGCTATTCTAGGTGCTGCGTCACCTTATTATTGGGCCAGGCCCATGTAATTTTGAAATACATAAGTATAGGCTGTTTTTAGAGTCCGTATGTGTGAGGAAACAAGAGATAGGGTTGATTTCGGACCCCTTCCCCAAGGGCCACGAAATTTCCCCCTCTTCCTCCATATATACAGCCCTTAGGGCACCGTTTAGACTTTAGGTTTTGTTTAGATTAAAAGTTCGCCATAGCTGCAACTTCGCGTACTTCGTTTGTGTTCAACGACCAGACCAAGGCGTCACAGAACCCCACCTTGATCAATAAAGCTTTCCTCTTATATTCACAATATCCAGATTGCAATCTTAGTTTCTTGCTTGTCTTCGTTCGCCTGCAGGAAACAGACCTTCGTGGTCAGGTTGATCGTGCTCCGGCGTGGTCAATAACCTCTCGGAGTTGGTTTAGCGATTGCTAAGGCGCGACGTCCTCGCACGTTCGTAGTCGGATCGTCTAAGTCGACTTCGTCCAAAACGATAGCCACCATCTCATCGAAAGACGGGACACCTTTGCCTCTATCAAGTGGTATCAGATTTCCAGGTTGCTCGGTGAGATTTTACAGTTTTTCGTAGTTTAGATCGAGTCTGTTCTTCATACCTATAGTCCACGAAAAAGCCAAAAAAAAATTAGGGTTAGTTCATCCCATCCGAACCAATCTGCGCCTTTGCATAATCTTTTCTGTATTTGCTTTGTTGAATTTGTGGTTGCATCGTCGTGTCAAGTTGCTGGTCTTAGCGTCTAGTCCTTTAGAGTTTCGAGTTCTATTCACAGGTTGTCATGTCGCCGCTGCCATATATCACCACCGCATCATCATCATCGCTGCTGCCATATACCACCACCGCACCAACTTCATCACCGCTGCCATATACCACCACCACATATTCATCGCCAATCCGAGTCCATATACGCCACCACATATCCGCCACCATCACGCCAATCCGAGTCCACCTACGACATATATCCGCCACCAGTCCGAGTTCCACCAGATTCATCACCGCCACCAGTCCGAGTTCCACCAGATTCATCTCCGCCACCAGTCCTATTCCGAGTCCAGTATTTTGTTACTCTGTTTTGAATTTCCAGATCACGCCATACTCCGAGTCGTGACAGAAAAGGACTCCCCAACATCCGTGCTACCCGCAGTGAAAAAAATAGTTCCAAACTAAAAAAAACTAAGTCTGGAAAATTCTGGCTAGGCAGTTTTTAGGACATTTGTAGACTTTTTCGAAAAAAATTTGTTGCGGAGCAAAAAAAAAGTGCAAAAAAAAGTGAAAAAAAAGAAAAAAAGTTCAGAGTGTGCTCCTCCCTTGTTTACGTGCAGCGCCGTGATTTTGTTAGTGTTCTAGGCTTGCATCTCTAGTACGGTCTAGCCTAGGACCAGCACAGTACCGTCGTTGAGCATTTATTCAACTTTGCATCTCTGAATAGATTATTGCTGACCCTTTTTGCTAGCATATTATAAGCCTTCCTAGCTCCACATACATCTACGTCGTGCGTTTGACTCTCCCTGGCAATCGCTCTATCCAAGCTTTGAGAGTTTTGACTACAACGGTTGCCGATCACCGCCTGCTGCTGGGTAAGAACTGGTAAGAATTTGAGATTTGCTTGACGGATTTGTGACTGTCCACCACACCACCACCACCACTTCCTAGTAGTTTGTAGAATCATATTCTTGTGTGTTTCTATTGCTGCTAACCATGGAAGGATCACAAGCCGACGAGACTGACTGGGAGAACATGACAAACAAAGAGTTACATGATAAGTTTCAGCAAATGATGAGTGGACAGGTGGAAGATGTGCTAAACAGATTTGAAGAGGCCATGGAGAAGATAGATGGCATTGAGAAGGCGTTCGAAACAAAGCTCGATAACAAGTTCAATGAATTGCTCGCGCGTCTACCACCACCACCACCGGCTGCACCTAACGCACCTCTACAACAACAACAACGACTACCTCCACATCGTGAAACAGCCCTCCGCCGAGCGACCCGTGTCCCTCTTCAGCCTGGCCAAGCTGCTGGTGCTGCTGTTGATACTTATGTGGCTCCTGCTGCTGATGTGGGGGAGGATGATTATGTGGGAGATTACGAGGATGAGGTTGATCAACATCAGAACTACGTGCAACCACCAGCACCACAACCACCAGGTCGTCCACATGCAAATAATGGCAATGTTAGGGCTCCCCCTCAGGTACGAGATCATGACCATCTCCCTAAACTGAAATTGAATATTCCACCATTTGAGGGTAGATATGTTCCTGATATATATCTTACTTGGGAGTTAGAAACTGAACAACGATTTACATGTTTACAATATCCTGAGGAGAGACGTGTTCCTGCTGTTGTTTGTGCTTTCACTAGCTTTGCATGTGTTTGGTGGTCTGAACATTGTAGATTATATCCTGTCCCAGCTACTTGGGCTGCTTTGAAAACTGCTATGCGTACTCGTTGGGTTCCACCATATTATCAACGTGAATTACTTAAAAAATTGCAGAGCTTAAGACAAGGAAAAAATTCGGTAGAAGAATATTATCAGGAATTACAAACTGGCTTGATTAGATGTGGTATTGTTGAGGAGAATAAAGCTATGGTTGCACGTTTTCTAGGTGGATTAAATAGAGAGATTCAGACCATTCTAGACTATAAGGATTATAATAATATCACTCGTTTATTCCATCCTGCTTGTAAAGCTGAACGTGAAGTGCAGGATCGACAGGCATTGGCGTGAACTAATTTGTCTGCAGGTCGACCTTCATCATGGACACCACGTGCATCATCTACTTCCACACGTTCTGCTACACCGGCACCTCCGTCGGCTGCCACCTCCAACCGTGATACAATAAAGCAGGCACAATCACCACTATCTGCCAAGAGCACACCTTCTGGGCCTGCAAAGAGCTCTTCTTCATCCATGGCATCAACAGGGCAAACACATGATATTATTTGTCGACGTTGCAAGGGTGGAGGTCATTATGCGAGAGAATGCCCATCTAAGCGTGTGATGATTGTTACTGAGGATGGTGGGTATGAGTCCGCTAGTGACTATGATGAGGAGACTTTGGCTCTTATTACACATGAAGAACACGGTGGAGATGATTCTGATCATGAGACGCAATACATGGCTGCTGAAGATGCTGACAGGTATGAATGTTTAGTTGCTCAACGTGTTTTGAGTGTGCAGGTTACACAAGCTGAGCAAAATCAGAGGCATAATTTGTTCCATACAAAGGGAGTTGTGAAGGAACGTTCTATTCGCATCATCATAGATGGAGGGAGCTGCAACAATTTGGCTAGCATGGAGATGGTGGAGAAGCTATCTCTCACCACAAGACCACATCCACATCCTTACTACATCCAATGGTTCAACAACAGCGGCAAGGTTAAGGTAACACGTACTGTTCGTGTGCATTTTAGTATCTCTACATATGCTGATTATGTTGATTGTGATGTGGTACCTATGCAAGCATGTTCCTTATTACTTGGTAGACCATGGCAATTTGATAAAAAATTTGTACACCATGGTAGAAACAATCAGTATACTCTTGTTCATAAGGATACGAATATTACTTTGCTTCCTATGACTCCTGATTCCATTTTGAAAGATGATATTCATAGAGCTAATAAAGCAAAACAGGAGAAAAATAAGAGTGAAAATCAGATTGTGGCAAAAGAATTTGAGCAACAAATGAAGCCTAATAATAAACCATGTAGTGTTGCTTCTGAAATTAAATTGAAAAGTGCATGTTTACTTGCCACCAAATCTGATATTGATGAGCTAGATTTTAGCAAATCTGTTTGCTATGCTTTTGTGTGCAAAGAGGCATTATTTTCATTCGAGGACGTGCCTTCCTCTTTGCCCCCTGCTGTCACTAACATTTTGCAGGAGTTCGCTGACGTCTTCCCACAAGACATGCCACCGGGATTACCACCTATTCGAGGGATTGAGCATCAAATTGACTTAATTCCCGGTGCCTCGCTACCCAACCGTGCACCATACCGTACCAATCCAGAGGAGACGAAGGAGATTATGCGTCAAGTCCAGAAGCTGCTCGACAAAGGTTATATACGTGAATCTCTTAGTCCTTGTGTTGTTCCTATTATACTAGTGCCTAAAAAGGATCGTACGTCGCGTATGTGTGTTGATTGTAGAGGCATTAATAATATTACTATTCGTTATCGTCATCCTATTCCTAGGCTAGATGATATGCTTGATGAATTGAGTGGCTCTACAATGTTCTCCAAAGTTGATTTGCGTAGTGGATACCATCAAATTCGTATGAAATTGGGAGATGAATGGAAAACAGCATTTAAAACTAAGTTTGGATTATATTAGTGGTTAGTCATGCCTTTTGGGTTAACTAATGCACCTAGTACTTTCATGAGACTAATGAACGGAGTTTTACGTGCTTTCATTGGACGTCTTGTGGTAGTCTATTTTGATGATATACTGATTTATAGCAAATCTTTGGAAGAACATTTGGAACATTTACGTGCTGTTTTTAATGCTCTACGTGATGCACGTTTGTTTGGTAACCTTGGGAAGTGCACCTTTTGCACTGACCGAGTATCTTTTCTTGGCTATGTTGTTACTCCATAGGGAATTGAAGTTGATAAAGCCAAGATTGAAGCTATTGAGAGTTGGCGCAGCCCAAAACGGTCACACAAGTGAGGAGTTTTCTTGGACTTGCTGGTTTCTATAGGCGTTTTGTGAGAGATTTTAGCACCATTGCTGCACCTCTCAATGAGCTTACAAAGAAGGATGTGCCTTTTGTTTGGGGTACCGCACAGGAAGAAGCCTTCACGGTATTGAAAGATAAGTTGACACATGCTCCTTTACTCCAACTTCCTGATTTTAATAAGACTTTTGAGCTTGAATGTGATGCTAGTGGAATTGGATTAGGAGGTGTGTTATTACAAGATGGCAAACCTGTTGCATACTTTTCTGAAAAATTGAGTGGGCCTAGTCTGAACTATTCTACTTATGATAAAGAATTATATGCTCTTGTTCGGACTTTAGAGACATGGCAACATTACTTATGGCCCAAAGAATTTGTTATACATTCTGATCATGAATCTTTGAAACATATTAAAAGTCAAGCTAAATTGAATCATAGACATGCTAAATGGGTTGAATTCATTGAGTCTTTCCCTTATGTCATTAAACACAAGAAGGGTAAAGAAAATGTTATTGCTGATGCTTTGTATCGTCTCTATACTATGCTTTCACAACTTGACTTCAAAATATTTGGTTTGGAGACCATCAAAGATCAATATGTGCATGATGCTGATTTTAAAGATGTAATGCAGAATTGTAAACAAGGAAGAACATGGAACAAGTTCGTTATTAATGATGGCTTTGTGTTCCGTGCTAACAAGCTATGCATTCCTGCTAGTTCTGTTCGTCTTTTGTTGCTGCAGGAGGCGCATGGAGGAGGATTAATGGGACACTTTGGCGTGAAGAAGACGGAGGACGTACTTGCTACACATTTCTTTTGGCCAAAGATGAGACGGGATGTTGAGCGTTTTGTTGCTCGCTGCACTACATGTCAAAAAGCTAAGTCACGACTCAATCCTCATGGTTTATATATGCATTTGCCTGTACCTAGTGTTCCTTGGGAAGATATATCTATGGACTTTGTTTTAGGTTTACCTCGAACAAAGAAGGGGAGGGATAGCATATTTGTTGTCGTGGATAGATTCTCAAAAATGGCACACTTTATACCATGTCATAAAAGCGATGATGCTGTTAATGTTGCTGATTTGTTCTTTCGGGAAATTATTCGCTTGCATGGTGTGCCAAATACTATTGTTTCAGATCGTGATACTAAATTCCTTAGCCACTCTTGGAGATGTTTATGGGCTAAGTTGGGGACTAAACTGCTTTTTAGTACTACTTGTCACCCCCAAACTGATGGACAAACTGAAGTAGTCAATAGAACATTGTCTACTATGCTTAGGGCTGTTTTGAAGAATAATAAGAAAATGTGGGAAGAATGCTTGCCTCATATTGAATTTGCTTATAATCGTTCATTGCATTCTACTACTAAGATGTGCCCTTTTGAAATTGTGTATGGTTTCCTACCTCGTCACCCATTGATTTGTTGCCTCTTCCATCTTCGGAGAAGGTTAATTTTGATGCTAAACAATGTGCTGAATTGATCTTAAAAATGCATGAGTTAACTAAGGAAAACATTGAGCGTATGAATGCTAAATATAAACTTGCTGGAGATAAGGGTAGAAAACATGTTGTCTTTGCACCTGGAGATCTTGTTTGGTTACATTTGCGTAAGGATAGGTTTCCTAATTTGCGCAAATCAAAGCTAATGCCACGTGCTGATGGTCCTTTTAAGGTGTTAGAGAAAATAAATGATAATGCATATAAACTTGAGCTGCCTGCAGATTTTGGGGTTAGTCCCACTTTTAACATTGCAGATTTGAAGCCTTATTTGGGTGAGGAAGATGAGCTTCCGTCGAGGACGACTTCATTTCAAGAAGAGGAGGATGATGAGGACATCAATACCATTGTTACACCCACAACCCCTACTATTACATATAATGGACCAATTACTAGAGCTCGCGCACGCCAATTAAATTACCAGGTACTTTCGTTTCTTGGCAATGATTCCAATGTTTATTAGAATACGATGCTGCCTAAATTGGATACATTTGTTTTGCTTACAAATGAAGGGCCTAACTTGGAGAAGGATGAACATTGGAGCAAGAACAAGCATGGAGTTGATGGCATGCGCAAGGGGAACAAGAACGGAGTTAATTTCAGGACTTTGAAGCCACCATAAGGAGTGAATGAAGCCTTGGATGAAATATACAAGATGTCACTTCATAAATTTCGTCCAGAGGCTATTCTAGGTGCTGCGTCACCTCATTATTGGGCCAGGCCCATGTAATTTTGAAATACATAAGTATAGGCTGTTTTTAGAGTCCGTATGTGTGGGGAAACAAGAGATAGGGTTGATTTCGGACCCCTTCCCCAAGGGCCACGAAATTTCCCCCTCTTCCTCCATATATACAGCCCTTAGGGCACCGTTTAGACTTTGGGTTTTGTTTAGATTAAAAGTTCGCCATAGCTGCAACTTCGCGTACTTCGTTTGTGTTCAACGACCAGACCAAGGCAATCAATAAAGCTTTCCTCTTATATTCGCAATATCCAGATTGCAATCTTAGTTTCTTGCTTGTTCTTCGTTTGCCTGCAGGAAACAGACCTTCGTGGTCAGGTTGATCGTGCTCCGGCGTGGTCAATAACCTCTCGGAGTTGGTTTAGCGATTGCTAAGGCGCGACGTCCTCGCACGTTCGTAGTCGGATCGCCAAAGTCGACTTCGTCCAAAACGATAGCCACCATCTCATCGAAAGACAGGACACCTTTGCCTCTATCATTTTATGGACATGTGATACAAATGGGTTGGTCCTTGAGTCACAGAGCAAAGCAGCATGTGTAACATGATGCTGGTAGAGGACAAGAATCATTGAGTGGAGTTGGAGCAAAATAGAAATCAGGAATGAGTGGCAAGTTGGTTTTCCTGTGATGAAATCGGTGACTCCGAGTTGTGTGCTTCGGTTGCGCCGAAAGATTTCGGTTAGACCGAAGGAAACAAACCGGTGTGACCGAGTTCATCAGAGTGGAACCACTTGTCATCTCAGCTCACTAGACAAGTAAGATCTCACAAGGACTTACAAGGAATTAACTGAAAGATTTGCAATGAATTGGATGCAGAAAATGTAGAACAAAAAGAAAAGAAAAGAAAAGAAACTTAAAGATCTAGATGAAGTTTTTTTTGAAAAGGGGAAACAAATATGCAAGGGAGAAATGCAATAACACAGAAAAGAACACAAGAGAACTTCATCTAGAATTGGGCGGCGACAAAGTTACCTATGTTAGAGTATATTGACTTAGGAGTCAAGTGAGAGCACTTGATCATAGGTCATACTCATCGTTTAATCTCAAAATGGGATTACCATTTTTCGTTTAAGCATCTTGATGTATTCACATCTTGTCGAGTTGCTTTGGCTCATGACTTGGAGTAAAGCTTCTCTAAGATGGAATAACATACCTTGGGTGGTGGTATCGATCTTGCTCATGTAGTTGAACTTGTGTGGGTAGCTCAAGGTTGATGTAGTTCATCAAGAGTTGGGAGCACCACTTGGAGTTTGAGTTCATCTACCTACATGGGTTAGTCTTGCAAGAAAGAGCACTTGTGTATCCAAAATGACAATTATAGGATTTAACATAGAATTTGTCAAAGGATATGTTTGAAATGGCTTCGTGCTTCCTTGTCTTCAACCACCATTGAGTAGAGACTTGGTGATGTAGAGATTGCTCAAGATGTGAGTAAGTTGCAATCTCATAGATTTAGATTCAACCAAGTACCTACACAGGTTAGATAACATGCAAGGTACAAATATATCCAAGACATATGAATAGCATCATAAGAGAAATATCAAGGATTAGTCATAGGCTCATGCCTCGCATGTATCAAATGGAGTTCCTACACCAAGTTTGAAGCATCAATGATGTTCAATTCACCTCTTAACCTGCAAAACACTTTCTCATCAAGTGGTTTAGTGAATATATCCGCCAATTGCTTATCGGTGCGAACATGCTTAAGGTTAATGTCCCCTTTGGCAACATGATCTCGAATGAAATGATGACGAACTTCAATGTGCTTAGTTCGAGAGTGTTGCACGGGATTGTGAGCAATCTTAATAGCACTTTCATTGTCACATAGCAATGGAACATGTTTCACATATATCCCATAATCTTTAAGAGTTTGGGTCATCCAAAGTAATTGAGCACAACATGAACCAGCAGCAATGTATTCCGCTTCGACGGTGGATAAGGATACCGAGTTTTGTTTCTTGGAAGACCAAGACACTAGAGATCTACCAAGGAATTGACAAGTACCCGAAGTGGACTTTCTATCAACCTTGTCTCCGGCATAGTCCGAATCGGAGTAGCCAACAAGATCAAAAGAGGACCTCTTAGGATACCAAATGTCAAAATTTGGTGTATGGATTAAGTATCTCACTATCCTTTTCACAGCCTTAAGATGACTTTCTTTAGGAGCAGCTTGATATCGTGCACACATGCACACACTTAGCATAATATCAGGACGAGAGGCACATAGATATAACAATGAACCAATCATAGAGCGATAAACTTTTTGATCAACCGGTTCACCATCTTTGGTCAAATCAAGATGTCCACTAGTAGGCATGGGTGTAGTCATACCTTTGCATTCTTGCATATTGAACTTCTTGAATAAGTCTTTGGTGTACTTCGTTTGTGAGACAAATGTACCTTCCTTAGTTTGCTTGATTTGCAAACCGAGAAAGAATTTGAGTTCGCTCATCATAGACATCTCAAACTTCTCCGACATTAGCTTTCCAAACTTCTCACTAAAATGAGGGTTAGTTGAACCAAATATGATATCATCAACATAAATTTGGCACACAAATAGTTCTCCATCAACCCTTTTAGTAAAAAGAGTAGAATCAATTTTACCAATTTCAAAGCCTTTTTCAGTAAGGAACTTGGTCAAGCATTTATACCATGCTCTAGGAGCTTGTTTAAGACCATAAAGGGCTTTGTGAAGTTTGTAAACATGATTAGGTTTCTTAGGATTGACAAAGCCGGGGGGTTGCTTAACATAAACTTCCTCCTCAATTTTTCCATTTAGAAAAGCACTTTTAATGTCCATTTGGTACAAGGTGATATCATGGTGATTAGCATAGGCAAGTAAGATGCGAATGGACTCACGTCTAGCAACGGGAGCATATGTCTCACCATAGTCCATACCTTCAACTTGTGTATAGCCTTGGGCGACGAGACATGCTTTTTTGCGAACCACTTGTCCATCTTCATCTTGCTTATTGCGAAACACCCATTTGGTACCAATGATGTTGTGGTTGTTGTCGGGCTTCTCGACCAATGTCCATACTTGATTTCTCTCAAACTTGTGTAGCTCTTCATGCATAGCGTTTATCCAATCCGGATCCTTCAATGCTTCTTCAACCTTCATGGGTTCAATTTTAGAAATGAATGAGTAATGTTCACAAAAGTTAGCTAAGCGAGTTTTAGAGCGAGTAATTCTCCCGGTTTGGATATCATTGTAGATTTGTTCGACGGGGTGATCTTTGGCAATTCTTGCTCGAACTCGTGAAAGCTTTTGCTTGGGTTGGGGTGGAACATCCTCTTCATCTTGCTCTTCTTCTTGGCCTTCTTCATTGTTGACGTTGTCGTTCTCTTGTCGTGGTGGAGAAGGAGGTTGTTGATGTTCATCTTGGTGTACTTCCTCGTTTTCTTCATCTTGGTGTGTCCCACTTGTGGATGCTTCCGTATCAATTCTTGGTTCACCTTGTCATGAGGTAGAAGCTTCCACTTGGACGGACGAGGTACTCTCCTTCATTTCCGTTGGACGAATCTTGCCAATGGACAAGTCTTGAATTGCTTCCGAAGGGTCTTTGTCTCCTACATCAATTGGCAATTGCTCTATTTGCGAGCCATTAGATTCATCAAACTTCACATCTACCGTCTCTTCAATCTTACGGGTGAAATTGTTGTAGACGCGGTAAGTGTGAGAGTTTGAGCCATAACCAAGTAGGAAAACTTCATGAGATTTAGGAGCAAACTGAGAACGACGATGCTTATCAAGAATGTAGCACTTTGAGCCGAATACTCGAAAGTATCCAACTTGGGGTTTGTTACCGGTGAGGAGATTGTATGCCGTCTTGCCGAGTAGCTTGTGAAGATACAAGCGATTTGTTGCATGACAAGCTGTCTCAACCGCTTCCGCCCAAAAGTGCTTTGGCGTTTTGTACTCATCAAGCATCGTTCTTGCCATCTCGATAAGAGTCCGGTTCTTCCTCTCAACAACTCCATTTTGTTGAGGTGTGTACGTAGCCGAGAACTCGTGTGAAATCCCTTCTTCGTCAAGAAAGGTGTCCACATTTGTGTTCTTGAACTCCGTTCCATTGTCGCTCCGAACCTTCTTGATCTTCACGTCAAACTGATTTTGGGCCTTCCTAGCGAAGTTTTTGAAGATCTTTTGGACCTGCGACTTGTCATCAAGAAAGAACACCCACGTAAATCTTGAAAAATCATCAACTATGACTAGACCAAATGAGTTACCACCGAGACTCTTGTATGCATTTGGACCAAAGAGATCCATGTGAAGTAGCTCGAGTGGTCTTCTTGTGGTCATGATGTTCTTTGCGCGGTGACTTCCTCCAACTTGTTTCCCTACTTGACAAGCACTGCTCAGTCTATCCTTGTCAAATACAACATCTTTTATTCCAAGGATATGATCACCTTTAATAAGCTTATCAAGATTTCGCATTCCAACATGACCTAGTCTTCTATGCCACAACCAGCCTTTAGAAGATTTAGCAATTAAGCAAGTTTTAGGTTGAGCCCTTTTAGTGAAATCAACAATGTAAAGATCTCCTCTACGTATACCGGTAAAGACCATTTTATGATTGTCTCTACGAAACACTTGGCAATCTACTTCAATGAATAGGACATTGAAACCAAAATCCGCAAGTCTAGAAACTGAAAGTAAATTGTATTCAAGGGATTCAACGAGCATGACATTTTGTATGGAGCTATTGTGTGAGATGGCCACCTTACCAAGGCCAACCACCTTACCCTTTGAATTATCACCAAAGGTGACATATTTTCGAGGGCCGTCATTTTCAGCAAGCTCACGGAACATCTCTTCATCTCCGGTCATATGATCAGTACATCCACTATCAAGGACCCATTCCTTTCCTCCAGCCATGTAGCCACGAAGATTTGCCATAAGACCAAAATGTCTCATTGCATCATCAAGATCATAGTCACTATTGTCATCTTCATCATAGTATCCATGTTCAACATCATCTTGTGATTGATCAATTCCTAGAGAGGGTAATTCATTAGATAAATTATCATCACAATGGTTACCTTTATGAATTCTAATAGCTTCGGATATGATATCGCTAATGATTCCAACGTTTACTTTAGAATGCATGAGATTGGTAAGCTCAAACAGACAATCACCAAAATTAGGATCACTAGAGTTCATCTTACTCAAAGCAATAGACTTATGGAGAATTTCATCTAAATTCTTTAGGGAATAATCGGGAAATCGTTCCTCAAGAAATTTCCATATAGTATAGGCACAATTAAGAGTAGGCAAACTAGCAATCAAATTTTTGGGCAATCCTCTAATGATGAGCTCAATAGTTCTAAGATTGCGAATCATGTCAATATCTTCATCTAGGGTAGGGTGCAAAGGATCAATATGAGGTGCACAAGGACTAGCAATGTACTTGTTCAAATGATATTCATTGAAAATCTCAAGCATTTCATTTTTCCACTCATGAAAATACTCTCCATCAAGAATGGGCACTCTATGTCTAAGACTCCCTAAATTAGACACATCCATCTTCTGTAACACCCACGATGCGGCTATATCTCCCAAGTGTCGGAGCACGACTTAGAGGCATAACCGCATAGTAGGCATGTCGCAAGAGGGGTAATCTTTACACATCCCATGTACTGAATAAGAAAGGGATAAAGAGTTGGCTTACAATCGCCACTTCACACAATACATAAATGAAGCATTACATCAACCAGAATACAATCAAGGTCCGACTACGGTACCAAATAAAGAAAGACAACCCCTAATGCTAGATCCCGGATCGTCCCAAGTGAGCTCCACTACTGATCAACTGGAAACGAAACAACACAATGAACACGATCTTCATCGAACTCCCACTTGAGCTGGGTTGCGTTACCTGTACTAGTATCATCGACACCTGCAACTGTTTGGAAGTATCTGTGAGTCATGAGGACTCAGCAATCTCACACCCGCGAGATCAAGACTATTTAAGCTTAAAGGAAGGATGAAGTAATGAGGTGGAGCTGCAGCAAGCACTAAGAATATATGGTGGCTATCATACGCAAATGAGAGCGAGAAGAGAGGCAAAGCACGGTCGTGAAGCTAGAAGTGATCAAGAAGTGATCCTGAAACTACTTACGTTCATGCATAACTCAAACCGTGTTCACTTCTCGGACTCTGCCGAAAAGAGACCATCACGGTTACACACGCGGTTGATGTATTTTAATTAAGTCAAGTGTCAAGTTCTCTACAACCGGATATTAACAAATTCCCATCTGCCTCATAACCGCGGGCACGACTTTCGAAAGATAATACCCTGCAGGGGTGTCCCAACTTAGCCCATTATAAGCTCTCACGGTCAACGAAGGATATTCCTTCTACCGGGAAGACCCGATCAGTCTCGGAATCCCGCCTACAAGACATTTCGTCAATGGTAAAACAAGACCAGCAAGACCACCCGACTGTGCCGACAAATCCCGATAGGAGCTTCACATATCTCATTCTCAGGGCACACCGGATGAGCACTCCGTACAACTAAAACCAGGCCTCAATTTTCCCCGAGGTGGCGCTGCAAAGGACTCTAGTTCGGACCAACGCTCGGAGGACCACTCGCCCGGGGGGGCTAAAATAAAGATGACCCTCGGGCTCGCGAAAACCCGGGGGAAAAAGGCTTAGGTGGCAAATGGTAAAACCAAGGTTGGGCCTTGCTGGAGGAGTTTTATTCAAAGCGAACTGTCAAGGGGGTCCCATAAATCACCCAACCATGTAAGGAACGCAAAATCAAGGAACATAACACCGGTATGACGGAAACTAGGGCGGCAAGAGTGGAACAAAACACCAGGCATAAGGCCGAGCCTTCCACCCTTTACCAAGTATATAGATGCATTAATTAAATAAGAGATCTTGTGATATCCCAACATATCCATGTTCCAACATGGAACAAACTTCAACTTCACCTGCAACTAGCAACGCTATAAGAGGGGCTGAGCAGAAGCGGTAACATAGCCAAACAACGGTTTGCTAGGAAAGGATGGTTAGAGGTTTGACATGGCAATATAGGAGGCATGATATAACAAGTGGTAGGTATCGCAGCATAGCAAAAGAACGAGCAACTAGCAAGCAAAGATAGAAGTGATTTCGAGGGTATGGTCATCTTGCCTGAGATCCCGCTAGGAAGAAGAACGAGTCCAAGAAGAAGACAAACGGACGTAGTCGAACGAATCCTCACAAACGCGACGTTATCGGAACTAACCCGAAGAAGCAACACTGGAAAGAAGCAAACAGTATGGTAAATAACCATCACATAAACTTGGCATGATGCACAAACAAGTATGATGCATGTCCATTTAAAGAGGCATGGCATGGAAAAGTGCAACAAACAACACTACAAATTAAGTGGAGCTCAATATGCAACGAGTTGCATATTGACGAAACACCACACATGATTATTTAGTTCTCTCTCGGTTATGTACTCAACAATATTAAATGTTGGTTAACATGACAAGAGGTGAGGCATAAGTAAACTAACTATTTAGGCAAGTTTAAATGAGGCCGGAACAACAAACAACAATTCCGAAAAATCCTCATGTGCATATTATGGATTTGGTACTGTTCTGCCCTAAATCATATTTTAATTTTGTTAAACAGTAAAACAAAGTGCACCAAGTTAAACTAGGCATTTTTCTACCCCATTTACATATATAGTTTATTTAAATCCGAGTTACGGTTAATTAGGTATGAATTAAAACATTTTAACATGGCATTTATACAAATCAATGCAAAGAGCCATTTAAACATTTTAAACATAGATGAAAGTTGGATATTATGAAACTAGACAAAATTCTAAGCATTTTACATATATAAATTATTTACATATGATGCATGGGTAATTAGTTATTATATGCATGACAAAGAGGGTTTTTCTGTAAAACTGCCAAACTCCTGGATATTAGACAAATTCGCATAACTGAAAAATAAACATCTACGGGCCGAAACTGAATGGCCCAACAGTGCATAGGGGCAGTCGGGTAGATGGGCTTGTGGTTCTCACCATGGGCCAAGCCCAGGTTGGTGGAGCGGGTCGGCGGGGCTGCGGGCTTGGCGCGGCGCTGGGCCTCGCAGACAGATCGAAGGCAGAGCGTGGTCAACGCTCCCGCACATCGATGCAGGGGCGCGACTGAGGTCGCAGCAAGCAGGGAAGCAGAGGATGCAGTGGCGCGGCTGCAGCTTGGCATCTGGCGACGGGGAACCGGGCGAGGACGGCGGGGTCGAGGGACTTGGGGCGTGCAGCGGCGGCCTGGAGCGGCACCGATCCAGTCAACGCAGCGGGTCTCCTACCGTTCGATGTACAGGAGGCCGTCCATGGAGGTTGAGGCCGCGACGGTGGTGGGCTGATGCAGATCCGCGACAGAGGCACTCCAACAGAGGGACTCGGCGGGGCGACGCGGGGAAGGTCCTGGCGGCGACGAGGAGACAGCCTACGGTGGGCAGCAACGCCATGCAAGGAACTCGGGAGGTTGTCCATGGCGCCACCTGTTCGAATAGAAAGAGAGAGAGAGGGAGCTCGAGGTGAGATGAAGAATCGAGAAAACGGAGGGGAACCGAAAGGGGAGGGCGACGGGGTCCTGCTCCGGTTGAGGCGCCGGCGAGCGATGGGAGGTCAGCCTCCTGGATCGGGCCCCGTGGGAGCTCCTCTCCCGATCCAGATCGGATCGAGGAGGCTGCAGCGATTTGGGCGGCGCTGAAAAACAGGGAGGGGGTCAGAGAGGATTTGGATCGGGAGGAGATCCCGAGGAAGATAGTGGCGGCGCCGAAATGGGAAGGATGGGACAAGCTGCCTAATTTCTAGGGTTGGACCTATATATATAGCAAGGATTTTGATTAGGGACTAATCTGGTCCCTCCGATTAAAATCGAACGTTCGAGATAAATAGGAAAGAGAGTTCAAATGAGAAAATGATGATGTTATAGGGATGTTTGGGGATGATCCGGACCCAACGGTGACGACTGCCCGGGTCGGGTTCGGAGCAATTTCGGACACGCACACGAGCGGTCAAGAGAGGTCAACGAGGACAAGGGCCTGGCAAAATGAAAACGAAGGCAAAGAGAGAAAGGGCAACTGCGAACGGCTACGAGTTTTATGAAAATAGGTGGATGCAATGCGGATGATGCGATGAAATGTAACAACAACAAAAAATAAAACACACGACAGTCCCGCAAAACATGGAAGGCGTCTGGAGCGTCGGTCTCGGGGCGTTACAACACTCCACCACTACAAGAGGATCTCGTCCCGAGATCTAGGATTGCACCAAGGAGAAACGGAAGAGGAATAGGTAAAACAAGTTGCTTCTTTGACAAACGAGTGAAACCAAAGAACCTTGAGAGGTTGAACAAAACGAAAGAAAGAATACAACAAAGATGAACAAAGTCGATAACACTCCGTTAGAAAAGAGGAACAAGGAACATTACTAGAACCTTGTAGGTTGAAAGACATGAAACAAGGGCTTAACGAACCAAAAGAATATGAAACCACACCGGTATGACGAGATAGCAAGGAACCAGAATGACAGAATTTGGAAAGCACTTCCGTAGAAAAGAGAAGAAAACTTGATAAGATGCAAAGATATTGTAGAGATGATACAACAGTCCGGTTGGAAATGGAAGGAGTCGAATTCGAACTTGGCAAAATGAAAGCACCTTTAAAAAGAAGGATAGAACGGAGTTGTTGTAAAACCAACAACGGAAGGATATGATCCTCGTGGGCTTATGGAGACATCTCAAAACTTGAGGTGAAATTCTGCCACTAACGAAAACAATTGCTTGCTTGAGATCAACGAAGAGATGAAAACAGAAAACTTGGATCATTGATAGACACCACAATTAGCAACATTCCTTCGAGAAGGCTTTAAGTGAAATCTATACCAAGATAACATCAACAAAGAAATAGTTGGGTTGAAAAGATACCATGAACAAAGAAAATATGATCGGTTTAAATATCTCATTCTTGATAACTTGTGAATCATGAAACATGAAAAGAAATTGTCAACAATGACATAACACCAACTCAAATGATAAGGTAGAACGAATTGTACTTCGGAATGCAAGATGAGGAATGCTTGGACTCCACAAAACAAAACATGTGTTGAGCACCATGTTTATTTTTGAAGTATGGCTTGACGGATCATAACTTCGAGAGAAATCTTGAAGAACAATTGAAGAAGGAAAAGAATCCTTGACGAACCACCGTGTAGCGCCTCCATGAAGAACTCCGGTAATAAAAGGAAGATAGAAAGAAAGAGAAGTTGAAAATACAAGGTGAAGCCTTGCAATGGTAAGATGAAGCTTTGAGATGATATAACCGAGAAAAACTTGGAACTCCGGAAAGAAAGATGAACAAATGAAATCAAGAAAAATGACATGATGAACCACTCTGGAAAGAAGAAACTAGATTACTTGGATGAAACAAGAATAAGAACTATGTTATGCGTATCCTTCACCAATTTAAATTGATGACAAGCAACGGATTTGGCATACTACTTATTCCCGTAGAAAGGATTGAGATAGATATGGCGCAAACTTGGGAAGGTCTTCAACGAACCACCGGTAGGATTGGAAAGAGCGAATGAATCTATATGATAACGAAGGAAGAGAACTCTTGAACGAACCACCGTAAGAATTGAAAATGATAATACCCTGAAATTGATAATGAGGTGGAGCTGCAGCAAGCACTAAGCATATATGGTGGCTATCATACGCAAATGAGAGCGAGAAGAGACGCAAAGCACGCTCATGAAGCTAGAAGTGATCAAGAAGTGATCCTGAAACTACTTAGGTTCATGCATAACTCAAACCGTGTTCACTTCCCGGACTCTGCCGAAAAGAGACCATCACGGTTACACACGCGGTTGATGTATTTTAATTAAGTCAAGTGTCAAGTTCTCTACAACCGGATATTAACAAATTCCCATCTGCCTCATAACCGCGGGCACGGCTTTCGAAAGATAATACCCTGCAAGGGTGTCCCAACTTAGCCCATTATAAGCTCTCACGGTCAACGAAGGATATTCCTTCTACCGGGAAGACCCGATCAGTCTCGGAATCTCGGCTACAAGACATTTCGACAATGGTAAAACAAGACCAGCAAGACCACCCGACTGTGCCGACAAATCCCAATAGGAGATGCACATATCTCGTTCTCAGGGCACACCGGATGAGCACTCCGTACAACTAAAACCAGGCCTCAAGTTTCCCCGAGGTGGCGCTGCAAAGGACTCTAGTTCGGACCAACGCTCGGAGGAGCACTGGCCCGGGGGGGCTAAAATAAAGATGACCCTCGGGCTCGCGAAAACCCGGGGGAAAAAGGCTTAGGTGGCAAATGGTAAAACCAAGGTTGGGCCTTGCTGGAGGAGTTTTATTCAAAGCGAACTGTCAAGGGGGTCCCATAAATCACCCAACCATGTAAGGAACGCATAATCAAGGAACATAACACCGGTATGACGGAAACTAGGGCGGCAAGAGTGGAACAAAACACTAGGCATAAGGCCGAGCCTTCCACCCTTTACCAAGTATATAGATGCATTAATTAAATAAGAGATATTGTGATATCCCAACATATCCATGTTCCAACATGGAACAAACTTCAACTTCACCTGCAACTAGCAACGCTATAAGAGGGGCTGAGCAGAAGCGGTAACATAGCCAAACAACGGTTTGCTAGGAAATGATGGTTAGAGGTTTGACATGACAATATAGGAGGCATGATATAGCAAGTGGTAGGTATCGCAGCATAGCAAAAGAGTGAGCAACTAGTAAGCAAAGATAGAAGTGATTTCGAGGGTATGGTCATCTTGCCTGAGATCCCGCTAGGAAGAAGAATGAGTCCAAGAAGAAGACAAACGGACATAGTCGAACGAATCCTCACAGACGCGATGTTATCGAGACTAACCCGAAGAAGCAACACCGGAAAGAAGCAAGCAGTATGGTAAATAACCATCACATAAACTTGGCATGATGCACAAACAAGTATGATGCATGTCCATTTAAAGAGGCATGGCATGGAAAAGTGCAACAAACAACACTACAAATTAAGTGGAGCTCAATATGCAACGAGTTGCATATTGACGAAACACCACATACGATTATTTAGTTCTCTCTCGGTTATGTACTCAACAAAATTAAATGTTGGTTAACATGGCAAGAGGTGAGGCATAAGTAAACTAACTATTTAGGCAAGTTTAAATGAGGTCGGAACAACAAACAACAATTCCAAAAAATCCTCATGTGCATATTATGAATTTGGTACTGTTCTGCCCTAAATCATATTTTAATGTTGTTAAACATTAAAACAAAATGCACCAAGTTAAACTAGGCATTTTTCTACCCCATTTACATATATAGTTTATTTAAATCCGAGTTACGGTTAATTAGTTATGAATTAAAACATGTTAACATGGCATTTATACAAATCAATGCAAACAACCATTTAAACATTTTAAACATAGATGAAAGTTGGATATTATGAAACTAGACAAAATTCTAAGCATTTTACATATATAAATTATTTACATATGATGCATGGGTAAATTTTTTTAAAACATTAAGCTTTATTGATTAGAAATAACAGTTACATCATCAATAAGAAGAGATACAATATCAACCATGGGCTCCTCAAACCAATCCCTAGTCGCTGAAAATTTCGCTAGCCTAGCAATTTCATGAGCAACTTTATTTGCTTCCCTATTACAATGTTCAAATCTAGTAATAGTAAAATCGCAAGCCATAAAATAGCAATCATCGAACACTGCCGTCGCCGCTCCCGCCGATTGTCCTCCATTCTTCATCGTGTCAATCACTTCCATATTATCAGAGTTAACAATAAGGCGGTTGCACCCCGCCTTCTGTGCTAGGGTAAGGCCAAACCTCAGTGCCAATGCTTCTGCCGTTAGAACATCCGCACACCAGCCAAGTCGCCAACTTCCGCCAACAATGAACCTTCCTTTGTCATCTCTTAGGACTGCCCCCACCGTGCCTCTAAGCAGATCATGGTCAAAAGAAGCATCAACGTTTAGCTTCACAAAATCCATAGGAGGTCTAAGCCATCCCCCTTTCTTACTGATCGCCTTGGGGGAGTTTGCTTTAACATAATTTGCCGCTATAGCATGGGCCCCCATCGCAGATTGATATGCATCTTGAGACTTTCCTTCATGAACCAGTTTACGTCTATCCCACCATAAATACCAAGCTGTTATAACGATCAATTCACGTGCATTTTGGAGTCCCAAAACATATATTTCTTCCTCTGGCATAAGTAATAAAAATTCAAGAACTGCCTCTCCTGCCCGGTCAACAACACAGGCTCTATTGATCACCTCATACAAACCCAAATTATCCCAGACCTTTTTCGCCTTCTGACACAGAAACAAGACGTGTTTCGTGTCTTCTAGCCCTTTTGAACATGTCGGGCAGATGGGAGGGACCTTCACATGTCTATTGGCGAGCGTAACACGACATGGGAGTGTTCCATGCAATGTACGCCAGATGAAGATTTTTACCTTTGCCGGACAAGATAGCTTCCAGATCTTGCTCCAAACAGGATTAGCATTGGATCTACCCATACCATTCATATATTGTAATTTTCTTCCATGCTGTTTGTTCCATTCCTCCCAATAAGCCGATCGAACAGTGAACAAACCATTTTTTGTGAAACTCCAAGCAATGAAATCCGTCATTTCATGTATCGGAAGGGGGATTGCAAGTACCCTTTGAGCGTCAATTGGCCACAACGTTTGTCTCACCAAGTCTTCATCCCAATAACTCGTAATTGGATCAATAAGATCAGAAACCTTTGACAAAAGTTGCCCCCTTCTAGGAGTAATTATTTTTCTATTTGCACAATTCGGGATCCATGCATCTTCCCAAATATCAATTTTTTGTCCGTTTCCAACTCGCCAGATATAGCCATTCCTTAGAGAATTAACCCCCGCCATAATGCTTTGCCAGGTGAAAGAGGAACCCTTCTTTAGACTTGCATTCATTAAATCGCCATCCGGGAAATATTTAGCTCTCAGGATTGTGGCACATAACGATTCCGGATTATCAAGCAAATGCCACGCTTGCTTGGCTAGTAACGCCAAATTGAAACAATGTAAATCTCGGAACCCCATTCCTCCTTGTTTTTTGGGACACACATTTTCCACCACGCCATCCAATGCATCCTTTTCTGATTGTCCTCATCACCCCACCAAAATTGCGACATCGCGTCAATGATTCCTTTACAATTTTTTTAGTAATTTTAAAGACGGACATAGCATAAGCTGGGATAGCTTGTACAACAGCTTTAAGTAGAATTTCCTTTCCTCCCGCGGATAACAGCTTCTCCTTCCATCCACTAATTTTTGTAATAATGCGATCAATTAGGAAAAGGAAGCAATCACTTTTGTCCATGCCCACATTTGCAGGTAAACCCAAATATTTATCATTGAGGGCTTCGGTCATAATATTCAGTGTTGTGCAGATCTGCGCTCTATCTTCTACTTTTGTATTGGGACTAAAGAAAATACTAGATTTTTCAACACTCACCAATTGCCATGAGGTAGCGCAATAAGAGTCCAATACTGATTTTAACGCCTCCGCATTCATAGCATTTGCTTTCATAAGGATCAAAGAATCATCGGCAAATAAAAGGTTTGAAATTGATGGGGCATCTCTGCAGACCTTAACTCCAGAAATATTACCATTCTCCTCTGCATTAGCTAGTAGTGCGGTCAGCCCCTCTGTACATAACAAGAATAAGTATGGGGAGAGGGGGTCTCCCTGCCTCAGACCTCTAGTAGGTTTAAAGCTCTCAGTCTCTTCATTATTAAAACGAACCCGGTACTCCACAGAAGATACACATTGCATGACTAAACCTACCCACTTCTCTTTGAAACCCAATTTTAGCATTATTTCCTTCAAAAAGGACCACTCTACTCGGTCATACGCTTTATGCATATCCAGTTTGATGGCACATATACCCTCTTTACCACTCCTTTTTTTTCTTTATTGTGTGAAAAGATTCGTAGGCCACTAAAATATTATCTGTGATCATTCTTCCTAGTACAAATGCACTCTGAGTTGTACTGATAACATCTGGAAGGATTAACTTCAGACGAGCCGCAATCATTTTTGAAATAACCTTATACACCACGTTGCACAAACTGATTGGTCTAAACTGAGTTACCTTTTCTGGGGAACCAATCTTTGGGATCATTACAATTGTTGTATCATTCCACCCATTAGGTATAGTGCCAGTATTCACCGCCTGGTGTACCTCTTCAGTCAGATCATCCCCCAACATAGACCAAAATCTTTTATAAAAAATGGCATGTAGTCCATCCGGACCCGGCGCTTTTAAGTCTCCTATATCAAATAGCGCCTTTCGAACCTCCTCAGCCGTATAAGGGGCGAGGAGAGCAATATTCATTTCATCTGTCACTTTTCTTCTAACGAGGGATAAAACCTCCGGATTCGGTTGAGCAACTTGTGAAGTAAAGAGATTAGCGAAGTACCTCGTAATATGGTTTTTCATCTCCGTATCTTGCAGCCAAACACCGTTGTCATCCAGCAATTTTTTAATCTGGTTTCTTTTTTTCCTAGTCGTCGCCGCATTATGGAAAAAGGAAGTGTTGCGATCACCATGTAAAAGCCAGTTTGCACGACCCCTTTGTAACCAGTAGATCTCCTCTTGCTCTAATAGGTTTTCAATAATGACAAGAATCTGTTTTTGGCATGCTTGGGATTCCACGTTGATAGGACCCCTCCGCAACTTTTCTAATTCTTTTTTTAATTTATTAATTCTTTTTTCGGTCCTCTCAGAATATCACGGTCCCAAATATGCAAATCCGCATTCACCACTCGTGTACGCTCAGCGAGAGATGGTCCAATACCTTGTATCTTTGCTTTTTCCCACGCTGTACGTACAATTTCTACAACTGTTTCTTCTTTGAGCCATCGGGCTTCAAATTGTTTCATTCGGCTCCTTGATTGGTTAAAAACATTACCATCAAAATATTCTGTATCCAGAATGAGAGGGCGATGATCAGAATGTACATGTTCTTCATTTATAACTGCAGATCTAGGGAACTTGTTTGCCCATTTCACATTACAAACCGCGCGGTCAAGCCTCTCCCTAATGTCACCCCTCCTCCAAGTGAAGGGGTCCCCAATACATCCCATATCTTCTAACCCGCATTCTCCCAAACAATTACGAAAGTCTCTCATCATTATATTAGGTCTCGCATTGCCTCCCTCTTTTTCTGAAGAAAGAAGAATTTCATTAAAATCGCCCAAAACCACCCAAGGGTGATCACCTTTATTGTGCAAGTTATGGATATCATCCCAAGATAAATTACGATCCCTCCAATTCGGATGACCATAAAAGCCAGTAAAACGCCATTGTACAACATTGTCATTCATAAAAAGAACATCTATAAAATTAGCCACCACATAGTTTAAAACAACTTTATTCATTTTGTGGTAAAACATAACAAGGCCACAGGCCCGACCATCACTCTCCACTACAAAAATCGAATCAAAATCTAAAACACGACGAAGCTCATCAGCTTTACATTTATTCAAATGAGACTCAGAAAGAAAAATTAAATCTGCCTTGGTCCGCCCTTGTAGATCCAAGAGCTCGCGAAATGCCGTGGGGGAGAGCATACCACGACAGTTCCACCCTATGATTTTCATTTGGCCCGGCGGACCTCCTCCTCGGAGGCCGGCGATGCGCCATCATCTCCAACCGATTCTGTCCTCTGCTGCACATATTCCTCTTCTTTCCCCTCTGTCTCCTTTGTTACATGTGTAGTGACCCATCTCCATCCGTTACTGTTTCTACCCTACCCATGCACACTCTCTTAGAGGAAGCATATATACCACCATACAACACACGCTCATAACTGTCCATGGTTTTTACAAATGAGAACTCTACGTCACTGCCTGTTGGTGGGACTTCAAATGGGTTCCTTCTTTTCCCCCCCAATATTATCCTACGCGCGTCCTCATTCCTCCCACTTCCTCCTTCCTTCTTTTCTTTCTTTCCCATACTCTTTGGCCTAACCTGCTTAGGCTTCTTCTTAGCACTAAAATTAAACAGAGCCTCAGAATTTGCATTAGCAGCAGCAAGCCTAGCAGCCACCGCTCTTGACAGGGCCTCAAGCACACCTGGTTTAAGTAAGAGTTGGTCAGGATGAGCATCATTAGTGACTTGGCTTGCCTCACCCCTGAACAGGACTCCCTGACCCCCTTGGCCTGCTGGGAAAAGTTGCACTCCCTGACCCTCCTGGCCAGGAAAGACAACCGGACCGGTAGTCTCCATCATCGCCTGCTCCTGGCCCTGGGTAATTAGTTATTATATGCATGACAAAGAGGGTTTTTCTGTAAAACTGCCAAACTCCTGGATATTAGACAAATTCGCATAACTGAAAAAAAACATCTACAGGCCGAAACTGAATGGCCCAACAGTGCACAGGGGCAGTCGGGTAGATGGGCTTGTGGTTCTCACCATGGGCCAAGCCCAGGTTGGTGGAGCGGGTCGGCGGGGCTGCGGGCTTGGCGCGGCGCTGGGCCTCGCAGGCAGATCGAAGGCAGAGCGTGGTCAACGCGCGGGAGCGGTGACCCACATCGATGCAGGGGCACGACTGAGGTCGCAGCGAGCAGGGAAGCAGAGGATGAAGTGGCGCGGCTGCAGCTTGGCGTCTGGTGACGGGGAACCGGGCGAGGACGGCGGGTTCGAGGGACTTGGAGCGTGCAGCGGCGGCCTGGAGTGGCACCGATCCAGTCAATGCAGCGGGTCTCCTCCCGTTTGATGTACAGGAGGCCGTCCATGGAGGTTGAGGCCGCGACGGCGGTGGGTTGATGCAGAGCCGCGACAGAGGCACTCCAACAGAGGGACTCGGCGGGGCGGCGCGGGGAAGGTCCTGGCGGCGACAAGGAGACAGCCTACGGAGGGCAGCAACGCCATGCAAGGAACTCGGGAGGTTGTCCATGGCGCCACCTGTTCGAATAGAAAGAGAGAGAGAGAGGGAGCTCGAGGTGAGATGAAGAATCGAGAAAACGGAGGGGAACCGAAAGGGGAGGGCGACGGGGTCCTGCTCCGGTTGAGGCGCTGGCGAGCGATGGGAGGTCAGTCTCCTGGATCGGGCGCCGTGGGAGCTCCTCTCCCGATCCAGATCGGATCGAGGAGGCTGCAGCGATTTGGGCGGCGCTGAAAAACAGGGAGGGGGTCGGAGAGGATTTGGATCGGGAGGAGATCCCAAGGAAGATAGTGGCGGCACCGAAATGGGAAGGATGGGACAAGCTGCCTAATTCCTAGGGTTGGACCTATATATATAGCAAGGATTTTGATTAGGGACTAATCTGGTCCCTCCGTTTAAAATCGAACGTTCGAGATAAATAGGAAAGAGAGTTCAAATGAGAAAATGATGATGTTATAGGGATGTTTGGGGATGATCCGGACCCAACGGTGACGACTGCCCGGGTCGGGTTCGGAGCAATTTCGGACGTGCACACGAGCGGTCAAGAGAGGTCAACGAGGACAAGGGCCTGACAAAATGACAACGGAGGCAAAGAGAGAAAGGGCAACTGCGAACGGCTACGAGTTTTATGAAAACATGCGGATGCAATGCGGATGATGCGATGAAATGTAACAACAACAAAAAATAAAACACACGACAGTCCCGCAAAACATGGAAGGCGTCTGGAGCGTCGGTCTCGGGGCGTTACATCTTCCTCCAAAGGTGTTTAAACCAAGGCAATGGAGACCAAAGCTCTGATACCAATTGAAAGGATCGAGAAGAGGTGTCTAGAGGGGGGTGATTAGATACTAAGTGCCAAAAGTTGCAGTTTTAATATTCTTAAGTTTAGGTGGAGTTTAGGCACAAATTTAACACATACAATACATATCAAGCAAGCATGCAATGAGTATATGAGCAGCGGAAAGTAAAGCATGCAACTTGCAAGAATGTAAAGGGAAGGGTTTGGAGTATTCAAACGCAATTGGAGACATGGATGTTTTGGCGTGGTTCCGATAGGTGGTGCTATCGTACATCCACGTTGATGGAGACTTCAACCCACGAAGGGTAACGGTTGCGCGAGTCCATGGAGGGCTCCACCCACGAAGGGTCCACGAAGAAGCAACCTTGTCCATTCCATCACGGCCGTCCCCCATGAAGGACTTGCCTCACTAGCGGTAGATCTTCACGAAGTAGGCGATCTCCTTGCCCTTACAAACTCCTTGGTTCAACTCCACAATCTTGTCGGAGGCTCCCAAGTTACACCTAGCCAATCTAGGAGACACCACTCTCCAAGAAGTAACAAATGGTGTGTTGATAATGAACTCCTTGCTCTTGTGCTTCAAAAGATAGTCTCCCCAACACTCAACTCTCTCTCTCTCACAGGATTTGGATTTGGTGGAAAGAAGATTTGAGTGGAAAGCAACTTGGGGAAGGCTAGATATCAAGATTCATATGGTAGGAATGGAATATCTTGAGCTCAACACAAGTGTAGGTGGTTCTCTCTCAGAACATGTGTATTGGAAGTGTAGATGTGTTCTGATGGCTCTCTCCACGAATGAAGAGTGGGTGGAGGGGTATATATAGCCTCCACACAAAATCTAACCGTTACACACAATCTGCCAAACTCGGTGGGACCGAATCGTTAAACTCGGTCAGACCGATTTAGCAAACCTAGTGACCATTAGGATTTTCGGTGGGACTGAGATGCAACTCGGTAGGACCGATATGGTTAGGGTTTGGGCATAACGTAATCTCGGTGTGACCGATTACACAAACTCGGTGGGACCGATTTTGGTAATTAGCTAACCAGAGAGTTGGTCAGGCAAACTCGGTGAAACTGATTACACAAACTCGGTGGGACCGATTTTGGTAACAAGCTAACCAGAGAGTTTGCATTGTAATCTCGGTTGTACCGATTGCTCAAACTCAGTGAGACCGATTTTGGCAATGGACATACACAGTGAGATTACAATCCCATCTCGGTGAGACCGAGATCCCTATCGGTGAAACCGATTTGCTAGGGTTTGTGGCAGTGGCTATGACAAGTGAAACTCGGTGGCGCCGGATAGAAAAAAATCGGTGAGGCCGAGTTTGACTTTTGGTTTAGGTCAAATGTGGATGTGGGAAGATAGTTGAGGGTTTTGGAGCATATCACTAAGCACATGAAGCAAGAGGCTCATTAAGCAACACCTCATCCCTCCTTGATAGTATTGGCTTTTCCTATAGACTCAATGTGATCTTGGATCACTAAAATATAAAATGTAGAGTCTTGATATTGAAGCTTGAGCCAATCCTATGTCCTTAGCATCTTGAAGGAGTTCCACATCCTTTAGTCCATGCCACTTCATTGTTGAACTTATCTGAAACATACTAGGTAAAAGTGTTAGTCCAACAAGAGATATGTTGACATTAATTACCAAAACCACCCAGGGAGCACTTGTGCTTTCAATAAACCCGTTAACAGCCCCGACCAATGGGGATTTTCCACGTGTAAAATCATCATTGACTAGAGGAAACACGTGTCGGCTCATCGTTGGGACAGATGTCATCCACTCACTGGACAGAAGGCGCCTATGATACGTCGACATGTGGCATGACCCAACAGTGGCCCATTCCTGTGAAAAGGCCGACCCGTTTGACTTGGTCAAAAGCTGGCGGGCCGGCCCATGGAAAGCCTGTAACGGCCTGTTCGCACATAGCCCATTTAGAACCCGCTAACCCAAGACCCGTTACGCCCTATCCGAATTAGGCCCAGTAGCATCATCTGGGCCGTCCAATATGATTCCAGCCCGTTTTCACTTTTGGCCCATGTATAGCCCATGACGTCTTTCGGCCCATATGAGGCCCTTTGTAACTCTTCGCCCATTAGTTGCCCGTGCTGAAACTGGCCCGTAATGAACAATGTATTACTTTACACCCATTAACGGCCCGTGGTGAAACTGGCCCGTAATGAACAGTGTATCACTTTATACCCATTAACGGCCCGTTATTCCGTTGGGCCGTTTCCAGCCCAAGTTAACTTTCGGCCTTCTGAGGGCCCATTTATTCTTGGGCTCATTTGCAGCATTCGGTTACTTACGACCCGTTACTGTCATTTTCTGCTTGTGGGCCAAATTCAGCCCGTCGTTACAGTCAGCCCGTTTGTGGACCGTTAATCTGTTGGGCCATTTTCATAGCATCACCAAATACGGCCTATTAACGGCCCGTTATGGTCAGCCCATAAAACGTACGATTTCCATTAAAGGCCCATCTACGGCCCATTAAAGGCCCGTACAAGACCCATAAATGAGTCGGCGGCCCATGGATCCTACGAGACGTAGAATGCCCATGGATCCTACGAGACGTAGAAGGCCCATGGATCCTACGAGACGTAGAAGGCCCATGGATCCGACGGCCCGTGAAGGGCCATGGTCTGGCGAGTTGGCCCCCGTTTGAACGATATAGCATATTCAAAGAATTATCCTACTCAATACTATCACCTCTAAAAAGCCTACACTATTACAACAAAGAGATCAAGGCGTAGAAAGGTAGAATAATCCTACACTATACAATAAAGAAATTACAGACGATTATACCCACTGAGCATTATGGTTCGGCACAGGTGATAATAAAGCATACACAAACAACAAATTACATACACTGGGCAAATACAGCTCATACATCATGGACGCGCATCAACTTAACTCCATTTGAACTATAATCTCTTCAGAAAATAGGATTGGCCGGATTCAGATAGCACAAATATCAGTCTGCAAAATCTCCAATTCCTTCATGGTTACCTCAGTGTCTTGTTCATTTTTTTGACTCCTGCATCTAATACCTGCATGTCCAGTCTCAACTTGTTGATTATACATTGACAATCACGTACATGTTGTCTTGCCACCTCTAGTTGATGCTCAAGAACATCAGCACATTCCAATTCCAATCCATAATCATTCGGTAATGGCCATGCCGCACTGCTCGCAGATCTTTGTGCTGATGTCACTTCATCCTGAAATGTTTCTGTAAGTACACATGAATAGGGCAAAAATATAGTTACAACAGTGAAGCGAACAAGACACTATTTGTACTACATGGCAAAACAGGACTAACAATAATGTTACACGTCACTTTCAAAAAAATGTTACACGTCATGAAGCATAAGCAGGTGATATTTTAAAAATTATAAAAAAGATAGTCTATGCAGCCTGCATACAGAAATCCCTCTTTGCTCACCAGAGGAGCATGATGTTGGGGCCCAATCGAAAACACAGACAAGTTACAAATTTAGACAGCATGTTGCGTATAAGTAAGCAAGCAGTTGGCCATTCTGTGCCTCAATTAAAGTCTTAGGGAGCATAATGAATAGCAGAGGGTTTCATACAAACATACTACAGCAGGAAAAACTATGCAATCATTAGCGTAGTATAAACTAGATTGTGAGCCTCATGCAATAATAGTTGGTTAATAGACTTCAAAGCTTCAGTCACACTTCGGCAGAGTAATTAAATGGCAAGGCCTTTAATTATGTCAACTAATAGTGATACAAGTACCGAACATTAGGCATGATTATTTGGGCATCTCATTAACTAAGGACAAATAAAGCAATTGAAAAGAGAAAATTAACTATGCCTGAAACAAACAAGGAATTGAACTGTTGAGTTGCATACAGTGCAGGTTGAAGAGGCTCAGCGCAGCTCCTACTTCTCTTGCAAGGCTCCTTCCTAACATCTTGTACTTGGAAATCCTCAATCTTATCTTCATTGCACCCCCTCTACAAGGTGATACAAACTAGTTACTCATCTCCTTGGAAGATAAATATGCATACTTTCCAGTCTGTGAACACAAAAGGATGAGATTATAACAAAACAACACCACATAATGAAACATGCCGCATTTCTTGCACTTGCACACAATGAAATGAGCATTTACTATGTCTGCACTATGTAAAAACTAGGCATACCTTCGAACTGGATCTCCAGGTACTCTTGGAGAGCCTACTGTAGTGTACAGCTAAACCTTCATGTCACCATTGAGTTAGACAAGGCCCCACTACAGCAGCCCTTAGTGTTTAAATCGTTGACAAGCTCTGTTAGAGTGTTAGGTCAAGAACAACAAGTAATCAAAGCAAACAGTCCTAGTATGGCTGGCTGATGCAAACAAGCAATTGAACAGATGTGTGAGCAAATCTTACATATCAAGAAAATAAGCAAAGAAGGAGGCTTAAAGACCATCACTTGACCGACCAAATTTAAGGGGCATTTAAACATCATGTGCAATGTATGAACTAACATAAACATTGCATATTCCAGATTCTACAATGGAATGCACATGTATTTGGTTATGCCATGTATGATGATGCCTAAATGTACAGATAGCAGGCAGGAGTGATTCATCATTGCACGCACAATTTAATTGCAGGTTAAGGGCCAGTTCGATCCCGCCTTTTCAGGGCATATTGTCAAAATAAGCCATAAAAGATGTAAAGAAGTCATTTTTGAGTTATGGGCTTGGGCTTAACTAATTTCGCTTTGGAGGGGGGTGTTTCGGGTAGAACCTCACTAAAAATTGAAGGGAAGGAGAATAGTGAAATGACTCTGTTGTCTGCCTATATTACACTCAAAATGCAACTGCTGACGCCCGTGTCACACCTGACCCTCAAGTAAAAACAAACACGCAAGCATTCATTGCTCTGCCCGCTTGCATCTCCTCTCCCCTTTCCCTCTACATCGATCCCCTGCCTGCAGCACTAGGGTTCCTCCAGCGAGCCGTCGCCACTGGTCCCATCTGGCCTGGTCCTCGACGATGCTATGTCCAGCTAGGCTACATGGCCGGTGGGTAGGGGCAAATCTCCCTGGCTTCTCCTCCCTCTGGCGCCGCCCCTCATTCTCATGGTCTCCAGCAGCTGCTCCACTATGGTTCGTCCAACGCACTACTCTGGCGGGCGTTGCACAATTACGGCTGATGCCACACTGCGGCAGAAGGCACCTTATTCCCCCTCCCCTCCTCCCAGGACATGGCTTGAGGTGCTGTTGAAGGATGAGCTCATCCAACAAGGTGAGGATCTCCTTTGATTTTTTGCCAAATTTTCATTCTGATGCACTATACGATGAATTGTTATGAGATGCTTCTGCTGCTGCTATATGATGCATTGCTATGAGCTGCTTCTGCTGCTGCTATATGATGAATTGCTATGAGCTGCTGCTGCTGTATGGTGAGTTGCTATGAGCTGCTACTACTGCTGCTATATGATGAATTGCTATGAGCTGTTGTTGCTATATGATGAGTTGCTACAAGCTGCTCCTGCTGCTGCTATATGATGAATTGCTATGAGCTTCTCCTGCTGCTGTTATATGATGAATTGCTATGAGATGCTCTTGTTGCTGCTATATGATGAAGTGCTATGAGTTGCTGCTAGTATATGATGAATTGCAGACTGCTGCTGCTGTATGATGAGTTGCTATGAGCTGCTGCTACTGCTATATGATGCTTTCAGGTGGTGCTACTATACGATAATAACCAGCCACTTGGACCATCGAATTTCAATAAATAATTGTTCTTCATTTAAATGTGGGTCATGCGTTCTTCGTTTAAATTAGGCAATGGGATCTCTATGGAAAACATTGACCAAAGTAGATTGTGCCTAGTAGATGGTATCATTGTATTTGCATTTTGAGCAAATAGTGATGGTTTGTTTTCCTATCATATTAATTGCTGCACTGGGTTCAATTTGTGATGTTTGCAAGTCAAATTAATTTCCATATGGGCATCAAAATAAAAAAAATGCAATCTAGACTTTCCACTGATCATACCAAAGATAAGCTGAAAACACAATGAAAAGAATTGGTTGGCTTATTACATGGAGCTTATATTCACAGGTGCTTATTTTCTTAGGATAACTCGTAATAACTGTCCCTAAGAAACTTGGCTAATAGAACTGGCATACAAATAACATGTCACGATGATTGCAATGGAGGAGTGACGTACCATAGCACACTGTATAGGCTCACCGCTGCCTCTCCTTTTTTTGCGATGTTCCATGAAATTGCTACATACATCTTGTACTTTTTCATTGTGTAACCCTATCTGCAAGTTGACACGGCTAATTTCAGACATCTCTACACGATACTACATTGCATATCCCTTGCGCATATTTAAACCACCAATTAACGATTGTGTGTGTACCATAAACTAGCCATGACTCTGTATGCTGGACTAGCAGGCACTCTAAGGGAGCCTAATGTAGTGCACTGGAATTCCTACATGCCACCTAAGATTTTGTGTAATGTACTGCCCCTATTCCTAAATATATGTCTTTGAAGAGATTCCAGTATGGACCACATACAGATGTATATAGATGCATTTTCGGTTGTAGATTCACTCATTTTGCTCTGTATGTAGCCTATAGTGGAATCTCTAGAAGGACCTATATTTAGGAACGGAGGTACGAGGTAGTATCATGTATGACATCTACATATCTAATTTAGCAGCCAATAGTAGAAATCATTGTCTGCACAAAGGGATTACTGTCGAAAATCCTAGCAAAGCACGATGGCAGGCACAAAACAATACAAGAGAGAGAGAGACGCGCTTACAAGATCATAGCAATGCCTCAGTCCAGGATCTTGGTTGGCCAAGCTGTTAGATCCAGAAGAAACATCGTCCTTGTAGTTTTTGCCAGCTGCATAACAGGTAACAGCGACTGGTTAGTATATTTGAAGTACATCGGGCAGGTGATGCTGGACGGGTTTAAAGGTGACAAGTACCTAGGCCATGGCGGGTGCTTGGCATCTTTCCAGACGGTGGGAATCAGCTTAGAAACGTCGAGGGTGATGACGCTGCGCTGGCTGTCGGGGTCTGGTAAGGAGATCTAGAACCGTCGAGTAGGGTGTTTGTGGAGCGGCTCCTGTAGGGTGGACTACGGTGTGGGCGAAGCGGATCTGTGGCCGTGGACGAGGGCGTAGGTGAAGCTGCTCCGGTGGTTGGGTTAAGGATGGTGTCGACGACGCGGATCTGCGGCCGTGGATGGGGCGTCAGAAGCTGCTCCGATAGTTGGGTTAAGGATGGTGTCGACAATGCGGATTTGCGGCCATGGACAGGGCGTCAGAAGCTGCTCCGGTGGTTGGGTTAAGGGTGGTGTCGACGATGTGGATCTGCGGCCGTGGATGGGGCGTCAGAAGCTGCTTTGGTAGGTTGGATGAGGGTGCGAGGAAGCGGATCTGAGGCCATGGACTTGTGAGTTGGCAAAGCGGCCCCGGTAGGGTTGAGAATGGTATAGGCGAAGCTACTCCGGTAGGGTTGAGGAAGGTGTCGGCGAAGCGGCTCCGGTAGGGTTGAGGAAGGTGTCGGCGAAGAGGATCAGAGGCCGTCGACGGGGGCGTCGGTGGGGCGGCTCCGGGGGGTGTGGACAAAGCGTCTCCAGTGGGGAGTACGAATGAGCTGCTACAGATGCGCGGCGGTTGATGAGAGTAACGACGAAGCAGATCCGGCGCCGTGGACAAGGCCGGCACTGAATGGGTTGTGGTACAGTGGTGGATGAGCAGTCTACTTGTTTCTAGGAGAGGTGGGAGGGGTAGATGCGGCCGTAGAAGCAGATCCGGCGAGGTGGACGCCGCTGGCAGTGAATGGGCTATGGTATGCCGGTGGATGAGCAGTCTAGGGTTTTGAGAGGGGAGGGGATAAAGGGCGATGAAGTATGGACGGCGTGATGTAAGATGCTCTGGCGTTGTGGAGTTAGTCATTTTTGCGGGAGGGGGAGAGGAAATGGGGGTGCCGTGTAGTGGGGGAACCGGAAGTTACCAAAGCATCCTCGACCTATCATGTAGATGAGGGCGGTATTGTAACTGTTGGTCTCCATGCACCAAGGACAAAAGGGGGATTTCGCATGCTAAAGACTAAGGTGGCAGAAATTTTAGAAGGAGGCGGGAGATTTTGCCGCCCGCGGGATCGTTTGTATCCAGTTTCAACTAATTTTGGACCGTGCTAGCGGGAAGGTCATGCTAGACTGTGTACACGGGGCACGCGTCAGCAGTTAATAACTGGTGTGAAGTCCACCCCAGAGAAAAAGACAATAACTCGGGATGATGCGCCGATAACTTGGACGTTCACACGGGCGCGGCCAATCGTACGAGTGTAGTGGCGCGTTCACAAAAAAAGGATCAAACGCTCAGCCTATGTATTTCTCGTGTAAATAGATAATTTAGTGCCATTTGTTATTTACTTTAAACATAATGCATTGACGTGTTAGTGTAGAGGCGCACAAAAAGAAATGGATATTGTAGTCAGCTACTTAAAAGTGTTACCTCATATGATTACATAGCCTCCATTTCATAAATTGCGTACCCGTTGAATTCATATATGAATATTACATATATTACTTCAAAATAGAAACTTAAATCATCCAAGACTAATGAATTTGAATGCAAGAGTAACAATGGTGCATGTACATGATAGCTACATTGGTTGTTTGAAGAAACATCACTGTAACTTTGGCATGCACAACTTAAAAGGTTTATTTAAATAGAAAAAAATGTGATATGTGAGTGTTCAATCTTTATAGCGTTGAATCGATATTGTACCTTTGGCCACGATACGAAGTAGATATTGACTTATGTTCAAGTGATGCACGTCCACGATCGCTAGATAGTGATACGTGAATGAATTGTGCAATCTCTCTCACACGCATACATATCTCATTTCCCTGTGGGCATCGGAATCACACACGCGCACTTCGTGTATTTCTCTCCCTCTGTCAGGGTTAAATTTGTCGTTCTACCCCGTCCTACAAGTCTCTCACATAGAAACACACATGCTCTCTATGTCTAACACGCCCACCCCTTTAATTCCGCCCACCCACAGCCACTAATGTCTCAAAGTATAATAATGTCTCTCACACATATGCTATCTACCTATCCCTTAATATAGCTAGATATGTGTCACACAAACTCCTTCTCCCTACTAGCAAGATGCCCATGCATTGCACGGAACATCAAGATGCATTTGTATGAGAAGTTTATCTTGTGGGAGAAAAGGATGAACGAGGGAATGCCTTATTTGCAAATGCGGAGAGGGGTGTGGGTATCTTTTTGCAAAATAGCCATAGTTTCCTTCCTGTCCGTCGGATATAAATCAGATGGCCTATATTGCAGGATGGCAGGAACACCATCATCACCAACTCTGTTTTTTATAAGAGTAGAGATATGTGAGTGTCACTGGCCCCCCCCCCACACACACTTCCAACACCGAAGGAGTAGGGTGACACCTCGATCTTGATACTAATCTATCAACTGGCTTCTCTCTCAAACATACACACACACACTACCCGGCACCGAAGGAATAGGGTGGCACATCGATCTTGATAATAATATATCTACTCCTCTTTCAAACACACACACACACATACACACTCGCTAGTTGTGCCTCTGTGCCTACTGCACACACTCTCGATACGTCTTTCTCTCCCTTCCCCCCCCCCAACAATGACAACAGAAGGGTGACAATTTGATCTGATCATAATCTGTCAATTGGTTTCTCTCTCAAACATTGTGTCTCGATGCCTCGCTCGGTAGCCCCCTCGATATGTAGACTTCTCGCGCGCGCACAGCTGTAGTGACGATGGCGCTGAACCCACTGTGCCTTGTTTTTACCGGCCTCATGTGATAGTTTTCACCCTGTTTTCTGTTAATTAACAAGGCAACCTTTTCTTTGTTACTACTAGTGAATCTGAAATCATTCGGGGCAGACATAAAATATATCACTTCAACCCAATTATCGCAGCAACTATTTTAAAAGAAATTAGCTAGCTGCCCGTTCGTTGCACGGAACATCAAGATGCATTTGTATGAGTAGTTTATCTTGTGAGAGAAAAGGTTGAACGAGGGAAGGCCATATTTGCGAACATGGAGAGACGTGTGGGTATATTTTTGCAAAATTGCCATAGTTTATTTCCTATCCGTTAGATATAAATCCGACGGCCTATATTGCAGGATGGCACGCACACCATCATCACCAACTCTGTTTTCTACTCCGTCCGCCCGAAAATACTTGTCATCAAAATGGATAAAAAGAGATGTATCTAAAACTAAAATACGTCTAGATACATTTCCTTTTATCAATTTTGATGACAAGTATTTTCGGACGGAGGGAGTATTTGTCTTTTTAGAGATTTCAACAAGTGACTATGACCGGACCTTACCAACATACTCAAAAAAGTAGTCCATAATTTTGATGTTACCCTCTTTTCTTGGCGGTGCAGTGCCATCTGGATACCTCATAAATAAATCAAGGACAAATCTGACCCCTTCCTGAAAAGACATACGGAGCAAAATGAGTGAATCTACACTCTAAAATATGTCTACATACACATCCGTATGTGGTAGTCCATTTGAAATCTGAAAAAGACAAATATTTAGGAACGAATGGAGTATATATAAGAGTACGCATGGAGATATATCTCCAACATGGTCTACAATAAAAATGTGCTGGGCTGGTTAGCGCCGGATGCTCGCAACGCGATGACATGAGTTCGTATTCTGTCTTTTAACTTTATATTTTTATATTATATATTACTCTACTTATTTGATATATACTTCTTTCGCCACTGTACTGACAGTGGAACCCACAGAGTACTTAGAATACAAGATTAAGGATGGACTTGTTTCTTTTTAACTTTCTGTACGAAGTTGTAGCCACCCTGCAAGTCACGTGTACACTGTGCATGCAATTAACTTTTTATAGAGGGACAATCATATAGGAAATTAACTCAAATGGATTGGATGTCACTCTATTATTTCCAGCATAAAGAGCATCTCCAACGGCAGCCGACAAATTTCCTCCCGCTTCCTTAAGCGGAGGACGACATCAAACGCGAGCGGCATACATTTTTACAACTCTAACCAACCAGATGAAATTCGTGCAAACACGGACTGATTTCATATAAGCATGAAGGATTTCGTATAAAAAAGCCGGATCTTCATATAAACATCATGGATTTCATTACATTTACATGAACTAAGAGGTGCCAATCCGGATCTCTTGTATAATTAATACTCCCTCCATCCGGAAATGGATGTATCTAGACTTATTTTAGTTCTAAATGGCCGCCCACGGATCCCTTTGTCTTCCTCATGTCCGTCAGACACTTGCGGGGTCGACGAAGGTCCTCGGAAGAGACAAAGCAGCAAAGAAACCACCTGAATCCGCGGTCGTCGCCTCGGCGGTGGCCTTCATGGGTCCCAAGTGGCGGCGGCCTCCCGTGTTCTACTTCTCCTCGATGATGGCGGCGGACACGGAGAAGCTGGCCACCGACTCGTCGCTCTCCACGCACCCGGCTTCTGTCTCTGCCTGCATGGTGCTGCCGCAGGCACGGGAGGTGCGCCCACAGACACGGGAGGCGCGGCCACCGCAGACACTGGTGGCGCGGTATGACGCGGCAGCGACGGCGCCCGTACTGGCGTGCTCGCCGCCGTGCCGGCGTGGAGCAACTCGCCACTCCTCATCGAGCTGAACTGGAGCGGCGAGTTGCTGAACCACACGCCTGCTTGGGGCGACAACTGGCTCCATCGGTCCAAGCGAGGTTGGTGAAGCACCGAGCGGCCTCGCCCGTATCCGGAGGGCTCGGCGGGCCACCCAGCCGGGTAATATGCCGGAGAACGGCTCATCGGAAGCCATCGGAGGAGTGGAGAAAATGGTGAAGGAGGAGATGGGGGAGCGGCGGAGGGGTGCGATTCTTGCCCGCTGTCTGTCTGGCCTCGTGTAAATAGAGGGCGGACGGTAGGAGCTTGGCCGGCGTCTGGCCTCGTTTAAACTGAGGGCAGACGGGAGGATCTCGGCCGGTGTTGCGTTTAATTCCGGCCCGCTCATGAATGGACGTGTGGTCGGAGTTGGATTCTCGGTTTGCATGCGGGTTTAACGGAGGGTTTTAATGGAGGCGCCGGGCGTGCGGTGGGCGGCGCAGTACTATTCGATTTGACAGCAGTAATGAGCCGTCAAATCACAAAGGCCCTCGCCTCTCGTGAAACCTACCGAGCTAGACTGCCCCGCCCTCTAGCCTTTTAGAAAATATATATATCCACTTTTGTACAGTAGTAGTATTGATGGATTGCGCCATGGAGCAAAACTTGAAATTAAAAAAAGGTGGTACATATAGAGAGCGCTCGTCGCCAAATTATGCATATAGTACTATTAAAAAGGCTTGTCACAATAATGGTGTCCAGCACAAGTGCACAACCCACCCCTCAAATAAAACTAAGCACCCTGGAATTCTTTGACAAAACTAAGCACCCTGAAATTCTTTGACAACTAAACTGCTGGCTATATGATGTTGGCCATATATATTGTACGTATATAATGTGAAGAAACGAGTGGTAGTACTATACCAACTAAAAGATGAAATGTAAGAAATACTAGTATGTACGTACTAAAGAGTTAAAGTAACAAGAAGAAACATAACATAGTTCTGCTGGGGGCTCAGCACAACACACCCCTCAAATTAAATTAAGCACACCTGAAATTAAACTTTGCAACTATTCCGGTAGACACTGCATTAGAACCACCATGAGCAATGACACTGCCACCTTACTCGGAGTCCTCGTCCACGTCCTCGACTTCGTCCTTGTCCCTCTTCCTCTTGGCTGATACTTTTTTGTTTGAACCGCACACTTGGTTGTTGCTCTTCATCCAACCCTTGTAGATATTGAAGCAAAGGTAGCCATCCATTGCAGCGTAGTGGATGTGGTTTATATCTAGTACATTCCACTGACATGCATGACGATGAAACGTGTATGGAGGTTTCTCCAGTTTACCGTACGAAGGATGAACCATGGCTCCTGCCAGGGTCAACATTGAAGGCTGAAGAGAGGACACCAGCCGATTCTTCTGGAGGTTGAAGGTGTTGCCTACAACGAGGCCTATCCGACGCAGGACTTCTTTGTCGTTACCAAAGTCTACAGTAACAAATTTGACTAGGTTGCTCCCGAGGAAGTCCTTAAAATCCTAGCACTCAACGTAGGCATGGCATATGTGGTAGACCAAGCATAAGTCATGCACGCAAACCTAGATCACGGCGGGCTTCTTCCTCTCTTCGTCCTTTAGATCCTTCTCTCGTCCTAGGACTATGGTGTACTCAACATCTAGCCCAGCGACCCACTCATCATCTGAGTTTTCGAACATGCGTCTGAAGCGAGAAAGGCATTGCTACCTCTTGAGCTTGCGTTGGTTTTCCCCGAAGAGGAGAGGATGATGCAGCAGAGTAGCGTAAGTATTTCCCTCAGTTTTTGAGAACCAAGGTATCAATCCAGTAGGAGGCCACGCTCAAGTCCCTCGTACCTGCACAAATCGATAGCAACTCGCAACCAACGCGATTAGGGGTTGTCAATCCCTTCACGGTCACTTACGAGAGTGAGAACTAATAGATAATGTTTTTGATATTTTTGGTATAGAGATGCAAAGTGAAAAGTAAAAGGCAAAGTAAAAAAGCAAAGCAAGATTAAAGTGATGGAGATTGATATGATGAGAATAGACCCGGGGGCCATAGGTTTCACTAGTGGCTTCTCTCAAGAGCATAAGTATTCTACGGTGGGTGAACAAATTACTGTTGAGCAATTGAAAGAATTGAGCATAGTTATGAGAATATCTAGGGTATGATCATGTATATAGGCATCACGTCCGTGACAAGTAGACCGACTCCTGCCTGCATCTACTACTATTACTCCACTCATCGACCGCTATCTAGCATGCATCTAGAGTATTAAGTTAAAAACAGATTACGCTTTAAGCAAGATGACATGATGTAGAGAGATAAATTCATGCAATATGAAATAAACCGCATCTTGTTATCCTCGATGGCAACGATGCAATGCGTGCCTTGCTGCCCCTTCTGTCACTGGGAAAGGACACCGCAAGATCGAACCCAAAGCTAAGCACTTCTCCCATGACAAGAAAAACCAATCTAGTAGGCCAAACCAAACTGATAATTTGAAGAGACTTGCAAAGATAACCAATCATACATAAAAGAATTCAGAGAAGGTTCAAATATTATTCAAAGATAGACTTGATCATAAACCCACAATTCATCGATCTCAACAAACACACCGCAAAAAGAAGATTACATCGAATAGATCTCCACAAGAGAGGGGGAGAACTTTGTATTAAGATCCAAAAAGAGAGAAGAAGCCATCTAGCTACTAAGTATGGACCCGAAGGTCTGAGATAAACTACTCACACTTCATCGGAGAGGCTATGATGATGTAGAAGCCTCTGTGATGACGGCCCTCTCCGGCGGAACTCCGGAACAGGCCCCAAGATGGGATCTCGTGGATACAAAAGGTTGCGGCGGTGGAATTAGGTTTTTGGCTCCTGTTCTGATCGTTTGGGGGTACGTAGGTATATATAGGAGGAAGGAGTACGTCGGTGGAGCACCGAGGGGCCCACGAGGCAGGGGGCATGCCCTGTAGGGGGGCGCCCCCCACCCTTGTGACCGCCTCCGGTACTTCTTGGAGTAGGGTCCAAGTCCTCTGGATCACGTTCGGTGAGAAAATCACGTTCCTGAAGATTTTATTCCGTTTGGACTCCGTTTGATATTATGTTTCTCCGAAACACTGAAATAGGCAAAAAAACAGCAATTCTGGGTTGGGCCTCCGGTTAATAGGTTAGTCCCAAAAATAATATAAAAGTGGAAAATAAAGCCCAATATAGTCCAAAACAGTAGATAATATAGCATGGAGCAATCAAAAATTATAGATACGTTGGAGATGTATCAGGCATCCCCAAGCTTAATTCCTGCTCGTCCTCGAGTAGGTAAATGATAAAAAGAGAATTTTTTATGCGGAGTGCTACTTGGCATAATTTCAATGTAAAACTTCTTAATTATGGTATGAATATTCATATTCGAAAGATTTAAGACAAAAGTTTATATTGACATAAAAATAATAATACTTCAAGCATACTAATAAAGCAATTATGTGTTCTCAAAATAACATGGCCAAAGAAAGTTGTCCCTACAAATTCATATAGTCTGGCTATGCTCCATCTTCACCACACAAAGTATTTAAATCATGCACAACCCTGATGACAAGCCAAGCAATTGTTTCATACTTTAACATTTTCAAAACTTTTTCAACCTTCACGCAATACATGAGCGTGAGCCATGGATATAGCACTATATGTGGAATAGAACGGTGGTTGTGGGGAAGACAAAAAGAGCGTAAGATAGTCTCACATCAACTAGGCGTATCAACGGGCTATGGAGATGCCCATTAATAGATATCAATGTGAGTGAGTAGGGATTGCCATGCAACGGATGCACTAGAGCTACAAGTATATGAAAGCTCAACAAAAGAAACTAAGTGGGTGTGCATCCAACTCGCTTGCTCATGAAGACCTAGGGCATTTTGAGGAAGCCCATCATTGGAATATACAAGCCAAGTTCTATAATGAAAAATTCCCACTAGTATATGAAAGTGACAACATAGGAGACTCTCTATCATGAAGATCTTGGTGCTACTTTGAAGCACATGTGTGGTAAAAGGATAGTAGCATTGTCCCTTCTCTTTTTTTTTCTCTCTTTTTTTGGGCCTTCTCTTTTTTATGGCCTTTTTTATTCCTCACTTGGGACAATGCTCTAAAAATGATGATCATCACACTTTTATTTTTCTTACAACTCAACAATTACAACTCGATACTTAGAACAAGATATGACTCTATATGAATGCCTCCAGCGGGGTACCGGGATATGCAATGAATCAAGAGTGACATGTATGAAAGAATTATGAATGGTGGATTTGCCACAAATACGATGTCAACTACATGATCATGCTAGCAATATGACAATGATGGAGCGTGCCATAATAAACGGAACGGTGGAAAAGTTGCATGGCAATATATCTCGGAATGGCTATGGAAATGCCATGATAGGTAGGTATGGTGGCTGTTTTGAGGAAGATATATGGTGGGTGTATGATACCGGCGAAAAGTGCGCGGTATTAGAGAGGCTAGCAATGGTGGAAGGATGGGAAAAAGTGTGTATAATCCATGGACTCAAGATTAGTCATAAAGAACTCATATACTTATTGCAAAAATTTAGAAGTTATCAAAGCAAAGTATTACGCGCATGCTCCTAGGGGGATAGAATGGTAGGAAAAGACCATCGCTCGTCCCCGACCGCCACTCATAAGGAGGACAATCAATAAACACTTCATGCTCCGACTTCGTTAGATAACGGTTCACCATACGTGCATGCTATGGGAATCACAAACTTCAACGCAAGTATTCTTTAAATTCACAACTACTTCCACTAGCATGACTCTAATATTATCACCTCCATATCTCAAAACAATTATCATGTTTCAATCTTTTCTTAGTATTCAACGCACTCAAAAGAAAATTCCACAAATCATGAATACCAAGCATATTAATATTAAGCAATTTACCATGCTATTAGGACTCTCAAAATGATCTAAGTGAGGCATGAGAGATCGATAGTTTCTTTAAAATAAGTCCACCATCATGCTCTAAAAAATCTAAGTGAAGAACATAGAGCAAAATTATCATGCTCAAAAGATATAAGTGAAGCACATAGAGCAAAATTACACGCTTAAAAGATATAAGTGAAGCACATAGAGCAAAACTGCCTAGCTCAGAAGATATAAGTGAAGCTCAAAGAGTATTCTAACAAATTTTAATTCATAGATGGCTCTCTCAAAGGTGTGTACAGCAAGGATGATTGTGGCACACTAACAAACAAAGACACAAATAATACAAGACTCTCCAAGCAAAACACATATCATGTTGGTGAATAAAAATATAGCTCCAAGTAAAATACCGATGGAAGTAGACGAAGGAGGGGATGCCTTCCGGGGCATCCCCAATCTTTGACTTTTTGGTGTCCTTGGATTATCTTGGGGGTGCCATGGGCATCCCCAAGCTTAGGCTCTTGCCACTCCTTGTTCCATAATCCATCAAAAGATTTCACCCAAAACTTGAAAACTTCACAACACAAAACTCAGTAGAAATCTTGTGAGCTCCGTTAGAGAAACAAAACATAAAACCACTTCAAGGTACTGTAATGAACTCATTCTTTATTTATATTGATGTTAAACCTACTGTATTCCAAATTCTCTATGGATCATACCCTCCAATACTAGCCATAGATTCATCAAAATAAGCAAACAACACGCGAAAAACAGAACAGTCTGTAGTAATCTGTAACTAACGCAAACTTCTGGAACTCTAAACAATCTACCAAAATTTTACGACCTGGAAAATTTGTTTATTGATCAGCAGCAATTGGAATCAGAATTTTATCACGTTCTGGTGATTTTTAATAATTCGGTCACTAAGCGCAAAGTTTCTGAAAATTACAGCAAGATCAAATAACTATCATCCAAGAAGATCCAATAGGTCTAGCTTGGCACAAACACTAATTAAAACACAAAACCACATCTAAACAGAAGTTAGATGGGTTATTTATTCCTAAACAGAAGCAAAAATAAAATTGGGTTGCCTCCCAACAAGCGCTATCGTTTAACGCCCCTAGATAGGCATAAAAGCGAGGATAGATTTAGGTATTGCCATCTTTGGTAGGCAATCCATAGGTAGATCTCATGATAGTTTCATATGGCAATCTTATTTTCTTTCTAGGAAAGTGTTCCATGCCCTTTTTTAATGGAAATTGAAATCTAATATTTCCTTCCTTCATATCAATAATCGCACCAACCGTTCTAAGGAAAGGTCTACCAAGAATACTAGGGCAAGAAGGATTGCAATCTATATCAAGAACGATAAAATCTACGGGCACATAATTCCTATTTGCAATAATAAGAACATCATTAATTCTACCCATAGGTTTTTTTATAGTGGAATCCGCAAGATGCAAATTTAGAGAGCAATCATCAAAATCATGGAAATCTATCAAATCACACAAAGTTTCGGGGATAGTGGAGACACTAGCACCCAAATCACACAAAGCATAAAACTCATGATCTTTAATTTTAATTTTAATAGTAGGTTCCCACTCATCATAGTGTTTTCTAGGGATAGAAACTTTCAACTCAAGTTTTTCTTCATAGGATTGCATCAAGGCATCAACAATGTGTTCGGTAAAGGCTTTCTTTTGACTATAAGCATGAGGAGAATTTAGCACGGATTGCAACAAGGAAATACAATCAATTAGAGAGCAACTTTCATAATTAAATTCCTTGAAATCCAATACAGTGGGTTTAGCAACATCTAGGGTTTTGTTTCTTTCAATCCCACTTTCATCAATTTCATCATAAAGGTCTAAATACTCCGAATTTTTAGAACGCCTTCTAGGTAAAGGAAGATCATATTTAGTTTCATCAAGATTCATATTGCAAAACAAAGATTTGATATGGGACACATCAATAACTTTTAGATCTTCATCTTGATTTTCATAGAAGTTGGAAGAACATGCTTTAATAAAGGCATCTTTCGTAGTACGCATCCTAGCGGTTCTTTCCTTGCACTCATCAATGGAAATTCTCATGGCTTTGAGAGACTCATTGATATCATGCTTGGGAGGAATAGATCTAAGCTTTAAAGAATCAACCTCAAGAGAAATTCTATCAACGTTCCTAGCCAAATCATCAACTTTAAGCAATTTCTCTTCAAGCAAAGCATTGAAATTCTTTTGTGAATTCATAAACTCTTTGACACTATTCTCAAATTCAGAGGGCATCTTATTAAAATTTCCATAAGAGTTGTTGTAGGAATTTCCATAATTATTAGAAGGATTACTAGGATAAGGCCTAGGATTAAAATTCCCTCTATACGCGTTGTTACCAAAATTATTCCTACCAACAAAATTCACATCCATAGATTCATTATTATTCTCAATCAAAGTAGACAAAGGAATGTCATTAGGATTAGAAGAAACACTTTTAGTAGCAAATAATTTCATAAGTTCATCCATCTTTCCACTCAAAACATTGATTTCTTCTATTGCATGCACTTTTTTATTAGTAGATCTTTCAGTGTGCCATTGAGAATAATTAACCATAATATTATCTAGGAGTTTAGTAGCATCTCCTAAAGTGATTTCCAGAAAAGTGCCTCCCACGGCCAAATCTAAAAGATTTCTAGAAGCAAAATTCAATCCAGCATAATTTTTTGTATAATCATCCATAAGTTCAAACCATGTGTAGGACAATTACGTAGCATTAATTTCATTCTCTCCCAAGCTTGTGCAACATGTTCATGATCAAGTTGCTTAAAATTCATAATATCGTTTCTAAGAGCGATAATCTTAGTGGGAGGAAAATACTTAGAGATAAAAGCATCTTTGCACTTGTTCCAAGAATCAATACTATTTTTAGGCAAAGACGAAAACCAAGCTTTAGTACGATCTCTAAGATAAAAAGGAAATAGCTTCAATTTAACGACATCATTATCGACATCTTTTTTCTTTTGCATATCACATAAATCAATGAAGCTATTAAGATGAGTAGCAGCATCTTCACTAGGAAGGCCGACGAATTGATCTTTCATAACAAGATTCAACAAAGCAGTATTGATTTCACAAGATTCAGTATTGGCAAGAGGAACAAGAGGAGTGCTAAGGAAATCATTATTATTGGTATTGGTGAAGTCACACAATTTGGTAGTATCTTGAGCCATCGCGACAAATAAGCAATCCAACACACGAGCAAATAAAAGGCAAGCAAGAAAAAAGGCAAACGGAAAAAAGAAGGAGAAGGAGAAGGAGAAGGAGAGGGCAAATAAAACGGCAAGGGCGAAGTGAGGGAGAGGAAAACGAGAGGCAAATGGCAACTAATGTAATGCGAGAGATAGGGATTGTGATGGGTACTTGGTATGTTGACTTTTTGCATAGACTCCCCGGCAACGGCGCCAGAAATTCTTCTTGCTACCTCTTGAGCTTGCATTGGTTTTCCCCGAAGAGGAGAGGATGATGCAGCAGAGTAGCGTAAGTATTTCCCTCAGTTTTTGAGAACCAAGGTATCAATCCAGTAGGAGGCCACACTCAAGTCCCTCGTACCTGCACAAATCGATAGCAACTCGCAACCAACGCGATTAGGGGTTGTCAATCCCTTCACGGACACTTACGAGAGTGAGAACTGATAGATAATGTTTTTGGTATTTTTGGTATAGAGATGCAAAGTGAAAAGTAAAAGGCAAAGTAAAAAAGCAAAGCAAGATTAAAGTGATGGAGATTGATATGATGAGAATAGACCCGGGGGCCATAGGTTTCACTGGTGGCTTCTCTCAAGAGCATAAGTATTCTATGGTGGGTGAACAAATTACTGTTGAGCAATTGACAGAATTGAGCATAGTTATGAGAATATCTAGGGTATGATAATGTATATAGGCATCACGTCCGTGACAAGTAGACCGACTCATGCCTGCATCTACTACTATTACTCCACTCATCGACCGCTATCCAGCATGCATCTAGAGTATTAAGTTAAAAACAGAGTAACGCTTTAAGCAAGATGACATGATGTAGAGAGATAAATTCATGCAATATGAAATAAACCGCATCTTGTTATCCTTGATGGCAACGATGCAATACGTGCCTTGCTTCCCCTTCTGTCACTGGGAAAGGACACCGCAAGATCGAACCCAAAGCTAAGCACTTCTCCCATGGCAAGAAAAACCAATCTAGTAGGCCAAACCAAACTGATAATTTGAAGAGACTTGCAAAGATAACCAACCATACATAAAAGAATTCAGAGAAGATTCAAATATTATTCAAAGATAGACTTGATCATAAACCCACAATTCATCGGTCTCAACAAACACACCACAAAAAGAAGATTACATCGAATAGATCTCCACAAGAGAGGGGGAGAACTTTGTATTGAGATCCAAAAAGAGAGAAGAAGCCATCTAGCTACTAACTATGGACCCGAAGGTCTGAGATAAACTACTCACACTTCATCAGAGAGGCTATGATGATGTAGAAGCCCTCCGTGATGACGACCCTCTCTGGCGGAGCTCCGGAACAGGCCCCAAGATGGGATCTTGTGGATACAGAAGGTTGCGGCGGTGGAATTAGGTTTTTGGCTCTTGTTCTGATCGTTTGGGGGTATGTAGGTATATATAGGAGGAAGGAGTACGTCGGTGGAGCACCAAGGGGCCCACGAGGCAGGGGGCGCCCCCCTACAGGGCGCGCCCCCACCCTCGTGACCGCCTCTGGTACTTCTTGGAGTAGGGTCCAAGTCCTCTGGATCACGTTCGGTGAGAAAATCATGTACCCGAAGATTTTATTCCGTTTGGACTCCGTTTGATATTCTGTTTCTCCGAAACACTGAAATAGGCAAAAAAACAGCAATTCTGGGCTGGGCCTCCGGTTATTAGGTTAGTCCCAAAAATAATATAGAACTGGAAAATAAAGCCCAATATAGTCCAAAACAGTAGATAATATAGCATGGAGCAATCAAAAATTATAGATACGTTGGAGACGTATCAGGCATCCTTTCACCGTCGTGGAAGAATGGGTTTAGATGACGTCGAACTCATCGCCGGTGATGGTTCTAACCTTGTACTCACCGCCGATCATGGAGATTTGGGACGCCATGGATTTGGGAGGAGGGTTAGGATTAGTGGAACTGCCGTAATGTGAATTGATGGGACAACTAGGAGCGAACCGCCGTAGTATTGAAGGACGTGCGGGGACGAGTAGGAGCGAACTGCCAGCGTGCGAATGGCAGGGTAGTGGCTTTCCATTATCCCATGATACGGGCTTCCGAGAGCCCTTGGATCTGAGATCGAACGGTCGCATGGCGTGATTCTAGACCTATGGGTGAACATCCTATCCTAGAGGGTTATTCTGCAAATTTTCAGCAACTTAGCATGCGACCGTTTGATCTCAGATCCAAGGGCTGCCAGCAGCCCGTAACGTGGTCGCGCCTACCACGACCATCGCGTCGCTCGTGCGGTCGCGCCCTTGGAGATTTAACACGGTGTGTTAGGCTATCTGATGTTGGCATGTCATACATAGTCATCACTTAGTCACTCATACTACAACAAGGTTGGCTATAAGTGTGTATTTTTTTACTCCTCTCTATCTCTTTCTTCGTACTCCCTCCGTCCCATAATATAAGAACGTTCTTGACACTAGTGTAGTGCCAAAAACGTTCATATATTATGGGACACAGGGAGTACTAGTATTTATTGCATTTGCCAAGGAGTGACCTCTTCCAATGAAATGGTGTTGCTAAGTTTGCTTCATTTAATTAGCTATAGACTCAAAATTGTCTTTTCACCTAGGTACACGCACTTAGCACCGTTTATTCCTTGCGTCACCAAACTAGTCTCTCTCTTCTTGAATAACTTGCCACATCAGACTTTATGCCTATGTGGCAAGCTTAAGCACCTGTAGGAGCAAGTAAAAGTAAGTACAATAGTGCGCTTTACATGGCATTTTTGCATATGTGGAGGAAAGAGAGGCAAGGAAAAAGTGGAGAAGTGGGCTCTCATGCAAGAGCCAGCCTCTACTACATGGTGGAGCATTGGGAGAGGCACCTGTATGGAGGTGGTCAGGAATCGGGAGACTCACGCCGGTCGTAGCACCGCAGTTAAAATGATAATGGCAAGTCAAATCACAGGGCCCCACCTGTCCAGCAGTAACTCGCTGTCAAATCACACAGCCCTACGTTTGCAGCAGCCTACTCCCTCGTCTTCTCGTGTCTCTGTCAAAGCGACTAGGCGGAATTGCCCCGCCTACCGCGCAGGAAAAGCCCGCACAGTATACTCCCTCCGTCTAGGTGACCAAGGTGGAGAGGAAAACGAGAGAACTTAATGTTTAGTATTTGCTAAGGCTGGTTGTAATGGTACTAGCCCTAGCAATTTTGATGAGGTGTCATAGAATTAAATGAAGAAAGAGAGAGATAGTTGAGTAATGTGTCATACATGGCAATAAATAAAGTACTACATGATACTAATATATGATACATGGCGCAGGAGTACTAAGTATTATTAATACAGTTTTGCTAGAACTCATCTAGATGAGATATAATTTGGTCTCAATCATCTTTTATAGCCATTGGATGTGATGCTATATAAGATGCGTGTGTGCTGACGTGGGTTGTATTTGTTCTTGTGCAACGAACTGATCACTACATGTCATGGTTGATAGTCTCAAGTCATTAAAAGCATACAAGCACAACAAGGCCTGCCGCAGGAGTTACAATTCCCTCTCGGGGCCCACAGGACCGAACTTCAGTGGCTTAGTGCCTGGCCTATGTGTCAATGACATGCGGACCTTAAATGCGGCTGGCCCACATGTCATTCTCATGGTGGTGGCGTGGTTCGCGACTCACTCATTCGAGATGAACCGGCCGGTGGTGGCGTGGCCGTGGCGAGGGTGCCACAGCTAGGCGTCGGGGCGTTACGAGGCGTAGATGGCCACACCGGCGGGTACTACCTGTAGTACATAAGTACTCCAGCTGAGGATTGATGCCTGGGAGGAAATGTGTCAGAGCCGCTGGATGAAAATTCGATGGTGCGGGAGTACGGATGGGAGCACAACAGCGGAGCAGGCAAACCGCGTCCAGTCGGGTGTGTCTGTGGTAGAAAGTTGATGGTCGCCGCAGTTCAGCTGGCCCGCTTGTCATGCACACAAAGGCAGAGGAGCGGTGGGGCCGAGAGGGATGAGGGGCACGTCGGGGGGATGAGGATCCCCTGACGCGAACAATCCTACCATTTTGTCACTGACATGTGGGACCCATAAGCGTGGGTCCCACCTGTCAGCGAAGGAAAGGCAGGGCAAGGCAGTGATAGCCACGTCGGAGGATCCATGTCCACGTCGGGGGACGTCGTGCCGTGGGTTGGAGCGGCGTCGTGGGAATCGCGTGTGGGTGTGGCAGTGGTAGAAACAAGAAACGTGATGGTCGTCGTGGTTCAACTTCCATGGACAAGCTGTCATGTCTGCTGACACATGTATATCAAAACTAGAGTGTTTATATTTCAAGCACGTGAACAAGTATTATTTTACTACTTTGGATCCATTGCAACGCACGGGCCAGCACATTGGTAGTAGTAGTGTCCATCTCTATCTCTATAGGCCTTCCCTCGTTCATCCTTTTCTCTCACAAGATAAACTACTCATACAAATGCATCTTGATGTTCCGTGGAACGCACGAGGATGTTTCCTTGGGGGTCTCTCCAGCGCGGCGTGGCCGTAGTTGCAAGTTGACGCCCCTTGAGATGCCGACGTTGAGGGGCACTCGGATTTCCTCCGATGAGAAGGTAAGATGAGTTTGATCACGTAGTAAATGCATTCTAAAGACTACTTCCGTGTCCATTTCCTAATCCTCCCCCTGCCCACTGTTTCACAGGTTAGGCTCGGTGCGAGTGGAGATTGGCTTGCATATGTACGGGAGGGTACCAACATCAATTTGCACAACATTTACAATGGTGACACCGTTCCCGTAGAACCTTTGTCCAACATTAGGATCAGCCGTGCAACGGGCCACCGCATGAATTGGTACGATGGAACCACGGTGAGATTGAATAAGATAGCACGAACCTTGCACATGGCGGTCAAAGGCGGACCATGCTATCTGTGGCCGATTTGTTGCCGTACGAGTAGGAAGACGATGTGCTCCTTTCTAACTGCATTTTCACGGTGACAAACCAGGGGACTTATTTTGTATGGGACACATCCTACGATATACTCCCTCTCTCAGTTTATTTGTTTTGAATCTTTTCGTTTTATAAGTTCCAAAGTCAAATTTAGAGCTCCCCATCACATGTTGAGATTACAATGTCCATTAAATCGTTGCATGCATGTATAGTAAAGAAACAAATCTCGAGTTTGGCAC